>CM031243.1:203920515-205224253 GCA_018340775.1 Taxus wallichiana var. yunnanensis
AAGGCATGATGGGAAAAGTCATTGTAGTTTATCTAGATGACTTAACCGTGTTCTCTAAACAACGAAGTGATCATTGTGATCATTTGGAGCAAGTATTGGCCAGGTGCCGAGAACACGGAATTTCCCTAAATCCCAAAAAGTCTGTTTTTGGGGTTACGGAAGGGAAATTGCTAGGCCATGTGGTTAGCAAAGAAGGAACGAAGATCGATGCCGAAAGAGTTAAGGCTATCCAAAGCCTTACTCTGCCTACAAGCAAGAATGGTGTTCATTCTTTCTTCGGAAAGGTGAACTTTCTTAGGCGTTTTGTTCCTGATTTTGCTGAAAAGACCCGCCACATACTGAACATGATGAAAGGGTCACCCACTTTCGGATGGAGTGAAGAGGGGAAAAGGTCGTTTGAGGAGATAAAAACTTCTGTTGCTCATGCACCGGTCCTGGTATGTCCGGATTTCTCCAAGAACTTCATTATGTATAGTTACGCCTCCGAACATACTGTGTCTGCAATCCTAATGCAAAAGAACTCGGAGGATATTGAATCTCCAATCGCATTCATGAGTTCTCCTCTCAAGCCTCACGAACTGAAAATGACTCAGCTGGAAAAGCACGCCTTTGCCGTTGTCAAAGCAGTGAAGAATTTCAGGTATTATATTCTGAACTCGCATACGGTAGTGCTGGTCCCAGACACCGCGGTAAAATCAATTCTAACTCAGCAGGAGTTAGGAAGCTTGAGAGGGAATTGGATCGCAAAAGTTCAGGAATATGACCTGGATATTAAGCCCACCAAGCTGGTGAGGGGCAAGGGCCTGTGTCAGCTAATGGCTGAAAATGAAAATTCAGAAAATCCAAAAGGAAAAGAGGACTGTACCAAAGAAGAGCACTGCCCTCTAAAGGAGCCTGATTCTCTGCCTCTGGTTTTATTTGTTGCAACCAGTGATGAGTGGTACTCCGATATCGCTTTCTTCCTTACCTACGGCGAATGCCCAATGCACCTAACTGCAAAGGAGAAATGCACTATAAAGCTCAGGGCAGCTAAATATGTCATCTGGGATGACGGTTTATATAAGCGCGGGATAGACGGTGTCTTCCTGCGATGTGTTGACAAGCCCCAGCAAGTAAAACTGCTGGAAAGTTTTCACAATTCAGCCTGTGGAGGTCATTTTTCTTCTTCCGTGACAGCACACAAAATCATTCGAGCCAGGTACTATTGGCCAACGCTCTTTCAAGATGCGGCTACCTGGGTGGCAAAGTGCGAACCCTGTCAGCAATTCGTCGGCAAGCCCAAATTGGCTGCCCTTCCCCTTAGGCCGGTCATTATCAATGAACCATTCAGACAATGGGGAATTGATTTTATTGGAGCACTCAATCCTCAATCGAGTGTTAGGGACATGGCTATGTCCTCATGACCTTGGATTACTTCACTAAATGGGTGGAAGCCATACCTGTCAAGCACGCCACTTCTGAGGTGGTTTGCAGTTTTATCAAAGAGAATATCATTGTCAGGTTCGGTGTTCCAAACAAGATCGTTGCTGATAATGCTTCTAACTTCTCCTCGCTGGAAGTTATTAGTTTTTGCTATGAATACGGAATAACTTTAGCACATGCCTCAGATTATTACCCTCAGGGAAATGGTCAGGCAGAATCCAGTAATAAGAACTTGGTGACCATCATACGGAAATTAGTAAATGAAAATCAGCGGATGTGGCACAAGTCTTTGTACGATGCTTTGTGGGCGGACCGCATTACCCCCAAGAGATCTCTCGGCATGTCACCTTTTCAAGTGTTATATGGCACTAATGCCGAACTTCCCATTTCTGCGGAACTTCCTGCTCTACGCTTGGCACGAGCAATCGAAGATGAAACTTTTCAGAATTCTCTAGAAAAGAGAATTATGTATCTGGCGGAACTTGAAGAAAAGAGAGTAAGAGTGGTCGATATGAGATCACTTTGAACATCGAGGAATCAAGTGAAGAGGCTTTTGATAAGAAGGCCAAGCAGAGAGATTTTCTAGTGGGAGATCTCGTCCTTCTTTGGGACAAGCGAAGAGAACCAAAGGGCATGCATGGAAAATTTGATTCCCTATGGAGTGGGCCCTTCAAAATCAAGCAACTCAATGGAGAGAATAGTTTTATCTCTCATATCTCGGATGGAGTGAACTCCCGCTTCCCTATAGCGGGCAACATCTCAAGATCTTCAGGAAGTAGAGCTTGCTCTCTTCTTTGTACAGTTTGTATTAGTTGTGTGTTTGCTTTTGTCGTGTGTTTGCTTTCAGTTTGTTGTGTGTTTCCTTTGTTCTCCCTCCGGTCCCCCTTGTTTTTGACTCCGTACCCAATGGATAGGCACATGGGATCTGGGATTTCTCTACCCCCGAGTTTACTCAGGGATAGTCCCCAGAAAGAGCCAGCTGTTATCCCGTAAAATTGACAAGGGCAATTTTACCGATAACCATACCGAAAATTTTGTTTCGATCCCTCGTTAGGGATCCCTCGCGTTCGAAACATCGTAAAATCCCTCCCCGGGAAATCTAGTTTTTGAACTTAGTCTTTTTGAGCCTTTTTTGGCTGGGCGCATGGATTTTCCTTGTAACACATAGTTTTGATGCGCCCCCTTAAAAGCCTTTGGCGCATGGTTTTCCATGTTAGTACGTATTTCGGTGCGCCAAAGGATGTTGAATCACTTTTTGGTGCGCCAAAGGGCGCGCGTAATCTCCCTGTTACACCAAGTTTTGGTGCGCCAAAGGGCGCACATAATTTAGTGTCAACAATGCATATGGTGCGCCAAAGGCGCGCTCATTCTTCTGTTGTCAATTCCTTCCATGCGCCAAAGGGCGCACGCTTTCCCTTGTCGACAGTTGTTTCCATGCGCCATTTCAAAAGGTTGGTGGCGCATTAATGACAAGTTTTCCTATAAATATCAGTGCGCGCCCATGTCATTTTCATTCCTATTTTCGAAGCACGTGATCGCTCTGGATTTGTCAGCTCTGCTCTGTCGTTGTCGCCCTGTGGACCCGCTTTCCAATCATTTTTCATATATATTTGAGGTAAGAGGTTCATCCTCTTTTTCATTGCATGCTCTCGTATGTTTGATCTGCTTTCTGTTGGTATGCATGGTCTGTGTTTGGTCTGCTAGATGTTATATGTTTTGGCTTTTCCCCCTGAGCTTTTCCATCGTTTTCTTCTTTTTCTCCTCTCCTTCCCTCTTTCCAGATCTGCTGGTAAAGGGAGCTTTCTTGAATGGCTTGGCCTGTTAAAACCTTTTATGAAACCTTACTTGACCAAGTAACTATTTAAGTGGAAGAAATGAATGAGAATGATTTGAGGAGTGAGCTTTTTCAAATGGCGCACTGGCGCGCCTTGTAACAATAAAGACAGTCGCGCCCCTCGGCGCACCTACCCGCCATGCAACATGCTCAAGACCCGCGCCAATGGCGCAGCCTTCCGTTCTGCTGCTGTTGAAATCCATGCGCCGCGCCATATTCCTTTGGCGCACCCTTTATCCAAGTTGCATAATGTTTCCATGCGCCAAATGGCGCGCCCAGTTTTAATGTAACACAAGTCTTCTGCGCGCAAGTATAAAGATTACAAAGGCGCGGGCGCACCCTCCATTGCAGTATCATAATGTTGTGTAAACCCTCCATGCGCCGCGCCATATTCCTTTGGCGCATCATTTATCCATGTTACACAATCCATCCATGCGCCAAAGGGCGCACCGAACCCCAATGTAACACGCATTTCCTGTGCGCCCTGCTATAAAATGCAACCTGCTTCATCCATGCGCCATGCGCCTTTGGCGCCAGTTTAACCTCTGCGACATTCCTTTTCTGTGCGCCTTATCTATTTGGCCTGTAACATACATTTTTCATGCGCCCTGAGCCTTATAATCTCTAACTCTCTCCTTCTGCTAGCTTTCCAATGGAAGATCAAATGACTAATTCAACCTTTTTGGATTGGGTCTCACTTCTTCTTCATGCAGATCAGCAACTGAGTTCGAAAGAACACATGTCTACGTCAAGCAAGAAACCCACCAAACCAAGAGGAAAGGCTAAACTGACAGAAGAAGAGATGAAATACAAATATCAGAGGGTCAGGATGCCCGAATCACAGGCTGAGTGCAGTATGGATGTCAGAGACTCTGAATTGGGTCACATCGACATGGATGAGTTCTGGGTTAGAACTCAAAAAGTTCTGAAGTCCATGGATGGACAAGTTAATAGCGGTGCTCTGCATTTCGCAGCGGAATCCCGATGTGTTGTAAACAACGAATTCATGATGGTGGTTGCCCAATGTTACAACAAAGACACAAGATGTGTCGAGAACAGTAAGGGCGAGGTAGTCATAAACCTCACTGCCCGTCATTTTGAGTTAATGCTTGGCATCCCTCACCACCGGAACTACGTGGTACATTTAGCCAACGAGAATGCATCAAGGCACAGGAAGACAACGAAGGCCAGTGCATGCAGTTAATGAATGAGGTCTACCTAAAGAATAAGAAGGTAGTGACCCGGTGGCCTCAGACTATTCACCGAAGTGATTTCTCAGAGGAACTCAGTGACACGATCACCTTCCTGAGCAGAGTCTTCGGGCTTTCGGATGCCCACTATTTCCATAAGTGGATGCTGCGGTACCTGGAGACAATGAATAAGAATTTGCCCGATCAGCGCCTGCTGGGGGAAATAATAAGCACGGCACCATCTCGAGCGGCTCTGACTGACTTGCCACCTGGAGTATTTCATATGAACTCCTATGTAGTCTACGCTGCAGCATCGGCAAGGGATTACCCAGGGCTCAACCGAAGTGGAGTGTGGCCTCAAGCCAAGATATTTGATTACTATCCAGAGCTGAGGCTGGAGAATAGTATCCCTCAATTTGCCAAAGTTAACGATGCATTCTTCTATCACGTCATCTGCCTGCTGAGGCCCAACATGACTCATAGCCGGACGACCAAGAACATAGTGGCAGTCACAGAGAAATGGGGAGCCTTGTTCACCCAATTTCCCACGTTCACCTACCTAAGGGCTGCCAACTTTTTAGGAGAGCCAACCAGGCTACCAAGGTATGCTGGACCAAAGCTGATTCTACTGGAGTTATCAAGGCAGCTGGTCACATACCATGAAAAGTGCCTCAAAAGAAAGAAGGGCGGAACTCCTTTCCCCCTCACAGTGGGCCGGTACACATGCTCTTCCTATCACAAAGCGAAGGAAATGTTCGCAGAGCTGGAGTTGCTGAATTTGAAACATGATTTCCCAGCCAGGCCTACCTTCGATCCTAGGGGCTGTCTGCCAAGGGCTAAGCTGGATCCGATCCATGTCCCTCAAATTGAGGATATTTACATTGACGTTCTCCATGAAGTGGAACTCAGAAGAAAGGATCACTCGCGCTTGGCATTAACGGAAATCATCCAATACGGAGTGGCCATTGTCCCCAAAGGCTTCCAAACTACGGAAGACGAAACTGACAAGGTGTACAATGACACGGAAGGGGATGATTGGCCTTTCCCGGACATTGACAGAAGCAAAGCTCCTCAAACAATTGAGGAGAGGGTCAAAGAGACTATGCGGAGAACAGAACATTGGTGCCGCATGAACGGACTAATCTACCTCGGGGTAGATTTCACAACTTCCCCTTTGGGCAACGCACCTCCAAGGTCGAAGAAGCAGCTGAAAGGCAAAGGTGCAGAAGGTGAACCTAGCACCATTCAGGAGGAAGCCCCTCAAAGTCCTCTTCCTTCAGAGCCTGAACAAGTCATAACTCTTGATGAGGGATTGACAGAGGATAGTCCTATACGCCCATCCACCCAGGATGTCGGCGTCGCTACAACTTCAGAGGTCCCTTCTATCCCTTCTTCTTCTCTTCCTTCCCCTCCTCGAGTGACTCAAGCGACCATCCCTTTGGTCGCGTCCTCTGCCCCTTCTTCTACTCTTTCCCCCGCATCTTCGTCTATCTTTTCCTCCCTCGCTGATTTGTCTTCCTCTATTTCTTCCCTCATCTCCGAGCTCCCTTCCCTTCCTATCTCTTCTGCAGTTGCGGTTTCCCTCCCTCCCGTGGACATTTCTTCGGCTATTCTTTCAATGCCGCCGCCGCGTGTCTCCACGTTTTTCCCCTCTTCTACCGTTGCTGCTTCCCCCTCTGTCTCTGGTCCTTCTTCCATAGGACCAGCTTGGATCTCTCAGCAGCTAAGCCAACAAAAGAGGAAAGTTCCCATCGCTCCGATGGACTTTTCGGTCATTCCGGCTAAAGGAGTGAAGAAGCACAAGCCGGTTACACGCTTCTCAAAGAGCGCTGCAGGTGAGAGAGTCATGGAAATAGCATACCCCAACCCCTCGAAGAAAAAGAAGATCTGTCTCCAAAGATTTCACTGTGACCCAAGTCACAATGGGGACATCCTCGAGAAAGTCTGTGGGGAAGCTCTTTCGCGGTGGATGCACTCTGCAAGAAGCTTCAGGAAACGAAAGAGGAGAAAAGGCTACTGAAGGAGCAGAACAAATATCTGCTTCAGGCCTTACAGAAGATGGGAAGTGCACCTCCCACAACTGCCGCCGAGACTCCTGAGCTGCTCAGTCAGGAGAAGATTAATGAGTATTCAAAAATCGGCGAGCAGGGTATGGCCGTTTCTGCTTGGAGGAGCCAAATCCTCAAGGATAGTGAAAAAGTAATCGCCGAGTATATCAGTTTATACCTGAACATCGAGAAGGCGAACAAGGAACTCCAAGCATTAGCAGGTCCGATATCAGAAGAGTTAGAGCATGCTAGACTCCAGCACGAGACCTTCCAACAAATGTTATTGTTGGTCAGAAGATGCTGGTCAAGTTCGGAGTCTTCGGCCATCCAAGGGCCCTCAACAAAACTATGTCCACTCTGGACTATCGGATAGATCAGCTAGAATTCGTTCTGGAAAAGATAGACAAGGTAAAGGAAGAGGCCCTGGATGCAATGCATCAAATGGAGAAAATTGTTCTATCTATGACTCCAGGGTTGCTCACTCCTTCCCTTACCTTAAGATCAGCTGATGACACTATCCGGATTTTCAAGGAGATAGCCTCTCAAGGGATAGGGCCAGAGGTCACGTTCGATACTGAATCTATCAACAACCTACTGGCCTGTAGGGACTTCATCGGGTTCCTTATCGAGGCGGAGAAAGATTATTCCAAACTCCCGGAAAAGCTCATAGACGAGCGGGAGACTTGCGAAGCCATCAGTGAAGCGCACGAGGATCCATCACGGAGGATCAATTTGGGCCGATGATCAGCAAGTTTTTGGAATACCGTGCTCGATTCCACATATCATCACTGGCGGCATCATCGAAGCGAGCAACCCCTTTTCACGCAGGATGATGATGATGAGTAGCTTCTTCTTCTTCTTCTTCTTCTTCTTCTCTCTATTCTCCGACTTTCTTTTCGAAATGTCTAAAAGTGTGTTGGCACAAATGATGACATCATCCATGTTGCATCATGGGATGATGTCATCCATCAAAGTTGTCAAAGTCAACATGACTTTTAGATATTTTGTAAATATTTTTGTAAATAAGTGGTTGGCTCCATTTTGCCTTCTCTCTCCCTCATCTTCTATAAATATGAGAATACTTGTTGTATTCAGGGTGAACATTTTTTAGATAGAAATAGAAGTGAGGAGAGAAAGACTTTGAGCTTTCTTGTAACAGAAAAGAACAGTAATACAATTATTCAGACTTTGTGCTCAATAGCTGTGTTATACATTAGATCTTCCTTACGTTAGATCTATATGTGTTTAATCTGTTAGATTCATATCTACTTTTCCGTCATTTGTTTATCAGTATTGCTTTGTTTATTTATGCAAGTAGGTTTGGCTCTGTTTACTACCAAACTAAAAACATAAATCTTGACCTTTTCGCTTTGGAATTCATTTCTTTTCTCCCTTCGGATCTGTTCTTTCTCTTCTCCCTCTTTCATTCCTTTCTTTTCGCAGCACTGGAATACTCTCCGGGATGAGATCCCAACCCCAGAAGAGAACGCAGAATCGTGAGACTTGCATAGGTTCCTGCTTTAGTAGAAATAAATAAACCGAGTTTGCTTTGTCAAAGATGGGCTAAGCACACTGCTGTTGGCTCGTGCCTATCCATAGATCTCGTCCGTGACAGATTTTCGGACCAACAATCCCATATATCATACTTATCCACATATTCAATTTTTTCTAGACACCATCATCTATGATGGACATGGTGCTTAGCCATTATATAATACCTATGGTTGTGTCTAGAGCACTCTAATGGTCATATTTAACTATGGTTATCTTATTTCCACTTCCTAGTTATATATATATATATATATATATATATATAGTGGATTTATAATATGAAATAAAGTGCAATCATTTACTCACATGGAAATAATATCACTTATCTTTCTCAAGAGTTCCTTTAGCAATATCTATCAAATATCAAGTAAGTATACACTAAATTACCCTAAAGGAAGATCATACATTAGGAGCCTCCAAAATTCAATCATAAAGATCTCAAAAGTAGGATAGGAATAGAACAATCTAATTCAAGAGTGTCTCGAAATAAATATCAATCCCTATCAAGTATATACTAAATAAAGAATTTCAAGGGGTATTTTCTCTAGCATATATATATATATATATATATATATATATATATATATGGTACTAAACTTTAGAACTCTACCTTTTAATTATACCTATTTATTCTACTATTCATGTTGAAAAATGGGGGAAAACATAGGTTGAGGAATTCTATACTTTCCTTCAAAATTAAACAAGTACTAGGATAACTACAAAGATTTTTTTCCTTCATCGAGGAAATGTATTAAAATGTTTTTCGATAAAGAGTAGTCCAACTCCAAAAAATATAACACCTTTTTTTTCTAGTCGTGTACTTAATGTGTTAGTATAGAAGATTATGGTTTTGATCATTACAAGTACATGCAAAAACATTATTAAATGAGAAAAGATATAGGAAATTAGTAAACACAATGATGAAACAACCTAAAATAAAACTACGGGTAAATTAGTACTAGACATGTTGTCATGAACATGAAAAGATGGAAAATTTGAAAATTTTAAGTTTTTGGTAAGTCTTTGGCATTTTTTCATCACCTCTAATCTATGTTGAGTTAGTTTTCTAAGGGAGGATATAGGATTTAGTCAATTTTTGATTTTTGGATAAATTTGGGTGAGTCAAGTCTTGGTGGAATAGGATAAATTAGTCCATATTTCTGAAATGCTTATTTCACTAAATTTGGACATATTCTAGTGAATACGGACTCGAATATTACAAGTTTAGGAAGAAATCTACCTCCGTTTTTGTGTATATTAGATTCCATTTTTATCTATAATGAATTATGTTATTACTATTATTGGATTCCATTAGTACTAATATTGGATTCCAATATTTTCATTATTGGACTTATTCGAGTTCTAATTTTGCTATTATTGGATTTCAATATCACTATTATTAGATTCCAATTTAGTGAATATTGGATTCCAATATCGTAATATTGAAATCCAATTTCACCATTACTTGGAATTCAATTTACAAATTCCAATTTTTGGATCTTATTTTCAATATTTTAGGATTACTATCTTGTTATTTTAAGATCCCCCACATAAGAATAGTGGCTGCTAAATTACATAATCCTAGCAATCGCTAACTTACATAAGCCTAGTGGCCACTAAATTAAATAAGAATAGATTCCTCTAGGTGAAATAATCCTAGCGGTTACAAAGTTACACCAGCCTAGAAGTAGAAATTTATGTAAGCCTACCCACTACTAAGCTACATAAGCCTAGTGGCCGCATTAAGTTACATAAGCCTAGCCACCACAAAGTTACATTAGCCTAACAACCTAAGATATGTAAGCATAGCAGGACACTAAGTTACATAAGCCTATCGGATGCTTTGTTGCATAAGCCTTACGAGTGATAATTGACATAAGCCTAGTGGCTAATAAGTTATGTAAGTTTATTGTTCGCTAAGTTACATAAGCATCACAACCGTAAAGACACATAATCTTAGCAACATTAGGATACATATTTTTAAAAATTATTTGATCAATTTGTAAAATGGAAATCATTTCAAAATAGAAGAAAATACAGATAATGTGAACCAATTTTACGTTTTTCATTTTTGTAAATCATAAATAACAATAAAGAGTTGAGAATTACGTTGAAGACGTTGTTTTGAAAAAATAGATTTGAAAATTTATTTCCATAGGAAATCAATTCCTTCAAGATAATTATATTGAAAATTACATAAGGATTGATCCCTCTCAAGGGTATCTATTCTAAAAAATGTTAATTACAATGCATTAATTATTGTTCTTTAATTTGTGTAAGGTATTCTTGGATAACATCATGTCCTCGATTCGGTATTTTAATTTGATCTCCTTTCCATATTTTTCTCATTATCCATACGTAGATGACATTTTCTATATCAATATCTGATGTGTACCTTGATTTTAGTCACCATTTATTTTTCTTTAAGAATTCCTGGTACCTTACCTTTTCTTTATTTTCTTTTCCTGTGGGTTCCCACCAAGATAAAGGTACAAAAGCGAGTGGACACAAAAACTTGATTTTTTCTACATTATTTAGTGTAATATATTGTCTATTATATATCCTTAGAGGTAGTAAAACTACCTTCTAAAAAAATGGAAACAATAACCCGTTTATAATATTACGGTATAACAATTTAAGCATCCAAATAGTATAACTTAAAAACTTATTATGTAAGTACTAATAGTTATATTCCTAACATTCCCCCTTAGTGCAAACATGGTTGAAAAAATGCACACACTTAATCGTAGCATGATCACCACTATGAAACATGTCCTACAATGTGACTCGTGATCTTGATCAAAATAAAGACTCTCTCTCCTTCCATGGTTTTAAATAGGCTTACCAAAAACCTTGACGTGAACGTGCACCATCAAGTGTCCACCTCATTTGGTTTTCTAGATCCTTTGATAAACCCTTTTAAGATCCATAAACCAAATTACTCAGTGCTTTTGTTTTCCACTATGCTTGTACATCGGGATGTATATGTTGTCGCCAAATCACTTTGTACCCTCCGAATGGTGAGAATGTGAACATGACATTCGGTGTGACTGGGACACATAGGATCACCTCTCAAGATGTGGGACTTGGGCTTGAGGTGAACCTCTAGAGAAGGCCAACTTCCTCTTCCTAAACTAAGTGTTGTACTACTCCTAGTGTAATAAAATGGCTATCTAGTCCTATGCTAACATTTTCATGGATTTTAGGGAAAGTGATTTGCGAGAGATGAAAATATACTAGGGATGGTGATGCACCAAATAAAGGATGTTTATAGACTTAGGAAGGGTTAATTTGAAGAGGGTGTGTGCACCACAAGTCAACTTCACCTATTGCAACTTAGAGAGGGTACAAAATACCAAAGACTAAGAAGCACACGTTCCTTTGCTAAACGCAATCGAGACACACAAGTTATCAATCTTCTAGTGAAGAAGGATGAACTTGAGAAGGGTGAACAAGCACCACAACTCAACTGCATGCAATACTCCACCACTTGATAAGAATATAAATCCAAGAACTTGCAATAGAAATGTGAACTTGCACAGTATACTTGCAAGCATGAGAAAAGGCACAAATAATTATAGAAGGATTAAAGGACCAAAATTAGTCACAAAAACAAACTATTATTGCTTTAATAACGTGCACATTGCATCATACGTTCGTAAGAGGAAATGGTTTCCATTATAGTCTTAGAAAGGAGGCTTGAAAGTTCCCTCAACATACAAGGACA
Source organism: Taxus wallichiana var. yunnanensis (assembly GCA_018340775.1). NCBI lineage: Eukaryota > Viridiplantae > Streptophyta > Pinopsida > Cupressales > Taxaceae > Taxus > Taxus wallichiana. The sequence goes on from CM031243.1 coordinate 203,932,288, forward strand.
ACTTTAAGAGAGAGGACTCTTGAAATTTTTTCACTTTCCTACACTATCTAAATTTCCAACCTATTTGACATGTTGGAACCCTTTGGAATGAGCTTAAAACTTAAATTTATAGAAGAAATAATGAGAGAGGAGATAAGAATCTATAAATTCCCTTCCTAAATTGAAGGCACATGATGGTTCATTTATTATAGTTGGTTGAACCACTTTAGAAGGTTCCATCATGTGTCATTAATTACCTGTTGACCTAGTTCTCCTTAATTAATTAAAAGAATATTTAAATAATAATAATAAATATTATTATTAAAATATTTAAATAAAAATATTAAATTAATTACTATTTTTGGTGGGCCCTGTTGTGGATTGGTTTTTCTGAAGGGTGAATCATGAGGAAAGGCCAAAAATAGCCCAACTCAGTGGTTGGCTCACCGAGCCAACTCACCGAGTTGGGCTCAAGCTCTTTCATCTCCATTCGCAACCAAGCTCTCATTGAATTGAGATCCTCCTTTGATTGAGCTACTCATTGAATTGAGCTCACTTTCAAATTTGCGTGAGCTCTTTTTGGTATTGAGTGCCCTTACTTGTATGGAAAGTCGAGCTCCATCTTTAATGGCTCGCCGTAGCAGCTCCAAATCGGCCCACTCTACTCAGGTTTGGCTTAGGAAATCCTTCGCCGAGCCTTCACTAAGTCCACCCCCCACTCTCAGCTCCCAAAATGAGCTCTCCACCAAAATATGTGCCAAGCTCATTACATTGTGATGGCTTGCCTTGGGTGAATTCACCTTATCAGTTCCACAAACCCCACAGAGCTCATACTTTGAATGCCTCGTTGAATCGTTTCCTATCTTGAAACCAAAGAAGCTCCATAACAACTAAGATACTTAGCCTTTACATCGTCAAATATTCATCTCACTCAATGTTGAACTTGCCTCTAAGTATGAGCTCCTTTGCATTCACAAAGCCAAACTTGCTTACATGTCTCATTGACTCGCTTGGCTTCAATTACAAGATTCTTCGAATAATCACCTTGGTGCCCCTGTTGTGGATGCATTAAGATAATTTTTAGTACAATGCATCCATTCACAAAGCTAGATCACATATAAAGCTCTCCTCTATATCAACTCCGAGCTTGTATTAAGCTCATTACAACCATCCAATGTGCTCCTCACATGCGAGCTCAAGTTCTAGCTTGACATATCTAGATTTATTTGACTTGTCTTTCCTCGCGATCTCAACACCTTACACTCTGCGTGATCCACTCTTTAATATTATCGTTGAAGCTCCTTCGTAATCAAAACTCAGACTTGTGGCAACTTAATTATATCCTTTCATTGAGTGTTTGGGTGTCATGAATCAAAACTCGAGTTATCTTCTAAAATTGATTAATCTTATCCGAGCTATTCTCCCAAACCAAAGGACTCTCTAATCATAAAAGTTGAAGTTGCCACTATCTTTCTTGAAATCTTATATTACATCCAAGGCTAACTTCCTAATTTCCTTTCACGTAGGCACCTAGATGGCCACCAATATCGTCTTAGCGACCTCTCTGTCATGGAAACATAACTTGGCTTCCTGAGTCTTCTTCGCAAGCTTATTATTTCACGATTTGGCTCGCCGCTCATGTTTTCCGAATCAACAAACCCTATAAATCCCAAAATGCTCGTTCTTCATGAAGAATTTCATTAATCATGTGACCTGTCTTTGAGATTACTTATGAAGTGAGCTATACTATATGTTTGGGCTTGTTTTTGGCTCTAAAATTAGCGATGAACTATCCATAGGCCCAACTCATGCTGACTTAGTCTCCCACCAACTCAGAGAGATTTGGTGGACAACTCGGGTCATCCGAGCTCACATTGGGCATGTCATGATTGCCTTACTTTTGATTAGATGAATGACTCGAGTCATCTTCCTACTCTTCCGCCATGTTCGTATTGATGAGCTTGGCATTACCTCCTCTAAAATTGGTCTTATGTTGTGTTGTTTCCCCATGACTCACTACACCCACTTGAACATTATTACATCTCCACGCACTAGTTGGATGCTTCGACATCAAACCCGATCTTGTAATGGAATGTTCACTTGCGTGAACTTTGACCCTTGGCACACCATCGTGATCTTCCCCATTTGGCCATGTTCACATGAATCTCCATGTTGTGGAACATTTCCCTCAGCTTTCCATTTCCAAAGTCCCACTTGGCCATTTGGTCGCTAATCTCCCAACTCGATTCGTGCCACCAAATTGATAGGCCTCAACATGGCCGAAAGTGAGTTTTCCTTGACACGCCACAACCATCTTAGGTCGATTGAGTGATCTTTGAGTCCATAAATTAGTTCAACTTGGCTTGCCATGAATCAACCTTATGAGTTCCAAATTCTACAATCACTTAATCCGAGCCCATTTCTATGCAACCAGTGTGTGTAATCCCGATGATTTGGCCTCAAATTCACCTACGACATCTGACCGAGCCTAACTTAAATGCCAAGCTCACTTTGATCTCATGACGCATCCAAACTTCTTAAGGTTGATCGGCTCCCAACTCATCCTTACACAAACACGTTATCCTATGTAATCCACCAGGTTCGATATTCTTCTAGCTCATCCCACTATGCATAACATATACCAAGATCTATGAACCAATCGGGCCAATGACTATACAATGAGCTCTTATGATCATTGAAATGTCTTGTTGCCTTGTGGCTTAGCCATGTTTGAGCTCCTCTCGATGAGCCCAAATTTCCATGCTTTTGCACTTAGCCCGATGAGTTCTCTAAACTTGGTTCCAACTACCTACTATATTGTCACCTTTGCTACACTTTCTTGAGCTCAAGAGCTGAGCCATTTCCATGCTACACTAGCTTAGGGAAGGTTTTCCAAGCTTGGATTTTCTCTTCATGGCTTGATGCCTTACTCAAGCTTGTCTCGATTTTTTCAGATGGTCTCAACCTCTTGATTTTACCACCTAGGCTTTAACCGTAACCACCCCAACTCGATCTGAGCTCCCGTGAACCTCACCACTTGACTTGTTTGACTCAGAATTTAGATGAATTATCTTGCCTCTCCTTCACTTGTTGATCCATTTATCCAAGTCTCACCTATTCAGGTAAGTTACTCACTCCATGCATTAATTAATAGAGCTCCGATTGATCCAATCTTGTCCATACAATTGTGACCACCGAGCTTGTTCTTATCTCGAGTTGTTCCATTCATTCGCACTAGCGAGCTAGTTCTTCATGCTCGCATTCACAAGGAATCCCCGTGTCACTTGACCTTGCTTGAGTTTCCTATATGGGCCTATGCCGATGACTTCTAATGTGCTTGACTTCGAAGTTGGAGATGCTACTCGATCTTTCCTAAGATCACCAAGCTATTCCCTATTTAGCACTTGTGAGCTCCAATGAATCATTTTTGAACTCACCATGGTATTAATGTCTGAGCCAATCTTAAGCTATGCATTCACCACTCATCTCAAAAATGAAGCCTTCACATGAGCATTAGCTCGGCTTGAATTGAGTTTGTCTACCAAGTCGACCTTGAATCCTTCTTCTAAATCCATTCTATGCTTTTCGTGGATTCACCCTGAATGATCACTCATGGTTTAGTGTCTTAAAATCGACTCAAAATTCCCTCCCGTTATGCCAACCTTGCAACTCGAGTCCTACTTCCACCGAGTGGTCACCATCTAACCCTGCCTTGAGCTTAACTTAACAACATTGATCCAAATTTTAGAGCTAACCAATTTTGGTTCACTTCACCACAAGTTTTGTTTATGGGCTCGATCAATGAGCTATACCATTAGGTGTGAGCTCGATCATGTGCTGAATGCATGAGCTCCCTTTTTAGCTTAATACAAAGAGCTTCTTAAATCATGATTTTTTCCTTGGATATGACCCTCATGGCTTTTCATCATCCCTGGAGGAAAATGGAAATACAATAAGGCCTTTAAACATATTTTATCAATTTTGGTTAATTTATATGATGACCACTTTCCTTGCTCTAAGCAAACATTGATCATCCAAGATCGAAAACAAGAGTAAATAGCCGAAATGATCCCGGAACCTCTCGAAATACCATAAACCTTCTCGAGACACTGCAAATGTCCCCAAAGCTCAAAATTTACTTGAAATGGCCCAGAGTGATCATGAAGAACGTTTTTCAGTCATAGGATCCAATAAGCCCCTATCGTTGTCCAATTTTTCCCCAAGGGGAAAAATTGGATAACATTTTACAACATGATTCCAGTAGCCTTAAGCCATCCATTGGGTATGGAGTCAATGTTGGAATCTTTAAAATGATTTGATCTTCTGTGACATATCCCAGAGTCTCCTTGGTATAGGTAATCTTGGACCTCCCTGGAATGCTAAGCATGAAGTATACTGAATCTGTTGGATGCTTGGCATCTATGGAACACTGTAGAATTTTGAATTAAGTGGATCACAAAAATCTTATGGAAACTTTTAACCATCTCTCTCCTTGAAAACCTTCAATGATGAAATGGTGTTCATAAAAACACAAGAGTGAAAATGGAAGATAAAACACAATGAAATGAAAAACCATACATGCATCAAGTGGAACATGCAGGGTATGTAATGCACTTATTCGCTGAAAGAAAACCTATGTCTACTCTACGCTAACTGGAGGAACATGTGAGTTAAACAAACCCTACAACTAGTTGTGTAAAATAGCTCCCTTTCCTCACAATGGATTGCCATGAAAATGATTTGACAATGGACATGGTTGAGACTAAGAGTGAAAAACTAAAACAAGCCCAATTTTCTACTTGGTCCACTGAGGCATCAACTGGAAAGAGAAATAATTCCTCTTTTAGTTGCTCTGCATTTGTCCTGTATTACAACTGATCCTCAAAATTGTGAAACTCATCCTCGCATTCTAAAATGAATGTGACTGGTTCTGGAATCTCCTCTAGCTTTAATGAATCCAAATACCTTATGGGACATGGTCTAACCCATTGAATATTCCTATTGCTCAACTTCAAATTTAACAAGAAAGTCTTGCTGAAGACATCTTTGAAAAATATGGTTGTTCGCGACCTAATTTTCCTCTTATTTCCCATTTATAAATAACTGATCTTTCACCTGGATGGATGGTATCATAGTGAAATCTCCCTCATTCAACATGGAATTTGAAAATTCAAACCCCCTATTTGTAGCTTTTGAATATTGTTAGGGAAGAAAATATTCAAGAATACTTTCCTCCATCACAGAATCGTTAACCAAAATAGGTTTCATAATTGAAAATAGAAACCTCTCCATGACATAATCTTCATTCAATGCTTCTAGATCAGTCCTAGCTTCTCTTGTGTGTTCCTCCTTTACGTGTGATGAGGGATACAAAAGACTCAATTCCTCCAATTCGATTCTAAAGGACAATTATGAGTAATGAGATGTTCTTGAGCATGTCCCTCCATAGCACTCGACACTTTGCGTTGGAAAAGAAGTGACAAAATAACAAATTTTTCAAGTTCCATAGGCTCTTTTCCATCAAAATATTCTTCCAAATCTAATAGATAATTTACTTCTTCATTCTCTGAATGTGTCAAAGGTTCCTCTTCAATCTAAGTATCCTCCAAACTAGAACTTCCTTCACCTTGATATTCTTCATTCTCAAACATGAAATTAGAAAGATCAAATTCATCTAAGAGATCAGAGTTTTGTAAGAATGAAGAAATGGAAGGATTTGAAAACCTCTGCATGATCTCATCTGCATTAATGACTGTTGAATCTACCTTAGTCTCATGAAAATCCTTGTGGCTGATTGTAACATCTAATGATGACCTTGGAAAGATGTTACCACCTTCCATAAGTGCTGTCAGTTCTTGACATGCATGACAATTAGGATCATCAATTCACTAGAACTATCTTGTACACTTGAGAGTCTTTCTTCTTTGACTTGCACATGCTCTTCTCCTAGCGGATTTGGAGTTGGCTCTTTCTTTTCTACAACTGGTTTTTCCACTTATGGTGATTTAACCTCCTGTGAAGATATGGAGCAAATATGAATACTAAATTCTAAATAGGTAGATTCTGGTCTTCCTCATTCAACTCTCAGTATTTGTTTCTAGTACAAAACTAGATTGTTTCGATTGTTCTTGAGCCTCAACTTCTATAGGAGTTTTATTCTAGAATGAAGTTTGCTTAATGTTAAGTTTTTCAGCCCATTCCTTCAAATTATTTGCATGCTCTCCTTTGCTAGTCTCCTCGACCATATATTCCTCCCTTTCACTCATTTCTTGAAGATGCTCCTCCCAAAATGGGTTTGGGACAACCAGACGAGAGGCAAATTGGGATTCAACTAATTTACTCACCATTTGAGGAATTGGAAGAGATTAAAATTATTTTCTTGGTGGCCTTTGTAGAAAAGAAGGATGTTAGGCCCCTAGTTTATTAGCTAAGTACAGAGAGGCAAGTTGGCATGCAAGGCCTATTTGAAGTTGGAGTGCGCAAGGAGAAAGCGTGCAGGACAAGGTTCTAGGAGGGTTTAGTAGAACAAGTGGCATACACATAAGGCAGAGAAAAGGTTTGGGACCTAGCCATACTTGGCATATAAGACAGAACACAAGAAAAGCATGACCCAACTACACATGCGGAGTGGAAAAGGTGCTTAAAGATGGCAATAGGGTGGCCTAGGAAGGAATATACCTTACGATGGAAGATTCTAGAAGGCCATCATTGTAAAGAGTGGAGAGATCGATCCTAAAGAAGCATGCTCCCATGGAGAACCACCTTGGACACTTGGTAATGGATCTGCAACTCCCGCGAAGGCTTGAAGATGTTGAGAAAGGCTATAAATACAAGCACCTGATAGAGAAAAATGGAGAGAAGGAGAAAGAGGTAAAGCCATGTAGGAATACTAGGAGAGCTCCATAGGTTGGGTTTAGAGGATCTGTAGGAGTATGTTGTACTAAGGGGATGGGTTTGAACATTTTTATTTGTACTATGAAGGGCCTAAGTCTAGTTTTGATGCATGACATTGGTTTGCATTATCATATGAATCTGTGATTGCCGAGTTAATGTAATGTGGTTATCAACATACTTAATATGAATATATGTGTGGTTCTAGTTCTACTTACATCTGTATGGATTGGTTATATATATATTTCATATGAGTGGGTGTAAACCCCTGTGTATTTATTTTCTATTATGATTCAAATCTATGTTCTTTAGTGTTTTTCTTATATGAATGAACACATTGGTCTAGATGTTGTTCTGAGCTCTAAGATGAATGTATGGTTCCTTTCCAATCTATTCACTTAAGTTTCTATCATAAATAATGCATTCTCACACAACTCACATAAAGGAGGGACTCGGTGCCCGCACATGCCTCGGGTGAGCACCCAACACCCGCTGGGTGATAGGATGACATGCATGGGATTTCCTTGTTCTTTGAGAAGGGCATAAAAATGACTACATCTTGGTTCTCATTTGGGACCTCTTTTCAAAGTTATTGTGAGAAACGACATATGTTTTTGTCTTTGTGATGTGTAATGACAGAGTGTCTCGTAGAAAGTGTTGAAACATCGTTCAAGAGCACGAAGGATGAGTTTCCTCAAAGATTCAAGATTGGACCCGAGTTTAGTATGTGTGGATGGGTAGAAGAGAACCTATAAAATGAATGGCTCTAATTCCCAATGAGAACCTATAAAGTGAATGGATGCGTGGACCTGAGTTTAGTATGAGACATTATTTTTCTACTTCCCAATAGAGATATATGAATGGCTCTTCCAAGATACGCATTCAGATCAAACTAGTTATGTTGATCAGATGTGTGGACCCAAGATGACTATCAAAAGCTACAGGATGTAGATATGATGTGGAAATTTGCTATTAATCACTAGTGGAAGAGGGTGCTGAATAGTTATACTTTGGAATACACCATTTTGATGTATTATTTCCCGAGAGATCATTGAGTTAGAGTTTACGAGGATCCTAGAGGATCATTTTGCGTGTTATTCCTATAGATATGAAAATCTTGGTCATTCCTTTGAGTTTAGAAGCATTCCCCATGGTTAGCTAAGCTCTCCGAGCATTGGGAGAGCAAGCTAGGGTGGAGGAAGATGGCAGATGTTGTGGCTGAAAAGGAAAGGGAGAGAGATGACTCAAGTATAATGAAGCTTGTAAAAGGGAGATGACTAGACAACGCAAAGTAGTAAGTGTGATGGATCTATGGAGGTAGATGTTACAGGAGGGTGTTAAAGTTCACATAGAGGACATGGAGCTTGAGTAGTCTATGCCACCCCATCTTGGCAAGCATGTAAGAGAAGCCCCTTTAGCTTCTGATGAGATTTCATCACGTGGAGAAAGAAAACTTGTCGGTGTGTATTTGAACCCACCCGATGACCGATCTCGGCACTTGGTTTTCTAGATCAAGGGAAGACTATTATTAACCTAGTTTGTATTGGTGGAAGTGACCGATCTGTGCCCAGGAGATATAATTTATCATTTGGGACTTTTATGGCTGTACATACAATTCCAATGTTTGGAGGAAATTTTTAGGACAAGTGCGGATAGACAAGCCTTTGGTATCACATCTCAAAGTGGCGCAGGTACATGATTGGTAGTGGTACATTATCATAGACCATTGGCATGCAGTTCAGTGGAACGTTGGGAACCCTTAGTGTGACCACTTCGTCAGACCTAGTGGATTTGGTGGATCACGGTTGGTTAGTAGGAACAAGACCTCGCCGGTTGACCTAGTGGATTTGGTAGAGGGAACAACGAAGGAAACACTAGAGGAAACCAAGGCTCTAGATTGGGAGGAAAAGGACCCCACCACCCCAAGTGTTTTCAAGGTTTCTTTGCAGCTTACCAAACTATAGGGTATTAAGGATGGTGTAGAGCATGTGCACAAGTGCGAGTTACTGTGGCACGCGAAAGGGATCACTAGTCAAGAGTGAAAGGAAATATAGTTTGTAACTACATTGCAAGGGCGTGTGCATAGCTAGTATATGAATTATGAACTCATAAAAAATTGATAGACTAGACAACGATGAAAACACTTTCCTTGCATAGTTCCATTTTCTAGAGTTTGAGCAAAAGAGCATCGGTGCTTTGAAGGAGATCTAGCAAGGAATGGTAGAGAGTGTGCAGGAGTATTATGCACGGTTTAAAAATCTCATGTCCAAACTATCATATGACATCAACCCCTCACAACATACTTAATGGTTTGTTGTAGGGTTGATCACTCCATGTAGGAGGGCATTGTCACAAAAATGTTCACCGACTTGCATGAGGCTTTAGAGGCTGCCTTACGTGCCAAGCTGTTGGGAATGTGGATACTAGTGTTAGTCCATTTTGGAGGCCCAAATTACTAAACTGCGATGAAGCAATTAGAGAAGTTGTCTTCAAACTCAGCGCATGAGGTTCATAAAGTGGGCTTTGGTGTATAGACTCCAAAGTGGAGGAAAATGTAAAGGATAGTTTCCCTTAGAAGATAGTCCGCGCTTTATGGAAGTAGATCGTGAGATCTACCATGGGGATCATGATGCAAGTCGATTCCCTCTACTCCAAAGACATAATCCACAATAATGTTTCTTACTACTGCAAGATATGCACTTCTATAACCCATGACACAAAGGATTACAAACTGATTGATCAGATCCATGATGTTATTGATCTAGGTGTGTGTCAAAATAGCCTTCTTGGTAGTTCTAAGGATGATGACCGATGCGTTATATGAAGGGCGCATGGAAGAGGTTTTTATGGAGGAGTTTGTGGTCGCAGTAATCGCAACGGAAGGAAGTGAGTTCATGTGAGGAACATGTTATAATTATGGATCTACAAAGCATTATAAACACGAGTGTCTTGATCTATTACAATGCTCATGGTGCAGAAGAAGCACAAGTATGAAGAGTGTCTAGAACTCTATGAGCATATGAACCAACAGCACCGGAAAGATAAGGGCATTACTATGGTGAGTGTTAAAAAGGTTGATTCACAATGGATGCCAAGAGTGGCACATGAGTTAGAACTAGAACTTGTACTAGTGACAACGTAAGTAGAGGTTGTGTACGCCAGGGAGATGCCAAGACCAAGGACACTAGTTTCTAGAGAGGAGGTGTTACATGGAAAGTATCGTGACCCCGCCCGTGGCGTAAAGAAGTATACTAGGAGACTATGGACATGATTCGAAGTTTATAAAGGGAGATACAATGTCTCAAGGAGAAATCAAGGTAGGTGGGGCAATAGAAGGATAACAAGGTTCCAAGGAGTGACTGGATGAGGTCAAAGAAGTATGTAAAATGTTGAGGCAAGAGAATATTATTCCCTTGCTAGGAGAATGGCTGAGGGAGAAGGTACCATGCACTGGAGTAGAGCGTGAGAGATAGGTTTTGTATGCAAACCTTTCTCCACACATACTTGAATATGATAAGGAGATTACTCTGAATGCAGTTTTTAATGGATGGCTTTTGAGAAATATCCTCATCGACATAGAGCAAAGGTGAATATTCTTACCTTATATTCCCCGGCATCAGATGGGAAGGCCCGCATCAGAACCATCTTCAAATGTGTTGTATATGGTGAACAAGACTAAAGAAATGCCCATTAGAGTCTTGAAGGATGTAATTATCAACATTCAAGGGGCCAAGTTCACTGGAGACTTTGAAGTCTTGGTGCTCACCGAGGTAGAAAATTTTCTAGCATTGCTTGGGCACCTATGGTATTACAAGAATAATGTTGACATAAGGTTTAACAAAGGATATATCAGTTTCAAAATAAGGAAGAACGAGTGGTCATCCCTTTGATGGATGGGAATTTTTAACCCTACACAGAGCCATTGGGAGAAGAAGTCCTTGATAGAATCTATGTGCGCTCCATCAGAGATCCTGAGGTAATTCACCCCATAGAGGGGGTCATCTAATTCAAGACACTCGGTCAAAGTGAGAAATACCACTAGTGTGGCATGTGACAATTGGGCGTAAAGGACCTATGAGTTAATTAGATGAAAATTAAAAGAACCTATAATAAGGGTGATAAAGAAATGCTAAGTCAAGCACCTAGGAGGAAATAAGTTACGTAGCTACTCTGGGGAGCATTCCCCGATATTTTCTTATAGGAAATGGAATATCAAAGTGGAGAAATGAGGACAAAAGAAGAGGAATGCTCAGCTATGACCTACTCAGACTATAACATGTTTGTGGGCTACACATCGGAGAACCTCCTAGAGTGGAACAAGGTAAGAATCGCGCTCTCTGTAAGGTTTTCAAGGAGTAACGCGCCCACGGTTATACAAGACTACAATGGAAAAGAAACCGCTCCATTTCATATCCTAGTAGGTGAAGAATCCCGGATGGGAAGCGCATAAGCATTACCACCTTCGTTGTGGGTAATTGTCGTACTCCACTTTACAAGGCTATGTGCGCATATGGTATGTTCATTCAGAGATGCATCATCAAACATGTAATTGGAAAGAGTTGGTGGCTGACCTCATTCAATCATTTGAGTATAGAAACACAAAACCATCAATGGATAAGATGTTACAAAAAAATCAAGCACCTTATAGTGGGAGATAATGCCATCACCGAGGATAGGCTGCTAGAATCACTAAAAATCCTTATGTGGAGACGCACCTCAATGAGGAAGTATCGAGGAAGTACATTTTGAGTGTGCATGTATGGAAAAAGAAAAAGGAAAATTGGTCTATGTCATAGATGGGGAAGAGATGGAGATGTTGGATGTTGATCATTCAGAGGGTATGCGTGAGGTCATAGACAATGTTGATGAGCAAGCACACACCTACCATGAGCCTTTGAAGACAAAGAAGGTTAACATTGGGATGGAGGCCAAACCTAAGGAGGCTATCATCAATGACTATTGGTTGGAAAAGGAAGTTTCAAAGATCATTGATCTATTGCGTGAGTTCCAATATTTGTTCCCTCGCAGGTACCATAAACTCAAAGGCATCCACCATTCCTTAGGAGAAATGAATATCAAGTTGAAAGAAAGTGCATGCTTGATTCGGAAGAGACCTTATTAGATGAATCCAAATTTATGCGTACGGGTTAAGGAAGAGATAGAAAAAATGATAGCATCAGGTATCATTGAGGTGGTTGAAGAGTTAGAATGGATAAGCCCAATGGTCATCAACATCAAGAAGGATAGGAGAATTATGATCTATGTTGACTTCAAGGACCTAAATGCATTATGTGTCATTGATCCTTTCCTTACCCCATTTACTGAAGAAATCTTAGAGAGAGTGACCAGTGTGAAGCCTACTCCTTCACAGATGGGTTCTTAGGGTACCACTAGGTACATATTGCAAAGGAAGACCAGAGAAAGACAAATTTCACCACTGAATGGGGAAGTTTTTCCTACATGGTCATGCCTTTTGGATTGAAGAATGCACTGCTATGTTCTCACACATTATAGTGCAAGCCTTCCAGGACTTCATCCATAAATTTCTTCAGGTCTATTTGGATGATTGGACTGTGTATGGTCTTGTCAAGGACCATTGTGATAACTTGAGACTAATGTTTGAAAGGTGTCGACAGTTGAGGATATCCCTCAACATCAAGAAGTGTGTCTTTTCTACCCCATTTGGAACCTTATTAGGGCATATCATATGCAAAGAAGGCTTACTAGTAGATCCCACCAAAGTTGTAGTCATTGTGGGTTTGGGGGAGCCTACTAGCCAAAGCATCATGCATGGATTCCTTGGACACACAGGATATTACAGGAAGTTCATTAAGGGGTATGCCAAGATTGTCGCGCCCTTAGAAGAATTTTTGAAACACAAAAGTTCCTTTCATTGGGGAGAGGCGCAACAAAAGGCATTTGAAACTTTAAAGGAAAGGCTCGTAACGACGCCCATATTACATTTTCCTTCTTGGGATAAGCCTTTCCATGTGCATGTGGCTGCCTTAGAGAAAATAATGGGGGCAGTACTAGCACAACCTGGTGAAGGGATTTTCAATCATCCCTTGAGCTTTACAAGTAGGAAATTGACACCAGTATAGCAGAATTACACAACTACTGAGTGCAAAGCATTGTCAATGATCTATGTGCTACATAAGTTTAGGCAAGATTCGCTAGAAAAACCCTTCATATTCTCAATGAGACCATGTGACATTAAATTACTTAGTCAATAAACCTATTCTATAAGGGTGCATATGTCGTTGGGTCCTTTTATTTCAAGAATTTGAATTTACAGTGGTGGTGAAGCCAGGAAAGAATAATTTAGGGCCTGATCACTTGTTAAGGATTGATTCGGAGAGGATACACAAAGCATTGAGGAGACTATGACAGACACACAACTATTTAGATTACGGCGTGCGCCCTCAGATTTGGAAGATATCGTATTATTCTTAAAGATAGGTGTGGTGCCGTAGGAAGGAATAAAGGCCTTGAGAGGAAAAAATTGGCCATATGCGCCGCACCTTACATGCTATTTAGTAGAGATCTATACAAATTATGTCGTGATGAGGTTATGTGCCGATGCATGATAGAAAATGAGTGCATTTCAATTATGGAAGGAGCGCATGGTGGGATCGCATGAGGACACTATGTAGGAAATGCAACCACATGGAATATTTTTCTCGCAAGGATTTGGTGGGAAACAATTTACCAAGATTGTATTGAGTTTTGCAAGGACTAAGACCATTGGTAGTGCCTTGGAAAAACCTGGAAAGAGGGATGAAATACCCTTACGACTAATAGCCAGCGTGAAAACATTTGAGAAATGGGCTATCAACTTTATAGGACCTATCTCACCGGTGATACGAAGTACTTGTTCGTGGTATATCATCACTTGCACATATTATTTGACATAGTGGGCAAAGGTAGCATCTACAAAGGATGACACCATAGAGACAAGTACTAGATTCTTATGGGAAAATATAATCAGCAGATATGATTTCCCTTTAAGTTTAACAAGTGATAGGGGTACACACTTCCTAAATGAAACAATCAGGATCATGTTGGTAGAATTTATGGTGGCCCATCACAAGACTACCCCTATCACCCTCAAGCAAATGGGTCTGCGCTGAGGAATTTAACAAAATGCTAAGTCATACGTTAACTAAGATTTGTGATGTCGAAGACGAGATTGGGATGATAAGGTATCGGTTGTTCTATGAGCCACACTATTTCAATTTGTGTTTGGTGTAGAGGCTGTTTTACCAGTTGAATTCATGTTACCTTTGCTATGTATAACGTGTGTAAGATGGTTTAGCTGATGAGCAAGTGCTAGAAGAAATAATTGATAAATTTATGCAGTTGGATGAAAGGCGATAACTTGTTAGGTAGAGTCAAAAGACAAAAAACAATACAAAAAGTATGGCATGATTGTCATATCAAGAACAAGAAGTTTGAGGTTGGGCAAGTTGGTGTTATTGTATGATTCCAAGTATCTACACCATCCTGGGAAGTTGAAATTCCATTGGTTGGGACCTTACCTCATATCATACATTCTTGATTCAAGCACTTGCCAATTATAAGCGCTGGATGGGAAAATATTACCAGGTCACTTCAATGGGAGTAGGCTGAAGCCCTACTATAAATAAGTCTTCTTGGTGTTTATAAATAAGGTCATGTTACCAATTAGTTTAGGTTTCCCTTTATGTAATTTCCTTTTCTATGTTTCCCTTTCTCATCGTTTGTTTTTTTGTTTGTTTTGTGCCTTGGGCACTGGTAACCACATTAATTTTTGAAGGTTGTGCATGTGCAGAGGACCGCGCATCTATTTTAGTGTGGGGTGGAGTGATGCAAAGTATGGGCCTGTAATACAAGTGTGCGTTGGTAGTAGAAGTTGTGGTGAATGGCTCGGTTAAAGGACTAAAGGCGCATAAGGTTAATAGGCACGTAAAGAAGAGATGGACGTAAATGGTTGGTGTCAAGAAATCCTTGAAGAAACCACGTACAGGAAAAAGGAAGAGCACGAAACAACATGAGGTAGGCAAGGGAAAAAATAGGGAAAAGGATGGAAGAAGTGCCTTCAAAGACTATGAACGCACATATAAGAGGCTTCAGTTGGGTTGGATTTTTACGTGCCAGAAGGTTGTAAAGGGGTTTGCACGTAAGATGTGGCATGTGGGAAAAGGTTCTTAAGACTAGCTTAGTGGAAAAATCCACATTTAAGGTCGAAGTATAGTGGTAGGTGAGAGAGAATTTAATGCTAGGAAAAGGGAAAAAACTATAAATAAAAGGTTAAGCACTTCATTATTTACATTGCGATTATGAAGGGAAGAAATCTCTCGCAAACTAGGGCATCCAAAGAAAGATATTTGCGTTAAAGGAAACATTTGAGAGATCTGAAGTGCATAGCTAGGGTAAATTTGCAAACCAGTAGGAAAGGAGTACATGGGCATGGAGAAGTTAAGTAAGCAAGCGCCGTCTTGTGGAAGGGTTTTTCTAGTTAGGGTTTGGTGACTAGGGCATGGAGTTAGAAGGATTTTTCTGTGAAGATTGAGCTTGGGGATGGATAGAGGGGTAAAGAAGAGAAAGAGGGAGAAGTTCTAAGTACTAAAACTAGTTAGAAAGATGGCACCCAGAAAACCAACCATCTCACCAAAGAAGCAAAAACAAAAGGGCAAGGGAAAACAAACAACAACCATCGAGAGCACAAATGAAGAATGGTACATAGAGATGCAAAGTACCCAAATGGGGTGTTGTTGGGAAAAGAATGGGAATCACACCTAAGGAAGATGACTGTGTGTGACTATAATCACCACACCAACACGATAGAAAAAGAAATGGCCTTGGAATTGGTACGCCCAACCAACAAGAGAAAGTCGAAGGCATGCCCATTTACAACGACAAGGTAAAGGTTAAATTAGAGAAGGTAGGGTTGCTGTAACTTTATGAACTGCCATACTTTGGAAAACCTGAGCACCTTTACCAATGGCTAATGGTGCACATTCAAGAAGATAAATTTTATTTCACGGGGTGCAAGATGCGCATAACTCCCCAGCTAATTTCCAAGTCAATAGGACTTATCTCGAAGGGGATATCATTGATGATGACATAAGTGATAAGGAGGCCATCAAGGAAATAGTTATTGCATATGAATATAAGAAAGAATCACATTACTTTGACATCATAGAGATCCAAGACCCCGTGATGAGGATGGTTGTGTGCTTGGTAACCAAGATTAATGACCAAGAGAAATGGACTCAAGTGAACAAGGCATGAATGAACATGTGCTAGAAAATATTTGAGGGGACCATCTACAACTTGTCTTCTTTCATCATGGATGAAATCATCAGCAATGCATAAGAAGGTGAGAATATACTATTTGGTAATTGTTATCCAAAATTCACCCCCCAGGGTAATTTTGATAACATGCATAAGAATATTCAAGTCCCAGGTAAATAGATTGATTCAAGGCCCAAAATCATGTTTTTTTGGGGTCCCTCAGCCTTTTTCTAACTCTCCTATCTAAGAAGAAAACCCAACAGGTTAGAAAAGGTGAAAAATTGCAAAAAACCAAGCTTGGGGCTGAAAAAACGAAGAAAATTGGCTAAGTCCTTTGTCCAGGCGGTCCTTGGGATAGTTGGGACGTCGGGGCACGAATCGGCCGAAAAGATGCCAGGCGGTCTGCGTAGCATTTGGGGCAATTGGGATGTCAAGACACGTGGGACGCGAAAGGGCGAACCGGCCGAAAGAGGGAAAAAATTGCCTAAGTCTCTGTTTCACACAGTTGGGACATCTGGGACAAAAGTACGCGAAGGACGCGGATCGACCAGTTTGGCCTAAGTCAGTCCATTTCGGGCGGTTCGGAGAAAATTGTCCCAAGCAGTCTGGGACAGTTGGGACAAGAGTACGCGGAGGACGTGAACCAGCCGATTTAGCCGAAACAGAGGAATTTCATCTGGGACATTTGGGCCAAAAGTACGTGGAGGACGTGAAAAGCCGAAAGATCCGAGAGCCAATGGAATCTTGCCACATGTCTTCGCCACAAAGAGGAACAAGGAGGCCCGAATCGGGTGGTTCAGAGAAATTTGTCCCAGACAGTTTGGGACATCCGGGCCAAAAGTATGCAAAGGATGTGAAAGGGCAAAGTGGCCGAAAAGAGACAAGGAGGCCCGCGGATGAATCGCAGCGTGACACGTGTCACAAGGGGAAGCGCAATGGAAATTGGCTAAGTGTTTTTTGGCCAAAAAATTTCAAAGGGCAAGGTTTGAAGGGTCGGCCCGAGCTAATAGACACAGGACACGTGTCCTAAGGGGGGAAGTTGGAGCTAGGGAAAGACTTAGGAAAATTTGACAAAAGTCTTGGGCCAAAAAATTAAAAGACAAGGATGACCCCGCGCCCCTGTCCTCTAACTAGATCATGCCACGTGTCCCAAGTGGTGGGGCGCGGGGAGAAAATGAATTTTTTTCCAAAGTGTAAGAAAAGTCAAAATTTTCAAGGAAAACCCACGGAAAGGGAAGGAGAGAGAATTGCGTGGCCAATCAGAGACCGACACGTGTCATCCAAGTGGCAGAACGTGGGAAAAAATTCAAAATCTATTTTGGCCTTTTTTGCCCTAAATCTTCGGATCACCATAACTTTCGATCCAAAGCTTGGTTTTTCATGTTCTTTATATCAATGGAAAGCTGGAAAAATTCTCTACATGATTTCGGGAGTAGGCTTGTGTTTTGGTTTAGTTTGGATAGAGAAAATCAAGAAACATCTCTCGACGTGTGGTAATGGCTAGAATCGATGTTTCAACAACCAACTTTAATGCAAAATAAAGTTTTCCGCTCTTGCTGGGTGGTTCTCACCCACCGCCATAATGAGATAAACTAAATGTGACCTAGAAGTGGTTGGGGTAGATCTAACTTTCCTCTCTCTTCCCTCTCTCATTCTTCCTATATATTGTAAAGAGGGGCTTCTTTCTAAGGGTTGAACATTCGTGTGGTTCATCTTTTCAGCTCTGCCCTCCCTTCTTTTCTTCTCCAGGGTTGAAAATGGAGTTCGAACCTCCTCCCCTACTCTGTAATGGCATTTTTGCCTTTTACTATTGAAATGATGTTCTGTGCAAACTTTTGGAGCAACAAAAAACGTGTTTTGTGATGCATCTGTCCATCCTTGCTCATTTTTTTGCTTGTTCTCTTCTTGCCTCTCTTCATTACAGGTATTTGTGCATGTTCTAATGTTCATTACAGGTCTGGAGCTGTGTTCATGGAGTTTTGGGACATTTTCTATGTGAAATTTATCCTTGGGTTCGTGATGCATCTGTCCATCCTTCCCATCGCTCACCTCTCCTTGTTCCATGGTAGTTTTGATAGATGTTCAACATTTTCCTTCTCTGGTGTATCACCGTTTTAGTGTAGGCTCTGTTTTTTCCCTTTTCTCTCTCTCTCTCTCTCTGTCTCCTTGGCATGGTTAGATTAGGTTTAGATTAGCTTGCCTGCACTGGAATAGCTTGTGGCAGGTAGTTTAGGAAGAGGAACCAGCCTTCTCTAGAGATTCCTTTCTCATATTTGCAAGTCCCACACTTGGAGAGAGGATTCAATGTTGTGCAATCACACTGGATGCTAGAGTGATCAACCTAGAAATATGATCAATGTCCAGGGGTGTTGTGATTTTGCACCAATAGTTTTGGCATGCCGGTGGGACCTTAGAGGTCTTCCACTTCATCTTTTGCAGGTTGGTGTGTTCCTGTGAAGATTTCAACCTTTGGAGGCACTTGCAAACACATCTGGTGACTCCATCTGATCAGCAACCCATTTCTGAAGTTGCAGACCCATTTTTCATCCATTTCCATCCATATTTATTTCCATTCCTTTCATTATTTTCCATTCACATTTTCAACAACACCAAAGCAATGTTTCCCACCTCCAACATGTTTTTAAATCCTCCAAATCAGCATTTTGAACAAATTCAAAATCAGCATGCATACCCATATGAGCAAAGAATGCCAAAATTAGTTTGGCTATGGAGCTTTCCAAGAGCAAGAGTATGCATATAATGAAGACAAATGATGCAAGATGCTGGTCTGTTGGAGAAAATCCAAAAGATGGAGGTAAAGATGGTGCAGTCTAGAGCAATGTACTCAAATGAGAGCTTTTTAATTGGTTACGTAACTCCTTGTCCATGGGGAGGCCCTTTTCCAAGACACTTCAGCCCTCAGGAGAAGCTGGAATTCATGATGAAGATGCTGCCCCAACTTGCACAATGGATAGCAGAAATAGAGGCCTATACACTTGTTGTTGAACAACCTTGTCAATGGGTAGGTTCTACACCATCATCTGGTTTTTCTCTTCCCATTACTCAAGCAGCATCATCTCATTTGGAATTACAAATTCGAACTCCCATCCGCTGTCCCAAATGTTGATTCCATGTCTCCACCTCTAAGTTTTCCGCCACACCTCAATTTTTCTTTCCTTTTTCCTTCCAAATAGTCATCCCCTCGACAAGAGCTAAAAGAAATACACTCTCCCATAAAGAAACAAGAGGTTTCACCTCCTCTACCACCACAAAAAACTGCCAAATTAATTGAGTTACAACCCATCCCTCCTCTTGCATTCCCAATTCCATGTGGGGAAGAAGAAATTGCAAAAGTTGGCCATGAAGGAAACAAGAAGAGGATCCCAATGTAAAAGAAATGATAGACAACTTGAGGGTTTGGGCTACCAAATTTGGGATGAATAAGATCCGCTTGATGGTTAAACCTACAGATGAGGCTAAGGTTGAACAAATGGTGGTTAAGACTGATTTTGTGGCAGCAGAAGAAGAGCAAAGAGAAGAAGCAAATCAGCACTCAGCTTGCTTGCTCAGAAAGTAGTGTCCATGTTGGCACTCTATTTGAAGGGAATGCTGATTCAATTCAAGTTGCACAATCAGCCATAAAGGAAGAAAGCTCAGAAGAAGATCTTGTAGTCCCAACTTGTCCTCTAGAGAAACAGATCGAAGAGTTTGACTTGACAAACTTCATGTTGGAGGAAGAGTTCTATCAAGAGAAAGATTGTCTTCAAGTAGTAGCCAAAGGAGAAGCTGCTCCAAATCCAAAAGAAGAAGAGCACATTCTAGTTGTGGAGGAGAAAAGTGTAGATCCAAGGGCTTTGAGCATAAAGTTGGCTACAGGAGAACCTTCAGTTCTTCTTTCTACTTCACCTCTCTGAAGTTCTAGTACTGAAGAGGAGTTTGATCTCTCAAAATCAATGTTAGAGGGTGAAAGAAACCATGGTGGTCAAGTTACAGATCAAGAGGACACCATGGAGGAAGTGGAGCATTTGCAGCAAGACAGCCATGAGGTAGTTTATCTGTCAGATTTGGAGGACTATTTTGATGGAGAAGAGCCGGTTGAGTTTCCACCATTCTCTCTTTCATCATCCACATTCCAAACACTTGAGTCTGTTGTCATGAAGGAGAACATTCATTTGCAGCAGCCTGCATCTTATAGCAGCTCTTTGGAACCAAGATTGGAAGATTTTAATCTTTCATGTTCTTCATTGGAGGAAGAGAAAGGACAAAGGAATTTCACCATTTCTTCCACACCATCCATTCAGGAGGGTCTACAAGAAGACTCCATTCTTGGAGTTGAAAATCAGAGCTATGGGCATATCAAACGGATCAGACCTTGCCCAATCAGGTATTTGGCTTCATTGGAGCCAAAGGAGAAGTCACAACCAGTCATGCTTGCTTCTGAGCATGAGGATGAGCTACAAAGTACCAAGGATCAGCTGTCATACCTCTTCAATCCAAATACAGAGCAACTAAAAGAGGTATTGAATTTACCTTCAGCTAATACCTTGATGATTTCGGTGGAAGACCAGCTTCTTGTTTATTTTCCATCCATCCAACCAGCCATGTTCAATGCGAAATCAATTGCATGGCTGCCACTTTTGAGAAAGGGAAGCTATTTCTCACAACCAATTGTAGGGTTTGTTTAGCTTGCCTTTTCTTCCAGTTAGAGTAGAGTAGGTAGGTTTGATTTTAGTAGAAGAAGTGCTTGTGCACACTCTGCATGTTCCATTTGGAGCATGTATGATTTTTAGTTCTGTACATAGTTTTTGTGGTGCTGGATTTTCTCTTGCATAGTTCGTTTTGGTGGCATTTTGGTGAGAATGACTCCATTTTAGTGGGTTTCCAAGTGGTTCAGAGAGAAGGTTTTCAAAGTTCTGATTAGTTGCAGGCTACAACTCATGACTCCATGCCCAATGGATGCTTCAGGCAACTGGTAACTTCATCTAGCAGGGAGATGACCCTGCTGAGTCACCAAAACTGTTATCCAAAATTCACCCCAGGGTAATTTTGATAACATGCATAAGAATATTCAAGTCCCAGGCAAATAGATTGATTCAAGGCCCAAAATCATGTTTTTTGGGGTCCCTCAGCCTTTTTCTAACTCTCCTGTCTAAGAAGAAAACCCAACAGGTTAGAAAAGGTGAAAAATTGCAAAAAACCAAGCTTGGGGCCGAAAAAATGAAGAAAATTGGCTAAGTCCTTTGTCCAGGCGGTCCTTGGGATAGTTGGGACGTCGGGGCATGAATCGGCTTAAAAGTGCTAGGTGGTCACCGCGTAGCATTTGGGGAAATGGAATGTCGGGACGCGGGACGCGAAAGGGTGAACCGGCTGAAGGAGGGACAAAACTACCTAAGTCTCTGTTTCACATAGTTGGGACATCTGGGACAAAAGTACGCGAAGGACGCAGATCAGCCAGTTTGGCGCAAGTCACCCATTTGGGCGTTGTTCAGAGAAAATTGTCCCTGTGCGATGCTGGGGACAGTTGGGACAAGAGTATACGGAGGACATGAACCGGCTGATTCGGCAGAAACAGAGGACTTTCATCCCAGAAATTTGGGCCAAAAGTACGTGGAGGACGCGAAAAGTTGAAAGAGCCGAGAGCCAATTGAATCTTGCGACGTGTTTTTGCCGGAAAGAGGAACAAGGAGGCCCGAATAGGGCGGTTCAGAGAAATTTTTCCCAGATAGTTTGAGACATCCGGGCCAAAAGTACCCAGAGGATGCGAAAGGGCGAAGTGGCCAAAAAGAAACAAGGAGGCCCGCGGATGAATCACGCGCGACATGTGTCACAAGGGGAAGCGCAATGGAAATTGGATAAGTGTTTTTGGCCAAAAATTTCAAAGGGCAAGGTTTGAAGGGTCGGCCCGAGCTAATAGACACAGGAAATGTGTCCTAAGGTGGGGGAAGTTCAGAGCTAGGGAAAGACTTAGGAAATTTTGACAAAAGTCTTGGGCCAAAAAATTAAAAGATAAGGATGACCCCGTGCCCCGTCCTCCAACCAGATCATGCCACGTGTCCCAAATGGCGGGCGTGGGGAAGAAAATGAATTTTTTTCCAAAGTGTAAGAAAATTCAAAATTTTCAAGGAAAACCTGTGGAAAGGGAAGGAGAGAGAATTGCATGGCCAATCAGCGCCTGACACGTGTCATCAAAGTGGCAGAGCGAGGGAAAAAATTCAAAATCCGTTTTGGCCTATTTTTTGCCCTAAATCTTTGGATCGCCATAACTTTCGATCCAAAACTTGGTTTTTCACGTTCTTTATATCAATGGAAAGCTGGAAAAATTCTCTACATGATTCCGGGGTCAAGCTTGCATTTTGATTCAGTTTGAGAGAGAAAATCAAGAAACATCTCTGACGCGTGGTAATGGCCGTAATCGATGTTTCAACAACCAGCTTTAATGCAAAATACGGTTCACCACTCTTCTTGCTAGGGTTCTCACGCACCGTAATAATGAGATGAACTAAATGTGACCTAGAAGTGGTTGGGGTGGATCTGACTTTCCTCTCTCTTCCCTCTCTCATTCTTCCTATATATTGTAAAGAGAGGCTTCTTTCTAAGGGTTGAACATTCGTGTGGTTCATCTTTTAGCTCTCGCCCTCCCTTCTTTTCTTCTCCAGTGGTTGAAAATGGAGTTCAAACCTCCTCCCCTACTCGTAATGGCATTTTTCCTTTTACTATTGAAATGATGTTCTCAAACTTCTAGAGAAACAAAAATGTGTTTTGTGATGCGTCTTTCCATCCTCTGCTTTTTTTGCTTGTTCTCTTCTTGCCTCTCTTCATTGCTGTATTTGTGCATGTTCTAATGTTCATTACAGGTCCTGAGCTGTGTTCATGGAGTTTTGGGACATTTTCTCGTGTGAAATTTATCCTGGGTTCGTGATGCATCCGTCCATCCTTCCTATCGCTCACCTCTCCTTGTTCCATGGTAGTTTTGATAGATGTTCAACATTTTACTTCTATGGTGTATCAACGTTTTAGTGTAGGCTCTATTTTTCCCTTTTTCTCTCTCTCTGTCTCCTTGGCATGGTTAGATTAGGTTTAGATTAGCTTGCCTACACTGGAATAGCTTATGGCAGGTAGTTTAGGAAGAGGAACCAACCTTCTCTGGAGATTCCTTTCTCATATTTGCAAGTCCCACACTTGGAGAGAGGATTCAATGTTGTGCAATCACACTGGATGCTAGAGTGATCAACCTAGAAATCTGATCAACGTCCAGGGGTGTTGTGATTTTGCATCAATAGTTTTGGCATGCCCGGTGGGAGCTTAGAGGTCTTCCACTTCATCTTTTGCAGGTTGGTGTGTTCTTGTGAAGATTTCAGCCTTTGGAGGCACTTGCAAACACATCTGGCGACTCCATCTGATCAAGCAACCCATTTCTGAAGTTGCAGACCCATTTTTCATCCATTTCCATCCATATTTCTTTCCATCCCTTTCATTCTTTTCCATTCCATGAAGTTGTGCAATCATGACTTCATTTCCATCATGGAATTCACATTTTCAACAACAGCAGCAATGTTTCCCACCTCCAACATGTTTTTTAAATCCTCCAAATCAGCATTTTGAACAAATTCAAAATCAGCATGCATACCCATATGAGCAGCAATGCCAAAATCAGTTTGGCTATGGAGCTTTCCAAGAGCAAGAGTATGCATATAATGAAGACAATCAGATGCAAGATGCTGGTCTGTTGGAGAAAATCCAAAAGATGGAGGTAAAGATGGTGCAGTCCAGAGCAACAACTCAAATGAGAGCTTTTAGAATTGGTTACAGGACTCCTTGTCCATGGGGAGGCCCTTTTCCAAGACACTTCAACCCTCAGGAGAAGCTGGACTTCATGATGAAGATGCTGCCCCAACTTGCACAATGGACAGCAGAAATAGAGGCCTATACACTTATTGTTGAACAACTTTGTCAATGGGTAGGTTCTACACCATCATTTAGTTTTTCTCTTCCCATTACTCAAGCATCATCATCTCATTTGGAATTGCAAATTCTGAACTCCCATCTGCTGTCCCAAATGTTGATTCCGTGTCTCCACCTCTCAGTCTTCCACCACACCTCAATTCTTCTTTCCTTTTTCCTTCCAAACAGTCATCCCCTCCACAAGAGCTAAAAGAAATACACTCTCCCCTAAAGAAACAAGAGGTTTCACCTCCTCTACCACCACAAAAAATTGCCAAATCAATTGAGTTACAACCCATCCCTCCTCTTGCATTCCCAATTCCATGTGGGGAAGAAGAAATTGCAAAAATCGGCCATGAAGGACAGCAAGAAGAGGAGCCCAACAGAAAATAAATGACAGACAACTTGAGGGTTTGGGCTGCCAAATTTGGGATGACAAAGATCCCCTTGATGGTTAAACCTACAGAAGAGGCTAAGGTTGAACAAATGGTGGTTAAGACTGATTTTGTGGCAGCAGAAGAAGAGCAAAAAGAAGAAGCAGATCAGCACTCAGTTTGCTCAGAAAGAAGTGTCCATGTTGACACTCTATTTGAAGGGAATGCTGATTCAATTCAAGTTGCACAATCAGCCATAAAGGAAGAAAGCTCAGAAGAAGATCTTGCAGTCCCAACTTGTCCTCTAGAGCAGTAGATCGAAGAGTTTGACTTGACAAACTTCATGCTGGAGGAAGAGTTCTATCAAGAGCAAGATTGTCTTCAAGTAGTAGCCAAAGGAGAAGCTGCTCCAAATCCAAAAGAAGAGGAGCACATTCTAGTTGTGGAGGAGAAAAGTGTAGATCTAAGGGCTTTGAGAATAAAGTTGGCTACAGGAGAACCTTCGCTTCTTCTTTCTACTTCACCTCTTTGAAGTTCTAAGATCAAGAGGATTTTGATCTCTCAAAATCAATATTAGAGGGTGAAAGAAACCATGGTGGTCAAGTTAAAGATCAAGAGGACACCATGGAGGAAGTGAAGCATTTGCAGTAGGACAGCCATGAGGTAGTTTATCTGTCAGATTTAGAGGACTGTTTTGATGGAGAAGAGCCGGTTGAGTTTCCACCATTCTCTCTTTCATCATCCACATTCCAAACACTTGAGTCTCATCATGAAGGAGAACATTCATTTGCAGAGCTCGCATCTTATAGCAGCTCTTTGGAACCAAGATTGGAAGATTTTAATCTTTCATGTTCTTCATTGGAGGAAGAGAAAGGACAGAGGAATTTCACCATTTCTTCCACACCATCCATTCAGGAGGGTCTACAAGAAGACTCCATTCTTGGAGTTGAAAATCAGAGCTATGGGCATATCAAATAGATCAGACCTTTCCTAATCAGGTATTTGGATTCATTGGAGCCAAAGGAGAAGTCACAACCAGTCATGCTTGCTTTTGAGCATGAGGGTGAGCTATAAAGTACCAAGGATCAGCTGTCATACCTCTTCAATCCATATACAGAGCAACTAAAAGAGGTATTGAATTTGCCTTTAGCTGATACCTTGATGATTTCGGTGGAAGACCAGCTTCTTGTTGATTTTCCATCCATCCAACCAGCCATGTTCAATGCCAAATCAATTGCATGGCTGCCACTTTTGAGAAAGGGAAGCTATTTCTCACAACCAATTACAGGGTTTTGTTTAACTTGCCTTTGCTTCCAGGTTAGAGTAGAGTAGGTAGGTTTGCTTTTAGCGAGAAAGAAGTGCTTGCGCACACTCGCATGTTCCATTTGGAGCATGTATGATTTTCAGTTCTGTACATAGTTTTTGTGGTGCTGGTTTTACTCTTGCATGATTCGCTTTTGGTGGCATTTTGGTTAGAATGACTCCATTTTAGTGGGTTTCAAGTGGTTCGAGAGGAGGTTTTCAAATTTCAGATCGGTTGCAGGCTACAACTCATGACTCCATGCCCAATGGATGCTTTAGAAACCGGTAACTTCATTTAGCAGGTAGATGACCCATTGAGTCACTAAAATCGTTATCCAAAATTCACCCTGTGGTAATTTTGATAACATGCATCGAGAATATTCAAGTCCTGTGCAAATAGATTGATTCAAGGCCTAAAATCATGTTTTTTTGGGGTCCCTCGGCCTTTTTCTAACTCTCCTGTCCAAGAAGAAAACCCAACAAAGTTAGAAAAGGTGAAAAATTGCAAAAAACCAAGCAAAAAAAAATGAAGAAAATTGGCTAATTCCTTTGTCTCAGCAAAGGCTTGGGATAGTTGGGACGTCGGGTATGAATGAATCAAGCCGAAAAAGCGATCTAAAGCGGTTCAAGCGCAAACATTTGGGGCAATTGGGACATTGGGACGTGCGGGACGCGAAAGGAAGAACTAGACAAAAGAGGGAAAAATTGCCTAAGTCTCTGCTTTCACACAGCTTGGGACATACTGGGACAAAAGTACATTAAGGACGCAGATCGCCGGTTTGGCATGTAAGTCACCCATTTCGGGCGGTTCGGAGAAAATTGTCCTGTGCAGTCCGGGACAGCTTGGGACAAGAGTACGCAAAGGACGCGAACCGGCTGATTCGGCTAAAACAGAGGTCTTTCGTCTGGGACATTTGGGCCAAAAGTACGCGGACGACGCGAAAAGCCGAAAGAGCCGAGAGCCAATGGAATCTTGCCACGTGTCTTCACCGCAAAGAGGAACAAGGAGGCCGAATCGGGCGGTTCAGAGAAATTTGTCCCAGATAGTTTAGGACATCCGGGCCAAAAGTACATGGAGGATGTGAAAGGGTGAAGTGGCCAAAAAGAGACAAGGAGGCCCACGGACGAATCGCAGCATGACACGTGTCACAAGGGGAAGCGCAATGGAAATTGGCTAAGTGTTTTTTGGCCAAAAATTTCAAAGGGCAAGGTTTGAAGGGTCGGCCCAAGCTAATAGACATAGGACACGTGTCCTAAGGTGGGGGAGTTTGGAGCTAGGGAAAGACTTAGGAAAATTTGACAAAAGTCTTGGGCCAAAAAATTAAAAGACAAGGATGACCCCGCCCCGTCCTCCAACCAGATCATGCCACATGTCCCAAGTGGTAGGGCGCGGGGAGAAAATGAATTTTTTTCCAAAGTGTAAGAAAATTCAAAATTTTCAAGGAAAACCTGTGGAAAGGGAAGGAGAGAGAATTGCACGGCCAATCAGCACCTGACACGTGTCATCCAGTGGCAGAGCGCGGGAAAAAATTCAAAATCTGTTTTGGCCTGTTTTTTTCCCTAAATCTTCAGATCGCCATAACTTTCGATCCAGAGCTCGGTTTTTCATGTTCTTTATATCAATGGAAAGCTGGAAAAATTCTCTACATGATTCCAGGGTCAAGCTTGCATTTTGGTTCAGTTTGGAGAGAGAAAATCAAGAAATGTCTCTGACGCGTGGTAATGGCTAGAATTGATGTTTCAACAACCAGCTTTAATGCAAAATACAGTTCGCCACTCTTGCCAGGGTTCTCACCCACTGCCATAATGAGATAAACTAAATACGACCTAGAAGTGGTTGGGGTAGATCTAACTTTCCTCTCTCTTCCCTCTCTCATTCTTCCTATATATTGTAAAGAGGGGCTTCTTTCTAAGAGTTGAACATTCGTGTGGTTCATCTTTTCAGCTCCGCCCTCCCTTCTTTTCTTCTCCAGATTTGAAAATGGAGTTTGAACCTCCTCCCCGCTCTATAATGGCATTTTTTCCTTTTACTATTGAAATTATGTTCTGTGTAAAATTGCGGAGCAACAAAAACGTGTTTTGTGATGCATCTGTCCATCCTTGCTCATTTTTTTGCTTGTTCTCTTCTTGCCTCTCTTCATTACAGGTATTTGTGCATGTTCTAATGTTAATTACAGGTTTGGAGCTATGTTCATGGAGTTTTGGGACATTTTCTATGTGAAATTTATCCTTGGGTTCATGATGCATCTGTCCATCCTTCCCATCACTCACCTCTCCTTGTTCCATGGCAGTTTTGATAAATGTTCAACATTTTCCTTCTCTGGTGTATCACCGTTTTAGTGTAGGATCTTTTTTCCCTTTTCTCTCCCTCTCTCTCTATCTCCTTGGCATGGTTAGATTAGGTTTAGATTAGCTTTCCTACATTGGAATAGCTTGTGGCGGAGTAGTTTAGGAAGAGGAACCAGCCTTCTCCAGAGATTCCTTTCTCATATTTCAAGGCCCACACACTGGAGAGAGGATTCAATGTTGTGCAATCACACTGGATGCTATAGTGATCAACCTAGAAATCTGATCAACATCCAGGGGTGCTGTGATTTTGCATCAACAGGAATGTCCTCCTCACAATTGTCCTTTTAGAAATCGAGTGCCCGATGGGCCAGAATGGTTTTTTTGGGAGTACCTAGAAGAGGATCCTCACTCCGCAAATGGTTCACAAAATATACTTGTGAGACCATGACAACCACTCAAAAGTGCATTTAAAAAAGTGGTACAAGTGCATAAGGGAGACATTCGAGGAAGAATGGATGATTCTAGAGTAATTACCCACACTCGTGAAAGGAGAGGCAATTTTTCCGTATATCAACACTTCGCATTTACTGATTTAGGTTGATAGATGAAAAAATGAGCCCATGGTGTAAGCTTCCCCTTTCTTTCATTGTGTTATACTTTCAAGTGGGGGTGAATAGGTTTAAATATTCCAAGAGACTAAGGTTTGACCTTAGTGAAGTAGATCAAGACCATAGAGAACTACATAGGAAGTTGGTTTACCCCAAGAAGTGCACATACGTGGAGAGATATGTCTCCCACGAGATACGATGATGATACTAGTGAATTTTCCAATCGTTGAAAGGGATGCAACAAGGATATACCTTCGCATCAAACCAAAATTTGAAAAGGGTGCGTATTTGGAAAATGATGTATCCATCCCTAAGGACCCCATAGGAAGAAAGAAGCCCGTGCCAAAGAAGAGGGAAGGGGAAGAAGTGCAGAAAGCACCAAGTGTTTAGGATACAAAAGCGGTAAGCATGTCAGAGACAAGCGCTAAGCCCAATACTTACACATGGAGAAAGAAGTCCTTGATGAAAGCAAAGACTCCAGAGGAAGAAGCAATGGAGCACGAAGAACCCTTCACCCAAGAGAAGTCATTTGAGGAGGAGAAGGAATTAGAATCCCCTACTAGGAAGAAGCATAAGTTGACAGAAGACAATGAGAGAGCTTGGAGGCCTATAAAGGTGAGAGAGATGATGATGAAGAAGATGAACCAAGAGGCGAGGACCATCCTAAATATGAGGTTCTTGAATCGGAGGAGGAAGGAGAGGAAGAAGAAAATGAATACATATTTTCCAGGAGGGAGAATGACAAAGAATAATAAGATACTCAAGACAGGGGGTAAGTGAGGAAGTCACAAAAGAACAAAGGACCCCAAGCCTCACTAAGGAATAGATAGACGAGGCTGTGGAGAAGGAAGTAGCCAAGATCATTGAAGACCTAGTAGAGAAAGAGATGGAGTGCAGTGCGAACCTAGTGATGAAGGAAGCAGAGGAGGAAAACATAGAAAAGGAATATGGCAGCATGGGAGGGGATCCCAGTTTGGTTGTGAGATTTCCTAAGGCCACGTGCATAGGGAGAAAAATCATAGAGACATCATAGGTTCAGAGGATGGGCTATATTGATGACCCGACAAGGTGTTGCGCGTGCACTTTTAAAGCACCATACCAATGAAGAAACTCTTGGCTATGACATCATTTGATGAGGAAGATGATTTCTTGGGAATTTGAGTCCCACATCGATGAACCAGAATTCGAAGTGATCCAAGGGGAAATAATGAAGGTACCAAAGTCAAAAGGTGACAACCCCTTGGTAAATGCTCAGCGGCTATCAGACGAACAAATCTATAATGTGCTAAATAAATTTTTGGTGGAAGTAGAGGCCAGAATATTTGGGAGGAATGACAGATTTAAGTTTCTAGAGGAAGAGATGGAAAATAAGGAAGAGGAGCTGGAGAAAATAACTAAGGAGTTAAAACATGAGGAACTAGTCAATGCTTAGCTAAGGTGTGAATTAAAGGAAGAGAAGGAAAGGGTACGTGAAGTCTCTAAGAAGGTGGAGATGATCACAAGCGCCATTATCTTGAAGCATCTAGACTTGACACCACCGCACAAAGATATGAATCAAGCCTGCAATGCCTAGAAGACTTAACTCATGTTCTCACAATGGAAAGATGACCACTTTGGACTTGGAGTTCGGGCAGAGGCATCGACATGTAGAGAAAAATAGGACAAGATGAAGGTTGT
The DNA here is from genome assembly GCA_018340775.1 of Taxus wallichiana var. yunnanensis. Classification (NCBI taxonomy): domain Eukaryota; kingdom Viridiplantae; phylum Streptophyta; class Pinopsida; order Cupressales; family Taxaceae; genus Taxus; species Taxus wallichiana. The sequence continues at coordinate 203,962,625 of CM031243.1, forward strand.
GGCCATTGTGGCCCAGTACAAGAAATTCCTTACGGATGTGAAAGCCTCCACCCAAGTTGCCGATGCCACCTATGAAAACTACACTGATAGAGATAAAGTGGTGAGCATTCTTGTTTCCACCCATGAAGCGGAGGTCAAAGAGTTCTAGGATAAGAACAAGGAGATTAGGGTAGAATGTGAAAAAATTCTAGTTAAGGTTGAGAAGAAATTAGAGGCTTTTGAGACCTTGCAGGGATCATATAAGAACCATCTTAAATAATTATATCCCTGGATCACTTGTAGGATGGACGCACTTGAAACCATGAGTGCCAAGGGAGAAGGGCTAAGATTTGAAGAGGTGAGCACCCTAGTCGGTGACCTTTTCAGTAAGCACAGAGTGAAGTCGATACCTGGAATAAGTTGGAGGTAGACTTGATGAAATATTTCCCTCTCCTCTTGTAGAAATAATCATAGTTCCCCATTCTTTCATTCTTCCCCAAAATTCTTCATTCCTTTATTCTTTCTCCAAACTATTCAAGAATGGTCATTCTTTATTCTTTGGGAAAATGTTCCCACGGATGGAGAACAGGCGTAGTGTGGGGTGATGTTGGGCCCCTAGTTTATTGGCTAAGTACAGAGAGGTGCGTGGGTGTGCAAGGCCTATTTGAAGAAGGGTGCACAAGGAGAAAGCACGTAAGACATGGTTCTAGGAGGGTTTAGTAGAACAAGTGGCACATGTGCAAGGTAGAGAAAAGGTTTTGGACTTATCCATATTTGGCATATCAGACGAACATGAGAAAAGTGTGACCCGAATGCACATGTGGAGTGGATAAGGTGCCAACCCTGGAAACAGGTTGCCTAGGAAGGAATATACCTTGTGATGGAAGATTCTAGAAGGCCATCATTGCAAAGAGTGGAGAGCTCGAGCCTAAAGAAGCATGCTCCCATGGAGGACCACCTTGGACACTTGGAAATGGATCTGCAACTCCCACGAAGGCTTGAAGATGTTGAGAAAGGCTATAAATACAAGTACTTGATAGAGAAAAATGGAGAGAAGGAGAAAGAGGTGAAGCCATGCAGGAATATTGGGAGAGCTCCATAGGTTGGGTTTAGAGGATCTGTAGGAGTATGTTGTACTAAGGGGATGGGTTTGAACATTTTTCTTTGTACTATGAAGGGCCTAAGTCCAGTTCCAATGCATGACATTGGTCTGCATTATCATATGAATTTGTGATTTCCTAAGTTAATGTAATGTGGTTATCAACATGCTTAATATGAATATATGTGTGGTTCCAGTTCTACTTACATATGTATGGATCGGTTATATATATTTCATATGAGTGGGTGTAAACCCTGTGCATTTCTTTTCTGTTATGATTCAGATCTATGTTCTCTAGTTTTTTTCTTATATGAATGAATGCATTGGTCTAGATGCTATTGTGAGCTCTAAGATGAATGTATGTTTCCTTTCCAATCTATTCACTTAATTTTCTATCGTAAATAATGAATTCTCACACAACTCACATAAAGGAGGGACTCGGCGCTGCGGGTGCCTTGGGTGAGCACCCAACATCCGCTGGGTAATAGGTCAACGCACATGGGATTTCCTTGTTCTTTTAGAAGGGCATAAAAATGACTACAAAGGAAATTTAGAAGAATGAGGCATGGAAGATTCATGATGGAATGGAGGAATAGAAGATGAAGTATCAAATTCCACCGCAGGGTAAAGAATCGGAAGGTTAGGATAATGTGCTTCAAGTTAAAACTTCATGAATGGAGACATGGAAAGAGGGTTGTAAGGTGGTAATGCAGGGACCTCCCATTGACAGGATTGACTAACATTATATTCATGAATGTCCCTCTTCTTGATCCATTCTTGAATGTGAGTCATTGTATTGATTATGAATTGAAGCTTTTGTTGAGGATTAATCTCACATGGTATAGGGCTAGTCCAGGGTATGGAATTCTGAAGCCAATATGGGCTACCTTTGTCATGTCATTGATCCTTATTTGTACCATGTTATACTCCAACTCTCGAACCTTCTTCTGCAAGTGGTCTTCTTCAGTGTAGGGAAGGTTTAAGAATATGCATGCCATTTTTCTTCAAGATTCCCGGCCCGGTGGGTGACCAAAATGATCTACATATTGCTCATGTGGGCATGCATGTTGAAACTGATATTTGTCATGAAATTGGTCTGGAGGTGGATTATAATAGCCTAAAGATGGAAAGAACCATTGTTGTTGCAAGTGGGAATCCCACCGTGGAAATGAAGTCATGGTAGAAATGCTTCATAAATGGAAAGATGTCAAATAAATCTAGATGGAAAGGGGTAAAACTGAAATCCCGCAACACAAAGAGTGGGTCACTTGACCAATGGAGTCATCGTTATGCTTGGGTATGCCTCGTAAGGCTGAAATTTCACTAAGAGTGCAAAAACTTAATTAAATGAAGTAATGCTACAATGGGTGATGTTGAGATGCCTCTTCTCCTTCTCCTTGAAGGAGACAAGGAAAGTTCGATATGCTGATGATTTCCTTGTTTTGAAGAAGATATTGTTTGAATTCTTCACATAAATAATGCACTAATATTTGAATTCCATAGATATAGAGTCACCAGGTACTTTGACTTGTGAAAGTGAGAAGAGAATTACCAACTCTTTGTTCCACTAGGCATGCCAAAAACTGTTGTCACCAAATCATTGCACCCTTCGAATGGCTAGAATGTGAACAAGATGTTTGGTGTGATTGGGACACATAGGTTCACCTTGAGCCCAAGTCCCACAACTTGAGAGGTGATCCCATGTGTCCCAATCACACCGAATGACCTGTTCACATTTTGGCCATTCGGAGGGTGCAATGATTTTGCGACAACAATATAAACAATTCAAAACATGCTTACTACAACAATAAAACAATAGAACAAATATTGTAAAGATTTCACGTTACCACCTCTAAGAATCACAATGTTCTTAGTTTTAGCCACTAATGTCGATCACTTCCACTCAATCTCAAAAATATAGGAAACTACCATACTGCCACTAGAATATTCCTTCGAATTTAATCATTTCATGTGTAAAATCGAAATGGAACATTGGTGTCATGTTCCTCCCCACAATTTTATATTTCCACACATAAACAATGAGAAGAAAACTGTATCGAAGTACATACTACTAACCAGATCTTACTAGTTGTATCTCACTACACATGGTCACCATTGTAAGTGAATGCATTCACAAGTGGACCATCTTCCAATGAAGTATGGTATTCATAGGATCACTGACAATCATTTGCACTCCAACACAACTCTTTTTCCAGCATCTAGAATCACACAAAACAAGAACTCGAAAATAAACACACTATTAAAACTGAAAGTAAATACTCACACCACTATAATGTCACCACAAAAAAATACATCCCCATTTTTGGCGATTGATGAGAGGTCATCGATCAACCTCAAAATCCATTTGCTTTTGTCCTCTCGATTAATCGCCGCTAACTCAACCTGATTTAGATTTGAGGCTCATTTATTTTAGACATCTTCTTGTTACACCGAAAATGCATCCGTAAGGATTTTTTCCTTAATTTTTATAAATTTTACAATGAAACTTATAATAATGAATAAAAATTTAGACTCGATGATATGCTAACTTAAAATAACAACTTCAGTTTTTGAATCTAGGAAAAGGAGATAATGAATCAAGTTTGGCTAGACAAAAATTTGAATAATGAATAACAAAAATGACATACAAGACTTAAACACATTAGTTTTAAAAGACACAAATAATAACACATTTATTTTGAAAAGATGAACTTAATTTTATTTGAAAAACTATACAAGACAACGTAAACTTGGAATATGACTTAAATAACATAAATTATAAATTAATAAAAAAATTGAAGACTACTCTTTGTGAAACTATACACAAAAACATTGAATTTGATTCATTTCATAAGTAAAATGAATAACATAACAATATTCTAGACACAACCTATGTAACAAAAAAATTAATTGGTAACACACAATAAATATATAATAGCTTCTACTTATTCTACTCAATACTTTATGGCATATGATTAGAATTTAAGTAATCAGATGTACATTTAATGATGGAAAATATCTCATCTATGCAACATGGAACATAGAGGATGGAGTCTTTAGCAAGCAAAGTTGAGATGAGGAGGAGGATATTTTGGATTCTAAGTGGATCACTAAAACTGAAATAGAAAGGAAACATAGATATGACCTATATCATACCATGCAACATGAAATCCAATAAAATATTCTTATGTGAAGAGCATGCATGATCATGGATGTGAAGTGTCCAACAGATTCTTCACTGAAACCCTCAGGATCTGATTTTCAAAGAGATCCTCCTTGCTGGGAAACTAAATCAAGTGTTGAGACAATGCTACTATTATTCCATTCAATGTTGAACCAATGTGTTAAATAATTGAATGAAATCCAATTTAGTGTATCCCGACGGAGTTCAAAACACACTAAATTCATAATTCACATACCCATGAATAGTCACGATTTGGTAATAAATCCATATGATGATAAAATTTTAACTATTTTCCCTTTTCCTTTCGACATCTTTTGATGTTGCTTTTGATTTAAAATATAATCAAATAATTACTCTTTAAAATTTTAATGTCTCCTTCAAAATGACGAGTATTAATTGAAAACGAAATAAAGTATACAACAAATCCACAAAACTAATAAAAAACACTCAATGAATTTCTAAAATACTAATGACTAAACAACACACACAATTAGAAGATATTTGATAAGATAACACGTACACAATATTTCTCATGGCTCTTCTTGTGAACATAACTCCAAATACTCTCATATGTTAAGGAAAGAGATTTGAATAATCACACCTATCGATTCTCGTGATTCCATCACTCGGTACAAAATGAAGGTACAATAACATAATGGACAAAAAAGTTTATTTTTTCTATATTATTCAACGTAATACATTGGATATTATATAGCCATGAAAGTAGGAAAACTACCTCCTAAAAAATAGGAAACAATAACCCAACTATAATATTACGAGTATAATACTTTAATCATCCAAACAATGTAACTTACTAACTTATTATGTAAGCACTAATAATTATATTCCTAACATAGCATAACCTTTTCTTTTGATCCTTTTTGTGAACATATTGTATTAAAATTCATTCTACCTTTCCCATCCATATAGGTATGCTATCATCAACTCGATATTACTAGTATCATCCGATCCTCATTCACATCCACTACTAGGTCAAAATCATCTCAAGGTTTATCAAAAATAGGTCCAACATATATATATATATATATATATATATATATATATATATATATATATATATATATATATATATATATATATCCTTATTTGAAAGGACATTTTTACTATAATATTTATCCATGTAAGGACATGGTCCAACCGGTATATGATCATACATTGCATTGTCTTGAATTGTTTTTAACAAAAACAATCTCTCCTTGTCATGCTACAATTGACAAAAGGATTCTCTAGGGAATGCAAATTTTTTTCCAATATGTAATATTTGGAACCCAGAATGTTTCTCCACCATCTATTGAACTCTTTTCCTATTGTGTGATGTATGACTAAAGGCATATGTATATATCTACAAACTCTTTTAGTTCTTTGAAGGCTTTCAATGGAGGATCCCCTTCAGGAAAGAAAGGTTTCCCATCCACTGTTTTCTAGATTTCAATTGGTTATGACCATAAGGAATCCATGATTGATGTTTTATATTCCATGATGGGAATGTTTTTGATGACATGGAATTTAAACATCTTTGGTTTTATTATACCAGTGATCTTTTTTTTTCCATCTAGCAGGTGTGGTTTCACAAAGGCCTTAAAGTCATATAAATCCTCAATAAGGTACAAAGTAAAAGTGTGGGACTCCTCTTGGCATGTTTTGTAAGTGTCCATTATATGTTGCAAAGAGAATGTGTCCAATTTACACAATGTTGTTGATAATCACCTAAATGTCCCATCTATGTCTTCATGTATGTGACCCATTGGAAGAAAACTCATAAACACTATGTTGAAAACCCTTCTAGTTGTTAGCATGGATGCAAAAGAAAATAATGTGTGATTTTTGTTGTCACTTGCAACATTATATAGTTACAAGTAAATAACTAGTGGTTGTTTTCTAAATGAACATGAAAATCTACTTACAATATTAGTTGTATGAGCCTACTCAATTTTCTACTTGTATTTGTTTCACTTGTCATACATCATTTTGTAACAACGACTCATTTAATGGGTGTTTTAATTTCCCATTACTATACAAAAATCACAATATTGATATGTAAGTAGTTCTTCTAGCTTCTTGATATATAGTTCTAATGATGTTATTGTGAAGTTTTCTCCTCGTTCAACAAAAGGGAGACCCTAGTGCCTCAAACGGGTAGTTTTGTGTTCATGTGTCATCATACCAATCAAGGTGACAAGGAGGTTAATAACATTTCTTATTGATTTTTTCTTTCTTTCTACCTTTAGTACAAAATTTTTCATCTTGTCTATTTTGTGATGCAAAATTCTTATCTAGCTATTAGGCTATTGTTGTGATTGTAATCTATGTGTATAGTAATTTGAATGAAAAATTTGAATGTAATCATTATGAAATTTCTGGTGTTCATCTATTTGTGCTGGTGTTTCTAGATAAGAGGTGGCTACATGTTTGTTCTTAAGCTCTATGCAATCATCACATTTGGTGACGAATTTTTTCTTGGTGATTGAAACATCTAGGAGAAATGTTCTTTCAATATTTTGTTGAGATTTGATTGTGACGTTGGAGGAATGTATAATAGTGAAAGGACATCAATACACTTTTGTAGGATGTAAGCATAACTATAACATATAGAATAAAGTTTCATTCTTACTTAAGTACCATCTTTTCCCACTTGAATGAGACATGTGTGGCAATATATCATAATTCCTCTCCACCATTTTGGATATCATTGCAATAGGTGCAAAACTTCTTGGAATTCGTTTCTATTTTCCCGTATATCCATTTACTACCCTCCTCTCACCATTAATCAAATAGTGTATATATCTGTAATAGGTGATTTTCAGCATTCAATGACATATGTACCATGCATTCTGACATACATCCCTTCCACATAACTTTAATTTATCTATAGTATTCTTAGAATTACTACCTTCATCACAACTGCTAGCATTTGTGGTGAATGCATTAAGTATAAATTTTTTGATGGTAGTTTCATTCATCCCTAGAGTTAAATTCCAAATTTGATTGAAAGCGTCGAGAGATGGATTAGAGAGACATCCTTGTAATAAAGTTTTTTCTTAACTTCAGACAAAAAAGGTCTTTTTTTTTCTCATTTTCCCTTGCCTTTGGTGTACTAGTTGGAGTAGTATTTACCTTTTGGTATTTACAAGTGTTGTAAGGTATTTTTATTAAGTTTTCATTACTACTACATATGGAGGATTCAAATGAATTTGGGTATACCAGTTGAGGCAATGTATCTTCAAATGCACTTCACATTTTTTATGTAATCGCACACACTCAATTTTTTACGTGCTAGATTGAAGAAATAGTTCAAAGTCCCTTATGATGATTATTATATTTTCCAATGGTGTTTGAGTCTTATTTCCCACTTTTAGTATATATTTGTAGCTTAGAATGCTTCCCTTAACCATTTCCATGATTTTCTTGCTTTCTTTTATCTCTTTCACAGCTTTTCCCTAAGTTTTTGGCCTTAAGTTACGGAAATGTCATGAAAGTTACATAACCGCCCATCTTCTCTTAGCAAGTGGTTGCATAACCCCCTTTATGCATACTAGCGGTTGCATTTGGTTTTTCTAGAATCTTCATTGGAGTATTCTAAAGGGGTGTCATTTCTTCAAACATGTTTTAACACATGTTTATTCATCAAATTAGCTATTCTTAGGCTTGTTTGATACGTATCAACTCTTCCTTCCCTTCTTAATGAATAATTGGAGTTAAGTCCCCCTTCTTGTTGTGATGTGGCATCCTTTGGTTACCAAATGTCTAAGACCATTTCCTACCATTTTTCGATATGATCCAATCTTCAATCAAGCATTGGCGAGAGATTTTGGTTGTGAATTACATCATTATGCTGCTGTAATCTTGCTAGCAAATACAAAATCAAACAAGTGTCCATTATATGTCGTAAAGAGAATGTATCCAATTTACACAATGTTGTTGATAATCACCTAAATGTCCCATCTATGTCTTCATGTATGTGACCCATTGGAAGAAAACTCATAAACACTGTGTTGAAAACACTTCTAGCTATTAGCATGGATGCAAAATAAAATAATGTGTGATTTTTGTTGTCACTTGCAACATTATATAGTTACAAGTAAAGAACTAATGGTTGTTTTCTAAATGAAATTGAAAATCTACTTACAATATTAGTTGTATGAGTCTCCGCTCAATTTTCTACTTGTATTCATTTCACTTGTTATACATAATTTGTAACAATGAATCATTTAATGGGTGTTTTTATGTCCCATTGCTATACAAAAATCACCATATTGATATCTAAGTAGTTCTTCTAGCTTCTTGATATATAGTTCCAATGATGTTATTGTGAATTTTTCTCCTCGTTCAACAAAAGGGAGACCCTAGTGCCTGAAACAGGTAGTTTTGTGTTCATGTGTCATCATACCAATCAAGGTGACAAGGAGGTTAATAACATTTCTTATTGATTTTTTTCTTTCTTTCTAAATTTAGTACACAACTTTTCATCTTGTCTATTTTTTCATGCAAAATGCTCAAGTAGCTATTAGGTTATTGTTGTGATTGCAATCTATGTGTATAGTAATTTGAATGAAAACTTTGAATGTAATCATTATGACATTTATGATGTTTATCTTTTTGTGCTGGTGTTTCTAGATAAGAGGTGGCTACATGTTTGTTCTTAAGCTCTATGCAATCGTCACATTTGGTGAAGAATTTTTTCTTGGTGATTGAAACATGGGAGAAATTTTCTTTCCATATTTTGTTGAGATTTGATTGTGATGTTGGAGGAATGTATAATAGTGAAAGGACATCATTACACTTTTGTAGGATGTAAGCATAACTATAACATATAGGAAAAAGTTTCATTGTTACATAAGTACCATTTTCCCACCTTGAATGAGACATGTGTGGCGATATATTATAACTCCTCTTCACAATTTTGGATATTAATGCAATAGGTGCAACACTTCTTGGAATTTGTTTTTATTTTCTTGTATATCCATTTACTTCCCTCCTGTCACCATTAATCAAATAGTATATATATCTATAATAGGTGATTTTCAGCACTCGATGACATCTGTACCATGCATTCTGACATACATCCCTTCCACATAACTTCAATTTATCTATAGTATTCTCGAAGTATTACCTTCATCACAATCGCTAGCATTTGAGGTGAATGCATTAAGTATAAAGTTTTTGATGGCAGATTCATTCATCCCTGGAGTTAAATTCAAAATTTGATTGAAAGCGCTGAGAGATGGATTAGAGAGTCATCCTTCATTGGAGCAAAGTTTTTCTTAGCTTGCAGACAAAAAATGGTCTTTTTTTTTTTTCTCATTTTTCCTTGCCTTTGGTGTACTATTTGGAGTAGTATTTACCTTTTGGTATTTACAAGTGTTGTAAGGTATTTTTATTAAGTTTTCATTTCATGCTACATATGGAGGTTTCAAATGAATTTGGGTATACCAGTTGAGGCAATGAATCTTCAAATACACTTCACATTTTTACTGGTAACTATACACACTCAATTTTGTACGTGTGTATATTGAAGAAACAGTTCAAAGTCCCATATGATGATTATTATCTTTTCCAACGGTGTTTGAGTCTTATTTATCACTTGTAGTATATATTTGTAGCTTAGAATGCTTCCCTTAACCATTTATATGATTTTCTTGCTTTCCTTTATCTCTTTCATAGTTCTTCCCTAAGTTTTTGGCCTTTAGTTACGAAAATGTCATGAAAGTTACATAACCGCCCGTCTTCTCTTAGAAGTGGTTGCATAACCCCCTTTATGCATACTAGCGGTTACATTTGGTTTTTCCAGAATCTTCATTGGAGTATTGTAAAGGGGTGTCAATTTATTCAAACATGTTTTAGCACATGTTTATTTGTCAAATTAGCTATTCTTAGGCTTGTTTGATATGTATCAACTCTTCCTTCCCTTCTTAATGAATAATTGGAGTTAAGTCCCCATTATTTTTGTGATGTGGTATCCTTTGGTTACCAAATGTTTAAGACCATTTCCCCACCATTTTTTGATAAGATCCAAGCTTCTATCCAAAGCATTGGCCAAATATTTTGGTTGTGAATTGCATTGTTATGCTGCTGTAATCTTGCTAGGAAATACAAAATCAAACAAGTTCTCTTGAATTGTTAGTCTCCTACCCATATTTCTACCATATTTCTTGTAATCCACCAGTGATCTAACACTTCTTCTGCACTACCCAACATAGTTCCCTGGATTCATCTGAGCACTAAAATTGGAAAAGAAGTTGAGGGGATATCAAATTAAACCATCACTGGATTTGTCATAGTTTTACAAATTCCAGGTTGGGGATGTACTTAGATTTCCTTAAGATTTCTTGATTTATTTATTTAATTTGTATGCACAATATTGACTAGAGTAGTTAAATCATTTCAATTCAAATCATTGCAATAGTTAAGTAATTATTATAGCTTTCATTTTTTCTATATGAAGCTTCGATGATATATTTCTTCCCTACCTATCCTCGTGGGTTTGCAAGGGAAGTTTTTTTGGAGGAAAGATTCTACATTTGTTTAAAGTAATTAAAATTCCATTTCAATCTTCAATCTCCATTGAATCCTTCTTTACTTCTACCGGGGAAGAATTGATTCGATAAGATTTTACTTCTTCTTGTGTCTCTAAGGTAGGAACAACTATTTAGATCCCCAATTACAATTTGGAAAATATTTGTTTTACTTAGAGTATATTACTTCCATCCAAAGACAGGGAAATAACTATATTTCATTATTTACTTGTTTAGATTTATAAAGAAGCAACTTAATTAAGTTAGAAGAAATTAGTTAGTTTGTTTATTTCTTATGTTTTTATAGAAAGTATAGAATAAAAAAATATGACATTAGATTAGTTAGTTTGATTTTATTTTTTTCTTTCCTTTATTTAATTAATGTCCTTTCAATAAGTATATTATATCATTCATTTCATTTTGGTTGATTAATCGGGAATGAATTTAGTTAATTAAAATATTAAAACATGCTTATCTTTTATTTAAGTTATACTTACCTTATTTAATTAACAAATTGAACCTTCAACGTAGCTTAGCATTTAGATAAAATCAAATCAACAAATAATAGGGAATTTCTGCTACTCATACATAGCCTCTAATTCCCCTTAAGACAATTCAACTACTAGGAACTCACACTATCTGATCTTAGTCCCTGGTTCTCCTATAGTTTTCCTTTAGTATTCCAGCAATCTTCCACATTGGTTGTCTTGGCATAACCTCGAGAGGTCGAGTGCACCTAAAATTCACATGTTGATTTTTCATTCGTATAGTAACTCTTCAAGAATTTATTTTATCCTTCCATAAAAAAGTCATCTTGATGGGCCAATTAGTTGGTAGGCCAGTGCATGAGATCTCCTTATGATATGGATCAACCCTTACAAAAAGGATTGATTAATTTATCAATATCCATCCCAAATATTTTTTCATCCAATTTTTTGAAGTGCACCATGACTCCTTCACATACATTTATAATTGTTTCTTCTATAAAAAATTTTTGTTTTTGAAAAAATGTATCAACTTATTAATAACCCCCTTTAAATTCAAATTGAAGTAGTTGTTTGATGTGGTAGTTGTTTCTTGAAGTTTAAAATTTCCATTTGCATGAAGTTCAACTCTTGTTTCTAGATACACTAGGTTTTTATTGGCCAAGAAACATTTTTTTGCATTGTAGAATTGGATAGCAATCATTGCATGTAGTTATAATATTCTCCACAAGAACACTACTCACTCTTGAACTCATATGTTCTTCTTATACCATGGATATAAACTCTTTAGATATGACACCTTCTTTCAGGGCTCACTTATGTTTTAGCACTACAAAGGTTATAGAAAATTTATCCTTGTCTTTAGGAGTTGTGAAACAATGACTATCACTTTTAGAATTCAAACCTCATCCTCATCAAATATATCCTCTATAATTTCCTCGGGAAAGGTAGGTGGGTGAATGGAGGGATAAATTTCCCTCGACTACAAGACAACACATCATGAGTGTCCCCCTCCTTTGACATCCACCGCACATCCAAATTTCCCCTTCCCCGAGGTTGTAGATCCAGGAGCCAAAAATTAGAATCCAATCCCTCTTTAGCCCCCGAGTTATTTTGATCATACCTTATTCTATATTCATAAATCTTCTAAAGATCAATGTTTACATCCACGTCGAACCATTCACAAGAAATGATGTGCTAAGATATATTTTTGATGCACTATCCAATTCATTTATCGACACAATAAGGTAAAACCATCTTCTCATCAAAAATCTTGTAGGTATTCAACAATTGTTGGAACTTTTTCTTCCAATCAACCTCCTATGGTCAACAAACAACCCATACTAATCGATTAATTTCAGAATGAAGAAGCAATTGGAAAATTTATGGGGGTACATGAAGATATTCCTATAGAAGGTTGTGAACAATAATTCTCTTTAGACATAGATACATTTACATATTGTTGTGAAGAGGTTGATTATTTTATTAGGAAATAGATACAGACCCTCGGATCACCAAACTTAATCATCCTCTTATTTATTTGTATTCGCATTCTTCATTACATGATGAAATGTCCGGGTCTAACATTGATCCATGGCCTATCTTGTCATTACCCAATAATTCTTTATCTCATGATTCCTCAATCACAATCTCACCTTGGGTCACTTCCTAGTATCCCATCATCTTCTTCTATATGTGGGCAACCTCCAAGAAGTCCTTCATCATCTATTTAGGGGTCACCTCCTGGTAGCTCGTTACCTTCTATTCTAGGGCCATGTCCTAGTATCTCTTTATCTTCTATTTTTGGGTCACCTCGGGGGTAGCCCATCCTCTTCTATACTACTAGTCCTTCATCTTTAGTCTATGGGACACCTCCTAATAGCCCATCCTCTTCTATACTTGGGCCACTTCCTAGTAGCCCTTCATCTTCAATCTGTGGGACAATTCTTAGACCATATCCTTTTTGTCCATCACATTATCCTTCTTTCAATGATTTTGGTAACCCCACCCTCTATTTGCACATCAATTTTAAACCTCCACTTTCTTCTCCCACTTATTGGGATTAGAAACTCACGTATTACCTTATAAGAAACTCAAACAGTTTCTTTATCAAGCTAAGATCACAAATTCTAAGAGCTTCAAAGCTCCCAACAATTTTAATAATCATAAAGTTGAGAATCAAACATGATTCAAGAATGAACACTAATGCAACCATCAAGTATGACACAAAGTTTATAAACCTCTTGATAGGGAACTCAAGCTCCACATACGAAATACATGTTTCAAGCAATATAACATTCATTTTTGAGTATGAGCTCACCATGATCATTGAGATCGAAGATAATATGACTCTTAAAAGTAAACACACTTAACCTATCTTATCAAGGAAATCGTAAACATTGTTGTTGTATCTTATCACATAGATTGATATTGATCGGTCCCAATTTCCCAAAATCTAAAAAATTGAAAAATTCATAAATACAAAAAAGAGAAAACATTAAAACAATACAAAAACAAAACATACAAAGATCAAACATTGCAATAAGGTATTATATACACATAGATGTTCTTTCTTCCCTTTCTTGCCATCCCTCTACAATTCATCCACCATTTTCATCCCTTCGATGATATTTTGTTTAGTCTATTCACATGCATTTTACAACATTTATCTTTATAGTATCAGTTTGACCTTGGTCTTTCATCATCTTGATAAATTAAAGAACGAATGACCTCGTAGAGATATTATCAATTAACATCTAATCAACTTGTTATGAAGAAATTTTGGATGTATTGGTTGACACTAGAAAATTTTGTCATCACAATCACTTCCACACCCTTCCATCAAGACATAAGTGATTCTTAAACCCTTGTCAAAATAGTGAAGAGAGCTGAAATAAATTTTTAGAAAGAAAAAAAATCAATCAAATCAAAATAAAAAACAAAAATAAAATTGATATATAACTCTCTCTTGGGGTATTTCAAATAATATCTACCGAGGATATAGATGCCTAGCTAGCAGTAGAGAAATGTTGTGATTACAATCAAATACACCTCCATCGAGGCTATGTACACCTAGATGGCAGTGGAGCAATGTACAACTCTCCTTTCACCCTCCATTCATAAATAAACTTTGAAAATGAATTATTCCTACACATTGGCTAAGGCGTCTTTACTTATTGTCTATCAAATCATCCCTCTAAGAGGTAATTAATTTCCACGTGCACACACTCGATCTTGATGAGAAAATTGGATTAGTATATTACAAAGTGTCTTTTTTGGACCTTTTAAGACTCTTACTTTAGTCCATATCTTGTCTCACGATTTGTGCTTTTAGCTAATCACCTTTTCATCACAAATCTTCTAGCTAAATTTTCCATATCTGTTCATAATTTTTTTGTTCTTTTGATTCATTCGAACATCCATGTGTATAATATTTCCTTTTTCCATCTTTAAGGGAAAATTTGTCCCTTATTTCACTAAAATAATCTTCTACTTCATTATATCATGTGTTTCTTGGTCAAATTACACTGGGGCATACTTTCTCCTTCCTAAAGCACATCATTGGTTTAAACTCGTCATCATGTTGAACCTATCCTTATTGGCTCTCGATCTAAATTCTGTTTGTGAAGAGTTTGTCTTTATATATTCCCATCTAATGCTAGGGGCAACTTTGCATCTTCACCTTCTTGCACATACACATGACATTCTACCATCAGACGTCCCATCTATCATTAGGGGCATCCAAATTTCTTTTTTTTTTCTTGTACATAGCTTTGGAAAACTTTAAAAATCCAAAACATTGGTAAAATCATCAAAAATCCAAAAAAATTGTAAAATTCAAAATTTTTCAAAAAATAATTAGTAAAAATCATTAAAAAATCCAAAAAGTTGTAAAATTTATTATTTTTCAAAAATTGGTAAATGGCATGCACAGAAAGTGAAGCTCAGTATCAAATACATTATCCTCAAACATAAAAATTTTCCTACAAAACATATTTCTTTGGTCCTTGTTTGTTCTTATCACAACGACTCGTGGATCATTTTGATCTACCTCCATTAATAAATCTAGTTTACTTACTATGTTTATACTCCCGTGTAATAATGAGTTTCCAAAGACCGTGCCATAACACTTGAATGATTTTTCATGGGACTAATTGTGTCCTCCATTATTCCCCTCACATGTATCCTTTCTTGGGGCACCATTTTTAACCCTTTTCATTAAACACGAACATTCAGGAACTGAAGCTTGATAACAAAAACATTAGTACAATTGTCTTGAACATTGTTTGTTTGAGTATGTGTGATTGTACTTATTTTTCTATTTGGTTAGTTGGTTTAATTTATCATATTGTATTACATTTGTATGTTATATGGAGTTACACATTTTTTTAGCAATGAACAGATGTTAGTATTATAGCTTTTCAGGTTATTTTACACTTTTTTGGATGCATTTATTTTAATAAGGGCCAATGATGTAGATCACGAACAACATGATGAAATATAGTTTTTTATTCAATGATTGGATGAAAAATATATTCCTATGTTCTCCACTATCATGTACTATTACAATTAATTTTTCTTCTAAAACACTGGGGCAATAAAAATCATTTTTATCCCTACCTTATTTCTTCTATCTGCTTCCTTCAAATTTTTGATCGTTGATTGAAATATTGTATCACTCCATCGAAACTTGAGGGGGAATTATTTATTCTACTAATTTTTATTCAAAATTTAATTTTTTATGCATGTCTACTATGCTTGAAGTGACATCACTTATGTCACCTCAAATAGGGGAAAATGTAGACACATAAACTCCACTTACGCAATTTTATTGCTAAAAGTACACTAATTACCCTCATTCTTACTATTTTCATTATAATTAGTGATTTACACTAATTAACTAACAATTCCCTCTATTTTGGTTAATTAACGATGCTTTTTATTAACTAACATCTATCACATAATGGATGGCAATTAATGACACATCATTAGTTATAATCCTCTTATGAGCAAACAATTAGTAACTATTAGCTAATTAAGCCTATTTACCCTTGTATTTGATCAATAAACCCTCTTATTGGATAAAAACTTCTTCCAACCATACAAAATCCTTCAATTTCCTCCAAGATATCTCAAAAGGCTTCAAAATATTATCCTAGCCTCTTAATTGACCCTAATTGGTTAATTAAGGCACTTCACATGCTAATCACTTATTAATTTCACTAATCAAAATTAACAAGCCTTAATCTATTTTATCCTTTAGTCCCACATGCACCAAGATGCAAGCTTCTCTAACAATATAAATATATAAAAAGGACCAAGATCCTAACTTCATACTTTGACTAGTATTAATCATATAAGACATATGATCAAGAGCCTTACATCCATTGATGGAATATCTTTCTCAATCTTTACATCCAATCTTCATACTTGGCTAGTAAAGGAATCTCTAATATGGCCTTGTAGCCATTGTTAGTGGTCTTATTTTCACCATTTTGAGGTAGCAACAACCCAATTTGATTGGCTAGTTATATTCATAGGTCAATTTTAATTAGAAATTCACACTAAGTAGTCATGTTTTAACTTAGATTGATTGATATCATGTTAGTTTCCTTAAGCATTCCAATAAGCTAAGATCTTGATGTTACTATTGTAAATTTGTAGCTTTGCTATTAGACTATGTGGTGTTAGTCTAGTTATTTATCTTTGCAAGAGTTTTGGTAGTGCACATAGATCATTTAACATAAAAAATTTTCATTGGAATCTTATATGGATGAAAAGAACAAAGAAAGGTAAACCTTTGACATAATAACACATGCTACCACCAAGGAGAGACCATGACATCGTTCGAAGATCTCATTCTATTTCTTCATTAGGATGAATACAAATCTTCATACTCTCTTGCCAAATAAGATCTGGTATAAAATTATGCGCAACATAAATTCTTTCAAAAATCCCTCCAAGTCTTCAAAGCAGTTCAAATTCCCTCAAGAAATGTTAAAAAGTTATTTTACAATATGTTGGACAATACAAAGTCTCTCAAAATATCCCTACTTAAAGTCCCTCATGAATTCTTTCAAATTAGTTCCTCTAATAAGTAAAAATGTCCAACAAAGTGTAAACGCTCCTATAAATGGATTTAATTGACATATTTAAGGCCATGAGTAACCAACATAATATTGACCAAGTTGAATTTATGAAAAAAAAACTATAGAAAGAATGCGTGATTTTTACACAATAAAGTGACATTTATATATACACAACTTATAATCTATGAAAACGATGATGAGTAAAGAAAATTTCACGGAATTAGAGATCACAGCTTAGTTTTGTAATTTTGGGGAATTGGAGATTGTAGGTGGTTTTTCGTTTCAAGGAATTGGAGAATCGAAAAGGGACTTCACTTTATAATTTATAGTTTAATTATTCTTTTGTTTTTAGTCTTTGGATCTCCGAAACCCCAATTTCTTGAAAACCTTATAAAGGAAGGGAATCCAAAATTGAAGGTGGAGTAATTTTTAATTTAACTTCCTAATTTCTCTAGATATTCAAAACCTCGATTCCTGAAAAAACCTGAAGAAGGTGCAAAATCAAAACTCGAAGGTTGAGGAGTAATTTCTAACATAATTGCAAAACTGATTGAAAACCTATAGAGTTTGCTTTGAAGCATGGATAGAAACCTATCAGGTAGTTCTGATTTCTTTTAGTCCTTAAATGTTGATTTCAAACAACTTACTAACTACAGGTTGCCTTTGTCAAAGACTAGTGATTCAAACAATGTCATTTTTTACCAAGATAAAATGAAGCATTCACACTATATTTTTAGGTGGGGTTGATAAGGCTATTTAAAAAACTGGCATAAATTTGGAAAGTATCGGATTATAATAGGAACCCTAAAGTAGTATGGAACATTGAGGGAACTAGCTAACAAAATGGGTACATTTCATCCTACTTGACTAGTAAACCCTATGAGATTAGAGTCATGGATATGATTAGTGACAACCCCAATACGATTGTTCTATGTAATATCTTTTCTCAGGGTTTCAAAGGGGGTAAATTATAGCTTGAAGCTAGATATAACACAATGCTCATTGAGGTATACTTCGACACCTAGCCGAGAGAGGCACCTAGAAGCCAAACATTGTCCAAGCCAAGCTATCGTAAAGGAAAAAAACTAAAAATCTCTTTTTGTTCTTGTTTTTTTCCTCTTTCAGAGTAGTGTTCCACACTGCGTACCTACATCCTCACTTTCTCATATCTTCTCTTTCTCCAAAAATTACTTGTTTAGACCCATTTTACATCATTCTTTCACCACTTCTTTTCACAAATCCTTATATCCCATTATTTGGATTTCTCATCATCCTTCATTTCACTCCAAATCCTTCTCATTTGGACCGTTCTCTCACCATATTTCATTTGAATCTCATTTCATCCCTTTGGAATTCTCATTTTCCCATTTGGGTCTTCCTTCATGAAATCATAAAATATCCTTCCTTCTGGTTCTTGAGTTCATCCCCATTCCATTCTTGTCTTAAACCTTTGGATCACATCTTTTCCAAAGTTTAATATTTAATTCATATCAAAGTCTTGAGTTATGGATACCCATGCCCTCACTCAAGCATCCTCATTTCATGACACGAAGTCTTGACATTTTCTTTATCTACATTATCTTGATTAACGTCCTTGCCATCTATTCTTTCATCAAGATTAAATCTTGTTATTATCCTCTTACGACCTCTAGTTTGACACCATCCTTGTTGAACTATAAATATTCATACTTTTTTGTCTTTAGTTTAACAACTTATTTATTAAATTTTAAACATCATCATAATCCTATTTATTGTCATTTATGTTGATTGACACCTGAGTCATAATTCTATCATCACTAAAATCTATTCCTTCTACCATTCAATTTGTTAAAGGTTGAGTCCTTTCGAAATCTCATCCCCTCATCCATTCTAGCATTCACATTATTAGAGGTTGAGCACGATCGATCTTATCATCACTAAACCCTCTTCCCATATAGCATTCACTTTTCTAGTGGTAGAGTACATTCAACATCAACCTATCCTCTCTCCTCCATTCTAGCATTCACTTTGCTAGAGGTTGAGTATGTTTGAACTTTCATCTTTATAATCCTCCTCCCATATAGCATTCACTTTGCTAGAGGAAATGATATTTCAATCACATTGGACCTCTCTTCCATCTTGGCATTCACGTTGCCAAGGGTTGAGATTATCATCATTTTTACATGATTCTACCTTGACATTCAATTTGTTAAGGGTCACGTCATCCAAATCTTCCAAACACCTTTTCCATCTTAGCATTCACTTTATTAAGGGACAAGTTATCATTGCACCTAATCGCAAACCTCTCTTCCATCGTAGCATTCACGTTGTTACGGGTTGAGTTATTTTTCACGTCTCTCTTTGCTCCCTTCATTTTAAAAAATGGTGGGAATAAGATACAAATATTATATCCATTTTTAGAGAACTAAAAGAATGTAAAATCCTTTCAGAAATCATGTTTATAGTGATGATGACCAAAAAGAGGAGGAACTTCAAACACAATGTTTCTCTTGAAGAACAAGATCATGTCGAAGATATCTTGTGTATGAATAAAGACATTTTTTTCTTTTTCTCCTTGATATAAAAGAAAAATTACCCTTCAAATTTGATGAGGATGTTGTACATTTAACATTACTCGTTAAACCCAAAACCAAAGAGGTAACCCATTCATGTCAAATAAAAATGATGATAGATTAGGCCCTATATATACAAATAATGAGGATTGAAACAAATCCACCTCGAAAAAAACCAATGACGATGAATCAAACAAATACAAATCCAACATCGAGAACAAAGGTAAATCTATTGATTCAACCATTGATCCCACTAAATCCCTCATGGACCAAATCAATGAGATGGCTAAACAACTCGCTATCCTAAATTCTAAAGTCACTAACGAACCTCCTAACAAAGAGGCACCAAGGAAAACTAGTGAAGATTCATTTAAGAACCATACCATGCCCACCAAAGAGAATAAAAAATCTAAGAGTGATGGTTCATTATCTACCTTATAGAAAACTATACCATTTACAAAAGAATGGAAAATTATGAAGGACACCATCTCGGTATACAACACCAACATAAACAATTCAATTTTGAAGAATTGTATCCTTACCCTTTTGATAAGGACATATTATGTATACCCTTTCCCAAATATTTTGAGACACCCAAATTCAATAAATACAAGGGAAATAATGATCCTAGAGAGAAAAACAAGGAGTTCTATATGGGTTTCCAAGATGTGGCTTATAGTGATGTCTTTTTAATGCGTCTCTTTTTGCGAAGTCTAGGTGGAAAAGCTTTGGACTGGTTTCTACACCTGTCCAAGGGATCTATACAAAATTTTGTAGAATTTTCAAATAAGTTTGTTAAACATTTCTCATTCAATCTAGACTCTGAAATTACAATGATGAATTTGTGTAATTCTAAACAACATTCCAATGAAACCTTTTCACAATTCATACAAAAATGGAACAAGATTGTTCGCTCGTTTCCCATGCTCAATTCCCAAAAAATAGCTTGTGATCATCTTCATGCCCAACCTTAATAGTGAGCTATCCTTTCACATGCAAATGCATTGTCTTAATACTTTTAAGGAAGTTATTGAGAAAGGATTGTAGATTGAAAAAGGCCCTTATCACAAAAGGTTTGATAAAACATCACTCAAGGGATAATGTAAAAATAATAATAATCGTAATAGATCTCACCAAGACAAATAATTTTTTAAAAACCAAAATCGCAATGTTTTCAATGATTGTTTTAAGGAAAACTGCAATGTCCACAATTTTCTAAACACTTGGGTAAAATAAAAAAAATCCAAACAACCTTTCATAATTTTTAACAGAGAGGCTTCCTCTTCACGTGGTTCTAAATGATGTCACTTCACCTCTTTGGGAGAACCTCTCACAAACGTCTTGCAAAAATTATTAATGATAACATGGTGACCTATCCCATTACAAGACCTTGGGTTGAAGGAGAACCAAAACCCATATAGTATAAAATTGAAATTTATTGTGAGTTTCATCAAATCGATGGTCACAAAACTCATCTATGTGTCTGTTTACGTCACTTTTTCTAAGACCTTATTGATAGTGGAGAAATTACAGTTAATGAACCTTCAACCAAAAAAATACCAAATGAAAATCTTAAGGTGTTTACAAACCCATTCCCAAAACATGGTGTTGATAATAAAAATGCTGATAAAAGCCAATCCTCTAATAATCTTGATTACAACTCAATTATTTTGTTTATTGAGGAAGTACCTCTCACTTCCACCATCATTATATTCAAACCTCCTACTAATTGCGTGGCCAAACGTCAAAATAAAATATGAGTACCCCTAGTAAAATAAACCATCTATGTATTCTTAGTATACCCAAATATCCATAACAATGGCTCCCAAAAATTATAAATCAAATTCTAATGCTAAATCTTCTACTCCCGGTTAGTTTGACCTTATAAAACAGTTAGTAACAACTCCTGCACATATATCTCTAATGGAGTTATTAAAAGAGTCACCTAGCTTGCAAGACATCCTCACACGTGCTCTTCATGAAGCATGTGTTCTATTGACCCTTAATGTTCAACAATTTCAAGCTATGATTGCAAACCTTACTCTTGAAAGCACTATCTTATCTTTTAGCCCTCGGGATATATTAAACCCTAACCTTTAACTCTGTTTATATTCAAGCCTATGTAACAGATCACAAGGTCAAAATAGTTCTCATAGACAATGAAGAAACTATTAACATCTACTTTATGAAAATTCTACATTGTCTTGGTCATATAACAGATGATTTAGATGCTAACATTATTTTCACACATGGTTAGAAAAATACTGAGCACCCGTCCTTTGGTACCATTACTCTACCAATACAAGTGGTACCACAACTCCTTGAAACCATATGTCATTTCATTAGTGTGGAAAAATCATATAACCTTCTTTTAGGTAGACCTTGGATACATCTTTTGTGTAAGCCATGCCTTCCACATTCCATCGGTGAATCAAAATCCCACACAAAGATAAAGAGCTCACCCTTCTTGGTGATGCCAAATCTGTTTCAATATTGTTAAATTTTTCAAATCAAATTACAAAAATGTAAATTATTTCCCATCTACTTATCGCATAATTGAGCCTTGTGTCATCCATGTTACAAAAAACTGTGTTGATCCCAAAAATCTACCCTATCCTCATATCTTTACATCTTCTTCAAAAGTGTCTACGTCCAAATCACCACTTAATATTAAGTTCTCACATAAAGGTATTAGAGAGTACACACTTGAAAATGCATGTCTCATTAGTCAACTCCCATTTTTTCCTAGCACTTATGGATGCCCTAACACTCCCCATTTATGAGAACCTCTAGTTTACTACATAAGAACTAATCTTTAGAGATAACATGGATATCTCAAAGATGAAAAACCCAAGGTTATGATAGCTCTTGGCTATACAAATATAAGATGGTAGACTACTACAAATCCACTGAATAGACAAAGGCACATCAAATGATGTTAAACATGAATTTGAAAGGAAGAGGACTACACCTTCAAACCCATGGAAATAAAATCTAACCTCTACACATATGGTCTAGGATATGAGACCTTTTAGAAGAGGCTAATTATATTTTATGTATTAACTAGTGATGAGGACTTAGTTTTGAAGTCGAGACTGGATCCACACATAGCCTCTTAGAATACCTTGTTGAAACCACACTTTTCCTCGAAGACCTATCCATAAAAAATATATGAATTATCTACCCTTCCATTGTGGATCAAGATAAAAATGCCATGTCTCCATGGACCTCTTTCAAAATGATGAGGCCATCTAAGTGTTCCTCGGGGATCAAGATCATTTTCCTTGTCAAATCAAAAGAAGGTGTTTGATATAAAAGTTGACCATACTATTTACTTTTGTGATGAACTTGAAATATCTAATCCAAAAATTAAAGATGTTAAAAATAGAAAAATGAAAAATCATATATCGCATAGAGAAAATCTTTTGAGGTGTTATACAAGAGACAAATTAAAAAAATAAAAAGATAGAAAATTATGCATCTCCTAGTGATAAACTTTTAGATGTGCTAGAGAGAGGATATTTGGAGCTAGAAATATCCAATGATCTACATAAACCATCAACTTCCTTTCAAGAAAATGACACTTCTATGTTGTTGGTAGAAGAAACAATTGTCATCAATATTGGCACAAAGGACCAACCCAAATTACTAAAAATTGGTTTCAATCTCTCGAGACACCGAAATAAAGATCTTCACAAAGATTTTGATCTAGTTTCAAGACATGTTTTGTTGGTCCTACAAAGATATTGTAGGCCTTGACCCTTCTCTTGTGGTTCAACAACTTTTGGTGCACTCATATGATAAGAATGTAAAGAAAAGCCACATAGGATGCACCCCGAGGTCAAACTACCACATCAAGGATGAATTATAAACATTACTAGATATAGGCTCTATATGGCATATTGATTACTCCGAGTGGATATTAAACATGGTCCTAGTGGTGAAGAAGACCCTTGGAATTTTTATTTGTATATATTTCCAACACATAAACAAGGAATTTCCTAATGATGACTTTCCTCTACCCAACATCGACCTGATTTCCAATTCTACCATGAGCCACGAGATTTTATCCCTTATGGCTAGTTTTTCAGGATATAACCAAATTCAAATTACTAAAGAAGACTAAAATAAGACAAATTTCACAATCTCATTGGGGAAATTTTTTACAAGGTCATGCATTTTGGCCTTAAGAATTTTGGTGCAACCTATCAATGTGTAATGATTGTTATCAGAACAACCAATTTTTTCAATTGATTTCAAGGGATTTTTTAAAATTTAATTTCAAGATTCATTTATTTAAATAACCATATATTTAAATCTAACATAAATATTAAGTTCATATCTCATGTTTCCTTGTTTTAAATTCTCATAATTTAGAACTAACATCATCTTAGTCAATCCATCCTATAACAATCATAAACCATGTGCAGCTGCATGAGTTGGTTAGTAATTGTCCCCTCATAGATTACTCTTTACGAGCATGTATACAAAGTATACTAATGGTTTCTTTAATCTATCAAAGATAGTCAAATATTACATTCTAAGTGTCTACATAGGTATTCATCATCAATCCCATCCGACATCCTACACTTAGATCTTGGTGAAATCATGACAAAGTGTAATCAACATCTTAAACTACTTTGGAAAGAATTTCTAAGACATGTATACCATGGTCAATCATGTTATGACACACTCATCATTAGGAACTTGAATTCCACCATATTAATTTATGTTATCTGGATTAGGACTAGATAGTGGTGTTATGAATAGTTACAAGTCTCATTCAAGGTACAAAATTGGGTTAACCTGCATGAGGACGTACCACTATGTCAACTTAGGTTTTCTATGGGAAGGTAAGTGTCTCCATAATGATTTACATCATTACTAGACCACTTCCCTTCTTGTAGCCATCATAAGGTGGCATCAGGTGCGTAACCATATAGTTTAATCCATATTTTTAAGCGTAACATAGCTTATTCTTAAATGCATTATGACTGTCACAATTTGAGGGACTTGACAAGGAAACTCAAGTATAGCTACTAAGTAGCAGTATCCAATTAACGACCATCATCATTAAATGGATATGACCGTGTAGCGGCCATAGTGAGTTGGCCTATCGAGTGCCTTAAATTGGAACATCATAACTTAATTATTTAAAGTAATTAATTAATTCATGACATGTTACCCTAGATCTCATGATACTTTCACCATGAATGAATTGTACCTAAGGTCCTATCTCAAAATAGCCCAATACTTCGAATGTAATTCATTATTTTACTTCACAATCATTTTTATTGCGTAGTTGTAGATGATTCATAAACCTCAGCCTTGGAAATCTACAAATCACAAAAATAAGGTTGTTTGACTTTCTACTTTGGAAAATGACAGTTTTGAGCTTTAGTGACTGATTATCTAGTGCTTAGAACAAAATTGTAGAGAAATGCTAATTGAATTCCACACACAACACAAGAATTTTATCCTAGAAACCCCCAATTCGAGGGAAAACCAGTCGAGAAGGGAAACTGCTCTTTCTTCCCACTTTTCTTGGCCAATTATAAACAATTTATAGATTACAATAAGTATGGAGAGAAAAACAATGTAAACTTCCCCTCTAGTTACTTGCTTTCTCTATTTCTTGCACCTTGCTCTTACGAATCTACTCAAACATTGAAATTCCTTACTCACTTGCTCTCATACAATTTAATTTAGCTCTTGATCTCTTTAGATCTTTGAATCCCAAAATCCATGGATCCTTCATGCATTTATAGCCTTCCCATGTCCTCCCGTAGACTAGAGAATGGGAAGGGACACAAGAAAAGGAAAATAAAAATACAATCAATTCAAATTCGAATTGTTTGGGATCCATTTTTATTTTTCCACTAACAATGACAAGACCACCACCCAAAGTGTAAACTAGAAATTACAATACTACCACCCTAGTTGGGAAGTTGTTATAGGATCGCCTCCTTGAAGGGTGGCGGTTTGCTATTTAACCGCCACTCTGCCAGCGCAGAGTGGTAGTTTTTTTATAATCTTGACAAAACCTCATTTTCTTCATTTTTATTTATTTTTCCTTCATAGTGCTAATAGATATGATGAAGTGGTGTATTTTTCTAGATCTTATGGATCATACCTCCCCTTCTTAGGAGGCATTTGGTCCTAAAAAATATTAGTGGGGAGTGGTAGAGGAATCAATTCTCTCTCTTGTTTGTTTGAGTACCACAAGCTTGCCTTGGTGTCTTCTCTCCTCATCCAACCTACCAAGAATTCTATCGATCTCTAGTTTTCTGCTCTATTCACCTCGAATCATGTATCTCCTCCTCTTCCTATTTCCCTACTATCAGGATGAGTGGATTGGTAGGTAGATATTGTGATTGCATTAAGGAAGTGTATACTACTCCTTGGTTGAGCAGTTCACGTGGATGTTTCTTCTCCTTTGTACTCTCTAGCATGGACCACCCATATAATTTAATGATTTTTTATAGGGGATTTTGATGGAATCTTGTGCTCTACCTCCTTCCTTGGATTCTAGAAATCCTTCTACAAAACTGAGTGGTGCTACCCATATTATTTATCCTTTTTCTAGAAACATCAATTCTCTCTATCCCATCTTGTTTTTATTTCCATGAAAGTCAACATAAACGATTTTCCTCAATTAGTCTTTTTCTTGGTTGGTAGCTTACCATAAAATTATTTGGTCTACGGTGGTGTGCCCAAATGTTAAAAGCCGACCCCATCCTTGACCCATCCGTACTTGGTCCTCCCTCCTTATGAAAACAAATTCCCTAGTATACAAGTAAGGAATTTTGATAACAACATCAAATGCATCAAGTGGAATTACATCAGCCTCTAATACATCAATACATTGGGTATTTATCCCAAACCTGAGACTTACACTTCCTTGTACCTGTATTTCTACACCCTTCTTCACCCATCCCAATAGGTATGGATGTGGATGTACGTAAGTCTCTAGACCAATATTCTCTACAATCACATCAAAAACAAATTAGGCGAGAACAGAATCAACCAAAGCATTTACCTTTGTCTTCTTGATTTTGATTCTGATATGGAATAACTCACTCATCATTTCTTATTCTTTTCCACTATAGATGTTAGTGGCTGTGTATCCCACCTTTCATCTAAATCTAAATCATCCTCAATTTCCACCTCCTCTTCTAGTTTCATAGTGGTCATGGATTTCTTTGAATCCTTGGTTTGGTGCCTTGGGTGAAATTATGGATTCAACTTCCAACATGTGGCATCAATATATCCATTTATGTCACAATTATTATAGAAATATTTAAGATCTTTACAAGTATGAAAAACAATGGCGACACTGTTTACCTTTCTATCCACCATTGTAACTTGTTGATACCTACTCCTTTTGTTGTTGATTTGTTGTTGGTTTTCCTTTGGCTCTATTTCTCCTTGCTTCCTCTCTTCATCAATGTAGTATGATTATATAAAAGATTCGTTGAGATCATTGGACTTTGTGGAGATTACCTACCTCTAAAGATGAGTGTGAAGTCCTCCCAAGTATTTGGTTAGAATGTCCTCATACTCCAAGTCCATATTAAGTAACATGGGTTGTTTCCGAAATTCCATAGTTTAGTTCTACACACTTTGACCACTTGCCTTGCCTAAAGTACTATCATACAAATCACAAGAAAAAATATCATAGTCATGGATATATAATCAACTCGATACCAAAATGATACGTAAACCTCGGCCTTAGAAATGTTGGCTGCCTTATAGGAAAATATTACTGGTTTGTAGGGACAAACATGTGGTCACAAGCATAGGTCACCACCTTGAAGGCACACGTGATGACCCTATAGGCCTAGGTAGCACAAGCAAATTCTATCACACAAGGTGGAGATGGGGATAGAGGGAAGGTAGCGGCCTTACAGGAACATGTGGCCAGATTACAAGGCTAGTTGGCCAAAAGACATGCACATGTTGTGGCCTGCGCAGCCCAAGTAGGTGGACATGTACCAACATAGGCACAGGGACAAGGTCCCATAGTACATGCACCTGCACCAGGATAGGGTACACTCTTGGTTGGTCGAGGTCACATGGGACGAGTTAGGGTGATGGACCACCCCATACCATATCTATGGTGAGGTTTAGGGATTCCTTGAATGAGAATCACTATTATTAGGACCATCTAGCTCTGCAGGAGTTGATTTTACTTCATATGTTGAGTATTGAGCCTAGTAGGCAGGAAATTTGGTGAGTGGATTAGATCCAAGACTCATAGTTATAGTAGCACGGGGTCATCGACCCTAGAGATAGGGCCATGGTGAGGTTACTAGCTCTCGGATTACGGACCGATAGAGGGCCAGGAGGAGAAGACATGTGAGGTGAGGTGGAGAGAGGGTATCAGTGGAGAGATGATTGATATCCATATGTGATATTGTAACATTATTTTGATTATTTTAATATATATACCAGCCTACATGCCAAAGATGTGAGATTGTATATGAGAGTTTTGAGATATTGATATTTATTTATATATGTGTATATATTTATTGATATCACAGACACTCCCCTTATATAGTTGACGTTTCATTGGATGGATAGTGTAATTGTTTGAATTTCCATTGTTATTGTGTATTATGAAAACTAGTTGAATTAGGCATGATTAAGTCGAGGTCATGTAGGCATGATGGAGTCGGTATATACATGGTGGAGTCTAGGTATAGGTATGGTTTGGTCATGTTTTTGCATTTGATTTAATTTCGAGTTATTGTTATTAGCGAAAATAATGGATTGTCTTTAGCGAAATAATGGATTGTTATTAGCAAAATTTAGCCATAAAATACATACAATCCATTATTTTCGCTAATTACAATAACTCGGAAATTAAATCAAATGCAAAAACATAACCAAACCATACCTATACCTAGACTCCACCATGTATATACCTGACTCCATCATGCCTACATGACCTTGACTTAATCATGCCTAATTCAACTAGTTTTCATAATACACAATAACAATGGAAATTCAAACAATTACACTATCCATCCAGTAAACATCAACTATATAAGGGGAGTGTCTGTGTATCAATACATATATACACATATATAAATAAATATCAATATCTCAAAACTCTCATATACAATCTCACATCTTCGGCATGTAGGCTGGTATATATATCAAAATAATCAAAATAATGGTACAATATCACATATGGATATCAATCATCTCCCCACCTGATACCCTCCTCTCCAGCCTCACATGTCTTCTCCTCCTAGCCCTCTATTGGGTCCAGAATCTGAGAGCTAGTAACCTCACCATGGTCCTATCTCTAGGGTCGATGACCCCTGTGCTACTATAACTATGACTCTTGGATCTAATTCACTCACCACCTTGCCTACTAGGCTCAATACTCAACATATGAAGTAAAATCAATCCTGCGATAGCTAGATGGTCTAGGTGGGATGAGTAGAATATCTCATTGAGGTATTCATGAAGTGATTGATGTGGGTACCTTATCACAATCTATACATGTGAGTGTGTTTTATTTCCATTACCTATTACCTGACCTGACCATTACCCTTACCTACAACCCATCCACCCTTGTTTTTATTAACAACCTATTTATCAAACCACTCACCTCTTCATCCTATAACCTCTTGAGTTCATGGTTTGAGGTGGATCACTTTCATCCATACTTGGGGCAACCTAATCTCTACTCACACCTAGGACATTGAATTCCTATTTTTGTTAGCATCACTTACCAATACAAGCTACGTGACAAAAAGGGGAAAATGTAGACACCAAATTTTGCAACTTATTTGGGGCACATTTTCTTAGGTTGGAGCTCTTGTTTTTGGAGGAATTTTGGAGAAATATTTGCATGCTTGGGAGATTTCTATTTTGGACTGTGTTTTTGGCATTTGAAGCTTGCTATTTGGAAACAAAAGTTACCATGGAGAGGTAGGAGTTTAATCCTTCTTTTATGCCGTTATTTCCTTGTTGTGATTATGTGAATGGTGCATGTTTTGATTTATTTGTTGGCTGGTTGGGTAGAAAACCTTAGGAATGGTGTAGGAGAAGGATATGGGGAATCCATGTCAATGGGGCATAAGGGAATGCCATTGGCATCGAGAATCTTGTGGAGGGAGTTTGGGTTTGGGATCCACCATGGAAAAGAAATAGCTTACATTTCTTACTTTGTGGGGGCATACGGAAAAATATGTGGTGGGCATAAGGAGGGATTCGTGGGTGGCATAAGGATATGTTTGTGATGAAATAATTTGGTGGGTTGTTCGGTGGATGCCCAATTCCCAATTGGGAGGCATAACCAACTTCCCCATAGACCTTTCTCCTTTGGCTAGCATGATTAACCCTAAGTCTTGTTTTGATTTTTTTCAAATGTAGTTGTGAACTGTTGTTTTTGTGTGGAGTGTATTTTATATGAATTAGGCATGTTTGAAAGAATTTTTGTGTTGTGGAAGCTAGTTGTTGCCATGGGTTGAATTACACCTCTTATTGTATTTTGGTTGGGGCTCGGGGGCCAATGATGAAGGAAGGCTTATCCTTTCATTGGATGTCTTGGTTGGGTGGAGAGTGTTGCATTTCCCCCACTTTTGTTATGATCAACTTGGAGAAAAAGAAAATGTGCATGTTTCGGTCCTAGAGCAAGGGAAAATGTAGTTTGACAGTCCCTTGTGAAATCTATTCGCTTGTAATCCTTTCCCACTTGATGTGGATGAAATTGTAATATGCATATTGCGAAGAAAATATGTATGTAATTGATTATGAAAGTGTATGTTCAAAATGTGAAAGATATTTATATTACATTCGTACATTTGAAAGGAAGAGAGTGAAATGTGTAACTTGCATTTAAATATTGAAAGATTTTTTCCTTTTGAATCAATAAAGAATTGCAAGTTCATCTCTCGGTGCATTGTTGTGTTGAGATGGAATATCAAATTGTGATTTGAAATCCTTGTCCTGGAAAATGGGAAAAGGAAGAAACATGTGAGATGTAATCAGTATTAGTTTCCTTTTTTCAAATACATTTTGGAAATGATAGAAAAAGGATTGAATTGAATGCTTCATTACATGGAAGAAGAGATAGTTAAATCCCCATTTGAAAAGAAAAAACACGTGTGTAGGAATCATATTACTTGTCTCTTTTGGAAATACATTAAATTGAATTCAGTATTGCTTCTTGATCTTGAATGGTTTTATTAAAAACAACTAAGGTATTAGACTAGATGAGATATGAAATTTCATATATATAGAAGATGAAATTGTTAGATATATCCTCTTAAAATTGATCTCTGTCATAAGTTTTAAAACTGGAAAATAATTTCATTAAAATGTACTGAGTTCAAAGCTTGTAAACAATAATCAACATGGAAGCATTAAAATTTTACATGATACAATATCAATGAACTCATTTGGACTAAAAAAACTTAAGGAAAACATTGAAACATTGCAAAATCAAATCCAAACCTTTCACAGTCAATTTGAGTCCTTTTCATCAATTATTGGAAAAATGTGAATTGAAACTCAAACAAGTAAATTTACCTTCCTAAAATGCTTTAAATACTTCCTAGAACAATCCTCCATGTTTGGTTGACATGTTGAGTGAAGGAGGAGATCAAATTTATTCAAATTTAAAAGTTGGAAATTACCAGTTGGCTTTTTAAAATCCTGCAGATCCTTTTTGAAAAATTGACCCCTTAAAATTTATCAAAATGTAAAATTTATGTTTCATGTGAAAATAGGGCAGCGAGAGATTTATAGAAATTCCTCGTTTGCCCAAAATTGAGCTTTTTAGCAAAAGTTATGGCACTTTGAAGTTTTTTCGCTTTGGTGGGAAAATTTGGGAAAATGTTTTTCCACTGGTGGGCCCGTGGCCCGAAAAATTCTGTTAAGATCCTTAGATAAATTTCAAAATTTGGTTTGAATTTTTTTTTTAAATTTCCTCTTATGTCCTGTGTAGCGAATTAGAGGGTGCCACATGCTCTCAAGGGGCAACGCAGAGGTGAGGCATTATTTTTTCCTTTGGACCTTTAAAAACTTTTGGGAAATTTCTACCTTTTTCCCCCGGCCCACAACCAACTAGAGGGTGTAACGTGGCACTTTAGGGTGACAACAGAGGAGGGAGAACTTCATCACTTTTGAAGTTTTGGTCTTTGGAATTTTAAAAAAAAAATCTCTGTGGCCCTACACTCCCACCCTCGCCATCAAAAATCCCTTCCACGAGCACACGAACCCACGCGTTCAACTCTCCCCTTATTTCCCCCTTTGGAGAAATTCACCAATTATCTCTGTCGCTTTGCCTCTCCTCTATTTTGTCCCCATGATGGCTCTGTTGAGCATCACGTGTCCCTAGCGGACCCGTGGGAACATGGTCATTTAATTGATTTCTCTCCCTCTTGGGTGAAATTCCCCAAACTCTTCCATCGCTCCGCCCTTTCCTCACCCTCTCCCACTTTAGATCAGGACCCGACACGTGTCCTTGGAGGACTGTGGAGGTGCAGGCAGAAATGGGGATTTTCTCCCATGCAAGGATAAATTTAAAATGTCACCCCACAACCCGCCAACCTGAAATTTTCTTTCCTCCCTTGCTCGACACGTGTCCCCTTGGGGAAAATTTGACCCCTAAAGTCTACCTGCCCATATCTTGAGTTTCTGAAGGAGTTAGGAGGACTTATTTATATCACCATAAAGGTGAGAAAATTTCCTATCCAATGGGAATGATTTAGGGAAATTTTAAATGCTTTAAGTGTGAGAAAAATTCAGTTGGAACTATGAGCCTATTAGAGAGTGGGTATGGTGATATTTTACCCCATGAACCTAAGTGAAACCCTTAACCCTAAAATCTTGACCTTGTGACCTCTGGAAATCATTAATCAATGAAAATTATGTTCTAATGAAACTAAATTGTTCTAGCTCATATTAGTGTCAACTATTTTCTTATTACCGGTTGTGGATACTTCTAATAAAAAAATTATTCCATAAGTTTCTAACTAACCCTAGGTTGTTTCTTGGGTCTCAAGTGGGTTGTTTTTAATGGGCATCACACTTGGTATCAGAGAAATGGTTTAGAAGCTTGGACCATTGGGCACACTAGAAAACTTGGGACATGAAACTTAAACCTAGCACACTTTTAAATCTAGAAAACAACTCAGTTAGAATTTGTATATTTTAGTCAACATGGAAGTTGTGTGAAACTTAGAAAAATGAAATTTCACTTTGGTCTATGCATGAGGCTTAGATAGAGTGAGAGAAAATTTCAAAGAGACTTGGACTTACCACCACCACCACCACTGGATCAGGGTGTAGCAGTCATCCTACCTCATATTTTACAGACTCTTCAAGATGTTAATGCCGCTCTACATGGAGGATTAGGAGGAGGACATGTAGCTAGTCATGATAGATCCCCTTCCATTGAGGGTCAGGTATCTCCTCGACCCAACGAGGAGCATAGAGGAGAGAAATCCCATGCGGAGTCAGCCAGAGTAGAGTCACCACCTAGGGGATAGGGTGATAGAGTTCTAGAGCATAGAGAGAGGTCTCGGAGCCCTAGGCTTAGGGATGAGTGTGTAGAGAGACCTAGAGGTCAAGACCATAGCTGCAGATCACATCAGGGAGATCCTAAAGCTTCGGCCCTCACATTACTTAGGTGACATGGGTGGATTTTAGGAAGAGGCCTGGCTAGTGAGCTTGAGTGGTTGCTTCAAGCTTTGTCCTTGTTCTAGCAACATGAAAGCTCATGTTGTGATCCATCTACTGAGGGATGGAGTAGGAGTATGGTGGAGGATAGAGGAAGCTCCATGTAGATTCAAAGACAATGACTTGGGAGCTATTTGAGGAGAGATTTAGGAGCATGTATTTGTCATGGAGGTTCATACAACAGAGGATCGATCTCTTTCTGTAGTAGAGTATGAGAGTAGATTTCTAGATCTACTCTAGTATGTAGAGTATATGCAGGATGAGCAGGTGCAGATTCACAGGTTCATCTCGGGGCCTAAATTTAGACATTGGAGGTGTAGTGCAGATCCACTTCCCATAGAATTTAGTTGAGGCCATTGAGAAGGCCTATATTGTAGAGGAGACTGGGGAATACCCACTGGCTAGAGACCGAGTCACTGGAGTCACATACGGAGATGCGGGATGATAGATCGAGGGGGTCGGTGCCCTTCCTCGTGGTGTCCAGAAAGTGGTACAACACAGTCATCCTTTAGGCCACAACAGCAGAGTAGCAGCAGCAGTCCCGCCCACCTCATAGACCTCCACAAAGAGCTGATGCACAGAGAGGTTAGAGTATGGGGCCTCCTCTTAGGGGTCCCATCAAGACATAGGGTGGTCCCATAGCTTAGTCAGTGGGAACTTACCAGCAAAGACCTTAGTAGACTACAAATGGATCATCAGGGTCCACACCAAAGGCTTCTAAGGCACCTACTAGAGGTGTTACTCATTGGGGAGGATCAGGAGGATGCTATGGTTATGGAGTTACTAGACACTTTTGGAGATATTTCCCACATAACCCTAACAACAAGGGTAAGACACAAATCTCTGAGCTGAATGTTAGTGACATGGGATGCAGCCACATGATTTATGAAGTGGTTGAGAATTTCCAGGAAAAGCACCAGAGCATAGTCATTGAGGCCACATATAGCATTGGTGGTATTCCTACCTCTGTATTGTTTGATTCTAGTTCTTTTGATTCTTTCATTGCACCATCTTTAGTAGAGTAATATAGGCTGGTGGCAGTTAGGTAGGGTCTTAGTTGGGATGTTGAGATGGCTTCTAGAGCCAAGATCTTTGTAGAATTCTTAGTTAAGGAGCATGTAGTGGATTTGAGACCTTTCACCACTACCTCAAACCTCTGTATCATTCCTTTGGGCTCGTATGGAGTCATTTTGGGTATGGATTGGTTATCTGCACACAGGGCTAGGATGGATTGTTATCACAAGACTATATCTTGTGCAGATAATTTGGGAGTTGAGTCAGTGATTTTAGGGTCGGGAGAACCGTTTCTATTTGCACCATCTCTGCTATGAAGCTTAAGCAATGTGTGTGTACGATGGGATTATTAGATGTATGATGTTATAGTCAATGATGAGATCAAAAGATGGTTCTAGTGGACCATCGCTAGATGATCATCCCATTTTAAGAGAGTTTGTAGATGTATTTTTAGGGGAGCTACCGGGGTTACCACCCCCATGTGAGATTGATTTTCATATATATCTAGTTCCTGGAGTAGAACTTATTTCATGAGCACCTTATCGATGACCACCCCAGAGCTCTGTGAGCTCAAGTTGTAGCAGGGACTTTTGGAGAAGGGCCTTATCGATCCTAGTGTATCCCCTTGGGGTGCACCAAAGTGATCTTTGTGAAGAAGAAGGATGGATCCTTATGGTTGTGTATTGATTACTGCCAGTTGAACAAGGTAAAGATCAAGAATCATTATCCTCTTTCTCATATTGATGACTTGTTTGATCAGATGAAGACAGCCATGGTTTTCTCTAAGATTGATCTTAAGTCAGGATACCATTAGTGAGGATTTTGGATATGTACATTAATAAGACCACCTTCTACATGAAATATGGGCACTATGAGTTCACAGTGGTGCCTTTCGATTTGACTAATGCCCCCTGTAATGTTCATGAGTTTGATGAATGGAGTATTCAGAACCTTCTTATATCACTTCGTGCTCATCTTCCTAAATGACATTTTGATATATTCATGTATGTTTGAGGAGTACGAGGGTCACCTTCGTCAAGTTCTAAAATGTCTTCAGGAGTAGCAACTTTACGGGAACTTGGAGAAGTGTGCTTTATTTCAAAAAGAGGTACAATATTTGGGTCATATAATTTCTAGGGAAGGTATCACAGTCAATCCTTCCAAGATTAGAGTCATTATGGATTGGCCAACACCCACTACAATGATGGAGGTGCACAACTTCATGGGACTAGCAGAGTTACTACAAGAGATTTGTTCAGAATTCTCTTGGATTACGCATTCTATCACTTCCCTTCGGAGGAAAGGGAAGAAATTTTTTTAGTCGAGACAGGATGTGAGCGGGCCTTCCGAAAATCAAGGAGTGCCTCACTAAAACACCTATTCTTGTAGTGCCGGATCCACAGGGTGAGTTATTTGTGTGCACAAATGCTTTATTGACATGCCTTGGAGGTGTGTTGATGTAGGAGGAAGAGTAGTGGCCTTTGAGTCTTGCAAACTCAAGGATCATGAG
The DNA here is from genome assembly GCA_018340775.1 of Taxus wallichiana var. yunnanensis. Classification (NCBI taxonomy): domain Eukaryota; kingdom Viridiplantae; phylum Streptophyta; class Pinopsida; order Cupressales; family Taxaceae; genus Taxus; species Taxus wallichiana. The sequence continues at coordinate 203,998,771 of CM031243.1, forward strand.
ATTAATTATCTCGAACCATGATCTTGAGCTTGTGGCGATTAATGCACACCTTGGTTCGATGGAGGAATTTTCTTTTTGGCAAGAGATTCACACTCAAGATAGATCATTTGAGTCTTTGCCACCTCTTCACACAACCCAGTCTCAACGCTCGACAACAGGGTTGGATGGAGTTACTTTGTGAGTATGACATAGAGATAGAGCATGTGAAGGGGAATGAGATTGTGGTAGCAGACGCTCTAAGTAGATGGAGACATGTGGCTATGGCCACCTCAGTGAGTACAGATTTGTGGAGTAGGATTCTTCAGTAGCTTCCTCTTGACAACTTCCACATTGTAGTATGAGTAGATATTGAGTCATAGAGACCCCTTGAGGGGAAGTTTGATGGTTTTTTCTTAGATATGGATGGTATTCTTAGGCACAGAGGCCGGATATATGTTCCTAGAGATGGAGGATTGAGGCAAGACATCTTGGTAGAGGCACATCATGCACCCTATTCAACCCATCTCGGGGTGAAGAAAATGCACGCCACCTTGAGATAGTTGTATCATTGGAGAGGAATTTGTTGAGACATGGCCCAATTTGTGTCATGATGTTTAGAGTGCTAGAGAGTTAAGGCGAGCATCAACATCTAGTAGGCCTTCTTTATCCTCATGCTATATCGGAATGGAAGTGGGACACCATTTCCATGGATTTCATTGTTGGGCTATCGATGTTGAGATATCACCATGATGCCATTATGGTCATGGTTGATAAATTGACAAAAGTGGCTCACTTTTCTATAGTGAAGACCACTTACATAGCTAGAGAAGTGGCATGAGTATACTTGGATGAGATTGTCAAGGTTACACGGGATTTCCCAGAAGATCATTTGTGACCGTAATCCTTTGTACACTTCATATTTCTAGACTACCATGTAGTATGTCTTCAAGACAAGAATCAACTTCAACATAACATATCACCCTGAGACAAATGGGCAGACTGAGTGGGTGAATCAAATTTTAGGGACATGCTTAGGATGTATGTGATGGATCAAGAGACTAAATGGGAGGAGTACTGTAATTAGTGGAATTTTCTTACAATAATAGTTTTCAGAGTTCCATAGGTAGGGATCCTTTTCAAGATTTGTATGGTAGAGAGAGTGCAGGACACCTCTTAGCTGGGAAAGGATAGAGGATAAATTATCTCTTGGACTAGATCTTCTACATGACATGGAGCGAGTGAGTGGTGCTGATCGGGACAGAGACTGCAGGAGGCACAAGATAGGTAAAAGAAGTATGCATATCAACATAGGATCAATCATAGTTTCAATGTGGGCTTGAAGGTGTTCCTTCATGTCAGGATATACAAGAGCCCTATCTATTATGGAAAAGGTTCTAAGTTAGCTTCTAGATTCATTGGTCATTTTGAGATATTGGATTGTATCGCTCTTTAGCTTACCGTCTAGCATTGCCACCTAGCTTGTCTTGCATACATGATGTTTTTCATGTTTCAGTTCTCAAGAGATATATTGCAGATACTTCTCATGTATTAGATTGGACATCATTGTAGGTACAAGATCAAGGGTAGGTGATGGTGGAGCCCATTTGCATCCTCGATCGCAAGACCTTGGGCCTTCAAGGCATAGAGGTTGATCGAGTTCAGTGCAAGTGGGGCAGATATGATGAGACTGCAGCTACATGGGAGGATGCTACTTCATTATGAGTTCAGTTTCCACATTTGTTCCAGTGACTTATAGGAGGAATTCGAGTCTAAGGGGAGGGGGATGTAGTGCCCACTTCCCTTTGACACATACCGATACTCATTCGATACAATTTATCACATTATGGAGATTATTATGTTTTGATTTAGTATCTTTGTTAGACATTTGATCATGGATTATTGTTGATCTTGATTTGGTTATGTTGCATGATGATTTTTAGAGACACTCATATGTGGATGATGATATACTATTTGACATGGATGTTTTATGGATGTTGTTTGGACATGTGATTTTGGATATTTTATGATGATGATATAGTTATTGGGTTGAATTGTATGTGATAATGTTAAACTTCCTTGATGTTGTTGTGATTTTCTTAATTCGATGATTTTGTGATTATATTTATATTCACTTTGGATGTTTTGATCTGGCCATGAGGTGAAGGAGGTATTTGTATTTTGCGCAGTTAAAATTATCACAACAAAATATCGGGAGATTAGAGACCAACCACAATATAATTCTAGGTGAACTCAACAAGGTCACCATGACAACTTGTTTTATTATGTTATGTGTTGTTTTGTTAGGGATTCCCATGGGGGATTACCTATACATGTGACCATGGGTATTATGTATTTTATTAATGTGGTTAATTTTTATTATTGTTGTATGTATTTGATGAGTGATGTGTTCGTTTGTTTTATCTAATTAAAATTTTGATAGATTAATGTGGGAAATCATATGATTAAAATTTAAATAAATTAAATTAGGATATGGGAAAGTAATAATGGGAGTTGTTATTTTTGTATTAAATATGTAAGTAATGTGTAAGCTATGTAAGAGTTGTGTAAGTTTTACTTTGGAGTATGAAACACTCCACCTCCTTGGAAATTCGGATTTGTCCTTGGGGGGCTGTTTTGGAGGCTTGTGGGAAAAATAAAACTTTTCCCATACCTCTAAATTTAATTTACCAACCATACTTATGATTGGAGAGGTGAATTTAAACTTTTATAATGCAATTTATTAATCATACTACTTTGTTTTGATTGCACTCTGTTACATTTTATTTATTTTGTTATCCTGTAAGGTGTGGGCTTTTGGAGCATGTAAGTAACTTGTCATATTTATTTATTTATTTAAATTTTAATCATATGATTGCACTCTCTTACATGGATCCACATCATCTACTTCTCTTCCCTCTTCTATATAATTAAAACTTTTTTTTTTTGTTTTGGGGTTGTTGAATCATTTTGCAACTTATTTGGGGTGCATTTTCTTGGGTTGGAGCTCTTGTTTTTGGAGGAAGTTTTTAGAAAACTTTACATGCTTGGGAGATTAATTTTTAGACTATGTTTTGGCATTTAAATCTTTTTGTTTGGAAACAAAATTTACCATGGAGAGGTAGGATTTTAATCCTTCTTTTATGTTGTTATTTCCTTGTTGTGATTGTGTGAATGGTGCATGTTTTAATTTATTTGTTGGCTGGTTGGGTAGACTACCTTAGGAATGGTGTAGGAGAAGGATATGGGTAATCCATGTTAGGAGGGGGCATAAGGGAATGCCATTGGAATCAGAATCTTGTGGAGGGATTTTGGGTTTGGGATCCACCATGGAAAAGAAATAGCTTGCATTTCTTACTATGTGGGGGCATAAGGAAAAATATGTGGTGGGCATAAGGAGGGATTTGTGGGTGGCATAAGGATATGTTTGTGATGAAATAATTTGGTGGGTTGTTTGGTGGATGCCCAATTCCCAATTGGGAGGCATAACCAACTTCCCCATAGACCTTTCTCCTTTGGCTAGCATGATTAACCCTAAGTCTTGTTTTGATTTTTTTCAAATGTAGTTGTATTTGTTGTTTTTGTGTGGATTGTATTTTATATGAATTAAGCATGTTTGAAAGAATTTTGTGTGTTGTGGAAGCTATTTTTTGCCATGGGTTAAATCACACCTCTTATTGTGTTTTGGTTGGGGCTCGGGGGCCAATGATGAAGGAAGGCTTCTACTTTCATTGGATGTCTTGGTTGGGTGGAGAGTGTTGCATTTCCCCCACTTTTGTTATGATCAACTTGGAGAAAAATAAAATGTGCATGTTGTTGCCCTGGAGCAAAGGAAAATGTAGTTTGGCAGTCCCTTGTGAAATCTATTCACTTGTAATCTTTTCCCACTTGATGTGGATGAATTGCAATATGCATATTGCGAAGAAAAGATGTATGTAATTGATTATGAAAGTGTATATTCAAAATGTGAAAGACATTTTTATTCTATTCTGTACATTTGAAAGGAAGAGAGTGAAATGTGTTACTTGCATTCAAACATTGAAAGATTTTTTTCCTTTTGAATTAATAAAGAATTACAAGTTCATCTCTTAATTGTATTGTTGTGTTGAGATGTAATATCAAATTGTGATTTGAAATCCTTGTTATGGAAAATGGGAAAAAGAAGAAACATGTGAGATGTAAATCGTATTAGTTTCCTTGTTTTCAAATATATGTTTTGGGAAAGATAGAAAAAGGATTGAATTGAATACTTCATTACATGGCAGAAGAGATAGTTAAATCCTCTGTTTGAAAAGAAGAAACATGTGTGTAGGAATCATATTACTTGTCTCTTTTAGAAATACATTACATTCAATTCAAGTATTGCTTCTTGATCTTGAATGGTTTTATTAAAAACAACTAAGGTATTAGACTAGATGAGATATGAAAGTTCATATATGGAAGATGAAATTGTTAGATAGATCCTCTTGAAATTGATCTCTGTCATAAGTTTTAAAACTGGCAAACAATTTAATTAAAATGTACAGTTTGGGCCTGCACACAATAATCAACATGGAAGCATTAAAATTTAACATGATACAATATCAATGAACTCATTTGGACTAAAAACACTTAAGGAAAACATTGAAACATTGCAAAATCAGACCCAAACCTTTCACAATCAATTTGGAGTCATTTTAGCCGATTATTGGAAAAATGTGAATTGAAACTCAAACAAGTAAATTTACCTTCCTAAAACACTTTAACTCCTTCCTATAACAATCCTCCATGTCTGGTTGACATGTTGAGTGAAGGAGGAGATCAAATTTAATCAAATTTGAAAGTTGGAAATTACCAGTTGGCTTTTTAAAATCCTACAGATCCTTTTTGCAAAATTGACCACTTAAACTTTATCAAAATGTAAAATTTATGATTCTTGTACAAAGAGGGCATCGAGATATTTCCATAAAGTCCTCATTTTCCCAAAATTGAGATTTCTAGCAAAATTTATGGCACTTTGAAGTTTTTCTACCTTGGCGGGAAAATTTGGGAAAATTTTCCCTAGTGGGCATGCGGCTTGAAAATTTTTCGTTAAGATCCTTAGATAAATTTTAAAATTTTGTTTGGGAATTTTTTTGAAATTTCCTCTTCCGGCCCGCAGCCAATTAGAGGGTGCCACGTGTACTCAAGGGGCAATGGTGGAGGCATGGCATTATTTTGTCCTTAGGACCTTTTAAAACTTTTGTAAAATTTCTACCTTTTTCCCCTCCGGCCCACAACCAACCAAAGGGTACCACGTGGAATGTTTGGGTGACAGTGGAGGAGGGAGAACTTCATCGCTTTGAAGTTTTTTTATTTTGAATTTTTTTAAAAATCCCTGCGGCCTTGCACTCCTTCCCTCACTTTGGGAAATCCCTTCAGTGGGCGTGCAAACTCCTACGTCCAACTCTCCCCTTATTTCCCCCTTCGGAAAATTTTTCCAATTATCTCCACCACCCACCTCTCCCTCTCTTTCATCTCTATGATGGAATATTGAGTGTCATGTGTCCCTCATGGACCCACGGGTGCATGGGAATTTAATTTATTTCTCTCCCTCTTCGGTGAAATGCCCCAAACTCTTCCGCCGCTCCGCCCTTCCCTCACCCTCTCCCACTTTGGATCAGGACCCGACACGTGTCCTTGGAGGACCTACAGAGGCACGGGTGCAAATGGGGTTTTATCCTATGCAAGGATAAATTTCAAATGCCACCTCATGACCTACCAACCTAAAATTTTCTTTCCTCCCTTGCTCAACACGTGTCCCCTTGGGGAAAATTTGACCCCTAAAGTCCGCTGCCCATATCTTGAGTTTCTGAAGGAGTTAGGAAGACTTATTTATATCACCGTAAAGGTGAGAAAATTTTCTATCCAATGGGAATGATTTAGGGAAATTTTTAATTCTTTAACTATGAGAAAAAATCAGTTGGAACTCTGAGCCTGTTAGAGAGTGGGTATGGTGATATTTTACCCCCGAACCTAAGTGAAACCCTTAGCCCTAAAATCTTGACCTTGTGACCTCTAGAAATTGTTAATCAATGAAAAGTATGTTCTAATGAAATTTAATTATTTTGGAGCCTATTAGTGTCAATTATTTTCTTATTACCCAGTTGTGGATACTTCGAATAAAAAAAAAATTCCATTATTTTCTAACTAATCCCTAGGTTATTTCTTGGTTCTTAAGTGGGTTGTTTTTAATGGGCATCATAGTATTACTTATTTTTCAAGCTGGGTGGCCTAGTTGCACAGGCCTAGATGGGTAGGAAAGCTGCTTGCAAGATGAGATGGGTGGGAGAGTTAACTCGCCAAGATAAGCAATATTAAATGATGTATCTAATGAGAAAATTCCTATTCTCATAATTGGAATCATAAAAGAAGAACATAGATAAAATGTAGCTTGTTTTATAATGGACAGTTTCCCATTCTCACAACCTTCATAGAGTACTTGTTTACCATTAATTTATAAATAAATTTGTGTACCACCTTTGATTAATTGAAGGAACTATTTTTGAAACACATCTTCGAGTAACCATTAGAGGGAAATTGACGAAATTAATGGAAAATAATTCTTCTATGGCATGGTAGAGAGAATGAAAGTGGTTACTATTTTCAATGATGGTAGAGATCTTAGAAATGCAAGGTTAGCGTGGTGGTCAGCGAAGCTATCTCTTTCTTGTTTATCCTTTCCGTTTTCTTTTTCATCCATTTTCAACTTTTTGGGGGTATATATATATATATATATATATATATTTATATATATATATATATATATATATATATATATGTATGTATGTATGTATATATTTATATATACACATGGATTGAATGATTTCCCATTTTGTCTGTGTAGTTAACCATTCAGGAGGGGGTGCAAGGAAACTAAGCTTTTAGGAGAGGGTGCTAATATAATACAATTATTAATTATTACAAAACAAACAATGTTCATTTGTATGAGAATGGGATTGTGCCCATTATAAATGTGCACAAATTCCATAAAGGATGTCATAATGCACAACTTCCCATTATAAAACAAAGTACCTTCCCATAGACCATTTCGTCTTGTGAAGCAGAAAATTTGAGCAATATTTCGAGATATTGTTTTATCTCTCCACTAAATTTTTGTTGACCCTTTCCACTTTGGGCTCCCTCTATTTTGTAAGACCATTTTGGCTTGTGAAGAACCAGATTTGAAGAAAATTTGAGGCATAGATTATTCAACTCTTCTCTGTTGAATTATTATGAGATGAAGAATATCATTTGGTTTTCTTTCCCTTATATTTTGTTCTCAGTTTAAAGATAATGCCCTATTTTTGATCTTCTATATTTTTGATCTAGGTATTAAGAATATCATTTCAATGTTTTGTGAGACATGTGTAGTTGTTAACCTAATTGTTGTTGCTAATACATTGAGCTAATTATTTTTTAATTTGGATATAAGTCTCAGAGATACTTCTAACTATTCTCTGTTGTATTCTCGAGTCTCTAGGTATAAAGATAAATTATAATGCCATTTTAGAAATTTTTTATTTTTGATATGGGTTTTAAAATATCACTTCAATTTTTTTAATACTTGCATAGTTTTTATCCTCCATAGTTATAAAAGATTGCATCTAAATATGACCATTTAATGCATGTTTCAGAGTCTCAACATAATCACATTCCCTTGCAAAAATGTATATGATTCTCCTTCTTGGTAAAACGGGAGTTACCTAAGAAATCCACTACCAATCCTTCATGCTAAGACGGGAGTCATCTGTTATGTTTTTACCAAAGTACAGAGTGGGCTTACCACCTGGGAGGCATTGCTTAGTTGCCAAATTGGGTGTGACAATTGATCACAAAATAAATGATAATTCTATAATTCTTCTTTCATCCATAAAATGATATTTTTTTGTTCATGATCGATGTTCATCAAGGTTAGATAATATTAATAAAAGTAAATAATTTTATCCCGAAGGTGAATCATTTGCAAATTGGCCTTGCATCAATGGTGAATCATGTCAAGTAAGGCATTTTATCCTGACGGTGAATCATTTGCTACTTGGCCTTGCATCAATGGTGAATCATCTGCACTTCCATTACTATGATCTTACCTTGATGAAAAAAATCCTTCTATTGTATAATATTGGGTATTAGAATGTTTACAACGGGCACAAGATAAATTTTAATTCTAAATATTCTTAAACAAACTTATTCTTTGATTCATACATGAGAAGGGGCATCTACCCATTCAATACAAGTAAATATTGAACTTAAATAATTTTTATACCTCTATAAAGGATGTGAGAATGAGAAGTTAGTTTGTACAAGAACTTAATCATTTTAATACCTTTGTATAGGCTGTGAGAACTTATACCTCTATAAAATTTGTGAGAATGGGAAACTTACGAAGCATTAAAGCATTGTTGGTAAATTTTTTATAAAAATTATTGGTCTCATGTTATGTTTCATGTCACTCCATATTTTTAAATAGGGTTTTCGACTACGACGGGAATTAGTCATATTGCGATGCCACCAAACATTTATATCATTTTGGATGGACTAACCCTAGTAAAGAATATTTTTATTCCACCAATCTGCTACACTACATACCCTTGGGAAGATGCCCATTCTTAATAATTTGATTTAGAAATGGAAGATGCCCAATCTCTGCCCATTTTCATATGGGCATTTGTCCATCTTGTAACAAAAAAACATTTATTTTTGGGTTGTTCCCCATTTTTCATCAAAGGAAGACCATTGCAATCGAAGGAGGACCATATTAGAAGAAGAATAGTGTAAAAACATTCTAATAACCTTTATAGAGTAAGTAATTATATCATATTGGTTGGACTATCCTGGTGGATCCTAGTGCTACATTGCATACCATTAAAGGGGGATCAAGCCTCTATCTCTAATTGTTGTTTACTCTTTTACTTTTGGGCTCTCTTTCTTTTCATGAATAATATCAAGGAAATTTCTGAGAAACAACAATGAATATTTCTAACTCTTCTCAATGTGAAGAATAACATTTGGTTTTCCTTCAAAATAAAAATGAGGCCCAACCCACTTCATCTTCATGTCATGAATACAATTGTATCATTTTGGCTGGACTATCCCTAGCAGAGCAAGTTCTGCCTTTGCCAAGTGTTGTACTACATACCCTTGAGAGGGAATAGTTATATTTATGGGCATTCATCCATCCTCGAAAAAAAAATTTATTGTTGGATTGTTCCCCATAATTTGCATGAAAGGAGGATGATTGCAATGGAAGGAAACATTTTGACAACCTTTATAGAGTTAATAATTGTATCATATTGGCTACACTATCCCTGGTGGATAGCCCCTATGCTTTTGGTCTCTCTCTCTTTTCATGAAAAACAAAAATGAATATTTCTAACTCTTCTCAATGTGAAGAATAACATTTTCTTTTCCTTTCATTGCAAAAAAATATGGGGAACAATCCACTTCATGTTCATGTCTTGTCCATTCGAGTAGATAGATGCCCATATGTAGTTTTCCTTATGCCTATTTTTCTTTGTGATTCCTATTATTAGAATGGGCATATGTAGTTTTCCTTATGCCTATTTTTCTTTGTGATTCCTATTATTAGAATGGGCATATGCCCATTATCAAGATGCTACAAGAAATTGATACAAACATTTTTCTAATTTTATCTTTGCATACCCTTGGGTAGATTCCCATTCTCATAGTTCTATTAATTTGATTTAGAAAAACATATGCCCATTTTCATATAGGATAAATTAACATATATTGTTTAATACCATGACATATTGAGACCAACATGAAAATATATTGTTTACCACCATGTATTTATTAATTAAATGTAATTATTTTAAAACAAGACTTGGACCAATCAATGTGAAGAATACATTTTTTTCCTTTGATTTTTAAATGAGGAACTATCTACTTTATCTTCATGTCATGCCAATTCGAGTAGACAGATAAACATTTTTTATTCTTTCATAAAAACAAATAAACATTTTTTTCATTTTATCTTGAATAAAATTGTATTTTGGCTAGAATATCCCTAATGGAGACATGTTATGCCTCCGCCAAGTGCTACACTACATACCCTCGAGGGGGATCAAGCCTTATGTAGTTCTATAATTTTTTTAGGAATAGTTATATTAATTTGATTTAGAAATGACAGATGTCCATACTCATATTTTTCCTAATTAGCATATTTTGTTAAAGACCATCTCAAGGGGGATCAAGCCTTATGTAGCTCTATTATTTTGTTTTAGGAATGGGCATCTTGGCTCTGCCAAGTGTTGTACTACATACCCTTGGGCAGATGCCCATTCTCATAGTTGTATTTATTTGATTAAGAAATGGAAGATCCCCATTCTCATAGTTGTATTAATTTGATTTAGAAATGGAAGATGTCCATTCTCATAGTAAAAACCATCTTGAGGGAGATACAGATTTATGTAGCTCTATTATTTTGTTTTTAGAAATGGATCATATGTAGTTTGCCTTATGCCTATGAGACCAACATGCAAATATATTATTTACCACCTGTGTATTTATTAATTGAAGGTAATTGTTTTAAAACAAGACTTGGACCACTTGTAATAATGAGAATAGACATTAGCCCATTCTCTAGACATTATAACATTTTGGTTTGGCCATATTTTTTTCAATTGTATTGGAATATTTAGAAATATGGGCATTTTTCCATCCTCGAACAAATAAACATTTACTATTAGGTAGTTTCCCATTTTGCATGGAAGGAGGACCATTGCTTGCCATCTCACCTCATCTCAATATTTATTCGAATTCATGTTTGAGTAGTGTAAAAATTCTGATAGCCTTTATAGACTTAATAATTATATCATATTGGTTTGACTATCCTGGAGGAGCCTAGTGTTACACTGCATACCCTTAAAGGGATATGAAGCCTCTATCTATAATTATTGTTTAGTCTTTCACTTTTGGTCTCTCTCTTTTCATGAAAACAAAAATGAATATTTCCAACTCTTCTCAATGTGAAGAATAACATCTAGTTTTCCTTCCATATAAAAATGGGGGACTATCTAATTTATCTTCATGTCATGCCCATTCGAGTAGACAGATGCCCATTTTTCATTCTTTCATATAATTTTTTTCATTTTATCTTGAATACAATTGTATCATTTAGGCTGGACTATCCTTGGCAGAGACATGTTATGCCTCCGCAAGTGCTGCACTACATACCCTTGAGGGGGATCAAGCCTTATGTAGTTATATAATTTTTTTAGGAATAGTTATATTAATTTGATTTAGAAATGGTAGATGCCCATTTTCATAAAGGATAAATTAATATATATTTTGTAAGACTATGACATATCGAGACCAACATGCAAATATATTTTTAAAAAGAAGACTTGGACCACTGGTAATAATGAGAATAGACATTAGCACATTCTTTAGACATTCTAACATTTTGGTTTGGCCAATTATTTTGTCAATTGTATTGGAAAATTTAGAATAATGGACATTTGTCCATCCTTGAACAATCAAACATTTACGATTGGGTAGTTCCCCATTTTGCATGGAAGGAGGACCATTGCTCACCATCTTGTCTCATCTCAATATTCATTCGAATTCATGTTTGAGTAGTGTAAAAAAATTCTAACAACCTTTATAGACTTAATAATTTTATCATATTGGTTGGACTATCCCTGGAGGAGCCTAGTGTTGCACTGCATACCCTTAAAGGGATATGAAACCTCTATCTCTAATTGTTGTTTAGTATTTCACTTTTGGTCTCTCTCTTTTCATGAAAAACAACAATGAATATTTCTAACTCTTCTCAATGTGAAGAATTACATCTGGTTTTCCTTCCATAGAAAAATGGGGAACTATCTACTTTATCTTCATGTCATGCCCATTCGAGTAGATAGATGCCCATTTTTCATTCTTTCATACAAACAAACAATCTTTTTTTTCATTTTATCTTGAATATAATTGTATCGTTTAGGATGGACTATCCCTAGTAGAGACATGTTATGCCTCCGCCAAGTGCTACACTACATACCCTTGAGGGGGATCAAGCCTTATGTAGTTATATAGTTTTTTTAGGAATAGTTATATTAATTTGTAGTTCTATAATTTTTTTTAAATGAATAGTTATATTAATTTGATTTAGAAATAGCAGATGCACATTTTCATAAAGGATAAATTAACATATTTTTTTAAGACTATGACATATCGAGGCTAACATGTAAATATATTTTTAAAACAAGACTTGTACAACTCATAATAATGACAATAGACATTAGCTCATTCTCTAGGCATTCTAACATTTTGGTTTGGCCATATTTTTTGTCAATTGTATTGGACTATTTAGAAATACGGGAATTTTTCCATCCTCATAAAAAAAAAACATTTATTGTTGTGTAGTTCCCTATTTTGCATGGAAGGAGGACCATTTATTGCCATCTTGCCTCATCTCAATATTTATTGGAATTCATGTTTGAGTAGTGTCAAAAATTTTTGACATCCTTTATAGAATTAATAATTGTATCATATTGGTTGGAATATCCCTGGAGAAGTCTTGTGCTACACTGCATATCCTTAAAGGGATATGAAGCCTTTATCTCTAATTTTTGTTTAGTCTTTCTCTTTTGATCTCTCTCTTTTCATGAAAAACAACATTGAATATTTCTATCTCTTCTCAATGTGAAGAATTACATCTGGTTTTCCTTTGATAGGAAAATGGGAAACTATCTACTTTATCTTCATGTCATGACCATTTAAGTAGACAAATTCCCATTTTCCATTCTTTCATATAAACAATTTTTTTTTCATTTTATCTTGAATAAAATTGTATCGTTTAGGTTGGACTATCCCTGGCAGAGACATGTTATGCCTCTGCCAAGTATTGCACTACATACCCTCAAGGGGGATCAAGCCTTATGTAGTTCTATAATTTTTTAGGAATAGTTATATTAATTTGATTTAGAAATGGAAGATGTCCATACTCATATTTTTCCTAATTAGCATATTTTGTTAAAGACCATCTCGAGGGGGATCAAGCCTTATGTAGATCTATTATTTTGTATTGGGAATGGGCATCATGGCTCTGCCAAGTGTTGTATCAAGCATTATGTAGCTCTTTTTTTTTTTTTTAGAAATGGAAGAATCCCATTCTCATAGTTGTATCAATTTGATTTAGAAATGGCAGATGCCCATTCTCATAGTAATTAACATATTTTGTTAAAGACCATCTCGAGGGGGATCAAGCCTTATGTAGCTCTATTATTTTGTTTTTAGAAATGGAAGAAGCCCATTATCATAGTTGTATTAATTTGATTTAGAAATGGTATATGCCCATTCTCATAGTTGTATTAATTTGATTTAGAAATGGAATGTGCCCATTCTCATAGTTGTATTAATTTGATCATAGTAATTAGCATATTTTGTTAAATACCATCTCGAGGGTGCAAACATTAAAATTAGGTCACACTCCCCTTTCATCCCTCGACATATAAGCCCCCTTTATTACATCTACCTAGCCATGACCCCTTCAACCTACTAATATTAATTTAATTAAATTAATTCGTTACACTCACTATATTTATTATTTAAATAATATCTATACAAATAGTTCACTTAGACACCTCACAAAGTTAGGTCAACCTAAGACCTGTTCTTAGTAAGTTACCATAACTAACTAAGACTTACCCAAACCATAAAAATCAATGCCTACATTCCCTCTAACCAAATTCCCGCATGCTCACAAGAATCTCCCGGTCAAATCTGTGGGATAAATGACACATGATCCAAAGAAATCGGGAGGATCTCCCTAAGTTTAGTAAACCTAGGAAATCCCACCTTGACTGACGTTGGTTACCCCTAACCATCACGGGTTAAAACAGATCACCATCGGTTACCCCTTTTAACCCCAAAACAACCTTATTCTCAAGGTTGGAACTTGAAACTTGGAACAGAAGCAAGTTGGAAAAAGTTAGGAGAAAAAGTGGATGAGCAAGAATGAAATCTCAAAGAGATAATGCATCTTCAGAGAGCCAATTCTAGCAAGAACTAACATCCAAGGAAGGAGATTGAGGATCTTCTCCTGCACAGCCATCCCAGCCACCTTCTGATCTATCCAAGAAAAGAGGAGTGTGCATGCAGCCCATGCAAAATATTTTCTTCAGTTGGTGATCACTTGCAGCCTTCAAACCCATCATCAACACCTCTATCCTTCACACATAGACTTGCAGGAATGAAATCCAAGTAAGTACAACATAATACCTTCTTGGTTATTTCATTTTATCATTATTTTATAATCCATTGTTCATCTTGCTCCCTATTCACCATCTCCAACATTTTTACCTCCATAGACCCATCAAAACCTCGTAAAAACCTATTCCAGTCACCCAATACCTCATCCCGACCAACCAAATCCTTTGTGAAATCACAAAGGAGACCAAAACCCTTTCCGTGACATTTCCAGATCTCACAGTAACTAGTGCTAGTTATACCTAACCGCCGTTGGTCACCCCTAACCGACACCGGTCTTTGTGTTTTCCCACACGGTCTTAAACAGAGACCTATCCACCTAATTTTACCTCACCCTCACTCACTTGTAACCTACCCAAGACCTTTATCGACTTGTAGAACCCGAGAACCAACCATTTTACTAGTGGATTCTATTCTAGCTTAGTCTGCATTAGATTAGATATGTTTTCTTATTATGTTTTTAAGTGGGATACCTAAATAATTTTAAAATAACAATAGGATTTACCTTGTTTTCAACATTAATTTGTTTAAAATAGTGGACTGACAGCCATCTAGGAAGTATCACACTTCCTGGATCTAGCTCACACTAGGTAGTTGAATACCCATATTGTTTAATTCTTTCTGGTGGTCTTGCTTTCATTAAAGGTAGTTCCTACTAGCCAAAAGGAAGCTCACATGATCAGCTATGGATTCAGAAGTCATACATGCGCAACAACCCATCAAATGACATTTGAAAAGGTATTCCTCCTATGCACATTACCCTATCTCTGTTTCATCAATAATTCAAAGAAACAATCAAAGAAAAAGGTAAAACATTTTGCACGCACTGGTGGGACCCATCCAGGGTTCCTTGCATTTCATTCATTCCTAGGAAAAAATTGTGTGTTTGTTTCCCTTCTAAAAGCGTACACACTAATTTTCTTCCTTGGTAATCCACTCCTTTCTATTTTCTCTAAAGGAAACTTTTCTTTTGGTGTATTTAAAAAGAATCATTTCTTCATGTTTTCTACATTTTAGTGAAAGAGCATCCCTCTTCCTATTCATCTTATTGTGTCATCCAATTTCACATTTTCGATTTGGGTTTTAAAATCATTGCATTTCATTCTGATTTTCTACATTAGCTCACATTAATTGAGGGCAACCTATACGTTGGAAGTCATTACCAATTGATGGTTGACAAACGAATCATAGAAAAGCACTTCTATCCTTTTCTCTTTCTCTGAGTCTTACCAAACCACACAAAAATTCAAATACATACATTCTTAAACAACATCTTACCTGGAAGAAGCTATAGGTGATCACATGATCACGACATAGTGGGCACCCAGCTCGCTACTCTGTCGAGTCATACTTCAGAGCAAAGCCCGCCCCCACCATAACATTCCTGAAACCTCACCCTTTAGAACTCTTTCTTCGTAGGAAGCCTTCCTCACCAAAAATTCTATTATTTTGTTCATAACAGTCAGTCCACACAAATAGCATAAGCTGAACAAATGTAATAGAATAGGCACTCTAGGAACATTCTTTCTTAGTGTTCTACTTGATTTGCATTTTGAGGTGAGAGCTTTCGATCATTATTTTTGTCTTTCCTTGCACACTCCCAATCATAGTCGGTGTATTTTGACTTTGTCTGAGTGTGTCTGGACCACATCTACATCATTCTCAGACATATGAGTTTGATTCCAATTCTAATTCACAACCACTTTTTCTCATCACTATTTCAATCTCACAGTAATCGTCATTAGTTACCTTTGACCGTCATCGGTTAAACTCAACCGACGTCGTTCTAGGTACTTTCTCTAACCTACTTAAAAGGACATTTTCACTTCACTTTCTTTCACTTTCCATAGTCTCTGTCACTGTCATTTTTCCCATTAATGTTTTACACATCCCCAAATTTGGTATACTTGTTATATTTTTCCTTCGCTCATTGTTTACTCACTGTCCATTTTCTACAAAGTGACCGGCATTATGTTATCCTTGAGAACGATGTTGGTTTTTCCTAACTAGAATCAGTTAGCTTGTTTTTCATTCCACCCACCATTTGTTACTTCATCCATTTTTAATCACTAGATTCACCTGTTCCTATTATTTTTGTATTATTTACAGAGAAGAAGCCCCACCGATCAAGATCTTGGTTCACATGGTAGTGACCCAAAGACAAGTGAATGCCCTCGTGTCCCACGCCAGTTGCCAACTACTCCCACCTAGTCCTTCACCACCCTCTATTTTATCACCAACCATGGATCCTATCCAACCTACTAATATCGCTACCGAGAGATGAGGAGTTCACACGACTCCTTGACCAGAACCCTATTGCCTTGCAGTTTTACCTCTCCCATTCATCCACTCGAGATGCCTCGGGTCAGTTGATATACGTCATGCTCGTATCTATACCCCTAACTCTCACACCCATTTCCACATTGGCTCCATCTGGTTCAAAGTGCCACGTACTTCCACTTTACCCCCAGTCATTTTGCAGTTAGGTCCTATACCCGTTATGACTACCGCATCTGTTACCTCTGTAGCACCCATTACATCCACCATACCCTCGGTGACTACCCCAAACACAACCTCATCCACCCCTAATTTCTCATACATACCCATAGCTACATCACCACCTCCAGTGTCAATGACCCCTACCCCATTTAGAGAACGTAGTTCTTTCCATTCCACAATCATTAGCCCCTATTGCCACTAGGGTTACTACGACCCTTCCTCCCCATATACATACTACCAACAACTACTGTTTCATCTATCATTCATTCAGTCGTACCCCTATTTCATTACCTTCTCCTCCACCACCTTACATGGCTGCCCCATATACGGGAATACCACCCTCATTATATACCCAAAACTAACCTCCTCACACCATAGGAGGCATCCAATCATCACAACCCACCAACGACCTAATTAAATTAATTATGGATAAGATACTGGAGACACTTTGGAGGCATCGGTTTCGGCTCCCACAACACTCTTACCTATGATGATTTTTACAATGAGCCTATTCACCCATCCATTCCTATCCATTCATACCCTATGCATTGGGAAATGCCAAAATTCAACTACTTCAATAGTAAGGAAGACCCACAACAACATTTACACTCATTTAAACATGGATGTTATTTGATTCCTCATGATGATGTCTTAATTTTGAGAACTTTTTCCATGTCCCTCACTGGACCTGCATTAGACTGGTATAGTGGGTTACCCAAACACTCCATATTTTCATTCAATCAGGTAGCCCAAGATTTTTTGGATCATTTTTCTATCAATATCACCAAGAAAGTTACCATGACCAATCTATATTCCACATGTCAGTACAAGGATGAATCTATCATAGATTTTGTCACCACTCGGCACAATGACCTAATCAATCAACTTACCTTTCAACTACCACAAACTGAACTCATCGAGCTCTTTACCTAAGATTCTGCCAAACATATCTTCCCAACCTTACAAATCCAAACTTTCTGAACATTTGATGAGGCATTCACTATGGCATGAAAGTTAGAGATTCGGGCCATCGAAGAGAAGAAAATCTAATTACGAAATAAGAATTTGGCATTCAAGTCGACGGAAACCTCTTCTTTCCAAACCACTAAGCAATTATTCAAAGGATAAAGGTACCGCTAAAGTAGTGGTACTCAAGGCCAGCCCAACTCATCCATCTAATCAAAGCTACACCCTCATCTAATATATCACCCATTCAAAGCTTTTGATTCAAACAAGAGTAGAAAAATATACCCCAATAAGGAAACCTTACTCTTTTGTTTTAGAAAATCTTATCAAAGCTGGTGCCATCACTCTTCCACCCATAAAATCACACACTAGTTTTGATCCTGCTCGGCCCATGCCTGCATGGTATAAGGAACAAGATTTCTATAACTATCACCGAGTGAAAGTCATAGTGATGGAAATTGCATCACTTTTAAGAATATTGTCCAAGAAATGCTCAAGAAAGGCAAGTTGACTGTGGATAATCCCAATGCCACCCCAACCAAAATCTACAAATATTTAAAAAACTATTTCCCAATCATTCCCCTTCATCCAATCAAATAGGTGAGACATCCACTCATGATACCCATACTAGTGAGGTTCATGTGATCTTTAATGAGGTACATGTCGCCTCTCAATTACCTCACATCCCTTCCATAGAGGAAATCCCATCCCGAAATTCTCCTTCCACATCTGAACCAACCGTCACTATTCCTTCACCAATAGAAGAACACCCTTCATCTCCTACATAACCTACGGAGGAGTCTTCTACTAACATTGAGACCATCTCACCCTTAAATTCTCCACTTAGAGATCATTTACCTACAGTACCTCCTCCACCCATGAGGAGCACCCCTTACCTCCTCCACCCATAGAGGAGTACCCCTTACCTCCTCCGCCCATAGAGGAGCACATAATATCTTCTCCCCCATAGAGGAGAACCTATCATTCCTCCACTTATTGAGGAACTCCCATCATCTCTTCCACCCATCATAGACCCGGTGGAGATACCTTTTCCTCTTGGTGAGCATTCTCCATCAGCTACCCAACATCCAATCAGACCTACTTTCAGCTCTCTTACCCACGGAAGCTGAAGCGGCCAATTCCCCATCTCTAAGATACATTTTATAGGAATTCCCATTAGGTCCTCACCAACTCCACCCACAAACGTGCCATTCTCATGTTTGGCTGATCACTTGGATTATGTGGATAGGGCTTTATTATGGGGGCACCTCTTACTCCCTGTCTCAACACAAATGCAGAGATCCCTCGATGACACCTCCACTATCTACCCAAACACATTTCCACCCATCAAACCAAATACAACCACTACTGTTGCAGCCCCTTCCATGATACCCTGCTAGCACTCACACCACACCCTTACCCAACCCAACCTATACCTACATCCAAACCTATACCTACAAAATTTACCTCCACTAAACCTATTACCACTTTAGGGGTCACCCCAACCACCAGCCTTACTCATCCACCTATTAAAATAGATTTATCTACATCCTCCAACGTTAAAAACACACCTACTCTAACACCCAAACTAAAGAAACAAACTCATCAACCTCACACCCCTACAACACCAATCACACCTACACTTGTCTCATCTGCCTTAATACCTTACTTGCCCAACATGGTCAAGCAGCCCCTCACCCATTCATAACCCAATAACACAACCACGCATTCTTGCCTCACAAATCTCTAACCTACCTAGGCACACAACATGACTCATATCCTCACCTACAGTCTCTTTACCACCAATACCTCTGATACCTTCAGCCATTGCTTCACTACCCACTACACTTCAGTCATTATCCCTCACACCCCAAGCATGACCCGTGTCATCTACCTTCATAGCACCCCATTATTCCCGTGGGTAACTTGCCCTCTTCCTCCATATGCTTTTCCTTCTAGACCTCATACACCCACATCACCTTTACCCAAGAAGGTGCAACCCAAAAAAAAAAACCCCATTACCGCACAACAAGGTAGTCAAAACAAAACCACACCCTCCTACCCATCCATCTACTATACCCCTACCCAAACAAACCCGACAGATACCTCAAACCACACTGGCACCTAAATCCATAGCTCGACCCCTTCCTACAATTCCATAAAAATTCCCAGACAGCCAACCACACCTACACCCAAACCTAAATTCACTTCCCACAGTGATCCACTAGCAGGGTCCTATGCCAAAATTTTAACCAACCTCCTTGAGACTTATGTTATCACATTACCGCCACTCTAACCTTATGACCCCCTCAAACCCAAGCCAAAGGGGTTTGATGATACCAAAATTTGCGCATACCATCGTGTGCTAGGGCATGATGTGGAGAATTACAAGGCCTTGAAAACCATCCTTATCTAATTGTGTCCACTTGAAACCAACTTTGATGATGATGAACTTCTTGACGAGGATCCTGATTCACCTACACCCATTCCTACACTACCCACTCAACAACCACAACCTCCACCCTCATAGCTCCAAGAACCACACACCAAATTTGAAATTAGCATGGTTCACATAAGAGAACTTGCCACGCCACCACCCAAATGTCGCTGCGCCCAACTAACCTCATAGGGATTTTCTCCTCCAGAGGTTATTTCCTTCAAGTCATTATACCACTTACCCTACACCTTCTCCATTTGAAAAATTCCTTCAAATCAACATGGTACATGTCACTACATGTGCGCAGAAGGGTAAAGAAAAGGTAGCTGACCCACCACCCAATCCTATACCCAACATACCATTTACACCCATACCTAAGATAACTATCTGTGGCCCCACATACCCCATTTCTAATGGCATCACACATCACACCATGATCAAAAAATTACACCAATCTCCACTCAAAATTTCCTTATATGACCTCATCCAAACCTCATAATCCCATTGTCAAGCCGTCATGGAGGTTCTTCAATCTATCGAGGTTTTATGCAATGACCCTACACCCATAGCCTCCATTATCACACCCCGTCATGTAGCCTCTCTCACCAAATTACCACCTTCATCCCCTCCTCACCTTGTTCACTAAGTGGCCTCCCTCGGCCTTCTCAAAGGATTAGATTGTGCCATACCAAAATGATGACCCGGACCCATCCCTCTTCATCTTTGTACACATTGATGACATATGGGTACACCGTGTGATGATTGATGGAGGCGCTAGCATTAACATCATTTCATCCCATGCATTTTCTCAAATGCGCATACCTGAAAATTACATGCATAAACATCTGGTCATGTTGCGTTCATTCAACGATGCTATCACCTCCACACTAGGCACTGTCATCCTTCATGTTCATGTGGGCCCCACACTATTCTAGAATTGTTTTATGTTTTGGAGGGGGAATTCCAATATAACTTGTTTCTTGGTAGACCTTGGATCCATGTCATGGGTTGTGTTCCCTCCACTTTGCATCATTGTGTAAAGTTTGAACATGAAGGACACACTTATACCATTCCAACTGACCCATCACCTTTCAAAACATGCAACATGCTTTACCGACCCAATGATGTACTCATACCGGTCAAGCCGTCTACTTCCGCAACCAATACCACTTCACCTACACCTACACCCACACCTACCAGTACAACCACTACTTTCACCGCACATACCTCCTCCATGCCTACTGCTGCTATAACCTCCACAACTGACCCATTAGCTTCCCAATCCATTAACACCACCTCCACATCAACCTCTGACACATTGTCCATACCAACTACCCACATACCAACCACTGATCCCTTGGAAGGTGTTTTTCAATGCCTCACTCTAGGGGAATACCGCCTATATAGTGTCAACACCTTCCTTACTCCACACGAGTATGGAAGCCTTCACCAACACCCTCACTATGATCATCATATAGGAGAACGCCTCCTTTATGGTCCTCCTCATCTCCCTACTAGCCTCACATATAGGGGACTTGATACTACCACCTACACACTGAACCACCATCACAACCTCGCCCATTTTTCCATGACTTCCAATAACTTACCAATCACTGCTTTCACCCACACCTTCTGCGCATTGTGCATGGAAGGGTTTTTGTTTTGGCTTTTACGAGCAAGGCCACCATACCATTATTCAATGTACCACTCATAAACATAATGACGGGAGTGGTATTTTCTTCCCAACCCTTCTACCAAACAGGCCCACATTGAACTCATTGCAGACCCTAGCCCTTCTCCACCTTCATCACCACCCTCACTAATGGAGTTGATGGAACTTGAATCTATCCCTCATAATTTTTTTCACAAACACCATTTCCTTGGGGCCTTTGACTTATCAACATGAAGGTGAGGCCCCTTCCACTCTCCCATTCCTGTATCCTGAGATGATTGATGACGACACACCTACCATTAACGTCATTCAATGTCAGGATGATGAATCCATACTCACCTACCTTGGTGCAGAAGACTCATATATTCATCGGTCGTTACCCTCTGAGATGCAAACCATGTTGAATGAATCAACTATCGAGATCAACATTCATACTCAGAATGACCCACATGTCGTAAAGATCAGAAAATCTTTAGATGTTGCTGAACAAGAATCCATCACTTCCTTTCTCTGAGATCATAACCATGCTTTCTCTTGGTCTTATGGGACATGCCCGATATTAATCCCACCATAGTGGTCCATAATATCATAACCGTTCCCGATGCCAAACCTATCAAACAAAAGTTGAGGAAAATGCACCCTCACATTGCTCTTCTCATCAAAGAAGAACTTCAGCACCTTCTTTTTGTTTCCTTCATATTACCCATTGATTATCCTCATTGGATTTCTAACATTGTCCCTGTCACGAAAGCAACAGGGGAATTTGTATTTTCACGGACTTCCGTCACCTCAACCTTGCCTACCCGAAAGATGACTTTCCCTTGCCCGGTATTGATCAACTGGTTGACCTTACCATGGGTCACGAGATGATCTCACTCATGGATGGTTTCTTGGGTTATAACCAAATTTTGCTTGCTCGGAAGATCAACACAAAACTACATTCATTACCCCTTGGGAACCTTTTGCTATTGAGTCATGGCTTTTGGCCTTAAAAATGTTGGTGCTCATATCGGTGTGTTATGAATTAATTCTTCAATGATATCATGCATCACATATTGGAATATTACATGGATTATATCTTGGGTAAATCTAAACACCACACCTGAGCACCTTCTTTGTCCTCGAAACCATCTTTGATTGTGTCATTAAATATTGCATCGGCCTTCAACCTAGAAAGTGCATCTTCGCGGTTCTCTCGGGAAAACTCCAAGGATTTATTGTTTCCCTCGTGGTATAGAAGTTGACCATGCTAAAGTCAAGGCCATCCTCAAAATGCCTCCTCCCACTAACCTTAAAGAACTCCATAGCCTACAAGGTAAATTGTAGTCCATTCACCTATTTGTTTCCCAACTCTCGACCATTATCAACCATTTCATCACCTTCTCAAAATGACATCTCTTTCAAATGGGATGATGACTGCCACAAATATTTTGAGGCCTTAAAACAATACCTTTTCCAACCACCCGTAATTATCCCACCTAAAGATGATCAACCTTTTTACCTATACATATCAGCTATCGATCATTCCTTGGGAGCCATGCTTGCTCATCGCGATGAACAACATAGGGAGCAGGTGGTTTATTACATAAGTTGTACTCTTTTGGACTATGAAACCTGATACAACCACCCAGAAAAGCTTTTCTTAGCCTTAGTTTTTGTTGCCACCAAACTCCGCCATTACCTACTCAACCACAAAACCTATGTTGTGACCAACACCGACCCTTTACACTTCATGTACGCCAAACCCTATCAAAATCAGCATACCGCATGATGGATTATGATTTTAGCTGATCTTGACCTCGAATTCATTCACCAAAAGTCCATTAAGGGCCAGGATATCACTGACCAACTGGCTGATGCACCTATTGCTGGGGACCAACCCTCTAATTTTGACTTTCTCGATGAATCCATTGCTACCCTTTCCTGGATGAACCCCCTTACCAAATGACACTATTCTTTGATGGTTCTAAGTGTTAGCATGGGGGTGGAGCTGGTGTTATCCTCGTCCCTCTGGATGGAGAACCCATGCCTTTGTCTTTCAAACTAGACTTTAAATGCACCAACAATATTGCGAGTATGAAGCACTCGTACTAGGTCTCCAGACATCCTATGCCCTTGATGTCAAATCAATCCACATCTTTGGTGATTCTCAATTGGTCATAAACCAAGTCAATGGCATGTACCAATGTCATAATGAGATACTTCAAAACTATAAACATCATGTAGACATACTTTTGACCACCTTTGATCATTACACCCTTCAAACCATCTCACGGTCAATCAAAAATTTCTACAGACACCATGGCCTACTTAGCTTCCCAAATACCCGCTTCCCTACCGATTCCAAAATATTTGTCACCGTACAACACCTCCATTCACCTTCTTATTTATCTCACTATGTTTACTCAATCGGAACTCGATACCCCGACTGAGTGACCTTTGGTATAAACAATACTCGACTACACTTCCTCTCCATCTTACCTCCCCGATCTCACTCGTAACGAACAACGCACCTTCCTTAAGAAGGTCTCCCATTTCGTTATCCTGGGGACTCCTCTATAAGTGCAAATTTGATGATATTCTATTACGATGCCTCACAAGTTCTAAAATTCCTTATACCGTCAAGGAGGTTCATGATGGCATATGTGGAGGTCACTTTAGTGGCCTTACTTGTTGCTAAGCGTATTATTCGCCTAGGCTATTAATGACGACCCTTAACCATGATTGTTGCACCTATATCAAATGCTTCGTTAAATGTCAACAACATTCCAACCTTCATCATACACCCAGTCATGCCTTATAGGTCACTCATGAAATTTGGCCCTTCTCTCAATGGGGTTTGGATCTTCTCGGAGAAATCAATCCTCATTCTTCTCAACACCATCAATGGATCATAATTACTACTAAATACAACAAAAATAGGTATAATTCATACCACTCATCTCCACGAAAGATGAGAAAATATGTGAGTTCACTAACCATCACATCATTTTTCGCTTTGGTGTCCCTCATCGCCTAATCACTGAAAATGGAAAACAATTTAAAAACAAAACACTACAAAAACTTGCGACACCTTCGGCATTCAGACTTAGTTTCTTCTCACCTTATTACCCACAAACCAATGGCGGGATGAATCCACTAACAAAACCCTCAATAAAATTCTCATGAAAGTGGTTGGACGATACTGGGAAAGATTGGCATATGTACATTCCTTTTTCTCTATGGGCATCGCACTAGTATTCGCACTGCCACTGAGGCTACACCCTTTTCATTGGTCTATAGTATCGAGGCTGTTATGTCTCTTGAAGTCTAGATCCCCTCACTTCACATTTCTATCCATGACATGCTTACCGATGATGACTTTTGTTAGGACCACTTAGCACAATCTGGAATTATTAGACGAACATCATCTTAACGTTTTGGATCACCTTCAATTTTATCAACAACATATCAAACATGCTTATGAAAAATGTGTTCATGAACGAACCTTCCAAGTGGGTGACCTTTTTTTGAAAGAAAATAAACATGTAACCAAAGCAGAGAAAATAAAACAGGGAAAATTTTCTCCTAATTGGCTTGGACCATACATTGTAACTCATACCTATGGATTAAGTGTATATCGTTTGTCCTCACTTGAGGGTAAACCAACCCAAGCCCCTTAACACATTACATCTTCGACCATTCTATTATCGACTTGTTGTCCTACCTCACCATGTTTCTCTTTACAGGCTTATCCCTTGAGCGCTATCCACTCCATCCATCTCCCTAACGATTAAACAAGAATCATGTGATTACCCATCACCCTTTTTCCTTATCTTAAATATGTGCACCACGGCTCTACACATGGCATGATTCTCATGGATACTTTTCATCTTCTTTTAGATGAGATCCCATGGTCATTCACCCTTTCCTTCTCAACAAGAACCAAATGCTTCATTATAGTCTCGTCCATGACTTAAAAGCCAAAAAAAAAAGATGAATCCCTCAGAAGGACATCTTCCAAAATAAGGGATCAACTCCTTGAGTCAAACTTCCAATATAAAAGATGAATCCCTCAAAAGGACATCTTCCACCTTTAATTGTCACTATGAGTAGACTGCTCCCTTGAAGGACAGCTATAAAAAGCTTGCAACTCTCTACATAGTCTTTCCAAAAAGAGGACTATTTTCTCAAAATCAAAATTCGAAGCTTCCCACATCGATCAGCTTTGCAAAGACCTCAAGGAGACATATATTCCTCCCATATAGACTTCTCACATTGATCAATCTATCTACAAATTCAAAAAGAAAAGAAAAATAAAAATAAGATTTTTTTCATGGACTTGCCTATTGTGATCATGGCTCTATTACTCACAAAGCATTCCTTTTCCCATTTTATGACTCAATTATCTACATCTCCTTACTCGTTGTCTTTTCACTTCATACTTCCTCAAGGGACCTACTGAACCTATGAGATTTGGTGATCATGTGACTATTTGTCACTCTTAGAATTATTAATCATGTAATGTCTTTAGGGTCTTACATTCATTAGCCTATCTATAGATGTGTTTCATATGTTTTGATCCTTGCCAATCGGTGGCTTTCTTGCCCCCTCTTATCTTTTATCTTCTTCATTACCTTTTGATCTTCTTATACAGGACTTGGTCCTCGACAGCTTACCTTTGGGGTCATCCTCACCTTTCACCAAAGTCACCCTCACTTGTAACATTTTTACTACCATCTACCCCCACCTATTAAACCCAAACCCACAACATGACTCCGCCAAACCTACCAACTCATTTTCATTGTATTCCCTATCTTATCGGAGAACTACATCATTCTCGAGGTCCCTTTTCACTTTGGGACTATGTAAGCAAAGCACTTCCAGGGCATGGGGCCCCTGGAAGGTTAGCTCAACCACTCTTTACCCTAACCATTTTCCCCCTTTACCGATTTCTTGTTCATATAAAAACCTTGACATCTAAACCATATACCACATAACTTTTACCACTTATATTATTTCACATTTTCATACATAACCAACATTTTTCACATTTTACACTATCTCATGCATTTATATTGCCATTTGTTATCAAAATAATGAAATGAACATCCATGCCTAAAACTAACGACTTAACCATACCTAAACCAACTGACTCAATCCATGCCTAAACCAACTTGACTCGATCCATGCCTAAACCAACCTGACTCAATCCATGCCTAAACCAACCTGACTCAATCCATGCCTATATCAACCTGAATCAATCCATGCCTAACAACCTAACTCAATCCATGCCTAAACCAACCTAACTCAATCCATGCCTAAAACGACTGACTCGATCCATGCCTAAACCGACCTAACTCGATCCATGCCTATGACTTGACTCTATCATGCCTAACTCATCTATTTTCCATCCATATCATAATAAAGTAAAACTCATACACATCACAACAACATCACCTGAATATCATCTATCTCCTCATATATACATGTGTGTATCAATACAATGTACACCCGTATCACATAAATGTGTATCTCCAAAATAATCATCATCGGCTTGCAGGCCGCTATCCAATACAAAAATGTTTTCACTCGCAGGCCGGTATCATGTACAAAAAATAAATACAATATCTCTTTGGCACACAAGCCAACAAAGCAGTCAATCATATCCCCATCTCGATGTTAGGGAATTCTCCTGTGTCTCGTGTCTCTCCCGACCCCTTTTCCACACTTGTGCGGGGCCCGGCCCTACCTCACCTCCCGTTGATGGCCCCTCACATAGAACTTACTTCTACACACTAGTGACCTCACCATGACCCCGTCACTGGGCTCGCCGGTCCCCTGTACTCTCCACACTGTGAGTGTGGGATCTAGTCCTCTCACTGGAGGCCTGCTGTGCTTTGTACTCATCATAACAGGGCACATCTAGTCCAATAGCTAACAAATGATCCTAGTAATACCATGCCTCTCCTAGGGCATCTCTGAACCTGGCCATGGGCACTATCTATGGAGGTGTCATGGGTCCCACTACCTGCGTGGGTACATGTACAATGGGAACCTATCCTTGAACCTACACTGAGCCTTATGTTGGTACTAGAACCTGAGTCAACCCTGGAATCTGTGTTTGTGCCTGTAGTTGGGAATGCAGGGTAGTAATCTATGCTTGTCTTCTTTGTCGGCTAGCCCTACTGAGACCCATAACCTGCCCCTGCGCTGTGGCAATGGACTCAAAGCCTGCACTTGCACTTGTAGGGTGGCCATCTACCCTCCATCTCCACCTACCTCCTCTCCATCTCCATCTCCCCCTGCCTCCACTGTGTAGGTACTGTTCCTTCCCTACCCGAGCCTATAGTGTCATGATCTGGGCCTATAATGAGGTAACCTGTGCCTCTGTACCTATCAGCTGCCCCCCTGCATGATCCCAAGTTGCATCACCAAAGAAGCCACTACCCCTGTAGGGCATCTCTCTAAACTGTGATGGTGGCTAAGTCTGGCTTCCCTGGCCTCGGTGGTATGGCTCTCAGTTGTGCCACCCACCACTGTCTATACCCATATGTAACCCCATCAACATCAATCTAAGTATCTACAAGATGCTCCTCCTCTGTCCGATCGACACTATGGATCATGGTGGAGACATAGGTCTCTCCGCATCATCTCTCCTATATTGCGGGAACGGAGGCTATACACCCTGGACTAATCTAAACTAGCATCAAACCCATTGTACAGGTATCTGCTCATGCTCTCTGCTCTCCTCCCTCTATCCACATACGTATCTGGAGCCCGGCTAGCTCCATAAAGCAACTGTCTATATGAAGGGAATCCACATACGACATCCAAATGATGTCCACCCTGACAACCCCTCTAGCAACCTCCTGTAATAAGCTACATCATGCATAGCTCTGGCACCTTGGGCCTCTCCCATGGCTAGTACCCACTACCTATACCCCACTCTCAAAACTCTTTGTGGGAATGCATCTTCTCGAGGCATCCCCACTAGTCAAACACAAATAATGTGCTCATATGCCCAACAATGTAGTAGTACGACGCAACAGATGTTGAACCTCCACAGTCACTGTAGGCCCATAGCTCTCTATACACCTATGTCAGCAATGTAGGTGCCCATGCGAATCGTGTCTAATGTATCATCATGTCATGGAGGACTCCCATCAGTGACCTCGGGAATCTCCCACCCTTTGCATCCAGTAGTGTGAAGCAACACACTGCCTCCATCAAAAGTACCACTAACCTCATCTCCTCTAGATGAGCTCTATACATCACTCCATAGCTCATGTTAGCACTATGGAACGTCAGGTCTACTACACCCTCACCAAAAATGGGTGCTAGTAACTCCTCAGATGCCTCTGAAGAGATAGAATAAACTTGGGCCCCCAATATGGGCAACTGCAGGATCCTATAGACGTCCTCCAGGGTGATCGTCATCTCACCCATCGAGAAAATGGAAGGTATTGGTCACCGAGTCCCATCTATCGATGAGGGAAACCATAAGACTCACCTCCCGGACTACATGCCGGTAGTGCCTCACCCCTATCAATCCCACCTCTGCAACATGTTGCCACTCTACCTATGTCATGCTCACCCATACTCTCAATAACAAGGGTGACACCGGGCTCTCATCTCGTAGCTCGTCTCTCACTTGCATCCAACCAAATGCAACATATTAGTATACCTTTCCCAAATTCCCTATTTCACCCCACATCCTAACCTAATCTTTTTCCCCACCCCCATCTCGTTGGTCTTATTGCTAATCTAACCTACCCAAACCCACCTACCCAACCCTATCTACCCTAACCCTCACCCCAAACCTACCCAAACCCATCTACCCTACCTATCTCCCCTACCCCTCACCCAAGCCACCCTAAACCCTTCTCGTCTCCCTTAACCCTTTTCCCTCTCACCTAATCCTTTCCCACCTACTCTACTTTCTCACCCTAAACCCTTCCCCTCTCACCTAACCCTTCCCCACCTAACCTACTTTTTGGTCCCAACTTACCCTTAGGTTAATGACACCTTGGTTATCATCAATTGACCGTGGTTATCCCCCGACCGATCGCAGTCTCCCCTTGATCGACATTGGTCACTATTATTGTGACCGATATCGGTCTACCCACCGCCGTCAACCACAAGTGACCGACGTCGGTCACTATTGCATCTTGCTCACACCGACTTTCTAACCCTACTTTCTCCCTTCCTCAACATTCTACCCACCCAAATCCCTCTTTACACCCTTACTTGTTCCTACATTACCCTTTTTCCCTACCCCCTACCATTCAATATTACCTTTTCCCTCTCTTTTTCCCATTTTGAAATTCTTTCCCCCTAAACCCCCCATTTTTTTATATTTTCTACATTTTACATCAAATTAACTCAAAAATCAAAATCAAAGGTTCAAATCCTACCTGATCCCACTACCACCATCATGGTGGAACCTTCAGCCTCCATGCCACTCCTCTCGAGCCCTCTCCGGCCTCCACCATCCTCAACTGACCTCCAACTCTCTCCACCAATCACCTCGCTTGACCTCGATCTCGTGGCCCCACCTCTCACTCAACCACTCTCACCTATGTGGCTCGCCAACCAAGCTCTCTGCCATTCTCTTTTGTCCTCTTCCTCTTTTCTCTCTTCTTTTCCTTTTCTCCTTTTCACAATGCACAAACTAATTTCAAACCACAGTTTTTCACTTTTTATACCCTACGACCCGATCGATGTCGGTTTCACCTTGATCGATGATGGTTCGATGCCTTAGAATACATACATTGGTTTTCCCTACACCGTCATCGGTTCATACCGACCGATGTAAGTTACCTCGCGTACTCATTGCCCTCACATTTACCTCATTTCCCTTACCTCTTCAACCCGGTAGCATGTTGTAGTTTATATGTTTGTGTGCATTTGAATGCTGCTACCTTTGACCCTAACCCATTACCTACATCACCCGAGTAGACCTTTGACCCTCTTCCCTACACCCACTTACCTTTTCCTCACATATACCTTTTATCAAACCACTCACCACTTCAGCCTTTGCTCTGTCGATTCTTGGTTTGAGGGGGATCACCTTCACCCCCACATGGGGCAACCACACCTTATTTTTGTTAGCATTGCTTACCAATACAAGCTACGCAACAAAAGGGGCAAAATGTAGACACTAAAACTAGGTCACACTCCCCTTTCGTACCTTGACATATAAGCCCCACTTTATTACATCTACCTAGCCATGACCCCCTTCACCCTACTAATATTAATTTAATTAATTTGTTACCCTCAAGTTATATTTATTATTTAAATATCTTATTTAAATAATATCTACACAAATAGTTCACTTAGACACCTCACCAAGCTAACTCAACCTAAGACTTGTTCTTAGCAAGTTACCATAACTAACTAGGACTTACCCAAACCCTAAAAATCAATGCCTACATTTCCTCTAACCACATTCCCACATGCTCACAAGAAGCTCCTAGTCGAATCAACGAGATAAATGACACAAGATCTAAGGAAATCGGGAGGATCTCCCTAAGTTTAGTAAACCTAGGAAATCCCACCTTGGTCGATGTCGGTTACCCCTAACCATTGCCGGTTAAGCGGACCATTGTCGTTACCCCTTTTAACCCCAAAACAACCTTATTCTCAAGGTTGGAAGTTGGAATTTGGAACTAGAAGCAAGTTGGCAAATGTTGGGAGAAAAAGTGGACGAGAAATAATGAAATCTTAGAGAGATAATGCATCTTCAGAGAGCCAATTACGAAAGAAATGACATCCAAGGAATGAGATCGAGGATCTTCTCCTACATAGCCATCTCAGCCACCTTCCGATCTATCCAAGCAAAGAGGAGTGTGCATGCAGCGCATGCATAATATTTTCTTCGAGTTGGTGAATAGTTACAACCTTTAAACCCATCATCAACACCTCCATCCTTCACACATAGACTTGCGGGAATGAAATCCAAGTACAATATCATACCTTCTTGGTTATTTCATTTTATCATTATTTTATCATCCATTGTTCATCTTGCTCCCTATTCACTATCTCCAACATTTTGTACCTCCATGACCCATCAAAACCTCAAAAATCCTATTCAAGTCACCCAATACCTCGTCCCGACTAACCAAATCCTTTGTGTAATCACAAAGGAGACCAAAACCTCATTCATGTGACGTTTCCAGATCTCATAGTAACCAGTGCCGATTATACCTAACCGTGGTCGATCAGCCCTGACCGATGTTGGTTTCTATTTTTTTCCTACATGGTCTTAAACAGAGCTATCCACCTAATTTTACCTTACCCTCACTCACTTGTAACCTACCTGAGACTTTTATCGACTCGCAGAACCTAGAACCAACCATTTGACCCGCGGATTCTATTCTAGCTTAGCCTGTTAGATTAGATCTATTTTCTTATTGTGTTTTTAAGTGAGATACGAATCATTTTAAAATAACAATAAGATTTACCTTGTTTTCAGAATTAATTTATTTAAAGCAAGTGGGTGATAGCCATCTAGGAAGTATCATGCTTCTCGGATCTAGCTCATGTTAGGCAGTTCACTACCCATATTGTTTAATTATTTTTGGTGGTCTTGCTTTCATTACAGGTAGTTCCTCCTAGCCAAAAGGAATCTCTCACGGTCAACTATGGATTCAGAAGTCATAAGCACGCAACAACCCATCAAACAACATTTGAATAGGTATTCCTCCTACACCAAGTTACCCTATCTATTTGCATCAACAATTCAAAGAAACAATCTAAGAAAATGTAAAACAGGGGGTCAAGCATAATGTAGCTCTTCTTCTTCTTTTTAGAAATGGAAGAAGCCCATGATAATAGTTATATTAATTTGAATTAGAAATGGTAGATGCCCATTCTCATAGTTTTATTAATTTGATTTAGAAATGGCATGTGCCCATTCTCATAGTTGTATTAATTTGATTTAGAAATGCAAGTTTCCCATTCTCATAGATGCCCATTCTCATATTGGAGTAATTAGCATATTTTGTTAAAGACAATATCTAGGGGATGCCCATTTGATTTAGAAATGGAAGATGCCCATTCTCATTGTACACACCAATTTTTTTCACACTCCCCTTAGTCCCCTTTAATTAATTAATGTAACGTATTCACCTAACCATGACACATTACCCCACATTGAGATTAATTTAATTACTTACAATTGAATTAATGTGCATCCTCACATTATTAATTTAATTAAGTTAATTTAAACCTCACCTAGCAACATCATCTAGACATCTCACCATGGACTTATTCCTAGCCCATTAACTAAGCGAGATTGAGTCTCTAATTATATTTAAAAATTGGGACTCTTCCAAACCCTAAAATTAAAGTCCTATTCCTTCTCCAACAACACTCCCACTTATCTAAGCACCAACCCTCACTTGAGACCCAGATTAAAAATCAAGATCATGCCAAACATAGTAAATATTAGGTTATTTTTGGTAACTTTGACTAATTCACCTTAATCGACGTCGGTCACCTAAACCGCCATTGGTTCCTTTATATACAATTTTACAACTCTTTACATGGGTTGGTAATTCAGTTTTGGGAGTTCAATTACAATCAAGCGTGAATCTAAGAGCCATTACTTCAGCCAAATGATGTCTACACACCACGTGAGGGAAACACACGTAGCGAGTTATCTCCCAACTAGTTGTAGTATCCATGGGAACATACAAAGCTGCACTACCACGGCATTGAACCGGAAATCACCTTGCCTATCAACCACCAACCACCTTCATTCATGATATATTCATAGAAACAAGTAAGTAACATGGTTTTCATCATCTATGCTTACTTTACTATAGATATTTTATTTCTTTTAGTATTTCCATTTTGTTGTTACCCGGATATCTCCATCTTCCTACCAATTCACCAACCCAACCATTTCAAGTCTTTCCACCTTTCTTAACCTATTCCTATGCATTCTTGAGTATTCTTAGCCATATTATGATCCTTATCACACCTTCCTAACTCTCTCTACAATCACAAAGAGGCCCAAAAGCCATTTTTATTAAGTTATTACCCATTTCCCCTACCAACTATTTGGATTACCTTACCCCCACTAGTTTCAATCCTATACCGGTGTCAATCACCTGACCGATATTGGTCTTTGTGTCCTTTTATACCCTCTCGATCAGAAATCCTTCAATTAAAACAAAACTAGCCAATACCTCACGAGATCATTCATAGACCATTTATTAGACCTGTAAAACCCAAAACAACCTACCAAACCTCGGATATAATCGCAAATTTACTGTTAGAGTAGATTTACTTATTGTATTAACACGAGATACCTAAATCATACAACTATAGTAGGATTAATTTTTTTCATGTTATTTTTGAATTAAATTGTATTTGAAATTGGATTGACAACCTTGTAGGAAGAACCTTGCTTCTCGGATCTAGCACTCGCTAGGCAATCCACTAACCTATATTATTAATGTTATTTTGTTATATTGTTTTGTTTCTTACATGTCGTTCCTCCTAGCCAAATGGAAGATCTCCATGATCAGGTCATATCAAAAGTCAATAACACATGCATTCTACCTCAACCTTTGATTTTAGAGGTATTCCTCGTAATCTCTTACCTTATCTATTTTACGCAAACTATTCGGTGAAACATTTTGGCACACCCGGTGGGACCCTTGTTGGGTTTTGTTTCATTTGTTCATTTTTAGGGAAAAATCTTATGTGTCTATTTCATTTGAAACAAGTTCACATTAAGATTCTTCTCTGGAAACATTCTCTTCTTCTAATTGTCTCAGTGACATTTGTCTTTTGGGATTAAAAAGAACTCTTCTTTCATTTCTTACATTTCATCTAGTGAAATTCATACTCTTTACCCCTTCATAATTTTTTCTCATTGAATATAATTTGTGGATTTGGGTTTAAAATATTTGCATCTCATTTTTGTATGCTACATTGTAGCTCATTTAAATTGTGGGCAACCTATATGCTGGAAGTCATGACTAGATGATGGTTGAAAAATTGAACCATAG
Source organism: Taxus wallichiana var. yunnanensis (assembly GCA_018340775.1). Lineage (NCBI taxonomy): Eukaryota > Viridiplantae > Streptophyta > Pinopsida > Cupressales > Taxaceae > Taxus > Taxus wallichiana. The sequence goes on from CM031243.1 coordinate 204,033,572, forward strand.
CTCACATTTTGCACACACTCTCTCTCTATATACCAAACCACTAAAAACAAACTACACATTTCTTAAACAACATCTTTCCTAGAAGAAGCTGTCAACAATCACATGATCAAAGGATTGAAAGTGGGCTCTAGCTGGTTTTCTAGCTAGTCATCATATCAGAGTAGGGCCTCGAGTACTAAAAAGTATATATTAGGGACACCAATTTTTTTTTACCTAATACCAAAAATAGTTTTCAATTTCCATAAGGCACATTCAGTAACCAAAAACTCTATTCTATACACAAGTCAATCCTAAATGGCATAACCCACAACATAAAATATACATCATAGGATTTTGTGTTTGCTAGGTTTTGCTTGATTTGAATTTTGATGTGTGAGTTTGTTTTCTTCATTTTTATCTCCCTACATACTCCACAATCATAGTTGATGTATTCAGACCATTTTTGAGTGTGTTAGGACTAATCATTGAAAAAATCGGGTCTTTGATTTTGTCTTTTTATTTGACCTAAATAACCACAAATTGACTTTTTCAAATTTTCATAGATTTCATAAGAATCGGTGTCAGTCTAGCAACCTCCATAGGTTTCATCATCTCACCGCCACCAGTTCACTAAACACTGATTGATTTTATGTTGTTTTGGTCATTTATGCCAAAGTAGCATTTAATCTATATTTATTTTCTTTCTATGACTTCCTTTGTCACTTTACTATATCTCTAAGTCCTTGATATTACCTTCAGAGTCCAGTTCTACTTTGTCTTCATCATTTATTTCCATATTTATAAATATTTCATTTCTCCACTGATAACTAACATTGGTATAGCCGGATGGCGGTGGTCACCCTCTCATACGGTATCGTTACCCAACCAATGTCAGTCTTTGTGTTATGATTTTTAATCAAAAAAATGATAAAATCACACCTTTTAGACCCATTTTCTCCATTCTTTCTATGTTTTTACATCATCAGCAGGGCTTAGATCACCCATTCTATTTTTAGTCACATGGTTTTGACTCGTAGATAAGACAACACTCTCGTGTTTCATGCTAGCTGCCAACCTCTTCCACCTATCCCATCACCCCCTTCCATCTCATCACCTATGGACCCCGGTCAGTCTCTTACCATACCCAACTGGTGATGAGGAGTTTGTAAAACTCCTTGATAAAAACCCCACCACTCTGCAATATTACCTTGCTCATTCATCTACCTGTGATTCATTAGGGTAGATTGTATATGGTATGTGTGTCCATTAATCCTAATCTCACACCAGGTTTTGCATCAGTTACTACCAGCGTAGCCTTAGCCTCTTCCGCCTTACCACCTGTGGTTTCCTACCTTGACCCGACATCATTGATATCTTCTACACCTATGGTATATGTCGCACTTTGATGTCTATAGTCCCTACGATGTCCACCGTGCCTTCATCAACCACCCTTAGTATAGGTATATTTTCATCCTCCACTTCTCATATACCCATTGCATCTCAGCCACCACTAGTGTTAGTAACCCATACTCCCTTCCAAAACCTTATCCTCTCCATCCTTCAGTCTCTTCCTCTAATTTATATGAGAGTATTTATGTCCACCCCACCTACCTACACCTATCACAAACATCCCCTACTTCATCTACCACTTATTCAGGGTACTTTCCCTCTAAATCTATTTCGTCCTATGTTCATTTATCATAATTTTTGTACTCGACACCACCACATACTTGGATTTTTCCCACATCTACACAATGTGGATGGTTTTTAGACAATAGATAATCCTTCCAAAATATGTTATGTGTTAATTTTCATGAACAATTTTGCATAGTTTCTGAACTTAGTGATCACTAGGATCTAAACTACGTAAGTCTTGAAGCCTCAAGAGTGCTTGTATTGAAAAACTTAGATCATTGCATTAATATGTTTTACAAGAGTGATGCCCAACAAACACCATGGTTAAAATTGCGTATACCTTGACCCCTCATTGGTGCATGTGCAGTCGTGCTTTTCTCATTCCATTAATAGTAAGTCTGTGAATAATCCCTAGCAACTGCTAATCTCTCAATATTTAGTAATTGTTAACCCTAGTGAACGAAGGGATTAACACTTCTATCTTTTATGTGGAAATTATTTTCTAAGCTTACCTAATATTCATAATAAGGGAATTACAAATTTTTTTGTAAAATCAATTACATCATTTATCTTAGTAATTTTTTTCCGTTGATGATGTATGCAGCATTTGTGGCCCCTTATTTTTTTAACATGGCAATAGAGTGGCAATATCGATGGTAGATACTTATTTATATTCCAACAAGGATGATAGAGTAATAAGAGATACCATGTTTGATCTAGCTGCCTTACATGACAAATTTCAACATTACTCAACTCTATATTCCACAATTCAAAATGAAAGTGTTGATGTTGATGTCATAGACATAATGGGTATACCGGAAGAGAAAGTGCTATGGTTCCGAGACATAAGGGAAATAAAAAGAGCTGGTCTCCATTTAATTGCTGCTAAACCAGAGGTGCTTCCATTTCTAGAAGTGATCACTTCCTATCTACTTCATGCCAAGTCTGAGGATTTGTCATTATTTTCTAAATCAGGGAAAAAGAGAATAGGTTTGTTTGTTGGGAATGCATATAAAAGTTATTATAAACTTCTAGATCCAAACTTCTTGTACAACTCAAACACATTCAAGTCATGGATGGCCCAACAGAGAGTAAGATATGTTTTATAGAGTTGTGCATTTGACCCATTAGATAATATGGATGATTCTAATCATCGATATCCTTATTAAAAGGTTTAGACCAGGAGTCTATATTGGCATGACACTCATGAATAGGCTATATGGAAATTTTTCAATCTCTAAGGTGGATGTTTCTTAGATCTCATTACTTTATTTTATTATTGATGATAGAAATATTCCCTCCTTAGGTTAGGTGTTTTGTCTCAATTTAGTGACACAAAGAAATAATTTTGTCGACAAAGGGAAATCATTTTACATGGCTTCCTATCTTCTCGATGTTGTCTTTGGTGTTCTCAAATGTTCAGATTTTTGTCAAATCTAGTATCCTTTAAGCCCTTTGAAGGTAAATGAGAAATATTCATACTTTTATGCCCATCATTTCATATTGCATAGTCAAGATATATGCACTTATTTGTATCATGATCTCTACCAAAAATTACATGAAACAATGACATTGAGAATATATGATGCCATCCTCAATTCTATAAGGCAAATAGGAGCCCTATTCTTCTGTCAAGAATATATAATTATCAAGGTTGAGGAACTCCTTACACATCCTTTTTAGTTTTCATATTATGTGTCAAAAATTAGCGAGAACAAGAGGTTACATATCGAAATGGTATTTATTTAAAGTGTAAAGTGAAGAAGCTCAAAACAAATCCCTCCTTCCTAGTCTATTAGGGATGCAAATAATTTAATAGGTGGCATGATTTAAAGGCTTCCTTGGCCCATATAAATTCATTTCATTTCCACAAACACCCTTTAAGGAAATATGAAAAAAGTAAAGGTTTTCCCATTACCTTAATTCTCTTAAAGGACAGTTAAATATATTGTATGCTCATGTGCATGATGATAATGATTGGGTATGGATTACCCAGACACAAAATAGCCTTATTCAAAAAAATATGAAGGAGACAGGGCTAGTTCCACCTCGAGAGAAATTATTAAAAAGGAGGCTATGAAGAGAAAGAAAGATTTGTATTTAGAACATTCACAACAACCCTATGCTCCCTTATCTCCACCAAATGAATCTCGATCTAATTTTGGAGAATTCTTGTCTGAAAAAAATAAATCTCCAAATTTGGTTACATATGCTTTAACTTCATCAAGTGAAGTAGAGGAGAGTACAAAAAATTAAATTCTAGCTAACGAAGCCCTAATTAACCCTCTCAATCTTCTTCCTCCACTTCACAACAAGTGAGAAATGATTGGGTAGAGAAATTCGTAATTTCCTACAAAGAACATCTAGATTGGGAGGCACAAGAGGATCCCTTAGTGAACATTGAATTCAATAAAAGGATGGGAACCATGAAAAGGGTAACCAAAAAGAAGATGTCAACACAACAAGCCATTGTTTGGCATGAAACTTCATAATACCTCTTCACTCTTACAAAGAAAAGGAAAGCCAAAGGATCCCAAGTGGTGTAATATGAGGAAGATCCAAAATCCTTGATAAGGGCTATAACGAAGTAGTCATAGAAGTAGTGAGGGGAGTACATGTTATAAATAAAGAGATTGAAATGTAATTAAAGGCCATAGGTCCTCCCAAAGCATAGTTTATGATGTAGAAGAGGCATTGCATGGATTGTACAATAATATAAATAATTGCATTCGTGCAAAGGAGCAGGCAGAACCATTCTTGGAAAAAATGAAAAAATCATTACAGGAATGACATCGTTGTAGAAAACATTAACACATATGGGGCATGTCATTGAAAAAGGAATTTGTAAAGACCCTACAATTATGACCATGGACAATATTGGTATATGCCAGACATATACTAATTATACAAAACAAATACTAAGGGAATGGAATGAATAGGTAAGAAAACTTTCTTTGCAGTTTGATGAAATTATTTCTAGAGGAAATCATGTTTTCATAAAAGCTTTGGTCATGGAAATATTTAAAGGAAACCATGCATTGGTTTCTAATGAATATTTAATGACATCCTTTAAACAATTCATGGTTAATTTTGAAAGGAGAATAGCTAGGGAGAATGAAGGAGAAACTTTTCATCTCATTGATTTTTTTCCAAAACAAGGTAAAAAAACAAAAATAGATACTTTAAAGGAAATTGCTAAAAACTCAGGTGGTAGTCAAAAGGATTTTCTTGACAAGTCTGCAATGCTATATAGAAGAACGATTCTAGACATGGAAAAGGTAAAAGAGATTCTCGGACTTGCAAACAATATTTTGAGGAGGCATGAAAACAAGATGATAACATAGGTACCAAATGAGAGTACCAAACCTAGGAAGTAACCATGCCCATGGTCTCGGATCAACAACACATCGTAGTTAAGGAAGAACCACAATGAATCATAAATTGTAGTATCTGAGATAGGCGGGAAAAATTGTGATATGTATGACATGTTAATAGATGAATATTTATGATGGATATGATGATTACATATATATTTGGAGTGCTATACTTATCTAAAAACGCATTTTTTGTTTTGATACTCTAAGCTCAAAATATGTTGTTGTGGCATAAACTACAAATAATATGTTGCAGAAATTTCTAGCACACAGTAGACTCGAAATATATTTCTCTATTTTTTAAAATCCTAATGGTCACTATGTTCCAACTAATATGATGTGTCAGTTGTCTTAAAATCCTAATATTTCATAATATCCTAGATACATCATATCTTCAAATAATATGTTGCAAAATAAGCTAGCGGATGCCAATCTTAAAATTTCATTCTTTGTCTTGTTAAATGCTTGAGACATCTAAGAACAAAATATTCTATTGTGGAAGCACCTAGATGTTGTGTATCTAAAAATTCTAGCCTCCTAAAATCTTAACATACTAAGTTTAATCCTTTTGACTGCTATACTCCAAATTATGTGTTAAATCCTAATGAATGTTAAGCGTAACTTATTACGTTGAGATAGTACGTAGAGGCCACTAATTTCATACTACCTTAATTAAATGTGTGAAATTCTAGCAACCGCTAAGATCCAAATAATATTTTGTGAAAATATATAGGAGACTCTAATTTTGAATTATCTTACTATATTTTATTAAATCCGAGGTTGTTATGTTCCAAATATTATGATGTGGTAGTGTCTTAGTGGCGTATCACTTCATGATATCCATTATTGAGAACCAAACTCTAAGCTCATAAAATGTTTTCGAGGCATGACCTATCATCCACTAAGCTCGCAATATCATACTTATTTTTATTTGAATCCTAGCGACATCATATCTTCAAATAATATGTTGCAACATAAGATAGTGGACACTAAGCTAAAAATATGTAGCTCAAAATTTGTTAATTTATTTGTTAAAGCATACCACCAAAAATTGCAAACATTATGAGTATGTATGTTTTAGAGATGCTAGCCTCCTAGAATCTTAATTTAATGTGTTAAATTATTGCGAATGTTATGCCCCAAATATTATGTGTTAAATGCTAACAAACGTTAAGATTAAATTATTACATCATTGTAAAGGCTAGCGGCCACTAAGCTCAAATCAATTTCATTTAAAATGTTAAATCTTGTAGAAATTTTATTTTAAATATTATGTTGTTGCAGTACGTAGAGGCCGCTAATTTCATACTACCTTAATTTGATTTGTGAGTTCCTAGCGACCGCTAAAGTACAAATAATTTGTTGCAGCAATACCTAGCAGACACTAGACTCAAAATATATTTATTTATTTTGTTAAATCCTAAGGCCGCTATATTCCAAATATTAAGATGTGGGAGTGTCTTAGCGGCATATAAATTCATAATATTTGTTGTTGAGTATTGATCTCTAAGTCATAAAATGTATTTGAGGCATAACCTAGAAGCTGCTAAGCTTGCAATATCTGACATGTTTTTAGTTTAATCCTAGTGACATCATATCTTCATATAATATGTTACTAAATAAGCTAATAGAGATGCCAAGTTAAAAATTTCACTTTTTGTTTTTTTAAATGTTTGAGACATCTAAGAACAAAATATTCTACCGTGGAAGCACCTCGATGCTTTATGTAACTTAAAATTCTAGCTTCCTAGAATCTTAATGTAATTTGTTTAATCCTTTTGATCTGCTATGCTCAAAATTATGCATTAAATCTTAACGAATGTTAAGCCTAAATTTTACATTGAGGTAGTACATAGAGGCCATTAATATCATACTACCTTAATTAAATTTGTAAAATCCTAGCAACCACTAAGATCCAAATAATATTTTGTGACAATACTTAGCGGACTCTAATTTTGAAATATCTTACTATATTTTGTTAAATCCTAGCATTTGTTATGTTCCAAATATTATGATGTGGCAGTGTCTTAGTGGCGTATCACTTCATGATATCTATTATTGAGAACTAAACGCTAAGCTTAGAAAATGTTTTTGAGGCATAACCTACCAGCCACTAACCTTGCAATATCCTACTTGTTTTTAGTTGAATCCTAGTGACAACATATCTTCAAATAATATGTTTTAACATAAGATATTGGACACTAAGCTAAAACTATGTAGCTCAAAATTTCTTAATTTTATTTGCTAAAGCATACCGCCAAAAACTTGAAAACATTATGAGTATGCATATTTTAGTGGACTCCACCTCCTGTAATCTTAGTCTAATGTGTTAAATTCTCGCGACCTCTATGCCCCAAATATTATGTGTTAAATCCTAATGAACGCTAAGCTTAAATTATTACATCATTGTAAAGGCTAGCAATTGCTAAGCTCTAATCAAATTCATTTAAAATATTAAATCCTGTAGAAATATTTTTTAAGATTTTATGTTGTTAGAGTATGTAGAGGCCGATAATTTCATACTACCTTAATTTAATTTGTGAAATCCTAGTGACCGCTAAGGTACAAATAATATGTTACAACAATACCTAGTAGATGCTAGACTCAAAATATATTTCTTTATTTTAATAAATCCTAGTAGCCACTATGTTCCAAATATTATGATGTGGTAGTGTCTTAGCGGCATATAAATTCATGATATCCATTGTTGAGTACTGATCTCTAAGCTTAGAAAATGTTTTCGAGGCATAACCTAGCAGCCGTTAAGCTTGTAATATCTGAGATGTTTTTTAGTTGAATCCTAGCAACATCATATCTTCAAATAATCTGTTACAAAATAAGCTAGCGGATGCCTAGCTTAAAATTTCACTCTTTGTCTTGTTAAATGTTTGAGACATATAAGAATGAAATATTATATTGTGGAAGCACCTAGATGTTGTGTAGCTCAAAATTCTAGCCTCCTAGAATCTTAATGTAATGTGTTTAATCCTTTTGACTGCTATATTCCATTACTTAATAAAAATGTTAATCCTAACCTCTTACATTGAGGCAATATGTAGAGGAAACTAATTTCATACTACCTTGATTAAATGTGTGAAATCCTAGCAACCACTAAGATCCAAATAATATTTTGTGACAATACCTAGCGGACTCTAATTTTGAATTATCTTACTGTATTTTATTAAATCCTAGTGGTTGTTATGTTCCAAATATTATGATGCTGTGGCAGTGTCTTAGCTGCGTATAACTTCATGATATCCATTATTGAGAACCGAACTCTAAGCTCATAAAACAAATTCAAGGCATAACCTACCGTCCACTAAGCTCGCAATATCCTACTTTTTTTAGTTGAATCCTATCGACATCATAACTTCAAATAATATGTTGCAACATAAGATAGTGGATGCTAAGCTAAAAATATGTAGCTCCAAATTTTTAATTTGATTTGTTAAAGCATACCGCCGATAACTTGAAAACATTATGAGTATGCATATTCTAGCGGATGCTAGCCTCTTGGAATCTTAATTTAATGTGTTAAATTCTTGTGACCGCTATGCCCCAAATATTATGTGTTAAATCCTAACGAATGCTAAGCTTAAATTATTACATCGTTGTAAAGGCTAGCGACCACTAAGCTCAAATAAATTTCATTTAAAATGTTAAATCCTGTAGAAATATTTTTTAAAATATTATATTTTTGCAATGCATAAAGGTCACTAATTTCATACTACCTTAATTTAATTTGTGAAATCCTAGCGACCACTAAGCTACAAATAATATGTTGTGGAAATACCTAGCAGACGCTAGACTTGAAATATCTTTCTTTATTTTGTTAAATCCTAGTGGCGCTATGTTCCAAATATTATGATGTGGTAGTGTCTTAGTGACATATAAATTCATGATATTTGTTGTTGAGTACAGATCTCTAATTCATAAAATGTATTTGAGGCATACCCTAGTAGCCGCTTAAGTTTAAAATTTCACTCTTTGTCTTGTTAAATGTTTGAGACATCTAATAACAAAATATTCTACTATGGAAGCACCTAGATTGTGTAGCTCAAAATTATAGCCTCCTAGAATCTTAATGTAATGCGTTTAATCCTTTTGACTGCTATGCTCCAAATTATGCGTTAAATTATAATGAATGTTAAGCATAACTTATTACGTTGAGGCAGTACGTAGAGGCTACTAATTTCATACTACCTTAATTAAATGTTTGAAATCCTAGGAACCACTAAAATCCAAATAATATTTTGTAAAAATACCCAGCGGACTCTAATTTTGAATTATATTACTATAATTTATTAAATACTAGTGGTTGTTATGTTCCAAATATTATGATGTGGTAGTGTCTTAGTGGCGTATCACTTCATGATATCCATTATTTAGAAACGAACTCTAACCTCGAGAAAATGTTTTCAAGGCATAACCTAACGACCACTAAGCTCACAATATCCTACTTATTTTTAGTTGAATCCTAGTGACAACATATCTTCAAATAATATGTTGTAACATAAGATAGTGGACGTTAAGCTAAAAATATGTAGCTCAAAATTTGTTAATTTGATTTGTTAAATTGAAAAATTGCAAACATTATGAGTATGAATATTTTAGTGGATGTTAGACTCCTTGAGTCTTAATCTAATATGTTAAATTCTTGTGACCACTATGCCCCAAATATTATGTGCTAAATCCTAGTGAACACTAAGCTTAAATTATTACATCGTTGTAAAGGCTAGCAGCCGTGAATCTCAAATCAATTTTATTTAAAATGTTAAATCTTGTAGAAATAATGTTTTAAATATTATGTTGTTGCAGTACATAGAGGCCGCTAATTTCATACTACCTTAATTTTATTTGTGAAATCCTAGCTACCACTAAGGAACAAATAATATGTTGCGATAATACCTAGCAAATGCTAGACTCGAAATATATTTCTTTATTTTGTTAAATCCTAGTGGCTGCTATGTTCAAAATACTATGATGTGGCGCAAAGTGTCTTATTGGTATATAACTTCATGATATTCTTTGTTGACTATCGATCTATAAGTTAGATAATGTATTCGAGGCATAACCTAGAAGTCGATAAGCTTGCAATATCGACATGTTTTTATGTGAATCTTAACGACATCATATATACAAATAATATGTTGTAACATAAGATAGCACATGTCAAGCTAAAAATCATACTTCATCTTGTTAAATGCTAGAGACATCCAAGCTTGAAATATTCTATTGTGGGAACAACTAGATGCCATGTAGCTCAAAATATATTAATGTTATTTGCCAAAACTACTGCTAAAAATTGAAAACATTATGAGTACGCATAATATAGCAGATGCTAGCCTCCTAGATTCTTAATTTAATGTGTTAAATTCTTGTGACCACTATGCCCAAAATATTATGTGTTAAATCCTAACAAATGCTAACCTTAAATTATTACATTATTTACAAAGGATAGCGACTACTAAGCTCAAATCATTTTCATTGAAAGTGTTAAATCCTATAGAAATATTTTTAAATATTATGCTATTGCTATACATAGAGGAAACTAATTTCATACTAACTAAATTTAATTAGTGAAATCCTAAATGATCGATAAGGTACAAATAATATGTGTGGCAATATCTAATGGACTCAAAATATCTTTCTTTATTATTTTAAATCTGAAAGGCCACTATGTTCCAAATATTATGATGTGGAAGTGTATTAGTGGCATATAACTTCATGATATCTATTGTTGAGTACCGATCTCTAAGCTCAGAATTTTTTTCAAGGCATAACCTAACAATCGCTAAGCTTGCAATATCTGACATGTTTTTAGTTAAATCCTAGAGACAACATATCTAAAAATAATATGTTGCAACATAATATAGTGGATTTCAAGCTAAAAATTCATACTTCATCTTGTTAAATGCTTGAGACATCCAAGATCAAAATATTCTTTTGTGGAAGCAACTAGATGCCATGTAGCTCAAAATTGGTTAATTTGATTTGTTAAAGCATACCACCGATAACTTGCAAACATTATGAGTATGCATATTGTAGTAGACACTACCCTCGTGGAATCTTAATTTAATGTGACAGCTTCTTACAACCGTTATGCCCTAAATATTATGTGTTAAACCCTAACAAATGCTAAGATTAAATTATTACATCGTTGTAAAGGCTAGCGGCCGTTGTGCTTAAATAAATTTCATTTGAAATGTTAAATCATATAGAGATATTTTTTTAAATATTATGTTGTTATAGTATGTAAAGGACGTTAATTTTATACTACATTTATTTAATTTGTGAAATCCTAGCGACCGCTAAAGTACAAATAATATGTTGCGGCAATACCTAATGAATGCTAGACTTCCAATATATTTCTTTATTTTGTGAAATACTAGTGGCCTCTAAGATCCAAATAATATGTTGCGGAAGTGTCTTAGCAGTGTATAACTTCAATATATCCATTGTTGAGTACGATCTCTAATCTCAAAAATTCTTTTGAGGCATAACCTAGCCTCCACTAAGATTGCAATATATGACATGTTTTTAGTTGAATCCTAGTGACAACATATCTTCAAATAATATGTTGCAACATAATATAATGGATGTCAAGATAAAAATTCCATACTTCATCTTATTAAATGCTCGAGACATCTAAGCTCAAAATATTCTATTGTGGAAGCAATTAGATGCCATGTAGATAAAAAAATTAATTTTATTTGTTAAAGTGTACCACTCGAAAACTTACAATCATTATGAGTATGCATATATTAGTGGATGCTAGCCTCCTAGAATCTTAATTTAATGTGTTAAATTCTTACGATCGCTATGCCCCAAATATTATGTGTTAAATCCTAATGAATGCTAAGCTTAAATTATTACATCGCTTTAAAGACTAGCGGTCACTAAGCTCATATCATTTTCATTTAAAATGTTAAATCCTGTAGAAATATTTTTTAAATATTATGTTATTGCAGTACGTAGAGGCCATTAATTTCATACTACCTTAATTTAATTTGTGAAATCCTAGTGACTGCTAAGGTACAAATAATATGTTGCGAAATACCTAGCGGATACTAGAATTACAATTTATTTGTTTATTTTGTGAAACCTTAGTGACCGCTAAGATATAAATAATATGTTGCGGCAATACTTAGTTGATGTTAGACACATAATAAATTTCATTATTTTGTTAAATCATAGCGACTCGCTATGTTCCAAATATTACAATGTGGTTGTGTCTTAGTAGCACAAAACTTCATGACATACGTTATTGAGTATGGTTTGCTAAGCTACAAATATGGTATTGTGTTATACCCTAGCACCCGCTAATTTTGAAATAGATTTCTTGTTTTGGTTTAATCCTAGTGAAAACTAATATCCAAATAATATTGGTTTGTGGCCTTTCAAAGATACTAATAATATTGTGGCCTTCCACAACAAACCTAATGAATTAATATATATGTCAACACTCTATATTCATCCAATAAGACATGACCTCTTTGGTAATATTGTTTTTAAAGAATTATATTGGCGTGAATAACATACATAAATACATAGTGATTGAAATATTTAATATATAAATTCAAATACATAGTGATTATAATATTTTATATATAAAATTTAGGTGTATATATAATATGTTTAACCTTCCATTGCACAAACAATTATCTCACAATTGAAAACCTACTAATATTTTACATTTTTAAACCATTTTGTTAACCTCAAATATCTTCTCACAAATTCAATGTGGAAACCATATAAACAACGTTCAGTGAAATATTTACCTCGGGATGTTTCTATCGTCACATTAAATGGAAAAATATAAGATGTAATGAATACCAATATAATATTTTGAGTCTCGTTAAACATTACAATTTTAAAAACTAGTGATTATGTGACTGATCATCATTATTAAGAAAAACAATCTAGAGCGGGACACAGATTGGAGAAAAATTGAAAGTGTTCAAATGATATAAAAACTAGAGCTTAAAAGGGATTAAATTTTATTCTATTGAGGCACAATTGATTCCTTATTTTCTTGAAGAAGAAGGTGATACATCAAAATGATTAGAAGGAACCGATAATCAGAGTTAGGCCATAGATCACATTTTCATAGGGAAAAGTAGGGTTGGATTGATGTGAAAAAGATAAGAACTAGTAAGCACAAGGCGGTTTGAAAAAATGATCAGAAGGACAGGTAAATAGAGTTGGGCCACGAAATGTGTTTTTGTAGGGTAAAGAAAGGTTGGACTGACGTTAAAAGATAGGATCTAGTTGAAGACAGAATGATTGAACAAGCCCACAATAAAAAAGGTGCACATTTAATATAGTATACATTTTTGATAAATACCTTATTTAGATATGAGATTATTTCATGCTTGGTGATGCCATTCAAACCACCATGTCTGCTGCATTGAACTAACTATCTACACTATTTTTCGCAACCCCTTTTGTTTCCCCAATGTGTGAGCACCCTTTTTGTTACTTCCGATTATTCCCCCTTTTTTAATATTGGAATAAGATTATAATTACTACCGATTCTTTCTTGGAAAAAATGACCAGGATTCTTGCATTTGGCCCTACAATATTTGGTTTGCTTGTATTGTTCTATGATTTCACAAGTTGTTCTATAAGACCAAAAAACAAAAACCCTAAAAATTAGTTCTCCGGGGTATTTAATATTTTTTTGGCACATTCCATGTTAGAAATTTTAAAAATATAAAAAGTGCGGGATATGGAAATTTGAAAATTAGAGTGGGGGAAATTGTGTTAATATTGAAATTTCAAATTCTCAAAAATGTGGGGAATTCACAATTTAAATTTTGAATTTGCCACTCATTGAGAAAAGGTGTGGGATATCAAAAAAATAAAAAATATTGAAAACAACGCCTTTTGTTATTGGCTATAGCTTAAAATAGTTGAAATATAATAAAACATATAATATTATAATAAAAAACAGAGAAATAAATTATATGAATTTTTGGACACATTTATTTTTATTATTTTATCAAACATTTCCTAGATAATAGTAGATGTAGTGTGTTAATGAAATATAATTATCCAATTACTCGTGCCATGTGGTAAGTTTTAACACGATAGTTAGAAAATATTATAATTAATACATTTATTATAAAAATAAAATGTAAATAAATGAGTATAATATGAAACCATGATATTATATAAATAATAACCAAAAAACGACGACACGTGGCTATAGATTTAATCGACCTATTGATTATTAAGATCTTCTTAATATCAACATGATTGGAAATTCTCTTAATAAAAGAGGTCATGAAATTATCTCTCATGGATAGATTTCTTGGATATAACAAAATCAAAATAGTTGAAGAGGATAAAGAAAAAACTACCTTTACTACTCCTTGGGTTACCTTCTATTATCAGTAATTCCTTTTGGACTTAAGAATTCAGGAACCACATATCAATGTGTCATGAATGTCACATTTCAAGATATTTTGCATGATATTATAGAGGACTATGTGGATGATATCCTCGAAAAATTAAAAAAATAGAGAAGAACACCCAAAGTGATCCTTCATCATATTTTTAAGTAACTAAGAGATTATACGGTCGATTGAACCCAAAAAGTGTGTTTTTGTGTTATTTCAATAAAACTATTGGGCTTCATTATGTCTAGAAGAGGAATTAAATTTTATCTCACAAAACTAATTGTCATTAATGAGATTCCTCATCCCAAAAACCTTAAGTAACTTCGTATTTTATAAGGTAAAACTCATTCCATTCATAAATTAATTTCCCAAATTGTAGATAAATGTAATTTCTTCACCCATATCCTTAAAAAGGATGTTAATTTCCAATGGGAACCTAACTCGCCAACACAATTTTACTAAATTGAAACAATACTTGGAAAATCCACCTATTCTAATACTACTTATGGCAAGTGAACCCTTACTATGTATACCTATGATAATTAATTTTCTATAGGTGCACTCTTAGCACAATATGATGACCAACACAAAGAAATATTCATCTATTATATTATCCACACCTTAATATCCTCTCGATCTGAATTACCCAAAGATTGAAGAAACATGTTTGGCCTTAGTTTTAACTTTCCAAAAGCTTCATCATTACCCACTAAATAAAAAACAAGCTTATATTAAAATTTTACCATCTCAAATACCTATTATCCAAACCCACACTTACCGGGAGGATGGCCAAATGGATCATATTACTTAGTGATTTTGACATTGAATATATCAACCAAAAAGACATGAAAGTGCAAGTTCTTGTTGATTAACTAAAAAAGTACCATTACTAGGTACAACACCACCGAGTCTAGATTTTCTAGATACATTTGTTTTATACATTGAAGAGTATTCTACCTAAAAATTCTACTTTCACTCGCATGTAATGGCTCGGAGGTATGAGTTGTCATTATTACCCTTATAGGTGATATTATCCCACAAGATTTTACACTTAGGTTTCCCTCTATAAATAATATTGTTGAGTGTGAAGCCCTCATTTCTGGTTTAAAATTCATTATCAAATGGAGTATAAAACATGTTGAGGTTATATGTGAATCACAAATAATCATCAAACAAGTGAATGAAAAATAAAACATTAATGGTGAGAATCTTATTCCATATAAATATATGATAAATAGCCTAAAATAATAATTTATTCAAATTACCTTCTAACAGTCTTAAAGACACATAATGTATCAATAGATTCTATGGCTACCATAAGATATTTTCTATGATTATCACTGACACAGAATATTTTAATTTCCTTATTGACCATCTAATAGTACCTATTTATGACATTCAAGAAACATGTTTCATATGTGAATTTGTTCCCTTTTCCCTTGGTACTAAGATATATATAACTACTTGCATCATGATACCTTCCAATTTGATATTTTCCATTCACAAAAATGAAACCTTATCCAAAAAATAAGCACGTGACACCTTCCTTATGGGAACTCTCTATCATCGAGTTTACGATGGGATTTTTTTACAATGTCTTAATTCAAAATAATCTATCCAAGAAACCAAAGAGGTTTATGAATGCATTTGTGGTGCTCATATTAGTAGCCTTTGGTTCTAGGAAATAAATTTTTACATGTAGTTTATTATTGGCCTACCATGGAAGCAGATTATTTTCAGACGTAAAGAAATGAGCTTTGTGTCAAAATCATGAAAAATTTATCAATGAAACATCTTAATATTTTCATCCTATCACTACATTGTGGTCATTTTTGAAAGGGGGATCAATATCATGGGGAAGCTTACACTTACTTCATCTGATGGCCATAAGTACATCATCACTATAATAAATTTCCTTACCAAATAGGTGAAAGATATTCCTCTTACCTATGTTACCAGTGCTCAGATATCAAAATTTACCATGAACCACATCATTTTTCGTTATGGCATCCCTTCTACTATTATCAATGATAATGGTAAATTTTATAAGAAAAATCAATTGAAGACCCTGTATTAATTCTTTAAAATCAACCAAAATTTATCTACTATTTATTATCCTAGAGGTAATGGGAAATTTGAGGCCACTAATACTACCCTTGTTCATATTACAAAAAAACTTATTAGTAAAACAATCCATAATTGGAACCTCAAAATCCATCCTACCTTATAGGCTTACCATACTTATATCTACACACCTACAAGGAAAACCCCATATTCCCTTGTATTTTTCACTAAATCCATTATTCCCTTAGAGATTGAGCTTTCCTCATTGTGAATATACTTCAAATGTTATATGGATAATGAGGAGGATTATATAGTGGCTATAACAACATAGATTAAGATGCTTGATGAAAAATTCCTCCATGTCTTGGATCACCTCAAAGTGTATCAAAATTGAATGTGCATTAGCTACAAAAGTGCATTATTTGTCATGAGTTTAAAATTGAGAATCTTGTCCTTAAAAATAACTAGTTCAATACCACCAATGAATGTGAAAAGAAAGGAAAATTTGAGCCTAAGTGGCTAGGTCCATACAATTTGGTCAATAAATTTGGTTTAAGAGCCTATATACTCACCTAACCTAATGGTTTTGAGCTTATGCATCCTATAAATATCACGCATATCCATCACTTATATACCTAATATTAGAGGTATTTCAAAAAATCAATAAACAAAAAAATAATAATACATAGAAATGGTTTTTTTCAAATGTGAAAACCACGCATTTATGGAAATTTTTGTATGTAATTTGGTGAAAACCATTTTATTGCACCATAGGAATATATATTTTTTACAAACACCGACACTTGGGGTCATCATCACTTATTCCTAGCTTTTACATTGGCTTGTGCTTATTATCTTGTTCAAACTATCCCTCTCCAACTTGATCCAACTTATCATATTCTTATATATATGCATGGGAGGCGGCCCTTGTATATTCATATTTCTCGTTAGGGGCATGTTGTTGTATTGAACCTAGTTTTAGATAACCTAGAAAATCTAAAAACATTTGAAAAAACTTATAGAAAATCCAAAACATTTGGAAAACCATGAAATTCCTAAAAATCTATAAAACTAAATAACCTAAACATTCACAAACACTTAGAAAATAAAAACATTCAAAAAAATTGAAAACTTGAAAAATTAATATAACACAAAGACACTAAAAATTGAAAAATATACTACAAAATAACCTACTTCAGCGCTTTCTAGTTCTAGTACAAGATTGTGGATGATCTTGTTATTTTATTTCATCAACAAAGATTCTTTACTCTCTATGTCGTGTTCCGAACATATATCATTTCTAGGGCATATTCATAGTTTATGTTTACTTTTCCATGGGAATTCTCTAACCTTCATCTAATACATTATGTGTATCCTTACGTGTGGCACCATTTTAACCCTTTTTCGTATAACTCAAAAAATTTGGTACTTAAGTTTGATGATAAAAACATTAGTGCAATTATCTTGAATGTCTTTTATTTGAGTGTATTTGATTGTGCTTGTTTATTTGTTTGTTTTCTAGTTTGTTTACTTTCTCATATTGAATTTCTTGTGTATTTTTCATTGATTCCATTCTTTAACATTGCAAAAAAATTGGTATTATAGCTTTTCATGTCATTTTACCTTTTTTATATGCTTATATCAAATAAAAAGGTAATTCCAAGCCATGATGGTATGTAAGTTACATTATGATCTTTCCATAGCTCATCATATACAATCCACATCTAACTAATTACCCATTCTATTTAAAATTCCTTTAACTAACCATTCATTTTCTTTACTCTACCAAGACACGATAGTTTTTGATGTAATCAAAATGAAAAGGCTAAACTATGCATCTGAATTAAGTGCGATAGAACACATCTAGGAAGCAACCAAAAATAAGATATAACATCATCATCGACTCATAATGTCTAATATAATAATACATCCATCTACAATCATCTATCAAAAACATCACAATAAACAATGTTATACATATATCATGATCTAAAACATATTATCAAATATCATCATATAAATAGAAGTATACACATAAAAAAATCCAAAAATTGAATATATATATGGGGATGCCAAATGGAATTTGAGTTTACACAAAAAGGTCTTAAAACTCTTTGGTATATCTCATCATCTAATATAAAAACTATACTAGATACAAAATAAGTTAGATATTAGAATGACTCTCTCTAGGTGGATGACTCATTGGTGACCCTCCCGAGAGGTCTGTGCTATAAATTATCCACGTGGGGACCATAATTTATGGGGTGCCCATTGATGTTCATGATGTTTTTGTTTATTGTAATGCACTCACCACTATCCATTATGAATAAATGACTTCTCTCTAATATAAGGAAATAACTAGCTCATATAAGGTTTGGTAGTAAGTCATATCACCCTTGAGTTGGGTAATATGATCTATCATATCTAAAAACCCTGAATTTGGATAATACTCAGAAATATCCCACTCTCTACGTAGGTTCCTCTCTATTTCTTGTAATACATCCCTCTTTGTGTGAGATACATTTCTCTAAATGCAAGTTGAATCTACTCTAACTAGGTTTTATCCCTATCTGAAATCAAAATGTCTCACTCATAGTTCATATGCATCACTTATATTGTGGGAGGGCCACCTCTATTTTCAATCAAGTTATCTCATATATATTATCTACACTATATAAACCACCCACTAACATAGTATTCTTGATGTCCTAGGCAACTATCTTGATAATTAATACCCCTATCATCCTATGAGTGTCCTATGTAATTCGAATAGGGATTTTTGTTATTTTGGGGTCTATCTACATGGAAATTAGCTAGCTAGGCTATAGTCAAAGTGGTGGCTCTCCATCCCTATTCATATCTACCCTATCCTCCAAGGGATGGTTCCCATATATCCCATCCTCCACCTCCTATAGGTACTTCCACTACCATTGTATCATATCCTCATCCCTCCCCTTCATTTGAACCACTTCCCCTATGGGGGATTTAGGCAATGATATTTGCACATGCACCCAGGAAAATATATGACTGATCATTATAGTTGATGGATCCCTAATTAATGTAATTACAACTCATAGAACCCTCTTCATTGTAGCATCATGTTACCAATCTATTTCCCCTATCCCTCTTCCTTTTTTTTGCTACCTATTGTGGAGGTTCTCCTATGATTTCTTGGCATTCGTAAGGATGTCATCTACACGATCTCTCACTACCACCTTTCTACACTAATTGACTTTTGTCTAGGTATAGTGATTTGCACTAGTCTAAATCAATGATATACTCCCTTTTGGTTCCTATATGTATGACATTACAATGCGTATCTCATACTATGTGGGCCAAATTGGCCTATTATATCATTATTATCTCCACATCTATAGCCTAAATTCAACACAAAATCTTACGAGTCATGTGTGAAAAAATGTGTCACATTGCGGGAACTCCTTGTATCAACCCAAACTACTATTGTAATCAGTATATCCTATACTTCTCTACTTAAAAATCATGGTAGCCCACTAGATAGTAGTTTGTAAATGCATAGGCCAACTTTGAATAGGTCTTAAACCAAGATGGTATCGCTAGATATGGTCTCCATGTAATATTTGTTGGAACTATCTCATCAATAGCTCACATGTTTGTTAGCGACTCTCTCGACCATAGTGGGACCTTCCCATCCATGTCTATTAAATGATATGGTATTATCCTCCTCTAATCGAGACAAAGGACCCATTGGTCAGCCAATTTCAATGTGCTCCCAGGACCATACCTATAAAAGTGTAGTATGGCCTATAATTTGGATCTCATGGTGTACTACCAAATGAAAATCTATGTATAAATGACCCAACATGTGGCAGCCCCAAGGAAACATTGTCCCATGCTCGTCATGCCAGCCACCACTCCCATATACCCATCTTGGAAATATATGTCACTCTCATCAGAAACACAAGGCCACTAATAAGATATATAAATACAAAAGGAATGTCCATAATCATATATTTGATATAGATATTTTTCAATACATTATTAATTCATCGTCATCTCGTAAATTCAAACCATCTTGTAGCTTGCACTATCTCATAATGCGTAGTTGTAGTATCATTATATAGTGGTACCACTATGATTGACACTCACAAACTATGATGAGCATCCTCTAATGTTATGGTCTCCTCTATTAAAAGTTGGAATGTGTTGGTGTCTCGAATGTTTCCTCTCAACTAAGGTACTCAATAGTGCTCTATCCATCGAAATAACGTGAATCAATGCCACATATAATAGTCTAACATTATCAAGAAAATACTATTGGTTGGATATAAATAATATAAATCGGGAAGGCACGCGAGAATAACTCACAAAATTGGATGATTCTTAAACACTCTTGTCATCACAAAAATCCAATGAAACACATATCAAACTTATCCATTTTCAAAGAAAATGCTTCAAACATAAAATAAACTTAGGAAAATGCAATTTTGGATCAACGCAACTACAAATTGGCTCAAGGCTGCTAAAAATAACAAGGATGTTGTTAATCAACTCAAGTTAACTAAAACTAGTCAAGGCAGCTAGAATTTTTATCTAGGCTTCTAAAATCTATCAAAATCATTAAAAATCACGAGGTATCTACATGTCATAGTGACATCGCTAGACATAAAATTGCTATTAGTTGTAGCAAGATTGCCACGTCTAGTGAGGCCGTTATAACACATAGTGATATCGTTATAACCCTATTAAGACCACTAATATTCCCATAAGACTCCTTCAGATGCTATCAAGATCACTAAATTTGACTTAGGTCAATTTCAGATGTCTTGCACACATCTAGTTTTATCTTATTAAATACAATTAAATTTAAAAGTGAAAAAAATGAAAAATTTCAAACAAAATATCACCTACCTGTTCCTCATAGGTGTGTGTTAGTTAGTACTCCTAAACATGTTGACACGATACAAAAACTATATTGCAGTCATGGATACTCATGACAATTGTCTAGATCTCTATTCTAGGAACTAATAGGGTGAAAATGAATTATTTCTATCCTTCCCACCCCTTACATAGCCCTCATTATGATGGTTTCAACCACCGTGATGGCCTATTAGATGCAGCGATGGGATTTTATTCGATTGTGATCATATTTCTCTTATGTTGAAGAGTTCATTGACCTATTATATCACCCCATTGATGTTTGAGAGGACATCCTCCATCCTAATAATTTTTATTCTACCCATACAAAATAAAATTGTATACTATTATTTGAAATGACATCTCTCACACTAGACCACATCAAACAGGGGTAATGTATACACCTAATTTTGATCACACACTTTTAATACTAAAATTGCACTAATTATTTTATTTTCATTCATATTGTTATAATAAGTGATTTTACACTAATTAGCTAATATTCCTCATCCTCTTAGTAAATTATTTACATTTTGTTAACTAACTATCCTTTTCCCTCATCTTTGATGCGGTTACCATCACTTCATTAGTTAAAATCCTATTTTCATTAATTAATTAACCATTATTATTTAATTAACCTTTTTTAATTTTATATTTAATTAATAAACCCTCTTATTAGTTAAACCCCCTATTAAATCCCCTTCAATACTACTAATTTCCCTCTAAATCATCTCCATATGGCTTCAATAAGCTAATCTTGGCCTATTAATTAATCCCAAATGATTAATTAAACCTTCCCCAACTCCCATGGGTCACTAATTTCTAATTAATCTCTTCTAATCATGTTTATCCACTCCTAATTCTACAGTATCTTTATCCTACATTCACTAGGTTGCATGTTTCTCACAAATGGGAAATCTATATACGAAACCTAGTACCATCCTACCAAACCTACACCTTGTCCTTATAATACATTTGATATCTCAAGAGAGAATTTCTATTTGAAGAAATCTTGCATAAATTGAAAACCCTCCTTTGTTAAATTTAGTAGGAGGAGATTAAAAAATGACACTTAATCCATATTGATGAGATCTCTTCCACTTTAGTAAAAATCCTTGATCATGAATAACTTGCATGCATCTCATAAAATGAAGTATCTACATATAAGAGAACTTCTAAACATCAAAAGGGAGGTTTGCATTTAGTGTTATATTTACATTTTGTGCAGTTTAATTGAGATGGTTCTTTTTAGCTCAATATCAATGTAGTTGATTAAAGAACTAATTTAGGGTTTAACTTGGTGTAAAATCCCTTCTATCAACTTAGTTATTTTTACGTTCATACAATAATATTTACCTTTCTCACTTGGATCAATTAGAGATCATACATTGGAAGGATCTTGAAGCTGAGGAGACACTAGATGCATCATCAACATCACTGGGATAAGTTGCCACAATACTATAGTGACCAGGTTGGAGGTGTATTTCAATTATTTGAAGCTTTAACCATAGGCATTGATTATTAGAATTAAAATAAGTTATTTATTGAGTTATTAGAAGTGGAAGATTCCATCACTTCCCGTATACACTTTCATTTTAGTATTTCTTACATAAATTTTCTTCCCTTGAAAACTTCTTCCCAACTTATCACTATGTATCTACTTAGGAAATTTCTTGGAGGAAGAAGTGGAGAAATTCATGCACTTCTTTTATTATCCATTTCTTCAAATTAATTTAGAAGTAATTTTCTAGGGAATTTTATATGAAAAATAGGAAATTGCTTATGAGAAGCTTACCCTTCTCGGGAAAAATTTGGCGAAGCTTTGTTAGCATTAGTTTTGCATTATTTAATTAATACATTTTGAGTGATTTTTCTTTAGAGTATTATTATTAAACAATCCTATAATAGAGGAATAATCACATTGTAGCACCCACACATGTTGGACCAAAACAAATGGCCAAATAAACCATGATATATAACTATATGACACCGCATAGTCTCACAATAAATGCTCAACATAATATGAGACATCTACACCAACATGAAGAATATGCAAACAATATGATGACATAAGATACACATCAATGTCACACTAGTACAAAAAAAAAAAGGTATAAAACCATGATCCAACCACAATATGAACATCACAAATATGCACCTTACAAACTACCAAATTTTTATGGTTACATATTTATTATAATCATATTTCATTATTTAACCTTAAAGGTTGAAGTGCACAAAACACGCAAACATACATTTTACTTTTCTCTAGACTACATTTGTTTTATTTTATTTGAAACTTATCTTATTTTAGTTCTATTTAATTTGTCTCATTTCTCTTATTGAAATTAAATTATATAACTTGATTTGAAATAGAAACATTTTAAACACACATGAATCGACTAGTACTTGCTCTCAAGATAAGGCTTTGTTTATCTAGACATTTTTACGTGGTATGGTATTTTATCTTCCTTTATTGCAAGAAAAGGGAAATTCACATGAAGTAAAAAGGATGGATTAATAGGTTTTAGAGTGGTCATATTATCATGCTCCTCTTTCATTATAATGTTTAACACTAAGGATACACTCAATTCACTTTCAGTTTATTATGACTAACTATGTATTTTAACTACTTAGTTTTCATTGATCATGATGTAAATATGACTTATAATTATTTTTATCCCAATTTAGAATACCTTTTTTAAATTCATGATACATATGGATCATTTTACCTGAGTTAGTATAATAAGGGTTTGCATTGAGTTAAAGGGATAAGCCTCAAATTTAACTTTACTCCTAATCCATCATCTTGAGAATTCAATATCAATAGGTACGAGTTTAATTACAAGTTTCAACAATAATTAAATTTCCTAATTGGTCCTAGGTTTGATTTATTTCCATTAAAACCCGAAGGTTATACTCCCTACTACATTTCAAAATTAGAGTTTTTAATGTTTTTAACTCATAAGGCGTTCATAAAATAGCCAAGATATTATGTTGTTATAGGAAAATGTAATAGTTCTAGCCCTAAGGCTTAGAAAATTCCTAATGGGGTTCCTTCACCAAGTGGACTTGGAACAACTAGAAAATATTCTAGTTCCTTACTTGAAGAAGATAGTTTTTCCAAGAGGGAAAGGAGATAAGTCCCCAAAAGCCACATGTGAAGGATGGTAAAGGTTCAATGTTCACCTTCATTAAGACAATAAGGAATTACAGGTAAGATCCAATCGCTCAACATGGGGTAAATTAAATATCAATATAGAAATGATAGGTGACATGGTTAAAATTTGACTAAGGTGTTCAATCTCTTTGAGGAAACAAGGCTATGAGGGTAAGCTCAAGGGAACATTTCCAAACCACAAGGATTAAATTTTCATACTTATTTTGATTGCCATTTTCCACCCAACATGGAAACACACTAATACTAGTTAATGTTTTCTTGAAGCCTAATTATTTCCTAGGTCAACACATGATTATAAAAAAGGTAAAATACACCATTTTCAAATTATTACCATTAATTTTACTAGAACAAGTAACATATAGAATTATGATGGTACTAACAAATTTAAGTAACAAGGTTTCAAATAAAACCTCCTATAATGATTTAAATAATATATAAAAGATTCTCTTACATCTTTTTACATTACAACATGATACAAACAACTTCATTTACGTATCTGAATATACTAAAATATGACTAAGTTTGAAATTAGTCAAATATGTAAAAGTGCAACTAAATATGAAAATATTACACTTTCCCAATATTCTGTCAATATCATATTCATTATAAAAATAACAAATAACACTTCTATTTATAATAGTATTGTTAATATATCCTATACAATTACATTATTTTCAAGATAACATGTTATTATGAAGAGACACGTAACACTTTTTTTTTTCTCCTTGTCTGGTACTCGCAACCTCCAAATGTTTAGAACAAATGATTTCATGGTATCTACCTAAAGTCTATCACAATTCACAATTCACGATTCATAGTTTTCTATTCAGTGATTATAATACTTAGCACACCATAAGAGATAGTTAGAGTTACATATTAGTTTCATTTCATTTCAAAACTAGAGGGAGTGAGAGAAATGAGAGATAAAAACACTATTTTCCCTCAAACAAATTTCTCAAAAAAAAAAAAAACAAAAGGGAGTCCCATACAATCATACATTAATGTTTATATGTTTTCTCATTATTTATTTGACTTGATGAGGATGCTACAATAATTTTTCACATTTTATAAGTTTACAAAAGCCTCTAAAATTTATCCCAAGGGACATGAAACTACATTCAAAAAAAAATTTTTGATGGTCAACTCAGATGTGACAAATCATATATAATCTCCTATATATAGGTAAGCCAATATAGTTGACATATCTCAAATTTGTAAAACAAGGTTTGAACAGAACTACCTCTTTGGAGACACCAATCTTAAATGTGCCCAAAAGACCTTATCACATAACAACTAGAGGCCTCAAAAAGATATTTAGAAAACTACTCGAAAAGTGATTTCATCATACCTAAGGGTTGATAGTAATTGTCACAGATAAATATTAGAGGTATGTAAAATCTAATATTCATTTCTCCACACAAAGTGCCTAAATGGAAAGTTAAAACCAAACCAAACTTTATCTTTCAAAGCATCTACCCCAATCTACAAAAAGGGTTAATAAGGATCATAGAGGGGGTGATAAAAATGCACAAATAGACATTCGTAGTCATTATATGGTTTGATACAACATTTCATGTGACAAGGAACATATTCAAAACTTGATCTTCCCATTTTAGGGTCTAGAGCGGTGTTTAACACATCACCGAAATAAAATATTATTAACTTTTGTAAGGTAACCATAACGTAGTTTTAATATAGAAAATAAGTTTTATGTGGAATTTAGGCTATCTTCATTATCGATAATTGTTAGCAAAGCTATCCTAACATCTAAGCGATTAAAACCTAAACCATATTTGTACTCAACAACATTACTTCTAGTTGCATATAAAGGTGGAAATTTGTAACTTTCGATGTTACAAATCATTAAAAATCATGAAGCATAATCATAATTGATTTTATTTCAATAACCATAAGCAAGGAAAAATTACGAGCACTTAAATAAAGAAAGATATAAGAAGATAACCATGCCCGAAAAATAAACGAATTGGGTGAGGTGATGTACGGTGGCCTCCAGAAGGTCCATGATATTTCATGAGACTCCATAAATCCATATGCATTCTATTAAATATTTCTAATGCAACCCAAAATTCCTTCATTTTCATCCATATATCATTTCAAAGCTCTTAATGTTTTTAAATGGGTAGGAAGGATGATTGTAAAGGTTGTGGATTTGGGTTTTACAATAATTTATAGAGACTCCTCTTTGTGAGTGGGTTTCTTCAATTGTAAAAAAATGTGTTTTTTTTTATCAAAAATATATGTTGCATTTCACAAGTGGGATGAATCTCAGATGGAAAGGAGAAAAAATAAATAAATAAATGATAGTACTTGGATGTAGTTGGATTCAAGGCCATAAATCTAAATGTGTTTATTTTTATAAAGAAGATAGCTCACACCGAAGACGCAAATGATCTATGTAAATTTGGAGAATACATCTTTAAGGATGAATCCTATTGAATAGTTGATGTATCTTTATTTGTACAACAATATTCCTCTGTTTCATAGTGAGGAGTGGGTAATAGTATTTGAAAATTTAATATGTTACTAGGTTTGGCACATTCAAGGAGAACGACTAGCAATTGTTGGGGAGTTTCGATTTTTACTTGTCAAATTGCATTTTCGTGAAGGTTTCTAAGGAATTTTAAATAAAACCAATGTGTATGTATCCTGCAACCATGAAAAAAGGAAAACTAAGCTGCATTTTCCTCAATATCACAATGAGAAACAAAAAAATAAACCAACAACACCAATACAACATTACCTTATAAATTTCTTGCTAAGGATGATTTATTCTTGTTCAAATGAAGTAATTCCTTACATGTGACATATTCTTAATATATAGAAAAATGGAACCTATTACATGGGATTTGTTAGTGTAAAATTATAGTACCCTATGAATGCTTACAAGTGAAATGTCTGGGAAATCAATGTAATTTTCTAACATGGAGTTATCTCTAGGTGTGGGACCATGAATTTGAGATAACTCTCTAGAGAAAGTTGGTTCTTCTTCCTAATCTAATGTTAAAACTACTCCTAAATTCTAGAAATACACTTATCTACTCCTATTTTATACTTCCAAGGGACCAGGGAGAGAGGAAAATACATAAAAATGAAGAAATCCTACACTAAGGAGGTGATAACACCAATAGAAGGGTGTTAAATATTCTGCTGAGGGAGAAAGAAAAAGGAAAATGAAGTGGGAGAGGTCAGAACAACTATAACACAGTCCCTAGTCTTCATTCACCACCAAACCTCTATGAAACATAATAAAAGTACTGTAAATGAAGAAAACATGCACAAAACATAACAAATAATAATGGAGAGGCACAAAAATGTAAGAAAATGAGAAAGGGTTGAAAGAACACCACAATGCACAATTTTATTGCTTCAAATAGTTGCACAGTTCATTACATCTACAAAATAAAGGCACATATCCATTCTATAGGCCCATGTGAAGGCTTACAACTCAATGGAAATGAGAAACACATTTGAAAGAGTTTCTCTAATTCTTAAAATATCTCCCTCTCAAAATGAGAAGAGTTTACAATAAATAGAAGTGAATGAGAGAAGAGAGAAGGAGTGAATCTCAAATTTCTTCTCCCACACACCAAAATATATCCTTTAATGCTCTAAAAAGGCATGGTCATCCTTACAAATCATCTCCTCCATGTAATCTAGCTTCAAGAAGAAGAAAAGGGCCACCATACTTCATTAATTGCGGTGGTTGGGTCTCAGAACTATAAAATTTTTTGTGTTGCATAATTTTTCAAATTTTTCACATATCTGACCTAAAAAAAACTAAGAAATACAGTTCCTATTTAATGGAGGACATCGAGACCTTTCCAACGATATGTACAGTTTTGCAAAAAATAGAGCAACAGGTGAAACATTATGGCCATTTTGAGTTCACATGAAAAACTGTCATTTTCCTTTGTTGTGCGGCTTTTCCATTATTACGTGGCTTTCCCTTTGTTGCAAGGATTTTCCTTTGTTTTGAATATTTTCATTTGTTTCATGGCTTCATAGCATTTCTTTTTATGTATGGCTTTTTCTTTGATGCACAACTTTTCCTTTGATGCACAACTTTTCCTTTATTGCGTAGATTTTCCTTTAATGCGCGTCTTCTCCTTTATTGCATGGATTTTCCTTTGTCACACATATTTTCCTTTAATGCATGACATTTCCTTTGTTACAAAAATTTTCCTTTGTTGTGTGGATTTTCCTTTGATGCGTGGCTTTTCCTTTGTTTTTACATTTTTCTCCAATTTTCCCTAACATTTTGGACTTCTTTTGGATTAGGGAGTTAGGAAAAATGGAATCAAGCCCCCAAAAGTTAAATTTCACCATTTTCTCACATTTTCCCCAAATTTAACAAGTTTGTGAACCCTTTTGGAACCTAGAAGAGGAAAAATTGCACCAAATGATCCCAAACCTCCCAAAACAACTACAAGTGTACCAAACATGGAGAATTTACCTGAAAAACTCCAGATTCAACCTTAATTCCCCTGTCATCTACCCAAGCTCAATTTCTCCCAAGTTGTCCATTTTACCAAGTAGTTAAAAATTGATAATAGGATTTATATCATACATTATAGGCATGAGCATGATGTTAATGTTTATGTCTCATCCATTCATTCCTCCTTTTAAAAATTGTCAAACCTCAAACCAAAGGGAAATTAAAATTCCCAACAAGCTTGGATATCTATTTTACCACTCTAAAGAAGACATTTCACAAAGTATTGTAGGAAAATTACTTTTACATCATATAAAGTGTTGTTTTAATGATTACTATAGCAATAACTAGAGAATTTACTAAAAAAACACACATCACAATACTTTCACTGGGTATATTTTATAATATATAGTTTTCAAAACATTTTTAAGAGACATTAGGTAAACCCTAAGATGTTTTATTATATTTCAATTAAATTAGCATAATCACCGTGATAGCTACATGAGGCTTGATCTCGTATGAGGGCATACAATGTAACACTTTGACTAGTTTAAAATATGTGGCTAACTACCAAGGATAATATGGTCTCATCACATACACATGATTCATTATTTTGGTGTTCTAATGCTTTGATGATGGTCACTACATGTTTCTAGGGTTTGTAATTTAACACAAGTTATTATAGGTCATATTACCCTAGATTTAGGTAATCAAATCTAGCATATCTACAAAATCCCGAATCTAACCGCTGTTTGGGCAATATCCCATTATCTACATAGGTGCCTCTATATTTCTTGGGTTACATACCTCTCCATGAGAGATGCATTTATCTCATTGAGAGATAAATCTCACTGACCGGGTTTTATCCTCTCTCGAAATTAAACTCTCTCGCTCAAAGTTCATCTTCATCGGTGTTGCTATAGGGCGGACCACCTCTATTTTCAATCGAGCTAGCTCATTTGAACTATCTAAAATCTAATACCAATCTATTAACCTAGTATACTTGGCCTCCTAGGCTGATATCTTGGTATTCAATACCCATATCATCTTATGATTGTCCAATGTAGTTCCAAAAGGGCCTACTATTATTCCGGGGTCTATCTACATTGTAATTAGTTGGGTTGTAGTGAAAGTGGTGGCTCTCCATCCCTCTCAATATCTTCCACCTCCTCATAGGGATGGTGCCCATCCATCCCATCCTCCATCTCCTATATGTATTGTCACTCTCACACTAAAATTCCCTCCTCCATCCCCTTCATTTGAACCACTCCCCACTATGACATCTCTAAGTGGTGATATTTATGCATGTACCCATGAAATTCTATGGTTGATCACTATAGTTGATGGATTTGTGTGTTGTGTAATAGATATTTTTAAAACCCTACACGCTATAGCATCTTTCTTGTTGGTCGAGAAAGTGTATAAGTACTAGTCATGCATAAAAGTTAGAAGTTATGCATAGGGGCATGTGCATGTGAAGAGGAAGCATAAATAGGGTAATGTGTATAGGTGCATAGATTATAAAAGAAAAAAGTTAGTGTACAAGGGATCGCATGCCTGTGTATAGAACATTTAGGACTTATCCATTTTATATAAAAAAATGTTGAAGATGACTTAACATGCAAGAAATTTCCAAGAAGAACTTGTAAAAAGATAAAGTGCATGAGGAGCTAGTGTCTAATAATAGGAATTAAATAATGTAAGGGATGATATTATTATAGATCTATCTATTATTAAGAAAGGGTTGAAAAATCATGTAGAATAATAATAACACACCTATTATAAGGAAAGGTACATGTAAATGGTTAAGGCCAAGTCCTCACCATCTATAAATAGGAAGAGAATATTTTTATTAGATATATCTTGTTGATACACCATTAATGGGAGTTCTAGATAGTTGTCTATAGTATGTAAGTTGTTTTGAATGCATGCATGGTCCAAAACATATCTATATACAGTGATAGTGTAATCAACCTTATTTTTATGTAATCAATTATGTTTTGTAATGGATGATTGTGTTTGGGTGGCTAAAGTGACTACATCTTAGTATGGTATTTTTGGAATTCAAGAGTTATTGATCATCTTGTATGTTTATTAAGTTTCCTTATTATATGTGTTACTGTTTTATTATGCTATAGTCTATATACTTACATGAATGGCTATGATGAATATGCATGTCTAACTTACTGATAATCAAATTAATGAGGGAATTTGTGGTTACATGCACTTTGGGTGAGCATTTATACCTTATCTGAATGAAGTGTCAGTGTACCTAGCTAGGTTGTTTAAATAAAGACTACATTTTAGTTCCATTTTTGGGACCTCTTTTCATTCTTCTCTCAAGATGTGGCATGCACATGAAATTTCATCTTTCTTTGGAGAATATTGTGCTTTAGGTGTTGATGATGGAGCATCAAGGAACAACACATAATAAGGTCATATAAGACCATGATACATGTTTTTAGGTGTGTTAGAGTTAAATATGTTGTAAAAATGAATATATGCTTGTAAGAAGTTGGTAAGGTGACTTGACTTGGCATTTAAGGAGTAATATAGGCTAATTAAGGTCATTTTAAGCCTTGACATCATGTAATAGCTTCCTTGTATGGATTATAGGAGAGTATCAAGGTGATATACACAGGATTTCTATGTTGAGAAGATGGTTGAGTCTTCCTAGGAGTGTGAGTTGGCTTAGGAGTCAGTTTAGGAGCTTTAGAGGGTCTATTCTTAGCTAATGAATACCTATTTCATAGGTGATTCGATGGAGATGAAGTAGGACAGGGGGTTCTCAAGGTTTTGAAGGATGGAACAATGAGTAACAACGTGTGTATGATGTTTGGAAGAAGATGTTATACTCTGGAATGCATGAAATAGCTTGTTTCAGTGGACTGTGTACAAGAACCCTGGCAGGACAGCAAGGTCAAAACCCTCCATGACCTTCAAATGATGTAACTCTCTTGATTATCAGTATGGAAAGACTCTACAGGTGATTTGGATCACATTGATAAATTTTGTATGTTTTGAAAATGTATAGTTTGAATTTTATAGCAAATTATTGCCTCTCGGGCCTGAACTAGGGCTTTGTATATCTTTTCATTTCATGGATAGAATCACCTGAAACTTTTACAATATCTCTGCATTGATATGATCTAAAGACCATCCAAATTTGGTGAAGAATGATCTTGTGTCGCTCAAGCTATAAGTGACTGTATATTCGAGATATAACAGTGTTGTATTGTTACAGTCAAACAAAGAACATGCACAGTTTTTGCTTTATAGCATTGCTAATCATGATGATGGATTGATAAGATGGACAAAATAGGGATATATGGAATGTATTTGCATGATCTCAGGTTTGAATGCATGAAGTTATCACCTTGTTAGTATATAAAAGATGATTGCACAGGATTAGGACTGTATTTGACAAGAAAAGAGGACTGTAACATGAAGGAGATAGATACAATATGATGAAAACCCACTGATAAGGAATGGGAGGGTACTTACCCAGGCATATTTGTTGAATATGAATGACATTGGGCATATAGGCATAAGGGAAATTCCTTCCCTCTAGCTATAAGGAGACTGTACAGTGGTCTAGGACTGTGTTAGTCCACAATAAGATAGTGAAAGGACTAATTTCAAGAAGAATTAGAGTTCAGTACCTGTGCATGGAAGTTGGAAGATGACTATCCTAGTATTATTAATGTGTTCCATAATTCTAGAGAGAAATCTACCAGTGATTTGGAGTAAATGTGGACTGTGCAGGGGTTCTAGGGCAGTATAAGTCACTTCAAAAAAAGGGAGGTGATAAAGAGAAAACCTAGATCTAGGACAGTATATGGAACTCATGAATACCTCAACCATTGTGAAGGGAGGTCTGTTAGCTGTTGGTATGCCCTGGGAACCAACTAATTGAGTATTAAGAGTTTGAGTTGGATGCTTTTAGACTAAGTTCAGTCTTGAGGGCAGAGTATTGGGACTGCACACTAGTAGAGAGATGCTTGAGCATCCATAAAGGAACTTGAAACATTGGGTTGTTGTTTTGGTCATGTTCAATCAATTAAGAAAGAGCTTGTGACTGTAGTAAAGAAGAACTCCATTGGGAGTAAAGTGTATGGTAAGAAGTATCAAAAGGTAACATATGCTAGATACCTTATCAATAGATTTTGTATCTTGGGACAGTCATGTATATGAATGTAGGAGCATTACATATCTATTATACATTGTGTCTATGGTCACAAAATGATCACCTTAGCTCATCTCTGATCAAGGAAGTCCTTTAAGGGTTTTTCTTTCATACAAAATATGCATTAGGCCTCCATAGACACCAAGGGGCCATAAAACATGTAAATGGTGATCCTCAAGCAGGGGTTGATTGGAGTATTAGAGTAGGTTCAAGCTCTTGATTATATAGTAAGAAAATTTTGGTATTGACCCTTGCATTAGGTGTATAACGGACAAGATGCATTTTCTCGGAGATATAACATTGGACATTATTTTAATGAACACGTGGGTGAAAGAAAATTTCTATGAAAACTTGTATGAGACGTTCTTCAATTTTTTTCTAGTAGAATTGTACAATTGGTTGGAAGATTACACGGTTAAAAGAGGTATCCAGGATAGGAAGAAAACAAGTGTGGTTATAGGAATATTACCAATCAATCTCGAATTAGAATCACCTTGGACTAGAGTTTTATATCATTTGTGGGAATGTGTGTTATGTAGTTATATTTTAAAGTGCATGATTTTGGCATACTCATGCCCAAAGGAAGAACAATTTTATTTTTATGTGAGATAAGAGGGTCATATTTTCACAGAATACCTTTAGCTATAAATATCTTGATGATTGAGATGGGAATGGAGAACTTAAAAATGACAAGCTACAAACCCACCATACACAAGGGTAGGAAGAAGGTGTGGGAAGGATGGCATTGGATCAAATGGAATAAAGATAAAGAGAAGAAAGAAAACTCAGATATAACAATACATGATAGAGGACGATTCTAAAGGTATTGACATTGAGGGGAATAATGGTGACAAATGAGTGATAAAAACCCTATAAAATGTGAGGGATAACAAGATCACCTCTTTCAAGTATTGGGAAACACAATATAGATACCTATTCGAAATATAATGAGAGTGAGTCTAAGGAGATATGAGAACCATAGGCACACATATAACCCAACCTAGCCACCTAGACCTTTTGTAAGGTGCTTAAAATCTGAAATTCGTTGTAAAATATCACCATAGTGGAGGTGAGCATGAAGGAAATTAGGTATATTCACATTGCATAGGAGATACAAGAAATCATGTGTTGGTATTATCTTAAGATGTATAATAGATTAAAGATGCACACGTGGCAATGCATAAGGTTCCCGTGTTTGGAAAAAGTTTGTTTGGAACTAATTCGGTAGGCACGTCATTCGGATAAACCCGGTGGCATGATAACAATTTGTAGTACTCTTAGTAACATTATAGGATAGATTATTTATGTGTAATTTAATGTGACTAGAGGGATGCAAGGTAGTTCTCTAACATCTCCCAAGTCATAGAGAGACGCTCTAGAGGTTTAAGAAAACCACTAGATAGAGGTAATCCTAGTGTAGGGATGGGTTTATGATATGGCCCCACTCTATGATAATGGATACAACATCCATTAAAAAACCTCAAAAACCACAAGATCATACACCTCAGGTCTTCTTTGATATGTCCCTTCATTTTTTAGAGAATGGGTGGTAGAAGATGTAGCTGAACATGTACATAAGTCTAAGTTATTGTGGATAGCTAAAGGAATAAAATCTCTTGATAGGAAGGTTAATTAGTTTTCAACCAAACTTCAAGGGTGCATGCATAGTTGGTACATAAAATATGATCCACATCATACTGCACTTGATTATGATGCATTTTACACTACCTTTTTAACTGATTTTCATATCCTTGAGTTAGAGAAACAAATTATTAGTGCACTAAAGTATATTAAGCAAGGTGTCTCTGAGAGTGTTAGGGAGTATGATGCACAATTCAAGATCTTATTATCTAAGTTCTATTATTATATCCATCAGATTTAGCATGCACAATGGTTTGGAGGAGTATTTTGATGACCATTCCTAAGGAAGAAACACTACACACTGAAGTAGTTGGAAGTTTTGATATAGGGGTGAGTCCATTCTATATGGAGGAAAAAATGTTTCTAGTAATCTGTGCATTCTTATCATCTATTCAACTAGGGTATTTTAGGTAAAGAGTGAGGGAAACACCAATAATGACACATAAATGGATAGAATTAAAGGGGGTACATGGACCATAATGATCACATACCCCAAGGGAAATAACCCTTACACTATGACAAACTAATGTTTCCAAGGCCTTAGGTTGAAGAAGAGGAAGGAAACCTAAGGAGGTAACAAAACTATGGTGGTAATGAGAGATAAGATAATCATACAAATTTTGTGGTAACCTAAGGAAAACATGTAACATGAAATGAATTACTAAAATGTAATACACTAACCTAGCATGTCCATAAAATAATAAGCTAACATATAGAATGTATCAAATGTAAGGAACTACTCTACACAAAATGAAAAAATGAATTAGAGCACTTCCTTGTTGGGGGTTATTGATGAATAAATCTATAAAAGGACCACACACTAAGAGAGGAAAACTTTCAGGTGCAGAAGGGAAAAAATCTAGTCCTAAGTCACTATAGATGACCAAAAAGTGCAAACAAACCAATCTAAGAAAGAAGAATCTCCAAGCCAAGAGTCAAGATGTAAGAAATCTAGAAGCTAAGTGAGAAGGTGTAAGTTGGCACAAGAGAGAAAAGATAATGGTGAGTTCCTTTGTGAAATTATGTGATGTCTTAATGTCCAAATGAGAGTTGTGGTATTTATACTGACACCATTTCCCATGGGTAAATGTGTTGTCAAGGAATTTGACTTTTCACCGACACAATTTCCCATGAGAATATGTGATCAACAAGGGAGGAAAATGCAAATGGTTTTTTTCAAAGAGTCATGAAGAATAAGAATGATGTAAGATGAAATAAGATGGGTCATGTCAAAAAAATATTTTATAAGAATGTGAGGAAAATAAGAGGAATATGAGAAAAAGAAACATATAAATGGGACCAAAATTTTTTCTCTCTCCATATATCATCCCTAACCCAATGGTTACGTGAATAACCATACCTCTATCCCAGAACAAGCCC
This sequence comes from Taxus wallichiana var. yunnanensis, assembly GCA_018340775.1. Taxonomy (NCBI): domain Eukaryota; kingdom Viridiplantae; phylum Streptophyta; class Pinopsida; order Cupressales; family Taxaceae; genus Taxus; species Taxus wallichiana. Next base: position 204,069,765 of record CM031243.1, read on the forward strand.
CTTAAGGAACCCATTCTAGAGATAGATGCATTAGCGACCTCTAACATGAAAAAATAAATTATTAGTAACATGTATGAAAATATAAAGCATTAATTTTTAGGTTTATACATATTCACTAGCCATTGATTACCACATGTAGAAATAGCGAAACATGGAGTATTTGGCAGAAAAAATAATACATAACACCATAATTGAAAGGAAGTGCTCAAATAAAAGAAAGAATTAATTAAAATGAAATATACTTACCAAAGTATACCTGATAGTTCCATTCATTCAACTATGTACAGGCACAATCCATGTTGTCTAAACCCTAGAGAAGGAAAAATGAAAGGAAACACTAGAGGGTCATTAGTAAAATAATACATAAATCACCTAACAAGGGGAACATGGGATGGATATCATGGGTGTGGAATTTGGAGGCTAAGGTGATGTGGGAAGGCCAAAGAGAAGGTGAGACCATTATCGAGCGGGCTAGGAAACAATGTTTGAATGCGATGATTTAATTATGATTAAACTTGACAACTTATATTGATATTAATGAATTTTATTTGGGTTTTATAGAGGAGTTGCTCATCTTGATAGAGAGTGCAAACAATGAGATCCTTGATTCGGTGTTAGATGTCCAAGATACCTCAGTCATGGAAGACCCCACAACACCATTGGTTGGGTAGTAAATAAGATAATTTTGGCTAGTTGGAGAGGATGTCGGGAAACTATGAAGATTTAGAGATGTGTAGGCACTAGAAGACTGGGAAACATAGATATGATGTTATGGAGCATATAAAAGTAATATAACACCATGGGTTAGGAGAAGGCAACATTCCTAGATCAGATTCTAAGAGCATTTCAGAGAGGATCATGAGGCTAGAGGAATAGCTAGCAAGAGCACAAAAGGTGGCCTCTCGGAGCCCGAGGTAAGAGTCTCTAACTCACACAACCCGAGAATCCAATACAAAACCTTCAACAAAATGCATCCAAATTCCACCCGAAGAGGGTGAGGATGCTTGAGCCACTTAGATAGTGAAGATGTATCATGATGTATTTTTATGTATTTTTTCAATGTATATAATATATATATACATATGTATATATAAGTAAATATGGCCATATTCCCATGAATCGGTCTTCAATATTACAAGTTTTGGAAGAAATCTATCTCCATTTTTGATATATTAGATTTCATTTTAGTTTATATTAGATATCATTATTACAATTATTGGATTCCATTAGTAGCAATATTAGATTCCAATATTGTCAAAATTGGACTTATTCAAGTTCTAATTTTGTTATTATTTGTGTAGAAACCAAATTTGGGCCACACTCCCCTTGGTCACCTTTCAAGTGGTTAAAATAACATGTTCACCTAACCATGACCCCTTTACCTCACATTCATATTAAATTAATTACTTAAAATTGAATTAATACCCATCCTCACATTATTTATTACTTTAATTAAATTAATTTACACCTCACCTTGACCACATCACCTAAACACCTCACCATGGAATTATTCTTATCCTATTAGTTATCTAAGACTTAGTCTCTACTTATCTTAACTAACTGAGACTTAGTCTAACCCTAACATTAAATTCCTATTCCTTATCCAATAACATTCCCACTTATCTAAGTGCTAACCATCACTTGAGACCCGGACTAACAAGAAGAGCACGCCAAAAATAGCCAAGATCTACTATTTTTTGTAAACCTAGGATATCATGGATTAACCGATGTCGGTTAACCTCAACCGACACCGATCACCTTAACCATTGTCGGTCACCATATATAGTTTGGAAACCTTTTTCTTGGGTTGGTCACTTCTAGTTTTAGAGAGAGATATCTGCATTCAAGTGCAAACTAGACTTTTCTCAAAGCGTAAGATGAAAAAATACATCCATCCAGAGGCCCAAGCAAGTATCAAAGACTGATCTAAAGGAATTGGAATTCATGATAGCACTCGGGTGTGTGCATGTGTTGTTTTTAAACTAATGCTAAATGTGAGTAAAATACTAACACCTAAATAGTCTTAATTAGCAAGAATCAAACAACATATTAAGCACCATCATGATAAGAATTGAACAAGGGTTAGATGCTAAACATTCATTAATACAAAAATTTGAACCTAACAATGTTTAAACATCTAAAAATCCTCTATTCTCTAACAACATATAAATGAAGGAACCTAGGTAGGCTCCATGGCTATCAAAAATGGTTGTCCTTAATGTTCCAAGAAATTAGGAATGATGGCTTGTCAAAGTTGGGCTACAAGACCCTTTTGAAACCTCCCATATGACCTAAGAACTTAGGAAAGAGTCTTAACTCTTCAAGATGATGAACTCTCAAGAAAACAAAAAGCAAGTTCTTAGTCTATTTTTCTATATGCTTTGCATTTTCTCTCTCAAGAAGTTTAGGTGTGTGTATAAAGGTAGAAGGAAGGCTCCTTATATAGCCCAATGGATAAAGGAAACATTTCATCCCTTTGCAGGTGGGATAAAGGTAAAACATGATTAGAAATGGATAAGGTTGCTTTATAAAATGTAACCTTACTTTAGAAGGGTTTAATTTATGCTTAGCAAGTCATGGGAGTTGGAGGGGTGCTTTAATTAATCAAAGGTGATTAACTAATAGGTATATGTAAGCTTATAGAGGCTAATTAGAGGAATATTAGTATAATTTAGGCTATTAGAAGGGATTAAAGTAATTAAATATTGATTTATTGGTTAAATGGAAGGGAGAGCTAATTAATTAATAATAATTAATTATTCTAGATAGAAGGGGTGAATAATTAACGGAAGATCGTTAATCGGGATGTTAGTTGGATAGGTGACTTAATCAATTAGCGTATTTTAATTAATTAATGAAAATAAGAGGGAATATGAGCGCTTATTAACAACATGTCACCAATTTTCAAGAATGGGGATAATTAGCGCAATTTATGAATTTAAATTGCTCAAGTGTAATTATGGGTGTCTACACCGAGAAGCACTACCATGGCATCGACCACTAGCATCTTCATAGATCTAACATCACCTTCCTTCACCCACTAGGCTTGCAACAAGTAAGTACATTTGATTATGCATCATTTTTGTACTTACTTATTAGGTTCCTTAACCTTTTGTTATTAAATCTTGTTATTCCCGCATTCCTCCATCCTCACTTCCCACCTATTTACCTACCCAATTCCCACAACCTTTTATATTTCCACACCTAACCTTTATACCTTTCGACTTTTCCACATCTTGTTATGAATCCAACCAATCCTCCTCTGCTCTCTGTGCAATCAAAGAGAAGCCCAAAACAACCTATTAATCAACTTTCACCAAATTGCCCCTAGCGACACCGATTACCTTAACCACCTTCGGTTTCCCCTTCATTGGTATTGGTCACCGGGTGATGTTGGTTATTGTACCTCCTATCAAAATTTCACTTAATTTACCTTAACACCTCAAAAACCTCACAAAACCTAATCTAAGCTTGATACCCTACCTACAAGCATACCACGAGACTTTCCCATCTCTTTGTATAGACACAGAGAGAACTTGGATACTTGTTTATGATATTTGGCCATTCCCATAGAAAATGATATTGGTTATCTCTAAACAAAATTGGTCATACCTAAGCTGTCATCGTAATAGCCTAACCGACATTGGTCTCTATGTCTAGAAAATTTCCTTAGACTAGTAAGCTCCCCAATCACCGAAATTAATCTCAAATTGCACCGGATCTTACCGGACCTTTCCGTGACCCTCGGACCATCTACCCAAACTTACAATGTAACCCAGGACCTTTATTAGTTTAATTATCAAATCATTTAATTAGAATAACATTGATAGTAATATGAGATATCTAAATCAGTACTAGTATTAGAACTTTTATTTGCATGTCCATTTCATTTATATTGAATTAAATATATTAGTGGATTGACAACCATCAATGAAGTATCACACTTCACGGATCTAATTCACACTAGGTAATCCACTAACATTTTGCTATTAACTATGTTTTTGGTCTATATTTTCATTTTAAGTAGTTCCTCCTAGCAAAAGGAAGCTCGCGCAATCAACTTGGATTAGGAAATCGAATACGTGCACAAACTTCAACCGACATTATAACAGGTATTCCTCTTTGGCCTTCTACCCTTATCGATTTCATTAATTTACTAAGAATCGGTGAAACATTTTGGCATGCTGGTAGGACCCATTAGTGTTTCCTTTGAATTTTTCATTTCTAGGAAAAAATTGTGTTTATTTCCCTCTTAAAATTATTCACATTAATTTTCTTCTCGGGAATATTCTCCTTCTATCTATTTTCTAAAAGAAAACATGATTTTGGTGATTTAAAAAGAACACACCTTCCTTTTACTACATTTCATTAGTGAAAGAGCATTCCTCTTCCTCTTATCCATTTGCTACATTGAACGTAATTGTGTATTTGGGCTTAAAACACTTGTATTTCATTCGACTTTTTTGCATTATAGATCACATTAATTTGATGGAAATCTATATCTTTGGAAGTCATGCCTAGATGATGGTTGAATAATTTAACCATAGTTCACTTACACACACACTCTCTCTCTATACCAAACCACTTAAATAATTTCTACATCTTCTTAAACATCATCCTACTGGAATAATTTGTCAACGATCACACGATCGAGAAGATTGATAATAGGCACCCAATGGTTTCTCTTTCAGTCATTATCTCGAAGAAAGGATCGCCCCCACCAAAAAAATTACTCGAAACCATCCTTAAATATTTTATTTTCATAGGACACCTTCTATAAAACTAAAAACGTTGTTCTATTCAAAAATTAGTCTAAAATAGCATATGCTAAAACATAAAATTCACCCATGTGATTTTGTGTTTCTTCACATTTGCTTGATTTGTGTTTTGAGTTGTGAGGTCATGTTTTCCATTTTTATTTCTTCCTCTCACACTCCACAATTATATTTGGTGTATTTTGACTTTTTATGAGTGTGTTAGATTCTATCACTATCATACTCAAGTTTTTGGGTTGATATTTTATCTGATCTAAGTCACAAAATTCAAATTTTGTCCATCTTTTCAAATTTCATAGTGATCGACGTTGGTTCAAAAACCATCATCATTTCATTCATCTGACCATCATTAGTTTACGTAACCATTGTCAGTTGCATTTTTGTTTGGTAATTTTACTAAAAATATCCCTCATCCATTTAATTTTCTTTCTGAGGTACCTCGGACACACCATCATGCCCCTTGATCTTTAAAATCACTTTCAAATCAAGTTTTATCTCACTTTCATCAGTTATTGCCCCATTTACAAAACTTATTATTTTACACAATAACCAATATTACTTACCTTAACATTAATTGGTTACCCTCTCACCTTTATCAGTTAACCCAACCATCGTCGGTTCCTGTGTTTTAATTTTTAATTAAAACAATGACCAATTTTATCTCCTAGAACCTATTTTTATCCTTATGTTTTTTTGTGTTATTTACAAAGACAAGATTACTAGGTCTACACTAACTCACATGGTTTTAACTCGTAGAAAAGACAATTCCCTTTTGTTTCAAGGTAGCCTTCGTGTGCTCCTACCGAGCCCATCATCGCCTTCCATCTTATCACCTATAGATCTCACTCGGCCCATTATCATCGGTCACCGATGATAAGGAGTTTGAAATACTCATTGACTAGAACCCTGCTACCTTACAATATTATCTTTCCCATTCATCTACTTGGGACTCATCAGGATAGTTGGTATACAACATGTCCATGTCCATTTCTCCTACCCTCACCCCTACTTCCACGTCATTACGCCACTAGCTTAGCATTACCTTCTTCCACCTTACCACCCGTGGTATCACAACTTGACCCTACAATATCTATATTTTCTACACCTACAACATGTGTCACACTATTGACATTAGTTTTCATATTGTGTTAACCATTCCTTCATCAACCACCTTGATCATAGCCCCATCTGCACCCGCCACCTTGTATATACCTATTGCATCGCAGCCACCCATGGTGTCAGCAACCCATACTCCATTCCAAATCATGGTCCTCTACATCCCACAGTCCCTACATCTAATCAATACAAGGGTCATCACTCTACCCCTCCTACTTACACATATCAACAATAACCCCCTATCTCATCAGTCACCTATTTGGGATACTTGTCACTGTATCTATTACCCCCTCGTAATTCTCATACTCAACACCACCGTATACTAGGATGCCATCCACATCATACATTCATCATCAACCCCCTTATACTACGGGGGGTGCCCATCATCACATTATACCAATGAAATTATTAAATGATGATGGAAAAGAAGTAAAAATTGGAAGCATCGATTTACGGCTCTAGAAACTCTTTAACATACAACAAAATCTATAACAAGCCCATTCATTCATCTATTCCCATTTTCTCATACCTTGCACATTGGTAAATTCCCAAATTCAGCTAGTTCAACAACAAAGAAGACCCATAGAAACACTTGTGATCTTTCAAACATGGGTGTTATCTAATCACTCGTGACAATGCTCTACTCTTGCGGACATTCCTAATGTCCTTGACAGGACTTGCATTGGATTGGTATAGTGGTTATCATATAAATTCCATTTACTCATTTAACCAAGTGGCTCAAGCCTTTCTAGACCATTTTTTGATCAATATTGTCAAGAAGGTCACCATGACCGACTTATACTTAACACGATAATACAAAGATGAATCTATCACAGATTTTTTCACTCGTTGGTGAAGCCTCATCAACCAAATCACATTCTAGCTACCTCAAACCGAGATTATAGAGTTATTCACCAGGGCTTGTGCCAGACACATCTCACCAAATCTCCAAGTTCAAACCTTCTTCAGTTTGTGAGGCATTCTTATTGCTAAAAACTTGAAATTCATTCCATTAAGGAGAAGAAAATCCAATTGAGTAAAAATACACCGAATTTAAATCAAATGATGGTTCTTCCTCTTCAAAAACCCAAAACAATAATTACAAAGCCAAAGGATTTGCCAATGCGGTAGTTTTAAATGCTGGCCCATCTCACCCATCTAATGAATCAAAACCTTCCTCTAACCTTTATCCCATTCAATCTTTTCAATTCAAGTGAGAGCAATAAAAATACACTCCAATCGAGGAGCCTTATTCTTGATAATATAAAAAATTATTAAAGCCAAAACAATTGGTTTTCCACCGATGAAACCACACACTAGTTTTGACCCCTCTCGTCTTATACCTACATGGTACAAGAAACATGACTATTGCAACTATCATTGTTTTAAAGGCCATAGTGATGGTAATTGTATAACCTTCAAAAAAATTGTTTAGGAAATGTTATATAATGGAGATCTTGTCTTGGACAACCCAAATACACTAGCTAATTAGAACTTGCATATCTTAAATAATTTGTTCCTCAACTATACCCCGTCATCTAACAAAACTAGTGAGCCTTTGACTAATGAATGTAATTTCCATGAAGTCTATATTATTTTCAAAATAGTACCAACCCTTCCTCAATTTCCTCCTATCCCTTCCATCAAGGAGATTCTAGCATGAGCTCCTTTACCCATGGAGGAGCCTATTTCATCTACTCCTTCACCCACAGAGGAGTCCCCTTCATCTCCCCCTTCACCCATGGAGGAGACCACAATATCTACCAATTCCATTTCATCACTCCCCTCACAACATGTGGTGTTAAATATTCTACCCACATGAGATTCATGATTAACTCCTCTCCACCGAAAGAGGAACCTACCTCATCTCACCTATAATCTTCCCTACCAATAGAGGATCCTTTAGAAGTGCCACTTCCTATTGGTGACAATTTCCCATTAGCCTTCTAAGATCGGTTGATTTTCTTTTAGGTATCTTACCCACGAATATGAAGCCAACCAGCTCCCTATCTCATAGACATACTTTATAGGGATTACTACTAAATAAACATCATATCCTCTTACAAAATTTCTATTTTCACACTTGGTATACCGTGTGGATTAGGTTGATCATTCCATGCTTTGGGGACATCTACGACTACCATTTTCAACACAAAAGCAAATGCAATATGTTAATACCTCTATGATTTATCCAAAGTTTTTTCGTGATAATCGAACCAACCATGCCCATCTTGGTCATAACATTCTATTCTTTATCACCCTTTCCTACCCCTAAACCTTTACAAAAATTAAACCTATTCCTATGCCGAAGAACCTACTTGCACCTACACTTCCCCCCACAACCATAACCATCATCACATTGGGTGTCATGCCCACATCAAGCCTAGTCCATATTCCTATCAAATTGGAATTAGCCACATGATCCAAATCTCATGCAAAAAATATTCCTCCATTTAAAAGGAAGACCATACCTTCTAGACCGTATACACTTGGTTTTTCCCCTACTACTCTGTCACCTTCACCAGTGACCTCCATCCTAGGACCTCACCCATCGACCTTGGCCAAGCAACCTCTTATCCAAGGCAAACCAAAAGCACACCAACCCAGCTCTTTATCATGATATTTTATTACACCCAACTTACCCGCACAACATAAATTGTCACCGTTACCCACATCTTTCTTACCACCTATAGCCCCACCACCTACAGTAACCTCATCACTACATATGAGATTTCATTCTCTTCAACCCATACCTTCCACCTTGCCTCTTCTAGCAACCTTCACCATGCCTCCTTTATCACCTTGGATAACTTGTCCTCTTCCGGCATCTTCCTTCCCTTCCACATCATGTACTCCTTCCTCACCTTTACCTAGTAAGGTGCAACCAAAATAGGAAAACCCACTACCCTCCAAAGAGGTAGTTAAGCCTATAACACCTTCTATCACTAGGTCATCTACTACGCCTTTACCCAAGAAGGTACAACCTAAATCTAAAATAGTACCACGTGCCAAACCAGTGATCAAACCTACCCCACCTCTAATTCCACTTCCTGTAGCACCTCTCCAACCAAAATCACCCACATTTCAATCCAAACCCACACTCACTTTACATTGTGATCCATTGTTAGGGTCTTATGCCAATATTTTAGCCAACCTTTTAGATATTGTTTTCATCATCTTACCACCGCTTGACGTTACAACCCAATCAAACCCAAACCGTAAGCGTTTGACAATACCAAAATTTGTGCTTACCATTGTGTGTCAGGACATGATGTAAAAAATTATAAGGATCTTAAAACCGTTCTCCTCCAACTATGTCCTCCTGAAGAAAATTTTGATGATGATGATCTTTTAGATGAGGACCTAGTTCCACCTACACCAAAAATCACCACACACACTCAGCCCTTACCTATTCGGTGACCCGTATCTCCACCTCCACAACCCTTTTATCCTCCTCCGAAATTCAAGATCAACATGGTCCACATAAGAGAGTTAGCCAAACCTCCACCTAAATTCCAATGCTCTACCTTCTTTGCACACCACTAAGTATATGTCCTCACCCTACTATTGCCCATCCCTGTCACTACACATATCATGATTCATGTGCTCCTTCACCCCATATCAATATGGTTAACATTTCCAATTACACCCAAAATAATAGAGGAAAGGATAAAGTAACAAGCCCATCCACTAATCCTGTGCCCAATATACCATTTTCACCCACACCAAAAATCACCATTCGGGGACCCACATACCCTATTTCTGAAGGTTTCTCCCATCATACAATGATAAAACAATTACGCCAATCCCCTCTAAAAATGTCTTTGTATGACCTTGTCCAAACCTACGAATCTCATTGACACGACCTCATGGAGGTTCTATAATCCATCAAGGTTTTACCTAATGACCCAACACATGTGGCCTCCATTATCACTCCTCACCATGTGGCCTCTCTCACCAATTCACTCCCTTCCACTACACCTACTACCACTCATCAAGTATCCTCTCTCGTTTCTCGACAATGAGATTGTACCTCTCTAATAAGATGATCTTGATCCCAACCATTTTCATTTCTCATCAATATTGATAATATATGCATTCGACACATTATGATCGATGGTGTTGCCAAGATCAACATCATATCCTCCCATTCGTAAAACCAAATGTGTATCCCTTCCAATTACATGCATAATAACTTGGTTAAGCTAAATTCATTCAATGACAAAGCATCACTTCCACCCTCGGTACCATCATTCTCCACATTCATGTGGGCCCCGTTCCATCCCAAAATTGTTCTATGTATTAAAGGGGAGTTCTAATACAACCTATTGTTTGGCCGACCTTGGATCCATGTCATGGGTTATTTTTGTTCAACTTTACATTTTTGTGTAAAATTTGAACATGAAGGACATAACTATACCATTCCAACTGACCCTTCACCATTCAAAACCTATAATATGTTGTATTAACCTAATTATGTCCTTGTAACAATTAAGGCTTTTACCACCGCTATAACTTCTCCTTCACCCACACCCCATCCACCAATTTTGCCACTACCTCTTCCACACCTAACTCCTCTATGCCCACTATTGCCTTAGCCTCCACAACCAACCCATTCGCTAGCCCATCTACTTCTCAACAAAAAAATTCTTCTTCTTCCCAATCACCTAGTAATTCATCTATTCCAGCTACCCACATATCCACTACCAATCCCTTAGAAGGTATTTTTTTAACGTATCACTTTGGAGAGTACTTGCCTCTACAACATTAACACATTCCTTACTCCTCAAGAGTATGAAACCTTCACCAACATCCTCGCTATGATCACCACATAGGTGAATTTTTCCCTTATGGTCCTCCCTAGCTTCACACCAACTTAACATATGGGGGACTTGATACTTATACCTACTCGCACAAGCCACCTTCCCAAAAACAACCATTTTCATCTCGACCACCAATATCTCACCAACCACCGTTTAACCCACACCTTCCTCCATCTTTGTTTCTGGATGGTCTTTGGCTTTGGTTTCTATAAACAGGACGCTATATTTTCATCTGTGCACCACACGTGGACATAAATACCGAAGTGGTATTGGCTTTGTTAAACCATCTTCCAAGAAAGCCCACATTGAACTCATTGAGGATGATAACCTTCCTTCACCCTATTTACCAATGTCACCACCTTCACCCATGGAGTCTATGGATCTAGAATCCATTCCTCCTAACTTTTTTTTTCTTGAACACCATTTCCTTGAGACCTCTAACTTATTAACAAGATGGTGAGGCTCCCTTTTCTCTTCCCTTCCTATATCCTAACATGATCGATGATGATACACATTCTATTAACATCATTCAATGTTAGGATGATGAGTCTATTCTCACCTACCTTGGTGTGGAATAATCTTATATTCACCAAATGTTGAATTCTGAGACACAAACCATATTAAATGAATCAACCATCTAAATCAATATTAACGCTCAGAATGACCCGTACATTCTAAAGATAGGTCGATCTTTAGATACTGCTGAACATGAAGATTTTACTTATTTCCTTTGGCATCATAGAAACGCTTTTTCTTGGTCCTACGCTGATATGCTTGGTATTGACCCAAAAATTTTGGTCCACAATATCGTCACTATTCCTAAAGCCAAACCTATAAAACAAAAGCTATGGAAAATGTATCCTCGCATTTCCCTTCTTATAAAAGAAGAAATTCAATGCCTTATTTTAGTTTCCTTCATCTTACCCATTGATTATCCCTAATGGGTCTCTAACATTTCCCCTATCACAAAATTGATAGGGGGACTCTGCATTTGCATGGATTTCCATGACCTTAACTTAGCTTTCCCTAAATATGACTTTCCACTACCTAGTATTGACCAACTAGTTGATCTTACCACCGGCCATGAGATGATATCACTCATGGATGGTTTATCGCTATAATAAAATATTACTTTCCCTAGAATATCAACACAAAACTTCCTTCATCACTTCTTGGGGGATATTTTACTATCACGTCATTCCCTTTGGCCTTAAAAATGTTAGTGCTACATATTAGTGGGCTATGCCTTATATCTTTAATGGCATCATGCATCCCATATTGAAAGATTACGTTGATGATATTTATGCCAAATCCAAAAATCGGACCATTCCTTAAGGTCATCTTTGACCATCTCATCAAGTATTGTGTTTTCCTTCAACCTAAGAAGTGTGTCTTCTCTATTCTCTCTGGCAAGATCCTTGGTTTTATTGTTTATTTGTGTGGCATAAAATTCAATCCTATTAAAATCAAGGATATTCTTGAAATGCCTTCACTAACTAACCTTCACAACTTATTAGTTTGCAAGGAAAGTTACAATCTATTCATCATTTTATTTTGTAGCTTGTTGACTGCTACCACCCATTTCATCATCTCCTCAAAAAGGATGTATCCTTCAAATGGGATGATGAATGCCATAATGCCTTTAAGGCCTTAAAAAATACCTCCTCTAACCACCTATGATAATTCCTCCTAAGGATGACCAAAAAAATTACGTTTACATTTTTACTATTGATCATTCCTGGGTATCATGCTCAATCATCATGATGAGCAACACAAGGAGCAAGAAGATTATTATATAAGTCGTACCCTTTTGGAATACAAAACTAGATACACCCACACTGAAAAAATCTACTTAGCCTTAGTTTTTGTTGCCACTAAACTTCATCATTACGTACTCAACCACAAAACCTTTTTTATCACCAATACGAAACCCTTACATTATGTGTATGTTAAACCATACCAACATCAATGTGTGACACATTGGCTCATGTTGCTTGTAGACATAGATGTTGAATCCCTTTTTCCTTATGGGCTTATCATACTAGTATTCACACCTCAATTGTTGCCACACCTTTCTCTCTGGTCTATGGTATAGAGGATATCTTGCCTCTTGAAGTAATAATTTTGTCTCTTCATATCTCACTCAAAGAGATGCTCAATGATGATAAATTTCTCCAGGACTATTTGGCACAACTTGAGTTATTAGACAAATGTCATCTCAATGCTCTCAATCACCTTAAAATCTACCAAAAATGTATCAAATGTTCCTATGACAAACATGTCCACGAATGAACCTTCTAGGTCAATGACCTCGTTCTAAAGGAAAATCAACATGTAACAAAAGAGGAAAAAATTAAATAGGAGAATTTTCTCCTAATTGGCTTGGACCTTATATCATTACTCATACCTATGGATCAGTTGTTTATCATTTGTCTTCACTCAAAGGTAAACCCAAACCTAATCCCCTCAATGCCTTACATCTTTGACCATTCTATTATTGAATCAAGTCCTATATCACCTTCTATCTATTTAATGCTCATCCCTTGAGCACCATTCACCTTTAACTTACCTATTTTAAGGATCAATGACTAAAAAAGAATCATGTAGTTATCTATCACCTTTCATCCTTATCTTCAATATGAGAACCATGAATCTACTCATGGCATGATCCTCATGGATAATTTTCATCTTTTTCAAGATGGAATCCCATGGTCTTTAATTCCTTAAACTATCTCTGTCATAGTTAACCTCTATGTCTTTGTGGTTTTGTCTTCAACACAAGAGCCCTGTCTTTCTCTATAGTCTTGTCCATGACCTAAAAGTCCAAAGCAAAAAAATTTCAAGAGTAAAATGGGATTCAAATCCTTGAGTCAAACTTCCAGCAAAAGGATGACTCCATAAAAATGGACATCTACGCTTTCTATCTATCTGCTATAAATAAACTGCTCTCTCGAAGGACAACTATACAAAGTTAGGCATACTATACATAGTCTATCATCAAAAGAAGACCATTCTTACAAACAAATAAAATAAAATATTTAGAAGCTTCGTGCATTGATCATATTCACGAAAACCTCAAGGAGATAAACTACTCATCCCATATAGACTTCCCATATCGATTAGTCTATAATAACAAAAGTAAAAAAAAAAAAAGATAACTTTTTCATCATGGACTTACCTATTTTGATCGTGGGTATCTTGCCAAGTAGGCATGCTGTCTCACACCATGTTATGCTAAAGCCAAACTATTTTCACCTCATCACCTTTTGACCCTAATTTTATGCCCGCTCAAGGGACGTACCACAAATGCAAAATTTCATAATCATTTTACTTTCTTCACCCATAGAATAGTCAATCATGCAATGCCTAATGGTCTTACGCTCATAAACTCATCTTTTTAGGGTAGATTTGTTATGGTTCTTTTCAATTAGGAGGATTTTTGTCACCTCCTACCAATGACCTTCTTCATTACTTGTTGATTATGCTATATAGGACCAGTCCTCGACACCTAAAATCAAACATACCTAAATAACCTAAACACAACCATGCCTAAATGACCTAGACTCAAACATTCCTAAAACCTACCAATACATCCCTCTACCTTATCATATTCTTCCTTAGCTTATGAGAGAACTAAAACGACTGAGGCCCCTTTTCATCGAGGATATGTAGGTAGCACTTCAAGGGCATGGGGCCCTTTGAGGTTAGCTCAGCTACTTTTACCCTAACCAATTTCCCCTCATTTTTCTATTAACAATTTAACTTACTTAGTTTCCATTTTTCAAAAACATTTGGAAATTAGACAAATCATAAAAACATACATACCTATCATATCATTAAAACATCCAATCAATCATTTCACATATCCATGATATCAAGTATTTTTAAATTTACACCATGACATACATATACATCATCATTTATTTTCCATACTACCAATAACTTGGAAATTAAATCAAACCCATAAACATAACCAAACCATGCCTATACCTAACTCCATCATGCCTACATGACCTCAACTACCTAAATTACCTAGACCCCACCATGCCTAACTCACCTAGACTCCACCATGCCTATACTTGACTCAACCATGCCTAAATGACCTAAAATCAACCATGCCTAACTGAACTTGACTCAATCATGCCTAATTCACCTAGTTTCCATCAATATACAAATAAACAATGGAAATTAAAACAAGTACATCATCCATACAATAAATATCATCATCTATATAACTAGGAAACAAATTGTGTATCAATACACATATACACAAATAAAAATACATATAAATATCTCAAATCACTCAGATACAATCTCACTATCTTGAAATGCAGGAGCGGTATAAAAATAAAAATCAAAAAGCTCTCATATACAACCTCACTATCTTTGGCATGTAGGCCAAGTATATATATCAAAACCTCAAATACAATAATCATACCAAGTGACTAATCGTCACCCCACTTGATATCCTATAGAGCCACCCATCATTGTGTCACCCACCATTTCTTATAACCATCAATGACTCTTATGTTATCAGTCTACCTATCCACCTTTGTCTACTACTCCGTCCCTATTGGCACACTCATACATGGTGGAGACATGGGTATTTCCATGTCATCTCGGTGGTACTATGGAAAATGTGGGGGTACATCTTGTGGAAGCCCAAACTATTGTCTAACCCTATTCACAGGTATCATCTCATGCTCATTGGCATGCCACCACTATATCCACCTCAACATTTGTAGATCCTCTAGCTCCTCTGCCATGCCCCTATATGAGGGATAGCCAATATATGTCCTCCACACAAGATCAACTCCTGAAATCCCCTCCAGAGATATTTGTAATACGACACATCATATGTGTCCCAAGCGATCTATGTTTCCCACCAATGGGTACCCAACGTCAGTATCCAACTCTCAAAAATCCACCCCTGAACCAATAATGTTGGGGAAAACTAGCTAGCCACACACATATGATGTGCTCGTATGCCCAATAGTGTAGTAAAAAAGTGCAACACATCCCAAATCGTTGCAAATCTCATAAGCCCGTTAAACCCTATATAGCTGAACTAGGAAATCCGGTGCCCAAGAGAAGCATATCTACTCTTAAATCATATCATGGAGCACTCCTATCAGTTCTTATGGGAATCTCCCACCCTCCAAATTGGGTAGAACAAAACAACATACTACTTTCATCATCGGTATAGACAACCTCTTCTTACGTGGGTAGGCTAATTACATGTCCCCATAAGAAATTCTCATGATATGGTACCTCAGCTCACCCATTGCCTCACTAAAAACATCCATTATCGGCTCCACCAATCCCTTATAAGTAATAGAATAAATTGGCTCCCCAACAATAGGAAGTCGCAGGATCTTGTATATGTCCTCCAAAGTGATGGTCATCTTTCCCATCAAGTAAATGAAAGGTGTTGGTCATAGAATCCCATATATTGATGAGAGTGACCATCAAACTATGATCTCAAGCTATACACCTATAACACCGGATCCCAATCAATCCAACCTTAGTCATATGCTTTGAATCCTCCATGGTCATGTTGGACCGCATCTATAGCAAAAGAGGTGGTATTGTATCATGCATCGTAAGTGATCCCTTTCCGCATCCACCAAACACAATAATTTCAAGACTAGACTACCTCAAATCACGTATTACCCACAAAACCCTACCAAATCACACCAATCATGCTTACCCTATTTACCTAATTCACCTACAAGCCTACTAACCCTTATCATTACCACCCAATCTAACAGTTCACTTCACCTACTTACCTATCCCATATTGTCAAACATCATATTCTACCCTCATCCCTCTACATACACACTTCACCTACCCCTTTTTATCTATTTTCCTTTCATACCTATCCTTGTTATCGCTATTTTTCCTTAACCTTAATAGGTACGAGTTTTCTTGACCGCCACCTTTGGTTTTCCTTAATCGTCATCAATTCCATTTAACCAATGTTAGCCACCTAGGCCCCGAGTGATGTCACCAAATCTAAATGACATCACCAAACCTTGATTGACATCGGTCTTTGTCATGCAGCACCCAAAAATGGAAACCCATCCCCCCATTATTAAAAATTCACAAAAACCACCTAAAAACCTACTCCCACCCACCCAAACCTACCCTACCCTCATGCCCCAACCTATTTCACCTACTTATGCTATTCCCTGCCCTTCATTTTATTCCATTTTACCCACAAATTCACAAAAATTCTCCACCTAAAATTTTCAACCAAAAAGAGATTTTCACGATATCATTGTCAAACAAACTAGGGCTTCATAGCATCACCTACCTCATCTTGGTGTCATCTCCATGGTGGAATGTCTAGTCATTGCATTGGTGGTCCACCCGACCCCTCTTCCACCTCTACCATGACCAAATCCACTCCTCACCTCTAAATGAATTGAATCACTAGAATCAATCTTGTGGACCCACTAATCAAATGCCATCACCCACTACATGGCTCACCACCTCATCTCAGTGCCTTGTACTATTGTTTTCTAAGCCTCACTTTCTCCTTTGTCATTTTCTAGAAATGGAAAAAGTAAAAATGGATCCGTAAAACATGGATTTTCCTTTTTAAGACCTAAATCAACATGACCGACGATGATCATATCGCGTCCCTACCAAGTGACATTGGTTACACTATAACCAACTTTGGCCACCTTCCTTGACCATTTGACCCACATTTATCCCATTTTCACCTAAAAACATTCTTGACCAAATCCCTACTACCTTACCAACACTTATTATACCCTACCCACAAGCCTAAATTACCTATACATTTCCTTAATTACATTTAGGGACATGTTATTTACCTATACCTCAGCCTTACCCATGCCATGACCTATATACCTTGACCTAAACCACCTTTTGTGACCTTTGAACTTGTGTACTTGTTATAACTTGCAATGCCATTATTATTTATCCTAATGACCTTACCATTCCTATTGTCATGTTGTTTATCCTGACCAAACCTTTAGTGTATCCAGATCATACCTAAATGGTCTTGCACCTAAACTAAGTTGTGTTTCGAACCAGATCTTGTACCCTATATACGAATCACTTTAACCTTGTTTGAATAAACCTATCAAACTTGGACGATGTAGAGTTTGCAAGATCTTCCACCTGGTACCATATCCTAATCTATACGTGTGTGTGCATTCGATTTCCATTACCCATCACCCGATATGACCCTTACCCATTACCCCATATGACCCTTAACCATTACCCAAAAGTTCCCATACCCTTACTCTACAACTCACCTAGCTTTATTTTCATCACTTACTCATTTATCAAACCACTCATAGACTCCATCGACACCTCCTAAGCCACGGTTTGAGGGGATCACCTCCATCCATGAGGAAACATCACCTTTAGCCTTACCTGGGGCAACCCCACTCTCACTTATATTTGGGGAAACCACTTCCTTTTTTTTCAGCATCACGTATCAATAAAAGCTACGCGACAAAAAGGGGCAAATGTAGACACCAGATTTGGGTCACACTCTCCTTGGTCCCCTTTTGAGAAGTTAAAATAACGTGTTCACCTAACCATGATGCCTTTAACCCACATTCATATTAATTTAATTACTTAGAATTGAATTAATACCCATCCTCACATTATTTATTAATTTAATTACTTTAATTAAATTAATTTACACCTCACCCAGCCACATCACCTAGACACCTCACCATGGAATTATTCTTAGCCTATTAATTAACTAAGACTTAGTCTCTACTTATCTTAACTAACTAAGACTTAGTCTAGCCCCAACATTAAATTCATATTCCTTCTCTAACAACATTCCTGTTATCTAAGCGCTAACCATCACTTGAGACTTGAACTAACAAGCGAGAGAATGCCAAACATACCCAAGATCTGCTATTTTTGGTAAACCTAGGATATGCCTCCTTAACCGACATCGGTTAACACTCAACTGAAATTGGTAACCTTAACCATCATCGATCACCATATATAAAGTTTGGAAACATTTTTCTTGTGTTGGTCACTTTGAGTTATAGAGAGAGCTATCTACATTCAAGCACAAACAAGATTTTTCTCAAGTAGCAAGATGACATAATACATCCAACCTGAGGCCCAATCAAGTATCATAGACTAATATGAATGTATTTTCATTTATGGTAGCACTTCAGGAAGAAATGTTGTAGACCGACCACCACATTCTTCATAGATGGACCATCACCTTCCTTCACCCACCAGGATTACAACAAGTAAGTACATTTGATTCTACATCATTTATGTACTTACTTATTAGGTTCCTTATCCTTTTGTTATTAAATCTTGTTATTCCTTGCATTCCTCCATCCTCACTTCCCATCCCATTTACCTACCCCACTCCCAAAACCTTCTACACTTCCATACCTAACCTTTATACCTTTCTGAATTTTCCACATGTTATTACGAACCCAATCAATCCCCTCCATTCTTTATGCAATCAAAGAGAAGTCCAAAACAACATGTTAATCAAATTTCACCAAATTTCCCCTCGACATTGGTTACCTTAACTATCATCGGTTTCCCCTTCACCAACATCGGTCACGGATCGACGCGTCGGTTATTGTACCTCCTCATCAGACTTTCACTTAATTGACCTTAAAACCCCAAAACCTTACAAACCTAATCCAATCCTAATACCATACCTACAACCATACCAAAAACTTTCCCATTTGTCTGTGTAGACACAAAGAGAACCTATATACTTGTTTATGATATTTTTCCATTCCCGGATAAGCGATATCGGTTATCTCTAACTAGAATCGTTCATACCTAAAGCTGTCATCGGTAATATCCATGACCGACATTGGTCTCTGTGTCTGGAAAACTACCTCAGACCAGCAAGCTCCCCAATCACCCAAATCAATCCCAAATTGCACCAGATCTTACCCAGACCCTACCTGTGACCCTCAGATCATCTAACCAGCTTGTAACCTATCCTGAGACCTTCATTATTTTAATTATCAAAGCATTTAATTAGATTAACATTGATAGTAATATGAGATACCTAAATTAAAGTACTAACATTAGACTTGTTTATTTGCATGTCCATTTATTTAATATTGAATTATATATATTAGTGGATTGAAAACCATCGAGGAAGTATCACACTTCTTGAATCTAGATCATGCTAGGAAATCCACTAACCTTTTGATATTAACTATGTTTTGTGGTCTTTCTTTGCATTTCAAGTAGATCCTCCTATCCAAATGGAATCTCATGCAATCAACTTGGATCGGGGAAATTAGAACGCATACATAACCTTCAATTGACATTACAACAAGTATTCCTCCTTGGCCTTCTACCCTTATATGTTTCATTAATTTACTAAGAATCTAGTGAAACAATTTGATTCCAATTTTTCTATTATTAGATCCCAATATCGCTATTATTGGATATAAATTTCACTATTATTGGATTCGAATATTTTCTATAATTGGTTTTAAAATTCAATTGTTTTAGATTTTCATGTTGGGATTATGTAAGGTTAGTATCCATTAACTATTATAAGGCATGATCGTGTTGGAATATTAAAAATAATAAATTCTTGTAAAATTAAGTTCAAAGTGTAAGCCTCACAATTTGAAAAGTGTATGCTCACACTTTCCTCGTAATTTGAAAGTGAAATACTTTATATAAGGTTAGTGGATGATAACTATTATAAGTTGTGAGTTTGTTGGATTAAAATAAAAATAAAAATAACAATAAATTCTTGCAAAAGTAAGTTCAATTTGTGAGCCTCACACTCTCAAAGTAATAGCCTCAAAATTTCAGAATGTGAGCCTTGCACTTTCAAAGTGCGAGCCTCACACTTTCAAAGTGTGATTCTTGTGGTTCTAAAGTGTGAGGAAATTGTGTGCACCATAATTTGAAGTGTGAGGATCATAATTTAAAAGTGCAAGTCTCCCACTTTCAACATGTGAGGATCGCACTTTCAAAGTGCAAGGCTCACACTTTCAAAGTGTGAGGACTCACACTTTCAATGTTGGAGTCATTATGTGCATCCTTGATATTGGCATTGGCCTTGAATGCTAATGGTGTTATTTTTATTTCTGGTCAAACTTACAATAAAATTAAGTGCTCATATTTGTTATGATTCTCTCAAAATATGACCTTTTTTGTTTGATATTATAATAGTGAAATTATTGAAGAAAAATATCAAACTTATGCTAGTTGGTCATTATGTTTTTGGGTTAAATTTGAAAATTGCTGAAGATACGTGGTAGAAGTAATTTTTTTTGGTAGACATTTAAGTTTTCTTATCTCATTCATAACATTGAAACAACTCAAGTATTCTTCTCTTAGATTGTACATGACCTTAAGTTTACTACTACTTATTATTATAAATTATATCTCATATTTATCATTATATCTCACAAATTCAATTACTGTGAAAGAAAGTATAATTTATGCTTGTAAATTGTTCCATCCTCCATATAAATGATGAGTCACTTACTTCCATTAGGAAGAAAATGAATTAATCCTTAACACAATGCAAGAAAAATGCTTGTGAGAAACACAGTCAAATGCCCTTGGAGATACATTGAACCAATATTATATGGTTTACATCAATCAAAAGACACATTGTGCCACAATTGTATTCTTTTGAGTTAGTAATTTACACCATCTTTTTCCAGTGTTGGAGACTCGAGTGAGCCACATTTGCATCACACCCCTCATTGTGGAATAGTGATTTTCTCGAATCTATTTTCTCAAGTCCCCCTCTTGTATCCCATTCTCTTAGCCTTGTATAAGTTGAGTAGATATTCATGGTTTGATTCAATTGATATCTAACTACTAGGCCCTTGTTGTTATTGAAGACTTTTATTGGAATATAATTTTTAAAGAATCTAAAATCCAAATCAATGAATTGTACTTACATAATCCAAATCAATGATGCATGTTCTAGAAAACGAGTAAAAATGGAAATATTTTGTAGGGACAAACCAGAGGGATATATTATGGTGCTCCTTGTATATTTTACCTACACTAAACACATTGGTTTGGAGAACGAATAATTGTCCATGAATAATAACTCAAAGTCTATCTCATCATGCTTTAAGTTATGTGATGATAAATTTAGCGAAAATAACACAAGCGATGTGTCAAACACAATCAAAGGAAAACATTGCAAAAAGTAGGAGAACATGACTAATGGATAAATGGTGTATTCACCAGGTACCATCTTTATTTATGTATTGAAGTGCCCAATAAAATATGTTTTCTTGGATTAGAATCTAATACCAGCACAACCATCAACCATTGATGGAAACCATGATGGAAAACAATAATCTGCATGTCAAAAATCACACGTAAGATATGACGGGTTTCCTTAATACCATCTTAACAGTTTAAATTTCATCTAATATTCCCAAGTTTTAGATACACTAAGATAAGTTGAAATAGTTAACAAAAATATTGATAAGAAAAATTAATAATACAACAATCTACTTATGTGCATAAACCAAAAATTCAACCTAAAATCGAGTAGATCAAAAAATTGTGAGGCATCGAGAAGATGATTTTAGTACAATAATCTAGTTATGCACCTAATTCAAAACTTCATCCTAAAACATATTTGATAGGAGGATGACAACAACTCTTAACATGTAGGACATGAAAAATATCAGACCAAAATGAGATACAACCAAATAACATGAATCATAGATGCAATCAATATAAATAATTAAGGGAAAAACCAAATCAATTGACATAAAAGAGAGAAAATAGTTTAAATTTCCTCTCCTTTATTCACCAATTTCTATCTCAACCAAGTCAACCAAATCATAAGGTTAATATTTTCCTCTCCTCTCCTCTCCTTTGTTCGACAATTGTTATCTCCTCCAATTTAATTTAGCAGTGGGTGGAAATTGGAAATTGGAAATAGCCATGGCCATGAACAATATTGGAAAAAGTGATAGCCATGGCCATGAACAACATTATCTTTTTGATTTTTGTGGTGTGGTACCACAGTGCACCCCCACCCATGAGTCGGAATTAGGGAATTGGGAATAAATATAGCTAGGTGTTTGAAAAACCCTCTGTTTGGTCCTCCTGTGACAAGGAAAAATGATAGCCATGGCCACTAAAAGCATTGGTATGGTGAGTTTGGTGGTGCCATGCCACAATGCACCTTAAGCTATAACACACCCCCACACTTGTGACAAATTGAGAGAAATGGAAATAATTAAAGCTAGGTGTTCGACCCAACCTCCTTCTAGTCCTCTGTCACAAGGATAAAGTGATAACCATGTCCATGAAGAACATTGGCTTGTTGATTCTAGAGGAGCTACTATGCTCAATTCCATGCCACAATACACCACCCATGATTGATTTTATAGAAGATGACATCAATATCTTGTCTAGCACTAAAACAAATTTAAAAGATCCAAAGGATTACATCTTTACATGTCAGTTTGGGAATAGAAGTAGATGGTTCATCTACAAATTTGTTGCAATTTAGAGCTGACACAACTAAGACAAAAAATTGTTGAGCATAAAGCTCCCTAGAATGATAGTAGAAAGAGGATTCCCTAGTGGCTTGAAGTACTATTGGAGTGTGACTTATTTTTTCATCTCTTTGGTAATAGTCTTTCAAGAATTTTTGAGTTGCTCAACATTTAATAAAATTTAAACCAAAGTGATAGCCATGGCCATGAACAAAATTGACCAAAGTGATAACCACGGTTACTGAGAAAAAAATATGCGTGTTGAGTTTGTTGGTTCCATGACATAGCGCACCCCCATCCACAATGCATGTGCCATGTATGAGATGGATTTATGGAATTGGGAAAAAAATTAGCTTGGCGTTAGACCTAGCTTTAGTCTTGTCCTCATTTCAAAGTGATGGTCATGGCCATAAAAACATTAGTGTGCTATGTTTGGTGGTGTCATGCCATAATACACCCCTAGCCACAACACACCCCACACGCCTAAGACAAATTTAGGATATTGGGAATAAATATAGCTAGCTGTTCGACCTAGCCTCCTTCTAGTCCTATTGTCACAAGGCCAAAGTGATAGCCATCAATACGAATAACATTGGCATGCTTTGAGTTTGGTAGTGTTATGCCATAATACACTACCTAGCCATAACACACTCCACATACCGAGATGGATTTAGGGAATTGGGAATAGATATAGGTAGGTGTTTGACCCATCCTCCTTATGTTCTTGGTCTGACAAAGCCAAAGTTATATCCATGACCACAAACAACATTGGCATGCTGAATTTGGTGGTGCCATGCCATATTGTACCCCCATCCATAATACACCCCACATGCCTAAGATGGATTTAGGGAATCAAGAAAAAATAGGTAGGTGTTTGACCCTATATTATTTTTTTCCTACTATCACAAGACCAAAGTGATCCATGGCCACGAAAAACATTGGCATGATGAGTCTAGTGATGCCATGCCAAAACGCACCCCTAGTGCACTCCCCAACCACAACACACCCCCAATGCATCCCCATACATAGAAAAAAACATAGGCCATAAACCACCCACTAGCACATCCCCCAATTGTAGCACAAAACATAGACCACAACACACCCTAGGCCTAGGATGGATTTAGGGAATTGGGAACAAATATAACAAGGTGTGTTTAAAAATAGTTGTAATGTAATGGGATTACTAAAAAGGTTTTACAATAAATGGTCAAGCATATTTTTATGCAATAACTCCCCTAGTTATTCTAATGAGTTATATTCATATTTTGGCTCGAGATCTTCATTGTAGTTTGTGTATAGTTCACTTGTCACCTTGGCTAGATTCCTCACACACCTTATGTTCTTATCTTCTACAATTTCCATCCTTCCTTTTTCCTTTTCCTCTTTGTTCCATTCTCTCATTGCGCGCACCATCTATGCATTCACCTCCTTCCCAGTAGCTCATGCACCCTCCACGTGTGCCCTATAATTTCTTCCTAAAATCAGCTAAGTCCTTGTCACTTTTGTGTGCCTCACACATTACGCAATAATAGTTTCTCATTGACCATAAATTTCTTCCTTAGACATTTATCCCATTTATCTCATGCATGTCTCTTTTGTGCGTGCCCTTTTTCTATTTTCCTCTTACACCTCACTCTTCCATGTGCATACCTTTGTGCCTTCTTTTGCACCTTCTATGCCACATGGCATCTATTAGACATTGAGTGTTATACACATAACAAATCAAAGTGTGCCAATAGGTCGTCGAATCCTTGCAATAAACCAATGGGTGAAACGTGGTAGAAATGATGAAAAAAATCAATAGTTTCTCATTTATTTAGGTAATCCAAGCGCATCATGTGTCTTGCGTGCCCATTTTGCATTGTAGATATTCTGACAGTCATAAATTTTGTTTTAGTGCTCAAATCCTTGTGTACCCAAACTTTTCAGAAATCTGCTGATGTGGGCTACAAGATGGAAAATTCAAATAAAAATTTAAGTAGGATTTGTAAGGTAATGAGTAGGAAAATGTATTTCACGTAATTAATAGGATATCAGATTGCTTTAACCACCCAAATTTTATTTGATCAGCCATCCTTCCTTCTCCAACATGCCAAATAGACATGGATAACTACACTTGATAGATTTACAGGAGATTTATAGGAATTCATTTTTGGTGGTTGAATTTTCAAATCACATTCTCCCTCCTTTTCTCTCTCATCAATTCATCTATAAATGTAAGAACTTGGATCATTATAAAGGGTTGGAAATTTTTAGATCCGTAAGTGTTTTCTAAGACTCCATATGTTTGTATTTTGAGTTACATACCTCTATATCTTACTATTGCACGTGGACATAAGCCTTTAGATTCCATTGTAATAAAAGTACATACATACCGGAAGTAATAGAAGCATTGTTTTATGGCTATCTTCTACTTTGATGTGTCTATATTCTTATTTATTTCCTTTTGCATTGTGTGCTTTCTATGTCATTTTAAGATCCTTGTACCCCATTTTCTAGTTATGTTTCATGAAATTGATAGTGTAAATATGTTCGGTTTGTGTTACGCATGCCTAGCATTCCCTCATGTTTTCTCCTTTGTTTTCACTCGTAAGATAGTCATCCCACTTTTTTTGGTGTTATTTCCTCCCTTATTTTAGTTTTCCTTTATTTTATCCTTCCATCACCTATCCCTTGGAATTTTAGCTTAATTTTTCCCTTACAACATTAGGAGTAATAATAGCATTAGAAATAAGTAGAGGAACTATCCGTTTTAGAGATCCGTCTCAAGTGCGCAAGGTCCCACAACTTGGAGAAAGTTCCATTGTTGTCTCAAACAACTTAGTTCTTTTAATCTAAGACACGAGCACACATTTTACAACCAAAATTTTTTGGCACGCGCACAGTGGGACAAGCATTAAAAGCTTAGATTTCAAAATTTCTAAGTATGGTGTGTGGCTTAGTGATTTTAAGTATTTGGAGGCTAGTTTCAACACATCCGGTGACTCCCAATACTCGGATATAATTTTTAGCAATTAGAGTGCCTTTTATGAGAATAGTGCATACGAGACAAAGTGTTATAGCTAAAGGATCCTTCAAATACCTCTAAATTTTTCCAAGAAGCACATGTCACATATCTCTTGCACGTGTATCCCCATCTCCAACATGTCGTGCACATTCCACTCCTCCTAAAAAAATCTAAGTGACCTACCATGGTGTTTTAACCATCCCCTCATCCAAGGAACTTTTCCATCTTCTTTGGTGGAAGCCCACTCAATGTTAATGCACAAAATGACATGCATGCAGCCATACTCAAGATCATTCCATACTTCACGGGAGAAAATCAAGTTACCCCTGTCAAGCACATCTAGGATGTGGCCAATGTATGCTTTGTTTATCTGATCACACATGATGATGTAGTAGTTAAGATCCATGCAGCCTCATTCAAAGGTAAATCCCTCCAATAATATCGTGGTTTGAGACCTATATCCATTGTTACTTGGGATGATCTTGGAATGACATTGTGCAATTACTTATAAGATCAGTTAGATCACCTATCATTGGTGGAACATCCGACTACAACAAAGTGAGTACCTAATGAGCAGATGACTCATTTAAATATAAAATTCTAGAAGACTTAGGATAGAATTCCTTAAGTGGTAAGAGATACAATCTAACATGCTTTCTGTATTATCTAAGATATTTGAATAATGAAATCTTTTTATGATTCAATCTATGGGTGGAAGGACCTTACTTGTTGCATAAAACATTGTAATAAGTGCATAGAATAGCCTCATACAGGGAGGAAAATTGGATCCTAGACCTCTTACACCCTTATTTTTAGAGATGTCTCTAATGCCCCAACCTTATATTGCCCCTGTCCAAGTGCAAAGCATGCAACCTATTGCATCCATATCATATTATCTTGTGTAGTAGAAGTAATATGATGAGATGAAGGCCCTGATTAGGAACTTGTCTAATAAAGTCATATCTTTGGAGAAGCAACAGGTGCAAGCCTTTAGGAATAGTTATAATAAGGCACATAACCTGAACAATCAATCTTGGTGGAATCAGTATGGACACCAAAGATATGTGTAGAACTAGCAGAATGATAGATTTCATGCTAATGCACACTTTCCCTTGCAAGTTATTCATCCAGCACAACCTCTTCCATCTCCCATCACTTGCCAGACACTTTTTCTAGTTCAAAATAACATGGCACAAGAATCAAAATGGTTTTTTCCTTGCAACATGCCTCACAGTCAATATCACTATGCCAATGTCATGCGTGCTCAAAACTACATGATTCATGCTTTGCTTCTAACTGTGAACCTTCTATAAGCGTAAGTGATCCTGAGAACCAAGAAAAGCTCGAAGGTCCTCCTAAAGCCAACTTTATATTATTTGGCATCGAGGAATTATGTGTAATCAATCAAGATGCAGATGATACATGTAGACCACACACCGGGTTGTTGATAACACAAGGTACAAAAAGATAATGCTTGAGTCTAGCACATAGGTCACAATCCCAAAAACACAAGCTAAACCTAAAAAGTAAAAATATGTAGCCAAGGCATCTAGAAATATAAGTTCTTGAATTCCTACACTCGAGGCTCTGTGAAATGCTCCTATTGAAATATTGTGTGCACCTCTTTTGGTAGGTCAAACCCTTGCGTAAGCTAAGGTACTTTTCATTGGACCTAAACAAAATAAAAAGGATGTTGGTGTGCCCTAAATGCATAAGTCCCTCAACCTTCCATTCAACATTGTGGATGAGATGAAGAATATAAATATGAATGTCATAATGTGGGAAGCTCTAGCCATTCCATCTCAACACGACCTATTGCATGAATCTCTCGACACAACTTTCATGCACCAACCCATCTATTAAAAGGCCACACACCTATTTTAATATATGATAATAAGAGGAGAAGAAAGTGAGTAATGTTGTCAAACCACACGCTTTTATATGTCCTTGATCATGGGAAAACAACTTTTCCATAATTGTATGATTGACTTAGGCTCTAGTACTTCTATCATGCCTAAGAAAATGATTGATGTCTTAGGTCTTTAGTATATCACCTTGACAAAAGGACTTATGTAACTTGATGGTTCAACTATCACCACTTTGGGGATCATCAATGATCTTGTGTCAACCCTCCATGCATGTCCAAGTCTTACAATAAATCAAGATGTGTCAATCATTGATTTACCCCTCTATTTTACTGTGTTTGTCAAGAGAGTTTATTACTAAAGTGGGTGGCTACTTGTTTTATGATTAGACCCATATGTTAATCAAGAAAAGGTATGGTACCTAGTTTACCATACAATCTGAGGTAATATTTTCCTATCATGTAGAGTCATATGACCCATCCCCTCCCTAAGCCAATTTTTTAATCTAAGAACAAGTTTTAGTATCTAAAAGAACAACTTTGTCATGCCCCCTAATCCTAACTTAGTTCTTTATGAATGGGCAGAAAGGCATGAAAAATTTGATCCATATATTTAAAATCTTGAAGCTTATGAAATGGGGATTGCTACTTATTGCATCATTGAATAAGAAGTTGTGTTGCCACCCATGCTCAAGAAAAGTGATTAAAATTCTGGTCTTTAGAAATTATACATCAATGGATCCAAAAGTAGAAATGGCGTGGGAGAAGGAGTTGTTCTCATTTACCCTAAGAATGAGAAATTATTCTTTATGCATAGGTTTTAGTTTGCATGTTCCAATAATATGGTATGATATGAGGTGCTAGTGCATGGTCTTCTCATTGGTGGGAAGAGAAACATTAAGGTGTCTTTGTAGATTTTTGGGGACACAAAATTGGTCATCCACTAGGTCACAAACAAGTGTGGTGAAAAAATAAGATTCTCAAAGCTTATAAACATAGAGTGTGGGATATTCTTAAGATATTTGATGCTCTAAATCTATAGGTGTTGTCGCGCAAGATGAAAAAAGAAGCCAATGAAATGGCCGTGCTTAGTTTGTAGTTATCTTTCCTAAGGACTTTGTCAAAGGGAAAACACAACACATCAAAGTGGTAATAGGACATTCATTCTAGACAATAATATTGGATGGAAAGTGTTTGACAATGATGTGCAGATTATCCAATTTATCCAGTTGAAGCTAAGTTATCATCATGCATGCAAGCTAACTTGCATGATAGCTATGGTGACCAAGTGATATAACTGAAGACAAATAAGTTTCCTAAAGGGTTGGTCACCTTAGAGAATTTTTAGCCCTGATGAGGAGTTTGAGGGTGAATAAAATTATATGTACATGACATAGGAATACTACTCCCGAATCACTATTGCATGTGGAAAGAGTTTTTATTTATAAATCTTGTGTGCATGAAGAAAAAGAGGCATTCATCTCTCTATCAAAAATATAGTGATGTATTCCCATAGGAGTATGAATATCTAAAGGGATTTGATCTAAGTGTTACTTAACACTCCATTGAACTTGATCTTGGTATCAAGCCTATCATACAAAATTAGTGGCTAGTCAATCAAAAAATAGATCCCTCATGAGGAAAGAGTTATCTAAACTCGTTGAAGTAAATATAATTTTTCCTATCAAGTACTCTATCCGGGTCAGAAATCTAGTTCCGGTTGCAAGAAGAATGGAGAAATCAGACTCTCCATTGATTTTAGAGATATAAATAAGGAATATTTTAAGGATCATTATCCATTTCCTTCTATGGAACAGATTATGTAGATTGTGGCTCACATGCATAGGTTTTCAATGTTAGATGGATACTCTAGCTTTAATCAAATCTTGGTCAAGGAAGAGGATCAAAACAAAATAATGTTTATAGCTAAGTGGGGAACATATGGATATTAGAAGATGCCATTTGGTTTGTCAAATGTAGGTGTAACATTTTAGTGTGTAATGTATATTTCATTTAAAGGATACATAATTGAGTTCATCTCGGTTTACCTAAATGATGTCACTATTTTCTAAAAGTAGAGTGCGAGATCACATGACACATATGGAGAAAGTATTTGAGAGATGAAGAAATTTTATGGTGTCTCTTATCCCCAAGAAGTGTAATTTATTTATGGCACATGGAAATATTTAGGGATATGTGGTCTCAAAGGATTGCATTGTAATTTATCTTGAGCATGTTTCAGCCATCCTAGCTCTCTCCGTACCCGCACACAAGAAATTCTTGAGTCCTTCCTCAGAAAAATCAAATTTGTTAGGAGTTTCATTCCTAACTTTGTAGGACTGCTAAGACCCATCACCCTCATACACAAGAAGGACATAACCTTTAGATGGAAATCAAAAGGAAAATAAATCTTCAACAAGATCAAGAAAGATATTTCTTACATGCCGAAACTTAACAACTTAGATTACTCAAAGTATTTCATTATTTATGATTATGGCGTTGATGTAATTATTTATCTTGTTTTGACACAAGAAAATGAAAAAGGGCTAGAGGAACTACTTGTATACACCAAAATTGGGTCACACTCCCCTTGGTCCCCTTTCGAAGAACCAACTTAAACACATTCACCTAACCATGACCCTTATACCCCACATTAATATTAATTTAATTATTTACAATTAAATTAATACCCATCCTCACCCCATTATTAATTTAATTACTTTAATTAAATGGATGCACACCTCACCTAGACACCTCACCATAGACCTATTCATAGCATGTTTCCATAAATGAATAAGACTTGGTTCAAACCTAAAAATCAAGGCCTATTATTCCTCTAACCATCTTCCTACTCATAAAAACATAACGTCCATTCTGATCCATGAATAAATGGATAGATCGGGCCCAAATGATTGCAAGATATTTAATTTTTAGTAAACCTAGGGAATCCTACCTTGACCGATTTCAATCATCCCACGAACCAATGTCGTTTAATCAAGAACCATCATCGGTTACCATTTATTCACTTGAGGAACCTTGTGGAAAAGGTTGGCACATTTTGGAATCAAGGAGAAGAGAAGAGAGTTACATGCAAGCAGAACTAGAGTCTTTTCACACCTACAGACATCCATAGCCAGCACCAGGACAAATCCAGAGGTATTGCACTCACGATAACATTTTAGGAAGCATTACTGCAGTACCAAACATCATTCCTCTGATCAACCATCATCACCATCTAGCCATTTGAACCTGCACCATAGTAAGTACACTTTTTACCTGCATCATCTATTTCTACTTTAGTCTATTGGGTTCTTCTATTGTTGTTATTAGTTTCCACTTGCACCCTCATTCCCCTACCATTTAATTTCTTGTAAATTCAACCATTCCTCTGTCCACACCATTAAATTAACTATATCCGTGATACCCATCTTTGAGTATAACTAAGATTCCCACATACCTCTCCACCCCCTTTTGTCTTTGTTTAACCTCATATCAACCTCTACAACCATATCGTTTTGAAATTAATCAGCACGCCTCTACCGCGCCGATTACCCATGACCGTCATCGGTTCTACCTAACTGTGATCTTTCATACCTTGGTAGACGTCGGTATTTGTGTCTACCAACACTATGTAAAACAACAAACAAATACCTACCAAAAAACCCAAACAACTTATCCAATCCCACCAAGACCCAGTCTATGAATTGTAAACCAACTAAACAAACTCCGCAACCTGACCCGAAGACCTTGACCCACATAGTTTTTAGTATTTAATTGGATCGATGCTGATAGTGATCTAAGGTACCTAAATTAGAATACTAGCACTAGATTTGTTTATGTACGTATTTCAGTTATTTCATATTTGTTTTATAAAAATAGTGGATTAACAACCTTCTAGGAGTATCACACTTCCTGGATCTAGCATACACTAGGCAGTCCACTATCATATATTATTTAACTCTTCTTTGGTGGTCTTGTTTTCAATTTTAGGTAGTCCCTCCTAGCCAAAAGGAAGATCTTATAGTTAGCATTGGATCAAGAAGTTAGAACGCACGCATCAACCTCCAATCGACTAACACAATGGGTATTCCTCTCTGCATCCCATAAAATTATCTATTTCGTCACATTCAAAGCGTAAAGAAAATGGTGAAACAATACTAGCTTTCTTTATCCAGATGCTAAATAATTCTAAGTTAAAATACATTCACATGGATAAATAGGTCTACTTCATCATGTGAGTGCTCAATAAATTCAAGAGCATGCTTTCCACAAACCACATCAAGGTGTTAGTTTCACATGTAAGTGTTAGAGACTTCATCATGGGAGAAAAAATCGGTGAAAAATAGCATTATGGGTGACCAATATCATGGAGTATGATGTGACTATGAAATCCATGAATATGGTAAGAGGAAACACGCTATGCAAAAAAAAATTCGAGGACGTGCAAAATGATCTTGAGAATTTATTATTTCTCGGATGAAGATATCCTGCATACGAAATTGAATAGAATAAATCCTCGACGCGTGTGACCTGGATGTGGAAGTACATGACCTCATTACTTTATGAGGGTGCATACCCTCTTAGTTTGAACAAAGAGAAGAGAAGACATCATAGGCTGCAATCTATCAAATATATTTTTATTGATTTCCTTCTCTTCAAAAATAACCTTGATGGTATGTTGTTGATATGTATTGACAACACACAAACTAAAAAAGTGTTTGTAGAATTTCACGATGGATTATCTGGTGGAAACTTTTCTCCTAAGTATACAACAATGAATATTATAATGACATGAATATTTTGGCCTACCCTATTCACAGATGTGCATAAGTGGGTCTTAAAATGTAAAGAATGTACTTTCTTTGTAGGAAAGAAACGATTAGTAGCACTCCCCTATGACCAATCCAAATGGATCAGAATTTTGTGCAATGGGGTATTGAATTCACAAACATGATCAATCCTCCTTTAAGTGATGGGCATAAATGTGTATTGATAAGCTATGGACTACTTCACCAGATGGAAAGAAGTTGTCATGCTCCAAGAATCAAGCGAGTTAGTTATCCTAGAATTTCTCGAAGGAATAGTAATAAGGTTTGGCGTTTCTCAAACCATTATCTATGATAATACAAAGGCCTTCCTTGGGATGAGAATCACTAATTGGGCACTAATCCTTGGAGTATATTTGAATACTTCTTATAATTATTACCCTCGGGAAATGGTCTGTTAGAATCGATGAACAAGAACCCGATTAGGATCATGAAGCGGATAATGGATATCAACTAGAGATAGTGGCATACAAAGGTCCCTAGCATGCTTTGGGTAGATAGAATCATGACAAAGAAGGAAATTTGAACTTCACCTTATAAGCTCATCTATGGAGAGGATGCTCCACTTCTTTTAATACTTTATTTGAATTCATTGGCACTTACTCAATAACTAGAATTGGAGGGTGCAAACCAAAGAGAAATCGAATGTCATAGATGGTTGAATGTGAATAATCAAGAAACTCTACCATGATCAGGCTAGAAAAAAATTATTAAGTAAACAAGAAGTGGTTTAAAAGAAAGGATAGGCCTCACGATTTCAAATTTGGGGACTTGGTCTTAAAGTGGGATGTTGACAGAGATAAACCAAGATGCCATTCAAAGTTTGATGCACTTTGAAGTGGCCCATATATTATTAGTTCATGAAAAGAGGATAAATATTTCAAATTATCTCATCTTGATGGAGGTAGGTTATCAATCCCAGTCAATGGGATATATCTTAAACCCTTCCGTTGAGTTTGTTGCATCATTTGTATATATTAGAGTAGTTTCAATTCCTCCAAGTGCATTGTGCACACATTATTTTGTTTGTACATAGTTCTTTCTTCTCACATGCTTCTTGTGTGTGCTATTTTGTTTCTTCTAGGATGCCGATGATCTTATAACAATTTCTAACAATTCAATAGGGTTCAAAACAAACTTCAAAAAGGTTTCATCAAGTTATTTAAAAGGGTTTTTTCAAAGTTATAAATTAGTTAATACACAATGTGAGAATTGATGCTCAATGGATACTATAAGTTATTGATATCCTTCATATAATAGAAAATGGGCCCCAAAAGTCACCAAATTTTTATCCAAATAACTTCCTAGTTATTTCGACAACTAATATTCATATTCGGATCTTTGATCTTCATTGTAGGTTGTTTACACTTTAATTGTCTCCTTGGGTACATTCTCGCGCGCCTTGCACACTCCTCTTCGTGCTTTCCATCTTTCCATTTTCCTTTTCCTCCTTGTTCCATTCTCTAATTACACATACCCCGTGTGCATTAACCTTTTCCTAGAAGCTCATGCACCCTCCACACACATCCTAGACTTGATTTCCAAAATCAACTAAGTCCTTGGCACTTTCACATGCCCCTCACATTACTTTGTAATAGTTACGCCTTGACCATTCATGTCTTCCTTATAAATTTATCCCATTTCTCTTGCGTGTATCTCTTTTACACCCACCCTTCCTTTTTTTTCCTCCCGTACCTCACTCTTCTATGTGCATACCTTTACACATTCCTCTCGCACCTTCTATGCCACATGGTATCTATCAAACATTGAGTATGCTACACATAACCAATCGAGTGCACCGAGAAGGGTGTTGAATCCTTACAATAAAAAAATGGGTGAAATGTGGAAGAATTGATGAAACAAATCAGTAGTTGATCATTTCTTCAACTAATCCATGTGCGTCATGTGTCTTGTATGTCTAGTTTGCACTACGGATCTTCGAAAGTCATAAATTTTGTGTCGGTGCTCATATCCATGTGTGCCTAGACTTTTTAGAAAAAAATTGACATGGGCTACATGTTGGACCATTCAAATTTAAATTTTAGTGGAATTTGGTAGGTGAGGATATGGAAAATGTCTTTCATGCCATTAATATGTGATCCGATTGCTTCAACCACCCAAATTTGATCTGATCTACCTTCTTTCCTTCTCCAACATGCCAAACAAACATCTAGAATCACACTTGATGGATTTGTAGGAATTCATTGTTGTTGGTTGAGTGTTTGAATCATATTATCCCTCCTTATCCTATTTTCTCTCATTAATGCATCTATAAATGTAAGATCTTGGCTCATTGTAAAGGGTTTGATATTTTGGATCACTTAGTGTTTGCTAAGACTCCATATATTTTTATTTTAAGTTCTGAGACCTCTAGATCTTGCTCTTACCTGTGAACATCAGCGTTCAAATGCCATTGTAATTAATCTTGTGCATACTTGGAAGTGATAGAAGCATTGTTTTGTGGCTATATTCGTCTTGAGGTGTTTATAATCTTGTTTCTTTCCTTCTTTTTGCATTATGTGCTTTCTATTTCATTTTAATTTCCTTACAACCCCATTTTCTAGTTTTGTTTCATGAATTCAATGGTGTAAATGTGTTTTGGTTTTTTTGCGTGCCTAGACTTACCTCATGCTTTATCCTTTGTTGTCACTCATGAGCAGATTGTGCTCATACCCATTTTTCAAGTTTTATCACCTTCCTTAGTTTAGTTTTCCTTTTTGTTATCCTTTTATCCCTAGTTTCTTGAAATTTTACCTTTATTTTACCCTTCCAATATTAGTAGTAGTAGAAGTAGAAATAGGTAGAGGAATTGGCATTTACGGATATCTGTCTCAAACATACAAGGTTCTAAAACTTGGAAACAGATTCTATTGTTGTCTCAAACAACTCAGTCTTTCGATCTAATACACGGGTGCACATTTGACAACCAACATATACTTAAGTGGAGATTCTTTTGAATGTGCATTTGAATTTATTTTGTATGGTAAGGAGAAAATTAGACAAGACAAGGTAAAAGTGATATTGTAGCATTACATAGATGAAGTGAAATTATAATGGTCCTCGGGTTGCGAGTTGACCTTGAAGGGTAGTCTATGAAAGTTGGTATTATCTTGTTCCCATTTCCTATTCTCATATTTGTCTATGTGGGTCACACACAAAACCATAGAAGTGGTTGAAAGGGTGAGTCGTGACCAAATAAAGCATGTATTTTCCATCATAAGTAGCAAATGGAGGGGTTTACACAAATAAAAGGTACATTTCATAACCCAATTCCCCGTCCCTTCAGTCCCCTAGATCTTCTTGCTAGTTGGGATAAAATACATTAAAAAATGTAGGGGAGGAGATAGATTTAGGGAAATGGGAATAAATATAGCTATGTTTTTAACCCAACCTCCTTATGGTCCTCATGTTAAACTGATAGCCATGGCCATGAAAAAATAGGCGTGCTGAGTTTGGTAGTGCTACTATAATCAATTTCTTGCCATAGTGTACCCTCCATGCCGAATTTATAGAAAATGACATCGAATTCATGTCCAACACTAAAATGGAATTGAAATAACTAATCAATTCCATTGTTAGACACTTAATAGGATCTCTCTTGTAAAAGTATTTCACACCAAATTCAAAAATATTACATCCAATTATGTGAGTGTTGAGGAGAATAAGGGAAAAATAATAGTGACCGATAGGCTAGTAATTACCTTCTATAAGAATATAATTTATGATCAATCATGAAGAAGGGATGGGGAATAATGCAATTGAACTTGAAAGATAAGATGTTTGATGTATCTCGTGAACAAGTTTGGTGGGTAGTTACAAAAACAAATAGTAAAAAAATAGAAGTTTGAAATTAGAAAGGCATTTTACAGAAGTTGGAAACATCTTGTTCTAATTTTCCATTCTCATATTAGTATATGTGGGTCACACACCATGCCAACATCACACGCTATAGGAAGTGGGTAATCACAACCAAAGAAAAATGAATTTACCCTTAGAAGAAGCACACAAAGGGATCTCGCACAAAAAAAAAAGTTATATTTTAGAACCAAGTGCCTTGTCCCCTTAGTATGATGCATTTTATTACTTAATTAAATCCCGAGGTTTTATAGAAACAAAATTTGGGTCACACTCCCTTGGTCCCCTTCAATTAATTAACATAACACATTTAACTAATCATGACCCCTTAATCCCATATTAATATTCATCCTCACATTATTAATTGATTTAATTATTTTAATTAAGTTAATTTCATCCTCACACCTCCACCTCATCATTACACCTCACCTTGAACCCATTCTAGGGGCATTTAACTCACAGTGACCAAGTCATCACTCTCAGCACTGAGTCATCACTCCCAGTGTTGAGTCACCACTTGACCTAACTAACTAAGAATTATTCTCAAACCTAATTGGACTTATTTTATGACCTTAATACCTTTTCTAGCAAGAACCCAACTTCCCTAAGCAGACTCAACTTGGAAAACATGCCAAATCTGGGAAGATCTTCCTATTTTTGGTAAAAGGGACTAATTCACCCTAATCAATGTTGGTTTTTCCTTAGTGACACCGGTTACCTAACCACCATCAGTCACCTTATATACACTTTCACAACTCTTTACACGGTTTGGTCATTCATTTATTGGATCCTTATTACATTAAAGTGTGAATCCAAATCCTATGAGCATCTAGACGACATAAAATACTCAACCACAGGCCCAATAAAACATCTCATTCTCCTTCCAGAGCATTGTAATACTCAAGAGAACACTTTGGGAGTAATGCCATGACACTAAATTTGGAATCTTCTCACAGATCAAATACCATCCACCTTCATCTACCGGATCTATAAATGTAAGTAAGTATTCATGATTTCAGTCCTATTATGCTTTCTTAAAGTATAGATTCTTTACCTCTTGAATTACACTTTGTTTCTTCCCGTATTCCTTTGTCTCCCTCTTCTCACCAATCCACCAACCAAACCACCTACAACCTTTTTTCCTTCTCGTGACTTCCCCCTCTTTATCCTTGAGTCTTCTTAGTAATATTATGAACCTAACCATGCCCTTCTCACTCTCTTTTGCAATCAATGAGAATCCCAAAAACATGTTTTATCATGTTATTTTCAATTTCCCCTACCGACTTAAGTTTACCCTACCACCATCGGTTCCACCCCTATATCGACATTGGTCACCATACCTATATCTGTCTCTATGTCATTTTATTCCTTTTGACCAACAAGCCTCCCGATCAACCAAAACTAACCCAAATCTTACCCAATCATTTGTTGTCCCTTCACTGACTCTCTGCCGAGAAATGCAAATCTAGGCATAACCTAACAAACCTCCGATATAATCACAACCTTTCCTATGAGATTAGATTTGCTTATTGTATTCACACGAGATACCTAAATTGTATAACTACAAAGTAGCATTTTCTTACTTCATGATATTTGCAACATTAATTTGTATTTAAAAGTGGATTGACAACCTTCAAGGAAGCATCACGCTTCCTTGATCTATCATTTAGCTAGGCAATCCACTAACATGTATTATTAATACTATCTCGGTGGTCTTGTTGTGTATCTTACAGGTCAATCCTCCTAGCCAAAGAGAATCTCTTCATGATCATCTTGGATCAAAATTCATTGGCGTGCACATTTAACCTTTGACCTACATCTCACAAGTATTCCTCCTTAACTATTTTAATTTCTATCTATTTCATTGTGGAAATCCTAGAAATTATTGGTGAAACATTTTGGCACGCCTAGTGGGACCCATATGTGGTTCTTTACGTTGTTCATTCCTAGGGAAAAATTATTGCATGTCTATTTTCATTCGAAATAAGTTCACATTAAGCTTCTTCTCTGGAAATATTATTTTCTTCTGATTGTCTCAGTGACACTTATTTTTCAAGATTAACAAGAATTATTCTTGTTTCTTTTCTTGCATTACTTAATGAAAGTCATGCCCTTAACATTTTCATATATTGTTCTCATCGAATCTAACTTGTTGATTTGGGTTTTTAAAACTTGTGCATTTGCATTGTTGATTTTATTGCATTGCAACACATCTAAATTGTGGGAAACCTATTTGCTGGAAGTCATGCCCAGCTGATGGTTGAAAAATTAAACTATAGCTCACATTTTTCACACTCTATATACCAAATCATTGAAAATAAACTACACAGTTCTAGAACAACATATTTCCCAGAAGAAGTTGTCAACGATAACATGATTAGAGGATTGACAGTAAAATCTAGTTGGTTTCTCTATCTAGTTCTCATCTCAAAGAAGGATCTCCCATGTAAAACTTACCCGAAACCAGCCATAGTTGTTGGTTTTTATAGGGCACCTTTGTTAACCAAAAATTCTATTCTTCTTATAGTCAGTCCTAAATGGCATAAGCCACAACATAAAATCTAAATCTTAAGATTTTGTGTTTGTTAGCTTTTTGTCTTCCCGTTTTGAGGTGTGAGTTGTGTTTCTTCATTATTTCTTATCCTTTTATGCCCCACATCATGATTGGTGTATTTTGGTTTTATTCTAGATGTATTAGGACTCCTCATAGCCATACTCAGTCTCTGGTTTGGCCCTTTTATTTTATCTAAATCACCAAAACTTCATTTTTCCTTCTCTTCCCATATTTCACAAGAATCGATATTGGTCTAGAGACCACCATCAATTACATCATCTCACAAAGCAATAGGTTAATTGATTAACGCCATTTTTATGCTTTTTTGGTTACTTTTACCAAAATAGTATTTTCCACCTTTCTGTTCTCTTTGTGTCTTTTTTTTGCCATTTTTATCACACTTTTGGGTCTCTCGATATCATCTTGATTCCAAGTTGACCCATTTTTCACCTTTCATTTCCAGATCTTTGAATCTCTTGTATTTTTACAAGAATTAACACCGGTTTGAATCGACCAAGCGGTGGTTACC
This sequence comes from Taxus wallichiana var. yunnanensis, assembly GCA_018340775.1. Lineage (NCBI taxonomy): Eukaryota > Viridiplantae > Streptophyta > Pinopsida > Cupressales > Taxaceae > Taxus > Taxus wallichiana. Next base: position 204,109,605 of record CM031243.1, read on the forward strand.
CTCATTCCAAAGCATCGGTTACCCCAACCAATGTCGGTCTCTATATTTTGATGTTTCAATCCGAATAGTGATCTAATCACTCATTTTAGATCAATTTTCCCCATTAATTTTGTTTTTTTACATCATCAAAAAGCTCACAATACCTATTCTATCATTAGTCACATGGTTTTGAATCGTAAACAAGGTAACTCTCTCACATTTCATGGTAGCCATAAACCACTCCCACCTATTCCATTGCCCCCTTCAATATCATCACCCATAGACCCCTATCGACTCTTTCCATACCCACTTTTAATGAGGAGTTCACGAGAATCCTTGATCACAACCCCATCGCTCTCAAAGACTATCTCACTCATTCATCTACCCATGATTCATCAGACAAATCATGGGACAAATTGTAGACAACATGCATATGTCCATTCGTCCTACCCTCACACCCACTTCTCGCATTAGCTACTACTAGAATGGCCTTGTTGTCTTCCACCTTACCACCTATGGTTTCTTAGCTTGACCCTACATCATAAATATATGCTACACCTATGATATCTATTGTGACTTTGACATATGTCACTCTTATGATGTCAACCATGCCTTTATAAACCACCTTGAGTGTAGGTCTATTTACACTCGCCACCTCTCATATACCTATTGATTCTCGCCACCAATGGTGATGGTAGCCCATACCCCTTTCAAAAAAATTATCCTCTCCATCCTAAAGTCTCTTCCTCCGATTGCTACGATATTATTTACATCCACTCCACCTACCTACACTTACTACCGAAAACCCCTATTTCATCTCGCTTATTTAGGATACTTGTCATCTACATCTATTCTCGCCCTACATTCCTTCCTCACAATTTTTGTACTTGGAACCACCACATACTAGGATGCCACCCATGTCATACACACCTCATCTACCCCTTATACTACTGGGGTGCCACTATCATCACAACCTATTAATGATCTTATCAAAATGATGATGAAAAAGATGCAAACATTGGAAACATCTATCTCCGGCTCACGTAACTCTCTGACATATGATGAGATTTGTAATGATCCCATTCACCCATCCATTCCAATTCATCCATACCATCCCCATTGTGAAATTCCTAAATTCAATTGATTCAACGGTAAAGAAGATCCACAACAAATCTCATGGTCTTTTAAACATGTGTGTTATCTGATCACTCATGATGAAGCTTTTCTCTTGCAAAAATTCCCAAAGTGTCCTTGATAGGACTGAATTTAGATTGGTATAGTGATCTACCCAGACATTCCATATTTTCATTCAATCAGGTAGCTCAGGATTTTCTAGACCACTTTTCTATCAACATTGTCAAGAAGGTCACCATGATTGACTTGTACGTGACACACCAATATGAAGACGAATTTATTGTAGATTTTTTCACTCATTAGCAGATTCGATCAACCAACTCACATTCCAACTACCTCAAACCAAGTTAATAGAGTTTTTCACAAGATATTTTTCTAGACACATATTTCCAACTCTCTAAGTTCAAACCTTCCACATTTTTGACGAGGCATTCACCATGTCCTAGAAACTTAAAATTCATGCCATTAAAGAGAAGAAGGTACAATTACATGACAAGAAAATTGTGTTCAATTCAAATGATACCTCCTCTTCTTCCAAACCACCAAATAATTATTCTAAATAAAAATAATCTACCAATGTAGTAGTTTTGAAAGCCAACCCATCTCATCCATCCAACCAATAAAATCCTTCTTCAAATATTTCTCCTATTCAAGATTTTCAGTTTCAAGAGGGAGAAACAAAAATATAATGCCATAGGAGAACCCTACTCTTCAGTTTTATATTTATTTTTAAAGTACGAAGCAGTCACTCTTCCACTGTTGAACCACATACCGATTTTGATGCCTCTAGTCCTATATGCCTACATTGTATAAATCAAATGATTACTACAACTATCATCGTGTTATAGGTCATAGCGAAGGTAATTTTACAACTTTCAAAAACATTTTCCAAAAAATATTAGATAATGTAGATATCGTCTTGGATAATCCTAACACACCGGCTAATCATAACATTCACATCTTAAAGAACCCATTCCCAAATCACACCCGTCATCTAACTAAACCAACAAAACCTCGACCAATGACAAGTAAAATTTGGGAGGTGCATGTTATTTTGACATCATACTAGCTTTTCATGCTCAATTTCCTTCTCCTCCATATATCAAGGAGATTCTTACACACGAGCTTATTCATCCATGAAGGGACTTTATTCATCTACTCCTTTATCCATAAGGGAGTCTCCCTTATCTCCTCCTTCACCCACGAAGGAGTCCACCATATCTATCGATGTAGTTTCTCCACTCACCTCTCAACTTAACGAACAACCTGTAGTACTTACTCTTATACCGAGGGGATAGTTGATGAGGGTTGTCAATCCTCTCCATTAATATATCAATCCAAGGATTGTGTCCAATGGTCAGTATGCATTAAGAGAAAAAAGATCTTTGGAAAATAACTCCATTAAACCCAACCCAAACTTGAATAAAATAAATCAAACATGCAGAAATGTAAAGGAAAAATTACATGAAAGAAATCACACCTACATAAATGAAAATTTTGAATCAAAGATAAAGGAAAGATAAATAAGACACCTGCAGGTTCACAAAAGAAATTATACGGAAAGAAGGATTACATAACATAAAATTAGAAATCACAACAAAAGGAAAGTGACATAAATAAAAAAATGAACCTAACACATTGATCCATATTCCTTGGAATGAGTGGCCAGCTCATTCCTTTGAAGATGACTTAATTGATACTTTTAATTCAAAATTTGCAGAACAATATCACTTAGAAGATTGATGAGGAAGAACAAATATATTATTTTTTGTAGAGAAAAAATTTCATATATTAGCGTGGAAGGTTGTATTTATAATTTATTCATCCAACCAACATATTATTTTGGGAAATACAATCTAATTTTATCTTTATTCCAATCCTAACAACTAAGATCTCCATCTCTATAAAATATGGAGAGAGATATATTATTGGAGTCAAAGTCTTATCTTTCTTATTTTAGGAATATTTACTCCCAAATCTTCTCCTTTCTTTTTGGTAACAAGAATTAAAATGATTTTATTCTCCTACTTTATTAGAATTATTTTTTTCCTCAAAATATTATGTTGACCAAATACCTCTCCCGGATTTTCCATTTGACTTTGTTGTTTCTGATTGTGGAACTTTTGGTGCTCGTCTGATACACTTTTTCCTTAGATTGCATCTCACTAAAAGTTATATTTCTCTTTATTGGTAAAACCTGTAGAAAATATGAATGATATTTTTATTAAAAATATTTCTATGAAAAAAACCTCTCTTTGATATTCCAATTGATTTTTTTGTTTGTTTGTGGAACTTTTTGTGCTCAACTGATACACTTTTTCCTTGGACTACAACTCACTAAAAGTTAGATTTCTCTTTATTGGTAAAACTTGTAGCAAATATGAATGATTTTTTTGTTAAAAATATTGATATGAAAAAAACCTCTCTCATATTTTCCATTGGATTCTCTGATTATTCACAATTCCTCATTTTATGCAAGTTTCAAAACTAAAACTATCATTCCATTAATGCAAGTTCCATAGCAAAAGATGTCATTCCATAGTGTATCAAAACTAGAACTACAAGTTCAAAAACTAACTGTTATTCTATTAATGCAAGTTTAGGAAATAAATTTTTCATTCCATAGTGTTCCAAAATTAGAACTGCAAGTTTCGGAAATAAAATTGCCATTCTATAGCTAACTCCAATTGTTCCAGAGCTAACTAAAAACAGCTATAACTTTTGCACCTGATCTCAGATTGAGATGATTCTTTGTTTGAAATTTAATAATTTTATAATAGGAATATGAATATGAACTCCTATTTGAGTTCAGATATAATATTCATGATCAATTTTACTTTTCCCAAAACTAGCATTATCTTTCCTTTCATGGGCTACATAGACAATACTTCGTATCTTTCCCAAATAATCAATAGGATTAGTCAAAAAAATAGATAACAAAATAATTCTAAATAATTAAAAATATATATATCCTATATTATATCTTAAGGAAAATATAAATTTCAACATTACATTTAAATCAACTTTCAAAGGTAACTTGGAAGGACAAAATAATTGTAATTTATGGCCTCATTAAGAGTCATGCTTACCTTCTTCTTCGCTAAAAACAAACTTACCTCATCCAACTTGTCTTCTCCCTACCCATATGGGATCCATTAGTAATGTCCCTTTCCATTGGTAACAATTCTCCATTGGATTTCAAATATCCTATTGATTTACTCTTGTTTCTTTCACCCATAGAGTTTGAATCCAACCATTTCCCTGTCTCACAGATATTCTTTACAGGGATTACTACCAAATCAACATCATCCTCCCCTACATTGGTTCCATTCTCATGTTTGGATGATTACTTAGATTATGTTAAAAATTCCATGCTTTGGGGACGTCTTTAATTACATGTCTCGGTGCAAATACAGATGTTATCTGTTGACACTTCCATGATCTATCCAAAGGTGTTTCAGACAACCAAACCCACCATGCCCATGCCATTTGTAGCATCCCCTTATTCATCAGCCTTTCCCACACCTAAACCTCTACCATCAAATGAAATTTTTCCTATGCCTAAAACCTTACCTCCACCTATATCTTCCTTCATGTCCGGACCCATTACCACATTGGGAGTAATGCTAACATCAAGCCTAGTTTATCCTTCTATCAAACTAGATTTAGCCATGTCCTCACATGTCATCGTAAAAACTATTCCCCACCTAAGAGGAAGGCCCAACCCCTTAGGTCTCATACACTAGCTTATCCCACTACCCCTCTATCACATTCACCACTTCCATCTATCCTAGGTCCTCTCCTATCAACCTTGGCCAAACAACCTCCTACCAAGAGTAAACCAAAATCATAGCAACCTACCTCATCACGATCCTATGTTGCACCCAAATTACCTACACATTACACCTTCGTCATAACCTACATCCTTTCTACCTCCAATACCTACACCACTTCTAGTATTCTCATCATTACCTATGTTATTCCCTTCTCTTAAACTAGTAACTTCCACATTACCTCTTTCTATAAACTTCACCTCACCTCCATTATCACCTTGGATAACTTGTCCCCTTTTGCCATCTACCTTCCCTTCTACGTCACACAATTCTTCTTCACCTTTACCCAAGAAGGTGTAATCAAATCCCAAGAACCCACTACCCTCAAAAGAGGTAGTTAAACCTACATCACCTTCAAGAACTAGGTCACCTACTACATCTTTACCCAATAATGTGCAATCCAAACCTAAAACCGTACTATCTACCAAATAGGTGGTTAAACTCACTCAACCTCTAATTCCACCTCCAGTGACACCTCTCACACCAAATACACCAACATTTACATCTAGACCCACACTTACTTCACATTGTGATCCATTGGCAGGGTCTTACATCAACATCTTAACTAACCTTTTGGAAACCTCTGTCATCACATTGCCACCGCTTAGACCTTATGACCCAATCAAACCTAAACCAGAAGGGTTTGATGATAGAAAAATTTGTGCTTACTATTGTGTGTATGGGCATGATGTGGAAATCTATAAGGCTCTTAAGACTATTCTTATCTAACTATGTCCTCTCGAGGAAAACTTTGACGATAATGATATTTTATATGAATACCCTATTCCACCTTCACCTATTACCACAGATCCTTGTCTCTTACCTATTCAAAGACCTTCATCTCCACCTCCAAAACAATTTTATCCCACTCTAACATTTGAGATCCGGTTAAACCTCAGCCAAAATGCCAATGTATTGCATTATTTTCACAAAACCATTATATGCCCTCACCATATTTTTTCCCATGCTATCACTACACCTATCATGAATCACTTTCTCCTTTACCATAGATTAATATGGTTCAAATTTCCACTCGATCCCATAAGGAAAAAGGAAAGGATAAAATAACTAGCTCATCTGCTGCTCTTTTACCCAATATTCCATCTGCACCTGCACCTAAAATCACCATTCATGGACCCACATACCCTATTTATGATGAGGTTTTCCATTGTACAATGCTTAAACAATTGCACCAGTCTCCTCTCAAAATGTCTTTGTATGAACTTATCCAAACCTATGAGTCTCATCGTCATGCCCTTATTGAGGTCCTGTAATCTATTGAGGTTCTACCTAATGATCCTACACCTGTTGCATCCATTATCACTCCTCACCATGTGGTATCTCTCACTATTTCACCCCCTTCCTTTGCACCCGCTACCACTCATAAAGTAACCACTCTCGGTTTCTATAATGATAATATTATACCTCTACAATCAGATGATCCTGACCCTGCCCTATTTATTTCCATCTATTTTTGGGCCCCTAAAATATTGGCTAAGTAGAAGAGGCACATAAACGTGTAAGTCCTAGTTGAAGAAAGGCATGCAAGGATAAGGCATGCGAGGCGGGGGTTTAAGAAAGGATTTAAGGAAACTTGTGGCACATGTGGCACACGTGGATAGAACCAAGGTTCAAGACTTATCCATATTGAGGATTTTGGGCAAGACAGATGGAAAAACATGACCCGTTTGTGCATGCGGAATGGATAACGTGTCGGCCTGGCAATAGGTTGGCCAAAGAAGGAGCATGCTGTGGTAGAAGCTTCTAGAAGCACATCATGGTAAAAGTGAAAATCTCGGACTGGAGGAGCATCCTCACATGGAGGACCACATTGAGACACTTAGCATTAGATCCGAGGGCATTGGAGGAAGAGTTAGTAGTCCAGAAAGGCTATATATACAAGCACCTGTAGTAGTAAACAAAGAGAACTAAAGAGAGGGTAGAGCTCTGTAGAAATACTGCAAGAACTTTGTTAGTGGGTAATTGTAATTGGGAAAGGATTTATAATGGGTATAGGGATTGTAAATTTTCTTTTGATAGCCTAGCTACATTAGTCCAGTTATAATGCATGACCGCGTCTGCTTCTCTGTGACATTCTGTAATGGCTCCATGGATGTAATGAGGTTACTAGTTACATGAATATGAGGGCTGAAGATTTTTATGCTTACATCTTTCTCATAAGTTATCTTTCATTTATGTTTATAGTAATTATGGATGCTTGTATAAATTATTTCTATTTTGGTACAAGTTATATAATCTGTTAAGCACTTTCTATCTAGAATGACTGCAAGGATCTAGATGTTATTTTGAGCTCTATGGTACTTACATGTTTGATTTCCTTTCAAATATCTTAAACATGGATCATAGATAATGTTTCCCATTAAAATCATATAAAAGAGAGAATCAGCACACACGCGTGCCATAGGTGAGTGCCCAACATCCGCTAGGTTATAGGCAAGTGCACATGGGGTTCCTTTCTTTTGTGATAAGGGTAAGAATGACTACATCTTGGTTTCATTTCTCGGGAATCTTTTTGAATTTGTAGTGGGAAATGGCATACATCATAATTTGTGTAGTGAGTAATGACAAAGTGGTTAACTTTGGAAGGTGTTGAATCATGGTTCAAGAGCACGGAGGATGAATTTTCTCAGAGATTCAACACTGGACCTGAGTTTGATGCATGTAGATGGGTAGAAGAGAACTTCTACCATGATCTATATGAATTTTTTTCTATTGCTTCACAATAGAACTGTATGAGTGGCTCTCAACCTATGTGTCTAGATGAAGTTAGCATCATGGATTGTGTGTGTGGACCTAAGAAGAATACAAGAGGTTGCAGGATGCGAGATATGATGTGGAATCATGTTGTGGATAATTAGTGGAAAGGAGTACTTGACTAGCTACACTCTGGAGTATGCCATTTCCACATATTCCTATCTAGAGGTTGCTGAGTTTGAGTTTCTGTGGGACCCTGAGGATCATTTCTACATGTTATCCCTTTGGAAATGAAGATATTGATGGTTACCATGAGTTTAGAGGCATTCCCAATAGCCGACTAAACCATTTCGAGCACTAGGCAAGGAAACTAGGGTGGAGGAAGATGGAGGATGTTGTGACAGAGAAAGAAAGGGAGGAGAGTTGACTCAAGTATAATGAAGTGCATGAAAAGGATATTGTTAGATGAATTGAGGTTACATGTGTGATGGATGTATGGTGGCAGACGTTGCGGGAAGGATTTGAGGTTCACGTAAAGGACATAGAACCTGAGTAGTCTATGTAACCCCATCTTGGCAAGCACGTAAGAGAGACCCCTTTGGCTTCTAATGAGATTTCATCATGTGGAGAGAGAAGAACCATTGGTGCACATCTGAGCCCACCTAGTGACTAAACCCTGGTGCTTGGTTTTCTAGATCAGGGGGAAAATATTGCTAGTCCAGTTGGTTACATTGGAAGTGATCGGTCTACACCCAGGAGATATAATTTCTTATTTGGGCCTTCTATGGCTGCAAACACCAATCTAGTGTTAGGAGGAATTTTTGGGCAAGGTATAGACATGCAAGATTTTGGTCTTGCATCTAGGAGTGGCACGGGGTATACTATTGGTAGTGGGGAATTATCTGGACCATCAACATGTAGTTCAGTGGAACTGTGGGGACCCTTAGCACGACCATTACGGGATTTTGTGGATCTAGGGGGTTAGGAGAAACAAGACCTGGTGGACCTAGTGGATCTGGTGGTTCAGGAGGAATAGGAACTAGTGGGTCTGGTGGTTCAGGAGGAATAGGACCTAGTGGTCCTGGTGGGTCAGGTGACAAAGGAATCACGGGGAGGAAACCAAGGCTCGCTCAGAGAGAATATGGGCCCCAACCACCCCTAAGTATTCTTTGAAATATATTTACACTTTCGATTACTGAGAGGTATTGAGGATGCTTTGCAGAACATGTTCACAAGTGTGAACTGCTATGGCACGCAAAGGGTACCACAACCTTAGAGCGGAAGGCTAGTCATTTTGTAACCATGTTGCAAGGTCACGTGCATGGATGGTATAGGAAATATGACCCTCATCAAATGGTGGTGAATTATACTTCTTTAAATAACAAATTCTTGGTAGAGTTTCACATCCCTAAGTTTGAACATAAGAGCATTAATGCCCCGAATTATATTCAATAAGGATTGACGAAGAGTGTGTAAGATTATGATGCACACTTTAAAACTCTTTTATCTAAATTATCATATGAAATTCACCCCTCATAGCATGCTTAGTGGTTTTTTGGGGGATTGATCATACCTTTTTGAAGGGACTTTTCTCATAAAACTTGCATAGACCCACACAAGGTGTTGGAAGCCGTTATGTGTGTCGAGGCTGTTGGTAGTGTTGATATTGGTGTTAGCCCGTTCCTGGAGGTTCAAATTGCTGATATGGCTAAGCAGCTAGAGAAGTTGTCTGTGAACTCATCCCATGAGAATCATAGTGGTTTATGGTGCACAGATTGTGAAGTAGTAGGGAATTTCAAGGATAGTATCCCCTAGAGGATAGTACGTGCTATGACAGTAGATTGTGAAATTTGTCATGGGGACCATGATGCAAGCAGATGCCCCTTGTTACAGTGCACAATTTTGAAGAATGTGTCTTTTTACTACAAGATCTGTACCTTTACAACCCATGATACTAAGGACTGTAGGCTCATTGATCATATCCATGAGGCCATTGATCATAGGGTGCGCCAGACCAACATTTTCAGTAGTTCTAAGGGTGATGATCGCCATTATGAGGATTTGTGTAGATGGAGGTGTGCATGGAATGGGATTTCATGGAGGATTCTTTGGTCATGATAATCATGGAGGAGGAAGGAGTGAGTTCCCATGTGGAACCTATTTTAATTGTGGGTCTACAGAGCATTACAAATGAGAGTTCCCAGACTTGTTTCCATGTTCATGGCGTGGAAATAAGCACAAGTATGAGGAGTGCCCATAGTTGTTTGAGCACATGAATCGGAAGCTTACTTTGGAAAGAAAAGGGCACTACAATGGTTAGCATTAAAAATGAAGACACATAGTGGATGCCACGGGTAACATGGGATGAAGGTTTCGAGCCTGTTTAAGTAACAACAAGAGTAGAAGTTGCATGCACAAAGGAGATACCAAGGTAGAAGAACTTGGTTTCAAGGGAGGAAGTAGTTCAAGAGAAGTACCTGGACCCTACACGCCAAAATAAGGTATATAAAGATACCGTGGATGTCATTCAAAGTTTACAAGGAGAAATCCAAAGTGTCTAAAGGAGCAGTCTAGGATGGAGGAGCAAGGAAGAAGGGTCGAGCTGCCAAAGGATGATCTCGGATGAGGTAAAGGAAGTATGTAAAATGCTAAGGTAGGAAAATATTATTCCCTTGCTAGATCATGGTTGAGGGAGAAGGTACCATGCACCGGAGGAGAGCACAAGAGGAAGGTCTTCCATGCAAACCTTCCCCCTCATAGCCTTGACTATGACAAGGAGATCGCATTGGATGTAGTTGTAGATGGATGGATCCTTAGCAATATCCTCATTAACACCGGCGCAGAGGTCAATGTTCTCACTTTGTATGTATGACATCGGATGGGGAGACCTTCTTTACTGAGTCATCTTTGAATATGATGTATATGGAGAATAAGAATAAGGTGATGCCCATCGGTGTCTTAAAAGATAAAACTATCACTATCTAGGGAGTTATGTTTACTAGGGACTTTGAAGTCTTGGCATTCACCAAGGTAGATACTTTCCCAAAGCACTACTTGGACACCCATTGTGTTACAAGAACAATGTGGACCTTTGGTTCAACAAAGGGTACATCAGCTTTGAAAATAAGGAGGAGCAAGTCATTATACCCCTGGTTGATGGGAAGTTGACACCCTATACTGAACCTTTGGGAGAAGAGGTCCTGGATAGGATATATGTGTGCACAGTCAGGGACCCAAAGATAATCCATCCTACCAATGGAGTTATCCAATTTGAGGATGCTCAGTCAATAAGTGACACCACCAGTCTAGCATGTGATAATTAGGCACATGGAACTTATGAATTGATCAGACAAAGTAGTTAAGAGGTTCAGTGACCAAGGTAACAAAGATGTCACATTCGAACACCTAGGAGGAAAGGAGTTTCCTAAGTATTCAAGAGGATCCTTCCCTGAGATCTTTTTGCAGGAGATGGAGGCTCCATGGAAGGAGGAAAAGGAATGGAGAGGGATGCTAAGTTATGTTCTACTTGGCACAATGGCATGGTGGTGGGCTACACATCATGAGAGCCTTTTGGAATAGCATGAAGTGATAATTTCTCTCTCTCTTTCGGTTCTCTAGAAGCAACGTGCCCACCGCCATTAAGGACTACCATGGGAAGGAGCTCGCCTCTTTCCATATCCAGGAGTGTGAAAGGATCTAGAGAGAAGGTGAAAAAGTATTTCCACTATCCCTCCGGGTACACAAGTTGTATTCTACACTTTAGGGTTTCACACACACATGGTTCATACATTTGGAGACACGCTGCCAAATAGGGAATTGACAAGAGCTAAGCGGTGACTTCATTTAAACCTTTGAGTATTGGAGTACCAAGCCATTAATTGATAAGGCCTTGCTGGTTATCAAGTTCCTTACCATGGGGGATAGTGTCATGGTGGAAGATAGGCTATTAGAGGTTTGAAGGTGTGATTTGAAGAAGAGGCAGAGAAAACGAGAAGAGTTACGGTTTGAGCGCATGTGTTTAATAAAGGAAAAAAGGGAAGTTGGTTAATTTGATTGATGGGGAGGAAGTAGAAAGCTTGGATGTTAACCATTCTATAGGGATGCCTGAGGTAGTGGACAAAGGCTTGATACTCACATGCATGCCTAACATGAACCATTAAAGAAAAATAAGGTTAACATCAATTTAGGAGAAGAACCTAAGGAGGCTATCATTGGAGATTACTTGGGTGGAGAAGGAAGTCTCTAAGATCATTGATCTATTATGAAAATTTGAGGATTTATTTCTACGCGGGTCCCATGATCTCAAATGCATCCACTATTCCTTAGGGGTGATGAAGATAAAGCTAAAGGATGGTGCACGCCCAGTCAGGAAGAGACCCTACCGAATGAATCCCAATTTACGCATGAAGGTTAAGGAAGAGATAGACAAAATGATAGCTTCTGGGATCATTGAAGCAGTGGAAGAATCAGAATGGATAAGTTTGATGGTAATTAGCATCAAGAAGGATGGGTAGATTAGGATCTGCATGGATTATAGGGAGCTAAACTTAGTTTGTGTCATCAATGCTTTTCCACCTCCCTTCATGAAGAAATTTTGGAGGGAGTCGTTGGGCACAAAATCTATTCCTTTACGGATGGATTTTTAGAATACCACCAAGTCCAGATTACAAAGGAAGACCAAGAGAAGACAACTTTCACCATTGAATGGGGAAGTTTTACATACACGGTCATGCCCTTTGGGTTGTAGAATGCACCTGCTATTTTCTCATGTATTGTGGTGCAGGAATTCCAGGACTTCATCCATAAGTTTATTCAGATCTATCTAGATGATTAGATGGTGTATGGGCTAGTAAAATACCATTGTGACAATTCAAGGTTGATGTTTGAGAGGTGTTGGCAGTTGAGGATATCCCTCAACATTAAGAAATGTGTATTTCCTACACCCTTTGGGATGTTATTGGGGCATATCATATGTAAGGACGGCTTGCTAGTAGATACTGCCAAGGTTACATTTATTGTGGGGTTAGGGGAGCCTACTAGTCAAAGCGCGGTATGTGGATTTCTTGGGCATACTGAGTTATTACAAGAAGTTCATCAAGGGTATGCCAAGATCATCATGCCTTTCAAAGTGTTGGTCGAGACATAAAAGTGCCTTCCATCGGGAGAGGTGTAGCATAAGGCATTTGACACATTAAAGGATAGGCTTGTCACCGCGCCTATATTACATTTTCAATCTTGGGACAAGCCCTTCCATGTCCATTTATATTCCTCAAGAACCGCTATTGGAGTAGTGTTTACATAGTTGAGTGAAGGAATTTTTGATCATCCTCTATGTTTTGCAAGTAGGAATTTGACACCAGCATAGTAGAATTACACCATGACTGAGCTCAAAGCATTGTCAATGATCTACACACTTTTCAAGTTCAAGTAGTATCTACTAGAAAATCACTTTGTATTTTACACCGACCACATGGCATTAAAGTATTTGGTGAACAATCCCATTCTACAAGGGCACATATGTCAGTGGATGTTGTTATCTCAAGAGTTTGAGTTCACGGTAGTAGTGAAGCTTGGAAAGAGTAATTGTGGATCTAATCATCTGTCAAGAATCGATTCAGGGGAGGATGCGTAGAGTATTGATGAGACAATGCTAGATGTGTAACTATTTAGGTTAGGTGCACAACCTCAAATTTGGAGGAGATTACACTATTTTTAAAGGAAGGTGTGGCATGGGAAGGGATGAAGGCACTAGAGAAGAAGCAACTAGCCATACACTCGCACTCTACATGTTGATCAATGGGGACTTGTACAAGTTAGGGCATGATGAGGTTTTACGTAGGTGTGTACTAGAGCATGAGCACCTCGCCATCATGGAGGAAGCACACAAAGAAAGTGTGGGTGGGAATTATGCGGGAGACACCACTTTGCGCGTAATATATTAATGGAAGGACTGTGGTGAGAAACCATGTACAAGGATTGTAAGGACTATTGTAAAGCATGTGACCACTTTGTCGCTGCATTAGCAAGCTAGGAAGAAGAGATGAAATTCCTTTGTGCCCTATCCCAGCATGGAACCTTTTAAAAAGTGGGCATTAGACTTTGTAGGCCCTATTGCTCCAGTAGTGCGTAGGACTAGATCACACTATGTCATCAATTACATGGACTATTTGACAAGGTGGCGAGGCAGCCCTAACTAAAGATGCATAAAGAGCTATAGCGACAAGATTTTAGTGGGAGAACATTATCACAAGGTATGGATGCCCTTTGAGTTTAACCAACGATAGGGGTATGCATTTCTTGAATGAGACTATGAGGATCCTATTAGTAGAGTTCATGGTGGCTCATCACAAGACTACACCCTATCACCCATAAGAAAATGAAACTGCGGAAGCCTTTAACAAAATACTGAGTCATACCCTGACCAAAATTTGTGATTTCAAAAGACAAGATTGGGATGATAAAGTATCAACAGTATTATGGGCTTATAAGAAAACTTATAAAAGTCTGAACAAAGCCACACCATTTCAATTGGTGTTTTCCATGAAATTTTTTTCTTCCATTTGAATTCATGTTACCTTCTCTACAAATAACATACATAGGAGGGTTGGCTAATGAGCAAGCGCTAGAAGAAAGAATTGATAAACCGGTGAAGCTGGATGAAAGATGATCACTCACTAGGTGGAGCCAAATAACAGAGAAAGCAAAGAAAAATCATGGCATGATCTCCATATCGAAACAAGAAGTTTGAGGTTGGGCGTGTGGTCTTACTATATGATTCAAAGTTTTTGTGCCATCTTAGGAAGTTGAAATTCCATTGGTTGGGTCCCTACACAATCTCGTACATCCTTCATTTAGGAACATGCCGCTATAAGCACCTTTGGATGGAACAAAATTTCCTAGACATTTCAATGGAAGTAGGCTAAAGCTCTACTAAAAATAAGACTTCTTGGTGATTGTAAATAAGGTATTTTTGCTAGTTAATTTAGAATTTTCCTTTATGCATCTTTTTTCTTTTGTTTCCCTTTCATGTTGTTTTGTTTTGTGCCTTGGGCACCGGTAACCTTATTACTTTTTGAGAATTTTGAATGTGCAGAGGACTGCACATCATTTTAGTGTGGGGTGGAGGAATGTGAAGGAGAGCATGGTTAAAGTGCCAAGGTAGTTTGTGTTAAAAATCTCGGTTGAATGGCCCTGTTGAAAGAGGTGTATGAAAAGAAAAGATGGAAAAGGATGGATGGTGTCAAGATAAGGCTACTTTCAGATCCCACATACAAAGGAGGAAAAAGTGCATAATCAACACGAGGTAGGCGAGAGAAAAAATTAGGATAGAAGAAGTGCCTTTGGCACTAGTGACATGTGCGTAAGAGTCTCCTGTCATGATGGATTGGTTGTGTGCCAGAAGGTTGGAATACTTTGTCTGTGCGGTGTTTGGGCATGTTAGGAAAAGCACTAAAGTTAGACTTTGTTTAAAAAAGATGCATTAAATCTTAAAGGTATGGTGGTAGGTGACGTAGCACTTAATGCTTAAAAAGAGAAAAATTATAAATAAAGGGTCGAGGAATTTCATTATTCACTTTACGTATAAGGAGAAAGAAGCATTTTTTTGCATCTTTGAAAACTAGGGCTTTAAAAAAAAAATAGATCCATGGGAAGAAAAATTTAAAGAGTTGATGTGTGAGTAACTAGTTTGGATTTGCAAACCAGAAGGAAGGGATTTCACGAGCATAGAAAAAGTGTGAGAAGGCACCTTCTTGTCAAGGGAGTATCCCAATTAAGGTTTGAAGAACTAGGGCATGGGTTTAAGGAATTTTCTTCACAAGTTCAAGATCTAAGGTTAGAGAGAGTGGAAGAATAGAGTAACATAAAGTGATTGAAGTGGTAAGAAGACCTAGATAATGGCACCCAAGAAACTAGTTAGCACACCCAAGAAACTAGTTAGCACACCTAAGAAGGGCAAGGGAAAGGGCAAGGGAAAACAACAAGAAAGCGACGCACGTAAAAATGAGGAGTGGTTTGCGAAATGCAAGACCTAGATGGAGTGTTGTTAGGGAAGGAGTGGGAGTCCCATATGAGAAATAGGTATGTGAATGAATAAAATCATCGTACAAGAAAAAATGAGAAGGTGATGGCACTGGCAGCTTAGTATGCCTAATGAACAAAAGGACACAGAGGTTTTTCCCATTTATAACAATGATGTGAAGGTCAACTTGGAAAAGGTAGGGTTATTACAAATCTTCGAGTTGCCCTACTCGGGAAGCTCGAGCACCTACATCAATGGCTGATGTCATGCATGCATGATGAATTCTTCCATTTGACAAGGTGCAAGATGCGCATAACCCCACAACTCATTTTACATTTCACAGGCATCATTTGTGAAAGATATGGTTTGGAGGATGACTTAAGTGACAAAGAGGTGATTAAGGAAACTATCACTGCCTATGTATATAAAAAGGGTTTAAGGTATTATGATATCACAGACATTAAGGACCCGGTAATGAAGATGGTTACACACCTGGTGTCAAAGTTAAATGGCTAGGAGAGATGGACCTAGGTTAGTAAACCATGGTTTCATGTTTGCAAGAAAATTTCAGAAGGAACCATCTACAACTTGTCAGCATTCATCGTGGATGAGATTGTTGGCTGTGTGAAGGAAGGTGATAGAATCCTTTTTGGAAATGTCCTACCAACCATTGTATTTTTAGAGATCGGGGTACTGGATGCATCAGAAAAATTCATATGGGAGTACCTTGTTGAAGACCCCTCACTCACAAAGAGGTTTGAAAAATACGTTAGTGATACTATGACAATCGTGTATAAGGAACACTTGGAGAAATGGTATATGCACCCGAGGAACGCGTTCGGGGCTGAATGGACAATTCCCACACAACTTACAACAGCCACTAGGGAAGAAATGGAATTTGTTGTGTACCAGTATTTCTACCTGGGCAGGTTCAAACTGTCAGATGAGACATGGAGCCCATGGTGCAAGCTCCCCTTCTCCTTCATAGCTCAATACTTCCAATAGGGAGTAAATAGGTTCAAGGAGTCCAAGAAGTTGAAGTTGGACCTTGGTAATTTGGACCAGGATCACAGGGAAATGTGCAAAGGGTTGGTTTACCCTAGTACGTGCGCGTACATGGAGTGGTATGTGTCACAAAAAGTTCAAATGATAAGGCCCATGACTCTGTCCATTACATAAGGATCCGCATTGCGTGTATACATCCACATAAGACCCAAGTCTGATAAGGGCGCATATCTAGAAAATGAGGTGTCTATACCTCAAGATCCAACTAGTAGGAAGAGACCCATACCCAAACGAGAGGAAAAAGAGCTAGAGAAGAAAATACCAAGTGTGGTGTGGAAACATGCAATAGCTTCCCCCGGGAAAGTGTCGAACTAGTATGTATACATGAAAGAAGAGGCCCATAGTCAAAGAGAAGACTCCAAATCCAAAAATCCATTAGAAAAGGAGTCATCGGGAGAAGAAGAAACAGATTCACCTACACCGAGAATCCTTGGTTAGGAAGAAGTAGAGGATAGAAGAGGAGACCACCTCGGAAGAAACTGGGAGTTTGGAGAAGTACATAGGTGAAAAATATGATAGTGAAGAAGATGATAGTGGAGAAGAAGTTAGTGGGGAAGAGGATCTTGGAAAAGATCAAGGGCCACATGTCTTCAATGTGCATGATTCAAAAGAAGAAGGTGGAGAAGAGGAACAGGGGTTCCTTTTCCTATGGTGCAAGGATAGCTAGGTATTAGAAGGAACCCAAAACATGGGAGAAAGTGAAGAGGCTAGCGCATAGAAGTAGAAGGCCCCAAGCTCTGTAGAGGAACATAAGACCAAGGTGGCAGAAGGAGAAGAAAAAAAGAACATTGAGACCTTGGTGGGGGATAAATTGGAACACAACGCTGAGCTGGTGTTGAACAAGGAGAAGGAGGAGAGCACAAAAGAGGACCACGGTAGCACTAGAGGCCCCATTTTAACTGTAAGTATACCTAAGGGTACACACACAAGAGGAAGGCGTGCAAAGGGGGAGAGGCCGGAGATGGGTTATATTGATGACCCCAAGAAAGTGTTTTGCACATGGTTCCAAATTACAATTCCAGCAGAGGAGCTCATAGCAATGTCATCTTTTGACAAGGAGGCTACATACCCGCGGACAAGGAATATGCTCTCAAGGGCAATAGAGTCCCACCTTAATGAGCCAAAATTTGAGGTAATTCATGGGGAAATAATAACATTGTCAGGACCAAGAGAAGATAACCCAGTGGTGGATACCCAACAACTCTCGGATGAACAATTGTGTAATGCCTTCAACAAGGTCTCCACTGAGATTGAAGCTAGACTCATCGGGCGGAATGATAGAATCAGAGATCTAGAGGGGGAGATGAAGAAGAAAGAGGATGATCTAGATGCAAGGAAAAATGAGATAAGTCAAGAGAAGTTGATTAGTGCTCAGTGGCGGTGTGAGTTGAAGGATGAAAAGGCTAAGTTATGCGTTGTATACAAGAAGGTGTTGTCCATTAATGAGGCCATAATATTGAAGCATCTGGACCTAGCATCACCCGCACAGAAGTATGGATCTACCTTGGGATGCCGGGAGGATTTAACAAGGGTCATCACCATAGAGAGACAACCACTAGCCTTGGATTCTACAGAATAAGTGGTCACGCGCCTAGAAAAGGAAGATAAGTTAACGTCGTGGTGCTCGTAGTAAAGTACAACAAGGTTCTTGCTAATGTGAAGGTAGCTTCCTAGACTACTGAGGCCATGTACGATGATTGCATTGACAGAGACAAAGTGGCGAGTGCCTTGGTTGCCACTCATGAATAATAACTAAATGATTTCAGGATCGAACAAGGGAATAGGGTGGAAAGGGACAGGATCCTTTTCGAGGTTGAAAATAAATCTAAGGCCATTGAAAACTTAAGGGGTTTAATCAAAAGCGGTTGAAGGCTGTATCCATATATTACATGAAGGATGGATGTGCTAGAGGATGTAGGTAAAGAGTTAGAGAAAATCATTGACACCATGAGTGCACAAGGAAATGGAATGAATTTTGGGGAGGTGAGAACCCTGATCGGCAACCTCTGTCAGAGAGCACAGGATGAAATTGATGCCTGGAACAAGTTTGAGGCCAACTTACAAAAGGATTTTCCTAGATTATTGCAGTGATTCCTTCACTTTCCCATTCTTTCTTGTTTACCAATTCTTTCATTCCCTTATTCTTGTTCCAAGGTGTAAGCCTATTGTATTATTTTTTTCACTAGAGAAGTGTTCCCGCGGATGTAGAACAAGCATAGTGTGGGGTGATGTTGGGCCCCTAAAATATTGGCTAAGTACAAGAGATGTGTAGGCACATAAGGATAAGGCATGCAGGTCATGGTTTAAGAAAGTGTTTAAAGAAACCCATGGCATGTGTGGTGCACATGGATAGAACCAAGGTTCAAAAGACTTAGCCATATTGTGCATTTTGGGTAGGACACATGGAAAAACATGACCTGTCTATGCATGCGGAATGGATAAGGTGCCATCTTGGCAACAAGTTGGCCCAGGAAGGAGCATGCCTATAGTAGAAGCTTCTAGAAGCACATCATGGTAAAAAGTGGAAAGCTTAGGCTTGGAGGAGCATGCTCGCATGGAGGACCACATTCAAACACTTGGCATCAGATCTGAGGGCACTGGAGGATGAGTTGGTAGTCCAGAAAGGCTATATATATAAGCACCTACATAAGTAAATAAAGAGAACTAGAGAGAGGGTGGAGCTCTGCGAAATACTACAAGAAATCATTAGTGGGTGATTGTACTTGGGAAAGGACGTATAATGGGTATGGAGATTGTACATTTTCTTTTTATAGCCTAGCTACATTAGTCCAGTTATAATGCATGACTATGGTCTGCTTCTCTGTGACATTATGTAATGGCTCCATGGATGTAATGAGGTTACGAGTTACATGAATATGAACAGTGATGATTCTGATGCTTACATATTTCTCATAAGTTCTCTTTCATTTATGTTTATACTAAGTATGGATGCTTTTATAACTTCTTTCTACTTTGGTACAAGTTATATAATCTATTAAGCACTTTCTGTCTAGAATGACTGAAAGGATCTAGAGGCCGTTCTGAGCTCTATGGTACTTTCATGTTTGATTTCCTTTCAAATCTATTAAACATGGATCATAGATGATGTTTCCCACTAAACTCACATAAAAGAGAGACTCGACACCCACGTGTGCCTCGGGTGAGTGCCTAGCATCCACTGGGTGATAGCCCGATGCATATTGGGATCCTTTCTTTCGTGATAACGGTAAAAATGACTACATATATGTTGATAATATACATGTTATGATCGATGACGGTGTCGTGATTAACATCATTTCCTCCCATGCATACAAAAAAATGCGCATCCCTACCAATTGCATACATAATAACCCCATTATACTACATTCATTTATCGACGCCATGACTTCCACCCTTAGTACCATCATTCTCCACATTCATGTAGGCCCTTATGTCATTCCTAAATTATTCTATCATAGAGGGGGAATTCAAAGTACAACATGCTACTTGACCAACCATGGATTCACGTCATGGATTATGTTCCTTCAACCTTACACCATTGTTTCCAATTCAAACATGAAGGACACAACTATACCATTCAAGACCTGTAACATGTTATATAGACCCAATGACATCCTTATACTAGTTAAGGCATCTACCACCGCTACCACTTGTTCTTCAACCACCGCCTTGTCCACTTCTTCCTCTACATCTTCCCCAACTAACTCCTATATTCCCACCGTTGCTGCAACTTTTGTAGCTTACCCATTAGCCAAACCATCTACTTCTCAAACATCTAATGCTTATTATTCTCAACTATCCAATGATTCATCCATTCCCGCTACTCACATATGCACTACTTGATCCCTTAGAAGGTGTTTTTCAATGCCTAAATTTGGGGAGTACCACCTTAATAACATTGACGCATTATTTAATTATCAAGAGTACATTAACCTTCACTAACATCTCTACTATGATCACCACATATGAGAGGATTTCCCTATGGTCCTCCCCACCTTCGCACCAACTTAATGTATGGAGGACTTGATGCTTCTACCTACTCACCGATCCAGCCTTCCCAAACTCAACCATTTTCCTTGGACCTTAAATGTATCACCAACCACCACTTTTTCCACACTTGTCCTCCATCATTGTACTTGGAAGGGATTTATCTTTGGTTTCTATGAACAAGGCCACCATACTATCACTACTTGCACCTCTCGTTAGCATAAATATTAGAGTGGTATTCGATCTACCAAACCACCTTATAGGAAGGCTTAATTCAAACTCATTGAGGATGATAAAAATCCCCACCCCATTCACCTACCTCATCATCTTCACCTACAGAGTCTATGGCTCTAGAATCCATTTCTCCTAACTTTTTTTTTTCTTGAACATAGTTTACCGGTACCTTTGACTTATCGAGATGGAGAGACTCCCTCTTTCTTCCCTTCCGTATCTTGACATGATCGATGATGATACACCTTCTATTAACGTCATTCCATGTCAAGATGATGAGTCTATTCCCACCTACCTTGGTGAAAAAGATTCATATATTCACTAGTCATTACCTTGTGAGACACAACCAATGTTGAATGAATTGACCATCAAAATTAATAATCACACTCGAATGACCGGCAAATTCTAAAAAAGGCCAATCTTTAAATGTCACCGAACAAGAAAATTGATCATAACAACGCTTTTGCATGGTCCTATGCTTTGATATGCCAGTATTGACCCAAAAAATTTGGTCCACAATATTATAACCATTCCTAATTCCAAACCCGTAAAATAGAAGCTATGAAAAATGCATCCTCACATTTCCCTTCTTGTCAAAGAAGAACTCAAGTGCCTTCATTTAGTTTCATTCATCCTACCCATTGATTATCCCCAATGGATCGTAACATCGTCCCTCTCACAAAAGCACTAAATGGACTCAGATTTGCATGGATTTCCATGACCTCAACTTAGCTTGCCCCAAATATGACTTCCCTCTACCTAGTATTGACCAAATAGTTGATCTCAATTCGACCATGAGATACTATCACTCATGGATGGATTCTTATGTTATAACCAAATATTACTTTCCTCGGAAGATTAACAAAAATTGCCTTCATTATTCCTTGGGGTACCTTCGCTATCGTTTCATGCCCTTTAGCCATAAAAATGATGGTGCTACATATCAGCGAGCTATGAATTTAATTTTTCATGACATCATGCATAACATACTAGAATATTATGTTGATGATATTCTTGCCAAATATAAACATTGGGCAAGTACCTTGTTTTCGTTAAATTTGTATTTAACCATCTCATCAAATATTACGTTCACCTTCAACTTAAGAAGTGTGTCTTCATGGATCTCTCAGAAAGATCCTTGGTTTTATCATTTCGTTGCATGGAATTGAAGTTTATCCCACTAAAATCAAGTTTATTCTCGAGATTCCTCCACCTACTAACCTTATTCAACTTCATAGTTTTCAAGGAAATTTACAATCTATTGATCAATTTACTTCTCAACTCTCCAACTTCTTTCATCCATTTCATCATCTTCTCGAAAATTATGTCTCCTTCAAATGGGATGATGAATGCCATAAAGAATTTTATGCCTTAAAACAATACCTCCTCTCGACCATCCGTGCTCATTCCCGCTAAGGATGTGAAACCATTTTAACTTTACATTTTTGCTACTAATTATTTTCTCGGGTGCCATGCTCGCTCATCATGAGGAGAAAAATAGGGAACAAGTTGTTTATTATATAATTCATATGCTTTTAGACTATGAAACTAGATATATTCACGTTGAAAAACTCTTCTTAGCCTTAGTTTTTTTCACCACTAAAATTTTCCATTACCTACTCAACCATAAAACCTTAGTTGTCACCAATAGTGACCCCTTACATTACATGTACGCTAAGCCTTACCAACATCATTATGTTGCACATTGGCTCATACATCTTATAGAACTAGATCTCAAATTCATCCATCAAAAATTTTTCAAAGGAAAAACCATTGTTGAACAACTCGTAGATGCACCTCTCTCCGAAAACCAATCTCCTAGCTTTGATTTCCCGATGAATCCATCGCTACCCTCTCCTTGGATGATACGGTTTACCACAAGTTGACCTTATTCTTTGATGGTTCGAATGTCGCATGGGGGTGGTGCCAAAGTTATCCTCATCCCTCTTGACGGTGAGCCTATTCCACTATCTTTCAAACTATATTTTGATTGTAATAACAATATTACATAATATGAAGCACTCACGTTAGGTCTTCAAACTACCACAGCCTTAGACGTTAAATCAATTAATGTATTTTTCAACTCTCAACTAGTTGTGAACCAATTTAATAGTATATACCAAAGTTGTCATAACGAGATACTTAAAAAGTATAAACATCATGTTGACATGCTTTTAACTACTTTTGACCGTTATGAGCTTCAAACAACCCCATGTTCCACTAATAAATTTGTGCACACCATGGCTTGTCTTTCTTCTTAAATCCCCGCTTCACCCTTCGACTCAAAAATATTTGTCATAGTACAAAGGTTGTAATCACCTTCTTATCTAATCTAAGACGTCAACCTTATAGAAAACATTGAAACTGACCCACATGACCTTTGGTATAAGAAGTTTTCTAACTACCTTTTCCTTTCAATTCTACCTCTAGATCTTACTCGCAATGGACAACGAGCCTTTCTCAAAATTATCTCTCGCTATGTCATCATGGGTGGTCTTCTCTATAAATGTGGATTTGATGGTATCCTCTTATGATGCCTTACAAGTTCTGAAATTCCATACACCATCAAGGAAGTTCACAACGGGATTTGTAGGGGTCACTTCAATGGATTAGCTGTCGCTAAGTACATCCTTCACCTGGGATATTACTAGCTAACCCTAAACCATGATTGTTGTCACTATGTCAAGCATTGTGTGAAGTGCCAACAAAATGTTAGTCTTCATCACACCCCTAGGCATGCCTTACCAGGTCATATGCGACCTTTGACCTTTATCTCAATGGGGTTTGGATCTTATCGGAGAGATCAACCCTCATTCTTCCCAACATCATCAATGGATTATTACTAGATCTTGAATAATATACTTAATGGGTGGAAGTTATACCTCTTATTTCTACAAAATATGATAAAATATGTGAATTCAGTGCCAAGCATCACATCATTTTTCACTTTGGTTTTCCTCATCGCTTCATCACCGATAATAAAAACAATTCAAAAGAAAAACCCTACAGATGAGCTAACCTCCAAGGGCCCCATGCCCTCAGAGTGATTTCTACATATCCCTAGCAAAAAGGGGTATCAGGCCGATGTATTTCTCCCATAATCTAGGGAACAATATGACAGGGGAGATGAATTGGTTGGTAGGTTTTAGGCATGATTGTGTCTAGGTCATTCGGGGATGGTTGAGTATAGGTTGAATAGGAATGGTTGAGTCTAGGTTATTTAGGCATCATTGATTCTAGGTCATTTAGGAATGATTGAAGGAGAAGAAATCCTATAATCTCTATGATTCCTTCGGCATTCAACTTAGTTTTTATTCACCTTATTATTCTAAAAAATGGCCAAGATGGATTGACTAACAAAACTCGAATAAAATTCTAATGAGAGTGGTTGATGATACTAGTGGTAAGGATTGGCACACACACATTCCTTTTTCCTTATGGCCTTATCACACTAGTATTTGAACGTCAACTGCTACCACACCTTTCTTTTTGGTCTACAGTACAAAGGATTTCTTACCTCTTAAAGTCAAAATTCCATCTCTTCGTATCTCACTCAAAGATATTCTCAACGATGATGATTTTTTATAGGATATTTTAACACAACTTGAGTTATTAGAAGAACATTTTTAAATGTTCTCGATCACCTCAAAATCTACCAAAAAATATGAAAAGTGCCTATGATAAACATGTCCAAGAACAAACCTTCCGTGTCGACCCTCGTCCTAAAGTAAAATCAACATGTAATAAAAGAGGAGAAAAGTAAATGGGGAAAGTTCTCTCCTAATTAGATTGGACCCTATATCATTACTCATGCCTATGGATCAGGTGCTTATTGTTTATCTTCACTCGAAGGTAAACCCAAACCTAAGCCCCTAAATGCCTTGCATCTTCAATCATTCTATTTTTAATCAATTCCTATATCACCTTTAGTCTATTAAACTCTTATTCTTTAAGAAAAATTCACCTTCCACTTACCTATTTTAAGGATCAATGACTAAACAAGAATCATGTGATTATAAGTCACCTTCAAGTCTTATCTTCAATATGAGTACCATGGCTCTACTCATGGCATAATTCTCATGGATATTTCTCTTCCATTCCAAGATGGAATCGCATGGTCGTTTGTCACTTAAAACCTCTCTTTCATAGCTAACCCATGTGTGCTATGGTTTTGTCTCATAAAAGAAGCATATACTTCTCTATAGTCTTATCCATGACCTAAAAGTCCAAAAAAATTCAAACGTAATATATGGAATTTTTGAATTTAAACTCCTTTAGTCATACTTCTAGAAAATAGGTGACTCCCAAAAAAATGAAATCTATCTTTCTATCTTGATGTTATAAATAGAATGATCCATCAAAGGAAAACTATACAAAGCTATCCATACTATATGTATTCTATCAAAAAAGAAGAATATTTATGTAAAAATAAAATAAAAATACTTTGAAGCTTCCCACAACGACCAGCTTCACGAATACCTCAAAGAGATATTATATTCATCCCGCATAGACTTCCCATATCGATTAATCTATAAAACAAAAGTAAAAAGTAATAGATAACTTTTGGCCATGGAATTGCCTATTTTGATCTTGGGTATCTTGCAAAAGAAGTATGTTGTCTCACACAAATGTTATGATAAAAACCTATTTCACCTGACTTCCTTTCCTTTATTATCTCCTACCTACTCAAGGGACGTGCCGTAAATGTGAAATTTCGTGATAATGTGGCTTTCTTAACTCTTAGGAAAGTCACTCGTGCAACATCTTTAGGGTCTTACATTCATATGCCAATAATTTTGTATGATAGACTCATATGGGTTCTTACCAATTAGGTGGCATTCCACTTCTTTTACTATTCACCCCTTTTCTTACTTATTGATTCGCTTTACACATGACTAGACCTTCGACACCTACATTCTAGGATTTCTTCTCCTTTAATCATTCCTAAATGACCTAGACTCAACCATGCGTAAATAACCTAGACTCAACCATTCCTATTCAACCTATACTTAACCATCCCTAAATGAACTAGACTCAATCATGCCTAAAACCTACCGACCCATTCATGTCCCCTATCATATTGTTCCCTAGATTATGGGAGAAATACATTGGCTGATGTTCTTTTTGTTAGGGCTATGTAGAAAGCACTCTGAGGGCATGAGGCCCTTAGAGGTTAGCTCATCCACTTTTACCCCTAACCAATTTTCCACCTTTACATTCACATTCTACCCTAGTTAGTTTCAATTTTACACAAAAACTTAGAAATTAATATATCATAAAAACATACATACCTACCAATTTATCACCTTGACCTTATTTTACTTAAATCAATTCATATTTTCATGATATTATTTACTTGGAAATTTAACCTCAACATACATACAATACAATATTTCCATAAGATCAGTAACTTGGAAATTACCTAGATTCCACCATACCTATACTAGACCAAAACATGCCTATATATGACACCATCATGTCTATACCTTACTCAATCATGCCTAACACAACTAGTTTCCATAATACACAATAGAAATGGAAATTAAAACAAGTACATCATCCATCCAACAAACATCATCAACTATATAATGGGAGTGTCTATGTATCAATACATATATACAAAGATATAAATAAGTATCAGTATCTCAAAACTCTCATGTACATATCATATCTTCAAAATGCATGCCGATATATATAACAAAAATAAAAATGATAGTATAATATCTACTATGGATATCAATCACCCCCACCGATGCCCTCCTCTTTGGTCTCACCTATCTCATCCTCCTCCCTACTAGTCTAACACCCTGTCATCATCTCACCACCCTCTCGCTGGTCCATGTATAGCCTTTATCTCCTCCTACTTACCCTCTCGTGGGGCCTGGTTTCCTAGAACTAGTAACCTCACCTTGGCCCTGTCTCTAGGGTTGATGAACCCGTATGCTACCTAATATGTGAGTCTTGTATCTAGTCCTCTCTCTAGGTGCTTGTTGGGCTTGGTGCTTGGCATAGGAGGGAACATCAATGCCTATAGTCCCTACCTGGTCCCGATAGTAGTGAGCCTAGCCCAGAGAATCCCTAAAATTTACCATGGATACAGTCTATGGTGGTGCCATTGGCCTAACTGCCACCTAAGAACTATGCCCTACTAAAAGAAAACCATTTCCTGGTGTAGGATCATGTACTATGGGACCCTGTTATGGTTTAGGATCTGTGGTGGTACTTGTGCAAGATCTTAGGCCTATAAGGCTACAACCTATACCTTTGTTATGGCCAAATGACCCTGTAATATAGGAAAATATGCTTGTAAGGTGGATACCTTCCCTCCATCCCCATATCCACCTTGTATGGGATCCTGTTCTCTATGCTACATGGGCCTACAAGACCATCAATCGTGCTGCAAGGTGGTCACCTCCGCCCGTGCCTTGTCGGCTTGTCCCTATAATCTTGTAATTTGTGCCTCTAGTGAATCCACCTACCCCTATAATTCCTGTCTCTCGAACTATGATCTTCGCTAAATTAGGCTTCCCCGGCCTCATATGTGCCTTTTGTAACTACATTATCCACCACTACCTATAGTCGTTAGCTGTACTTGCATCGTTAATCCTCTTATCTTGTACCATCTCCTCCTTCCCATCTAGTTCTATTGGATGTGGTGGAGATAATGGTCTCTCCACATCCTCTCTCGTGGTATAATGGAAAAGGTAGGGGCACATCCTACTAGATCCCAAACTTCCGTCAAATTTTTTTCCACGGGGATCATCTCGTGCTCGCCGACATGTCTGCCCTTGTATCCATCTCGACTAACTATAATCCATCCAACTCAGCTGCAATCCCTCTGTAAGATGGAAACCCTATATAAGGTCTCCACAATATATCAATGGTTGATATGTCATCAAGTAGTCATCTATAATAGGTCACATCCTTGGCAGCCTTTGCAACCCTAGGATGGGCTTCGCACCAGCACCCACCGCCAAATATAAACTTAGAATACTCTCGAACCAATCCTTGCTTGGTAGTTTGGTTGGTTGTAGGAACACTATATGATCATATGCCCAACAATGTAATAAGAAGGTACAACACACTCCAAACCTACGTATCCACCGATATGCCCATAGCTCTCTATATAGATGCACTAGAAATGTAGGTGCCCATGTGTGTAACATCCTCATTTTAATACATTAGAACAAGATAATTTTTTTATTAGTGCTTTCTAGTTCTAAATACATAATTTATAACACACAGATCATAACAATCATTCTTATAACAGATAACCATATGCAATTTGTAATGACTCGGTGTACCACCGATCTATTCATTCCATGACTCGGTGAACTACCGATCTATTCATGTGTATCTTAGAGTTGGTGTTTTCATCAGAACACTTCACTCTTGTGGTTCTCTTCCCTAATCTAGGATTCTGAGTGCTCTGTCTAAGGAACCTATCTGAATAATTGTTACCATTATTCATCGGCATCACGTCCCTGAGACTAGGTGACATAGGACAATGCAATCAGTAGCTTGTGATACTTTGGCCAAATATTTGAAACATATTGTTCATGTCTCTTATTCCTTGACGGCATACTCATCAATCCAGAATATGTCCTTCACCCCACTCCGATGTTATATAGAACGTCTTATACTGAATTCTGTCAGTCCCCTTGACCCAAGTTTTCACTCTGGTACGGGTTAATATCATAACTTCGTTATAAGGATGCCCTTGAAGGCTAGGGGTAAGCTGACATACTGGGTCAACCACTATTAACCCCATGTGTCAAGGTACCCTGAGTCTCAAAGGGCTACCTCATAACACGTCTATGGTCCTAACCATCCCAAGGAAAATCTTGATCAAGTTTCAGGTGTAAATCTTAACGATCAATGCAGTAAGGGTGTTGCCATTAATCACCCGCATTGTTGTATCCTCGAGAAGATGCTAATCTTATCGAAGGTACAACCTCGTAGTTAACATATGTCAACATCCTATGATACAGACCTCGGAAAGATGTACATACCTCCAAGAAGTTACTTAAGTTGAGTTAAATTTGGATTACAGGCCCTCCTAACTGGGTAGCCTTCCCCCAACCCTGGGTCCCACACTTTTGAGTTACCTTACATAATTAGGTTCAGTTTCACAGAGAAAAGTTTTAATAAGATTTGAGATCGTGTCAAGGTGCCAATCGGTTCCTAATAACCTTGTTTCCTCATAATAGGGCAACAGCCCTAAGTTTTCCCATAAGGAAGGTAACTAAACCCGTAAGGGTTCATATCAACCTTGAAGACTGAAATATATCAGACTTATTACCATTAAGACATGGTGATTTATAGCCATCAATTACATTGCTTTGAATTAGAACATTATTAGGGAGTAATAGAATACTCTTCCAGTTATAGCTACATGTTAGGGCATAGTTCAACCTCAACTTCCCTAAAAATGCGTAGTGGTCTAATTTCCAATTTAGCCATATTCATAATATATAAGAATTACTAACCAGAACATGTAGTATTCAGCCACATAATTTTACAAGGCTTACTTAGGGAATCCATCTAGACCCCATTGCATATAATAATAAGAATGCACTCTCATTCATACAAACAAGAGAAGATCAATTCAACAAATAAGAACACAACCACGTAAGTAATATGTCCCCATTTCATTTATTTCCAAGCCTATACAATCAAAACCTATGCACTTTGAATATTTTAATACAAAAATCACCAGTAAAGGAGTAACTTTCTTCTTATAGTACAATTTGAGAAATCATGTCGGAATTCATCATAAAAACTAGAATTAAACAATCTGTGCATCATATCAGATTTGCATGCCTTTACCACTTACGATGATCATCTGCAAAATTGCTAGCATGGGTTAGTTCAGTGAACTGAGCATGATAAGCACTAATTCTTAAAACAATTGCATTCCACCAATTTTTTCCATTAAACAACCTGTTTAAATGAAATCAATTTCATCAAATCCATAATCATGAATCACGCTAATTTTCTTTCTACCATTCTAATATGACTTTATAACATAACTCATATTATAGTTACTATTTCAACTTAAATATTTTTCAGATGATTCATCTTATACAAGAAAATAAGAAGAAACAATGTGAATCTTAAGTACCTAGCCATCCGAAAACCAAGAACAATATCAATCCTGTTATAATCACTCTAATCAAAGGAATGAAACCTTTTCAAGGTATGCAACCAACAGATTTGCATATAAACAATTCAAGCAAAGGATAGATTACTGCCTCAAGCAAGTTCAACTAACGGATTTCCTCTAAATTTTCATATCAATTCATAAACATTGATAAGTATACAAAATTTTACTACAATGCTACTTTTATACAAGTAGATAATAACTGAAATTCTCAATCAGGGTAATAATACTGCTAAAAGAAGGAAAGGAGACTTCTAGTTAAGATTCAACACTTACCACTCTTTCCACCTAAATTTTAACAGTCTATTCATCTCATACCCATACTGTAGAGTTCTTATAGAAATTATAAAGAAGAGAACACTCATAATTTCCACAGAGAGAGAGAGAGAATACCTTTGTATTCCGAAATCCTATAACAACTATCCTTCACAACTCAGAGGAAGCAACAGAGAAAATCAAAACCCTATTTTAATCAAGTTCAAAACTATACCAACTTCCCAGGAGTAATATATATAATATATTCTTAAATTCAATCAGGGAAAAAGAGAAGGCAAGTAAATCAACACCTAAGTTCACCAATAGCTCCAATCAGGTAGAACTGCTTTAAAAGTTGCCCATAGATCCCTAGGGTCTTGCGATTGTACATTAAACAAAAGCCAAAAATTGTTACAAAATGATATAAACGTTCTAATATCAGACCACAATCCTGATCCATGTAAACAGTCTACACTTCACCCATGACTCGAATCATTTTTGACTAAGAGTTAGGGTAACTGTTCCGTTATCATTACTTACCAATAGATCAAAACTAATTATTTCCAACCATTACACTTGATAGGTTGTTGTTTCGTTCCAAGATACCAAATCAAATTACATGTACAGAGTTAATAGATGAATTCTAATTATAGATTTCAAAGTCACCTCTGGTAACATCAAACACAGTCCATTCCTATCCAATTATTAAACCTAATTTCCATTCATGCAGATCTAGGATCACCCACAAATTGTTAGGGGACAGAGTTCATCCAAGTAAGTTTTCTCTTGATCATAACTGTGTTCCAATTATCCAAGTAAAAATCGTAAAAACAACAGCTACACCAAATATTTCCTTACTTACAGAACCTATATTCATAGAAACATTCAGACCCCTTTCAAATAAAGGTACAGGCTTAGAATTCAACCATATTTCCAACTCATGTGACTAAACTAGTCAAGCTTTACAGAAGGAACTAACATTTTCACCACAAATCCAACTATTTACTTTCCTGAAGCTGTCTAGTAATAGTTAGAGTTCATACAACTAAGCAACAATCATATAAACCAACCATATTTGAAACAATGGTTTATTCTAGTAGTGTCTTCAAACACGAAATCATCAAGCACGAAGTCTATCATGGTGCGATTTTAAATTCAATACCTCAGCCAGACAAAGAAAACATAAAACACTTCCAATAGAAATCAAAACCCATATTGTATTCACAACATGGAAAGAAGATTAAAGAAGTAGATTTCATCAGGATCTACATATAACCTAGAATTCCCAAATCAACAAAAAGGAAAACCAATACATTTCTACCAGCCAAGCCGACTGTACAAAAATCATCTGAACAGAGTTGTTCTAATGAAAGCATTTAAAGGAAAGCAAGATTTTTAAAAGTTAGGGCCTATCATGCCTGATAGTGTCGCTAAAAATTTGAAGAAGACCTCTGAATGTGCTCGCACCTTCTCTTCTTCTTCCACGAAAGATTAAACAACAAAATATTGTTACCTCCATGCCTTATATATTTCCCCGATAGAGAAGTAAACTAGAAACTCTCAAAGTTTCCATGCAACGAAGAGTAGATGGCTGGTTCGAAGAACCAGTGCTCATGCAGAGTGAAAAATGGAATGCATGGAAAACAAAACAACCAAACAAAATTCCACTTGCATGCCTTCCCAAGAAATCCGTACTCAAGGCCCAATGCTCATTAATTACATTTATTTTTATTCTCCCACCTATTTTCCATTACCACCGACTTCCAAAGTTGGTGATTGCTAAAAAAAATAAACAAACATTCCCATCCTTAGAGATACCACCACGTAAGACTATATTATCAATTTTTATCCTCCGCTAAACCTGACAGCATTCCTGTCCTTCAACCTTATCCCTTCTTAAATGCCATTGAAACCACCACCCATGACTCAACCCTCCTTAGGTCCCCTTCTTAGCATTAGTTAAGATAGGTTAGTGACTTAGGTTAGATCATAGGATAAGACATTAGTCTCATTTCCATAGTGCTAGGTTTAGTTAACCCTTAGGAGTATTAAGCTCATAGTTTAGGACTAGGTTAGATTAACAAATCTTGTAACATTAGGTTATAGTTTAGGTTAAAACTATTAACCTTACTGATTCTAGTTTAGGTCCCCTAAATAGGACTAATCAGTATTTGAGTTCAAAATAGGATAAAACATTCCTGTATCATATTCCGTTTGGCATCAAATAATTTAAGCTTTAGATATAAAACATACACATCTTACCTGGCTTAAGGTCCAGGTCTTTCCTGATGTTATGATATCTAGAACAAGATTCTATTTACCATGATTAGCCAGAGTTAACCTCCGAGATTTGATCATTCAAAGCTCAATCAGACTTTGTAACTCTCGAAAAGTCAATACAATTTGTTCATCCTGAATAAACTTAAAACATTCCTTGGATCAATGCAACTGATCCAAGGCTAAGTCATAAAGGTGGATAAATCCACAATTCATCTAGAAATTAGATTGAACTCAAGTGCAAGAATGAAAGAAACAAAAGATTCCAAGCACATTCCGGTTCAGTCAAAGATCTTAAGAGCAGAAAGGATATAATCCATATCAAGCATGACTTCCCTAAACCAAAGGAACATGTCCTAATACAGGAGAAATCATATATCAACACTTGAATGCTCAGGAGAAAGTAACAACTGTTCAGGGTGTTACATGCTTCCCTCCTAAAAGATTCATCATCCCGATGATTACATCTTTTGATTTATCTTCAGGCCAATCAATTCATTGGTTCTCTAAACAAATTACTATTTCAACTTGAATAATTCCAGAATTCAATATCGTGATACTATTCATTCAACCTGAATAAATGTTTGCCCCAAAACTGGCTTACATAAAGACATGAAAAAGATAAATTCATAATAATAATAATATAATTATTATTATTTTTCAGATCAATGATTCAATTCTCGTAAAAAAAAAAGGGAAAAACAGATTTTGCGTCTCTTCCATTTTCCCAAGTTGCACTTTCTTCGTTAAACTAGTCCCACTGGACCTTACATTGCTGTATTTCACGATTTCTCAAATGTAATTGGTGAGTTTCTAGCACTCGAGTGGGTTTAACCATGATTATTCCTGGGTCTTGGACCTGCAAGGAATTCCAATTTAAAACATGTGACAAGTCTGAAACGTATTTCTTAAGCAAAGAAATATGGAAAACATCATGCATTCGAGACAAAGTAGGTGGTAATGCTAATCGGTAAGCTACGGGATTGATTACTTCAACAATTTCGAAAGGTCCCACATAATGGGGTGATAACTTGGCAACATTTCCAAAAGTTATAGAACTCTTTCTTGGTTTAACATGAACAAAAACCTTTTCACCAATTTTGAATTTTTGATCAACCAACTTTAAGTCAGCATAGCTCTTCTACCTATCTGCTGCTTCCTTCAATCATTCACAAATCATTTTAACTTACTGTTCCATTTCATTAAGGATTTCAGGTCCAATCACCTCTCTATCCTCAATGTTATCCCAACTAACAGAGGTTCTGCACTTTCTTTCATAAAGTTCCTTGAAAGGTGCCATTTTAAGAGAAGAGTGATATGTGTTGTTGTATGCAAATTTAACTAATGGGAGATACTCTTCCCATTTATACTTTGTTGATCCATGCAATACATTCGTAACATATCTTCCAACACCGATTTACTCTCTCAGTTTTTCCATCCATTTCTGGATGATATGCAGTAATGAAGTTTAGTTTAGTTCCAAGAGCGGTATTAAGCGTTTTCCAAAATCTCAATGTCATTCTAGGATCCTCGCGGATATTATCAATTTTGGTACTCCATGTAACTGAAAATTTCATGCACAAATCTTTTAGCTAACACAGAGAATCATCCTTTAGATTTCCAACGATGAAATGAGCTATCTTTTTTAGTTTGTCCACAACTACCAAGATAACATCATGTTTATTTCTTGACATAGGTAGCCCTTGTAAAAAGTCCATGCCATTTATATGCGGTATGCTATGGGGATATAATAAACCAAAGCAGGTTGCATGTGTTCTCGCCTTCACCTATTAACATTCTCGACAATGAGTCACATAATTAATAACATCCTTTTTCATTCCTTTCGAAATATTTTTGTTTTAGATAAACAAGGATTTTAGTAATACCCGGGTGTCTAGAAAAGGGTGAATTATGAAATTCAACTAACACTTTCTTTCTCAAATCATTTAGAAAAGTTACGTATACCCTGTTTTCATAACGTAAGATTCCTTCATTATCAAAATGAAAACCCTTATACCTTTCATCTTTTGGTTTTGCAGCAAGCGCTGCTTTTACTTGTTGAAAGTATATATCAAATTCTGATGCACTTTTCACCTCATCTTTAAACTAAGTTTTTAATGTTATACGAGTAGAAATGTGCTTCTTATGACTTAGAGCATCTGCTACTCTATTCTCTTTTCCTTTGATGTAACTAATATCAAAATCATATTGAGACAAAAACTCTAACCACCTTCGCTTGTCTTACATTTAGATTAATTTGAGTGAAAATATATTTCAACCCTAAATGATCAGTTTTAAACTCAAAACATTTCCCAAGTAAATAGTGTCTCCAAACTTGAAGCACATGAACAATTGCAACAAACTCTAAATCATGAGGGGCAGAATTCAGCTCAAGTAACTTAATTTTTTTACTTTCATATGCTATGACATGATCATCTTGTAACAAAACACCTCCAAGGCCTTCCCCGAAGCATCCATTACAATAGTAAAGTCTCCATTAGGGTCTGCACAACTAGAATAGGTGTTGAAGTCAACTGAATTTTCAAAGTTTTAGAAATGATTCACACTTATCATCCCAAATAAATTTCTTATCCTTTTTCTCGTAATGAAGTTATCGGTAAAGCAACTTTAGAAAAATCTTTAACAAATTTTCTATAATAACTAGCAAGGCCCATGAAGCTTCTCACTTTATGTACATTATTTGGTGCGCAAAGCCATTCGGTTATTGCCACTATTTTTGAAGGATCTACAACAATTCCTTCTTTACTAATGACATGACCCAAACAATGAACTTCAAAGTATCAAATAAATAACATTTGGATAACTTACCGTATAACTTTCTTTTTCTCAAAATTTCCAAAACTACCTTCAAATGCTCATTATGTTCCTCAACACTTTTAGAATATATGAGAATATCGTCTAAGAATACAAGCACAAACTTGTCCAAATATTCTTGAAAGATATTATTCATTAAGTTCATGAAAGTTACGGGTGCATTAGTTAATCCAAAGGGTAAAACCATGAATTCATAATGTCTGTACCTTGTCTCGGAAAGCTATTTTATGAATATCTTCTTCTTTAATTCTTAATTGATGATACCCAAATCGAAGATCTATCTTGGAATAAACCGATGCTCCACACATCTGATCAAATAAATCGTCAATTCTTGGAAGTGGGTATCTATTCTTGATTGTTGCTTTGTTTAACATCCGATAATCAATACACAGTCTAAGTGTTCCATCTTTCTTTTTCACAAATATCACCGGTGCTCCCCAAGGTGAAACACTTGGTCTAATCAAACCTTTAGACAAAAGTTCTTGCAATTGAGCCTTAAGCTTGACTAACTCTATAGTAGTCATTTGATAAGGTTCCTTAGAAATAGGCTCCATCCCTGGTTTGATTTCAATGGTGAATTCAAATTCCCTTTTGGGTGGTAAACTTGGTAATTCCTCCGGAAATACATCTTTGAAACTTTGTAACAGTGGGTATCGTTTCATGAAATCACCGTCTTCTTCTATAGATTCAGATATCTTTACTACATATAAGGTACATCCTTTGTTTTTAGCCTTTTTAAGTTGCATAGCTGACAGTTTCCTAACTAAAATTTCCCATTTTACACCTTGAATCTCTGTTGTTTTCAACCGATCATCTAAACATCTTATATATTTTTCAAAGCAGTCTACTTTTTCTTTATGGTTAGCTAACCAATTAATGTCGATGACAACATCATAGGATCCCAAAGGTGCAACATAGAGGTCAACTTATGTGGAAAATTTAGGTAAGTCAAGGACTGCTCCAAAAAGACACATACTAACTGTATGAATAGAGTTATTACCATACTGTACAGTCCAATATTTATCCATTTTTCCATCTTTTCTTTTAAGTTTAGAAGCGAGTTTACTAGAAATAAAACATTCAATAGCTCCTGTATCAAAAAGAATAGTTACAGGTATGCCAAATAACTTACTAGGAACTTATATAGGTGTCACTTTCCTTTCACTTTGCTTGCTTGCGCTATATGCAAAGCATGTATCTTATGTCTTCTTGATTAAGATCATCCTTCTTCAAAGGGCATTGATTTGCGTAGTGATCCTTGCCACAATTATAGCAGCCTCCTACAGGTCCCTTTTTAGGCTCAAAATTACTTCCAGCCTTAAAATTATCACGTTGGCCTCCATAGGACTTCTGCCCATTATTATAATTCTTGGTAAAGCTATCTCTTACATTTCCAACAGGATTATTCGTTGTCATTTTCTTATTATTATCCACTGAAAACTTATTTTTGTTGCCAAAATTTTTCCATGGCCCCTTCTTGGGTGCAAGAGAAGTTGAAGAAGGGTTTGGAATTTTCTTCCGCACTTCCTCTTTATGAGTAGAAATAGCCTTTAATTTCTGTTCTTGCCTTATGGATTTTTCAACAACCCCTTCCATAGTGGTTGGGCTGTGAACATCAACCTCTCCTCCAATCACGGGATTCAGTCCCATGATGAATTTCGTATTTTGAACTTCTCGTCAGTTTGATACTATGGTATGTACTTGAGGAGTTTCGTAAACCACTCCCAGGACTCGATTCTGGTTAGCTTTCCTTGAACTAAGTTTTGGAATTCTGTCATTTTCTGATCATAGAAAAGTTGTGGCAGCCAACATTGCCTAAAATAGCCTTTAAATTGATCCCAAGTGATGTTGGTTTCATCAATATTTAGCTCAGCTTTACGGCTATCCCACTATGAAGATGCTTCATGGGAAAGATGATAGGCTCCCAAATAGCTTTGGTTTCCTCCGAGAAGTTTCTTATTGCAAAGTACTTCTCCATTTCACTGAGCCAGTTCTCAGCTCCATCTCCTAATGTGGTGCCATCAAATTTAGGTGGTCTTATCCTTTTTATATCATTAGTGAGTTCCACTGCCAACCTGGCCTTTTTATATTCTGGTTGGACAGGTACATTTCCATTGTTATTACCAACACCCATATCGGGGTTGTCCTCAGGAGGTGGCTAATTGTTTTTACCAGCTTCATCATCCTCCTCATTTCCCATCACTTGTTGTTCAAGTACAGCCAAACGATCTCTTGTGTCCAGTAGGGCAGCAAGGATCTCATCAAGTTTTTGGGTTGTTACCGCCCCTTCCTCAGGTGGAGCATTATTCACAATGTTTCCCCTTGTTCTAACCATTTTTTGTTACAAGAAAATTCAGGTTTTTATCAGATTATGGACACAATAGGTCCAAGAGCTGCAACCTTCAGCTCTGATACCAAGATGTAACATCCTCATTTTAATACATTAGAACAAGATAATTTTTTTATTAGTGTTTTCTAGTTCTAAATACATAATTTAGAACACACAGATCATAACAATCATTCTTATAATAGATAACCATATGCAGCTATAATGACTCAGTGTACCGCCAATCTATTCATTCCATGACTCGGTGAACTACCGATCTATTCATGTGTATCTTAGAGTTGGTGTTTTCATCAGAACACTTCACTCTTGTGGTTATCTTCCTAATCTAGGATTCTGAGTGCTCTGTCCAAGGAACCTATCTGAATAATTGTTACCATTATTCATTGGCATCATGTCCCTGAGACTAGGTGACATAGGACAACGCAATCAGTAGCTTGCGATACTTTGGCCAAAGATTTGAAACATACTGTTCATGTCTCTTATTCCTTGATGGCATACTCGTCAATCCAGAATACGTCCTTCACCCCACTCCGATGTTATATAGAACGTCTTATACCGACTTTTGTCAGTCCCCTTGACCCAAGTTTTCACTCGGTATGGGTTAATATCATAACTCACGTTATAAGGATGCCCTTGAAGGCTAGGGGTAAGCTGACATACTGGATCAACCACTGTTAACCCCGTGTGTCAAGGTACCCTGAGTCTCAAAGGGCTGCCTCATAACACGTCTATGGTCCTAACCAGTCCTGAAGGAAAATCTTGATCAAGTTTCGGTGTAAATCTTAACGATCAATGCAGAAGGGTGTTGCCATATGTCACCTGCATTGTTGTATCCTCGAGAAGATCCTAATCTTCTCGAAGGTACAACCCTGCAGTTGACATGTGTCAACATCCTACGATACAGCCTCGGAAAGATGTACATACCTCCAAGAAGTTACTTAAGTTGAGTTAAATTTGGATTACAGGCCCTCCTAACTGGGTAGCCTTCCCCAACCCTGGGTCCCACACTTTTGAGTTACCTTACGTAATTAGGTTCAGTTTCGTAGAGAAAAGTTTTAATAAGATTTGAGATCGCGTCAAGGTGCCAATTGGTTCCTAATAACCTTGTTTCCTCATAATAGGGCAACAACCCTAAGTTTTCCCATAAGGAAGGTAACTAAACCCGTAAGGGTTCGTATCAACCTCGAAGACTGAAATATATCAGACTTATTACCATTAAGACATGGTGATTTATAGCCATCAATTACATTGCTTTGAATTAGAACATTATTAGGGAGTAATAGAATACTCTTCCAGTTATAGCTACATGTTAGGGCATAGTTCAACCTCAACTTCCCTAAAAATGCAGTGGTCTAATTTCCAATTTAGCCATATTCATAATATATAAGAATTACTAACTAGAACATGTAGTATTCAGCCACATAATTTTACAAGGCTTACTTAGGGAATCCATCTAGACCCCATTGCATATAATAATAAGAATGCACTCTCATTCATACAGACAAGAGAAGATCAATTCAACAAATAAGAACACAGCCACGTAAGTAATATGTCCCCATTTCATTTATTTCCAAGCCTATACAATTACAACCTATGCACTTCGGCATATTTTAATACAATAATCACCAGCAAAAGAGTAACTTTCTTCTTATAGTACAATTAGAGAAATCATGTCGGAATTCATCATAAAAACCAGATTAAACAATCTGTGCATCATATCAGATCTGCATGCCTTTACCACTTACGATGACCATCTGCAAAAATTGCTAGCACGGGTCAGTTCAGTGAACTGAGCATGATAAGCACTAATTCTTAAAACAATTGCATTCCACCAATTGTTTCCATTAAACAACCTGTTTAAATGAAATCAATTTCATCAAATCCATAATCATGAATCACGCTAATTTTCTTTCTACCATTCTAATATGACTTTATAACATAACTCATATTATAGTTACTATTTCAACTTAAATCTTTTTGGATGATTCATCTTATACAAGAAAATAAGAAGAAACGATGTGAATCTTAAGTACCTAGCCATCTCGAAAACCAAGAATAGTATCAATCCTATTATAATCACTCTAATCAAAGGAATGAAACCTTTTCAAGGTATGCAACCAACAGATTTGCATATAAAAATTCAAGCAAAGGACATATTACTGCCTCAAGCAAGTTCAACTAACGGATTTCCTCTAACTTTTCATATCAATTCATAAACATTGATAAGTATACAAAACTTTTACTACAATGCTACTTTTATACAAGTGGATAATAATTGAATTTCTCAATCAGGGTAATAATACTGCTAAAAGAAGGAAAGGAGACTTCTAGTTAAGATTCAACACTTACCACTCTTTCCACCTAAATTTTAATAGTCTATTCATCTCATACCCATACTGTAGAGTTCTTATAGAAATTCTAAAGAAGAGAACACTCATAATTTCCACAGAGAGAGAGAGAGAGAATACCTTCATATTCCAAAATCCTATAACAACTATCCTTCACAACTCAGAGGAAGGAACAGAGAAAATTAGAACTCTATTTTAAACAAGTTCAGAACTATACCAACTTCCCAGGAGTAATATATAATATATTCTTAAATTCAATCAGGGAAAAAGAGAAGGCAAGTAAAACAACACCTAAGTTCACCAATAGCTCCAATCAGGTAGAACTACTTTAAAATTTGCCCATAGATCCCTAGGGTCTTGTGATTGTACATTAAACAAAAGCCAAAAATCGTTACAAAACGATATAAACGTTCTAATATCAGACCACAATCCTGATCCATGTAAACAGTCTACACTTCACCCATTACTCGAATCATTTTTGACTAAGAGTTAGGGTAACTGTCCCATTATCATTACTTACCAATAGATCGAAACTAATTATTTCCAACCATTACACTTGATAGGTTGTTGTTTCGTTCCAAGATACCAAATCAAATTGCACTTCCAGAGTTAATAGATGAATTCTAATTATAGATTTCAAAGTCACCTCTGGTAACATCAAACACAGTCCATTCCTATCCAATTATTAAACCTAATTTCCATTCATGTAGATCTAGGATCACCCACGAATTGTTAGGGGACAGAGTTCATCCAAGTACGTTTTCTCTTGATCATAACTGTGTTCCAATTATCCAGGTAAAAATCGTAAAAACAACAGCTACACCAAATATTTCCTTACTTACAGAACCTATATTCATAAAAACATTCAGACCCCTTTCAAATAAAGGTACATGCTTAGAATTCAACCATATTTCCAACTCATGCGACTAAACCAGTCGAGCTTTACAGAAGGAACTAACATTTTCACCACAAATCCAACTATTTACTTTCCTGAAGCTGTCCAGTAATAGTTAGAGTTCATACAACTAAGCAACAATCATATAAACCAACCATATTTGAAACAACAGTTTATTCCAGTAGTGTCTTCAAACATGAAATCATCAAGCACGAAGTCTATCATGGTGCCAGTTTTTAAATTCAATACCTCAGCCAGAAAAAGAAAACATAAAACACTTCCAATAGAAATTGAAACCCATATTGTATTCATAGCATGGAAAGAAGATTAAAGAAGCAGATTTCATCAGGATCTACGTATAACCTAGAATTCCCAAATCAACAAAAAGGAAAACCAATACATTGCTACCAGCCAAGCCGACTGTACAAAAATCATCTGAACAGAGTTGTTCTAATGAAAGCATTTAAAGGAAAGCAATATTTTTAAAAGTTAGGGCCTATCATGCCTGATAGTGTCGCTAAAAATTCAAAGAAGACCTTTGAATGTGCTTGCACCTTCTCTTCTTCTTCCACGAAAGATTAAACAACAAAATATTGTTACCTCCATGCCTTATATATTTCCCCGACAGAGAAGTAAACTAGAAACTCTCAAAGTTGCCATGCAATGAAGAGTAGACGGCTGGTTCGAAGAACCAGTGCTCATGCAGAGCGAAAAATAGAATGCATGGAAAACAAAACAACCAAACAAAATTCCACTTGCATGCCTTCCCAAGCAATCTCGCACTCGAGGCCCAATGCTCATTAATTGCATTTATTTTTATTCTCCCACCTATTTTCCATTGCCACCGACTACCAAAGTTGGTGATTGCCAAAACAAAATAAACAAACATTCCCATCCTTAGAGATACCGCCACGTAAGACTATATTAGCAATTTTTATCCTCCACTAAACCTGACAGCATTCCCTGTCCTTCAACCTTATCCCTTCTTAAATGCCATGGAAACCACCGCCCATGACTCGCGACCCTCCTTAGGTCCCCCTTCTTAGCATTAGTTAAGATAGGTTAGTGACTTAGGTTAGATCATAGGATAAGACATTAGTCTCATTTCCATAGTGCTAGGTTTAGTTAACCCTTAGGAGTATTAAGCTCATAGTTTAGGACTAGGTTAGATTAACAAATCTTGTAACATTAGGTTATAGTTTAGGTTAAAACTATTAACCTTACTGATTCTAGTTTAGGTCCCCTAAATAGGACTAATCAGTATTTGAGTTCAAAACAGGATAAAACATTTCCTGTATCATATTTTGTTTGGCATTAAATAATTTAAGCTTTAGATATAAAACATACACCTCCTACCTGGCTTAAGGTCCAAGTCTTTCCTGATGTTATGATATCTGGAACAAGATTCTATTTACCATGATTAGCCAGAGTTAACCTCTGGGATTTGATCATTCAAAGCTCAATCAGACTTTGTAACTCTCGAAAAGTCAATACAATTTGTTCATCTTGAATAAACTTAAAACATTCCTTGGATCAATGCAACTGATCCAAGGCTGAGTCATAAAGGTGGATAAATCCACAATTCATCCAGAAATCAGATTGAACTCAAGTGCAAGAATGAAAGAAACAAAAGAGTCCAAGCACATTCGGTTCATTTAAAGATCTTAAGAGCAGAAAGGATATAATCCATATCAAGCATGACTTCCCTAAACCAAAGGAACATGTCCTAATACAGGAGAAATCATATATCAACACTTGAATGCTCAGGAGAAAGTAACAACTGTTCAGGGTGTTACAATGTGAACCATACTTGCTACTCTACCATATCTTCCAAAACACCCATCAACGCTAGAGGAAACCGACCAACTTCTTAATCTAGGAGGGAAAAATAACTAATCGCGACCATCATCAACATTGCTAAATATGTCTCATCAGGATGTGTCATGTACATCTCTCCATACCGATACTCGCACTATGGTATGGTATGCCATAACATTTCCAAAACCTATACCCATGGTCTCCAACACCTCGTTGGCTCTAATCGATAGACTTGTGCCCCTACAATTGGAAAATTTGAGATCCTATATACATCCTTCAGGGTGATAGTCATCTCCCCAGTCAAGTAAATGGAAGGTATTGGTTGTATAATCCCATATATCGATGAGAGCAAACATCATACTATGATCCCTAACAATCCATCTAAATCACCTAATGGAACTAAGAATGACATCTCGGATGTGCTACAACTCATCCTCTATGATGGTGAGTTTGATCTCTGCCAATAGTGGTGGATGTCTATCACGCATCATGAGCTGTTGTCATGCCTGCATTCATACAACTTAACAATGTCAAGTACTAAACTAATTTTTCCCATTTCTTCAAAACTAATTAACTCACCCCTACCTACACCACATACCCACATTTTTTTACCTACCTATCTATTTCCTAAACTACCTCCCTGACCTATTATTCATTCTAATCCAACCTACTATGTTCCCATACTAATTTCATCACCTATTACCTGCCTACATTTACCTAAATTTACACAAACCCACCTAATTCTATACCTCATCCATCTAGGTTTCCTTCATTCTTTTCCCATGTACCCTCCCATTTGATTTTTACCCCATTTCACCTTCTAAAATATAACCCATTTAGACTGGTCACTTTTCCCTATGATCGACATCGGTCACCTTGACCGATACCAGTTGCCCTCAACTGACATCGGTAGACTAATTTCCCCACTAACGCCGGCATGCCAAACTGATTTCGGTCAAGACCTAACCAACATCAGTCTCGATCCGGCTCCACATCCTAAA
Organism: Taxus wallichiana var. yunnanensis; assembly: GCA_018340775.1. Classification (NCBI taxonomy): domain Eukaryota; kingdom Viridiplantae; phylum Streptophyta; class Pinopsida; order Cupressales; family Taxaceae; genus Taxus; species Taxus wallichiana. Next base: position 204,153,508 of record CM031243.1, read on the forward strand.
CTCCACATCCCCATTTTTACAAAAATTGAAAAAAACAAAAAAACCCAACCTAAAACTACCTAAAAACTACCCAAACCCCACCCATTTCCATTTTACACCTAATTAAACTATATTTCCCCACCCCTACCCACATTTTTACTTTTTCACTACATTTTGAAATTTTATTTCCCCACCCTATGTTTTTTCATTTTTACCTACAATTCCATTAAAAACAATTAGAAAGGATTGAATCCTACCTCTACACTCGCCACCGTTGTGGTGGAATCTCCGGGACGGTTTCCTAAGCCCCTCTTGCTTGACATATCAACCTTTGACAACATAGAGTTTACAAAATCTTCACCCCGGTACCTTATCACAATCTATATGTGTCCAGTGCATTAGACTACCACTAGTAATTACCTAAGAAAAATCACCCTTATCTACAACCACCTTACCCTCATTTTCATCACTTACCCATTTTTCAAACCACTCACTGACTCCATTTAACACCTCATCAATTCCTAGTTTGAGGGGGATCACCTCCACCTATACTTGGGGAAACCTAACCTTCACTCATACCTAGAGCACCAACTTCCTATTTTTTTCAAAGCATCACTTATCAATATAAGCTACACGATAAAAAGGGGAAAATGTAGACACCAAATTTGGGTCACACTCCCCTTGGTCCCCTTCAATTAATTAATGTAACACATTTAACTAATCATGACCCATTCATCCCATATTAATATTCATCCTCACATTATTAATTAATTAATTTATTTTAATTAAGTTAATTTCATCCTCACACCTCCACCTCACCATGGATCCATTCAAGGGGCATTTAACTCATAGTTACCAAGTCATCACTCTTAGCACTAAGTCATCACTCCCAAAAGATCGAGTTACCACTTGACCTAACTAAGAATTCTTCTCAAACCTAATTGGACTTCTTCTATGACCTTATTACCTTTTTGAATGAGATCTACACTTCTCTAAGTGGACTAAACTTTGAAAACATGCCGAATTTGGGAAGATCTTTCTAATTTTGGTAAAACGTACTAATTCACCCTAACCGAGCGTTATTTTTCCTCACTGGCACCGATTACCTAACCGCCATTGGTCACCTTATATACACTTTCACAACTCTTTACATGGGTTGGTCATTCAATTATTAGAGCCTTATTACATTCAAGCACAAATCCAAAGCCTTTTAGCATCAAGACGACACAAAATACTCAACCACGAGGCCCAAGCAAGCATCCGGTTATCCTTCTAGAGCATTGGAATACTCATGGGAGCACTTCAGAGAACCTCCACAATAATAAATCTAGAATCTCTTCACGGATAAACTACCATCCACCTTCACCTACCAGATCATTAAATGCAAGTAATTTTTTGTGATTTCGGTCATTTTGTACTTGCTTAAAATATAGATTTATAGACACCTAGAATTGGTTACTCAATTTAATGTCCCCATGTTTGCTTACCTATTCTATTCTCGTGTAACCCAAGACACTTTTATATCACTAATTCTCTCTTAGGGTATTAATTAAATATCTAATTAAAATTCCTATCCTAAGTTTTTTCCACCCCATTATATTTTACCCATGGATAATTAAACATTAACCATGTAATTTTATCTTTTACATTTATTCCAACTACTTATTCACCCCATATAAATTCCAACCCCGTGTCACTATTATCCATCCATTCCACCTATTTCTCCTCTCTTAGAAGCGTGGCTGGGATTTTTCTCGTATTTGAGTTGGAAGGATAATAATCTTATCCTCACAACTCATCCCTTTTTGCCACTTTTGGAGTCTATTCCCGATTGGCATCGATGGTCCTCGATTGATGCCAATTTTTTGGCTCAGATTCATATTTTACCTCGGCCGGTATTGACTATAAATACGACTTGAACTCGGTTATAGTTGGATGGTAGAGACTTGATAAATAGTGAAAAGCTTCAGGAGCCTTAGAATTATCAATCCGAGAGAGAGAGAGAATTTGCTCGATCAATCCTCGAAAGGTGCACCATTATTCTACCCTCATAATATCAATATCACTTAGGCTATTCAACCCTCGGGTGACTCCATTTCTCCATCCAGCCAAGGCAGAACTCTATCCACATCTTTGCACCTCCTGCGGGTCTCCATAATATGATCATCATCAATCATCAATCAAGCTTTCTGTGATTTCTTTCTAGTCGACGATGACCCAGGTACAGTCGACACCGATTAAGCATCAATCGACACCGATTTGTCCAAATTGGTGGTGTTCCAAACCATCGATGCTGATCACTTTCTGATCAATGCTGAACAATCTGTAGAAAGGTATAGAATCTAGGTGACATAATTTCATCTTTGTTTTTACAGTTTCCTGCTTTCTTTTAGTTTCTATTGTTGTTTTTACATTCTATCTACAACTTAAAATCAGAAAATCTAAACATTTTCTTACATATTTTATCATGTATGCCTTTATTCTTAATTGAAAATGTGAACTGACATCCACCAAGGAAGCTAATCACTTCCCAGACCCGCTTTCTAGGTAGTTCACCCTTATATCTTCTAACATCATCTTTTTCTATCAAGTATTCATGCATCGCAGGTTTCTTGGATCTACTCCATAGGATTACTTATGTGTGCCCATCTTAATTCCATTAGGATTTATTTCCATCTACGTCTTTGAATCTTGTCCAATCAATCAGGTATAAACTTTATTTGAGTTTTTCAGGGTTTTTGTGTTTATTTTGGTGCATTAACTTGGACAGGTAACAAGCACAAAAATTCTTGATCTACATTTTGGCACATCTATTGGGACCTTACCAAAGTCCCTTATTGGTAAGTTCATCTCTTCTCTAGTTTTGAGTTTTGTTCTTTTTCTTCACTAATTTTCATCAGTTGTTCTTAAGCATTTCCTTTCATCGTTTTGGTCTTGCTTCTTTCATTTCTAAATTTGCAAAGTTAGGTTCCTTATTTTCTTGCAAATCTCATTTCCAATTTCTATTTCTAACATTAGTAAATCCTTCATTTTATTTCAAAGTTGTATTTTTGATTCATCTCTTTGTGCAAAATTGTCATTTCCTTGAAATTTTTCTAGTTTCTTAAAATAGAAATTTCTTTTCCATTGGTATCTAGTTATCTACATATATCTTGTTGGATTTGTTTGCGTGTTCTTTTTAACCCTGTTTTATAGAGCGGTTTGCTTGTTTGTGGGTTTTTTCAAGGGGAAGACCTCAACAACGTGATTTTGAAGTGCACACACCTGGAGAGATAAATCTACCGGTATTTCTATTTTACGGTGTTTTCTCCTTTTTAAGAACTTAAAAATAACTTGTTTGTTTGTTTTTTTATCACACTCAAACACTTCAGTTTTGGTCCATAAAATGAATTAATCACATTGGGAAAGAACTTGTTTGACTTGTCTTCATTGAAGTCAAACAATTCGGTTTTAATGCTTAAAAAGAGCATTTTCTTTTTCATTCTTGGTGTATGTTCTTCACCTAGTTCTCTAAATAGGTTGGAAAATTAATCAAAATCGGTAGTGAAACTATTTGATTTTGTATTTTTCACCCTTGCACACAAAGCCAAAATAACTAGGTATAAATCATTTAAACAAAAACTCCTTCCCTGGCCTTGCCTACTTGGAAGTGACATCTAAGAGGAAGAGCCTACGTGGTACTCGGGCCATGCTATAAATTCACAAAAGTTCTAGTATATATTGGTAAAGCACCCGACTCCCTTATCGCAGCAGTGTGTGAAGTTTAGAGGTATGCCCCTATATCAAGCCATGTACCAGTCTTTTACTGAAGTGCCTTCGGGACTCCTCACTAAAAAATCCCCAAACCATCCTTAGTTTGGCCAATTGAGTAGTCCCCATTCTAAAAAGCCTTCCCTAACATTTTCTTTCTTAAAAAGCATGAAAATTTAAAAGAGATAATCACCTACGCTGCTTGAATTATCTATGCATTAATTAGGTTAATCTCTTTCTATGTTTGTGCTTGTTTATGCTGGTCATCACCCAATCACAATCTAGAAAAATGGCTCAACTAGGCCTCTTCCTCATCTGAGACCCCCGCTAATTTGGATGTTTCGGCACCCCTTAGGTCTTCTTTGGGACCAATATTAGTTGGTTCCCCATCTTGGTCATATAATCCTTTCTATCATCCTAAAGCAATCCCATCATGACCGGCTTCCCCAATCCTTCAGAGGTGCCATCTACTGATATAGAGTATGTTCCTCATGCGGAGATCCTAAATTTTAGGCACTCCTTGACCACAACCCAATAGCCCTTATGGACTACTTAGTGCATAATTCTACTCGAATATCTGATCATGGACCACCAATCTAGTAGGTTTACAATTATCCTCATGATCCATCCCAGGCTCTTATAGAGCAGCTTAGCATTCTTCTTCTCACCTTGAACCATGAAAGAAGGTGGCACATTTATGCCTCCTTTTTCTCTTCCACCAACCATGTCGACTGGTTCTCAAATGATGCTGCCTATCCCTAGTATAGCAGCTACCTCGGCTACCCCACACCTACTTTCAAGAGGCCCTCTTCTTCAGCTATGATGAGTGTGTCCACACTCCCACAATTTTTGTCAATTCTTCTATGTCGTCTATTGCATCTCAGGGTCAGTATCTCTCTTTGAGCCAACCCCCTCCTATGAGTTAGTCAGTTCCTCTTTCTCGTCTTCCAGCTGATCTTTCTTCCAATGCTCCAGTGATAGTGGATTTTACCCATCCCTTGGTGTTGGCACCCTTAATAACTAATCCGAAGTCAAAATCCTCATTCAGAGTTTGTTTCCACATCACAAACCATATCAAATCAAATCAACACCCACATTCCTCAATCCATTCTGATTTAGTCAGTAAGTGTAGGAACCCACCAATCACATGCTCCATCTTTCATTCAACAACCTTTCTCTCAACCACTTGTCATCTCACACTGTTTATACTTAGGCTCCTTCACACCAAATACCTAGAACATCTGGTTATTCCTCTTATCATCCTATTAATCAGCAGATGAATCCCCCATTAACACCTCAATAAAACATACCATTCACTTCTTATACGGGACATACCAACATGCCCCCTTCTTAATCTGATGTTGTCCAACTTCATTTCAAGAAAATTGTAGACCTAGAAGCCTCCACCAAAGGGGCTCGCCCTTCATAGTCTTTTGAAGAAGTATGTAATGAACTAATTCAACCATCGGTGGCTTTTAAGCCTTATCCTCCCTAATGGGAACTTCCTAAGTTCTCAAAATTTTATAGTGGGAGGATCCTCAACAAAACTCGCGAGCATTTAAACACGCTTGTTACCTTATAGTCTAGGACCAAGAGCTTATGTTCTATACCTTTTCTATGTCTTTAGCAGGCCCGCTTTAGACTAGTACAATAACATACCCCAGCATTCTCTGTTTTCTTTCTCTCAATTATCGAGATGTTTGTTAAAAACTTCTCAATAAACATCACACATAAGATCTCGATCACAGATCTTTATAACATTCATCAATTTGATGATGAGTCTATTGTAGACTTTGTTACTCATTGGAGAGGAATAATAAATCAATATTCCTTCTCCCTCCCTCAATCTTAGAAAATCAAGTTATTTACTCGATCTTGTGCCAATCATATTTCTTCCACTTTAAGGATTCAAACCTTTCATACATTTGAAGAATATTTTATGATAGCATGCAAACTTGAGTCTCATGCCATCAAATAAGGAAAGTTACAATTTCGCTCTAAGTCTAAACCAAATTTTTCTTGGTTTACAAAATAAAACCCTTCTTCTAACAAAGACAAGAATCGGGATTCCAAAACACTATCATCTTAAAAACATCACGATCTAATATCACTTCTAATCAAACACCTCGAGAGACTCTCCATCTTCTTGAAAAGGACCTCCAACATCTCAATAATTTACTTCGTTGGGGGAATCATATGCTTCTATCTTAGACAAAATGTTGGAAGTTCACATGATCAAACTTCCTCCTATTAGAAATTTTGATGAGAACCAAGAATGACCATTCTGGTATCATGAAAATGACTTCTGTCATTATCATAGAAACAAAGGCCATGACATTGAACGATGTCAGACCTTCAAAAATCTCGTCCAAAAATTCATTGATAGAGGCGAGCTCATTCTAGATAACCCAAATGCCCCCCCAAATCAGGCGCTTGACATTTTTAAACAACCTTTTCCAAATCATTCCCGAACAATGACGCTTCGGGGTCTCAAAAACCAAACACGCATACTATCAGCTCCATTTCTACTGATAGTTCTTCTTCTAATTCTGAGCCATCTACAAACATGTCAACTATATCGAAACATCCTTCCACTCCTTCAAACTCTGAGATTCCACCATCCTTGGATGGTCCATCTTTGAGTCTTCCTTTATTGTTAGAGACAGATTCATCTCCCTCTACCTCTCTATCTGATCTTCCATCTATACATGAGACAATGTCATCTTCATCTGTCTCGTCATTAGATATTCTTTCGGTGCTTGAGTCATTTACATCCCTTCAAATTTCCACTATGAATACTTCTACTTCTGTCACTCCCATTTTTGCCATGACCATGCCTTTGGTCAACATACCCATAGTTGTACCAACTTCTATGCCTTTGGAAGCATCTTCGATCTTGACTCTTCTTGTCTCTTTTCCTATAGTAATTACACCCACAATTACTGCATCTGAAGTACCCTCCTCACAAGAGGCTACTTCTTCATTACCTACCTCTTTCACCATTAGTGCTTCCTTTCCTATTAAGGAAACATCTAAAGAGATAACATCGACACCCATACTTCCGACTCCTAGACTTAGACATAAATAGTTGGAATTTAAGTCTAAGGTTGCATCATCGGTATCGTCTCCTTTACTTCCTCCGAAATAGTTACAATCACCTTATGCGGTCGAAGTTGTCACCATCCCTGAAAAGGGAAAACCAATATTTCAGACCATCAAAACTCTTGGTGCCCTCCCTCAAAAATCCCTCTCTACGCCTCATAAAAAAGTGGATTTATTCACTAAAAAGGCATCTTCTTCTATAACACCATCTTTTCACCGATACTCTTGTAAAGTGGATTTATCTAATGGAAAGGCATCACCTCTTTTATTAAAACCATCATCTTCGTCACCAAAAATCAAGGCACCCTTTGTGCCTCCTATCAAATCTTTTTGGGAGATCCTCCCCATCTAAATCGGGCCTTATCTAAATCATCGTCTGCTTTGGTCAAGCAACCTTCTTCATCTCCGAAGACTAAAAACTTGTCATGTCTTCGTCATCTTCAAAATCTATCTTAAGAGCTCCTCTCGCTAAAATAAATCTAAAATCACTTGCTTCCATTTCAAACACCTAAGGCTACTTATCCAAGTGTTCAGAAGAGCAAAACAATCCCTAAAAAGACTGTCAAACTAGATATGTAGGCTCTTTTACCTCAGTAGTCTAATAAGATTAAAAATGTGCCTCCTTCACCTCTATCCACATCTTCATCTACTAGATTTTATACTAAAATCCTTCACTAACTTATCCAATCTTCATTTATATCACTACCTCCAATAAAACCCTATAATCCCAAAGGAGTAAAACCTTCATGGTTCAAATCTGATGTTATTTTTGCTTACCATCACACTCTAGGTCATGACACCGAGGGATGTAAAGCCCTTCAATCTATCGTTAATAGCCTCTTGGAAGAAAATGATCTCCTATTGGAGGAGGAAGAGGAACAAGTGTCTCTTGTCATCCCAACTACGTCTGAGCTTGAACGGTCTATTCAGGCCCCCAATTCTATTGATATCACTCCGGATGATCTTCCACCCTCTCAAATTGATGCAATTTGTATCACCACTAGAACACAACGGTATGATAATCCATCATCTTCTACAGCTCCTCAACCATGAGTCATTATTTATGTTGCCCCCGAAGGAGCTCCTCCTTCCTCATTGGCCTCGAGACCTTGGGTCTCTATTCGTGCTTCACCTCGGGCTCAGATTCCGTGTTAGTTGAGGAGAGTGTTATGAAACAACTCACCCATGCTCTGGTCAAAATGTTTCTTTTTGACCTCATTCAGTCATCTCCCTAGCATCGCCAGGCTCTGATTGATAATCTACACCACATCATGGTGAATTTAGATGAGCCCCATCCTTTCGAGATGGTTGTTAGGTTGAATAGATCGTCAATCGCCATCTCTTTTGAGGATTCTCAAATTCCTCCTTTCTTCCGAGGATTTAGAGGTTCCTCTCTTTATCATAGTTCAAATCAATAACACTACGTTAAAATGCACTATGATCGATAGTGGTGCTACAATCAACATCATTTCCTCCCACACATTTGAGCAATTTCAGTTACTAAAGAACGTAGTGTCACCACTACCTTTCACCCATCGATCATTTAACAAACAATCGGCGCTACCTTAAGAACCGTGGTCCCGCCCATTTGGACAGAAAGAAACTTCTTCATGGGATTTTTACATTTTCAAAGGAAAATTCCACTACAATATGATCCTTGGATGCTCCTAGATCGTACAATGCACTGCATCCCATCAACCCTCCATCAATGCATAAAATATCAGTATGAGGGAAAAATATATACTCATCCAGGAGACCCTTTTCCATCTGCACAATGTGACATGACCATAGGGTCTATCCCTCCAAAGGAGAACACTGATTCTCCTGATGAGGCTCGTCCTCTTCCATACCTACAACAAAACTACCAGATCTACAAAATCTGGAAGATATGTTGTAGTTTTTCACTAGGAGAGCTTCCCCTTCTCTCTTTTTGACACCCATCTCAAACCTAATGAGTATGGTAGGCCAAAAACAACCTGAATATCAACCAAGTCTTGGCTGCATTGTCACCATTGGTCTACCCAATCGATAGAATGACTTCATCTACGGTGGTCTTGATGCACCTCACTATCATCTAGATTCTCCTCCTAGGGCCAAACCCTATTTAGCAGGGTTTGATTATCTACTAATCCGCGTTTGCAAAAACTTATCTATATCGATGCACATGGAAGGGATTTGGCCTAGGAAATTATGAATAGGGTGTGCATGACCTCACGTCCATTCCAACTCTTAAAACACATCAAAATTTGGTTTAGGGTTGAAACCTCTCTCGAAAGCCACCGTCACCATTCTCACCGATCCTCTTTCCATTGAGGAACCATCTTCCCCATCGCCAGTCTGAAGCATTGCTTAATGTGGATGACACCATTTCCATCCCGCCTAACTTTTTTTTAGTCACTTTCATTTCCTTAGTTCCACTGACCTATAAGACTAATGGAAAATCCACTTCCATACCATTGGTCTTCCCTGAAATAGTTGGAGATGACTCTTCTACTATCAATACTATCCATTGTTCGGATGATGATTTTGTCCTTACTTATCTAGGGGTAGAGGATTCTTATCTTCCTAAAACCATTCCTTTTGACACATCTATGATTCTTAACAAAGCCACTGTCGACCTTAATATAGGGACTTCTGAAGACCCTCGCATCATTAAGGTCACCAATCTCTTAACCCATAGGAGTTAGGAGACTTCACAACATTTCTTTCCAACCATCGGTAAACATTTTCTTGGTCATATGAAGATATGCCAGGCCTCAATCCTAACATCATGGTCCACAATATCATTACTCTTCCAGAAATCAAACCAATTAAACAAAAACTATGTAAGATGCATCCTCGTGTAGCTCTCCTCGTTAAAGAAGAGTTGTAGCACTTGCTTTCCGCCAACTTCATCCAACCCATTGACTATCCACAATGGGTTTCAAATGTAGTACCAGTAACCAAAGCTACTAGGAAAATTTGAATTTTCACCGACTTTCAGGATCTTAATCTCACTTGCCCAAAAGATGATTTCCCTCTACCTAATATTGACCAACTCGTCGACTTAACTGCAGCCACGAGATGCTTTCTCTTATGGATGGTTTCTCTGGGTATAGTAAAATTCTCATCGTACCAGAGGATTAGCACAAGAATTTCTTCATAACTCCTTGGGGGACTTTTTGTTATCACGTCATGCCCTTCGGTCTTAAGAACGTAGGGGCGACTTATAAACATGCAATGACCTACATCTCCCATGACATCTTACACAAAACTATAGAATATTATGTTGACGTCATCCTCGGTAAATCCAAACACTGTCAGGATCATCTTCTCATCCTTGCACCTCTCTTTGAGAGACTCATTCATTTTTGTCTTCGCCTAAATATGTCTAAATGCGTGTTTGGCATTCTCACTGGTAAAATCTTAGGCTTTATCATTTCTATCAGGGGTATTAAGGTCGATCCTACAAAAATAAAGGCTATCATCGAGATGCCTCCTCCTTCTAACTTAAAGTAGCTCTGTGGTCTTCAAGGATGCCTTCAATCAGTGCGTCATTTTATCTCACAACTTTCAAACCATTGTCAACCTTTTCATCATCTCCTCCGTAAAAACGTTCATTTAGAATGGGATGAGCATTGCCAAAAATCCTTTGCTGATCTCAAAGATTATCTTCTTTCTCCACCAATTCTCACACCTCCACGCAAGGGGGAGCCATTTTATCTTTATATTTCTATGACTGACCATGCTTTGGGAGCCATGATCTCGCATCAAGATGCTAATGGTAAGGAATAGGTTGTCTATTATATCATTCGCACTCTTCATGAGTATGAAACTCACTATTTTGAAGCTGAAAAGTTGTGTTGTGCTCTCTTCTTCATGACTTCTAAACTTCTTCATTACCTCCTTAATCATAAAACTCACATTGTTACGAGTGTCAATCCACTCAAGACAATGCATGCGAAACCCTATCACAATGATCGTATCACTCGTTGGCTCATGCTCATGACAGAGTTTGACCTTGAGTTCATCTCGTAGAAATCTATCAAGGGTCAGGTTATTACTGATCAATTAGCTGATGCCCCTCTTCCGGATACTCAAGTCCCCCTCACTCAATTCCTAGATGAGTACATCCAACAAATTGATTTTAGTCTGTCTCCATTTAAAGTAAAACTCTTCTTTGATGGGTCTAAGTGTTAGCAAGGGGGAGGCGCAGGTTTCGTCATGATTCATCCTTGGGGTGCACCTATCCTTATCACACACAAGCTTACCTTTGAATGTACCAATAATATGGCCGAAAATGAAGCCCTCGTTTTAGGTCTTCAAAATTCCATTAATCTCAGTTGCTCACCATATCGACATCTTTGGTGACTCTGAGCTCATTATTAATCAAGTCACTAGTGTCTATCAGTGTACAAATGATATCCTTCAAAAATATCATGATATCATTCTCTTTCAGCTTCAATATTTTGATAAATTACTATCTAAGCTATTCCTCACACTAAAAACTAATTCACAGATATGATGGATTCTTTAGCCTTGCTTATTCCTCCATTCACTGAAGACTTGTGACTTTATGTGGTTGTTCAGTGTCTAGACCAACCATCTCATCTCAGGCAGTTGACTTCAATCAACACTGTCATGAATGAAACTCAAGATGAGTGGTATCAGCACATTTTCGATTATCTATCCTACTCAGTGCTTCCTCCAAATTTGACTTCTAATGGTAAAATATCTTTTATCCAACGTAAAAACCGCTATGCTATTTTGGACGGAGTCCTTTACAAACGTGATTTTGAGGGTATTTTGCTTCGGTATCTCAAAACCCCAAATCATCTAAGGCCATTCAAGAGGTCCATGATGGTATCTGTGGTGGACACTTTGGTGGTTTGGCTATGGGTAAGTGAATCCTACGTTTAGGTTACTATTGGCCTTCTCTTAATCAAGACTGTTGCGAATATTTCAAGAAATGTGTCAAGTGTCAACAACATGCTAATCTTACACATATCCCTAGTCAGGATTTCTAACCCGTAGCGAATTTATGTCCTTTTTCACAATGTGGTCTTGATCTCATTGGTCTCATCAATCCGTGCTCTTCGCAGTGACATCACTCTATCATTATTGCCATAGAATACTTCACTAAATGGGTGGAGGATATTCCTCTTTCATTAACCAAAGCTAAACCTATTTATGATTTTGTCTATCAACAAATCATTTTTCACTTTGGTGTTCCTCAAAAAAATTGTTACAGACAATGGAAAGTCTTTCAAAACCAAAGAATTGTAGAAAATTTGTGACACCTTCAATATTAAACTCAGCTTTTCTTCTCCATACTATCCACAAGCTAACGGCCAAGCTGAAGCTTCTAATAAATTTTTGCGTAATATCCTTGCAAAGGTAACTAGACGAGCTGGTAGGGATTGTCCTTTACACATCCCTTTTTCTCTTTGGGATTATTGGACTAGCATTTGTACCCCTACCGGTGCTTCTCCCTTCTCTCTCATCTATGGGTCTCGAGGTCTGTCCTTCCTTTCGAATTCTAGATTCCCTCTCTTCACATCTCTCTCAGAGAGTTTTCTCTCGATGAATACTATCATCAAAACCATCTAGCACAGACTTAAGTTTTTAGATTAATGTCATCTCAACACTCTTGAACATCATCAAGTCTATCTTGAGCATGTCAAGCATGCTTATAATAAGCATTTACAGCAGCGTGACTTCCAATTTTGTGATCTTTTTATTAAAGAAAACCAAAATGTCACTACTCCGGAATGGAGTCAATGTGGTAAGCTTGCTCCTAATCTGAATGGGACCGTACGTTGTCACTCATAAGTACGGGTCCAGGGATTAACGCATGTCTTCCATAAATGGTATACCTAAAATGGAACCTCTTAATGCCTTGCATCTAAGACCCTTCTACTATTAAAATCTATCTTACACGATCTTAGTCGCAAATCCATTTGCAACCAGTCATGCATTTTGTAGTGATTTGGAACTATGTGGTTCTCCACGTTATTTATTTTTATACCTTAAATATGAGTACCGTGGCTCTACTCATGGCATTTTCCTTATGGATTTGTTCCTCCTCATGGTAGGAATACCTTAATCACTACTTCATCTACCCTAGGTGTTCATCTTGATCAAATCCACTTGGGGCATGAGTACGTGCTTGTATACATTTTCTCTCCCTCTATCTAATCTATCTGGTCTAAACTTAGCTTCTTCCAAAGATTAAAAAAAGAGATACTACCCTAGTCCCTAAAGATACCGATCCTCCAAAATACGAGCTTATCCATGCCTTATTAAATAAATAAAAAATGTAGACCATTCCTCAAAGGATGGTTACCATCAAATTCAAAATACAGATCGCTCCCTTGAAGGACAGATGTTTATTTTATGGAATTTTGAACGTTTGAAGTAACACACTTCCTCTCTTGGCCAGTTTGTTCACTTGTTAGCATCTCTGAAAGACTTCCCGTATCAATCAGTCTTTCCATATCTAGCAAACTACCCACATTGATTATTTTGCTTTTCTATCAAAAGAAAAATCATGAAGCTGTGATATGAGACCTTTTCAATCATATGGAGACCCTGTTTTCCCCATATGGGTGCGTATTTAATCCTTCATGTGTTTTGATGAGATGCATACTTATCTCTCATCCTTATCTACCTCCTAGATCTAGTTTGTGACTAACTAGTGTTAGGTTTATTTTATCTGTGTCTATGGCCTTATGTGCATCATCTTTTGATTTACCATCAAGGTCTCTATTTATGGTTGGTTAGGGGACTAACTTATCATTCTTTTCCTATCTAGGTGTAGTGATTTTTATTTCTAAGGGATAAGATCATTACATCACTTTATTCTCATCAAATCAAATAGACATTACCCGTGTTCATTTGTTATTTATCCAGTTAAATTGACATTTAACATGTTAATTTAATCAATCAAATTTATCATCTATCTATGCTCATCTTATCTACTTCATCTAAAATCATCAAAGCAACACATATTATGTGGATCCATCTATCCATATCATTTAATTGAATTAATGTCTTAACATGTTAATTTATTCAATTATTCATCCATGACAAATCAAAATTAAATCACATCTATCCATCTATATCTATCAAAGTTAAAAGCATGAGTCCAATCACATAACACAAAGATGCATATATATATATCTAAATGGCTTCAAATCGAGCTATATACATCGTATCAAAAATGCCTTCAAATCAAGGCTACATTAGTATATCTCTACAAATATCATCTCTATATAGTAAAATCAGACAAATGGAAAATGTTGTCTCCTCCTCCCTCCTCAGGCATGGGATCTCCTCCTAACCATCACCTATAGAACTAGAGGTGCCCGCAGTCATGACCCTATGACCTCCTCGGTCTCCCCCGATGCTCGCACCCTCCGATGTACTCTTTGGTAGTGGTGTCGTTTTCCTCCTCCATACTCCAAAATGGGGCACATTTGGGGCATGCTATGTCAAGGTATCCTCATAGTATCTCACCTCAGAAAGGAGATCTTGATAGGTACTCAGACACACCATGCCGGGTGCCCTCACGGTCGCTGGTGGTGGTGGTCCTCCTACTACTACAAAGCACCTTGTGCCCCGACTCTGATGTGGTGCCTATATCACCATACTTGGCCCTGATGGCCTCTCTATGTCTATAATATCTATCCCTCTGCTGGATAGCTATATCTTACTCCTGATGAGAGGTGGCTCTCTCCTATATCATGGTGTCCCTCTCCTCCCTCAGAGTCCTAATATCCTCAAGAGAAGTCTGGCGTGTTTGTACCAAGGTGGCATGCTCTCCCTGTAGTCTTTCTAGATCCGCTGATGTATCCTCCTTGTCTGACTCTGCAGACAATGTGAGATGCCATGGTATCTCCTCATGATACGATGTCTCGTAACCTTCATCCACTCCTACATCATCATCATCATTTATGGGAGGTAAGGCCTCCCTGAGTGGATATTTTGGGACCAGTATCAACAAATCTGTCTCCTCGTTATCTCATCTGTATGACACATATATAGTTAGAATATTCTATATCAATCCAAACTATCTTATCACCCGTATAAATGGGACCCACTCTAAAATCTCTAGCCTATGGCCCCTGACCACTCTGCTGTGTCTCAACTCCACTAAGTGGGCGTCCTATCTAGCCCATGTAGGATAGACCTTGTATGGCCTCCATATAACTGTGGTGGTGTCAGAGTCCTAAATCTCTGGGAATACCACTCTGATGATCTCCTTGTATCTCTGGGGGCCATGTCTACCCACCATCATCAAAACCCATACTCAAGGGCTCCCTCTGCTCCTAGCATCCATGGAAGTCTAGATGGTCTAATCACTGATATGTGCTCATAAGCCCAACAATGGAGCACAAAACTAACATCTATCCCGATCCATCTGCCTGTGGAATACATCCACAGCTCATGATATATCTATGCTAATAGTGCATCGGTGAATGTGAATACCTGCATGAACTCTAGGATATCACAGATGTAGTCAAGTAGGAGTAGTGGGAACCGTCCACCTCTAGAATCTGGTAGTGCATAGTATGAGATAGCCATTTGGATCAATGCTATCAGTCTGCTCCTGGGGTCATCCTTCCGTACTGTGAGGCTATCCTCATAGCCCCAGACACTATCTCTGAGGCATCTTCCCTGTCTCCATATAACCATACCAGGGCCCTCCTCTACTACTCCCGTGGAGTAATCTCTATCGATCCCCTATGATCGACAACCTGAGGATCCTATAGATGTCCTCATGGGTGATAGTCATCTCACCCATCTAAAACCAAAAAGTGCATGTCCACTATCCCACCACTGCATCAATGCTCGCATCAGCTCCATGTCTTAGGGTACCCATCGATAATAACAGAAACCCCTAGTTTGACTAACTCCAAATGGCACCACTCATCATCTGTCACATCTGGCAAGTATAGTCTCCAGTAGCTTGGGAATAGCATCCCGCATGTGTAGGACCTCTCGTGCCTACATCCACAACATCAAAAATCATCATTAGGTTCATATTTATCAAAATCAACATCATTAAAATTTCATCAAATTTTTTTCTCAAAGCTTCCAAATGTTTCATCTTTCCAATTGGCGGTGACCCATTCAATCGGTGCCATTTACTTTATAGTCAACACCGATTGTATTCCCATTGATGTTGATCTCATACTACTTGGCATTGATTTTGTCAATTGGCGCTAATGGGAGGAAGAGTGCCAAAAACACTCTCTTGCCTCCTACTTTTCCACCAAAACCTCCTAATCTGAACATCCTAGCATACTACAAACCAACACAAACATACAAGGCTAAGGAAGGACCACTTACCCCTGGCCGCATCCTCTTCCTCTTCTGATCACTCCCGAAAGCTTCCATTTCACTCAAATTCAACTTTTGACTTTTTCTAAATCAATCGTCACAATGTAAATGAATCGTTATCATTCACCTTTCTTTGTATTTATAGATTTTTAGAGTGGTTGGCACCGATTATTCGGATTGGTGTCAATTATTCTAGTCAACGTTGATTAGGTATGATTTGATGCTAATTGGTACCCATAGATGTTGATTGTTTCTCATCGAGGCCGATTGGGTAGATATTGATATATTTTGTCATCTCATCACACCAGGATGCACTTTGTTCTCATCTGATTATCCTATCTTACACATGTGTCACCCATAACACATTATCATTTGTCATTGTGTCTTTATTTCAGGTACTTGTACCTTGTCACTTTACATAACCCCACATGTGTGTTGCTTGTTGCACATATGTGTTTGTTGTTCATTGCTTGGGGCATCTCATCATTATATATTTTGTATGTGCCACCCATAACACACTTGTTTTTCCTAGTCTGGCAGCATTTCTATTGCAAAGTCCACTGTAGTGGCCATATTTCAATTTCCACGGTGGATCTCCTCTCGAGGCCATCGCTTCATCCTTCTTGTCTAAGCGTTGATGCTTGGCTTGTTTATCTGATCATTGTTATGACCTTATTTCTACCTTTTGACACATATTTTTGGTGTTATCACCCATTCGAGTTTTCCCTATACATGGGTAACTCACATTTTTTTGCAACCTAAAGATAACAGTCTATAGGCACTAACATCATCTCGTTCGAAGGCCATCTAGTTGTCCCTACCAATGTGTCACTCTTTGGTTGTTACTATTTTGCAGTCACCTTTAACTCACAAGTCTGTAGCCACTAACGTCATCTCATATGAAGACCGTCTAGTCTGCCCTACCAATGTGAGTTCCTTAGGTCGTTGCCTTTTTTTTTTTTACGTGCATCATCAATGATCATATATACTCTAGATATCTAGTGGTGCATCCTCTCTTCTATTATTTTTCATCTACCTTTTTCAAACTCGGGATCGGTTGGCTTTTTGGGGCCACCCCATCCCTAGTTTGAGGGGGAGCACATCATCAATATTCTTCCTTTTCTTCCAACTCCTTGTTTTTGTCTTGTAGCATTTCTTATCACAAGTTACTCAACAAAAAGGGGCAAATGTAGACACCTAAAATTGGTTACTCAATTTAATGTCCCCCGTGTTCGCTTACCTATTCTATTCTTGGGTAACCTGGTGCACTTTTGTATCACTAATTCTCTCTTAGGGTATTAATTAAATATCTAATTAAAATGCCTATCCTAAGTTTGTTCCACCCCATTATATTTCACCCATGGATAATTAAACATTAACCATGTAATTCTATCTTTTACATTTATTCCTACTACTTATTCACCCCATATCACTTCCCAAACCCCGTGTCACTATTATCCTTGCATCCCACCTATTTCTCCTCTCCGGAATCATGCGGTGGTATTTTTCCCGTATTTGAGTTGGAAGGATAATATTATTATCCTCACAACTCATCCCTTTTTGCCACTTTGGGAGTCTTTTCCCTAATCGACGCTGACCGGTCCTCGATCAATGCAATTTTTTTGGAATGGTGCCAATTTTACCTTAGTTAGCACCTACTACAAATACATGACCTAAACTCATTTCTGGTTGGATGGTAGAGACTTGAGAAATAGTGAAAAGCTTGAGTGAGCCTTATAATTATCAATCAAGAGAGAGATAATTTTGTTCAGATTAATCCCTAAAAGGTGCACCGTTATTCTGCCCTTATAATATTGATATCACTTAGGTTATTGAACCTCTAAGTGACTCCATTTCTCCATCCAGCCAAGGTGGAACTCTATCCACATCTCTGCAACTCCTGCAGGTCTCCACAATCTGATCATCATCAATCATTAATCAAACTTTCTATGATTTCTTCCTGGTTGACGATGACCTAGGTACGGTTGATGCCGATTAAGCATCAATCGATGCCAATTTGTCCAAATCAGATCTTGCATCGCTCCAAACCATCGATGCCGATCACTATCTCGATCGATGCCGACACTATCTACGTAAAGGTACAAAATCTAGGTGACATAATTTCATCTTTATTTTTATAGTTTACTACTTTCTTTCGCCTGTTTGCTTTTTTACATTCTGTCTACAACTTAAAATTAGAAACTCAAACATTTTATTACATATTTTATCATGTATACCTTTATTCTTAATTGAAAATGTGAACTGACATCCACCGAGGAATCTAATCACTTCTCGGACCTGCTTTCCATGCAATTCACCCTTATATCTTCTAACGTCATATTTTTCTGTCAAGTATTCGTGCATCGTAGGTTTCTTGGATCTACTCCGCAAGATTGCTTGTGTGTGCCTGTCTTAATTCAATCAAGCTTTCTTTCCATCTACGTCTTTGAATCTTGTCCAATTAATCAGGTATCAACTTTATTTGAGTTTTTTAGGGTTTTTGTGTTTAGTTTAGTGCATTAACTTAGACAAGTAACAAGTGTAGAAATTCTTGATCTACAAGATTATTTACCTCTTGCATTATAATTTGTTTCTTCATGTATTCCTTTTTCTCCCCCTTCTCACCAATCCACAAACCCAACCACCTACATCAATTTTTTTCTTCGTGACTTCCCCCTCTATATCCCCAAGTCTTCTCGGTAATATTACGAACCTAACCACACCCTTCTCATTCTATGTATAATCAAAGATAAACCCAAAAACCATTTTTATCAAGTTATTGTCAATTTCCCCTACCGATGTTGGTTTACCCTATCATCATCTATTCCACCCCTATACCGACATCGGTCACCCGACCTATATTGGTGTCTATGTCATTTTATTTCTTTTGACCAACAAGCTTCCCAATTAACCAAAACTAACCCAAAACTTACCTAATCATTTCCATACCCTTGACAAGACCTTTATTAGAACTGCACATCTCGAATAACCTACCAAACCTCTTGATCTAATCACAACCTTTCTGTGAGATTAGATTTACTTATTGTATTTGCACGAGATACCTAAATCGTATAACTACAATAAGATTTTCTTAAATCATGATATTTGCAACATTAATTTGTAATTAAAAGTGGATTGACAGACCTTTTAAGAAGCATCACGCTTCTTGAATCTAGCATTTTGCTAGTCAGTCCACTAACCTATATTATTAATATTATTTGGTGTTATTTTTGCATTTTTATAGGTCGTTCCTCCTAGCCAAAGGGAAGATCTTCAAAATCATCTTATATAAAAATTTCCGACATGCGTATTCAACCTTTGACCTACATCTCATAGGTATTCCTCCTTAGTTATTTTACCTTCTATATGTTTCATCCTAGAAAGCATAAAATTTATTGGTGAAAGAGGTTTGTGATAAAAGATGTTGAAAATTGTAGGGAAGGAGACATATTTAGAATATTGGTAACAAATATAGCTAGGTGTTTGAACCAAATACCTCTTTCTAAACCTCCTGTACCAAGGCCAAATTGATACCCATGACCATGAACATAATTGGTGTGTTGAGTCTAGTGGTATAATGCCTCAATGCACTCCCATCCATAGTGTAGCCCCCACACCTAGGACAAATTTAGGGAATTGGGAATAAATATGGATATGTGTTCAACCTAGCCTCCTTCTAGTCTTCCTATCACAAGGAAAAAATTATAGTCATGGAAACAAACAACATTAGCATGCTTTGAGTCTAGTTGTACCATGCCACAGTGAACCCCCTAGCCATAACATGATCCCCAAACTTGATTTAGATCTAAGGAATTGGAAACAAATATAGCTAAGTGTTTGAAAAAGCTTCATTTTTTGTCCTTATGTCACAAGGCCAAAGTGATAGCCATGGCCACGAACAAAATTAGAATGGTGAGTTTTTTTTTGTCATGACACATCGCACCCTAAGCCATAACACACACCTCGCACCTATGACATATTGAGGGAATAGGTAAAAATTAAAGCTAGGTGTGCAACCCATCCTCCTTCTCATCCTCCTCTCACAAGGTTAAAGTGATAGCCATGAAAATGAATAAAATTAGCTTGTTGAGTCTCGGAGGAACTAATATGTTTAATTTCATGCCACAAAGTTGAACCACCCATGATTGATTTTACAAAATATGACATCAATTTCTTATCCAAAACTAAAATGGATTTGAAAGACCCAAAATATTCCATCTTCACATGTTTGATTGGGAATAGTAGTAGAGGCTTCATCGGAACTTTCTCGAAATTAAGTGTTGACACAATAATGATAGAAAAGTGTTGAGCATTAAGCTCCCTGGAATGATGGCGATAAGAGGATTCCCAATGGCTTGAAGTATTAAGGGAGAATGACATATTTGGATCTCTTTGGTAATAGTCTTTCAGGTAATTTTGAGTTGCAAAACAATTAATAAAATATACAAAATTAGTTTCCTCGCCATTATGACCATACTAAATCCCCACCTAAGATAACCTCGTAAGGTCAATATTTTCATATTCCAACACAATATTATAATCTTAATGGCATCTAATTAGGATATTTATTTTATTGTGTTGATGCAACATAATAAACATTTGAGATTAGCGACTACTAGGCTAGTTATTACCTTGTCTATCATTATAATTTTTGATCAATCACTAATCGTTGCGTGGGAGCATAAAATATTCTAAAATGTAATTAAAATGACCGAATGTAAAATATAGGTAGCACTACCCATGACACCAATTCAATGTCATAGATCATGAGATGGGAAAAGGAAATTAAAAGGAGCATCTGAATGTTTTTATTTGAGAAAAATACATTGGTGAGCCGAGATCACGGGCGCATTGGATAAGAGAAAATTTTTGTACATAGAAAGTGAATTATATACAAAAAATCTCACCTACATACACATATTGGATGTGGAATTTTTAATTAAGGAAATTTATGCATGCTATATGAATGATATGAGTGCAAGGGTCACTAGAAAAATATCTCGTGTCGAGTCACTAGAACAATATTTGTGATAGAGTCATTAGAACAATATGTTACTATTAAACAAACTTATAGATTTTGAAAATCCTTGAAAATTTATAGAAAAGATATTAGTTTGGGAATAAAAATAACGAGTACTTCAATGTCCACATCATTGATACACATAGATCAATGGTACTTCAACGTATAATGATGTGTTTGTGTATTTCATTATTTTATTTATGTTTGTGTTAAATGTTATTCATGTGGTTTTAATTATGGAATATCAATCATATTTTCCATGAGGGTATTAATTAATATTAATCATAATGTCCTTGATATATTGGAAATGGTCAAGTGCAAAATATTGGATTGTATCATTAATGTCACTTGTTCTTCCATTTAATGATTAAGCTTTGTTCTCATGTGTGCTCGAGCATAGGGGCATTTTTAATGTGTTGGCTGAGATTTCTATTTTCATATTTTTCCTTATGATTTTTTAGGAAATGGATTCACCCATGCTTCCATTGCTTCTATTTTCCAATTTAGATTGTGAGATGGCCTTTATTATAGTATTTCAAAGCATAGAATAAGTGTAATATTTTTCATTGATTCTGAACAATCTATATGTGAGACATTTTTTTATTATTGGTAAATAGTTTTTTGAAAGGGACTATACCCTTGTATAGCAAGGCTCTGCAAACCAGATTTAAACACTTAAGGCCCACATGGCAGAAAAGAAACCAATCTACCAAGAGAAGTTCCAAAAACCAACAGAACAACAACAAAAAAATAGCAGATGAACAACAAACAAACAACTGCTGTCCAGCTAAGAGATAGCCAAACAAATTGGAGAACTACCTCGAAGGAAAGGCAGTTTTCTTGGAAAAGGAATTTTTCTTTTTCCTAACTGTGATCCAAGCATCTGAAATTTCCTGCATAGGAATAAGAACTTCAAGGTCAGTTATCGGTTGATATGTATTGCTTGAACCAGGGGGGACCTCAGTCACTAAAGACACATTTGGTTCAATGTTTCTGGTCCTTTTAGTTTCATCCCCGGTGAATTTTCACTCAAAGGGGTCATTTCCATCCTGTCATCCATGTCCAGTATCAATATTAGTATCAGGGACAGTAGCCACCTCCTCATCCGCATCGGGAATGTCATTAGGTTCGAACACCATATGTTCCGGGAGGGCATTTTTCCACCAGTTGGCCTTATCATTTTTCTATTTTACTATCTCACAATTAGTGGCCAAATGTCCTAAAGAGAAACATCTCCTGCATCTAAAAGGTAGGCCTTCATAGTCCAGAGGCTGAGTCCAGGATCTATCTTGTACTTTTAGCTCAATATGAGCTGGAAGATCCTTTGAAGTATCAATCTCAACAAGAATTCTTGCATAGGTTGTATGGGTAAAATCAGAGGTTTGGGAGTCAATGTTAATGATACTACCCAAGGCATTACCTATGGATATCAGACACTTTTGATCCCAAAATTACGAGAGGAAGGTGGGGTAATCGAATCCAGATCGGTTTACGGGAGAAGGATTCAGTGAGTGGGTTAAATGATGGGAACCAGGGTTTTAAAATAAGGTATTTTTGCTGACAGATCCAGAGTTGCTTAGCAATGATATTCTTATCAGCAATGGATTCGAAAGCAATAATAAAAATGCCCTTAGCACAAGGGTAAAGATCTAACCTTCCTTCTAGGAGTGGGATCCAATGTTTGGAGATCCATGCATGTAAGATAGGTAGACTAGGCCAGAGTCTATGAATCGAAAATCAAGGCATGAGCTTGATAAAATGCTTCTGTTTCGAGGACTTCATCTCCAAAGGTTATACATGGGTTGGTCTCAGAAGGCTTCATGCTTGCAAACTCTGGCTTTTTCGTAAAACCTCCTTGAATGATCTCTTATCTGCAGCTTCTATCATTGTAACAGGAGAAATCCTTATTGGTAGGGATCTTAGTGAAACCCCCAATTGGAATCGAAGCTTCAAATGGCGCCTCCAGTGGAATCTCAGGAAATAGGTCTGCAAACCTTCTCTGTTTAGGGTTCGATGCATCTTGTTTTTGATTATATCCATGGCCTTGCAAAATATTTGGATCAATGTTCTCCTGGTGATCCCGGCAGCCCCCAGGATTACAGTCAGAGATACCAGTGGATCCATGTCCCCCCAATGTCGTTTCCCCTCTCGAAAATCTGTGGCCTCCTTTATTCACGTAGCTAGGAGATTTTTAGGGTTTCCAAAGCTTGTAGTCACCCCTGAAATCTCAGGAAACAGATCTACAAATCCTTGCACATTCCCAGAACCATGGCCACGTCCAAAGTACGGTTTATCATTGTTAGGAATACTTATATAGTGCTCACATTATTCATATATATGGATGAATAATATTATGTAATATATTAAGAGTTGTAATAAACAAACTCATAATATCAGGTTAGTATATTATATACGTGAGTTGTTTGGGATTTATAACAACTCACATATATATAGATTTGTGGTCGAGTTGTTTCCTACTGAATAGGAAACTATCTCCCTATATATTTGCAGCTTGTTCATTAAGTAATAATCCCGTATGAATTGAATATAGTTGATTATATTCATCTACAAATCTGTCTATACCATTTTAATCATTTTTTTTAATGAGCTTCTACATTTTCGTGTGGGTCCCTCCCACCCAATGCCTTGTTGTCGCCCTGCACATTAGGAGGAAAGCGTAGAGTATTTCTAGAAGCTGCGAGGAGGTGTTTAGGGAAAGGAACCATGTATTTATGATAGACATAGAAAATAATTTGAGAGAGAAATATATGTCTTTGTTATCTAGCCTTTCTTTATTAAATTCGAGAAAAGTATGCTAATATTATTGAGCACATTATGATCATTAATCCTAATAAATCTAAGGTGGTGGCTATGGGTCAAAATGGATTCATCCAAAACACAGAGTGGGTATGAAAATGACTGATATGCAAGCATGTCTTGCTTCATGGCCCTTGATATTGGATAAAGTATCTCATCAAGTGGAATGGGTGGACATGTTTTATTTCATGGAATTAGGAAGGAGAATGGATATTCTCAAGTCCCGTGTTGAATCGTTGATTAACTTCTATAATAAAAAGTAACCCTATGTCCTTCAGATACCTTTTCTTGATTGAACATCCATGTCTCCTCCAATTTCAATGCCTCTATGGTGGTCATAGATTCTGTGTGGTTAAACATCAAATTCATATTATCAGTTATTATCCAAGGTTAGACCAAGATCCCCATTAAATTCACCCGAGATGTTTGAGGTTGGGTCTATGGTGGTGGAGCTGATTGAAATCATAGACATCTCTTCCGACTCTAAAGCTTGAGTGGGAAAACAATGTGTTGATTATATTTTCTATGTAAATCGATGTAAATAGTATAAGGATGTAATTGATCATATACCATTATGTTCATAATGCACTTTTTTATAAGCTTATAGCATTTACTTATCAAAAAATTAGTTGATATAAAGGTCATAATCACTCTTGAGACATTACATATGTGTGTTTGATTAGTTTTCATTATTTCTTTAAAGTTATCTTTAATTGTAATATTCCTTTACAATTAAGTCATCTTTATATAATTTTATTTACTGCAACATGCAAATTTTTATATGATTTTACAAGGTCAAATAACTTCACTATATAAAACTCACTATCAAACAATCGCATAGTCATCTAGATATTAAGAAATATGCAATGAGTTGACACCAAAGATAAGATTATTTCTTTAAAGTTAAAATTGTAAAAATTTGGTGATATTAATATGGATTATGTGCATTTGATTATTTATTTGATAGTTATTTTGAAAATAAAAATTATTGAGTCCAAGCAAGCTTCTAAGCCATTTCTTTTAATAAGTAATCTTAGTGGTCGTAAATTATTTTCTTTAATACAAACCGATCAGTATTACAATGAACAGATGCATAGGTATGATCATAGCAATTGCTAAGATAAGAAAAGAGTGTTGATGACCACAAAATTCTAACTAAAATTTAATTTCAACTGATACGATACAATGCTATTATACCAAATCCCGTTTTCCTCAAAAACATTTAATTCAACATGTCTCCACATCATGATTTTGTACAAGTACCTTGCAAATTTTTTTAGTAATCATCTTTTTCCCAACTAGGGAAAACCATCCATAGCCTTCAAGAGTATGAAATTTCCATTACAAAATATTTCTCATAGAAATAAGTAAAGGAAAATTCTTAGCAGAATACTAAGATATACTATTATGATATGTTTTTGATATCTATTTTAAAAATCAAGAATTTTTTGAGCATAGTGGTTGATAAGCCATTCCTTTCAATAAGTGATGGAGCATTCACTAAGCATTTTATTTAATACACACTGATGTGTATAACAAAGAAGAGATGCAAAGTTGTGATACTAGTAGTCCCTAATCTCGAGAATATATTTTTAATGGCAAAAAAACCATAACTAAACTTTAAATTGATACTTTAGGAGATACTAATATCATACAAAATGAATCTTTCCCCAACAACATGTAATACAACATGTCTCTACACTATGATGTTTTATGAGCACCCTGTAAATTTTTTTAATAAACATATTTCTTCTTGACTAGGCAAATCCCTCCATATCCTTCGAGAGTAAAAATGTCCATTACACACATATTTATCATCAAAATATACAAAGGAAAATGTGTAGCGACCACTAATATCTATTACTATGATTTTTTATTTGATCACTATTTCAAAATAATATTTTTTTAGACTAGTTGTCGTCAATCCATTCCTTTTAGTAAGTATTAGAGCTTAGCGGTTGCTAAGCATTTCTTTTGATATGAACCAATTTTTTATCTAACAAAATTAATGGAGCTTAGTGTTCGTTAAGCATTTTCCTAGATACAAAATGATATGAATTATGTGTCACACACAATATAACCTATGAGAAATATATAAGTTTTGATACCTCTCGAGGATATGTAGTGTATCTCCTAGCTGAGCCAAGGATTTTATAACTAATATGATACGATTATTATTAATGAAAAATAATAATGATATAAATATTTATAGATAGTTTTTACATTGCTAGAAATCCATGCTCGAAATTATAGAGGCTAATGGCCACTAGGCTTTTCCTAGACAAATTAATGGACAACATAAGATGTGCAGAGTTGTTCATTAACACCTATTGAAACAAATAGATTAGTGGTTGTTAAAACCTAAGGGATTAGTATTTTTAATTTGGTGTTAGAATAAAAATCATATTAATGGAGCTTAGCAATTTATAATTTCATTCCTATATATAAATTGATGTTAAATACATGTGAAGTGGAAAATTATGTTTTAGTATTTTTCCACTAAAATGTAACTAACACCAAAATATTGACAAACACAAGATATATTAGAAATTTCATGCCACGTGTCAACATTTTAGTGGGTTCCATTTACATAATAATATGGCATATTTTCGAGGTTAAAATTATTTTATAGGCATTTATTTAAATAAAAATTTCTTAATAAATGTGTCAATTATATTGTTGCCTAACTATCTTATTTAAAAATTCCAAGTGGAACATATTACTTAAATAGTTATTTAAAATTAGAGAACACTATATCGACAATATTGAATTCAAATTTGATAAATACTATTAATAAATGTGTGTCTATTAATTAATTACACTTTAAAACTATGTTTATAAAATTTTACTTCAATTTTATTATAATATATTTTTATTATGTTTATATTAATATGTCTCGATGCCTTATGAGTTAAAAAAGAAATATTCTACATTCTCCCATTCATTTGGACAAAAAAATTGTAATTTTTGTTTACCCCTATCACCCACAACCCCCTCTTTAAATGCAAATATTAATGAGGGATAATTTTAAATTTTGAATTGCAAAATCCCCCACATTAAATGTGAATATTTTAAATTTCAATATCTTGCACTTTCACATACTGAGGGGGAAATTCAAATTTTCAAATTTTCATTTCTCACAATTTCTCTCATGGAATACATAAAAAAATTAAATACCCATAAGAAATATAGATTAGGGTTTCTTTTTATTTTGGCATCGTAGAAAAGTAGCTCTTGAAATCATAATATAATACGCGTAGGCTCTAGATTATAGGTCCAAGTGTACAAATCCTAGACATTTTTTGAAAGGGAGCATTGAATAAGTGATTACAATTTCATTTGCAGGAACAAAAAGGAGACAAGAAAAAGTGATTGTGGATAGATCACATGTTCGAGTGCACAAATTCAAGAATTTTTTTATAAATCTCAATTGCAGAGCAGGAGACTCACAAAAGACAAAATGAAAGGAGGAAAATAAAATAGGTTCTTAAAAAATCACACATATAACTTGTTTAAGAGATGAGATGGAGGTTTCATAGACATCATCAAAATTGTAATAAATTCA
Source organism: Taxus wallichiana var. yunnanensis (assembly GCA_018340775.1). Taxonomy (NCBI): domain Eukaryota; kingdom Viridiplantae; phylum Streptophyta; class Pinopsida; order Cupressales; family Taxaceae; genus Taxus; species Taxus wallichiana. The sequence continues at coordinate 204,181,065 of CM031243.1, forward strand.
TATACTACTAAAACATGCATTTATCAAAATCATCTATTTTAGTGTATGTGTACCTTAGTTGATGGCAAGAACTTTCAGTTTCTCTACCTTCCCCTAGTTCTTGTGTTTTTCATGGTAATATAGCTCTACCTTTGCAATTCCATTTCATCCCCTTTTCAAACTTCCATGATCTTTTGAAACCACATTTTTGTTCTTCCCTAACCAAAGAAAATGAAATCCCCTTTACAATGTTTTATTCTTTTTGAAAACACAACACAACTCTTGTATTCGTATCTATTAAACATATTCCTTTTTTACCCCTTCTACGTCTCTCTCTAGATATATTTTTGTTGATTTTTTGTTCTCTTTTCTATGATTGTTTTTTCCTATAGTAATGGTTTTCCTCCCCAATTACAAAACATGATGCATATATTCACTTTTTTAGAAAATTATAATGGTTTGATTTAGTATAGTTTAAATATTCATTATCGATTTCTTTAATTATTTTTATTAAAATGAAAGAAATAATCATGGCTAATTATTTCATTATTCATAGTTTATATGGTTTCTGCATTGATATATATTTTTAATTAGATACATTTTTCCATGTAGAAATAGTCAAATTTAATGTCTTTATCAAGACTTTTTATGTAAAGTAGAAGGTAAAAATATTATATATATGCATAAATATTATTAAATATAAATTTTAGTCATTATGTTTTAAAATATATATTTCCTTTTAAATACCTTATGTTAAGCCACAAAAAGACATAGCTTTGTTTCCTCCTTGATATAATTCACTATTTCGAACACCATTTTACGAAACAACAATTTTAGTTCTACTTGAATATGATCCCATAGAATAATATATTTTATATAGAATTCAATTTTTAATATGCTACATATCATTAACGAGATATAGGGTTTTGTTAAATTTATTAATACACAATTGTAATCATATGGGTATGAATCTTTTTGTAAACTCAATCATGCAAAATGTTGTCTATCCTAGAGACCGCCAAGATATTATTTTTCTTTTTTAAAACATATGTGTAGGTTAGTGGCTGATAAGATGGATGTTTACTAAATTGCTTTGATATTCCAAGAAAAGAAAAATATCAACGATTTACTTGAATTTATTACAACACAAATTTTTAGCCTAGAAACCACTAAGTTTGACATGATATTTGAAGTCTATCACATGATATTTGAATCCTACAAGCCAATAAGGTTGAATATTATTACATTCGTTAGTAAAAAAAAACAAATAATTGAGATTAGCGGCCACTATGATATTTGTTGTCTTTCATACAAGATACTTAGTAACGAATTACCTAAAAAATGAGCTAATCTCCAATATTATTTTTAAATTTTTGAATACGATATTCCAAGACTAGTGGTCACTAAGATGAATGTTTACTACATTGATTTGATATTCCAAGATAGAAAATACTACAAATATTCGAAGACAAGATAGTTATTAATGATTTTTCATGGATAATTATAATCCAAGATGAAATTTTAATCCTTGCATCCACTAATTTTGACATGATATTTGAATTCTATCACATGACATTTGAAGCCTAATATCCACTAAGGTCAAAATTTATTACATTGCATTGGTGCAACATAACTAAGAATTGAGATTAGTAGTTGCTAGGATCCTAGCAGATGCTTGGGTTGTCCATGATTTTCTTATTCAGTTAATAACGGAAATAGGAAATTGCTAAAACTTGTGGTCATGCACCCATTAATTTCAATAAGTAATGAAGCCTATTAGTCACCAGTAATTTTCCTCATACAAACTGATATGAATTATGTGTTATACACAATATATCTTATGATAACTACATAAGGCTTGATCCCTCTAGAGGGTATGTAGTGCAACACTTTTCTCCGAAGGGATAGTCCAACCAATATTATTTAATTAATTATAATTTTTTAAAATACTAAGAATCTAAAGCTATACAAATAGCTATTACATTACTCAAAAGAATTCCTAGAATATATAGAGGCTAATGGCCGTCGGGATTCTCGTCTACAAATAATTTGAAAACATAAAACATTCATTGATGTTTACTAACTCCTAGTAAATGGAACAACATAACACACACTAATACTAAATGTACAAAATTGAGCTTAGTGATCGCTAATCCTTTTAATTGAAACGAACTGAAATTAATTATGTGTTATACACAATATATCTTATGAGAATGACATAAGGCTTTATTCCTCTCAAGTGTATATAGTGCAGCCTAATGACCATCTCGAGATAAGAGTATTTTACTCTATTCATTACATTCCAAACAAGGAAATTACTATTTATTTGAATGAATAATTAGTGATTGTTTGTATGGGAGACGTGTGCCAAATTTATTAGCGATTACTTGTTGAAATTTTTATGTACAATGCATAACAAAAAAATTAATCACTAATTCCTTATTTTTCATAAATAAACAAGGTTTTAAGGGTAACTTTACCTTTACATTAAATATATAGTGTAAAGATCAATCCAAAAAAATGAACAATCTAGAAATACTTTGTTGAAAAAACCCAAGAGACTATGCAAAAAACACAAGGGGTTCAAAATACAAAACAAACCCCTAGACCAACCGACAGATTTGGATGATTCAATTACTCTGGAACTAACAAGGATATATAAAAACCAAAACAAAGCTACAGACTGATATATTTTAGGAACAATTATTTCTTAGAATTAGAGGACACCTCCAAAATCTCCACTTTAATAGGATGATAAACCTGGAGGCGAAGGTGGATTAAAAAAGATGATATTTTCCAACAATATCCTAAATCTTCAACCAATCATACGCTTCATGCCTTTGGATATGAATATGATCCCAATGTGCTAGTTCTGGTTGCAATGGAGAAGAAATATCATCTAGGTAAGGGAATTTGATCAAAATGGATCTGTACGTCGACCTCTTGCTTAAATTAGCCACAAAATCCATGAAGCCCATTAAGACCTCAAAATGATTATACAACTCTTGAACAACTTCCCGGTTTAAAAACCCTTCTTGGATATAGCGAGCCTTAGAAAGTAGGAGGTATGACATAGGAAAAGTTTTGTTAATTTTGGATACCATTACAACCCTATATGTTGGTTTGATCAAGTGACATCCCAGTTCCAAAGCCCAATTCTCCTATGGATGTATAATAAGCAGATGAAAAATGAATTTCGAGGACACTTTCTTATTAACCCATGGACGACCATCTAGAGAAAGATAATTAATTCCAATAAATCCATTAATAGTAACCATATCTTGCTCTATCCAATCCTAAAAATATATTTTATACGAAGACGTAAAATCTTAGTATAAAATGACATTTCACATACTAACATTGAGAATTGCATGAAAGGAATCAATGGACCATACCTGACAGATGAAACGAAATCTAGTGAAATAATCTTAAATGGTGTGAAAATAAGGGAGAGTGACATTGTAAATATAGGTAGATAATCTTTCATCGCATGCTTGGAATTAGTAAAAACTTGATTTAGTAATCACCATCAACCATTATTGGAAAGGGTGATGAAGTATGACTAATCAAAATAATGATTACCAATATTATAACCAACTTCTTATATAATCCCTTGATTAGCTAAAAAAACCTCTTTATCAGCCTTCCTATAGATATGCTTTAAGGACCAATCCATAATTAACGAAATCCTTAAAAGGAATTTTCTTAACATAATATTGATTGTCTATTATAGGGATTTATTTTTTATGACAACGTAGCCAATAACTTGAGAGTCACCTTCAATCATTAATTTATTAATATTCAAGTCATACTTTTTCCAAGTCCAAAATCCCTACTCCCCCATAATCTTTATGTAAAGAAACATTGTCCCTTTTAACAAGAGGGATTTTCTTGTTCTCATTCATTCCTTCTTAGAGAAAGCTTTGCATAATTATTTTGATTTTACCAATAAAAAATTTGGGGATCCTCATAATAGAAGCCATATAAATAGAATTTCATTTTCATTTTATCAACAAGATTAGATCATAGGTATATAAGTTCATCATTTAATCATTAGCAAGAATTTTATTCATCTTTTCCTTGTATATTTGGTAAATTATTTTGGTCTGTTTACTTTGATGATTGATTTTCAAAAAATATGCAAGGACAAGATGGAAAAGATAAATATTGAGATTTAAATGATGAAATTATATTACTATTATCTAACATTTCTTAACTATGTTTCTAAGGTAGACAATGAATTTTTATTCAAACACTATTTTGAAAACTAGAAAATGTTGAGCCTAGTGACAACCAAGCCATTCCTTTCAATAAGTAATGGAGCTTAGCGGTCACTTAGTATTTTTGTTGTTACATATCAATATGAATTAGGTGTTATACATAATATATCCTATGAGAAAAATATAAGGGTTCATCCTTCTCGAGTGTATGTATCGTATAACTTGGATCCATCAAGGATTGTTCAATCGATATGAAATAATTATAAAAATGAAAAACATCATCAATCAAATTTTTTCAGGTTTTTAATTATTAAAATGGATTCATAGAAATTCAAGAGACTAATAGCATCTAGTATTCTCAAAGAAAAATTATTGGACAACATAAATCATGCATTGTTGTTCATGAACTCCTATTGAAAGGAATAACTTAGCGACCACTAAGACCTAACATAAGTAATGGAGATTAGCAGTCACTAAGCATTTTCCTTGATAAGAAACGATATGGATTATGTGTTATACACAATATAATTTTCAAGAACTGCATAAGGTTATGTCCCACTCGAGGGTATGTAGTGCAACGTAATGACCATTTGAGATAAGATGCCTTTAGGCTAGTTTTTACATTCCAGAGAAAATAATTAGAAATGATTTTATTGAATACTTATCAAATTATTGTAAGCGAGAGGGGTGCCAATTTTTATAATGATTGTTTTTTGAAGTATATGGGTCCAACTCATAAAAAGGATAATTGATCTATTAATTTAAAAGTGTTGTTTCTTCACATCACTATTTTTTTCCCATAAGGTCTCCTTGTTCCTTATCACAGGTATTTTTAAATTTTACCATAAGTTTGAATAAATCACCCTTGTACCATAAAGGAAAATGACCTAAATGTGAAAAGAGTGAGTGATTCAAGCCTATAGTAGAATGAAAAATCTCCTATGTAAAGAAACTAGGAGACGCTATGAGAAAACTAGTGATGTGTAGAAACAAAATTATCAAAGCGAGTAACAAGTATTTTTAATAGAGATGGTGTTTTACAGTTATATGGAGATCTTGTGAATCAAATAATGCTATATTAGAAAACAAAGCATCATAAAAAACAAAAGTATTTTTGTGGGCTTTATGAATAATGTGTTATACACAATATACCTGTAGGGAACTGTTATCCAAAATTCACCTCCCAGGGTAATTTTGATAACATGCATCAGATTATTCAGTCCCAAGCAAGTAGATTGATTCAAGGCCCAAAATCATGTTTTCTGGGGTCCCCTCGGCTTCCTTCTAACTCTCCCATCCAAGAAGGAATCCCAACAGGTTGATGAAATGGAAGAAATGCAAAAAATAAGGTTGCAGGACTGTTTTGAGGCATTTCGGGTCTGAAGGGCTCGGGTTGTACCAGTTCGGGTTGAACTGAGGTTCGTCGTACCAAGCTTGGGGCCAAAAAATAAGAAAATCAGCTAAGTCCTAGTCCAGGTGGTCTGCGGGACAGTTGGGATGTCGGGACGCGCAGGACGCGAAAAGCCAAAATGGCCGAAAGCAAGGAAAAAATTGCCTAAGTCTTGATTTCGCGCAATCTAGGACATCCGGGGCAAAAGTATGCGTGGGACGTGGATCGGCCGGTTTGGCGCAAGTCAGTCCATTTCGGGCGGTTTGGAGATATTTGTCCCAGGCAGCCCAGGATAGTTGGGAAAAATTACGTGGAGGACGCGAACCGGCCAATTCAGCCAAAACAAGAGACTTTCGTCCAGGACATTTGGGCCAAAAGTTCGCGTGGGATGCCAAAAGCTAAAAGAGCCAAAAGAAAATGGAATCTCACCACGTATCTTCACCACAAAGAGGGACAAGGAAGCTTGAATTGGCGAAGTAGGAGATTTCCGTTTGGGACATCCGGGCTAAAGGTATGCGAGGGATGCGTGGGATGCGAAAAGTTTGAAAGAGCCGCCAATGAATCAAAACTTGCCACATGTCTTCAACTCATCGGCCCGGCGGGAAAATTTTAATTTTTTTCCAAAGGTAAAAACAAAAGGAAAATGGTCAGGAAGGGCCCATGTCCAATGAAATCATGCCATGTGGCACTTGAGTGGTGGAGCATGGGGGAGAAATGGGAAAATTTTCCCAAAGTAAAAAATACCAAATTTTCAAAGGACAAAGTGCGCCCCTCAGGCCCGAGCCAATAAAATAGTGCCACGTGTCCAAGTGGCAAGAAATTAAGGAAGGGCCCGAAAGGAATTTTTAGAGGATGAACCCGTGAACGAATCAAATCCTAACACGTGTCATCCAAGTGGCAGAGCGCGGGAAAAATTCAAATATTTTCCCGCCAATCCATTTTGGCCTGTTTTTTCCCTAAATCTTTAGATCGCCATAACTTTCGATCCAGAGCTCTGATTTTCATGTTCTTTATATCAATGGAAAGCTGGTGAAATTCTCTATACGATTTTAGTGTCAATATTACATTTTGGTTCAGTTTGGAGAGAGAAAATCAAGAAATGTCTCTGGCACGTGGTAATGGCCAGAACTGACGTTTCAACAACCAGCTTTAATGCAAAATACAGTTCACCGCTTTTGCCAGGGTTCTCACCTACCACCATAATGAGATAAATTAAAGGCAACCTAGAGGTGGTTGGGGTAGATTTAGATTTCCTCTCTCTTCCCTCTCTCATTCTTCCTATAAATTGTAAGGAGGGGCTTCTTTCTAAGTGGTTCATCTTTTCAGCTCTGCCCTCCCTTCTTTTCTTCTCCAAGGTTAAAAATGGAGTTTGAACCTCCTCCCCTACTCTGTAATGGCATTTTTTCCTTTTACTATTGAAATGATGTTCTGTGCAAACTTCTGAAACAACAAAAACATGTTTCGTGATGCATCTATCCATCCTTGCTCATTTTTCACTTGTTTTCTTCTTACCTCTATTCATTACAGGTATTTGTGCACGTTTGAATGTTCATTGCAAATTTGGAGTTGTGTTCATGGAGTTTTGGGACATTTTCTATTTGAAATCTATCCTTGGGCCTGTGATGTATCTGTCCATCCTTCCCATTGCTCACCTCTCCTTGTTCCATGGTAGTTTTGATAGATGTTCAACATTTTCCTTCTCTGGTGTATCACCATTTTAGTGTAGGCTCTGTTTTTCCCTTTTCTCTCTCTCTCTCTCTGTCTCCTTGGCATGGTTAGATTAGGTTTAGATTAGCTTGCCTGCACTAGAATAGCTTGTGGCAGGTAGTTTAGGAAGAGGAACCAGCCTTCTCTGGAGATTCCTTTCTCATTTTCATGAGTCCCACACTCAAAGAAAGGATTCAATGTTGTGCAATCACACTGGATGCTAGAGTGATCAACCTAGAAATCTGATCAACATCTAGGGGTGTTGTGATTTTGCATCAACAGAACTACATAATTCTTGATCCCTTCCAAGGTATGTAGTGTAACACTTGGATATTCTAGGTATAGTCTAGTTAATATGATGCAATTATAATCAATGAAAAAACTAGCAATCCAAATTTGTACATATAGTTTTTTACAATAACAAGAGGTAATAGTTATATCCTATTGGCCACTAAGCTAGAATCAACTTTGTGTTCTATCGTTATTTTTCAAAATAAGAAATTGTTAAGCGTAGTTTCCACAAAACCCTCCTTTTCAATAAGTAATGGATCATATCGGTTGGTAAACATTGTATTTGATACTTAACTGATGTGAATTATGTGTTATACACATTATATCTTATGAAAACTACACAAGGCTTGATCCCTCATGAGGGTATGTAGTGCAACACTTAGCTCCGCCATGGAGAGTACAACCAACATGATATAACTATTAATAAAGGAAAAAACCATCAATCAAATATATTAATAGTTTTTTCATTGTTAAAATGGATTCCTGGAAATGAAAGAGACTAACAGTCACTACGATTCTCAATGAAAAAGAATTAGAGAACATAAAACATTCATTGTTGTTCATGAACTCCTATTAAAATGAATAAGTTAGTGGCCGCTAAGACCTAAATTAAGTAATGGAGCTTAGTGGTCGCTATGCATTTTCCTTGATAAGAAATGATATGGATTATGTGTTATACATAATATATCTTATGAGAACTACATAAGGATATGCCCCTCTTGAGGGTATGTAGTGCAACGTAATGACCATTTGAGATAAGTTTCCTTTAGGCTAGTTTTTACATTCCAAAGAAAACAATTAGAAATGATTTTCCTGAATACTTATCGAATGCTTGTATGCAAGAGGTGTGCCAATTTTGTAGTGACTGTTTTTTGAAATCGTTGGGTGCAACACATAAAAAAACTACCAATGGTGATTCCTTGTTGAAGACCGTTATTCAGCAAGGTTAGATCATAGTAATAGAAGTTCATCATTTAATCTTGAAGGATGAATCATGAGAATTTTGGCCTTACATGTTTGGTAAATTATCCATCAAGGTCACATCTTCTCGATCTGCTAATTTGATAGTTTTATTTCTTCACATCACTATTTTTACCCAGAAGGTCTCCTTGTTCCTTATCAAAAGTATTTATAACTTCTATCACAGGATTAAATAACTCACCCTTATATCATCAAGTAAAATGACCTAAATGTGACAAGAGTGAGTGATTCAAGCCTATTGTAGAATGAAAAATATTTTGTGTAAAGAAACTAGGAGACCCTATGGAAAAATAGTGATCCCTAAAAACAAAATCATCGAATTAGTAGAAAAGGTAATTTGTATAGGGATTGAATTTTTCAATCATATTGTAATGCCTATGCTATGTTGATATTTGTACTTGCTTCTTTGAATGAGGTATGCAATCATTGATATGTGATTTCTGTTCTGAGTTGTGCTCTTAGGAACTAGTAGATCATGATTGCTGGAATGATATCAATTGCTTTTATGATATGAATCTAATCACTCTTATGGAAATGTTGTACTTATGTTGACTTATCATTAAGTAACCAATTGATTGGTTTTTGAAAAACTCGAGTGATTTCAGCTTATGGAAAGAGAAATCAGATTCTCGGGACAAATGAATAATCAAGTAACTTGGTAAGTTATCTAATTTGTTATTATTTTATGTTCCTATGGTTATTATATATACGTTAGATGAAAAACAATACCTTGGATAAATTTCAGTGATCCAAGGCATTCTCCTTGATCATTTTTATATTTCGATCATGATTGGATAAATCTGAATTTGGGCTTTTAATGCTTCTGACTTATTTTACATTCAGACTTATCGATTGTTAAGATTTCATTAGTGTTACCTAAATGACTTGTAACTTGCAGTTATACTACTACCTGATTTAATCATGATTTGATTTTAAAGTTAGGCCATCTTGGTATTGGAAGCCTAAACTAAGCTACCCTAATGTGTTGGGGACCTAAACTAATCTATCCTAATCTAATGCTATAAACTACAGGATTTAACAATATCCTAGTGTATTTTATTTAAAATTGTCAACCTAGGCTAAGGATTGACACAAATATTAATGAGGACCTAAGTTCTAAAACTAACAACCTAACCATGATTAACATTGTATAGGACGGTTAGGATATGGTTAGGCGGTGGCACCAATCCACAAGGTACTTTTTAAATTAAATGTGAAGGTAATAGAGAGCACCGCCACCTTTGGCATTGTCTAAGTTTAAGTTAGCATGCATGAAAAACCAAGGTAACAAAAATAATGGTTGAGTTTTGTTAACTATTACTTGGTTTCTCTTTTTAAATAGTGAATGGAAGTTTACAGAATTCTTGGAAGTTTATAAATTCATTAAAGGCATTAAATGAATACCCGAAACCACCTTGGGGAAAGATATGTTGGTTTGGTAGAAAATGGTATAGTTGGTTTTTTTTCAATTTGGTTACTCTAGTTCCTTCACTTTGCATGAGGAGGTTTTGTCGATCGAGGAAGGGATGGAGGGTTTCTATGAACACTAGTTTGATTCGATTGTGGAAATTGGAAAAGGGAACCTTGGAAGCTGGAGAAGAAGAAATCGAGTTCATTTTCAGGCATGATAAGCCCTAACTCATTATAATATCTTTCTCCATTTAATTATTTCAAGAAAATAACTTTACTATTGCAATGAAATTATTCTCTAGTTTTGGGAAGTGATTACGAATCATTGTTTGATTACCTAGTTGTATATTTAAATATTGCTCTGAATATAGTTATATGGTGATATAGTAGTATCTTGTTCTAGACTATGATTTCATGGTTTTTGGATGTGTAATATGATTGTAATGTAAATGGCTTGAGGTAAAATTATTTTGAGTTACTAATTGGAAATATGAATGCATGTTATAATTGTACTTTTGTGAATTTCTATATAATGAAACTTCATTTTGATTAATACCCATCTTGGTTGGGTTTAGTGCAATTTTTGCACGATGTAATGAATACATATAAGTGGGTGTTTGTGTGATTATGCTCCAGAATGGATTTTTGTTTTGGGGTATTAGATATACCGACATAATATTATTTTGAATATTGATGCATGCTGATTGGGATTAGGACTAGTTTGGTATGCATGACTTTGAATGTTTATTTTGAAGGAATAACTTGTTTCCTAGTTTTTGGGTTGAGAAATTTTACTAAGCTTTAATGGGTTCATTCTTAGTTTTGTCTTGTTGTTTTGGTAACGTTGTAACCCTTAGGAATTTGTGTATAAAGTGCTTGTGAAGCATTGTATCTTTTGGTAAAGAAACCCATCATCATTGGGTAAGTACATGTTTAGTGGAACGCCTCCAACCAGGATGTAATGGATAAGGAAATAATAGTCATGTTTATTCATTACCCAAAATTTACCATTTAGGTCAGTTATATTTATCTTGTTCTTGTGTTTAGCATTTAGTTACTCTATCTTGTCCAAACTTGTTGATTTATTGCTATCGGCTATATATTGAGAATATGGTTTGATTTTCTTTAGACTATTTTATTAAAAATAACCCTTTCTAGGTACTTGTTCTTTGAACCCCTGAAAAACATCATAATACAAGATGAAAACTCGGTCGGGGATTATAAGTTAAGTGCATCATGGATGCCTTAGGAATTATATTGGGGATTATTATTCATGTAAGTACTAGAAATGTATAAAGGACATCTTGTAATTTTGTTTAAGTACAAAGTTTTCTCTTTGTCTCTTTTATGATGGGCACTATGTAACTTGAAGTCGAGCTTTAGTTAAATGCCTCTTCGATCTTTTGGGCTTACATATACATATCGTGTTTATGTTTTCTTTATAATATGTCTCATTTCACTCTCATGGAAATGGATCTGTATGATAGGATATTTTAATGTGTAATCCGTTATGATTTAATTTTCTATTTAGGTTTTACAAGGTAAAGAAAGGAAAGTTGAAATAGTTTGACTTCACACTACAGTTACTAGCCTTGCCTATACATCCTGTAAATGTTGACAGAGTTAGATAATTTTGTAATTTGAGTAATATGCAACTACTTGTTATTAGGTATAACTTAATAAGATCGTTGAGTGGGATCATAGGTAGATGATTGGTTGACTTTGAATGTTTTAGTTCTTTTCACCTTGATGAAAAAAATGTCTATAAGTAACCATGATTAGTCTAAGTCAAGTGTATTAATGTTGAAAAGTTTAATTGCTTGCATACAATGGCCACCCTACTGAGTTTGAAATGAATTTTATTCATAAGAACTCTTCTTTGAATTGTATGGTTTATTAATTTGTGTAGCTCAGCTAAGGGTTCTTGGTTTATAAATTAATGATTACTTTTCATATGCATTATGATCTTCTCTTTCTTCTGACTATAGTCTATTAGTAATTCAAATATTTCTTAAGAGTCAATTTTACTATTAAGTCTTACTTATTATGATTTGGCACTTAGGGAAAGTGTGTGAATTCACTTGACTATTATATTGAGTTTAACCTTTATTTGATAGCTTTCATTGGTTTATGGAAGATAACTAAGGTTCTTCGGTGAAGTTTGGAAAATTTCTTGATGATATATAAGATTTTAGTCATATAATAATTAAATTATATGATTGCAACCTTATAGATCGTATTCTTCTTATAACGAATAAAATTCTAATTGATTATTATAGTTTGACTATAGTATAATAATGAGATGAGTGGTATGTTAATTTTAGGTGAACAAGATAGATGATTACAGTTATATAAGAATGGAGTTATATGACTGAAATCATATTACTCTTGCACTTCTTTACATATGATCGATTAGGATCAATTGTAATTATTTCGATTAACATATGTAAAACTTAAACTATTATCTGATTTGAATTAATTGAAGGGGATTTTATGTGTTATACTTTTCCTTTATTGGTAGGTTCATTTATGAAGTTATAGTGGCATGATTAATGAGTTGTGTTCCTTGTTTTGAACATTAGAATAATTTCACCGAACAATATTTTTACTTTTATGAAATTATTCAAGTATAACATGATGTTATGAAGAGTTAGTATTTATCATGCTCATTTCATGTGAACCAACTCATGATAAAAAAATTCAGATAGAATTCATGAAAGAAGGAATACATATAAAGTTTCATTTATTCTTTTCGTTGAAGAAAGTTAAATGCGAAACCTGATTATGGAATTCCTAATTGAATTACTTATGTTTGGAAACAAGAAAATCCTTGGCTAGTTATTGTAATTTATTTGAAAGGAAACATTTTGAACAATCTTATAAACACGAGTTGATACCTATTCTAGAAAGTAATAACTATTGATTCTTGTTACAATATCTTGTCTCAGTGCGGGCTGCGAGTTTGAAAATGAGAGTGGGCTGCGTGAGGGTTTTGAAAGCATTGTTTCAGCGGCTCTGGCTGCTGAATGTCTTTCAAAGGACTGCGATGTAGCTGCTAATGAACCGATAAAAGTTAAAAATGTGATCACTGATGGCAGTTTCGGGTCTAGAGCCTGGGCGGATGTGGTTAAGACTCCTCCTGACAAAAATGTGAGACCTCTGTCTGCATGTGATTTTAAAAGTACAAAAGATGCTGAAGGGGTGACCCACTTACAGTACTGACGGATGTCTGCAAAGAGCTCTGGAGAAAACCAATCTGGCCCTTGTCGGAAAATTTTTGGGATCAAGACCCAATGTGGACACTATTAGAAAATGGGCCATTCGCAGATGGAAACCAAAAGGGGATTTAATAATCACCACCATGGCAAAGGGTTTTTTTCTGGCCCGATTTAATCTCCAATTAGATGTTGACTCCGTTTTGTTGGGTGGTCCCTGGTGTCTGGGTAATATGGGACTATTTTTTAAAAAATGGTATCCTGGATTCAATCCATTTGTTGAGAATATTCATGCCATACCCATATGGTGTAGGCTCCCAGGGCTTCCTCTGCATCTATGGGATGATGAAATCCTCCTGCACATTGCCAAATTGATTGGTTCACCCATTGGCCTGGATGGGCCCACGAGAAATAGATCTAGGTTGGCATTTGCTAGGTTCTGTGTCTCCATTGAAATGGATCAGGAGCTTCCCGATCACATTGTTCTACAATCCAAATTTGGAATATGGAATCAACAAATAGAATATGAAGCTTTCCAACTAAGGTGTAGCAAATGCCACAGATTAGGGCATTTTGCCAGCAAATGTCCTGAACATTCAGTTCAAAAGCTGGAAGCTTTCTCAGATATTCCTGAAGATCAAAGACAGAATCAGGGAGATAAGGTGGTTAAAGAGTAGATATCTGAACCAGCTATTGGAAATAGGCATTTGGAGAAGCATTCCAAGTTAAAAGAAAGGAAAAAAGGATTTAAGGCGAAGAGACCACCGGTTTTCAAAAAACTTTGGAAACCTAAGAAACTGATTGAGACTCAACAAGAAATAGATCTGGGTGCGAATGAGGAAGAAAACAAAAGGGAGATGTTAGTGGATTCAGTATTGAACATCTTGACACCAAATCCGGTTAAGTTGAACATGGAGGTTGATGAAGAAAATGAAAAAGTTAACATTTCTCTCTCGTATATGGAAGAAGAGATAGACAAAATCAATGCTCATCAAGAGCTGCTAAGGAACAGCTCTTTGGAGAAACTAAAAATGAGACAAGAAAAAGGCAAAGAGGATCTAGAATCCATTGCACGAGATCTAAACCAAGAGAAGGAGGACACAGATGTGGAGGAGCTGGCTCCTAAAATGGATAAGCAGACTGATATTGCCATAGGAAAAGAGGATGGGGAAATTACCCCCATTAGAAAGGAAAATGATTGTGATAATGATGGATTCATCTTAGTGAAAAGAAAGAAAAGAGGTTCAAAAAGCCTGGAAGAAAGTCGGAATCACTCTGTAGTGGAAAAAAAAGTAGCTTGGAAGCTGGGAAGCTTCCACCTCGAGAATCACAAGGGCCACTACTAGAAGAACTGCTAATTTTGGAGTAACCTTTAGAAAAGGTAGGCCATCTAAGAGAGAAGCAAGAGAAAAAGAAACTGAAAAAGAAATTGCAGATGGTACACAGAGAATTCTGAACCATCCGGAAAATGCATCTCCAAAATTTTTTTAATGAAGGTTATTTCTTGGAATGTCAGAGGCCTCAATGGGGGGCCTAAGCAAAGAATGCTTAAGGAAATTAAAAGAGAAAACAAACCCAACATTCTTCTCATTCAGGAAACTAAAATGAAAAGTAAAGCAGTTGAAGACTTCAAAAGATATTTTTGGCAGAACGTTGCCTTTGCTTTGTTGACTCTCAAGGGGCTTCTGGAGGCTTAGCGACCTTTTGGGATACAAAGATGGTTGATGGTAAGGTACTCTCCTCCACCCAGAATCATTTAGCTATTATTTTTAAAAGCCTTGAAAATAATCATAGTTGGATTCTATCTAATATTTACGTGCCCAATACTGCTACTGGTAAAAGAAATCTATGGAAAGAGTTAACCTTGTTCCGAAGCAAGGTTGAAAGCATGAACTGGCTGGTTATGGGAGACTTCAATACTCCTCTGAATCCGGGAGAAAAGTTTGGGGGAAGTTCTGAATTCTCCCTTGGTATGGAAGAATTTGCAGGCTTCATCTCGACTCTTAATCTTATGGACATAGAGCTTCATGGCAATCAATTTACATGGTCAATGAAGGTTAGGAGAAAACTTAATTCAGGTTAAACTTGACAGAGCTCTTATTTCTACAAATTGGATCCTGGACCAGAATTTCCATCTTTCTTCTCTCCCCAGAACGGGATCTGATCATAATCCAATTGTCCTCAACTTCTTCAATTGGACAAAACCTTTTCATGGCAATTTCAAATTTGAGAAAATGTGGTTCGAACATGAAGACATTATGGTCAGAATTAAAGAATGGTGGTTTTGGGAAGGCACAGGGATGGCCCAATTTAGGCTTCTTCAGAAGTTGAAGAATGTTAAACAGAAGATTAGAATTTGGAATAAAGAGGTATTTGGAAACATTTTTGAAAAGAAGAAAGAACTTAAGCAACAGCTGGAAGAGCTTGAGCTAAATGTTTCCATGAAAGGTATGACTCTAGAGGATAATCAGCGGGAAAAAAAACTCCTCTCAGATCTACATAATATAAACAACCATGAAGAATCCTTTTGGAGAATGAAATCTAGAGCCCTTTGGCTTAAAGATGGAGACAGAAATACAAATTTTTTTCATTTGACAGCCATCAAACATAGAGCTTGTAACAGAATATCTGAGGTTGCTAAAGGAAATGGAAACATTACTAAGGATCCAGAGGATATCAAAACAGAGGCACTTAATTTTTACAAGAACCTTCTCACTGAAGATAACTCCTACAATGAACAAGCGGCCTCTTTTCTCTTAGACTCCATTCCTAATAATCTCATACCTTCTGAGAGATTTAAAAGTCTTTCAAAAACTGTCACCATTGAGGAATTAAAAAAGGTTGTTTTTGCTTTAGAAGGGGATAAGGCTCCAAGTCTAGATGGCTTCTCGGCTAACTTTTTCCAAAGATGTTGGGAAATATGCTCTGAAGATCTCTTGAAAGCTGTTAATGAATTTTACAGAACGGGAAATCTCATTAAAGAACTAAATAATACACACATTGTGCTTACCCCAAAAAATTTGGATGCAAAAGACTTCAAAGATTTTAGGCCTATTAGTTTGGTTAATGTCATTTATAGAATTTTCACAAAGATCCTCACCACTAGATGCGTAACCTATTCTCATGGAGATCATTTCACAACAGCAGAGCGGGTTCATCCAAGGAAGAATTATCCAAGATGGAATTATCATGGTTCATGAAACTATACATTCTATGGATAAAAGTAAAAAGGTGGGGATGGCCATCAAACTGGACATGCATAAAGCTTTCGATAGAGTCTCCTGGAGATTCATGGAAGAGGTCTTATCCAAGTTTGGGTTTCAAAGCAAATTCAGAAAAATCATTCACTCTTGTATCTCTACCTCTAGATTCTCTGTGGTTGTTAATGGAGAACCTGTGGGCTTTTTTTCCAGCAATAGAGGTATTCGGCAAGGCGACCCAATCTCCCCTCTTTTATTCATTATTATGGCTGACAGTTTAAGTAGATCTATCTCCAAAGCTATTGACATTGGCATGATAAAAGGCTTCCCTCCAACTACTGGTAATCAGATCTCCTCTCATCAACAGTTTGCCGATGACACTTTGCTGCTCCTGATGGCTTCCATTATTGAGGCAAAGGCTATCAAAATTGTCCTCAGATTTTATGAGGAAGCCTCGGGACAAAAAGTTAATTTTGACAAAAGCTCTATTTATTTCTTCAATACTCCTAGGGAAAGGCAAAGAAAGATTGCTAATATTCTAGGATGCACTATTAATTCTCTACTAGCTACTTACTTAGGATTACCTTTAAGTACTGGCAAGATTTCTGTGGAGGTATGGAATGATCTTATTAAGAGATTTCAAAGAAAGTTGGCTGGCTGGAAAGGAGTAGTCCTTTCAAGTGTAGGTAAGTGCCTTTTGGTTAAAAGCACGCTTCAAAACTTGCCTATTTACATACTGTCAATGTTCAGCATGCCTACTGCAGTGATGAACAGTATTGAGAAGATTCAAAAACACTTTCTATGGCACGGTACTGAGGACAGATTCAGATATCACCTTGTGGCTTGGGAACAGGTTTGTAAACCTAAGAGGCTAGGGGGGTTAGGCATAAAAGATATCAAACATATGAGTACTGCCCTTAGTGCAAAATTAGGATGGAGGCTTATAAAAGAGCACAGACCTTGGACAGAGCTGGTTAAGATTAAATATCTTTCAAACCAAAACAAGATTTCCTTCATATATGATCAGTCTCTTCCGAGTGGTTCTATTTTCTGGAACAACCTTCTACGCAGTCAGACACATTCTCTCTCAGGGGTGTAGCTGGAAGCTTGGAGATGGACAAAACATAAACTTCTGGACTGATAAGTGGATGGATTCTAACTGGATTTCTACTTTTGATCATATTAAAGACAACTTAATTACTAAGTATGGACACAAAATCTAGGGGTACATTGAGAGGGATGGAAACAAAAGAAAATGGAAACAGCTAAAAGTGGAGAATGATAGTATACAGGCTGAGATTGCATATCTCCAGAATCAACTTTCCCTAATCCATATAAGTAATCAAAACCTTAAGGATGAGCTCATCTAGAAAGATTCTTTCGATGGGGAATACACTGTTAAATCAGGATATAATTCTTTCTTTGTATCCATGGAAAGTGAAATTAAGTGGCACAAGCTGTGGATGCCGGAGTTAACCCCTAGAGTGAACTTCTTTTGGTGGCTAATTATTAATGGCAAGATCCTAACTAATGACAATCTCATCAAGAGGGGATTCATCATGCCAAATAGATGTTGCATGTGTCAGAAAGAGGCTGAAGATATAAAACATTTATTCCTCCATTGTGAGATTGCCTCCAAAATTTGGCAGCTTGTTTTTGATAAATTTAATCTGAGATGGACTTTTCCCCTTACCTGTCTTCAGGCTTGGGAGCAATGGGGCTCTCCGTTTAAACATTGCATGGTGAAAAGACTGTGGCAACTTGTTCTGCCCCACACTATGTGGAGAATCTGGAAGGCTCGTAATGATAGTATTTTCAGAAACAAAAGATAGGCTTGTAACAAAGTATATAAGGAAATTATCATTGTTGTGCAAGATAATATTGCTAGATTTAAACCCCCTAAAAATGGTCTTTACCCAGGAGAATGAAGCAAGCATCCTGACTGAATGGAATATTGCCACTGTCAATAGAAATAACAATGGTACTGACAGAACCACAATCAGATGGATTAAACCTCCCACTGATTGGCACAAGTTAAATTTTGATGGGGCCTCAAAAGGCAATCCGGGTGACTCTGGAGGAGGGGGAATCATCAGGGATCAAAGAGGCTATTTTGTTGCTACTTTTTCTGGGAGAATGGGCAGGCAGACTAATCATTATTCTGAAGCCATGGTGGCTCTTTGGGGTATAAAACTTGCCAGGGATTGCAATATTCCAAATATTATAATTGAAGGTGATTCTCTAAATATTATCAATCTTTTGAATAAAAAGCAACACCCCAGCTGGTCTATCAGGGATTATATTGAGGAAGCTATTGATATATGCAAAAGCTTTGAAAATGTCCAAATCACCCACACCTATCGGGAAGGTAATAGGGTAGCTGACAGCTTGGCTAACTTCGGTGTTAATAATTCCTTTCAAACTTGGTTTAGGGGGGATGCTCTACCCGCTCATGTCAATAAAGCCATTATCATTGATCTACATGGTAGTGAAAATCATTACTAACGGCTGTAATTTGGACGCTAATGTGTGGATCCTCAAGTACATGATGATGACATCACAAAAGATATGGATGGCTGATGCGATCTGTGCGGGATGGACTGTCATCATTTCTTGGCATAGGAGGAAAGCCGAGGAGTGGGGCAATAATAACAAGTGTAGCATAATCATTAAATCAGCTTTCACGGTAAGGAAAGATTCAAATATCAAAATCAAAGCTCGGCCTGTCCCGCACATTGGTAGCTTTTTTACCATTGAGAACAGAAAAAGAAGTAGAGGAAACATGGGGGGTCTGCCTTGCAAAACTGAACCGACCCACAATCCTAAGTGGAAAGAGAATGTGGAGCTTTGGGATTACCTGTAAATCGGGGGCTGTCTAATTTCATTGAAAGGATCCAAGGCTTCGACCAAGACATTTCTATCAAATTTTCCCAGGGTTGGAAGAATAGGATTGTCAAGTATAGTAACATGGAGATGGAAATCACGGAAGAGCTCATCGCTCAGATCACGGGCCTCAGCCTGGAAGGCACCAAATTCTTCAATAAGAAGGTGGACAGGGAGGTGGAGACCAAGAAATTTCTGGAAGAGGGGGAAAATCTTGAGTTCGTGGCCGCTGGCATCAAGGTGGCATCGATTCCTGAACCTTTTGCTGAGCTGGCCAAAATGGTGGTTAGGTACGTTACCCTTGAAGGAAGATTTGTGACTATACCTCAAAAGCATCTGATTTTTCTGAATCACTTTCGTAGAAATAACATTATCAGCTTTCCTCACTATTTGATTAACTCTCTAGAGAAATCTATAAGGGAAGTTCAGAGCCACTCTAGGGCTGTCCCTTTGCACCAAGGACTTATCCTCTTGATCCACCGCCACTGCTCCAGCTACCCTCCCGTGAATCCTACCCCACCTCCCTCCTCCATACCTCCACCTGCCTACACTGCTTCCACTCCCCCTGCTTAAAAGAAAGAATGAAGATATTGTTTCCAGCAAGAAAAGCAAGAGCCTTAAAGCTAAAATCCCTACTTCCCAACGGGTCCTAAGGAGCCACAAAGACTTGGAACTTGCTGAAAACCTCCTGCATATTAGCAAGCCGGTGGAGGAGCCCAAGGAGGAGGAATTGTTGGACAGGGTGGAAAGATTAGAAAAGGAGATACAAGAGCTCAAAGGGGCTATAAAAAACATGGAAAGAGCTAAGGGTAAAAGAATCCTTCAAACTGAGGAGGAAGAGGGGGTTATTGCTGAAGTCTACAAGAAGCTACAGTCCTTAGATGGTAGATTGGGGAATGCTAAAAACACATGATATTTTGCATATTTCGCCCTCAAAAGCATTTATAATTTCATTGAACAACATGTCCATAGTGTCTGTAGTTTAAGTGGGGTTAATGAGGACATTTGGGGTCCTAAAGAGAAAAGGGATATTGCAATTGCCCAAGTAGATATGCAAGACTCCTCTCAGGCCACTGCCATTGCCTTCTTCATGTCGCTGCAGGCTATCAAGACCAAGATTGATAGAGCCATCAAGTAACGGGTTGTTGTGATGTTGTTTTTTGGCTGCGATGTGGCTGTCATCTGGTGGTTCTGGAGCTGTTTTTGGTGGAGCTCTATATGTTGTTTCTCTTTTGGTTTCTTTTTATCTTTCCTTCTTTCTTTTGGATCTTTGTACATTTAGATCCTTTTTTCACTTATATTGTAATATTTGGCTATTGAGCCCTTCTTGGTTGACTGTTTTGCCCTTCTCTGGGCTATTTCTCTCATCTTCACTATCTGGCTTTTGAGCCCTTTTGTTTACAGGGTATAGTCCCTTCAAAACTATTTTCCCTTAATAATTTATCTAAGTAACTTATGAATTATAATAAAGATATGAAAGGTGAATACATACATGATATAAATGATCTTAAATTGAAAGGATAGTAATCCTTTATAGAAGTTGTTGAATTGTGAAATTATGTACACATGAAATGATATTAAGTCCCTTACAAGGGCTATACTGTAATGAATCCTTATGAACTTATGAATAAGGTTATATGTCCTTAAATGGAAAGAAAGGAAGCACACCTTTAAGGTTGAATAAGTCTTTAAGTGATGAAACTTAATGAAATACTTAAAAACTAAGTGCTTATGGTAGATGTCAATGAATGACCTAATATAAGCATGTACAATTGAATATTTTTAATTAAGCTTAAAATAAAGAAATATTGTGTGCTTAAGATGAAATGTTGACTAACATTAATAGTTTATGAAACTTGATAAAGGTATGCTTTATGTACCTACACTTATAAAATGTGAAATTGCAGAATCTCTATTAATAGTAAATATAGAGACAAAATATTAATGCTGCCCTATAGAGATGTAACTAAATTAGTGGCATAGTACACAAATTTATAAATAAGAAACATAGGCTTAATTGATTAAGCTTAAGACAATTTTAAATCTATAATTCTAAATTTAAATATACGATTGTTTTGATCTCCACTTAACTATATTATTGGCATGAGATTTAATAAGGTAATAAATCGATATTGGAAAATTAATTATCCTTTGATCAGCTTGAAATAGGGCCTTAGGTGTGACTCATTCGAGGTTTAAGTGTCGCGGTATTTGGGCTAACCTATCATGAATTAATTAATATTTGGAAACAATAATATATAATATTCCAATTTAGGACACTTTTCCAATCAACTCACTACATCCGCTACATAGTTGTATCCCTATAATGACGGTAGTCACTATTTGGATATCTGTTGCTTAGTAGTTGTACTAAGTTACCTCATCAAGAACCTGAATTGTGGCAAGGTATTACATTAAGTACAAGCCTTATTAGAGTTACAAATTAAAATTGAACCTCTTGGATACATACAACGATACTAACTTTTGTGATGGATACGACGGGAAGGCAAGTGGTCTAGTAATGAGGTGAATCAATACAGATACACTTAATTTCCCATAGGTATCATGGGATGACATAGAATTACATCCTCTTGCAGGTTAATTCAGATTTTTACATTGTATAATACTTGTAGTTGTTTACAAAATTATTGATTGCTAATCCATATAACTTGAATAAGTGATTAAGGTGAGATGACAAGTTCCCAATGGAGAGTGTTTCGCCATGGAACTGAGCATGGCATACATGACTTTGAAAATTTACACAAAGTAGTGTAAGATGTTGATTACACTGTCATGATTTCACCAAGATCTAAGTGAGATATGCCTAGTGGGATTCCTTGGTGGAACCCAGGTAGTCACTTAGATATCTTCACTTAATTATCATATCCTAAAAAGGAAGACCAATTGATACATTTGATGTATTAGCTCGTACAAAGTGTTGAGGGAGATTGAGTAGGATCAGTATACTCTCATGCATCGCACATGGTTTATGATAGTTATCAAAAATGGATTGCATTAAGGTTTATGATTTATTTAAATATATGGGTATTTAAATCAGCTCCATAAACTAAGATAAAATAACAAATTTCTCAAGATGTGAAATGACAAAAAGTGGATGTTACATTTTGGTATCAGAGTGAAGGCTACAACTCTTGGGCCTAACGAGTCCTTATGCTTAATAAATTGTAATTTTTGTAAATGAGAATAAAATGAAAGAAGGACGTACCATGGATAACAAACCAAATCAAACTAATATTTGGCTTCAAGGGTAAATGAGATAGATAATACTCTAATATTCCTTTATGACACACTAAACTAGATAGATGCATGGAGTAGCTGGTAAGTGTGAATATGATCATCCAAGGAAAATAACTTGGGCTGAATGATGACAATTAGTAGAGGGTTACTCGATTGATCAAACTGTCTTATGACATATTTGGAGCTTAAATCCAATATAAAATGAAAATCTACATAGGATAAATGAAGTATATAGAGGAAGACTATTTGCTTCAATGGTAGAAATTTGAAAGACCAAATAGGACAGAATGAAATCTGTAATAAAATTCTAACTTTAAATAGTGAAATAATACAAGAGCATTAGCTCTTCCTTATCTCTGACTTTCAGGAAAGAGATAAAGGATGGGAAAAAGGTAGAAAGTGTGATCTTTCAGAGTAAAACCTAGTAGTAAAGCCTGCAGTAGTTTCGTGGAAAAAGAAACAAGTCTTCCTATCATAGTGATAGGTAAGTTAAATAAAATTTCCTGCTAATATTAATGCAGTTGTGTTCTTTGTACGATGTGACTAATTTGAAAGCTGGATCAAGATTCAAAATTTCAATAGTAAATAATAAGAAAATTTGCATGAACCATAACTTTATGTCAGTTATCATGACATTGTCACTGATTGAACTCATTACGAAAAATAGGACATACTTAAGTTCATGTAGGAACTTAAGATGTAGTAATTAAAACTTGGTTGTTACATTTTTGTAGCAAGAACTAGTGTATTAAAGATGTAGGATCATCGACTCTAGAATATAAATAGAAAGATAACATCTAATTATGATTTGAATATGAAATTTGGTCTTACTCGGGAAGTATAGGTGAGATCCTAGAGCTAAAGAACTCGAATATGAATGAATGATAATCAAATGTAATAATAATTTAAGAAGTATTGAAAGAAGAGAATATTTTTATAAGGTTGGGTTGCATATTTCTTGATGGTTTGTAACTACATATGATTATTTAAGATATCAGAATGCAATCAAGAGGTGATTAGGAGATGAATCCAAATATCTACATCCATATATAATATCCTTACAGGTAAAATATGAACATGTGCATGATTCTATGTGTCATAAATTGTGCAATTTTGGTCGGTAGAGACAAGGTAAGAATACTATTTCTCTAAAAATGGAGATTAAAAGAAACTAAGGGATGACTAACCTATTTAAGTAACTATTGATTATATAAAATTGTATGTTTGTAGAAAGGATTGGAACAAGATTCCTACTCCAAGACCTCTTCATTATCATTAAAATAGGGTGAAATATGTGTGATGTAGAAGTTTTAGTAATTGGGGTTAGTCACTTAGTAAGGATGTTAAGTAGGAAGTTTCCCTTCCCCATAAAACCATGTTGACTTCATGAACACTTTTGATAAAAATTAAAGTAAATGTAAGAATTATTAAATAAATCTCAAGTTACTGGTATAAATACTTTGTATTCATTTCCATTACAGAACCCTCTTTAAAATTTGAAAAATTGAAATTAAGACAAATGTAATTCGTGCCCAAATAATATTTCTTGGGCTTGATTTATAAAATTTCAAATCCGGTAAAATGAAGAATCACGGATGTAAAAATTAATACTGATGATTCTATGAGAGTCTATAAGTTTACCCTCAATAGTTTTAAATTCAAAATATCTTGGAATAAGATTATTTTGACAGTATGCTCCTTTAGACTATAAAAATAGTCAACCTAGTTGCAAGAAGGGTAATTTATAGCAAAAAGGAGTTATAGGTTTGGAAAAGTAAAGCCTACCTAACTCAGGTCTTTAAATTTGTGAAAGTTATAATAAGTCTATAAAGGAGTGGCATGCTAGTTCTAAAAATATTTGATAATGTATAAATTGAACTATGGGGATACCCTAATCAAGGAGAGGAACCTAAAGAGTAATGAACACACCAATGGATATGACTGTGTTGTTGTTCTTCAAAAATTTACATACTATGGAGTCATTACCTCTAAATAAGGGAGTCATTGATCGAGGTGACACATTTTTGGAATGTTTCTTAAAGGTTTTGTTGATCATTTTTAATAGTATGATTGTTGTGTAGGTACTTCGTCACCTATACTACTATTACTTGATTACATTGATGAACTCATAACTTGCATTATGAGATGACTAGTTGATTGCAGTATGTATCTCTATCTAATGATATAGTGAAGAATAAACTTATATAAAAAGAATGCTTAGTTCATGTCTGTTATTGTGAAAAGAAAGAAGTATAGACTTATCTTTTTTTTTTATCAAGTTTCAAATGTATGGCCCTTCCTGGACATTTTTCTTCCTATGATTGAATTTTAATTAGAAGTAACTTACTATACTATACTATATTAGGATTATAGTTACTTAAGTTTGGGTTTATATGACTATAATGTTACTATTCTAGCACTAATAGAGCTTATTGTGGTTAGTTGTGTTTGATTGGTATACTTATGTCTATCTTGAGCAAATACTTGTTGAGTTCAAAATAGCGGTACCTTGCTGCCTCAAAACATATTATGGGAATTTATGTAATATCTTGTTTACTATATAAGAATTATGAACAAATAAGTTGTATTACTCTATATGTTCTAAAAATAAGATTGGACTACATTAATCATCGAGATGATGATTATTTTTAGAGGGGAGGTATGTAATGTCCCTGATGTGTTGATATTTGTACTTTCTTCTTTTAATGAGGTATACAATCATTGATATGTGATTTCCATTCGATTTGTTATGCTCTTACGAATCGGTAGATCTGATTGCTAGAATGATATCAATTGATTTTATGATCTGAAATAATAACTCTTATGGAAACATTGTACTTATGTTGACTTATCATCAAGTAACCACTTGACTAGTTTTTGAAATAAACCAAGTGATTTCGGCTTGTGGAAAGAGAAATCAGATTCTCGAGATAGATGGATAATCAAGTAACTTGGTAAGTTATCTAAGTTGTTATTATTTTGTGTTCCTATGGCTATTATATGTACATTAGATGAAGGAAAATACCTTGGATAAATTTCAGTGATCCAAGGCATTCTCCTTGATCATTTTGATATTTCAATCATGAATGGATAAATCTAAAATTGGGATTTTAATGCTTCGACATATTTTACATTCAAACTTATCAATTGTTAAGATTTATTTGGTGTTACCTAAATGACTTATAACTTACAGTTATACTACTACCTGATTTAATCATGATTTGATTATAAAGTTAGGCCATCTTGGTATTGGAAGCCTAAACTAAGCTACCCTAATGTGTTGGGGACCTAAACTAATATATCCTAATCTAATGTTATACACTAGGGGATATAACAATATCCTAGTGTATTTGATTTAAAACTGGAAACCTAAGCTAAGGATTGACACAAATATTAATGAGGACCTAAGTTCTAAACCTAAGGACCTAACCATGATTAACATTTTATGGGAAGGTTAGGATATGGTTAGGGCGGTGGCACCAATCCACATGGGTACTTGTAAAATTAAATGTGAATGTAATGGTGAGCACCACCACCTTTGGCATTGGCTAAGTTTAACTTAGCATGCATGAAAAAACAAGGTAACTAAAATAATGGTGGAGTTTTGTTAACTATTAGTTAGTTTCTATTTTTAAATAGCGAATAGAAGTTGGCAGAATTACTAGCAATTTATGCATTCGTTAAAGGCATTAAATGAATACCCGAAAGCACCTTGGGAAAATATCTGTCTATTTGGGAGAAAAGGGTATAGTTTGTTTTTGTTTTTCAATTTGGTTACTCTAGTTCCTTCACTCTGCATGAGGAGGTTTTGTCGATCGAACTGGTATTTGATCTTATGTTAATCATGCATCTCATTATTTTATGGAGGAATTATTGGAAGAAAATAAATGTGAGGGTTATAAAAGTGATAGAGGAAGGGATGGAGGGTTTCTGTGAAAATGGTTTGATTTGATTATGGAAATTGGAAAAAGGAACCTTCGAACTGGAGAAGAATAAATAAAGTTCATTTTAAGGAATGATAGGACCTAACTCATTATAATATCTTTTTCAATTTAATTATTTCAAGAAAATAACTCTTTTCTTGAAATGAAATTTATTCTCTAGTTTTGGGATGTGATTACAAATCATTATTTGATTACTCGGTTATATATTTGAATATTTCTCTTACTATGGTTATATGGTGATATAGTAGTATCTTGTTCTAGACTATGATTTCATGGTTTTTGGATGTGTAATATGATTGTAGCATAAATGGATTTGGGTAAAATTATGTTGAGTTGCTAATTGGAAATAAGAATGCATGTTATAGTTGTACTTTTGTGCATTTCTATGTAATGAAACTTCATTATGATTAATACCCATCTCTATTGGATTTAGTTTAAGTTTTGCATGATGTAATGAATACTTGGAAGTGGGTGTTTGTGTGATTATGCTCCAGAATGGATTTTTGTTTTAGGGTATTTGATATACCGACGTAATATTGTTTTGAATATTGATGCATGTCGATTGGAATGATGACTGGTTTGGTATGCATGATTGTGAATGTTTATTTTGAAGGAATAACTTGTTTCCTAGTTTCTGGGTTGAGCAATTTGACTAAGCTTTAATGGGTTCATTCTTAGTTTTATCTTATTGTTTTGGTAACATTGTAATCCTTAGTAAGTTATGTATAATGTGCTTATGAATCACTTGTCTCTTTTGGTAATGAAACCCATCATCATTGGGCAAGTACATTTTTAGTGAAACACCCCCAACCGAGATGTAATGGCTAAGGAAATACTAGGCATGTTTATTCCTTACCTGGTATTTACCATGCTGGGAAGTTATGTTTATCTTGGTCTTGCGTTTAGCATCTAGTTACTCTATCTTGTCCAAACTTGTTGATTTGTTGCTATCAGCAATATATTAAGAATCTGGTTTGATTTTCTTTAGATTATTTTATTAAAAATTTACCCTTTCGGGTACTTATTCTTTGAACCCCTAAAGAACTTCATAGTACAAAACAACATCCGGTTCAGTTTTATAAGTTCAGTTCATTATAGAGGCCTTAAGAATTATTTTGGGGATTATTATTCATGTAAGTACTAGAAAAATATAAAGGACCTCTTGTAATTTTGTTTAAATACAAATTTTTCTCTTTGTCCTTTATATAATGGGCACTCAGAACTTGAAATAGATCTTTAGATAGACAGATCATTGAGCTTTTGGGGTTCGTAAGTATCTGCATTTGTGTTTTCCTTGTAATCTAGCTCATTCCACTCTCGTGGAAATGACTCGTATGATAGGATATTTGGATGTGGAATCCATTATGATTCAATTTTATATTTAGTTTTTTTAGGGTAAAGAAAGGAAATAAAAATAGTTTGACTTCGCATTGATTTACTAGTCTAGCCTATATGTCCTGTAAATGTTGAAAGAGTTGGATAAAATTGAAATTTGAGTAATATGCAGCTACCTATTATCACGTATAACTTGTGAAGATTGTGTGAGTGGGATCATAGGTAGATGATCAGTTGGCACTAAATGTTTTAGTTCTTTTCTCCTTGATGACTATAAATTCTAAATGCAACCATGATTATTCTAATTCAAGTGTATTAATGTTGAAAATTTTAATTTCTTGCATATAATGGCCACCCTACTAAGTTTGAAATGAATTCTATTCATAGGAACTCTTCTTTGGATGGTATGGTTTATGAATTTGTGTAGCTCAGCTACAAGTGCTTGGTCTATAACTGAATGATTGGATTACCTATACATTATGATCTGTTATTTCTTTCGAATATAGTCTATTAGTAATTCAACTCTTTCTTAAGAGTCAATTTTACTATTAAGTCTTACTTATTATGATTTGGTACTAATGGTAAGTGTGTGAATTCACTTGACTATTATATTAAGTTTATCCTTGCTTTAATAGTTTTCATTTGTTGATGAAAGATAACTAAGGTTCTTCAGTGAATTTGTTTGGAAACTTTCTTGATGATATATAAGATTTCAGTCATATAATAATGGAATTATATGACTACAACCTTATAGATCTTATTCTTATTATAATGAATAAGATTCTAATTGATTATTATAGTTTGACTATAATATAATAATTAGATGAGTGGTATGTTAATTTTTGGTGAACAAGGTAGATGATTACATTCATATAAGAATGGAGTTATATGAATGAAATCATATTACTCTTGTACTTCTTTTCATATGATTGATTAGGATCAATTATATTTATTTCGGTTCACATTTGTGAAAATTAAACTATCATCTGATTTGAATTAATTGAAGGGGATTGTATGTGTTAGACTTGTCCTCTTTTGGTAGGTTCATTTATGAAGTTCTAGTGGCATGATTAAAAGAGTTGTGTTCCTTCTTTTGAACCTTAGAATAATTTCACTGAAAATCATTGTTCCTTTATGAAATTATTAAGTAGAGAATGTTGTTCTGAAGAGTTAGTATTTATCATGCTCAGTTCATGTGAACTGACTCATGCTAACAATTTTATATATGGAATTAATGAAAGAAGGAAGACGTATATAGTTTCATTTATTATTTTGATTGAAGAAAGTTAAATGGGATAACTGATTATGGAATTCCTAATTGAATTACTTATGTTTGGAAACAAGAAAGGCATTGACCATTTCCTGTAATTATTTTGAAAGGAAAGTTTTTTCACAATATTATAAAGACGAGTTGATACCTCTTCTTGAAAGTAATAAAATTTGATTCTTGTTACAATATCTTGTTTGGAAATGATTTTTGTAAAAAGATGAATTAGTAGTTCAACAAATGATAAAAAAGGTAGTTTAGTGGGTAACTATTCTTGTACCATACATAAGTATAAGACATATTAAGTGCTAAATGACTTATATGTTGGATTCTATTATTGAATGAAATTATATGTCGAATGGGTTGTATGAATAATAAATTTAAGAGTTAGCTAATATAATGCTATATATTACATTTATGAATAAGTTAATATCAATTGTTTATCTAAGTAACTTATGAATTAAAATGAAGATATGAAAGGTGAATACATACATGATATAAATGATCTTAAATTGATAGGCTAGTAATCCTTTATAGAAGTTGTTGAATTGTGAAACTATGTATACATGAAATGATATTAAGTCCCTTACAAGGGATATATTGTAATGAATCCTTATGAACTTATGAATAAGGTTATATGTCCTTAAAAGGAAAGAAAGGAAGCACACCTTTAAGGTTGAATAAGTCTTTAAGTGATGAAACTTAATGAAATACTTACAAACTAAGTGCTTATGGTAGATGTCAATGAATGACCTAATATAAGCATGCACAATTGAATATTTTCAATTAATCTTAAAATGAAGAAATATTGTGTGGTTAAGATGAAATTTTCACTAACATCAATAGTTTATGAAAATTAATAAAGGTATGTTATGTACCTACACTTATAGCAGTGTGAAATTGCACAATCTCTATTAATAGGAAATATAGAGAAACAATATTAATGTTGTCTTATAGAGATGCAACTAAATTAGTGGCATGGTAGACAACTGTATTAATAAGAAACATAGGCTTAATTAATTAAGTTTAAGACAATTTTAAATCTGTAATTTTGAACTTAAATATAAGATTGTTTCAATATCTACTTAATTATATTATTGGCATAATATTTAATAAGGTAATACATCGATATTGGAAAATTAAGTATCCTTCAATCAACTTGAGATATGGCCTTAGGTGCGACTCATTCAAGGTTGAAGTGTTGTGAGACCTAGGCTAACATGTCATGAATTAATTAATATTTGGAGACAATAAGATACAATGTTCCAATTTAGGACCCTTGGCGAGTTAACTCACTACATATGCTACAAATTTTTATCCCTATAATGATGGTAGTCACTATTTGGATACTGCTTCATAGTAGCTCTACTGATTTTGCTCATTAAGAACCTGAATTGTGGCAAGCTATTATATTAAGTACAAGCCTTTTAAAGTTACAAAGGAAAACTAAACCTCTTAGATACGTACACTAATACCAACCTATGATGGCTATGGGAAGGAAATTGGTCTATTAATGAGGAAAATAAATACCGAGACACTTACTTTCCCATAGGTATCATAGGATGACATAGAAGTATATCCTCTTGCAGTTTGATCTAGATTTGTACCTTTTATAAGGCATGTAGATATTTACAACATTTTTGATTGCTAATCCATATGATTGAATAAGTGATTAAGGTAAGATGAAAAGTTCCCAATGGTTAGTATTCCACCACGGAACTGAGCATGACATACATGACTCTAAAAATTTGCGTAAAGTAGTGTAAGCTGTTGATTACACTATCGTGATTTCACCAAGATCTAAGCTAAGAGATGCCTAGTGGGATTCCTTGGCAGAACCTAGGTAGTCACTTAGATATCTTCACTTAATTATCATATCCTAAAAAGGAAGACCAATTGATACATTTTATGTATTGGCTCATACAGAGTGTTGATGGAGATCGAGTAGGATCAGTATACTCTCATGCGGTTGGAAATCATTTATGAAAATTATCAAAAATGGATTGCATTAAGGTTTATGTTGGATTTAAATATATGGGTATTTAAATTAGCTACATAAAGTAAGATAAAAAAATTCTCTAGATGTGAAGTGACAAAAAGTGGATGTTACATATATGGAGCTCATGTTGTGTAATTCCCCGAAAATTTTGATCGACAATGAGGATTTTTTTTTCTTAAATATATGTTTATGCATCACAATGCGATGCAAGGTTGGTCAATGGTCTCTTGGTTATGAGAATAACATCCCAACACAAGGGGATATGCTAATCTTTATGTGTCATTCCACCTTTATTAGATGTCTCCGAAGAGACATTGTGACATTCATATACATATTTGGAAGGTCATACATTCATATACAATTTTGGGAAGGTCATAAAATTTAGGTTTTGCATGTCGATAACGAGAAAATGAGGAAAATGGAGAACGGAGGAGGATGGCTTGTGGGAGGCAATCATAGTTGTGGAAAGGGGAGTGGGGTGAGTCGCCCACCACTTTGTACCACAATAACTATATTTTTTTGTTTTTTTGAGAATATAATGAAGAATGTTGACACCAATAATCTACACACCTCATTCCTACATAAAATAATAAAATAAATATATCCATCTGCATCCTTACACCATTTCATGACCTAAGGAATTTAATTAAGCTCTATGTCGCACCGCTTAAAACGACCTCCCTAGACCTAGGTCATTTCCCCTACACCCCTTTAATAAATTAATTAATCATTCACCACACATTTCCTAAGTCATAATACCCCTCCCTTGGCTAATTAATTAATTAATTAGTTTATTCCACTTCATCCCTATACCTCACCATAAAAAATTGAATTTAATCACTATTTATGGTTAGTTTAAATAAGGAACCTTCTAAATATACTAATCGACACCCACACACCATTTCATGACCTAATTAATTTAATTAAGATCATTATTGCACTACTTAAAATGATGTCCATAGACCTCGGTAATTTCCCCTACACCCATTTAATAACTTAATTATTCATTTACCTCACATTTCCTAAGTCACAATACCCCTCCCTTGGCTTATTAATTAATTAATTAGTTAATTCCACTTCATCCCTACACCTCACCATAAAAATCAACTTGAGACACTAGTTATGGTTAGTTTAAATAAGGAACCTTCTAAATACCTATCCTAACCACATGTATCATCATCCCTATGAAAATTCCATACTTCACACTAGTTAGCACTAGTTTAACTAGGGAACCTACTTAAATCATCCCCACATCTATCCTAACTACCAATATCCTCATCTAAGTACATATCTTGACCTCTCTAAGTTATCACATTATGATCCCTTGAAATCCCTAAGCACCAAAGTTTGAAATAGAAATTTTATCTTTTTATATCCCTCCCAAACCTAAACTGACCAAAAACGTTGGCGATTTCCTTGACAAAGCAATGATCTATAAATACTAGTTTCCCTACCTCTCTTTGGGACCATTCATGGCCATCTAGGTGAATCCATGTGAATTGAAGAACGTTACCAAGTATCAGTCAAGCTTATTAGTATCGTTTTACATCCAACCCGATAACATTTGCAATCATCATGCATTTTAAAGTTGTCCCAAAGATTGTTCATCGCTCAATAGCAATAGTTGTTAACCTATTATCTCCCATTGTTCACCAAGGTTGTTTCATTATCTTTTAAATTTGTTTTCCATCTTAAACAAGATTACCTAATCATTAATTTCTTCCATCTTCCATTTAGAAGATCATAGTTTCTCAAGATACAATCAAATATTTTATTTTATCAAAGCATGTTGAAATTTCTCGGAATCGCATGTGTTTCTCGGAATTGCCTACATTTTACGTGGTTTCTTCTAATTTAGCAAGCTTGTGTTTCATTTAGAAGTTTCTATCAAATACATTTTGTCCTTTTGTGTTACTAATATCTTGTCAAGCATAGATTTTAGATGGCCATAGGAGGACCTAACCACCCAATCGCAAACATTAATTCTCTACCAATCATTCAACATCCTATGCATAGGGAATAATATGTTCTACTGCTGACCTAGAGTTGTGTGTCATTCACACAAAGTGCCTATCGATAGACTAGAGACCATATTTGCATCCACTCAGAGAATTTGTTACGTCACCAAAGAATTATGGGAAGCTTACTATGAAGTGTAGCGCATCGAAGCAGATATTTCCCTGTTCGAGTACCAATACAAAGAGGGATTAGAAATCCTCTAAGACAAAAGAACCAAACCTAAATTTGTAGTTGAAAGTGAAGTTATCTTTGAGGATTCGACTGGATCTTGCATGTCCGTATGACACTAAGGAAGAGTATTTTGACTTCTTCACATATGACTAAATCAAAGAACCTAACCGATGCTTCTCTAAGGAAGATCATCCTTCCTGTTTAGTGGGCTCCAATCTATCCAAGAATCTAGACACTGATCTAGATTTTGACTTTGGATTCTAGACTTGTTTCCTTTCATAATATCACTATCACCTAAATATTTGTAATAGCCTAAATAAGTCATGGACATTTTATCATATATTTATATATATCTTATATTGTATTCCACTTTCATAAATAAATTTGAATATTTTAAAAGTGAGTTGACATCCACATATGGAATGCCTTTGGCTTCTAGGAACTAGCCTTTTCTAGGAAACCCACTTATCAAATTTACTAATTCAATCTTGTGTATTGTTTGTGATTGCATATTTATTTGCAGGAAAGGATCTTGATCCATTCTTTCACAGCACCACAATAATCAACATCCATCACCATCATCACATTTCTTGGGTACCTTGGAAACCCCATCATATTTGAGGTTGATCAAATTTTACCTCTTTGTACTATCAATCCAACTGTAAAGGTGAAATTTTCATAGACATTCTGGCACACCTGGTGGGACATTGTCCCTTGATTCTTATCCTTCATTTCATCAATAAAATAATATTTTTTTGTATCCACTATGTAATAATCACCTTTGATTACCCTAATAACCTACTTTTGGGCAAATTGCCTACGATTTCTCTCTGTGTGTTTTTCTTATAACTTCACGGCATTCTTTCTACTTTTTATTTTCTATTTTTTATTTATTCTAGATTTTTTGTAGGGCATTGTTTCTAAGAATTTTGTTTATTGGACTATCAAGATTGCTCACTTTGAATTTTTTTCTAAAAATCTATATAAAAAAGGAGCGCTCTCATGGTAAGTCCTAAAACCTTTTGTTTACTATCAATTTTTTCATTCTTGTTTGTTTGTCTTCATCAATATCAACATTTCCTTTTGGGATCTTAATAAAAACATTCTATCCTTCTTGTTCCACATATTCTAATTAGGAGGAAAATTTGTTGCATTCACTTATCCTCCCCACACACAACCAAACCACTTATAAATAAAAATGAATTCAAACAACTCCCACCTAGGTGATAATTGATTGGGATTTCATCACCCAACAAGGAAACTGACTCGGAGTTCGGCCGAGTATAATCTCCTAGTTGTCAATATATATTGGCTCAGCACCACTCCCTTATCACATCGGGACTGTGAAGTGAGGGGGTAGGCCCTAATATACATGCCCATACCGATAGTAGTACAAAATTGGGCCTCACATACCTTTGGGTATATCCAGAACTCTTCCCTTAAATATTCCTAAAACCAACCATAGATTGTCATTTCTTAGGACCCTCATTAACCATTTTACACATTTCTTTTTTTCATAATTAATCAAGATAAATATAAAATGACATTTTTCTTACTTTTGCATGTTGTTTATAAATCAAACCAATTAGTATTTTTAATTTTTAGGTGTTTTTGTGTTTGTTTACCATGATACTTAAAATACAACAAGATTGTAATCAAAATTTGAAGACATGTTTACCCCACCACCTACATTTTAGCAACATGTTCCACTTTATACTACATCACTTCCTGCAACATTTTTCACACCAATACAACCACAAACCCCATTTTATCAAACAATTACATCCACTCCCCTTTCCAACACTAACAAACATGGAGTAATGAAGAAATAAGACAACAAATTTTTCTAACGCATCAATATCATAATCAAATTCTTCACACATCTAGACTAGAAGAAACAGAACACCCATTTTCTCCTAGTTCTCAATCAGGAGTTCCCAAACCTCCTTTCTATAATATGGGATACCTTGTTTTATAAGAAATGTTAAACTCAAAACTCATTTCCCTCAAAACTTATCTAGCATCTAGAAATGTTCAACTTT
The DNA here is from genome assembly GCA_018340775.1 of Taxus wallichiana var. yunnanensis. NCBI lineage: Eukaryota > Viridiplantae > Streptophyta > Pinopsida > Cupressales > Taxaceae > Taxus > Taxus wallichiana. The sequence continues at coordinate 204,216,376 of CM031243.1, forward strand.
AATTGTTCACACCATAACCAATTCCATACACCTATAATCATTCATCGCCATCGCATGTCTTATCAATCAAAATCAAGATCTTGACGTTTAGAAATCATACCCATACACTTAATTTCAATATGAAACATCAAATGTCAGCTTCCCCATTCCCGTTAAACAATCTCAAGCATCAAATGATTAGTCATTTACTAGTTAACTTGAGACATCTGATGTCTCTTCAATCCCTATTTACAACCTTCATATGATTTCATCACAAAACACATCTACCAATAATTTACATCTTCACCAAGCCCTTATATACATTCTACACATCCATCAACCAATACCACCACTTCCTCATCCACTCTACCAGTCTCTTAATAGTACAAACACCTCCATCAAGTTCTCAGATCATTTTCTATTGTTGCGATCTTCACAACCAGTTACTAGTCCTATTCAAAACATAACCATGTTTATCCCTACAACTACACCACTAGTCAATACTAGTGTCATTACTAGTACTCACCTGTTTCACAATACATACCACAACCATCACAACCACTAATATCCATGCCACAATCTACACCTCTTCAAAACATTCCACAACATAATGTCCTATAACAAAGCATCCCACAACAAGCACTATACTCTAATGCTTCTTTTATATCCTTCCAGTAGTCACTTACATGCTCACAACCACTCACTTATACATAAATGCAATTGTAGTACCAATACATATAAACATCACATCCTTTAACCTCCTAATAGAGTATTCCATATCATCAAAACTTCCCTCAACAAAACATCCCTTATCATCAAAGCATTCAATAACAAAAATTCATTATCAAATAATATACCACAACAAAACATCCCTCAATACATCATATCTCAACAATATGTACCTCAATAGAACATTTCATAATAGAATATCTCTCAATATAATGCTCCTCACCAAAACATTCCTTATCAACAAAAATTTCCCTACGAGCTAGGCATTCCTTAGTTGTATCGTGCATATTCACAACCTAGCCAGTCTTTATTTTAACCTGGATAATCCTCATATGAAAAAACTCAACCTGATCCTCTCCAAACCCTTCTGAACCACATATCCAGTCTCGAAACCACTTCATATTCATCCAAAATGTGCTCTTCTATGACCAAATTTGTAATGAGCCCATTTACCCTTTGGTGCCATTTAAATCCTATCTGCCTCACTGGGAACTTCCAAAGTTTATCAAGTTTTATAGTAAAGAAGATCCCCAACAACATATCCATTCCTTTTATCATGCTTGTTATCTAATAGATCACAATCAATACCTTATGCCGAGTAATTTTCCCATGTTCCTGCCGGTTCGGCCTTGGATTAGTACAATAGTATTCGTAACATTCCTTATTCTTCTTTACATAACGTTCTCAACTCTACTTAGAACAATTTTCCATAAACATAGACCACAAAGTTACTGTAAATGACCTATATGCCATAAAATAATTTGAAGACGAGTTTATTGCTAGTGTCATCACCCGTTGGAGAGGTGTAACTAATCAACTATTCTTTACATTACCACAAATAGAATTAATCAAGGTCTTCTACTATGCATGTGCTAAACACATCTCATCCACATTAAAAATCCAATCATTTCAAACTTTTGATGAGGCTTTTACCATGGCCCATAAATTGGAATTACAGGTCTCTAGAGGATGGTCGTTAAGCCTCATCCTAAGAAACCAAAGGTTGAGTTTCCATCCAAGTCATCATCTAACCTAGATAAGTCAAACAACTACTAATGCCATCATAGTTAAACCTCCTCCTAAGGAAAATCCCACTACCAAGCATTCTCGTTAACGACATAACTATACACCTATAGGAAAGACTTATATCACAGTTTTTGAAAAATTATTTTCCACCAACATGATATCTATCCCACCTATTCGACCCGTCAACACATCAAGTATCTTACCCCATTTGGTATCGGGATAAAAATATTGTAAATTCCATAGGGTTAAAGGACATGACATCAAAAGGTGTCGACGTTTTGTAATGTACTTCGATACTTAATTGAAAAAGGAAAAATCCACTTGGATAATCTAAATGCACCCAAAATCAAATCTTTGACATATTTAAACAACTTTTTTAATCACCCTTTATCCACGGATCAACTATAAACAAATGTTGTCTAAACAATCAATACAATAACAAAGATAAATCCTATCCCTAAATATTCCTCGTTACCTATCGAATCAAGACTCGTGGAATCACACTAACATTCAATGAGCCTTAAACTACAACTATTGAGCCTTCATTTGTTGAGTATATTACTAAAAATATTCCCACATCTTCTTCGTACACCATTATCGAATATGTATCTATATCCTCTACACCTTATAAAACTACACCTATAGCCACTATTGACAAACAACCCAAAACACATGCCATCTCGGAGGAATCTAACTCTTCTCGCATCTTCATCAACCACACCTAGTCCATCCAAAATCATAAAAGGGCTACATAAACAAGGTATTTTTCAGGTCTTTAAAATCCCTCAACATGTTTTTTCTAGATCAAATTCCTTTACATAGACCTCATTTCCTTCTACTTTCAGTGGTCAAAACCTACCTATCAAGGCCCCATATCAAGCACCTATTACACAAATCAACTCTCCCCAACAAAAATAGGCATCTATATTAAGTCCATATCCTATACCCATCACACAGTCCAATTATCATCACCAAAAACCACCTATACGGGGTCTTTGTTCTCCATCCATTGTGATGCCTAGAAATCCTCCACAAACAACAAATAAATAAACTACAATTAAACAATCTATTCAGCTTCCTACTAAGATGATTATAGACACAACCTTATCCCCATCCACATCAACACCTAAAGGGAATTATTCCACAATCTTAAATGACCTCTATCGCTGGTCACTTATTACATTACCACCTCCTAAGCTGTATGATCATCGAGGATGGAAACCAACCTAGTATGAATTCAATATTTTCTGTGATTACCACAAAACATGAGGCCATTCCATAGAATATTATAGGGCCTTTCATTCAAGATATTATAGGGCCTTTCAAAATTTCTTACTCTCAGAAATATCATGTCCTCATGCTCAACTCACACATCCCTCCACCTAAAATATATGGTCGCCCTGAAAAACAACCCATGTATGACCCAAATGTAGGAGATGTTATCTCTTACGGTCTAGCTTATCTCAAAATAAACCTCTTTTACTGGGACTCGATAATCCTACATCCCATGTTATTAATATAAACCATGTCATGTATTTAAAACTAAAATTCAAATCCCTCGATAATCCAAACTTTTCTCCTATGTATATCCATTTTTGTGCATGGAGAGGTTTTGGCCTTAGGTGTTATGAACAAGGAACCCATAATCAACTTTTCCTCCATTCTCTTAAAGCCTATGAGAAAAGTGATTTAGATTATAAAAATTCACCTTCGAAATGTGAAAAGCCACTACATCTAATCTTACCATATCCATAACTATTTCCCTACCATATAACACACCAAATCTCCTTAACAAATCCACCCTCGAAATTAACTTAGGTACCCCTCAAGATCCTCACATAATTAAGGTTGGTAAATTTCTAGATCCACAAGAAATAAATTATTTCACTTCATTCTTGACAAAATATCACCAATATTTCACCTGGTCATACAGTGATATGCCCAAAATATATCCTAACATTGTGGAATACAACATAGTCACATATCCCGATGCTAAGCCGGTTAAACAAAAAATTTGTAAAATGCATTCTGTATAGAACTCCTTGTCAAGGAAAAGTTACAATGTCTTTTATCCACTAACTTCATCATACCAATTTACTGTCCATAATGGGTCTCTAACGTCATCCACGTAACCAAATATTCAAGAAAAATACGTATTTTCACAAACTTCGGGATCTCAATATTGCATGTCCAAAAGATGATTTCCCTCTTCCAAACATAGATCAACTTGTTGACTTAACAACTAGCCATGAAAATATTTCCTCGTAGATGGATTTTCTGGTTATAAAAATCCTCATTTCTCTTGATGATCAAAAAAATTATTTCGTTACCCCTTGGGAAACCTTCTGCTATAGTGTTATTCCATTTGGTCTTAAAAATGTAGGGGCTACTTATCAATGCTCCATGACATACATTTTCCATGATCTCATCCACAAAATTGTTGAAGACTACATTGATGACCTCCTAGGAAAATCCAAATCATGAAAGTACCATCTTGACATCCTTGAATCAATCTTCACTCATCTCATATAGTTTTTTCTTCTCCTTAATCCTGCAAAGTGTGTTTTTGGTGTCCTCATCGGAAATATTTTAGGATTCATCATATCTATCTAAGGCTTTAAAGTTGACCTAACAAAGGTTAGGGAAATCATTGAAATTCCTCCACCATATAATCTCAAGAAACTACATAGCCTCCAAGGTAAATTATATTCAATTTGATGTTTCATATCAAATATTTCCAACTGTTGTTAACCATTTCACCATCTTCTCCGCAAAGATGTAGAATTTCATCGGGATTATGATTTCTAGAAATCCTTCAACCAAATCAAACAATATATATTATCACCTCATTTCCTCACTCCAAATTGTGAAGGGGATCCATTTTATTGGTACATATCCACCTCGAGCATGATCTTAGAGTTATGCTTGCCCACTACAATAATCAAGGTCATGAACAAGTTGTATCTTATATTAGCTACGCACTACATGGAGTATGAAACACATTATACTAAAGCTAAAAAACTATGTTGTGATATATATTTCATCACCTCCAAAATTTGAAATTATCTCCTTAATCAAAAACTTATGTCGTCACCAAATCTAATCCACTTAAAACCATGTATGCTAAACCTTATCGTAATTATTACATAACTTGATGGCTTTTGTTCATGAATGAATTTGACCTTGAAATCATATTTCAAAAATCTATTAAAGGTCAATCCATTGCATATCAACTTGTTAATGCACCCCTTATAAATAATCAAATTCCTCATGAATGATTTCGCCATAAATCCATCAACAGAATCGATGAATTTGATTTCATCCCTGTTAAAATGGCTCTCTTCTTTGAAGGTGCTAAGTTCCAAGAAGGGGGAGGAGCTGTATTTGTTATCATACCACCCTAGAATATTCAACTTCTGTTATCATTAAAACTTAACTTTGAATGTACTAACAATATGGTAGAATACAATGCCTTAATCATGGATCTAAACACCACCATTCTCTTAGGTGTCCACATCCTAGAAATATATGGATATTCACAAATTTTCATTAGTCGATTAAAAGAGAGTATATATGTAAGAATGAAATCCTTCAAAAATATAAAGATGTTGTTGAATTTCTCCTCGGTGCATTCGATCATTATACCATTCAAACCATTCCACAATATTATAATAGGTTTACATACACTATGTCATCCCTATAATCCATCGTCCCTTTTAAAACATAAAAATCAAAGGATTAAACTAAAATTTCTATAGTTTTCTAATACTTAGACTATCCTTCATATCAAAATGAGTTTCCTTTCATTAATTTCATTGACAATAATCCACCTGATCTATGGTATAGGAAGATATATAATTACCTTTCCAAATTTAAACTACCTTTAGACTTATCACATGGTGCTTAACGATCATTTCTTCAATGTGTCACCCACTTTTTCATTATAGGTGGTATTATTTATAAACAAATATTTGACGATATACTATTACGATGCCTTAAATCACATGAATCAACCAAATCAATCGAATAGGTCCATGATGGTATCTTTGGTGGTCACTAGAATGGTAATGCCATCGCTAAATGCATCATATGGCTATGGTATTAGTGCCCTACCATCACCAAATATTTTTATACATATGTAAATAAATGTGTCAAATGAAAAAACCACTCGTATCTCATCCATGTCACTACTCAAGCATTAAAACCTGCTCAAGACTAGTGGCCTTTCTCTCAATAGGTGTTAGACCTCATCGGTGTTATCAATCTAAAATCATCCCAACAACATCATTCCATAATCACACCAGCTGAATAATTTACTAAATGGGTTGAAGACATCCCTTTAACCTCATCAAAATATAGATCTATTATGAACTTTATAAATCAAAACATCATATGTCATTTTGGTATCCCGTATAAGCTTGTCACAAACAATGGAAAATCCTTTAACAATAAGCAAGTTAAAAATCTCTTTGATACGTTCAACATCAAAATAATTTTCTCATCACCTTATTATCCTCAAGTAAACGGATAGGCCAAGGCTTCCAACAAAACACTTAATAAAATATTTATGAAAATAATAGATGACACATGTAGTAATTGGCATCTCCAAATCCCATTTCTCTTTGGGCTTATCAAACTAGCATCCATACACTTGCGGCAGTGCTACACATTATTCACTCATCTATGGCTTAGAGGTTTTCCTTCATTTAGTAGTCTAAATTCTGTCACTTCATATATCTCTAGAAGATTTCATTCTTGATGAAGAAAATCACCAAGACCACTTAGCACAACTAGAATTATTAGATGAAAAATGTTTAACAACCCTCAAACACCATCAAGTCTATCAAGAACATATTAGTATAGCATATAATAAACATGTCAAATAACATGAACTTAAAATTGATGATATTTTAATAAAATAAAAACAAAATATCACTACATTAGAATGGAGTAAACATAGAAAATTTTCCCCCAATTGGATTGGTCCATATGTTATCACTCACAAGTATAGATCAGAGCATATCATCTTGCTTCTCTTGATGGTGAACCTGAAAGGGAACCTCTCAATGCTTCTCACTTGTGGAATTTCTATTGTTAAACAATCGATCCTCGTGATATTAATTACATTAAAACCCATCACTTCATCATATTATTGTCATGATTTGAAAGTATGTGGTTATCCGACAAACATCCTAAATTCACCATAAAGATGAGCACCATGGATATATTCATCACATATTTCATTATGGAAAAGTTCCTTCCTTTACAAGAAACCCTTAAAATCATCACACCCATTCATTTCATACAAATCAAAACATGACATGGGGCATGTGTGTGTAGGTTGCATGCACATTTTATCCCCTTCTTGAAAAAAACTTATTAGGTTTTTCCTCAGCTCAAAAATGTATATGAAAATAATTTGGATGCACCTCTTATCAAAATAATATAATAGACCGATCCCTCGAAGGAAAACTATTTACAAGTTTAAATCATTACATAATTTATAAAAGGTAGACACATCCCAAAAAGGACAGCTACTACCAAAGTTATGGACCGATTCCTCGAAGGACAACCATCTTGTAACTAGTAAAAATTTAGACCATACCCTCAAAGGATGGCTACTCATGTGAAAAAGAATCCCTATTGATCAGCCTTAAAAATACATCAAATACCAAAAGCATCCAGAAAATTTCCCGTGTTGAGAAGCTTTCCCATTATAGAAAGCTTCCCACATCCACCGCTTGCTTCAAAATAATATAAAAATATGGGGCGTTATTTCCTATGAACTCTGTTGAAATGGAGATCCCTTTTTTGTACATTGGCCTACACACAAAAATCCCTTATGTCATCCTAGCAAAGTACATTTTCTCAAACCCACATTCTTATCATGATTTGTGTAGCTACCCATTGATAATATTATTTATCATCCGATAACGCTACAAGTGAAATTATTTTCCAAAACCCATCACTTATATATCAAGTCCATAGTGGGGAAATCATTCCATTTTTACCTCATTTTATGTGGTTACGTTATTGATTTAACACATTTTTTGGGTCACATTTTAAAATCATTAAAATCAATTAAACATCCAACCACATTTAATCATATATATACCATGCTTATAATATCTATGAAAATCCATCTAAAACCCTAACACATTTCAAATAAAAAATATAACACATATGCAAATTAAAATACCATATAAACCATAGAACTCATCATCATATATATATATATATATATATATAAATCAAATTTTTGTATACATCGTAATCAAATTCCAAAAATAATCAATATATGTCATCATAAAAATGGGATTCCATGATCCTATGAAATCATATACATCTCGAATAAATTAGTAAACTCAACGTCCCCAAGTATTATACTAGAACCACCCTCTCCTCCAAGAGTAGGTGTGCCTCGAACAACACCAACATCTCGACCCCCTCTAGGAACACTCTTGACCATAACCTCACCTCCAGCTCCTTCCTCACAACCCTCCACTCTCTCCGGTCTTTGAGGTGGTTGTCCCATTTTCACCGCACTAGCACTAGGCCTTGCTATTATTGTGGCTACCCCTTTGGTAACCACATGATCTACATACAAATTGGCATATGGGTATTTCTTGATGATCAATTCAACATAGTAGTCCTGATATACTCGCACAACATCATAGTGTACTATTGAAATCATACCATATGGAGGATGTGCTACAGGTGTTCCCCTCCGCCTACTATAATGGGGCATTATGATAAATATGTACCAGATATAGAAGGCTTTGTGATCCCTAAGCCCTTCCTCAATGAATCCCTATGCCTCTTACACTTATCTCTATCAATAGAGACATGTATAATTTATTCCTAAAGACCTGTATTGCCCCCCATCATCATATCTCTCTCCACCCTCATTCCATCCCTCTCGATAACCAAACCATATCTCTCTCAGTAATGAGGGTATCTCAAATATGAATCAGATCATCCCACTCTCTCTAAGCCATGTCTTTCTTCCTCCACTACATCCTTATCGTTATCATCACCGCAATGGAAACAACTAAGTCATCATCACCCTCCTTCTCCTCATCCTCAAAACCTGGCTTCACCTCTCCTCCTTTTTCTCCTCCCTCTATCCAAGCATGTACTCATCTCACTCATTGCAACCCTCAAGGACTCTATCTAAAATCCTCAAAGTTAGAGCCCACCATGTAGTATACTTTGAGGTAATTCCCACATCATTGATTGGTATAACAATTACCTCTCATTAGGTCCTATAGCCCCTAACAACTCAACAATAATAATAGGTGCCGCTACTAGTGCCCTTAGAATATCAATATCTCTCTCCTTCCATCTATATTGAACGATCTCCTTGGGAACTCCCTCCGTAATATAAATTTTCTCCTAACATGATCAAAGTGACACAACTCATCCTCATCTCGCTCTACAAGCCTGAAGCCACATGGGATGCTCTAAAAAAAGTAAATCCTGAGGATACTCAGGACAAGCTAGTAAATCCAAGTAGGGCCTCCATACAACATCCCCCACCTGTAGTACAAACAATAAATCTCTGTAAAATCATGTTTGTCTCCTCTTTCCCACACAACCTCTATCTGATTGCCACCTCATGAAGTTAGGGTGTTGATCACCAAAATCTCATGGAAACCATGTTGGTCAAGCAATAATAATATGCTCTAAATCCCAAGCATATAACAAAAAGCAATGTCGATACCATAACATTTATGAGCCCTACAAGCCAAAACTCTCTAAATTTCTGTGTAAGTAGGGTAGGTCCCCACTCAAAAATAGTATGATGCTCCATCATCTCGGCCACAACCCAGTCATCATCCATAGAAAATGACCACTCTCATAATATAGCAAGGCATAACACATGATGGTCATCATCATCATGGTCATCGTATATGACCCACTCTCTCGTAGTAGATAGACATGGCCATAAGAAAACCCACCGAGTAATATCTCGATGTATGCCACATCCTCACCATATAATCTTCCCATGACACCATCCCTCGTTTCTCAAGTAATTATATATACCACCGCCCACGTGTCGGTAATCTCAGGATGCGGTGAACATCCTCTAAGGTAATGGTAATCTTTCCCATGGGTAACCGAGAATGTGTAGGTGGAAGAGTTCCACCTCTTTAATAATTCTAGTATCAAACTTAGACAACTATAGAACCATTTGTAATACCTAATAGAACCAAAACCAAAAAAATCTACATGAACCTAGTCATCATATCACATATCAATCCTAACGTCCTCCAATATCAATGGAATGCAATCACGAATGTTCAATTTCACATCCACCTACAAAAATAAACAAACCAATAATTAGTATCATCAATAAATATATCAACAACATATCAAGTAACATATCAATAAAATACACATAAATCCTTTGCACCAACAACATCTAAAATTTCAAATAATATTATCAAAATTGTCAAAAACATAGATGAATCACTAACGATTCATCTCAATCGCCAACGATTCTACTTTGAAATATAAGCATCTGCATCAATTGCTAGCGATTCCGGCTAGGGAATCCGTGACGCCCCAAAAATAGTAGTAAGGTCCTAAAATTACTCAAAATCACACAAAAACAAAATGAAATTCTCTCACCTCTATTGTTGGTGGTTTTTGTTGTCTACTAGAGGATTTCATCACTCAAAATCACCTTAAAATGTCCAAAATCTATTTGCTAAGCCATTGTTTTTACCCCGCAGTCAAATGAAAAACTAAAGGGCTCGAGATAGTCATATACCCTATTTTTACCCTAATCCAATCATCAACATTTCTTCTAAAACCGGGTAATTCCCGCAAATGCTAGCGATTCACCTTATTTTATTAACCACTATCATTTGCACCCTTATGCGTGATAAAAACCAGCCCACAAATATGTCACTCTCAAAGGATCCAAACACTTTAAGTCAAATAAACACCAATTTTGGGAATTTTCATACGTCTATCGATGCATGCCCTTTTGCCCCCACGACTTGGAATTTCCATTAAACTATCCCCGCTTCGTGGGTCACATGTCTATAGTCGTAAAACACTTAGTTTCCCTATCAATTTGATCTCTTAGAACACAATTTTTTTCGGTACACCCTTGAAATTGGGTAACCTTTGAAAAAAAAACACTTGTAATAAAATGGTGTTTCTTGTATTGTGCTATAGCCGAATCACCCATACAACCAAACACTCCTATAGTTTTTTTCTAACCCCTTGCTAAGACATCGAAAAAGGGCAAATGTAGACACCAAAAATCTACACACCTTGTTCCTACATAAAATAATAAAATAAATATAGCCATTTTCATCCTTCCACCATTTCATGACCTAAGTAATTTAATTAAGCTCTCTGTCGCACTACTTAAAATGACCTCCTAGATCTAGGTCATTTCCCATACACCCCTTTAATAAATTAATTAATCATTTACACACATTTCTTAAGTCATAATACCCCTCCCTTGGATAATTAATTAATTAATTAGTTTATTCCACTTCATCCCTACACCTTATCATAAAAATTGACTTGACTCACTATTTATGGTTAGTTTAAATAAGGAACCTTTTAAATAACTATCCCGATAACCTCTTTCTTCATCACTATGACAAGTCCCTACTTCACACTAGTTATGACTAGTTTAACTAGGGAACCTACTAAAATCATCCCCACATCTATCATAACTATCTCTATCCTCATCTAACTACATATCTCGACCTATCTCGCTTATCACACTATGAACGCTTGAAATCCCTAAGTAAAAAGTTCAAAATAGCAATATTATCTCTTTATATCTCTCCCAAACTTAAACTAACTAAAAATTCCAGTGATTTCCTTGATCACCAACGATATATAAATACCAGTTATCCTACCTCTCTTCGGGACCATTCATGACCAGCTAGGATAATTAAAGTGAATTGAGGAATGTTACCACATCTCATTCAAGCTTATCAGTGTTGTTTTGCATCTAAGAAGAGCATGTTCACAATCATCAATAATTTTGAAGTTGTCCCGCAGCTCGCTCATCATTTAACAACAATCACTTTGTCAACCTATCATCTCTCATTGTTCACCAAGGTGTTTCATTATCTTTTAATTCTATTTTCCATCTTAAACAAGCTTACCTAATCATTACTTGCTTCCTTTTTCATTTAGAATATCACAGCTTTCTTATTAGACAATCAAATATTTTATTTTATCAACATGTTGAAATTTCTTAGAATCACCTGCATTTCCTGGAATCACTTATGATTCTTGTAATTTCCTATGTTTTCTATTTTTTTTCTTATTTAGCAGTCATATTTCATTTAGAATTTTCTATCAAATACCTTTGTCATTTTGTGTTACTAATATCTTGTCAAGCATGGATTTTAGATGGCCATAAGAGGACCTAATCACCCGATCACAAACATCAATTCTATGTCAATTATTAAACATCCTCTGCATTGGGAACAATATGATCTACTACATGACCTAGAGTTGTGCACCATTCACACAACACCTATCGACAAGGCTAGAGACCATATTTTCATCCACTTTGAGAATTCGTGAGGCCACCAAAGAGTTTTGGCAAGCCTACTATGAAGTGCAAAGCATATCTAGTCTATCCTTGTTCAAGTACCAATACAAAGTGAGATTGGAAATAAAGGAAGACACAAACACCAAACCTAAATCGAGGTTGAAAGTGAAGTTAAATTTGAGGACTCTAACTTGGATCTTGCATATCTCGTATGAAATTGAGGAAGAATATTCTGACTTCTTCATGGATGAATACATCAAAGAACTTGATCTATACTTCTCTAAGGAAGATGATCCTGTTTGTTCAATGGTCTCTAATTTTTTCGAGAATATAGACATTGATCTAGATTCGACTTTGGGTTCTAGATTTTTCACCTTGCATACTATCACTATCAGCTAAATATCTATAATAGAATAAATAAGTCATGGACATTTGATCATATATTTCCATATATCCTATATTGTATCCCACTTTCAAAAATAAACTTGGCAGTTTTAAAAGTGGATTGACATCCACATAAGGAATTCCTTTAGCTTATGGGAACTGGCCTTTTCCAAGAAACCCACTTATCAAATTTACTAATTCCATCTTTTGTAGTGTCTGTGATTACATATTTATTCATAGGAAAGCATCTTGATCCATTATTTCATGGAGCACAACAATCAACATCCATCATCATCATCACATTTCACAGGTACCTTAGAAACCCCATCATATTCGAGGTTGATCTAATTTTACCACTTTGTACTATCAACACAAGTGTAAAGTTGAAATTATCATCAACAAAGATTAATTAGGGTTACATATTTAACTTTTTCTACATAATTGATTTATTCCAAAATGGTGCCAGATTTAGGATGGCTATAAGTGGGATATCCTTTTAAGCTCGAGTCATGGAAACATTCTATTTGTTTAAATATATGGGGAAAAGAATTTCCATTCACTATAGTTATCCAATCTCTATTTACACTGTTAACAAGGGTTTAAGTGTGCTTATTTCCTCCATATTTCAAATAAGTGTTGGTATTATTATCTAGGGAAAATTATAGGTTGTAAGGGCCATTTAGGTCATGCCACTAGCCATGCCATACTAGGGTCTTTAAATTGTTTAACCCAATTTGTGGGTTTGTTTGACATAGGTCTATATTTTTTTATTTAAGAGAGAGAGAGAGAGAGAGAGAGAGAGAGAGAGAGAGTCTATATATATATCACAATGATACATACACAACAAGCCTAAAATAACCAACTACCCATTTCTACCCCAACTACCTTCAAATGAAATATCACAATGATACATACACAACAAGCCTAAAATAACCATTTTACCGCCACCTAACAAACCCCAAATACTCTTCTCCAACACCCCAAATCTAGAGGATCTCTACTCATCCAACTTATTGCAATGCAACAAGAAATCAATCTAAAAAGAGAGAAAAAGATCAAAAGAACCAAGATAAGGAAATCAATCAAGCACATCATTTCATCATGTAAGATAACAATAAAAAGGTAAAAAAAAAATTTAAACCCTAACTCAAATCCATAGCACTATCCTTTATTTCTCCAAACTTCTTTCTTTCAAATCTTACCAAAGCATAAACAATCTCCAAACAAAATAGAACAAGGATCAACAAGCTAACCCCAAATGCTAAGCAAAAATCTTATTTATAGAATAAATAAGGGGAAGGGTGATTTCGCTCCACATGGATGCCAATTAGGAGTACCGTCTCCCACTCATCCAAGGTAAAAATCATTATTCAATGCAAAATAAATTTTCTTCAAAAAAAATAGTAAAAATTTTACTCTCAAATTAAGAATACACCCCAAAATATAAGGAAAATAAATGACAACAAAATAAATTCAATAAATTAAAATTATTTCACATCAAATGACAAATGGGACCAAAAATGGTCAAAATCATAAATGAGCATTCAAAAATACTCCACCCATGATGGGTTAGGGGTATGGGTCCATTTAAGATGTCAAGGATAAGGTTAGGTGCATTTAAGGTTGCCCGAAAATTCACTCAAAGGAAAAATTCTTCCCTCCATAATTTTATTGGATTTAGGGACTCATTAATTGATTTTCAACTACCAAAAGTCATGAAAAATGGTCACATCATCACATGGGAGAGAATTTTTTTCATAAAATTACAAATTATAAAAATTCAAGGGTGAATATTCAAAAGGGGCCATCAACATAGGATAAGAAAAATTAAATTAAACAACCACAAGAAAATAAAATACCTAGCCACTTTTCTAAACCCACAAACATTGTTGCTCAAGGTGGCTAAGGGGTCTTGCCAAAACATTATTTTTCTATTAGTCCTTTGGTCCACAAGTGCACTGTATATATATAACTTGTACAACTCTACACACTACACACACATCAAATCTGTCCAAGATATTTCCAAACATACATTGCATATACTAAGATAATTGAAATCAAGATACATCAATATTAATCGTAAATAATTGATATTAGAACAATTACATGTAATACAAGAATTTCAAGCACAATGGTGTTAGCAAAGCATTCCATCATTTAAAGTTTTCAAAATATAAACATTAGAACATTTTCACAATAATCAATTAATCACATGATCAATATAACACAATAATACCATAATCCGCATCACAAGATTAGCGCCATCCATGCATATAATATATAAACATATAACCATCACTCCATATAATTAAGTATGTCATGTAATTATGATATGAATATGTTTGAATATTAGAGTACCCTAATAGTGTGTCCAAAATGAAATAGATAACCAACTAAATCAGCTAATCTGATATCATAAAAAGGGTCTAAGAGAAGTGGTCATTACATGATGAATCAAATAATGTTATAATAGAAAAAAAAACATCAAAACCAACTCCAAATTCTTGTTGTGGTCTTTATGAATTATGTGTTATACACAATATATCTTATGAGAACTACATAAGGCTTGATCCCTTTTTAGGGTATGTAGTGCAACACTTGTCTCTACTAGGGATAGTGCAGCCAATATGATGCAATTATAATCAATGAAAAACACTAGCAATCCAAATTTGTATTGATATTTTTACAATAACAAGAGGTAATGGTTAGAACCTAGTGACCACTAAGATAGAATATGATTTTTTATTCTATCATTATTTTCAAAATAAGAAACTATTGAGCCTAACCACCACAAAATTGTCCCTTTCAATAAGGAATGGAGATTAGAAATGCATTAAGAATTTTCATTCATACAAATTGATATGAATTACATGTTATACACAATATATCCTATGAGAACTACATAAGGCTTCATCCTTACATTCTATACAAGCCTTGAATGATGTAAATTAATCTAAAAAGTACTTATCCTTTCCATTTGTATTATGTAGCTCATTGAAATTTTAACTAACGACCATTAAGCTCTAAAGTTACATTGTGAATTAATTATTAATCTACAAATATAATCAAATTAAGATACATAGACTCCTTGTTATTAATTTATTGAAAAATAGCATTTATCCTTCCCATATATTTACAAATTATTAATTTATTTAATTCCTTTTACACATAATATTTCATCTATTAGTTGCACTTAGTTTGGATAAATTTCATTCATTGACGGAGTAAAGAGTTAGAAGAAGAGAGATGAGGAATGGTTTATTGAAACACATTCTATAGAAAACTATCATGCTAATCATTGGTTATTTTTGTTGATGATGATGTCAACCACGAAGTCGGTATGGTTTTATCTTCAGAATTTATTGATTAGCTAACACTGGGTATTGAGTTTGAGTGCATTGGCATTAAAATTAATAAGTTCCTTATTATTGAAATGGATTTGGAAGTTTCCTTGTTTAGGAAACAAGAAATGAAGGCTTCTATATAAAATCAGGTGTGTTCCTGTATTAAATATGGTTGGAATTTGGGAAATTCATAGACTCAGAAAAATCAAGTTGTATAAATTCCCATGAAATTTATAATGGCATGAATTTTGTATTCAGAAAAAAACATAGCTACAAAAACTTGTCTTCTGTTTTCACTATTCGAATAGAAAATGTGTTCTTTCACCACCAAATCATTCCAAGCTATTTACATTTTTAAGGAGAATTGTTTTTCTAAATTAGATATAGATCCATATAAGTAAAAGTTTTACATTCTTAAAAAGAATTATAAATCAATTGCATTGTTAAAAAGTCACCAATATATTCTAGAAAGTAGAATATTTAACCGTTGAACAATTTGATTTTTTTCAATGGCGATGTATTTCCATTTAAAGTATCTAAGTTTCATGAAGCACCTCAACAATATCAATATCATCCTATAGATGATGAAAATGTTGAGATTATTTTCCATTCTATGTTGATTAGTGTTATTCCTATATAGAGGGACATAATTATTCTTCCCTTATTACATTCTATAAAGGAAATTATGCATCTAGAGTATCCAGATGACTTGAAAAGGGATGATGTATAGTTCTACATTATTGATGGCAAACATATAACTTTTTCCCAAAATGTTTTACCCAAAAGTAATTACAATTCATTACATGCTAGGCTATAGTTTAGAAAGGATCACATTATATCCTCAAGCACATCTAGCAAAGACATTATTAATATTTACAAAAAAACAAAGAAAAAGACCTTGGATTGAAACCAAGTTTTTTTATTTACTTTATAATGCTTGATTGATTTGGAAATCTCAAGGATGTCCTAAGAGGCCCGAAGAGGGAAAATAAAAGACAAAGGAGTGAAGGGTAATTGAACTTAATTTTAATGCACTAGTATTTAAAATTTAGTTTTTAATATGCACAAAGTAAATGTACTATTTGCACTTTGAATGCAGAGCTTCAATGAGAAATGTGTTACTATTTTCACCATGCAAAATCTAGAGATTATTTATAACATATGGAATTTTCTATTATTTCTTGACAATATATGGACCGAATGGAAAATAACCTTTGATTTGTTTACATTAGGTGGGATTTATTTCTCTCTTTTAAGGATAACTAGCCTAACTTTCAATCTAATTCAATGGCAAGGTTCTCGGCCAATACCTTTGGGGTTGTAAGAGGAATCACCACCGAGTAAATATTAGTACTAGCATTTGTAAAAAGTGTAATCGGGAATGCATGGCTAATCTGGATCTATTGAGGTAGGAATCATATTAGAGACTTTCAAATCTTACTATTGGAGGATAAAATATGATAGAAAAATGAGAGGAAATACTCTTAAATATTTGAACAATAAATATCTAGATAATATTGTATTAATAGGATACAATGAATCCAATGTTATTCAAAAATTGATTGCATGAATCTCACTACCACCAACTGTGTGTACTCTTGGGAGAAAATAAAAAAGGAAAAATAAAATTTGATTGATTCCAAAGCAAGTGAAA
This sequence comes from Taxus wallichiana var. yunnanensis, assembly GCA_018340775.1. Classification (NCBI taxonomy): domain Eukaryota; kingdom Viridiplantae; phylum Streptophyta; class Pinopsida; order Cupressales; family Taxaceae; genus Taxus; species Taxus wallichiana. Next base: position 204,234,029 of record CM031243.1, read on the forward strand.
AATTAGCAAGAAAAAAATTTGATGTTGAAGTGGTAATGTTTCTTCTAGTGGAAGCTCAAATAATTTAGACAACTACGTGATTTCAATGGAAGAAAAAATTCTAGCAAGGATGGAAGACACATAAGATTTTACTTGTCAATATGCATATCCCTTCTATATTCATTCAAAAATATCATATCTTCGATGAATAATCCGTTCAATGTAGAATATCTAAAACAAAAATTTCTACAATTTGTGAAGCGATATAACTTTCGATGCAATAATGGACTGGTTATAGTTGTCGGATCTAGTATGCTAAATTTTACTTATATTGTGACCTTACCTATTTCTTATTCAAAAATGTTAAGAGAAATAGTAAAAAAGACACGCGAAAGGTTGAAGACAAGGGGGAATCAGTTATGGATGGTAGTCATATATTTTATGACAAAAATGGAAAAATGTAATAGCTTATTTCTTATGTACACAATAAATGGTGTGCAAAATTGTGATGTTGATGATGAGGAGAGAGAAGAAATAATCATGTATTGGATGGAGAAACTTCCGCAACAATATGTGACTATAGGTGAAATCATCCTATGGGAAATATAGATCATTTTTATTTATGAGAGATCTTATAATTTATGGTCTCATATGTTCACCTGACTCTTTTCCAAAAATTCTCCAATAATAGTGCTTTACGGAGGTAGTGTTACATTACATGTTTTGGATGAATCTGGTCTATCTCGTTGTTTTTAGTGTTAATAATCATGATCAAGAGATGTTTTTAAAACATTACCATTCTCATTTAAATAAGGAATGTTGATTAAGAAAACATTAAAAATTCTAGTAGTTTAATGCCCTTGAATTAATACATACAATATTTATACAAATAACCAACAAAGAGAGGAATTAACCGTATTTTATAGGCAATTTAAAAATAATAGAGATGATGTCATTATTAACATGCTACTTCCCATTCAACTTGTAGTGCCAAATTTCATTGCCCATACATCCAATGAATCTATTCCAGGTTATTATCATTTACTCATTTTATAAATTTATCTATAGCCACCGATTTTTAGTATCGATTATCCCTCATCCTGTGTTTTCTACCTATCATCATAGTTACCTACATATATACCTCCCTTCCTATTCAAATCCCATTTTTGCTTCTAATTTTTATTTATCCCTTTAATAATTACTTCCCATTTGAGTCCCATCTTAATCATATCCTTAATTTATCTTCTCTAAACATCCCTAACAATCATTAATTAAATATAAACCTTAATCTAACTCATTTATTCTCCATAAATGCTCCATTTTATCCTTCCTAGGCCATCATTTAATAATTTTATCTCCCATTTTCTCTTATTTAATGTTTTCCACCCTCACATGAGACCCTTTTATCCTTCCTTGGAAACCCTAACTCATCCTTATAACCCAAAACCCTAATTTTCCCTCTTTAGGCCCATTTTCCCTCGAGTTATGAATAATTCCTCCACCCGAATCAATGACTCACCACAGTCACTAGTGACCTATCCAAGTTGGCATAAACCCTATAAATATGCCCATACCTCTCCTTTCTAAGGATGCAACTTTAGAGACTTTGAGATTTCATGTGATCTTGCCTTCATTTTTTTCTCATCCTTGTAGTTATTATCATCATCTTGAATCTACCTCAAATATAATTTTCTTCACTCTTGGATATTTGAAGTCCATTTTTCCTCTTTCATTCTTGGATCCTCCCTTGTCATCTCATCACTTTTTCTTATTAGATTTCTTTTAGATTAAGCGAGTCATTCTAGAGCCCTACCTTTGTGTTGTCTTATCTTAATTCCTAACTTGAGATCATCATTCTTACCCATATTTTCCATAAATCCCTAGATTACTCCAAGTCACTTTCAAACCTACCCAGTCACCATCAACCCAATTATCATTTGTTTTCTTTTTTCATTCATTTTTCTAGTAACATACTCTTTAATACCATATAATTTTGCATCCACTAATATTTCCATTGACACACCTCCAACTTCAAATATCAACTTCATCATATCTAGTAACTATTGATTGGGACCATTTTTTGTTGAACCTTTCAAAAATTTATCATCTTTCATTAATTTTATTGAATCCTTTATATTCTCATCGAATCCAATATTATCATGACATTTCATCGTCATCCTCGATCGATCATTCGGGACCGGGATTTAGGAGACCTTCAGTCAACGTTTATGGATTTTCTTCCTAAACCGCCACAGATCTCTGTCAAATGGTCTCATGATTTTTGGGTCACTTTGTCAACCCACTCAGGTTTGATTTGGTGTGTACTTAGAGAAGATATGCATTTCTAATTTATCTTTGTCATTTTAGCTTTCTTTCTAATCTCAAATGCATCATTTATATTACTTATATTTATGAAAACATTGGTTGACATCCGTCATATGAAATTTTCACTTCTTGGAACTGGAATTGTTCGTAAACTAACCCATCTATCTACTAATCCTTTTCGTTAAGGTTTTCTTTGTTATGTAGGTTATAAATCTCTCTATGAGGAGGATCTCTATTTTGCGTCAAGTATCATCATCATCCAATCTAAAGGTACCTTACACCCTCTCATTTTTTATTTACTCATTTTATTTATTTCTAATTCACCAATCTCAAATAGGAACGAGAAATGTTTTTCAATATTATGGCACACCGATGGGACCCACCCTTCTTTGGTGAGTGTTTACTCATTTCCATTTTATTTTCCACTAACCTTATAGGTAGGATATTTTATTTCTTTCTTCGTGAGGTCTTGGTTTGGATCAACAACATGTTACTTGCCTTAAAAATAAAATAAATAAAAAGGAAATTATGTTATCAAGGTACTCTTTGTTTTTCTCTATTTTCTCCTTTTACATTGTTTTTCCTTCTATGTTTAAGTATCCTCATCAAATATAACACTTCATTTTGGGATCTAAAAATAACCTTCATATTTTCTTGGAAATCTAGTCTAAGTAAGGGGTTAATCATTTACATACACTTTTATCACACACATCCAAAACACATACATCAAAACTAAACATCTTAAACATATCCTTTAAAGTGGAACTATTGGGATTTAATCACCCAATAGGAAATTTATTTTGGTGTTCGATTACATTATTAAATTTTTAGCTATCAGTATATTGGCTAAGTACTTGACACCATTATCATTGTGGTGTGTGATGTGAGAGGGTATGCCCCAATACCATGCTTGGTATTGGTAGTCATCACAGATTTTTGCCTCACATACCTTCGGGTATATCAAGGACTCCATCCAAAACTATACAAAACTATCTATAGTTTGGCTATATCTTATGCTCCTTTCAAGACCATTTTCTTTTTCTCTCACACCTTTTCTAATAATTAAGATAACCAATTTTTTTTGAGTGACTTGTTTGAAGTAACTAATAATCACCATATTTTTAGTTTTTATTGCTTGCTTCATGCCCATTATTTATTAGATCTTGGTCATTGGTGTTGTCATTGATGTCAAGTGACACTGATGGAAAAACATGTGCATTAGGTGTTGTGTAGGCTTCTAAAGGTCAACCATGTGTGAAACATGTGTTAATAAGTCTGTAAAAAGCTTCAATAAGAAGCCAAAGAAAGACGTTGCAATAGAAATGTCAAGGTTTACTGGTAGTGAAAGCTCTCAGAGAGGTTCCAGGTGATTGCATGATGGTGGTATTGATAAATAAATGGTGGTTTAATGGTGTGCAAAAGTCTCAAACAAGTTTATTAGGCTTTCGAGAATGGTTCTAGGTTTATACAAAGACACTTTAAGTAAAAATGGTGAGTCTAGAATATTATGGACAAATTAAAATGGCTATTACCCTAATTTCCATTAATTTACGGGACTAAAAATATTTTCAACATTTTCCCCGTACTCAAAACATTTGCATGGACAAAAGAAAATCTTTTGGTCCTTAGAAAAAATTTGAATTTTTGAGTATTTTGAGTTTTTGGTGTATTATGGGTATATGGGAAGTGGATGGACCTATTTCCTTAGGAATAAGAGTTGGGCTCACAAGATGAATACATGATTATATTGCAGTTTAAGTGGGGTTAATGAGGAAATTTGGGGTCCTAAAGAGAAAAAGGAGATTTCAATTGCCCAAGTAGATATGAAAGACTCCTCTCGAGGCCACTGCCATTGCCTTCTTCATGTCGCTACACAAAGCTATCAAGACCAAGATTGTGAGCCATCAAGTAATGGGTTGTTGTGATGCTATTTTTGGCTACGATGTGGCTATCATCCGCGATTCGGAGATGTTTTTTTGTGGAGCTCTATATGTTATTTCTCTTTTGGTTTCTTTTTAATCTTTCCTTCTTTCTTTTGGATCTTTGTACGCGTTTAGATCCTTTTTCACTTATATTGTAATATTTGGTTGTTGAGCCCTTCTTGGTTATTGTTTTTCCTTCTCTGGGTTGTTTCTCTCATCTTCACTATCCGGCTTTTGAGCCCTTTTGTAGGTGGTATAGTCCCTTCAAAACTATATGCCCTTAATAAAAAAATACATGATTATATTATAGATAAAACATGTTTTGCGGGCCCATGGGATCTCGATAGTACTATTTGCTATCGGAAGTGGTTCTCTGCATTGTGGTTTGAATTGAAAGGTAAAGATCATTTGTATTGTGGGACATGCCAAGGTTTTGGGCTCGAGGGGTTTCTATGGTAAAATTCTTATTGTTCCAAGTTCCCCATAATTTTATTCAACCTGAAAAACTAAGAAATTTGTTATGTTCGAAGTCGGGGATTAGACTCAAGACACAGCTTAATCTGGATTAAACAAGTTCCTCTAAGGAAAAATTTCTCCTCATGTTATTTGAATCCAATGTATAAAGGAACAAGGTGATTGTAGTATTGTGTGGATAAATTGAGGTTTTCGGGCTCATGTGAAATTGACGGCTTTGTTCCATGATGATTTCTTTGAAAAAACTATCACCTAAAATGTAGAGAAATGGTCGAGTGTTGGTTTTTAGGGATCAAACTAACCATGATTTTAGAGAAAAATTACCATGAGAATCCCAGTTCTCACAAACATCATTGATTATAAATACGAAGGAACAAGTGAATTGTAGAATATTAAGGGGTCAAAAGAATGATGCAAGGAAGGAAGATGTACCGAATGAACCCAAGTTCCCTACAAGGTAAGATGATTCAAAGTATAAATAAGTTAGTGTGTTAGGGATGTGGAGAGAGATGCGGGTCCAAATGGATGAGGGGTAATGTTCCAAATGAACCTAAGTTCCCGATATTCATAATGGTCGGAATAGAAAGTAAAAGAACAAATGGAGTATAGTTTGGATAAGTCGAGAGTCGGATTAACCTCACTTACATGGAACAAGTTCCATTGTACCTTTGGAGCCCAAAAATGCTGAAGTATCATATTAACAAAGGGAAATGATATAATGAAGGTTTATAATGTTTAAATTGCAATTATTAAAACTTGTTCCTCATGAACTCATCAAACCCACATGGGGCTATCTCTTGATCCAGTGTCATGATTTAATGTTCTTGGACTATTTAGAAAGGTGATTCCATTATTTATGTCATGAAATAGAAAAATCCTTATTTCAAGGCATAATTTAACATTGAAAAGGGAAATTTTGATCATTCATTTGAAAATTATGGAATGATGAAAATTTATTTTTGAAACTATCTTATGACTATTATTGGTTCCAATAATAATGTGATGGGAAATTAATGCACTTAGAAACAGAAAAATCAAGAGTGGGAGAGGGAAAAAGATCAAATTTTATCTATTTAATTCTAATGAGAAGAATTTCTTGTTAGAGTAGGTATTTACCTTAGCTCATGTTCACCTAGATACATTATTGTATTTATCCTCACCCACTTATGTGTCTGGATATTGCTTTTTATTTATTTAGATATTAGGAGATATTATCTAGTTGTTAGGTATAGTTCTTTCCTTGATCTATGGTATTGACTAGATCCTTGATGTCTAGTTCTCTCATAAATCTATGGACTTGACTAGTTCTTTGATGAATAGTTATTTCCATGATTTATGGCTTGATCTACGACCTTGACTGGTTCTTAGATTGTTATTCCTTTCCTATATAAGCAAGGCCCATTCTCATTGTATTTCATTGAGTTCCATAATAATATATGATATTGCTTCTCATTTGTTTGCAAAGGTTTATGTAAAGTTATTATGGAAAATTACTTTCATCTTATTGATCATGATGTTTGATTAGCATTTGTGTTCTTGGCTTGGCACGATCTGGTTATCGTTCCTTTTATTTCTTGGTGTTGATGAAATCGGTAAGAACATTCTTATGAATTAAAGAGAAATTATTCAAGCCAGAGGTGCAAAGATAGAGAAAAAGACTAGATTGAATCATCAATGAGCTATTGACTACATATGAATAAAAAGAATTAGAATCAATTCAGATAGATAGATGCAAGAAGAATGAGATAGAGCTTAGGAGTGTTTGACGAATGGGAGAGAGTGTTGTAGATCTGTGTGTAAAAAATAGTAATATAAATGTGATCATAATCCATTATGTATGAAATTTTGATACTATATGATCAATTTTTTTTGTAATACATTATTCTGAGTGAGTGCTTAGATCATAGGGGTGGTTTCTCTTTGCAAGTTACAACTTGCTAAATTTCTGAGTGGTTTCTCAAACCTTTCTTCAAGTGAGTTCTTAGAGAATTTAAAGTGGATAATTAATAGGTTGAGTGAGTGCTAAACCAAAACCAAGATCATTGTATGCTTCAGAATTGGTATTCCTAATTAATCCTTGGTTTTAAAGTGGGTTTTTCTCCTAAAATGGTTTTCCACTATAAATTTTGTGTTCAATGTTATTATTTTCTTGCATGTGTTTAATTAAATTCTCATCATACATTACCGTAATTGATAACAGATTTTTGTATTAGAATTGTTCAAAATTTTAATTTGCACTAATTCATCCCCCTCTCAATGCTTATGATCTATAGCAATTGGTTTTGAGTGAGTGTTTCGGTGGAATCTTAACATCTTCAAGGGGATCCTATATTTACAAGCATGATAGCTAATCAAATACAATGTGGATTATCACTATCAAGATCACCTCTCTTCACTAGAATAAATTACGCATTTTGGAGAATAAGGATGAAGACATATATCATGTCACTTGGTTTTGACATATGGGAATGTCTTGAGAAAGGATACAATCCTCCAACCACTCCAATCACTTACTGCGCAGACAAGGTAAAATATGAATATAACTCAAGATCCATGACCGCACTCCTATGTGGGCTAAATGAAACTAAATTTGTGTGGGTAATGGATTAATAATTCGAAATAAATTTTTACTAAGCTTTAGAGCATTTATGAAGGAGATAAAAATGTCAATTTATCCAAATTACAAACCTACAAAGCTTAGTTTAAGAGTTTAAATATGAAATATGATGAGATTATTGCATCTTACATGTAGAGGGTAGATGAAGTGATCAATATGATCAGAGGCCTAGGTGAGAAGCTAGAAGAATCTGTCATAGTATAGAAATTCCTAAGGTCTTTGACTTCCAAGTATGATGCAAAGGTATTAATTGTTGAGGAAGAAAAAGACATGAAAACCTTAACATTGGATTAATTATAAAGTAGTTTGTTTACATATGAGATGAGGAAAAATTGATCTAAATATACCAAGGAATTTACATTCAATCTAAGAAAGAGACTCAATCCAAACAAGAAAAATAAGAATCATATTTGGAGGATGAAGAAGATGATGAGAATATTGAAGCAATGTTTGTGAGAAGGCTAGGCAGAGGCTCAGGAAAATACAAAGGTAAGCTCCCATTTAAATGTTTTGATTATGGAAAAGTAGGTCATTTTGCTGTAAAATGTCCAAACAAGAACAAGGAAACTCAATCTGAAGAAAGCCACAAACATAACAAGAAAAAGATGAACTTCAAGAAGAAAGATGGCAATAAGAAGTTTGTTAAGAAAAAAACTTCTACACAAAGGATAAGAATCGTGAATCTTATTCAATAAACTCAGGAAGCTCTAAAAATGAGGATGAAGAAACTCATTTTGAATGCTTGTTTATGGCCATGGATGTCAATGAAGAATATAGCCCCAAAGTAAAGATTGTAGTTGAGTATAAAGATTCTAAAGAATAAGAAGCGAATGTGAATCTAGAAGGTGAACTTGTATGTGCACTTGAATAACAAAAACTATGCATAAGAAAGAATCAAAATTTTAGATTCACATTAAAATTATATGAAGATTTTTTTTTTTTTGAAAAGAGACATAGTCTAAAGGAAGAATAAGAAACAAGTGAGCTCAAAGAACTTGAATCTTAGCTTGAAAAGATCCTAAAGACTGAAATGGAACAAATGAGTGAAAAAATCAAGGTATATGAGAATATAGAGAAGAGCTCAAAAGTATTGAATGATATTTTGAGCATTCAAAGGGATAAAAAAGGAAAATATGGAATAGGATTCATGGAAGAAGGTAAATAATATGAACCAAAAAAGAAGCAGAAAAAAACCACATCAACCCCAAGAACCTCTCATGCTATAAATAAAGAAGTCACAAAAACTTCAAGAGGAAGACAAATGCTCCTAGGATCACCTATGTTATAAGGTACTCACATTCTTTCTATGGTTATTGATTTTCGTGTAATCAGTTTGGACACAAAGTTGCTAAATGTAGAAGATATACTAGAGGATATGGAAGAAACTACAACTCTCCAAACACAATAATGAATCAAAAATTTAATTACAATAAATGTCATAAGGAAGGTCTCATATCCATAATGTGTAATTAAAAACTCCATAAACAAAAGAGATGGGTGTATGTTGTGAAGGAAGAATCCAACAAAAGAAAAGAGTCTTTCTCAATAGTACAAACTACATTTCATGTACAAGATGAAGACAAGATCTAGTATCTAGATAGTGGCTGCTCTAGTCATATGATAGGTGAAAAATAAATTTCATCTCTCTATCAAACAATGCATCAAGAGTTATTAGATTTAGTGATAACAATTCATCATATATTGTGAGAAAAGGAACAATAAGTATTAACAATGGAAAATCAGTCACCGAAAATTTTCTTTACATTAAAGGTCTCAAGCACAACATGTTAAGTGTGAGTAAAATGTGTAAGAAAGGTTACAATCTAATATTTCATGACAAAGGATGTGATATTATTAATGGAAAAATAGGAAATAAAGTTGAAAAAGCTAAATGGACCAAGAATAACATGTATGTTCTCAAAGAAATAATTAAATAAAATGCTTCACAAGTAAATTTGATGATAATTGGCCGTGGAATAGGAGATTGGTATAAATAAGCTTTAAAAATATTGTGAAATTAAGTGCTAAGGATGGTTCGAGACATATTCCATAGATTGTACAACAATCATACACTCTTTGTAAAGCTTTCTTGCATGAAAAACAAATACAAAGATCCTACAAGTCCAAATAGTATTCTACCACCAGACCTCTAGAACTGATCCATATAGATCTTTGTGGGCATGTAAGAACTAAAATATTACACAAATATTAGTATTTCATGCCACTAATAGATGAATTTACAAGAATGACACAGTTAACTTGTTTGAAGCACAAATCAAAATCTTTGTACACATTCAAATACTTCAAAGCACTTATGGAGAATGAGAATAACAACAAGATTAAATGCTTAATATTATATATATGAGGATAATTTTGGTCCAACTAATTTGATGAATTCTATGAATAATATGGGATTCAAAGAAAATTCACAACTACCAAGACATCCCAACAAAATGGAGTTGTTGATAAAAATAATAAGACTATGCAAGAAATAGCCAAAACCATGCCTTGAATGAATCTAAAATTCTTGATGGATATTGGAGTGAGTTATTTCTTACAAATTTCTATATTCTAAACAGATCTCAACTAATATTTAACAACGACAAGAAACCTTATTAACTATTGAAAGGAATGTGAACCAACGTGAAACATATAAGAGTCTTTAGAAGAAAATGCTATATCAAGAGAGATGAAGAAAACCTAGGAAAATTTGAATCTAGGTGTGATGAGGGCATATTTATTGGATACTCAACTATTAGTGTAACCTATAAATGATTTAATTAGAGATTACAAAAAGTGGTTGATAGCACAAATTAAAAATTTAATGAGTCGTATCCTTCCAAATCCAACACTCATCTTACATACATCCATGAAGATCAAGAAGATGATGAATAAGTGAGAAGTAAAAGTGAAGAAGAGGAAGAACTAGAAGAAATAGAAGACACCAAGACACCCTTAAGGCAAGTCAAGGGATACCATCCAACAAATTATATTATTGGAAATAGAGAAGGAGGTATTCTCACAAGAAGGAATCTAAGAGATCAATAAAATCGTGAGGATATAAGACTATTACCAATTATTAAACCTAATAATGTGACAAAAGCTACCAAGGATCAACATTGGGTGGATGCCATGAATGGGGAGCTTGATCAAATTGAAATGAATGAGACTGGGGGCTTTTACCAAGACCAAAAGATAAGAATGTGATAGGCACAAAATAAGTATTAAAAACAAACTAAATGAGAAAGGAGAAGTGACAAAAAATAAGGCAAGACTTGTATTCAAAGTCTATGCACAAATGGAAGGAATTTATTTTGATGAAACATTTGCACAGTGGTAAGGATGGAAGAAATCATATTGTTTCTCACATGCAACCTATAAGAAAATCATATTTTTACAAATTAATGTTAAATCAACCTTCCTTACCGATTATCTTAATGAAGAGGTATATATTGAAAAACCTGATGGATTCCCTCTAACTGATGATGAATACTGTGTATAGGTTGAAAAAATCCTTTTATGGACTCAAACAAGCCCTAAGATTTTGGTATAGTAGGCTTGATTAATATCTCATTGAACAAGGATTTAGAAAATGTGTTTTGACATGTAATATCTATATCAAAGAAGAAGGATATTGTCTTCTGAGTGTCATTGTGTACATGGATGGTATCATAGTTAGAGGAGATCATGATAAGATGACTTATAAATTTTCCAATGTGATGAAAGAATATTTTGACATGTCTATGCTTGGGGATATTTCATTCTTCATGGGCTTAAAAATTAGTCAATCATACTAAGGTATCTTCATATCCCAAACAAAATACATCAAAGAAATGCTTAAAAGGTTTAGAATGGAAGAATTTAGACCTATAGGAACACCAATGGAAGTGGGGTACAAGCTGAGAAAAGAATACAACACATAAAAATTGAAAAACTTTGTACATATCCATGATAGGCAGTCTCCTCTACTCCACTACATCAAGACCTGATATCATACAAGTTATGGGTCTAGTTGGAATATTTAAAGAAGATACAAGGGAAACACACTTCAAGGAAGTGAAAATAATTTTGAGATATCTCATGGGAACACTTGAATATGGACTCTGGTACCCTAAAAATAATGAATTCAACATAAAAGCATACATTGATGTCGATTGGGTAGGAAGCATTGATGACATAAAGAGTACAAGTGGTGGATATTTATTTGTTATAAATTACCTAGTATCCTAGTTGGGAAAAAAAAAATCACCAGTGGAACTCTCAACATGTGAAGTAGATTATATAGAATATTTTATGTAATGTACTCAAGTTCTATGGATTAAAAAGACACCGGAGGATTACAAGGTAAAATATGATAGCCCAATTTCTTTACTCTGTGATAGTACTAGTGTTATAAGTGTCTCCAAGAACCTTGTGTTTCATTCAAAGACAAAACACATCCCAATAAGGTATCACTTTCTTGAGGGAACACGTGAATGACAAGGAATTAATTCTCGAGAATTTTGGGTAATTTTTTTTTTAAAATGATTAATTAAAATTAGTCCTTTTGAACCATATCCCGTTAATAATTTAATTTATACAGCTTTAGTTTTCTCAGCCTTAATAATAGCCCAAAACAAATTAATTGTTTATTCTATTTAGCTTACTATGGCCTCCAAAATAAATACACACATCCTTTTAAGTTTATTATTTTCCCCTTTATTTATTAATTTTGCCACACCCCTCTATAATTTTCCCTCCCATACCCATAAAGTGCCCATGACTTAAAATGTGTAGGGTTGACTATGGGCCCTTGGATCAAATCTAATCTTGGCCCTTGATTTCAAATTTACCCTAAAGTTGCCCTAAATTTCTCTATGTTTTCTTTTTTTCCTTTTTGGTTTTCATTTTGTTTTCTTTTGTCTTTTGCAGGTGCATGTGAGGAGGAACTATGGGGAATTAATTCTTCCTTATTTAATTTGTGGGAGAGATCTACACAACAAAACCCCCTTATTAATTAATATGTATGTTTTTTTTCTTATATGGTGAGGCCACGGTTTGGAGAGGATGTGTAGGTGTATGGTTAAATGGTGAAAGGATTGGTGGGGTGGAAGTGTGGGGTGACATGGAATGGGGAAAGGGAGATTTCATAGCAGAGAGGGGGAAGAGTGGGTGTGGGAAGGGTATGGAGGTGGGGGAAAGTGGGACAGGGGTGGGGAGATTCAGGAGGAGAGTGTGCGGGAGGGGGAGGCGGAGGATGGGGAAGGGACTCGGGTGCATGTGGAAGGAAGGGGAAAATAGTGACGGTCGGCAGAGAGGTGCACGGGGTGGCGGGGGTGAAGGGGCGTGCAGTAGTAGGGAATGTAAAGGGAGGGGGGACAACAACGCCAATATAGGGGGCGCACACAGGAGTGGGGAGGGGTTTGGCCCTCCCTAACTCCTTTTTTTTTTTTTTTATTTGTTTTTTTATTTTATTTTTGTTTATTTATATTATTTTTGTTGTTTTAAGATATATATATTTATATATATATATATATATATATATATATATATATATATATATATATATATAAATATATATGACTTGAAATTAAGATACATTTGTATTATATATATCAATCTTAAAAGAAAAAAAGAAAAACAAACTTTAATATATATATATATATATATATATATATACACCTTATAACACTAAAACCATATTAGGCATGTAAATGCATTTTCAAATCACTTTATATACATTGAATAAGAATTATATTTTGTTTTTATTTGTAAAATTTCAGCATATTCTGAATAAATTTATAAACTTGGGAAAATAAGGAAACTTAAAACTTTTTCCATACTATGTACATTAAGATGATTTTCCTTATTTTGAGTTTACAATAATGAAACAAATTAATTTTAAAAAAATAAAAAAATTTGACTAAGCTACCACTTAGTGAGAGAGGTAGGAACATATAATCTACTTATTTCATCCATTCAAATAAATTAATCAGGAAGGAAAGTAAAGACTAATTTTATTCTATTTTCTAAATTGTAAACATTTATAAGGAGAGATGTGTTGCAAAAATGATACTTTATTTTATTTATTTATTTTTTATAAATCTTATTACATGATTTAACAAGAGGGATATCAACAACAAGAATAATAATTTTTTCAATAACTCACTTTCCTTCCAAAAGGAGTCCCAACACTTCATATTAAGAAAACTTTCACTATCTTACAAGCCTTTATTTCAAAGGTTTAAGTTTCCAAAAAGGCCTAACATAGTTCCATAACATTACAAATATTCAAAGGAAAGCAATACAAGGTAACATGCTAATATTAAGGGTAGATTTATCAACAAATGTGATACTAGTTTACATGTAACTCAAATACAAAAGAATGTTTTACAAGACAATGAAAGCTTCCAAGCCATTCTTTTCAAGATACAATGAAAATGAAGTCCATAAAATGGTGAAGGAGACAAGGAGAATTCCAAATTGACAAGTGTCTTCATATGTCCTCCAATAGCTTTCCAACTCCAAAATTTTCCAAAGGACCAACACAAGGAGAAAGAGCTTGTTTAACCACCCAACCTTTAGGCATCATTACATGCCTTTCCAAGGTTGGAAGACATGCTAGCCTCCCCAAGCCCATGGGAAAGAGGACTAGCTTCCACAACTTTGCACAAGATTAAGGAGACAACCAACATTACATTCACATAAAGACAAGACAAATATTAAAACAAACACCAATTTTGCAAAGATGAAAAAGAGGAGAAACCATGTTCTACCTCTAAGATGGGGAAGAGAAGAAAGAGATCTCCAAATGTCAAAATTGTAGCCAACATTGGTTGCACAAAAAAATGATCTCCACAACCTCCTTATTCCTCCAAAGTCATCAAACCCTCCTTATTTCTCCATCCATTCACCAAAATCCTTCTTGGGAGGATTTTCAAACCCAAAAGGGTTTCCTCTCAAGAATGGGGAAGGGGTTCAAACCATATGAACCACCTTCCCCACCTCAAACCATTTGAGGGGAGTAACTAAAATCCTACATGGCTTGCCCATCAAGCCATGAGGATTGAGAGGGAAAAATCCCTCCTCTTCCCCCACAAACTCCAAAAATCCATCATGCCATATGATGGATGGAGGAAAATAAAACAACAAACATAACAACAAATAGCCACACCCAAAAGCAACACACATTTTAAAAAAAAAAACTACAATCTAACATGATGATATAAACATAAAAAAAATGAGCTCAAGGAGCCTACCTCCAAAATCTCTCCAACACTCTAACTTTTCCTCTTCTTTATCCAAGCAAGCTCTAGCTCCAAAATCCACAAGCCTCCAAGAAAAAGCTCCCAAAAAAAGTTCTCTTCTTTCCCCATGAGGGAGAATTTGAAGAGGAGCCAACAAAAATCCTCACAAATGAGGGGGTGACATGTGTCACCCCTCTCTTCCCTCAAGGTCAAAGATTCTCAAAATAAAAGGGAGAAAGGATAAAATAGCTTTTAACCCTCTTCTCCCAAATTACTCAAAATGAACAACAAAACAAACTTGTGCAACTTTTAACAAAGCACACTTACCCATCCACCTTACATGGATGTGACCAAAGGGAGGCAAAATGGGAGGGAAACTCCCTCTATGCCTTGGAATTAAGCCCCCTACCTATTAGGTAGGGTCCAAGGGCCCATTTTCATGCTAAGTGAACTCCCAAACTAAAAAGGGGTCACTAAAAATGCCTAAAATAGCCCAATTTCGGGTTTGGCACATTTGGGCACAAGGGTAGAGGATGTGGGGCCCACCCAAGGGTTCACATGTGACCCTAATCCCTTTTGATTAAATACATCATTATACAAACTCAAAACTTAATGCAAGTGGGGCCATTAAGTCCCCAAATCAAGTTTACAAAGCAAACTAAACATCCTAAGCAAGATTAATATTACAAGACATATTACATTACAAATGAGGGTCACTCATGGTGCCCAAAACAATAAACTCTAATACTAAGGCCTCATACAATAAACACGGTTAGGACTTAGCCCCATGGGCTGCTTGTGCAAAATTGTGTAGCTGGCCTAAATCCCATGTTCTCCTGTGACCTGTCACCTACACACTCATTGCACACATTAAACACACATTTCGATAAAATGTGAATCAACTACTCAATAAGAAATCAATGAATTCTATACTAGCATATCTTCATTCTGGAATCGAAAATGTGACAACATGCATAATTATACACAATTCACCATGAGTTAGACATAACGATAAAGTGACATACATCCATAAAATCCAACCATGCAATCTAAACTGAGTATCCATCAATTATAAATATGGTCCAAACAACATCATAACAGTTAGTATCCATGACATCATAAGATAAGATGACAACATAGTAATCAAGCTAAATTGGCGCTTATATGCCTAAATCTCCATACATGTCTAATAAGATCAAATATCCTAATATAATGTCCAAAATATATCAAATCCCTATCAAAACATGCCTATGAGTAAAGAGAACAACAAATAACTGAGGCTATAAAAATGTGGGCACTACATCCCCTCTACTAAAATTAGACTTCCTCCTGGAAGTCACTAGAAGAGATAGGGATATTTGGCCCTCAATGGTGTAGCATCCTCCCAGGTAGTTGTTGTCTCATCATATCTATCCCACTGCACTCTAACTGGTCCAAGTCTCAACCCCGAAGGGCCAACCTCGGTGCTCCAGTATGCGTATGGGCTCTAGTCTCCACTTGCCCTCCATCCTCTACCTATAATGCCGACCAATCCAAAACATGAGAAACATCTAGTACATATCTACGTAGTACAGAAACATGAAATACATCGTGGGCCCATGCAAGGTGTGGTGGAAAAGCTAGGCGATAGGAAACTGGACCGATGACCTCTAAAATATCAAAAGGCCCCACAAAATGAGGTGATAGCTTAGAACCCTTTCCATAGTGGATTGGGCTCTTATGAGGATGAACTCTCAAGAAGACTTTGTCACCCATTGAGAAGTGATGATCAATCCTCTTGGTGTCTGCACATATGCCTTTTGGCGTGCTCTAGCCTACTCAAGACATGTTGTCTAATCAGAACAACCTACTGCTCTAAGTCCTGAAGATAAGCTGGTCAAGAATAATCCTATCATCTAGTCTATCCCAACTCAAGAGGTGTCTGCAAGGTCGACCATACAAAGCTGGTAGGAGCCATACCAATGGAACTATGATAGTTGTTGTATGAAAATTCAACTAAATGAAGATAATCTTCCCACTTCTTCTATTGGTCCATCACATACATCCTCAACATGTCCTCCAGTACCTGATTAACCCTCTCTCTATTTGTCCATCTATCTCTGGATGATATGTTGAGCTGAAATTAATCTGAGTACCAAGAGTGGCCTGAAAGGAAGTCTAAAAAACTGAAGTGTAAATGGTATCCCTATCATTGATGATGGTCTTTGAATCCCATGCAACCTAACAATGTCCTCCATAAATACTTTGGCGATGGCTTGTGCATTATAGGTGACTTTGGTTGGTGAGAAATGCAACCTTGGTCAACTTATCCATAGTGACCATAATGGCATCATGATGATAAGAAGACATAGGGAGTCCTACTATGAAGTCCATGGAGATCACATCCCATTTCCACTCTGGAATATCATGAGGATGTAAGAGTCTTGGGATGAGAATGCTCTACCTTGACCCTCTGACACTCAAGGCATCATGCAAAAAATATGCTATGTCTCGTCAAAGACTGGCCAATAATATAACTCCCTCAGATTGGCATGCATTTTCTTCACTCCTGGATGTGTCGCATATGGAGCTCGATGAGCCTCTATGAGGATGAAGTTACGCAGATCACCTGACTTAGGCACATAGATGCATGCCTATGAAACCGAAGTAAACCATCTGTCTCTAAAATGCACCCTGAATATCTGCCCTCTAAGGAACCCTGTGACTCCAACATCTATCTAGCACCCTCATAAAACCTGTCCTCTGGAAGATGCTCAAGAATTCTACCTCTCAAATCTGACTGTAATGTCAATGAAGCAAGCACATGTCATCGTCTACTAAGTGCATCTACAATGACATTTTCCTTCCTTTGATATATTGTACCTCCATGTCGTACTCACATAGGAACTCCATCCAATGCCATTATCGAGCATTGAGGTTTGGCTGTGAGAAGATATGTTGTAAACTACGGTGGTCAGTCCTCAAAATGAAAGGTCTACCCAAAAGGAAATGATGCCAATGCACAAGCACATGAATGACTACTACAAGCTCTAAATCATGGGTAGGATAGTTAAGCTCGTAGTCTTTGAGCTTACGTGACTCAAAGGCAATCACTGATGCTCCTGCATAAGAATGGCTCCCAAACCCTCTAGTGATGCATCAGTGCAAACAACAAAATCCTCTGTCGGGTCTAGAACTACTAAGATGGGTGCCATGGTTAACCTTTCCTTAAGCAACTGAAAGGCCTGCTCACACTTTTTTGACCAATCAAACTTCTTCCCTTTTCTCTGAAGAGAAGTAATAGGGTGAGCAATCCTGGAGAAATCCTAAACAAACCTGTGGTAGTAACCTGCTAAGCCCATAAAACTCCTCACCTCAGTGACTGATGTGGGTGTTGGCCAATCCATGATAGCTTGTATCTTAGAGGGATCTACTGAGATACCCTCTCCTGATATGATGTGACCCAAGTACTGAATCTCTGTCTAAAAGAAGCTATATTTTTCCAAGTTCCCATACAACTTCTTCTCTCTCAAAACCTAGTAGTACCTATCTCAAATGCTCCTCGTGTTCCTCCTCAAATGAGAATATATCAATATATCATCTAGGAACACTAGGATGAACCGATCTAGAAAG
The DNA here is from genome assembly GCA_018340775.1 of Taxus wallichiana var. yunnanensis. NCBI lineage: Eukaryota > Viridiplantae > Streptophyta > Pinopsida > Cupressales > Taxaceae > Taxus > Taxus wallichiana. The sequence continues at coordinate 204,252,184 of CM031243.1, forward strand.
GTCTGAATACTCCATTCATGAGGCTCATGAAGATAGTTAGGCATTAGTCAAACCAAATGGAACAACTGTGAACTCATAATGCCCATAACATGTGTAAAAAGTTGTCTTATGAATGTTTGCATCTGATATGTGAAATGATGGTACCCTGACTTGAGATCAATTTTGGAGAACACTCTAGCTCCCCGCATCTGATCAAACAAGTCATCAATCATGGGGAGTGGATAACGGTTCTTTATTGTGACTTTGTTGAGCTTCCTAAAGTCAACACAAAGTCTGAGAGAACCATCCTTCTTCTTCACAAATATGATTGGTGCTCCCCAAGGAGATACACTAGGATGAATGAGACCCTTCTCCAACAACTCCTCTAACTGAATCTTGAGCTCATGAAGCTCTGGAGTCATCATCCGATAGGGTGCCCTAGAAACTGGTGTGGATCTTGGCACTAAATCGATGGTGAAATCCACCTCTCTGTGGGGTGGTAACCCTAGAAGCTCACCTAGAAACACATCTGCATACTCCCTCAAAACTACATGATCATCTAAGGGTGAATGCTCTGGGGTGCTCTCTGATCGATCACTGATGGTGATAGCAAACAACTGACAACCTTTACGCATGCTCCACTTAAGTTTCTTAGCGAGATCATATGCAAAGAGATAGGCCTCTGCATCCCTGATATCACAACTACACTCCCAAGATCATCCTGACACTCAATGACCTTATTTCTATAATCTACCTTAGCCCGATGAGCCTCGAGCCAATCCATACCCAAAACTACCTGATAGGATCCTAGAGGGATAACTCGGAGGTCAAGTGTAGTGGAGAAGACTCCTAAATCAAGTACGTAACTCTCCACATACGAGTCCATGGCGGTGAGTTTGGCCCAGAGGCCAACTCAACCTGCCAATTATCTGGTTGCCTAGCCACCACTAGCCCACACTAGTCCACTATAGAAGGAGATATAAAAGAATCTGAAGCACCTGAATCAAAAAGTACTGAGACAAAAATACCCCTGATAGTACCTATCATCTCAATAATTATGGCCTGATGCTCGGCTTGATGGTTTTTAACCACTACATATACACGATGGGCACGTCCTACATCACCCACCATCTGCTCAGATCTAGAGCTCTCTGTGTATCCATGGTAGTGGGTTTGTGTGGGCACATACACACATAGTGATCAGGAGACCCAAAAATAAAACATCCTCCTATACCCCTCTGAGATGGGGTCCCTCTTGTACTCTAGTGAACTGATCCTACCGGTCCAACCTAGCAGACTACTACATGTGAGCTAGTTGTACCTACTGAGTACCCTACCTCCTATCCCTGGCTCCACCAAAACCTCCTTGAGTACCACCTCTGTAAGCTCTGAGTCTATCTAGCCCTCTACTGCTGGTGGCCATGATGTTGTGTCTACTACTATGGGTGCGGTGGAGCCCTCGTAGCTGTTAGTGGAGGCCAGAATCCTCCTCTAGGGGGTGGTGTTGTACCCCATGACCTCTGACTCTGAAAGGCCTGAATCCTATCCTGAAACTTGCTCTTGTTTCTATCTCGGTGCTCTTGTGCCTTGGTCTGTTCTCCTCAGCTAAGTAGGCCTTCTCAATGGCCTTCTCAAGCGTGGGAGGAGATAACATCCTAACTGCTCCTGCTATGTCTGCATTTAGGCCTCGAATAAACCTATTTACCTGTAATTTTTCATCTGTAGTAGTCCACATACTATAAAAGATCCAGGAACCTGCTCTCATATTGTGCTATTATGTTAGATCCCTGTCGTAAGTCATGAAACTCATCAATCCTCTTCTGCATGAAATGCTCTGACATATAGCATGGGCCCTGAATCACTCCTCGAACAACTCCCAGGTCACTGTCTCTCAAGTCAAATGGAGCTTCCACTCCTCATTCCTCCACCAAATGCCTCTTTTGCATCTTGGAGGAGGTGTATGGAAAACTGGCCTTGACATTGCTCTCGTAAGAGTGCAAGCCAAAGCAGCTATCTAGGCTAAGGAGCCATGACTCAGCCCCAAATCCATCTGTAGAGCTAGTGTAAGTAGGTGGCTGCAAGTGAAGAAGGTCTCTAATCACACTACCTGTATCCGATCCTAGCGATGCAGTCCAACAGGTGAGTGGGGTCACCTATCCCCAAATGGTCCCTCAAGACTGTGTGAGTGGCTACGATGGTATGAGGCTACCCTCTCGTGGTGAATGGAAGGGCTACGTGACCTCTCCCACCTCGGGGTATCGTGCTCTGGTGGCTCTGAGTGCGCATCCTCGCCTATAGATCCTCATCTCCTAACGGAATCTCCTCCTCTCTCGCCTCCTGTGGTGGTGGAAGACATTTGTTGCACAACATCGATCAACTGTTGAAGAGCCTCTAAGATTTGAGGCCCTAACTGGGTGCCTGTGGTTGGGCGTAGGTGAAAACTATGCCCCAAACCCCTAACCGAATGTCGTCTCATGGGTGTCATCCTATGCATGAGGTGAGAGAAGAGATTATTAAATTATAGCGATTTTATTTTTTTTTAAATTTTAAAATCCATTATTTTTATTATTTTTATTTATTTTAATGTTATTAAAATATAGTCGACTAGTTAATTAATTACCCAGAGTGTCCACGTGTGTGAACCCTCGCTCTGATACCAAATGTAATGCCCCCTGGGACACTGAAAAACACACAAGAATGACTAAAAATTTTGGGTAATTTTTTTTTTAAAAATGATTAATTAAAATTAGTCCCTTTTGAACCATATCCTTGTTAATAATTTAATTTATACAACTTTAGTTTTCTCATCCTTAATAATAGCCCAAAACAAATTAATTGTTTATTCTATTTAACTTACTAGGGCCTTTAAAATAAAACACACCCCTTTTTATTTATTATTTTTCCCCTTTTTTATTAATTTGCCACCCCCTCTATAATTTTCCCTCCCATTCCCCATAAAGTGCCCATGACTTAAAGTATGTAGGGTTGACTAGGGGCCCTTGGATCAAATCTAATCTTGGCCCTTGATTTCAAATTTACCCTAAAGTTGCCCTAAATTTCTCTATGTTTTCTTTTCTCTCTTTTTGGTTTTCATTTTTTTTTTTTTCTTCTTGTTGTTGAGTGAGTGGAAGAACCATGGGGTTTAATTCTTCCTTATTTATGGTTGTGGAGAGAGATCTATACACACAAAAATTATTATTAATTAATACATATGTTTTTTTTTATTATGGTGAAGTGCGGTTTGGAGAGGATGCGGGGTGTGTTTGAAATGGTCAAGGATAATGTGTGAAGGGAAGGAAGTGGGGGTGGAAGTGTGGGGGGGATTGTGGAAGGGGAAAAAGGGAGATTTCACGGTAGAGAGGGGGGAAGAGGTGGGTGGGGGAGAGGTGGGAGAGGTGGGTGGAGGTGCATGGAAGGGAAGAGGGGAGGAGGTTTCAGAGTGGAGGTAGAAGGAAGAGCAGATGATGGGGAAGGGAAAAGGCATGGGGAGGAGGGGGAAACAACGTGGGTGGTGGGTTGAGGGGTGGGGGAGGCATGGGAGGGGGGGAAAATGAAATGTTGGATAAGAATAGCATTATTATATATGGTAGGGGATGCATAGGGAGTGGGGAGGGGTTCGGCCCTCCTAAACTCCTATATATTTTTTTTTTTTTTATTTTTAATTTTTTTTTATTTATTTTATTATTATATATATATTTAAATATATGTATACTTATATATATATTATATATATATATATATATATATATATATATATATATATATATATATATATATATATATATATATATATATATTATATATATATACACCTTATAATACTAAAACCATATTAGGCATGTAAATGCATTTAAAAATCACTTTTATATACATATAGATTTTAAATATATATATATTTTTATTTATATAATTTCATTTTAGTTTATAAACTTAAGAAAATAAGGAAACTTAAATTTTTTTCCATAACTATGTACATTAAGATGATTTTCCTTATTTTGAGTTTATAATAATGAAGAAAAGTAATTTGAAAAAAAAGATATTTGACTAAGCTACCACTTAGTGAGAGAGGTAGAAACATACAATCTACTTATTTCATCCATTCAAATAAATTAATCAGGAAGGAAAGTAAAGACTAATTTTATTCCATTTTCTAAATTGTAATAATTTATAAGGAGAAATGTGTTAAAAATGATACTTTATTACTATATATAATATATATATATATATATATATATATATATATATATATATATATATATATATATTATTTATTTATTTATACAATCTTATTACATGATTTAACAAGAGGGATATCAACAACAAGAATAATAATTTTTCCAATAACTCACTTTCCTTCAAAATGGAGTCCCAACAATTCATATTAAGAAAATTTCACTATCTTACAAGCCTTTATTTCAAAGGTTTAAGTTTCCAAAAAGGCTAACATAGTTCCATAACATTCCAAATATTCAAAGGAAAACAATACAAGGTAACATGCTAATATTAAGGGTAGATTTATCAACAAATGTGATACTAGTTTACATGTAACTCCAAATACAAAAGAGGGTTTTACAAGACAATGAAAGCTTCCACAAGCCATTATTTTCAAGATACAATGAAAATGAAGTCCATAAAATGATGAGAAGAAAGAAATTCCAAATTGACAAGAAACTTCATATATCTCCCTTGAGCTCCAACTCCAAAATTTTCCAAAGGGACCAACACAAGGAAAAGAGCTTGTTTAACCACCCAACCTTTAGGCATCATTACATGCCTTTCCAAGGTTGGAAGACATGCTAGCCTCCCCCAAGCCCATGGGAAAGAGGACTAGCTTCCACAACTTTGCACAAGATTAAGGAGACAACCAACATTACATTCACATAAAGACAAGACAAATATTAAGACAAACACTAATTTTGCAAAGATGAAAAAGAGGAGAAACCATGTTCTACCTCTAAGATGGGGAAGAGAAGAAAGAGATCTCCAAATGCCAAAAGTGTAGCCAACATTGGTTACACAAAAAAATGATCTCCACAACCTCCTTATTCCTCCAAAGTCATCAAACCCTCCTTATTTCTCCATCCATTCACCAAAATCCTTCTTGGGAGGATTTTCAAACCCAAAGGGTTTCCTCTCCAAGAATGGGGAAGGGGTTCAAGCCATATGAACCACCTTCCCCACCTCAAACCATTTGAGGGGAGTAACTAAAATCCTACATGGCTTTCCCATCAAGCCATGAGGATTGAGAGAAAAAACCCCTCTCTTCCCCACAAACTCAAAAATCCATCATGCCATATGATGGATGGAGAAAATAAAACAACAAACATAACAAAAAATAGCCACACCCAAAAGCAACACACATTTTAAAAAAAACAAAACTACAATCTAACATGATATGAAACATAAAGAAAAATGAGCTCAAGGAGCCTACCTCCAAAATCTCTCCAACACTCTAACTTTTCCTCTTCTTTATCCAAGCAAGCTCTAGCTCCAAAATCCACAAGCCTCAAGAAAAAGCTCCCAAAAAAAGTTCTCTTCTTTCCCCATGAGGGAGAATTTGAAGAGGAGCCAACAAAAATCCTCACAAATGAGGGGGTGACATGTGTCACCCCTCTCTTCCCTCAAGGTCAAAGATTCTCAAAATAAAAGGGAGAAAGGATAAAATAGCTTTTAACCCTCTTCTCCCAAATTACTCAAAATGAACAACAAAACAAACTTGTGCAACTTTTAACAAAGCACACTTACCCATCCACCTTACATGGATGTGACCAAAGGAGGAAAAATAGGAGGAAACTCCTCTATGCCTTGGAATTAAGCCCCCTACCTATTAGGTAGGGTCCAAGGGCCCATTTTCATGCTAAGTGAACTCCCAAACTAAAAAGGGGTCACTAAAAATGCCTAAAATAGCCCAATTTCGGGTTTGGCACATTTGGGCACAAGGGTAGAGGATGTGGGGCCCACCCAAGGGTTCACATGTGACCCTAATCCTTTAATTAAATACATCATTATTCAAACTCAAAACTTAATGCAAGTGGGGCCATTAAGTCCCCAAATCAAGTTTACAAAGAAAACTAAACATCCTAAGAAAGATTAATATTACAAGACATATTACATTACAAATGAGGGTCACTCATGGTGCCCAAAACAATAAAATCTAATACTAAGGCCTCATACAATAAACATGGTTAGGACTTAGCCCCATGGGCTGCTTGTGCAAAATTGTGTAGCTGGCCTGAATCCCACATTCTCCTGTGACCTGTCACCTACACACTCATTACACACATTAAACACACCTGTCCGATAAAATGTGAATCAACTACTCAATAAGAAATCAATGAATTCTATACTAGCATATCATCATTCTGGAATTGAAAATGTGACAACATGCATAATTATACACAATTCACCATGAGTTAGACATAATGATAAAGTGACATACATCCATAAAATCCAACCATGCAAATCTAAACTGAGTATCCATCAATTATAAATACGGTCCAAACAACATCATAATAGTTAGTGTCATGACATCATAAGATAAGATGACAACATAGTAATCAAGCTAAATTGGCACTATACGCCTAAATCTCCATACATGTCTAATAAGATCAAATTAAAATGTCCAAAATATATCAATTCCCTGTCAAAACATGCCTATGAGTAAAGAGAACAACAAATAACTGAGGCTATAAAAATGTTATCTACTAAATCATCATGGAATTATATATATGGCCATTTTCCATTGATGTCAAAGGTGGAAAAAGAGCAATTAGAAACTTTCTTGAATTTTTTTTTATCACAAGTTCTATGTTTTTGAGAAAGTTTCCATCAATGAAAAAGGGGAATTTGTTGGTTCTTGTTCATTGGTGTTGTCATTGATGTTAAGTGATAATAATGGAAAAATATGTGCATTAGGTGTTGTGAAATATTCTCAAGGTCATCCATGTGTGAATTAGGTGTTAACAAGTCTATAACAAGCTCAAGGAAGAAGGTTAAGAAAGACTCCACAAGAGAAATTGAAGGTTGATTGGTATTTCTAACTCTCATAGAGGTTTTGGGTCATTGCACGATGATGGTATTGATGAATAATTGGTGTTTGAGTCATTCGGTGGTGTGTAACAATCTAAGATAATTTTCTTGGGCATTCATAATGGTTCTAAGTCGATACAAAGACACTAAAAGTTAACATTCATGAGTCTAGAATATTCTCGGAGGAATTGAAATGGCTATTACCCTTGTTTCCATCAATTTAGGGCACTAAAAATCTTAAAATTTTCTCTCTACTCACAAAATATTCATGGAAAAAAGAAAAAAATTGGTCCTTATAATTTTTTGAGTATTATGGGGTTTTAGTGTATTACGGGTATATGGTAGGCACATGGAACTAGTTCCATGGGAACAAGATTTACCCCATTGCTGTTGGGGCCATAGAATGAATATATGATTGTATTATGGATAAAACATGGTTTACGGTCCCATGGGATCCCGATAATACTAGTTCCTAGTGAGTAGTAGTTCTCCACATTGTGGTTAGAGATGAAAGGTAAAGATATTTTACATTATAGGTTAGGCCAAGGTTTCAAGCTCGAGGGGCTTCTATGGCACACATATTATTTGGTCCAATCGATTCAAGAAAAATGGATCTAGATTGAACAAGTTCCTCTAAGAATAAAGTTATCCACATTATATTTGAAGATGAAGTATAACGGAATGAGGGAGGTGTAGTATTGTGTAGATAAATTGAAGGTTCTGGGATCATGTGACATCGATGGCCCTATTATATAAGTTGATGAGCTCTTTGAAAAACATTGTCACCCAAAATGAATAGAAAGCTTGATTGAGTGCAGTTTTGAGGGAATAGATGAACCGTGTTTTTATAGAAATAATACTATGAGAAAGACAATTTCTAGCAAAACTCAATAATCTGAAACACAAAGGAATAAGTGAAGTGTAAAATATTAAGGGGACGGAAGAATGATGCAAGAATGGAACATGTACCAAATGAAAGCTGTTGGTGCCCATTTTGATCCTCTGCCATTTTTCCATGTTTCCCCTTTGCTCTTTGTGCTCAAACATTTTTTCCTCATGAAATCAATGATGTGAAGTTATATCTCCATTCTTGTGTATTGGATTGTTTGTAAACTCATTACCTTACCCTAATTTTTCCCATTCAAATGCCTCTACCATTTTTCCCATGTTTTCCGGCCTTTAGAGCTTGAAATTGTTTGTTTTATACTTATTTTCCCTCAAATATCCCTTGCCATGGTCGTAAATTTCCTAAAAACACTTTCCATTTGTATTTTGATTGAAAAATTCTTCACCCATAAAGAAAAAATTGATTTTGGGCATCCCTGGCATTTTTTTGTGTTTTGACGGTCAGACAAGTGTCATTTTCTCATCAAATTCATCTTCAGCATTCTAGGGCATCATTGTAAATTTCTACATTATTTTGATGGTCATACGGGCGTCCTTTACCCATCAAATTTTAGCTTAAAATATTCTTCTACATGGTTGTTTGTTTTAGACAAGGTTTAGCATTGAGTGCTCAAAAAAACATAATGTTTTTGGTGTTTTGGAAAAAGTACAAGTTGCCCCCATAGCTCCGTAGGCCCAGGATGTGGATATGTGTCATGTTTTCATCAAAAGTGAGATGGAAGGATGGCGAAGGACTTAGAAAATTTTGCTTTTTGGCGAAAGGGGGAAAAAGTTGTGAAAAAGGCCGTGGGTCCGTCAAGCCAATCAGGAGAGGACACATGGTAGGATCCAGGCAGAGCGGAGCATGGTGAACATCTGAGAGAGTTTGATTTTTTTTCCTAAAAAGGGTTAAAGTCTTAGAAGAAGGCGGCCCTGACAAAGAATAAAATTAAAGGCTTGTGCGGGTCGGTGGGCCATGCGGAGGAAAAAGGAAATGTTGGATTTTTGGAAAAATGATTTAAAGTGATAATTTAAAGCATGGCTCCACAATGAATCAGAGGGAGACACATGTCAAAAGTAAATGGCAGAGGGGAGTGTGGGCTATCGATGAGTTTTGAAAAAAAATTTGAAATTTTGTGAAGGAAGAAGAAAAAAAAGGGAGTTGTGGCCGCAAATGGCAAGCAAACGATTGCCACATGTCAGAGATAGAAGCGGAGGTGGGGGTCTGTGGGGATAATTATAAAAAATTTCCTTTTTCCAAAAAGGTGGAAATGTGAAGAATCGAGCCGCGATTCCAATGGGGCCCGCTTTTTGCCACGTGTCAGTGCCAAATCTCAAGGGTGGAGGGCGGAGAAAAATGTCAAATTTTTACTTTTTTCCAAAAGTGTTAAAATATCAAAAAATGATCCCAAACCCATTTATAATCACATTATGACACGTGGAGGGCTCAAATTGAAGGGAGAAAGGAAAATCAATGGTAACTATGCATTTTTCAGTTTGGCCGCCATTTTTGCTCTAGGAAGTGTGGAAATGCATTTTTGCATTGATTTTGATCAAATTTTTGGCAAATTCATGTCATTTGTGCCTGCAAGGACCAATGTAATTGGTTTTGAGGATCAATTTGAAGATCAGAGATGTTTTTGAAATAAATTTTTTCCCTAACCCATCCAAAAATGTGAAATATCAAATCCAAAAGTTACAGAGGAAAATTTGGAAAGTGTAAAGGTGAAATGATGGAAGAGGAAGATGTTGTGGGCACAAAGGAAGAATACATGCTCCCATGACAAGGAATGATGAATATTTGTAATAATTTACATTTTTGCATGCCTGGAATCTCCTCATAAAATTGGTTAAGTGTCACTTTCAGAAAGTCATGAGTGAATTTGTAACAAACTAAGATGCCATAGGATATTCTTTTCTTGGGAAAGAAGGATCAAATGTAATAGAGAGATATATAATGCATGTTTTGAGACATGCAAAAGGTTGGGAAATTGAAAATCATGAGAAAATTTTGAGAGAAGCTCATCTTCTAAGAAACCCTCAAAAAACCTAGTTAATGTCTTCTGTGTTAGATCTTCATTCATGTTGAGTTGGTTACAAGTGTATAGCCATCACATAGCTCTGAGATTGTTCCTGAAACTCTCCCCTGTTGATGAATCTAACAAGATTTTGAATTAATCTATGTTATTTTGGGCAATATGATGTCTGTTATCATGTTTAAATGTTTGTAAATAGTTTTCCTTATTCTTGTTGCAATCTTGCATTGAAATCTTTAGGAATCACACAGATCTCATCCTTATTGATAGTTTAGTGGCATTTGCAATTTCATTTGTTAGAAGAGCTTTCATCTAGCATTGAAAATAAGTAGTTTAAAATCACTTCACCTTCATTTGTTGATAGATATTTCTTGTAAGCCTTTGGGGGTACCTTAGGTATGATTTGATTAGAGATTTTGATGTTTAATTGAGTCCTTTAACTCAATATTTTGTGTTGAGGTCTCAAATATTGTGTGAAGAGTGCAAACTTGGGCCTCCATTTGTGTATCTCTTCTAGTTGAAAGAACATCCTGACTATTTTGAAGCATTTTATCTGATAGTTGTTCAAATGTTGTAGAGGTTGTCAAAGATCTGGCATAGTCAAGTTTGTCTTGTCAATATCCCACCAAAAATCATTCTAAACAACTAATCCTACCCCATACTACCCCTATTTTGACATGTATACCCACAAAAGATCAAAATCCATTTGCTAAAGTATGCAGAATAGATTAGGATTTCAAAATGTCTTCAGTAACCCTTGCCTTGCATTGAAAGTATCTCCATAATCTAGAAGTGACAACTTGTGAAAGTCAGATTTGGAGTGTTGATCATATTTTCCCAAGGCCCTCTTCATACTATTTGCACAAATTGAGGGATATATTCATCTCCTTCACCATTTTAGGGTTACAAAATAGGTCCTCTTACCTTGGTTGAAAGGCACAACCTAAAACAGTTAGGACAAGATCAAGTCCTATTTGAGTGTTATCCATCTCTCCACAAATCTAAGTGCCAGTTAGATCACATCCCGGCTACAAAATGACATACATCATGATCTATATGTCTTCAAGCTTCATGCCATATCTTTGATGTTGCTCAAACTGAAAAGGAGAAAAAATTGGGTACCAACACCAGTGGCGCCTTTAATTTGTTTTGCGAGGAGTTGTTGAAAATATTTGAGATATTTGGATACATGTCAAACCCTGGTAATGTTTCTTACAAATGCTACATGCAAGTACATTGTTGAAGCATCATTTTATAATCATATTTGTAAGGATTAAGTGAAGATATAAGTTCTACCTACAATTTTATCAGTTTCCAGTAGTAGTTGCACTTCATTTGCATTTGTGGTTGATAGATTCAAGAAAAGGAAGGTCTGATCTATAAAGTTTGGCAAGATTTTTAGTGCGTTGATAGGTATTTGACAAAGTATTTTAGTGCATTTACACAACTAGGGTGAAAGTCCTTAGTGGTAACTCCATGTTGTTTTGATCTTGATAAATACCAGTGTCTTAGCTTTCTGTCATTTATTTTTGTGTTGCTAATCTCTGCAAAACTGGAAGGAAGAAGATCTCTCTTCAGGAGGGACCCAAGTAGAAAGTTATTTCAAGAATTGGGAAAGACATTTTAGAGGAAAGAAAAGTTTGGAAGGTTGTTGAAGGTCAGACATCAGGAAAAGGTATATCCATTGGTGAGAGAGATCAACCTTTAGTAGAGGATTATCACTCTTCTTCCAGTGATTTTGATTCAAGCAATATTCTCATAAACTTGTTTACTTCAACTAGTGAAGGTCCTTCTATTGTACTAGTGAGTTCCTTTTTCAAACTGCACTTGTGTGTTTCAATTCTAGTAAAATTTCCAAGAAAATAAGCACCTAGAGAATACCAATCTTGTGAACCACATTCTTGAGCCCCAAAGACCTCTCACTCCTCATCATTTTGTTTCTCCTCCAAGATCACCACCTCAAAATAATATGGCTCAGCCTAGACCTCCATTTTTGTTAACACCTTTGGTCCTATAAAATTTAGAGGAATGGATGGTTACCCAAATGTTGTCCCACAAGATGTGAGGAATAGGTTGCCAAATTTAAGGAATAATGCCATAATAGGTGATCAACATCTCAAACTTTTTATTAATATGATGGAGGACTTTGAGATTGAGCATGAAGATGTGTATATTAAATTGTTCATTCATACACTAGAAGAGGATGCAAGGGATTGGTACAAGGCTCTTCTGATAATTCTATTGATTCATGGACTAAAATGAACAATGCATTTAGATTGCAATATGGTGACAAAACTGATCCTAGGTTTCTATTGTCTGAATTTGAAAATATCAAGAAGAACCCCAATGAATCAGTTCATGACTTCAACACAAGGTTTAACAAAACTTTGAGAAGGCTGCTAGTTAATTTGAGGCCATGTGATCAGTCATGCTTGATCAAATATGCAGATGCATTTGATAAGAAGGAAACCTATTACCTAAGAGACAAGAACCCTACCAATTTAAGGTAGGCCTTTACCATGGCACTGCAGATTGAAAATAACATTAAGGCCATTGGGAAACCTCTCAAGAGAGATGGTGTAAAGTTGATAAACCCTGAAAAACCTCAAGCAAGAAAGAGTGTAGACTTGGAGGAAGTGGTGAAAACTTTGGTAGGGGTTGTCAAAGAGATTTCCTACAAGTTGGAAAGAGTTGAGAAGGGAATTGGGTAGACTTCACAAGGTCAGAAAAAAGCACAAAACCATGACAGATTTTCCAATCATCCTAGGGGTGATCAGAGATTTGATGATAGAGGAAAGGACCCATTGGATTTGGAAATAGACATCTTAAGCAGTGAAGGAAGAGTGTTACTGATCCCCTAACTGCTAAGGTTGCTACTGTTGAGGAAGTTGTTGATATTGATTGGTGTGATAAGTGTTTTCTACCCCATCCTCCATGTGGAATAGATCAAAAAATTGAAGAGGAAGTTGATGATGAAATTGATGATGATGCCTGCATGATGGAGATCCCTGCAAGTTCACCAAGGGGAGAAACTTCAATGGATGTCATAAGTGTTAGGACTACTACTATTTTTTGGGATTGTATCCAATGGGTACATCTTCTTCCTCCCTCATGTTTTAGAAATTGATAATGTACAAGCCTTTGAGCTGCCCAATAATGATTTTGAATACTTGAGGGCATTTGATGATTAAGAAGTATGATGGAGGGGTTCCTTCAGAGGAGGATAGGTAGCTGCTTATGAATGTTGTAGTTGCCCAAGAGAAGGAGCACAATACCAGAAGTAAAGTTGCCAAGGGGAAACAAGCCAAGTCAAAATTTCCATTTCTTACTAAAGAAACTCCAAAGAAAAATACATCTGGTAAAGGCCCTATTCCCCCAAGCAAAACTTGTGATCCTCCCCATGCCCAAACTGAAAAGACTTCCATACCATCTGATGAATTTTCCAATCTTTCCCCTAGTGCTACTTTACCCAAGAATGCTCCATATGATATTGCCCAAGTCTTGAGTCAGATCAAGATTCCTGTCCTAATTCTTTGAGTTCTTAGGATTCTTGAGCACAAGAAGAGGGCTTTTGAATATTTAGGATTCAGAGAGGAAGAGAGTACCCAAGGCAGAGTTGGAAACAAGGTTGGGATTCCTATTACCATTGCAGAATTGGAACAGCCACAAGTGTTGGAAGAGTTGGGGGAACCACCTGAGGTTTACTTAGGAACTTCTTTGGTTAAATCTCAGCTGAATGTGGATCCATTTTTCACTACCTTGGTTATCAAAGACAAGTTGTTACATAACTGTATGTTTGACTCCTTAGGGCATCATGCAATGTCATGCCTTTGGAGGTCATGAATGAATTGGGAATCAAAGTGACAATAGCCATATGGAAAGTGTACTACCATGGATTCTAGGAAGTGCCAGTTGTTGGGTGTGTCAAAGATCTGGTGGTGCAACTTGCATCTTATCTTGGGAGGAATTTAAAATTGGATGTTGTGATTTTTGATTGCCCTGCCAAATGGGGTATGTTATTATCAAGGAAATGGGCTGCAAGTGTTGGTGGGAGTGTCCAAATGGACATGTCTTATGCCACTATCCCCATTGAAGGAAACTTAGTAAAGTTATATGGAGAGAAAAATATGTTGTACCTTATTGAAGACCCAAACAATGCATCTTATGAAGTTTTGCAGGTAGATGCTAGTACTGATCACTTTGTGAGTTTTGTGGATTTTAGGGAGTATGAAGTTGTTGAAAACATATCTCCTAAGTATGCTATTTTTTCTAGAAATTTGGTCCTTGATTCAGCCTTGAAAAATGTTAAAAGGTTTGACCTGAACACAATGGAGGAGCTTCAAAGAAACTGGATGGTTTACAAATTAAACAAAGAAGAAAAAGAGGTATATTTCCATTGCTTAAAAACATATCAGAACCTCTTGGCATGGTCATATCCAGCATGGAGGACATTTGGGGTTTCCCCTTGATTTTTTTTCTTTGAATCAAGGTTTGCTTACCAACTTGTACAGTGTATAGTGTTTGGTTTTTCTCTATTTTTGGTGTTTTGTCGGTTCGTGGTTTGCCTTGGTGTGTGGCAGCCATTTTTGTCGGTTTCTCAGCTGGTTTTTGGTGGCTTTGGCTCATGAATCCATTTTCCCAATGGATTATTTTGGCACTTGGTCTACTTTTGTTCTTGTGGCACTCACTGGGAGTGCCCATCCCCAAGCAAGAGCCGATGTTGGTGCCCATTTTGATCCTCTACCATTTTCCATGTTTCCCCTTTGCTCTTTGTGCTCTAAAATGTTTTTTCCTCATGAAATTGATGATGTGAAGTTATAGCTCCATTCTTGTGCATTGGATTGTTTACAAACTCATTACCTTGCCCTAATTTTTCCTCGTTCAAATGCCTCTATGATTTTTCCCGTGTTTTCCAGCCTTTAGAGCTCGAAATTATTCATTTTATACTTATTTTCCCTCAAATATCCCTTTCCATGGTCATAAATTTCCTAAAAACACTTTCCATTTGTCTTTTGATTGAAAAATTCTTCACCCATGAAGAAAAAAATTGATTTTGGGCATCCCTGGAATTTTCTGTGTTTTGACAATGGGACGGCGTCATTTTCCCATCAAATTCATCTTCAACATTCTAGGGCATTGCTGGAAATTTTTGTGTTGTTTGATAGTCATATAGGCATCCTTTTACCCATCAAATTTTAGCTCAAAATCTTCTCATACGTGGTCGTTTGTGATTAGACAAGGTTCGGTGGGTCTGCTCAAAAAACTTAACATTTTTTGTGTTTTGGAAAAAAGTACAAGTTGCCCCCCCAGGCTTTGTAAGGCCCAAAGGTGGACACTTGTCATGTTTTCATCAAAAGAAGGATGGAAGGCTGGCGAAGGACTTAAAAAATTTTGCTTTCTGGCGAAAGGGGGCAAAATTTGTGAAAAGGCCGTGGATCCATCAGCCAATCGTCAGAAAGGACATGTGGTCATGTTGTCATGGTAGGATCAAAGAGAAGAGGAGGACATCCCGGAGAGTTTGAGATTTTTCTTTTTAAAAGGGTTAAAGTCTTAAAAAAGGCCATGGGTCCCCATGGGACAAAGAAGAAAATTAAAGGATTGTGCAGGAGGGGGGGGCCACAAGGAGGAAAAAAGGAAATGTTGCCTTTTGGAAAAATAAGTTAAAGTGGTAATTTGAAGCATGGCTCTATAATGAATCAGAGGGAGACACATGTCAAAAGCAAATGGTAGAGGGGAGTGCGGGCCACTGATGAGTTTTGAAAACTTTGAAATTTTGTGAAGGAAGTATGAAGCAAAAAGGGAGTTATGGCCCTGAGTGAGAGCGATGATCGCCATGTCTTAGGGGATAGAAGCAGAGGTGGAGTTCCGAGGGGATAATTGTGAAAAATTTCCTTTTTCCAAAAAAGGTGGAAATGTGAAGAATCGAGCCGTGATTCCAATGGGGCCCACTTTGTGCCACGTGTCAGCGCCAAATCTCAAGGGCGGAGGGGCGGAGAAAAATGTCAAATTTTTACTTTTTTCCAAAAGTGTTAAAATATCAAAAAGTGATCCCAAACCCATTTCCAATCACATTGTGACACATGGAGGGCTCAGATTGAAGGGAGAAAGGCAGATCAACGGTAACTATGCATTTTTCAGTTTGGCCACCATTTTTTCTCAGGAAGTGTGGAAATGCATTTTTGCATCGATTTTGATCAAATTTTTGGAAAATTTGTGTTGTTTGTGCCTACAAGGACAAATGCAATTTGTTTTGAGGATCAATTTTAAGATCATAGATTTTTTGAAATAATTTTTTTCCCTAACCCATCCAAAAATGTGAAATATCAAATCCAAAAGTTGCAGAAGAAAATTTAGAAAGTGTAAAGGTGAAATGATGAAGAGGAAGATGTTGCATGGTGCCAAAGGAAGAATACATGCTCCCATGAAAAGGAATGATGAAGATTTGTAATAATTTACTTTCTTGCATGCTTGGCATCTCCTCCTCATTAAATTTGTTAAGTGTCCCTTTTAGAAAGTCATGAGTGAATTTGTAACAAACTAAGATGCCATAGGATATTCTTTTCTTGGGAAAGAAGGATCAAATGTAATAGAGAGATATATAATGCATGTTTTTGAGACATGCAAAGGGTCAAGAAATTGAAAATCATGAGAAAATTTTGAGAGAAGCTCATCTTCTGAGAAACCCTCCAAAAAAACCTGGTTAATGTCTTCTGTGTTAGATCTTCATTCATGTTGAGTTGGTTACAAGTGTATATCCATCACAAAGCTCTAAGATTGTTCTGAAACTCTCCCTTGCTGATGAATCTAACAAGCTTTTGAATTAATCTATGTTATTTTGGGAAATATGATGTCTGTTATCATGTTTAAATGTCTACAAACAATTTTCCTTGTTCTTGTTGCAATCTTGCATTGAAATCTTTAGGAATCACACAGATCTCATCCTTATTGATAGTTTAGTGGCATTTACAATTTTATTTATCAGAAGAGCTTTCATATGGCATTGAAAATAAGTAGTTTAAAATCACTTCACCTTCATTTGTTGATAGAGATTTCTTATAAGCCTTTAAGGGTACCTTAGGCTGTGATTTGATCAGATATTTTGATGTTTAATTGAGTCCTTTAACTCAAATTTTGTGTTGAGGTCTCAAAGATTGTGTGAAGAGTGCAAACCTGTGCCTCCATTTGTGTATCTCTTCTGGTTGAAAGAACATCATGATTGTTTTGAAGCATTTTATCTGATAGTTGTTCAAATGTTGTAGAGGTTGTCAAAGATCTGGCATAGTCAAGTTTGTCTTGTCAATATCCCACCAAAAATCATTCTAAACAACTAATCCTACCCCATACTACCCTTGTTTTCATTGTATACCCACAAAAGATCAAAATCTATTTGCTAAAGTATGTAGAACAAATCAAGATTTTAAAATGTCTTCAGTATTCCTTGCCTTATATTGAAATTATCTCCATAATCTGGAAGTGACAACTTGTGAAAGTCATATTTAGAGTGTTGATCATATTTTCCTAAGGCCCCTTCATAATATTTGCACAAATTGAGGGATATCTTCATCTCCTTCACCATTTGAGGGTTACAAAAAATGTCCTCTTACCTTGGTTGTGTCGATTGAGAAACAGGGATGAAAGCCTGTGATATTTTATTAATCTCAATCAGTAAAAATTACAGAGAATGGGCTGCAATATTTATAGATATTGCACAGCCAAATACACACAGGAGAATAAGTTGCACAGGTGCAACCAAATGCCAAAATGAATAAGCTTCCAATAACATCCGGGAAGCAGGAATTAGAAAAAGACAAATATATTGTTTAAAACAATATAACAATCTGAATACAAACAAATATGGTTGATTAACCATACAACAGTATATTTATTATTTAATTAATAAAATTAATTAAATAATCTAACTATGCATAATTAATAATAGGATAATATTATTTATCCTAACATTCCCCCCCTTAATTGTGCATTGTCTGGAGAGATGAGGAGAGAAATGCTCTGAACAACTCGAACTTGTCACGTGCAAGTGACTTTGTGAAAATATCTGCTCGTTGTTCAGCTGTTGGACAAAATTGAAGCTGGATATTGTGCTTCAATACATGTTCACGTATGAAATGAACCTGAACTTCAATGTGCTTTGTTCTCTCGTGAAAAACTGGATTGCAAACAAGTTTGAGAACACCTTCGTTGTCAACATACATGGTGGTCGGTTTGTCTGTGGTATTCCAAGTCCTTCCAGTATGCGATGTAGCCAAATCACTTCACAGACAGCTTCTCCTGTAGAACGATACTCGGCTTCTGTGGAAGAGCGAGAAACAAAGTGTTGTTTCTTACTTCCCCATGATATTGGTCAGATCCCATAAAGAATACAAATCTAGAAGTGGATTTTCTATCATCAATGTTACCTGCATGATCTGAATCCGAATATCCAGTCAAGAAGAAGTTTTCGTTCTTCTTGTATTCTAGACCAAGATCCATTGATCCTTTGAGATATCTTAAAATGCGCTTTGCTGCTTTCCAATGACAAAATTTGGGTTCTTGCATGAACCTGGATAGATAGCTTACTGCAAAGCTGATATCTGGTCTAGTGTAGGTTAGGTAAATGAGACTCCCAATCAGCTGCCGATAGAGAGTGGCACTTACCTCAGGAGATGGATCTGAATGAGATAACTGTAATCTGTTCTCCATAGGTGTAGCAATTGGTGTGCAATCCATCATCTTAAACTTCTCAAGCGTTGTCTTGGTATATTTCATCTGAGAAACAAAGATGTGATTCTCTTTCTGCCATACTTCCAGTCCAAGACAGTAGTGCATAAGCCCGAGATCTGTCATGTCGAATGATCGCTTAAGATCTTTCTTTGTTTCATCAATCATCTTCACTGAACTGCCAGTGATGACTAGATCATCGACATAAACTACAACAATCACCATCTCCCCCCCTTGCTTTTTGAGGTAGAGATTGGGATCGTATGGATTTCTGACGAATCCATGTTGTACGAGATGCTCATCAATCTTGATGTACCATGCTCGGGGTGCCTGTTTGAGGCCATACAGAGATTTCCTGAGTCTGCATACCTTTTCTTCTTGACCAGGTACTACATATCCCTCAGGTTGAGTCATGTAGACTTCTTCTTGCAAATCTCCATTCAGGAAGGCACTTTTTACGTCCATCTGGTGAACTTTCCATCCAAACTGAGCAGCTAGAGCAAAGATCATCCTGATCGTTTTGATCTTAGCTGTGGGAGCAAATGTCTCCTCATAGTCAATACCTTCTTTCTGTGCGTACCCCTTTGCTACAAGTCTTGCTTTACACTTGTCCACTGTCCCATCTGCTTTGTACTTAGTTTTGAATATCCATCTGCATCCAATGGGTTTCTTCCCTGGTGGAAGATCGACAAGCTGCCAAGTGTTATTCTTCATCAGCGATTGATATTAGAATCCATGGCATCTTTCAAGCTTTTGGTGTAGGGCTTCTGGACTGTAGAGGGCTCGTCGATTTAATGACTCTACTCATCAAAGCAAAGTTAACTTCTTCTCTTGCTTTACTTTGGGAGTCCGTGGTCCAGGGGTGGATGTATCCGGTGGAGCATCCAATCTTGCATCTCGTAATGTACTTGTACACCATTTAGGCATACGTTGAGCTGTTCCCATGGGTTGTGGTCCTATCTCGATCAACACCATCATCCCCATCATCACTTTCATCTTACGAGGGAACATTTTCTTGAGTTTTTTTACAACTGGTGAAAAATCTACATCTTGCGAGTCGGAGGAGGAGTCTGCTTCCTTCTTCTCGAAAAACTCAACATCTCTCTTGCTTGTGTATACTTTTTCGGTCTTAGGATCCATCGATCTATACCCAAGAGTCTCTTCACCTTGTATCCAATGAAGATGAGATTTTGTGACTTCATGTCCAATTTCTTTTTTACTTGTTTGGGTATGTGCATGCTTGCTTTGCATCCAAATACTCTGAGGTGTGCAATGGATGGTTTCCTCTTTGACCATGCTTCTTGTGGTGTAATTCCATCAAGAGCAGTTGTGGGCGCTCTGTTTAACAAATACACTGCTATTTTTACTGCTTCTGCCCAAAATGTCTTTGCAAGTTCGGAATCATCGATCATGCATCGCACCATTTCCATGATAGTACGATTTCTTCTCTCGACAACACCATTTTGTTGTGGTGTGTGTGGAGGAGGCATTTGTCGACGAATCCCGTGAGTTTGTAGATAGTCTCTGAACTCATCACTGGTGAATTCCCCCTCGATCGGCGGAGAGTTACGATGTGACGACAGTTTCTTTCTCAATGCCACTTTGAACTTTTGAATGTTTTAAAGGCTTCACTTTTCTTGCGAAGACAGAAAATCCACATTTTGTGTGAATAGTAAATCAACCTGAGCATGAAATCTGGAACCACTGAATGACTTGGGCTGCATCGGACCGCACTGGATCGGTATGAACCAAGTCAAGTTTTCCATGAGCTCGAAAAGTACTTGTTTGGAATGAAACTCTGTGTTGTTTCCTGCTTAAGCTTGGTGAGGACATTTGTCTGTATCCTTACGAAGAGATGGTATCCCATGTACCATATTACACCTTTGGCGAAGTGTGTCGAGATATTTGAAACTTACATGACCAAATCTCCTATGCCACAACCGAGTGAGGTGGAGTTTTTAGCCACGAGTGCTTGATCATTTTGTGAATAAAATCAAGTTGAAACATTCGTCCCACATTTGAGGCTTTTGCAATTATTTTTGAGCCTCTGGATTTATCTCGAATCGAGACACATTTTCTTGCCGGATTGACTATCAAAGTCAATTTTCAGGTTGTGATCTAGGAGTTTCTTTGTGAAAGAAGATTCTTTGTCAACCTGGGGACATATAGAACATCGATATTATACGATTGCGTGAACCAAGGGTAGAGAAATGTTTCCAATCCCACATCTTGTATATGAAGAATCATCTCCCAACGAAACATGATTTTTCGATGGCGTGTCCCTCATTGAAATAAACCAGTCTCTGTGGCGGTCATGTGTCGAGTGGCTCCCGACTCAACATACCGGATGTCACTAGATGGCGTGGATGGTTCACTTGATCGAGAAGTGAACAAGAAGTCTTCATTGTCGGTGATCTTGTTGCTCGGCAATATTACCTTCTTTGGTGGGGTCTACTTTTCAGTTCCCTTTTACGCCCGTGATAATTGTTTGAATGTCCCTTGTAAGTTTGTTGTTGTTGTGGTCGAATTGCTCGATGAACCTTTCTTATATGTGTTAAACCAACATTCTTACAAGTCATGTCCTCTTTTACAAATGGGACATCACTTCTTACATTGATTGTCCCCATGATCTGATTCGATGTGGGGACTTCGATAGGATTTAGGTTTTCCTTTACCTTTTCCTTTCCATTTTTGATGTGAAGACGATTGCTGCTCCTCTTCATCATCCTTGTTGTACATTGCTTCCTCTTGTTGCGGTAGGTTTACTAACTCGTCAAAACTAATTGTCGTATCGACAAGTTTAGAGTTGTGACAAAAATTCGGTAAGAAGAAGGAGAGCTCTCGAGAATAATGGGAATGAGAGACTCATCTTTGACCTCTTCTCCTAGGGCTAGAAGTGAAGCCCTCAACTCTCTGCAACTCTTCTTAGGAAGGCTTCAATTTTTCTAACTATTTGAATTTCAACGTATGTAGCCCGACTCTGCAAATTAAGTATGACATTCTTGTTCTTGGCCTCATATATTGTGCTCAGCTTATCCCAAGCTTCTTTTTTGATGTGGCATCTCGAATGTGGACTTGCACATCGTCGGATACTCCAAACAAGATGATGAGCTTTGCTTTCTGATCTGCTCTATCAAATTGTCGTTGTTGTGTTGCATCCGTTGGTGATCTGGTTAGAGTACCCGATCCACAATGAGGCAGATTTCTTCAAACTCAAGTTGTGTCTTTATTTTTGTCTTCCAAGCAGCATAGTTGCTTCCTCTGAGCAATTGTGAATCGGAAGAAAAATTTTGGGGGCATTGGTGCCCATTTTGCAGAGATCAGCGCGAGGTTTGGCTCTTATCACTCCAGGTATAAGGTCTCCCAATCTATATACCGTCAGTCCGATATACCGAACCTTTCTATATACGCGCCCTTCCGATATACCCGTCGGTACGTGGAAGAAGCTCGCCCTTTCTATATACCCGGCGGTACGTGAAAGAGGCGTTAACGTACGTGAAAGAATTCAATACATGGTACGACAAGATCGATGCGGTGGGAGTGCGTGCGATTATTGACACCGGCTCAAAGAAATATCCTCATACGCGCGCGTAACTTCGCTATATACTCGGATAATTTCTCAGTCCGGATTTATGTCTTGCAATCGTTCACAGACGGATGGGATGGTTCATAGTGTGTGCACTATGACCTTATTACTCCCCGTCGATTTATAGGGACGATGCCCGAGACGGCGTTGTTGCAGCTATATTAGGCGTTAAGTGCGGTAGTAGTCGTGACGGCTTTACCCGTAAGCGCTTCTCGAGAGGCCTTTGTATATACGAGCAGCTGCGAATGAGATCTAGGATCTCGTGAGTGTTCTGAGAACCAAATTTACTATTTTTGATTACAATTCTGCCGATTTTGAAAGCGATTCAAAGTTTTGCAGTTGACTATGGCAACCTACAAATTAGTACAATATACAATACAATTTGAATGACAGCAAAAATTTACAATTTGGGGTCTGGTGACCTCCACGAACCCAAAATGCTAAAAATTGCAAAAAAATAGCTGAAAATGCAATTTTAGGTGGGTCTCCTTTTGTAAAAAAACGGAATGAGAAAACAGACCAAATAGGAGAAATTTTTTTTTTTACCCTAAATTAGGGATTCTCCGCTAAATTTAGTTAGTCGTAACTAAATTCAAAAAAGCCTGCTAAATTTAGCAGTTCATGAAATTTCCTTGGATGCAAAAGGAGAGTTTTGAGTGTTTTTGTGGGATTTGATCCTTAAACCTCTCACTCCTAAGGCACATGCAATAACCAACTTGGCCACTTGGGGCGCTTGGACTATGAATGGAAGAAATTTGTATTTAATGTCAAATAAATTGACTTACCTCTTGAAAAATGAATGCCATGTGGTGCATGCTGGAGAAGGGGCGTTTTTAGGGTTCTATTTGCCCAAAAAATGGATCTGAGGCTTTATTTCTTTGCTCAGGCCGCATTTACTTGCTCAGGCCTCATTTTCTCCTTCCCACGCACTGATCAAGCCGTATTTTTTGCTGTATTTTCTTCTTGGGCACGTGTTTGAATGCCAGGCCACGTTTTTTCCGCACTGAGCCACATTTTTTTGACTTGCTGGGTGCTATTTTTACTTGTTTGGGTGTGTTTTTGCCTTTCCATGCATTTTTGCAAGTGCAGTTTTTTTTTTTAGCTTGAGGCTGCGTTTTTTTGATTGCTGGGCCGTTTTTTTAATGCTGGGCGCATTTTTTTAATGCTGGAGGCGTTTTTGATTGTACAGGCCGTATTTTTTACAATCTAAGCTTCATTTGCTTGTTGTTTGCATGTGCAGGGCGTGGCAGATGGAGAAGGGCGCGGGCTTGAGGAGAATGACGTTTTTAGCTCCAAAAACACATTTTTTCTAATGCAGGCCGCGCAGGGACTGAGTATGGGCGCATATGCTCAAAAAAACTCTTTTTTTTACCTCCCACTGTATATTTTCCAGCTTGGGCGCCTCCTTCTTTTTTTTTATTTTCTTTGCTCTGTTTGTTCACTGCAGGTGCATATACACAGCAAAGCAATCCTCCAAAACAAGATATAGCTCTAAATGCAGTAAAAACAAAACCCTGATTGGGGAATTTTTTTTTTTTTTTTTTTAAATTCAATACCTGTAGCAATTTTTGCACAGTCTTTGAGTGCCGAGTCACCGAAAAAAAAATTTCCTTCCAAGTACTGGAAGGAAGGCAGGCGGATGTGGGGAGGCGGGGATGGGGTGGGAGTTTGCAAGGGCTGCATGGGCTCTCGAATGCTGCAAATACGTCTCCAATCTCCTCTTTCTCTGTTGCTCTCTCTTCCACACCTTCACGGGGCTAGAATTTTGCTCACGGTACCAAATGTCGATTGAGAAATAGGGACGGAAGCTTTGTGATATTTTATTAATCTCAATCGGTAAAAGATTACAGAGAATGGGCTGCAATATTTATAGATATTGCATGACCCAAATACACGAGGAGAATAAGTTGCAGTGCTGACCAAATGCCAAAATGAATAAGCTTCCGATAACATCCAGGAAGCGGGAATTAGAAAAAGACAAATATATTGTTTAAAACAATATAACAATCTGAATACAAACAAATATGGTTGATTAACCATACAACAGTATATTTATTATTTAATTAATAAAATTAATTAAATAATCTAACTATGCATAATTAATAATAGGATAATATTATTTATCCTAACAAAGTTGAAAGGCACAATCTAAAATAGTTAGGACAAGATCATGTCTTATTTGAGTGTTATACATCTCTCCACAACTCGAGTGCAGTTAGATCACATCCTCATCTATAAAATTATATACATCATGATCTATCTATCTTCAAGATTCATGCCATAACTCGATGCTACTCGGGATGAAAAGGAGAAAAAATTTGGGTACCAATAGAAATCAAGTTCCCCCGCAAAGTAAGATGATCCAAAGTATAAAGGCGTTAGTGTGTTACAGATGTGGGAAGAGATACAGATCCATTGGGGCTAAGGTGGTAATGTTTCAAATAAACCTATATTCCCTAAAATTCATAATGGCCTGAATTATAAAGGAAAAGATAAAATGGAGTATAGTGCAAATAAGTAGAGAGTTGGATGAACCTTGTTTACTATTATCTAAATAACTCTCCTAGCTATCTAGATAACTTATATACATATTCTAGATCTGATATCTCCATTACAAGCCATGTGATCTTCAGCTATCTACTTGGCACATTTTTATGGTTATAGATTTTCTTGTGCACCTTGCATGCATCCCTTCCTTTTCATGCCTTCTTCCATTCTTTTACTTTTCCTTTTCTTCCATATTTCATCTTTCCCTTGTGCGCACTCTCTACACTTCCACCTTCTCTGCATTGTTTCACGTTCCACATGTGCCTTGGCCTTTTCTTATAAAAAAGGAAAAGTCCTTTTCATCCCCGCATACCATTTCCTCCATGCGTATTATAATTACGTCCATGCCTTCCTTCTATCATCCTCCCTCACCTCATTTTTTCATGTGCATACCTTTGCGCCCTCCTCTACGCCATTCCATGCCACATAATTCTCTCGATATTCTTGAGTGTGCCACACACAACCAATCGAGCATGCGAATAGGGTTCCAAATCCTTGAAAAAAATCAATGAGTGACATATGGAAAAAATGATAAGAATATTTGCATAGTTGGCCATCCTTTCATCCAATCCAAGTGCACCACATGTCTTGCATACAAAGACAACTCGAAAAATTCTAACAACCATATCTTTTGCTACATATCTTTAATTGCCATACACTTAGTCTTAATTGATAGTTGTTAATGTAGGCTACAGTGCTAGATATTCAAATTAAAATTCTTGGCAGATCTGGTAGGTGAGAAATGGGAAAGCATCTTTCTGGGTATTGATGAGCAGATCTGATGGCTCCAACCACTCAATTTGATCGACCTACCTTCCTTCCTTCTACAACATGCCAAAAAGACTTGGGAAAAAAATATTTAAAGGATTTATAGGTGGATTTGTAGGCATTGGATGCTTCTTAATGGTTGTATTTCAAATTCGGGTTTTTCACTCCTTCTCCTATCCTTCCATCTTTTCATCTATAAATGTAAGAGTTGGGCTCATTGTTAATGTTGCATGCTTTGGATCCTTACACAATTTACTAAGGACTTCATATTTCTATATTTTGAGTCGTAAACCCATATATCTAGCTTGTGCATGTGGATATAGGTCTCTTTCACCATTGTAACAATTATATGAATTTTTGGAAATAATGGAAACATCATTTTTTACTATTCTTTGTCTTAAGCGTGTTTGTATTCTTTCTTCTTTCCTTTATTTTGCATTTCATGCTTGTTGTGTCAATCCATGTCCTTGTAGCTCCATTTTTAGTTGTGTTCCATGAAACTAATATGGTAAATGCATTTTAGTTGTGCTACACATGCCTAACCTTCTTTCATGCCTTTCCCTTTCATTTTCACTAACGGATGGTGTTCATACCTCTTTTCTTGTGTTATCACCTTCCTTATATTAACTTTCCTTTATTATATCCATCTATCCCTGGTCCCTTAGAATTTCTAGCTTAGTTTTCCCTTTCAGCATTAGGAGTACTGTGAGTAGTAGTAGAAATAGATAGAGGAACTAAAATTCTCCATGGATTCATCTCAAGTGCACAAGGTCCCAAAACTTGGAGATGGTTCCATTATTATCTCAAATGACTCGAACTTCTAGATCCGAGACACCTTTGGTGTAAGTTTGACCACTAATAATTTCTAGAATTCTGGTGGGATAAGCAATGAAAGCTTAAATTTCATATTTCCAAGTTCTAATGTGTGAACTTAGTATTTCTAACCTTTTGAGGCTTTTTTCAACACATTTGGTTACTCCCAAAATTTCTAGATTTTTGTTTTAGTAGTATTGACGTTTTATGAGAAGAGTGCATACCAGATAGAGTGCTATAACTGAAGGATCATTTGAATACCTCCATATTTTTCTAAGAAGCACATGCAACATATATTTCGTGTGTGCATCCCCATCTCTAGTATGTTGCGACACTCTAATCCTCAAAAATACAAGCACACCCTACAATGTTGATTCAACATCCTCCTACAAGGAAATTTTTGAGCTTCACCTGGTGGAAGCCCACTCAATCTCAACACACGACATGATATGCCAATAGCCATGATCGAGAGAATTCCATAATTCATGGGAGAGAATAAATTTACCCCTATTTAACACATTCAAGACGTATCTAATGTATGCTCTGTCTATCTGATTACACATGATGATGTTGTTGTTAGGTTTCTTTCGGTCACTTTCAAGGGTTAAGCACTCCAATGGTAGTGCTTTGTGGCACGAGACTGCGCATCTATTACTACCTGGGATGAACTTGGAATGGATCTATGTAATTAATTTGAAAATAAATCAGATCATCTATCATTGGTGGAGCATCTGACTAGAACAAAGTGTGCACCCAACAAATAGATGACTGATTTAAACATTAGATTCCAAAATACTTGGGAAAAAATTCCTCAAGTGGTAAGGCCTATAGCCCAACATGATTTCTTGTACTATTTAAGGGATTTGAATAATGAAATTTCAGTCATTATTTAATCTATGGGAGGTAGAACCTTACCTGCTTCATACAACATTGCAATAAGGGAAAAAACAATCTCATTCAGGCTGGTAAGCTGGCGCCTAGGCCTCATGTGCCCTTGTTCCCAAAGATGTCTCCAGTACCCATGCCTGAACTATTTCTCTAATTCCATTATAGAGCGTGAAACCAGTTACATCTACATCCTACTCTCCTCTATAGAAAAAAGAAGATGATGAGTTAAAGGCCTTGATTAGAAACTTATCTAATAATGTCATATCATTGTAGAAGCAAAAGGTGCAAGCCTACAAAGGAATTTCTAATAAGGAACAAAGCCAAATAAATCAACCTTGGAAAAATCATTATGGAAATCAAAGGTATGGGTAGAACCAACAAAATGATAGATGGAATGCTAATGCACACTTGGATTTGCAAGTTATTCCTCCTACATAATCCCTTCCAACACCCATCACAAGTCAAGAACTTGTCCCGAGTCCGAACAACATAAGCGCAGAGTCGAATGGTGTTTTCCTTGAAATATTCCTCATAGTCAATATCATTGTGCCAATCTTTGTGTGCGTGTAAGGTTATATGATCAAGAATGCTTCTAGCTATAAGCCTTCAACAAGCACACCTAAAGGAGATAAACAAGAAATCCTAGAAGATCCTCTAGAGAAAATATTATGTTCTTTGGCATTGAGGACTTTTGTGTAATCAACCAAGTTGCAGATGATGCAAAAAGACCACGCACCTAAGTTGCAAAAAAAAGATACAAAAGGAAAATGTTGGAGCCTAGTGCATAAGTCATAATCCCAAAAACATAGGACAACACTCAGAAGTAGAAATATGTAGATAAGGCATCCAATAGTAAAATTGTGCATGTGCCAAAATTTGAGGTTCCATGTAAAGCTCCTATAGAAGTAGTACATGCCCATCCTTTTGTAGGTCAAGCCTCTGTGCTATCTAAGGTTCCTATCTCTGTACCTGAGCAACTAAGAAAGGATGTTGTTTTTCCTCTAATGTTTATCATAGGAAAATATCTTGTCTATAACTATATGATTGATTCATGTGCTTGTAATTTTGGCATGCCTAAGAATATTTTTGATGTCTTAGGTCTTAAGTATAGACCCTTGACAAAAGGAGTCTTGTAATTTGATGGTTCAACTGTCACTACCCTAGGAATCATCAAGGATCTTGAGTTAACTCTCCATGTGTGTAAAAGTCTAACAATACCTCAAGATCTCACAATCATTGATCTACCCCCTTTGTTTACCTTATGTTTATCAAGATATTTTACTACTAAAGTTGGTGGTTACCTATATTTTGATTGGTCTCATATATTACTCAAGACAAGGTATGGTACCCGATTTACCATACAAGCTAAGACAATTTTTTCCTATCATATAGAGTCATATGTCCCATCCCCTCTCCAAGCCAATTGTTTAATCCAAGAAGAAAAGTTCCAGTATATGAAGAGCGAAGCCTCTTCCACCTTCTATCCCTGATCTAGTACTTGATGATTGGGAAAAGAGGCTCCATAAATTTTACCCATATGCTAAAGAGTTGGAAGATTTTGAAACTAGGCTTGGTACTTACTTCATTCTTGAAGAAGAAGTTGCGTTTTCACGCGTGTTTAAGAAAAGTGAAGATATCTTGGTCTGTGGAAATTATACTTTGATGGATCCAAAAGTAGAAATGGCATAAGAGCAGGAGTTATTCTCATTTCCCCTAAGAATGAGAAATTATTCTTCATGCACAATTTGCATGTCACATACTCCAATAATGTGGAAAAATATGAGGCCTTTGGTCCATGGTTTGTTTATTGCTGATAAAAAGAAGATTAAGGCATTGTAGATCTTTTGAGACAAAAATTGGTTTTCCACCAAGTTACCAATAGGTGTGCGGTGAAGAATAATCTTTTCAAAGCTTATAGACACAAATTTTGGGACCTCATTGAGAGCTTTGATGATCTAAATCTACAGGTGGTGCCACACAAAATGAATAAGGAAGCTAATCAAATGGTCACACTTGGTTCATAGTTCTCTCCTACTAAGAATTTTTTCAAAATAATCACTCAACACATTAAGATGGTGATTAGACCATTCGTTCTCGATAACAACATTAGCTGATAAGTGTTTGATAGAGACATGTAGATTGTCTAGGTCATCCAAAATGAAGCTGATTTCTCATCAAGTATGTAAGTTGATTTGCATGACAACTATGGTGACCAAGTAATAAAACGAAGACAAATAAGTTGCCTAAAGGGCTGGTAAACTCAAAGAAAATTTTATCCCTGATGTTGAGTGTAAGGGTGAAGAAAAGGATATGCATGCCACGTAAGAAGGCTACTCCCCGGTCACTATTACATACAAAAAGGAGTTCCTACTCAATAAATCTTGTACACACAATGAAAAACATGCCTTCATTGCTCTCTATCAAAAATACATTGATATCTTCTCATGGGAGTATGAATACCTCAAATGTTTTGATCCAAGAGTTGCTCAACACTCCATTGACCTTGATCCTGGTATCAATCTCATTAGATAAAAATAGTAACTAGTTAATCCAAAAATAGAGTCCCTCATAAGGAAGGAGTTATCCGGACTCATCGAGGTGAAGATTATTTTTCCCATCAAGTACTCTACGGGTCATGAATATAGTATCAATACATAAGAAGAATGATAAAATTAGACTTTTTGTTGACATCAAATATTTGAACAAGGTGTCTCTAAAGGATCATTATCCTTTTCCTTCAATGGAGCAGATTTTACATATTGTGGCTGACACACAAAGATTATCAATGTTGGATGGGTATTTAGGTTTCAATCAGCTCATGTTCAAGGAAGACGATCAATTTAAAGAAATGTTTACAACCAAGTGGGGAAGATATGTATATCATAATATGCCCTTTGATATGTCAAATGTGGGCACAACATTTCAGCAAGCCATGTATATTACATTCAAAGGCTATATCAATGATTTCAACTTGATTTACCTTGATGACATTACAGTCTTCTCAAAGTAGAGCATGGATCACATTGCACACTTCGAAAAAGTATTTGAGAGATGTAGAAGGCATGGGTTATCTCTTAACCCCAAGAAGTGTAATTTTACGGTGGTGCGGGAAAGCTCTTAGGAAATGTGGTTTCAAATGATGGCATTGCAATTGATCCTAAGTGTGTTTCAACCATCCTAGCTCTTTCCCTTATGGCATATAAAAATGCCTTGTATTCCTTCCTCGGTAAGATAAATTTTGTTAGGATTTTTATTCCTAACTTTGCAAGAATGGTTTGGCCAATCACCCGATGTTCAAGCAAGTACATAACTTTCAAATCGACAATAGAAGGAGAGGAAAGCTTCAACAAAATCAATAAAGATATTTATCATATGCTAACACTCATCAACCTGAAATACTCAAAGGAATTTATCCTTTATGCTTATGGAGATGATGCAAGTGTTGTTGCTGTCCTAACACAAGAAAATAAACAAGGGCTGGAACAACAAGTGGATTTCTTCATCCATACACTTAAGGATTATGAAGTAAAATATAGTCACATGGAGAAGAATGTATTCACCATCATGTGAATGCTCAAGAAATTCAAGAATATTCTGACCACAAATCGCATCAAGGTGTTAGTTTCCTACTCTTGTGTTAGAGAATTCATCATGGGAGCAAAAATTAGTGAGCAAAGACCACTATGGGTGACCAAAATCATGGAGTATGACGTGACAATAAAAGTGAAAAAAACTAGTAAGAGGTAGCATGCTTTGCAAGAAGCTTTCTTGGGACACACACAATGAATTTGAGACTTCATTGTTCCTTGATGAAGCTCTCCCACATGTAGAACTTGAGAAGAATACAGATCGACATGTGTAACTTAATGAAGGAAATGATCACATTCCTTTCTAAGGGCACATACCCTCCTGGCTTAAACAAGGAAAAGAGAAGACATCTCAGGTTACAATCTATCCCTTATGTTTTGATTAATGAACTTCTCTTTAAGAAGAATTGTGTTGGTGTCTTTGTTAAGGTGTATCAATGGCACGCATACCGAAAAAGTGTTAAAAAAATTTCACAATGGATTCTCTGGTGGAAACTTCTTTGCCAAAACTACGAAATGAAGATCATAATGATAGGTATCTTTTTGCCTACTTTGTTTTTAGATGCACACAAGTGGGTCATAAAATGTAAGGAATGTGCTTTCTTTGTAGGAAAGAAGAGACCGAAAATGCTTCCCCTCTGACCAATCCAAGTGGATCAGCCTTTTGCACAATGGGGTCTTGAATTCATAGGCATGATAAATCCACCTTTAAGTCTTTGGACACAAATGGGTGCTAACTTGCTACAAATTATTTCACCAAATGAAGCAAGCCATC
The DNA here is from genome assembly GCA_018340775.1 of Taxus wallichiana var. yunnanensis. Classification (NCBI taxonomy): domain Eukaryota; kingdom Viridiplantae; phylum Streptophyta; class Pinopsida; order Cupressales; family Taxaceae; genus Taxus; species Taxus wallichiana. The sequence goes on from CM031243.1 coordinate 204,283,795, forward strand.
ACACTCAAGGAATCAACCGAGTCATTCATCCTTGACTTTCTCAAGGGTATAGTCACAAGGTTTTGCATTCCTCAAACCATTATCTCTAATAATGAAAAATCCTTCCTTGGCACTAAAATAATTGATTGTAATCTAAATTTGTGCATCTATCGAAGAGTTCTTCCAACTATTACACTCAAGGTAATGGTCAGCAGAGTCAACAAAAAGAACACGATCGGGATCATGAAGCGCACAATGAACATTAGCCAAATACAATGACATTCAAAGGTCTCGTGCGCGCTCTTCGTAGATAGAATCATAGTTAAAAATTCAATAGGTACTTCTCCTTACAATCTTGTATATGGAAAGTATGCTACTCTTCCTTATACACTTGAGTTGAACTCATTAGCACTTTCCTAACAATTTGGAGTTTGAAGGCACAAACAAGAGAGAAATCAAAATGACAGAGGTGGTTAATCTTGAATAATCAAGGAACTCTTCCATGATCAAGTTATAACAACCTCAATAACTAACAAAGAAATGGTTTTACAGAAGGCTAGGTGATAAGGCCAAAATATGCCTCATCAATGTGCAATGAATGATCTCACCAAAGCAGTTAAAGCAAGTAGAAGAGATATGGTGAAGAGGCTACCCAAGGTTATATGGGCTTATAACACAACTTGGAAGAATACAACATGGTTCTCACCATATGAGTTTGTCTATGGGAACAAACTTACCCATTAAATTTGAACTACAAAGATTGAGGACAACAACTAAATTGGGTATTGAATTAGATAAAACACAAAAGGAAAGAATTCTACAACTCAATTAATTGGATAAGTTGATATTGAAAGCACTTCAACAAACAAAGATAATCTAAGGCCAAAGGAATCGGTGGCATGATACACATATCAAGGAAAGATAATTCAAGATAGGATATTGGGCATTACTGTTTGATTCCAAGTACCAACAATTCAAAGGCAAGTTGAGAACCAGGTGGTTAGGACCTTATCAGATTGAGTAGATATATGACAATGGCTCTATTCAGCTACTTCCCATTGATGGCAGTAGAAGAACACTTTTGGTCAATGCACATAGGCTAAAAACTATAGGAAGCCTCCTACCAAGGATGAATTCCTAAAGAAAATTGAAGTAGACAAGGAATTTGATCATATGGAAGAACCTAGTTCTTCCAAAATGATCAAGTAATTAGATGCAAGGATCTAAAATAAAGGGAAGGGAATGAAAACCAACAAATGACATTCTCTTCCCCAAGAGAAAATAGAATAAATAAAAAAAAAAAAAAAAATTAAAAAAAAATAAAAAGGAAGGGAATAAAAACTAGTAAATGGCGTTCTCCTCCTAAAAATTCTCTCAAAAGGCCAATTGAAAACTAGAAATGGTAGTTGGTCTCATTAATAAGTGGCTAATTAAAATAAAAGGAACTTCTTTGGAATTCCAGTTGTCTTTTCTAACCATTTTTCTTTTTCACTTTTTTAGGAATGATGAGTCATCAAGGCGGATGGATTACATCAACAAGGATGGTAATTATGTCTTGATCTTATTAAAGGTTAAATTAAAATTCTACATGTGTGATTAGACTTGATTTAAGTTGGTGGTATAATGAGTCATTTATTGCACATTATGATTAAAAGGAAATAATCATGAAGGTGATGCCGACTAAATAAGTAAAAGTGGCAGCATATTAATAATGAACTATCATTTAGGTAGAATAAACAAAAATTGAGAGCAGTTGTAGAGAAATTTAAGGAAGAAACGGTAGAATCATATTTGAAACTCCGCCACTAAATCCAGTAGTTCTGTAGCCAAATCTAGTAATTCCACAACCAAATCCAGTAGTTTCGCAGTTATCTCCTGGTAGAGTAAGGATTTGAAATAAGAAGGATTTGAATCGTCTTCTTTTCCATGGGTATCAAAAAGAAGTTAGAGCCAGAAGATGATAAACAAATTCTTGCAAATGGAGAAGTAGCAGCCATTTTTGAACAAGCAGGTTGGCTGGAGTTTCTAAAGAAATTCTCAAAATACAATGATGAACTAGTAAGAGAATTTGTTGTAAATTTAGAGTAGTCTAGAACTAAGGTTAAAAGCATTATAATTCCTTTTATTGTTAATATAATGAGAAATGTATATGGGGTACCAATTGTACATGTTCCAAACTCTATAAAGGGAACCCTAAAAGAACTGGTGGAAACCTTAAGGTAATATGGTGAATTTGAATCCCAATACATTTATAATGCGAAGAATATCATAAAGCGGGTCAAAAGAGCTAGCTTACCCAAACCCTTTGATAAAGTAGCATTCTTGGTAGTAAAGTACCTAACATGTGATGACCAGTATGGGAATGTTGGAAGGTATGTCCTTAAAATGTTGATATATCTTAGGTATGGGGGAAAAAAGGAGTATATAGTAAACCTTCCTGGTTTCCTCTATGATTCCATCCAAACAATGGCTCGAGATATATTCTTGGGGTGTAGGGATGATTAGGCTCCATGGATTAGTCCATCAGTGTCAGTGAGCATCATTTTCTCTAAAAGAAAAATGGAGAAGAAGCATGGGAAAAATTCATCAATAAGTTCGAGACAAAGCCCGATATTATCATAAGAGGAATACCAACCCCTTTCTCTCTTAAAAGTGACTTAGAAATTGATCCCTTTGATGAGAAAAATAAGGAAATAAGTGGGGTTAAAGTACCAAAGAGGATGCGATATGAAAGGATGATCAAAGCTACAAAATCTACCATTTTTTAAAAGAAAATCCTTCATCTGTAACAATAATAGAAGAACTAATACTTGTCTCTAATAATGATAGTTCACCCAAGCTAGATCGTGAAGTAAAAATCAAAAGAAGTTCAAGGAGAAAGTACACTTCTAAAAATATTGAACCTCCTAAAAGGAAAATAATTCATAAGAAGTCTAGGGAAACTCCAGTGGATATTGAATTATAGGAGGGTTTAGATAAAGAACCTACTTGATATTCCAAGTAGCATGGCAATGTCTCCTCCTCTACCAAGTCCAAATGAGGAGTTGGAGAAAGAAGATGAAAGATTAGAAGAGAAGGAATTTTTAGGAGATGGGTGAATCTACAATATTGTCACATGAGGAAGAGGAATTGACATCCTGGAAACTAAAATGGAAATCCCATTTGATGAAATATAAATACTCGTTCCTAAGGAACTTCCGAGAGAAAGATGAAAAACAACAATTTAGGCATGCTCTATTCTTGTGTAGAGCATAACTTATCGTTAGGGAGAAATATGAGGAATTAAAATTCCTCAAACACAAATTGGAGCATAGAGAAATGCTCATTGCAATTGAAAACTCAGCTAACAAATAAAAATTAAGAATTGTCATTAGTAAAGCGAGAAAATAGTGGATAAAAAAGAATGTTAATTGCCTAGTGAACAGAGTGGTATGACAAAAATATCTTCAGTGGATCAAATTATAAAAATAGAGATAACTTACTGGCCACTCAAGTAGTTATGGGATGATACCTACAGAAATCTTAATGAGTTCAAAATATCAAATCAAGAACTAAGAAGCAAGATGGAAGAGGAGAAGAAGGCAAGGAAAGAGTGGGAAGAAAAATTCTATAAAATGGAGGAAGAAAAATTTAAATGTCTGGCAAAGATACAAATGGTTTGTATAATGAGTGAAAGATTACTCACATGTAGAATACCTTCTCCTGCATACAATGTATTTCTAGAAGAGAAATTTATCATTCACAACTATCAAGGATTCCATGTGGCCTCCACACACAGAAGTAAAGGATGAATTAGAATTCATGATAGCATATTCCTCACCAGTGTAGAATAGAAAAATATTCTTTGTGAATTTTATCTCTATAACTTTATGTTAGAAAATAATACATGCTTCATGATTAATCTATATGTAGGGGAAATCTAGCTTAATGCATTATTTTATGTACTCAGAATCATATAGCTTGGAAAGAGAGGGATACTGAACACTTATTTAAGGCTAGTTCATATGGCCTCTACATGAGATCTCACTATGGAAAACCATATGCCTTTTCTATAAATTTCATATCCCATGCCTTTGACAACCGATTCAAGGCACATTATATTGCCAGCCTACAGAAAAGTATTGATTCCTTCACCTCTTATGAAGAGAAAAACTTTGAGGAAATTTATGATGGATGCTTGAAGAGATGGTAATTCCTCACTGTAGCATTAAGAATAAATGAAGTGATATCTCCCACAAATTTATTATGGAGTCTAGAAAGGGCCAGAGCTTTGTGTACACTCATTCTTCAAGTTGGTGAAAAATGCAGGGGCATGTGGATGGGTATGAGAACAATTCCTCCTCTCGTTCTTACACCCATGTCTCCATGAAATAATAAAGAACCTTAGGATCCCAATCATTTTAAGGATTAGTAGAAAAATATAGAGGAAAGATCTAGATACAACACTTCGACAGAAGCCTTTGAGACATTCGGTTTCAACCATTTGACCTTAGCAATTAGTTGGAATGCAAAATTCACAATCCAAGTTTTGAAGAATAGAGTTTGTAAAAGGACCTATAAACAAGTAATTCGGAGGAGATGATAAGGCAAAAATATGCCTCATCAATGTGCAATTAATGATCTCATTTTACTCTTCTTTTAATCAAGTTTGACTGAATTTCATGGATTTTGTTTGATCTAGTATAAGTTAGGATGTAATTGTCCATATTTTGTTTGATTTAGTTCTAACATCTAAAAACTCTCTAATTCCTAAAAAATGTGTGAAAATTCCATTTTTGGAATAAAACATGTCACATTTGGTCAGATAAGCAAATTATGAAGCAACCAAATCCTTTTGAGGAAATTAGCTTCAATGTGGATTAGCTCTGAAACCTTCACACTTAGCTCTAGAACCTTCAGACTTAGTTTGAACTCAGAACTTAGTTTCGTAACTCTTGCACTTAGCTCTAGAAATTTCACAGATTAGTTCTAGAAGGGTTCCATTTGGTTTTGGAACTTCTCTAAAGTTTGAGAATCAATGGGAATCTTTTTATTTTATCAAAATCCAACTATAGATCAATTAATGGGCCCTCCAATCAATAAAAAATCAATGAATTGTTTGTTCTTCACACTCCAGAAATACTTATGTAAGACCAACAACTGTATGTCCAGCTAGGTTTCTAAATTTCATATCTACTTTGAGAACTATTTTGTTTCACTAGAACCTATAGGTGGATGGACAGCTAGTGAACACTCATAATTGTAAATGCATATTCGGATGATGAAATATATATAAAGACTTGAAGATAGATGAAAAGAATGATATAGATATATAGACATATACACAGTTAATTTTTGTAAGATAGAACAATTCAATAATAAGATAGCCATTTCATTTTGAGAGTATCATACTTTGTCAACTCTTGATTCAAGGTGGAGCAAGGGCCCACTCCTCTAAGAAAATATTGGTATTTATATCTTCAAGAAATTTGTGTAAATATGTTAATTAGTAGTTCTGTAAGTACTTTTGATTCTTAAATTAAAATTTGTTATATAAGTTATTTATCATCCCTGCAGGTGTTTTAGTGTACGTTTCTATTTCCTCAAAAGCATTTTAAACAATCTTTCTAAAGTGTGTTTATTTCCAGTAGTGTGTTTCATTCTACAAAGTATATTTATTTCCAGCAATTTGTTTCATTCTGCAAAGTGTGTTTATTTTCCAGTAGTACGTTCAATTCTGAAAGATTTATTTATTTCAGCAATGTGTGTTTATTTTAGAAAGTTTCTTATAGTTTAACTTTAATAAGGCTTTGGCCAAGAAATCTTAAAGACACTTTAAAACCCCCAAAAATAAAAATAATAAATATCTATAATCAATTACTAGTTCACTAAGATTCTTCTTGTTGCATATAGCTTCAGACACACCCCTAGTTTGAATATGACATCAACCATGAGTTGATTAAATGAAGGGAATAACGACACCCATGATAGGCCTTAATCTTTCAAATTTGGGGACTTGGTTTTGAAATAGGATGATGAGAGAGAGATAAACCATGGCACCATTCAAATTTTGATACACTTTAGAGTGGCCCATATATCATCAGTTCACGCAAGGAGGCTAACTCTTTCGAGTTAACTCATCGTGATGGAGTGCTTCTGCAAATCCTAATAAATGTGATCTATCTCAAACCCTTGCATTAAGTTTGCTGCATCATTTTGTATATACTAGACTAGTTTCCATTCTTCCAAGTTTGTTACGTGCACATTGTCTATTTGTAGATAAGTTCTTTCTTCTCCTGTGCTTCCTGCGCATGCTTTTCTTTTTACTTATAGGATGTTGGTCTTGTTTCAACAATTTACGGGATTTAGAATAGAGTCAAGAAATAATCCTTCAAGTGATTTTGGGGCTATTTAGTCAAGTTGAAGATAATAATTTCATGATTACATAGCAGAATCCATGCCCAATGGATGCTACAGGATACTAATCTCCTTCATCTATCAGGGAGATGGCCCAAAAAGTCACCAAAACTATTATCCAAATAACTCTCCTAGTTATCTAGACAACTTACATACATATTCTATCTCTAAGACCTCAATTACATGTTACATGAACTCCAGCTATCTACTTGGCATATTTTAATGGTTGCAGATTCCATGTGCACCTTGCACACGTCCCTTCCTTTTCATGCCTTCTCCCTTTCTTTTCCTTTTCCTTTTCTTCCTTGTTCCATCTCCCCCTTTTCTCGTAGTCTCCGTGATTCCACCTTATTTTCATTGCTTCACCTTCCATGCGTTCCTTTGCCTTTACTTCCCAAAACATGGCCAAGACCTTGTCTTCCCTACACGCCCTTTCCTCTGTGTGTGTTGCAATTACGCATGCACCTTCCTTCTGTCATCCTCTCGTGCCTCATTCTTCCATGTGCATACCTTTGCGCCCTCCTTTGCACCATTCCATGCCACATCATTTCTGTCATGATTGATTGTGCCTAACATAACCAATCAAAGTGTGCTAATAGGGAATTGAATCCTTGCAACAAATCAATAAGTGACATGTGGGAGAAATGATAAGAAAATTTACTGAGTTAGCCATCCTATTAGCCAATCTCGCACGCACCACGTGTCTTGCATGTGCAAACAACTCCAAAAATTTTCTGACAGCCATATATTTTGCTACAAATCTCTGATTGGCATGCACCTAGTCTCAATTGATAGCTTCGCGTAGGCTACAGTGTTAGATATTCAAATTCAAATTCTTGGTGGATATGGTAGGTGAGAAATGGGATAAAGTCTTTTTGGGCATTGATGACCATATCTAATGGTTCAACCACTCAATTTGATCTGATCTTCCTTCCTTCCTTCTCCAACATGCCAAACAGACTTGGGGAAACGTATTTGACACATTTGTATGTAGATTTGTAGGCATTGAATGCTTCTTGGTGGTTGTATTTCAAAAATGGATTTTTGCCTCCTTCTTCTATCCTTCCATTGATTCATCAATAAATGTAAGAGTTTGGCTCATTGTTAATTTTGGACACTTTGGATCCTTACGCACTTTGTTAAGGACTTCATATTTCTTTATTTTGAGTCGCAAACCTCTATATCTGGCTTGTGCATGTGGATATCGGCCTCTTTCACCATTGTAATAGTTTTGTGCATTTCTGGAAATAATGGAAGCATCTTTTTGTGACTATTCTCCATCATATGTGTGTTTGTATTTTTATCCTTTCCTTTCTTTTACATTGTGTGCTTATTGTGTCACTCTACGTCCTTTGCAGATCCATTTTTACTTGTGTTCTATGAATCTGGTCTAGTAAATGAGTTTTAGTTATTGTACACGTGCCTGGCCTTCTTTCATGCCTCATCATTTCATTTTCACTCGAGAATGGGTGGTGCTCATCCCTTTTTAATGGTGCTATCACCTTCCTTAGATCAACTTTCCTTTTTTACCCTTCTATTTGTGGTCCCTTGCCATTATTAGCTTAGTTTTTCCTTTTAGCATTAGGAGTAGTGGTAATACTAGAAATAGATAGAGGAACCGACCTTCTCTAGAGATCCATACAACTTGTAGATAGTTCCATTGTTGTCTCAAACAACTCGATTTTTCTAGATCTCGAGACACGGGTGCAAGTTTGACCACAAAACTTACATGGAACAAGTTCCACTTTGTACCTCTAGAGCCCCAAAATCAAAGTATTGATTTACAAAGGGAAATCATATAATGAAGTTTTATAAGGTTTAAAGTTGAATTATTAAAACTTGTTCCCTGTGATCTAATAAAATACACATGGGGTTATATCTTGATCCAAGAGTTAGAATTTAATGTTCTTGGACTTTTTGGAAAGGTGATTCCATTCTCTATGTCATGAAATTGAAAAATACCGATTTTAAGGCATAGTTGAATGTCCAAAAGGGAAATTTGGATCATCCATTTTAAAATTCTATAATGATGAGAAATTTAATGTTGGATACTATCTTATGACCATTTTTGGTTCCATTAATAATGTGATGGGAAATTAATGCACTTAGAAACACAAAAATAAAGTGTGAGAGAGGGAAAAATAGAAACTCTTGTCTATTTAAGTCCGATGATAAGAATGTTATGGTGTTGATGAAATGAGCAAGAGCATTCTTATGAGATGAAGAGAGACTATTCAAGCCAAAGGTGTTGAGATAAAGATAGAGAGCAAATTGAATCATTAATGAAATACTAAATGTAGATGAATACAAATACTTAGAATCAATTTAGATGGATGCATGAAGACCGAGACCAAGCCAGAGAGTGTTTGACTACTAAGATAGAGTCTTGCATATTTTTGTGTAAAAAAACAATAGAAAGGTGATCATAATCCATTGTGTATGCAATATTGATATTAGATGCTAAATATTTTTGTAATATCTTCTTCTTAGTGAGTTCTTAGATCATAGGAGTGGTTTTTCCTTACAAATTTCAACTTATAAAATTTGTTGAGTGGGTGCTTAAATTTCTTTAAGTGGGTGCTTGAAGAATCTAAAGTTGTTACTTCATAAATTTAGTGGGTGCTCAACCGAAACAAAGATGAATGTATGTTTTGTAATTTGTGTTCCTAATAAATCCTTGGTAAGTGGGTTTTTCTCCTAGAATGGTTTCCCACAATACATTCTTTGTTTAGTGTTATTATTTTTTTGCATGTATTTGATTAAATGGTCATGATACATTGTTATAATTGATAAAGGATGTTTATATTAGAATTGTTCAAAATTTTAATCATTGTTCATTCACCCATCCCCTCTTAGTTCTTGTGATATCTAACATATTACGTGTTCCCTAGAAATAAAAATGGAATAAGCCATGTCATCTAAGAACATTCCCACTTCTACCATCATTTCCCAAACAAACTTCAACCCTCTCTATCATTGCTTCCACCACTTTGGTCACATCTTCCGTAGTTACTCAATGTATCTCCTACATTCCATCTCTTTAAGAGTATCAATTTATCCTATCTAATACTCACGTCGAAACAATCCTCTCCTTTATCACCACTCATTCCCATCTAGACCAAAGTGATACCCCAAATTTCATAGATGTCAACCTTGTTGTTTTGCATGACTATTTCCTTCATAAGTCAACCAACCTCCCCATTGAAGGTACCCCTCTACAAAAATATATCAATATCATTCTCATCTTGATTCTACCCAAGTTCTCACATCAATAATCATCATGTTCATTCAGGGTTCATTTTAATACACCCCTCCTAAAAATTAGTTTATAATTGGTGGCGAGTCTCCAAAATTGACTTTCGAATCAATGGAAAATTTCTGAAAAACCATTTCATGGAAAAGACGACTAGGTGGGACGTTCTTCCATCATCTTCCATACAACCTAGTTCGGACACCATCCAACCCAAGTTATACGAAAGACGATGGATGGACGTCCAACCTAATTTGGATGGTCTTCCATTGTTTTTCGTCCAACCCAACCATCCAACATAGGTTCCCATCAATCCCCTTATATAATCTCTTAAGTCCACTAGTCCACTCAATTGGTGGTTCCCATCCCTTATAACCTTCTTTTCATCAATAATATACCTATTTCCTCTATTCTCATTGTCACTTCATCCACCCTTGTCACTAGTATTCCCACCTAAACATTGCAATAATCCTCTTTTACACTTGAACAAAATAATCAGATTTCAATTTCAACATCCATCATCCATACCAATGTCATCACCTCCTAACCTCATCCTTCATAATATACTACAACTCACCAACCCTCACCTTGAAATACTTTCCGTTATATCTCTCCTAACCAATATAATCATATAAATCAACCCTCCCATACTTACGACTCCACTTAAACCACATAAAATCTATCTAACATCCCACTCTCCCAAAAACAACAACACAACTACATGCCCACCTCTCAACAACATGTTATTTCTCAACCCTTCAATTTGTAATCATTCACTAATCTTCATCCCTATCAACCACCTCCTCAAACACCAACTTACCGAAAATCCTATCAATCTCACCCCGAGCATAATCCATTTAATTCTTACATCCCATAATCAAATCCATCCACTTCTAATCCATCCGCTTGCAATGTTCCCATGTATACTTTGCTAAGTAGGTTGGATAATATTGAAGCTGCTTTACTTTGGGATCTAAAATCACATTTTCTTATTGTCATATTTGTAATGAACCTATCAATCCTTCAACCCTCGTGAAACCTTACCCTCCACACTAGGAGTTTCCAAAATTTTCTAAATTCAATAGCAAGGAAGACCCATAACAACATCTTCATGCCTTTAGGCACACATGTTATCTTATTTCTCATGATCAAGACCTTATGCTCCACACATTCCCCATGGCATTAGCTGGTACTATATTGGCTTGGTTAAATGACATCCCACAACACTCTTTATTCTCTCAGTAACTCAAATTGCATAGCTATTTCTTGAAACATTTTCGATTAAAATTGCATGTAATATCACCATCATGGACCTCTACTCCATTAGAAATTTTTTGATGAATATATCATAGATTTTTTCTTAAGATGGCATGGTATAATCAACCAATTATCATTCTCACTTCCATAAACTGAATTAATCAAAATATTTTCATGGTCTTTAGTGAAGAATATTTCCTCTACTCTTAAAAAAAATCACTCCAAAACTTTGAAGAGGAATTCACCATGGATCATAAAATCTAACTTTGTTCCCTTGAACGCCATCTCAAAGTTTCATCAAATAAGCCCAAGCCCAAATTTACCAAGTCTTCCATGCATGGTGATAAATATAAGAACGTTGTTAATGCCATCATGGTCAAATATTATTCCACATCAATTTCTGACATAGAAACTTCTTAAAGGGATCCTATACCACCTTATAACTATACCCCTCATGGGGAATCCTATAGTTCAATATTTGAAAAATTAATGGCGGTCAATCTTATGTAAATTATTCCCATCGACCCTTGGATTACTCACGACCCAAAATAACACGGTATCGCAAGGAGAATTATTGTAAATACCATCAAGTCCATGGTCACAACATTGAGAAGTTTCACAATTTCAAGGACCTCATACAAAAACCCATAGACCAAGGTGATCTTTACGTAGATAACCCCTATGTACCAAAAAATCATACCCTTAATGTATTCAAGAAAATATTTCCTAATCATTCACCAACTAATCAAACCATTCCCCCCACATCTCAGGAACCTAATTCCCATATGTTGAGCATAGATAAATAACTAAGTCCGAGAATAAATTTTAGCGCACGTGGAAGACGGTGAAGAAGAAAGGCACATGAGGAAGCGCATGCGAGACAGGGACAAGGTTACGTGAAACAAGTCAACACTTGGTCAGTTTTGTATGCAAAGCTAAATTTAGACTTGAATGGTTGACCAAGAAAGGTTTTAAAGATAAGATTACAACATGGAGACTTGCGGATCAAATAAATACTATTTTGGGAAAATGGAGGGTCGATTGACATGTAGAGTTTTGAAACTAATAATAGGGTCAGAACTAAGAGATAACTAAAGTAGTTTATTGTTAGAAAGATTGCATGATATTTATACTTGTCTTGTACATGTGCATGGATACTATTAGTATGTAGTCTATTTTTGAAAGGTGTATGGGTGGTGAAGGGAAAGTCCGCACCCTATAAATATGTATTGATTTGCATAGTTTGGTATCATGATCACCACTTTGTAATAGAATTATGTTGTTGGATTATGTGTATGCATGACTCATGGTGACATTACTTGGGTATGTAAGAAGATTTTATGTTTTTCGCAATTAATATAATGGATTTTGTGGCTGGATATTGATTATAGATGCATTTTCTTGGTTCATGTATGGTAAATCTTATTACATTTATTATTTAAGTAATCTTACATAAGGCTAAGATCTAGATCTGGTTCATGCATTGTGGTTTGAATGATTATTTTTTATGGATATAGAATATCTATTAAATCATGTTAACTCAATGAACAAGATGACATAAAAGAGGGACCTAGTACCCTTCCGCACTTTTGGTGAACACTCGGCTAAGGCGAGTGATGTGTCGATGTACCTTGGGATTTTGTGGGTAAAATCTAGGCTACAATTTGGTTTCATTGTTGAGTCCTATTTTTCAGTTTTTTTAGGATGTTACACAATGAAGATGTACCGGTTGACCTTGGTTAGTATTGAAGAGTGGTTAGACAATTTGGAGGATGATTATGCTCATAGATTTAGCACTTTGGATCTGATTTTAATCCATGCATATGGGTTAAAAATATTTTGTATGATGAGTTGTATGAGACATTCTTCGCTATTCTTCTTATAGAGTTGTATGAGTGGTTTGTTGCTTATGCATAAAAAGAGAAATTGCAGGTTTCACATAATTGTTTAGACACGAAAATAATTCCAGGCCTTTCAATGATGCAGATCTGATGTGGATGCACACTGTGGGTCATTAGTTCTATGGTGTTTTGAATAGTTATATTTTGGAGTATGTAGTTTCTACTTACTCTTATCTAAAGGTTACTGAGTGGATCTTATTTGTGTGGTATTCCTTTGGTGATTAAGATATTGCTTATGACCCTAACTTTGGAAGATATCCCTATGGAAAATAAACCCCACCATGTGTGGGGAAGGATATGGTCTAGTGAAAGATGTCAAACATAGTGGAAGAAAGATAAAGAGAATAAAGGTGGATTAAGTTTAATGAGGTGCATGATAGGTATTTAGAGAAAAATGTGAAGTTGCACAATGAATGACATTTTAGAGAGAGATGGATCATGAATAATTTGGAGCTCACATAGAGGACATGGAGTTGGAGTATCTAGAAATCCCCATTTGGGAAAGCATGGAAAAGAACCCTATTTGACATCATATGAGAGAATGTAGGTGGAAGATTCATGGGCTGTAGGCATGCCTTTGATTATGTAGTGCCCACTTCCCTTGAAACCATTTTCTAATCGTTAGACAATGGATTATGTATTAGACACTATTTTGGCTTTGTTTAGTATGATGTTGGATTATGGACTTCATTACTGACTGGACTTATACAGGATGCATGATGATTATTATAAACATTATATGTATATATAGATGTTGATGTTTTATTTGACGTAGTTATGTCATTGATGCTATCTAGATATGTGATGTTTAATCATTTGATTATATATAGAAAATTAAAATTTTAAATGATGATAGAATGGATGATTTATTTTATAAAATGATATAGTCACTATTTCGATGTTGTGTTATGAAGTTATACTTACGATGCTTAGATTTATATTATATTATTTTTGGGCATTCGCTATGGCGAGAGGTGAAGGAGGTATTTGTATTTTGCGAGGCTATTTTATATCACAACAGACATCGGGGGGATTGGAGACTAACCACAACAAAATTTTGGATGGATTCAACATGGTCACCATGGCAACTAGTCGTTTGTGTGTTGTTTGTTGTTGGGGGGTTCCCATGGGGGATCACCTTTATATGTGACCATGGGGATTTGTGTGTGTTAGTATGTGGTCCTTCTTTTATTGTTATCTTGCATGTGTTTTATTTGTGAATGTGTCCATTCCTTCATTTAAATAGAATGTGAAAGATAAATTTAAATAAGACTTGCTTAAATATAGTTATTAATGTGCTGATCCTTGCATTTAATGTGTGTAAGAGAGTTGATCTTTGGAGTATAAAACACTTCACCATTTTGAAATTTGGATTTTCCTTGGAAGATGTTTTTGGAAGCTTGTGGGACAAGCTAAACTTGTCCCACACCTCTTAAAAGATTCCTACCAACTTTATCTTGATTGGAGTGTTTACTTTTGCCTCTTAAATGCATTTTTGCTTGTCAATCTTGCTTGTGTAAGTTTACTTTCTTACAAAAATTTAATTGGCTATCCTTGAGGAGTAAGTGGAGGCTTGCAAGTAAATTTTATTTGATTGGCATGAGGATATGACATTCCTTTTTTGTTTTTATTTGTTTGGGGGAGATGATTATTTTTCACGGGAATTTTGGAGAGAGCTTAAAAAAGTCACATTTTTCACTTCTTCTTCTTTTGTTGTTTTGGAACTGCATTATTTGGTAGCCATGGGAGTTCTTCTCTTGCTGGAATGTTTGTTGTTTTGGAGCTGCATGTTTTAGAAGCCATTGGAGTTCTTCTCTTGCTGGAATGTTACTATTGGACTGTATCTTTTGCATTTGAAGCTGTTGTTTTAGACTGTCACTTCATCTCTATTCAAGCTTGCTATTGGACTATATTTTTGGCATTTGAAGCTGTTGTTTTAGACTATCACTTCATCTCTATTCAAGCTTGTTATTGGACTGTATTTTTGGCATTTGAAGCTGTTGTTTTCAGCTATCACTTCATCTCTATTCAAGATCTCTATTAGACTATCTTCTAGGCATTTGAAGTTCTGTTGTTTTTCGAAGCTGTGATTTGGGCATTCATGTTGTTGTTTTGAAGATTTTTTGGTGGATATTCAAGTGATTGTTGGGGCTACATTCTTGTATTTCAAGGCTGTTTTTTTTTTTAACTATGATTTGGGCATTCTTGTTGCTGTTTTGAGGACTATTTTGCTAGACATTCAAGTGACTGTTGGGGCTGCATTATTGTATTTGAAAATTGTTGTTTCTAAAGCTGTGAGTTAGGAATTCCTACTGTTGTTTTTAAGACTATTTTGTGGACATTCAAATTGATATATGGGGCTGTATTTTTTCTTGCTTGCAAAGGTGTTTTCATTTCTATGACAAGGTAAGAAGTTTTCCATCTTAAAACTGCTATTTTATTACATGTTATTATGTAATGTAAATATGTGTTTCTTCTTGATTTGTCTAGTTGGGTAGAATTCCTAGGGATGGTGTAGCAGAAGGCTATGGGGAATCATTATGGGGGTATAAGGGAATGCTAGAGGCATCAGATATTGAGGAGGGAGTTTGAGAATGTGGTCCACCATGAAAAATAAATAGCTTGCATTTCTTACTTTTTGGGGGGCATAAGTGATTTTTGGGGGCATAAGGAGGTTATTGGGGGGCATAAGGATGTGTGTGATGATCTTTCATGGAGGGATGTTTAGGTGGATGACCATTTCTCATTGGGAGGCATAAGAAGCTTCCCCCATAGTCCTTGCTCCTTTGGCTTGATTAAATAGAGCCTATGTGTTGTTTGATTGTGAAATACAGTGGAAATCTATATGTGTGTCTTGGCTGTTTTGTTGTTAAAAATATGCATGTGTGTGTTGTGGAATCCTGTGGATGTTGCCATGTGTTGAAACCCATATTTCATTATGTCGTGGTTGGGGCAAGGGGACCAATGACGAGAGAGGCTTCATCTCTTCATTAGATATCTTGGTTGGGTGGAGAGTATTGCCTTTCCACCTCTCTTCTTGTTGTGATCAATCGAAGGAAACATCTAAAGTATGCTGCTATTTTTGAATCAGTCATGGTGGAGAGTTAGTATCCATCATTTTTAGTTTAATTTTTGTTGTAATTTCCTTTACCCACTCTATGTGGATGGTGTAACTTTCATTATATTGTAAAGATGTATTTTGATTTGAGAAAGGGAAACAATCTTTTCTTCTTACTATTGAGATAACTATAATGGTATTTTATTTTTGCATTCATGGCATCATGGAAAAGAGATATGTTTCTACCTCCATTGGATTACATTTGTCCAAGTTGATTGGTCAATCGTAATGTAACTTCATGCTTGAAAGAATGTAAAGGGATCGAGTTGTGTTTTGTCTATTACATTTGAAATGATTGAAAGAATTACTTTATTGCATCCATTGATATGAGTTTGTGTAAGTAAGAATCATTCAAATGCATGTAAATCTCTATTTTGGAATGTTGGAAGAAAATATTGCATAAGGCAATTATGTTAATCTTATTACTTGTCTTTCTTGGGAAATGTTTAATCTATAAAGAATAAGGAATTCGTTTAGACCTTGTTATCAATCATTGAAGAAAAAAGTTTTTTTAAGATAGCATGAAATGACTTTAAATGATGTTTTTACATACTTAAGAGTTGTTGTTTCAGTTAGTTAGAACGTAGTAATATGATCTTCCCTTACTTCACTATGCATGTACGCTTAATCAACCAACAAATGAACCAAAAACCCCACGAAACCGTTAAGTAATGAATTAAGTGAACCAATTAAGCCTTGCAATACCAAAATAGACCCAAGGCAGACCTACACTCTCAACGAAATTACCTTAGAAGCTTTCAATCACAAAAATCTAACAAAAGGATTCACTCAAAAAATTGCCAGTCTTGATTGTAGGAGCCCACATGACTGTTTTGCAAAAATGAATGTCTAACCCTCATCCAATCCTAATTTTTATGATTTTCGTGCAAATTAGACATTGTCACATTTCCAAAAAGTCCAATTTTATCAAACACCAAGTTCCCAGTCAAAATTTATAGCATTTTGAAGTTCTTGTTGTAGGTAGTTCTGGAAGATGCTATGGGTTGTTGTAGGTGCATAGCTAGAGTTGCTACGGGAAGGCATGGAGTTGCTATGGGTGACTATAGGTGCATAACTAGAGTTGCTATGGGAAGGTCTAGAGTTTCTACAGGTGGCTATAGGTGCATATCTAGAGTTTCTACGGGAAGGCTTGCAGTTGCTACAAGCTGTTGTAGGCATACAACCAATTGCTATGGGCTGTTGTAGGAGTACAGCGAGTTGCTATGGGCTGTTATAGGAGGAAAGCCAAATGCTAGGGGCTACTCTAGGATCATAGCCGAGTTGCTACAGGCTGGGGCCTACTACTTCAAAAGCTTATGGCACCTTGTATTTTGTACATGGAGACATCAGAAACATCAATTTACACAAGAGACAAGATTCACCAAAGTAAATAAGTATATTAGATCTTAATGAACATATAAAACTAAATATATGTAAAATCATAACTTTGATATCCTCTTGTGATAGAATCAAATGTGTGTGTGTCTTAGACTATGCTTTTGATAGTAATTTTAAAAAATAAAAAATAAAAATTATTTCTCTTTCATCTAACTAAGCTTAGGTTAATCATAGATCTGTTGAGGGTTAGTTTTACGGGCATTACACTTTTGTATCAGATCGGTGGTTCAAAATCTTGGGCTATTGGGCACACTAGGAAACTTGAGACATGACCTATAAACCTAACACACTTTTGAATCTAAGAAAACAAAATTATTTGAAAATTGAAGAAGAAATAAGTATGAAGAAATATTACATTACTCTGTTCATTTGAATTGCTAGAATTAAAATGATAATAAAATAATAATAAGTTGTTTGAGTTGTTGTTCTTGCTTAGTGACATTTTGTCTAAACCTGGGTAACTAAGAATGTCAAATTAAATTGATTTTGTGAACTTCTAGTATAATGGAAACTTGGTTCCCCTTTGAAAATGTGTTGTTTTACAAGTCCTAAAACTTGATTTAAATTGTATGATGCATTAAGCCCTTTGTTGAGACCCTTCCTTATTGGATTTGTTGGAATGATGAGTTGTATGATGTGATCCTTGTGATTGGACAGTAGTGGTTGTGTTCTGGGTCAGGAAGAGCTAATTAGAAGTTGTTTAGAGCTTCCTTCCTTGAGTGGTTATGAAAGAGGGTTTGGTTGTCAGTTTTCCATGTTGTTACCCGTATGAGAGGGTGGACACTAAGTCTGGGTGTCATCTAGGACCCAATCCTATGTATGTGTTCTTGGAACTAACCTCAAGGTAGAGTACCCCTATTGGCAGCCATGAAAGGCTGTGGAGTGAATGTGGTGTTAAATTTTGTGTTTTACATTCGTAATCTTGTGTATTTTATCAAGGACCAACATCTTATTTTATGATTGGATTGAAGAAGCTTTAAGGATCTTTTATTTATTTATAATTCTTGCAAGAATTTTCAAACTTTGCAATGCGGCTACTTAGCCACTTTTATTGATTGTCGATGTTTCTTGGACTTTATTTGATTGATGAATTGGAGCTCATGATGTTGTTGGCTACTTGGCTAAATGTTACGTGATTCTCACTTACATGTTGTTGAGTTGGCCCTATGTTGTTTGTCTCGTAATATTTTATCGTATGGGGGTACACCCTAGTTGTCTTAAAGTCATGCCTTGGTTATGGATGCATGGAACCTTGAGTGTGTCTAAGGTCTTAGAGCGACCATTTTTTTGCTTGACCTTGCTAGAAATAAAGTTTGTTGTGTAGTGTGGTCAGAGGGTGGTCGATAGTTGTATTGGTGCTTCTATTTCAATATGGTAAGAGCTTGATTCTCATCGAGTAGAAGTGTTTATTTATGGGATTTTATATTTTTTTATGATTGTATTACCTTTGGTTGACTATAAATGTTACTGGAAAAGTGTTTGTTTTGATAGTGACTTTTCATCAATGACATGTTAAATTGTATCTTGGGTTCCTGGTTGCATCATAGAAAGTTTTGACTCATGGAATGTATGCATCTTGGTAATTATGGATATATTTTAGCATTTCAGGTAGTGTGTTTATTTAAGTGTACTTGTTTTACTCTCTTTACTTATAAATAAGTTTACCCTTACCTTAAATTTCCTTTACTATGAATAACATTCTATGACCTATTAATCTTTGGGTTACTTGGAAACACTTATGGATGCTTTGGGTCTTTTGGATCTTTCTCTTAGAAATGTTAGTTTGGTAGATCTTAATAGATAATCTTGGTGGTGCTTATATTGTAATTCCTCTTTTTTTTTTTAAACTATAACTCTTGGCTATTAAGTTCATGATTTGGTAAATTATTTGGTTTCCCCATTACATTGGATGCCTTTTAGTGTGGATGTGGTTCCTTGGAGTAAAGTTGCATTGTCATCTGGTTTCTTGGCTGGTGTTATCTTGTGGGGACATGAGTATTGATTGGAAAACCTTCTTTGGTTATTAGGGAGTAAAATGTTACCATCCTAAACAAAAATAAATAAATAAATTTAAACCTTAATAGATTCGTAAAAGTAAGATTATGCCTCTTTAATGAGCCTTTCTTGAAAATTTCTTATGAAACTTGTGGAGAACCACTAAGAATGTTTAATGATTCTTGAAATTATTCAGTGAATTTTTGAAATCTTGGTGTGATTCATGTTCGTTCATTGTTTCCTAGTTCTTACAAAAAAATTAATAATGTTGTTTCTATGTTGAATGTCTCTTGTTCCTTTAGAATCAAAATGTGGTGTGTTGATTTGTATCTCCTTCCCATAAAAGTAATTTTACGATGTGTTTGAACCATCATTCTTATCAAAAGTTGATTGATAAGATGAATCAAACAAAACACCATAAAACTATAATTAAGGAGATTTGACCTTGGAACTTAACTGGAGCATAGAAAAAGGGAAGTGATCCTTGTTATACCCTTGATAGATTAATAGAAGAAATAAAAACCATGTAGAAGAATAGAAGGGAAATCTTGTCCATCCACCTCCTTGTAAGTAAACTAAATGCTCTCTTCCTATACAAAATGGTGAGACATCATGCCCACCTTAGTGGTTCTCTTTATAATGTAAACTAATGATGTCATAATAGAAGGAAGTTTGTAACTAAGGAAGCATGAAAGGAATGTTCTTAACAAGCAAAGCTATGAATTTTCACTTAATAAGTTGATTTATAAAATGGGTAAAATTTATGTGTATTGAGTGAAATATATAGTTGAACTTGTAGTTTTTTTGCCTACCTAAAATTGTGAAACACTTGGTGAATAGTAATGTGTTCTAGTTGCTTATTACTTCTTGTCCATGGATGTATGTGACTTCTTGTGGGAGTTTTGGGTCATCACACCCTTATCATCCCGTAGCTCGATGGATGTGAGTTGTGGTCCTTTTTGGATTGAGACTTATCTATTTTTGAGAAGTAACCACCGTGCGTGTTGTCTTGTCCATGGAGACCTAAGTTATTGTAATTTAAAGGAAACATATGTTAAGGATAAAAGATAACATCGGGAAGTCTTCTTTTCTTCTCGGTCACCTTGTTGTTGTAGCCCTTCTTCCCATTAAGATGGAAAGTTCAAGATGATGTTATTCACCCTTAGATTTTATTGGACCCCGTGTTACTTACTCTTCTCCCTAGCAGCCTGGAATGGTCCTTGGTGTTCCTTGTACTCCCGTTATGATTATTCCGAGCTTGAGTAGGAAATAAGATAAATAATCACCATTTTTCTTTAATGTATGGTGCTTGAATTGATATGTTAGTCGATAGGGAGATATATATATATATATATATATATATATATATATATATATATTTTTTATTTATTTTTCCATATGGTTGACTTCTTTAGATTTGGTTAGTAGGGTGTGTTCGATTCTTAAAACAAAAGTGTAAAAATCAGACTATAGGAAAACCTTGTGGTCTTGACTTCACTTGCATTACCACGAAAAGTTAATTTTGCCCTCTCAAGTTATAGAAGTGCTTTCCTTGAATAGTTCCTTGATTGTAAATGTTTTGCTGATTTAGGTGTCGTTGTTGATTAACCTCATCTTGTGTGATCTCAATTTGTGGGACCTTTTGTAGACTTGTTTCTTGTGCAAAATTGGTCATAGTGAATTTTGCTAGCATTATATAGACAACAAACATTGAAATTATGGCTTAAACATGTAGAAACCTTAACTTTTATTAATATGGTATGTGTATCAGTGGGAAACTGTGTGGTCATCTCAAGTTTAAGGAAATTTTCCCTATGATTCCCTTCCTTGGTGGTTACTCTTGATGATCTTTTGGAACTCTTCTTGTTATATTGTTATGTGTTGTATCTTGTTTGATAGCGTAAAGTTACTCCATAGATTCTTATGTTCATAGCCTTGCATGCTAAAAGTTTAGAACTCATCCCTTACAATCTCCCTTCTTCTGCTGAATTATATTGGACCAAACTGGAGTTCTGTAGACCCACACTTGTTGAACCAAAGAAATTCCAAAAAGAGCATGATCCTTTCTCTATTGCATTGTTTCCACATCTGTTCTAGTAACTTCTAAGAGGAAGTCAAATCTAAGGGGAGGGGGATATAGTGCCCACTTCCCTTCGGCACCATTTTTTTGATCGTCATACTATGGATTATGTATTAGACACTATTTTGGCTTGGTTTAGTATGATGTTGGATTATGGACTTCATTATTGACTGGACTTATATAGGATGCATGATGATTATTATAAACATTATATATATATATAGATGTTGATGCTTTATTTGACGTAGTTATATCATTGATGCTATCTGGATATGTGATGTTTAATCATTTGATTATATATAGAAAATGAAAATTTTAAATGATGATATAATGGTTGATTTATTTTATAAAATGATATAGTCACTATTTTGATGTTGTGTTATGCGAGTTATACATACGATTCTTAGACTTATATTATATTATTTTTGGGCATTCGATATGGCCATGAGGCCGAAGGAGGTATTTGTATTTTGCAAGCTATTTTATATCACAACAGACATCGGGGGGATTGGAGACTAACCACAACAAATTTTGGATGGATTCAACATGGTCACCATGGCAACTAGTCATTTGCATGTTGTTTGTTGTTGGGGGGTTCCCATGGGGGATCGCCTTTATATGTGACCATGGGGGTTTGTGTGTGTTAGTATGTGGTCCTTCTTTTATTGTTATCTTGCATGTGTTTTATTTGTGAATGTGTCCATTCCTTCATTTAAATAGAATGTGAAAGATAAATTTAAATAAGACTTGCTTAAACATAGTTATTAATGTGTTGATCCTTGTATTTAATGTATGTAAGAGAGTTGATCTTTGGATTATTAAACACTTCACCATCTTGAAACTCAAATTTTTCCTTGGAAGTTGTTTTTGGAAGCTTGTGGGACAAGATATACTTGTGCCACACCTCTTAAAAGCTTCCTACTAACTTTATCTTGATTGGAGTGTTTACTTTTTCCTCTTAAATGCATTTTTACTTGTCAATCTTGTTTATGTAAGTGTACTTTCTTACAAAAATTTAATTGGCTATCCTTGAGGTGTAAGTGGAGGCTTGTAAGTAAAGTCGATTTGATTGGTGTGAGGAGATGACATTCCTTTTTGGTTTTTATTTTTTTGGGGAGATGGTTATTTTTCATGGGCATTTTGGAGAGAGCTAAAAAAGTCACATTTTTGTCTTCTTCTTATTTTTCTGTTTTTGAGCTGCATGATTTGGTAGCCATGGGAGTTCTTTTCTTGCTTTGGAATGTTTGCTATTTTAGAGCTGCATGTTTTAGAAGCCATTAGAGCTATTCTCTTGTTGGAATGTTGCTATTAGACTGTATTTTTGGCATTGGAAGCTTCTGTTTTAGACTTTCACTTCATCTCTATTCAAGCTTGCTATTGGAATATATTTTTGGTTTTTGAAGCTGCTATTTTATCTGTCACTTTATCTCTATTCAAGCTTGTTATTGGACTGTATTTTTGACATTTGAAGCTGCTGTTTTAGACTTTCACTTCATCTCTATTCAAGCTTCCTATTGGATTGTCTTCTTGGCATTTGAGTTTGTTGTTTTTAAAGCGTGATTTGGGCATTCATGTTGTTGTTTTAAAGACTGTTTTAGTGGATATTCAAGTGAATGTTGTGGCTGCATTCTTGTATTTCAAGGTTGTTATTTGTGAACTGTGATTTGAGCATTCTTGTTTCTGTTTTGATGACTATTTTGGTGGACATTCAAGTGACTAATGGGGCTAAATTCTTGTATTTGAAGGCGTTGTTTCTGAAATGTGAGTTGGGCATTTCTGCTACCGTTTTGAAGACTATTTTGTGGACATTCAAATTGATATTTGGGGCTGTCTTTTCTTGCTTGCAAAGGTGCTGTCATTACTATGGCAAGGTAATAACTTGTCCATCTTAAAACTGTTGTTTTATTGCATGTTATTATGGAATGTAAATGTGTGTTTCTTTCTCATTTGTCTGGTTGGGTAGACTACCTAGGGATGGTGTAGGAGAAGGCTATGGTGAATCGTTATGGGGGGCATAAGGTAATGCTTTAGGCATTATATATTAAGGAGGAGTTTGATAATGGGGTCCACAATGGAAAATAAATACCTTGCATATCTTACTTTTGGGGGTGGGCATAAGTGATTTTGTGGGGGCATAAGGAGGTTATAAGGGGGCATAAGGATGTGTGTGATGATATTTCATGGAGGGATGTTCATGTGGATGCCCATTGCTCATTGGGAGGCATAATAAGCTTCCCCAATAGTCCATGCTCCTTTGGCTTGATTAAATAGAGCCTATGTTTTGTTTGATTGTGAAATACCATGGAAATCTGTAGATGTCTGTCTTGGTTGTTTTGTTGTTAAAAGTCTACTTGTGTGTGTTGTGGAAGCTTTGTAGATGTTTCCATGTGTTGAACCCCATCTTTCATTCTATTGTGGTTTGGGCTCGAGTGCCAATGACGAGAGGCTTCATCTCTTCATTGGATATCTTTGTTGGGAGAGAGCATTGCCTTTCTCCCTCTCTTCTTGTTGTGATCAATCGAAGGAAACATCTAAAGCATGCTACTGTTTTGGAATCATTCATGGTGTAAAGTTAGAATCCATCATTATTAGTTTACTTCTTGTTGTAATTTCCTTTACCCACTCTATGTGGATGGTGTAACTTTCATTATATTGTAAAGATGTATTTTGATTTGAGAAAGGGAAACAATCTTGTCTTCTTGTTGTTGAGAGAATTGTAATGGTATTGTATTTGTGAATTCATGGCATCATGGAAAAGAGATATGTTTCTACCTCCATTGGATTACATTTTTCCAAGTTGATTGGTCAATCGTAATGTAACTTCATGCTTGAAAGAATATAAAGAGATCGAGTTGTATTTTGTATATTACATTTGAAATTATTGAAAGAATTAATTTATTGCATCCATTGATATGAGCTGGTATAAGTAAGAATCATTCAAATGCATGTAAATCTCTATTTTGGAATGTTGGAAGAAAATATTGCATAAGGCAATTATGTTATTCTTGTTACTTGTCTTACTGAGAAACGTTCAATCTATAAAGAATAAGGACTTCGTTTAGACATTTTTATCAATCATTGAAGAAAGAAGTTTGTTTTAAGATAGCATGAAATGACTTTAAATGATGTTTTTACATACTTAAGAGTTGTTTTTCGGTCAGTTAGAATGTAGTAATATGATCTTCCCTTACTTCACTATGCATGTATGCTTAATCAACCAACGAATGAACCAAAAAACCCCTCAAAATGTTAAGTAATGAATGAAGTGAACCAACTAAGCCTTGTAAGATAGAAACCCGACCCAAGGTAGACTGCACACTCAAGGAATTTACCTTACAAGCTTTCAATCAAAAAAATTTAACAAAAGGATCCACTCGAGAAAATTGATAGTCTTGACTATAGGAGCCTATGGGACTGTTTTGCAAAAAAAAATGTCTAACCATCATCCAATCCTAATTTTTATGATTTCTATGCAAATTAGACATCTTCACCTTTCCATAAAGTCTAATTTTATCAAAAATTGAGTTCCCAGTTGAAATTTATAGCATTTTGAAGTCCTTGCTGCCAGGTAGTTACGGAAGATGCTACGGGCTCTGTAGGTGGACAACCAGAGTTGCTATGGGTAGGCTGCATTGCTTATGGGTGATTGTAGGTGCACAAATAGAGTTTCTACGGGTAGGCCTAGAGTTACTATGGGTGGCTGTAGGTGCACAGCTAGAGTTGCTACGGGAAGCCTTGCGGTTTTTACAGTGTTATAGGTGTATAGCTAGTTCTACTAAAGCTCTTGTATGAGTACAACCGAGTTCTTTATGAGCTGCTTTAGGAGTACATCTGGAGTTGCTATGGGCTAGGGCCTACTAATTCAAAAGCTTATGGCACCTTGTATTTTTTACATGGAGACATTAGAAACATCATTTTGTACAAGAGACAAGATTCACCCAAGTAAATAAGTATATTAGATCTTAATGAACATATAAAACTAAATATATGCAAAATCATAACTTTGATCTCCTCTTGTGAAAGACTCAAATGTGCATGTATCCTAGACTATGGTTGTGATAGTAATTTTAAAAAAAAATAAAAATAAAAAAATAATTTATTCCTCTTTTAGCTAACTAAGCCTAGGTTACTCATAGATCTTCCGAGGGTTTGTTTTACGGGCATTAGAGATTCCTCTTAGTAACCTATCTCTTGTGTATGGTTTCCCTGTTTCTATAACAATTATTAGTAAGAAAGCTAGTGTGGATAGTAGAGTAGAGACAGATAGAATTGATTCTGAGACAAGTTTAGGAGTTAATCATGTAGCTTATTCATCTATAGTGGCATAATCATTGTATGTATTATTTGGAGATTTGGTTGGAGCTATATTTTCGGTGCTTCATCAACATAGAACGTGGGCGAGCAAAATTTTGGCATAACATCTAGAAGTAGTAAAAATTCGTAGACTATCGAATTCAATTTATAACAACTATAGGAGCTCAATATAATGCATCCTCTAGTCCATGATGAGGGTCGTCAATCCTTTCCATTAATAATGTCAATCTGGGTTGGTGTCCAAAGGTTGTATGCATTAAGAGAAGAAGATATTGGAAAGAAGCTCCCTTAAACAAAAACCAAACTTGCATAAAATAAATCACACTTATAGAAATTTAAAGGCACACTTGCAAAAATAAAGTTTGCATGAAATAAATCACACTTGCATGAAGGAAATCACACTTGCAGGAATTTAAACACACTTACATAAATTGAAATTTCTAAATTAGAAATAAACATAATTGAACAAAACACCTGCAGGTTCACAACAGACTGAATTTTCACAATACAAAGATAAAAACAATACAATAGAATGAATTAAAGAAAAATGAATAAACATAAACATAAATACATAGATCCATCTTCCTTGGAATGAGTGGCCAACTCATTCCTTGGAAGAGGATTTAAATCATACTTCTAAGATCTTAAAACTACAGAATATTTGAGAGGAAAGAACAGATCTTTATTTCTTGGGAGAAAAGAATTACATATCTCAGTGTGGAAGGTTGCATTTATAATTCATGCATCCAACCAACTCCTTATTTTAGGAAATACAATATGATCTTATCTTTATTCCAATCCTAACAACTAAGATCTCCATCTCCACAAACTATGGAGAGAGATATTATTGGAGTCAAAGTCTTATCTTACTTATTTTAGGAAGATTTGGGAGAAATTTTCTCCTTGATTTTTGGTAACAAGAATCATAATGATTTTATTCTTATACATTATTGGAATGAGAATTTTACTCAAAATATGATTTTGACTAAATACCTTTCTCGGATTTTCCACTTTACTTTGTTGTTTGTTACTGTGGAACTTTTGACACTTATCTGATATGTTTTTCCTCGGATTGCAGTTCATTAAAAGTTAGATTTATCTTCATTGGTAAAACTTTTTGCAAATATGAATGAGTTTTTGTTAAACACATTTCTATGAACAAAAACCTCTCTCCAATTTTATGTTTGAATTTTCTATTTCTGTTTATGGAACTTTTAGCACTCATTCGATACACTTTTCCTCGGACTACAAGTCACTAAAAGTTATATCTCTCTTCATTGGTAAAACCTATAGAAAATATGAATGAGATTTTTGTTAAACACATTTCTATGAACAAAAACCTCTCTCATATTTTCCATTTGACTTTTTTGTTTTTGTTTATGAAACTTTTAGTGCTCGTTTGATACACTTTTCCTCAGACTGTAGCTCACTAAAAGTTAGATCTCTCTTTATTGGTAATAAATGTGGCAAATCTGAATGATTTTTTTAATCACATTGTTTTGAACAAATAACTCTCTCATATTTTCCATTTGATTCTCTGATCTTTCAAAATTCCTTAAAAACTATCAAAATTTGTTAGTTCCAGAACTAAGCCTGCGAGTTTCAGAACTAAACCTGTGAGTTCGAAACTAAGCCTACGGGTTCTAGAACTAACTGCGAGTTTCAAAGCTAACTTAAAATAATTATAACTTTTGCATATGATCTTGGATTGAGATGATTTGTTTTTTGAACTTGCATATTTTTTTAGAGGAATCTGAATATGAAATTAGATTTGAGTTTAGATATACCATCTATGATCAATTCCACTTTTCCCAACACGGCATTATCTTTACTTTATGGCATGCATACACAAGATATTACATATTTTCTAAAATAATCAAATAGGATTAGTCAACAAAATAGATAAAAAAATATTTATACATAATGAACAAGATATATATCCTATTTAATATCTTAAACAAACTATAAGTTCCTAGATTACATTTAAATCCACTTTCAAACATAACTTGGAAGGATAAAATAATGGTAATTTATGGACAATTTATGTCCTCATCACTCCATTTCCTACTTTAGGGGGGGATAAAGAGGAAAAGATGGCTCAGTGCTAGTGGGTCTAGTGGTTCTGGGGGTGGAGGAAACACAAGAGGAAATATAAGTTCTGGATCTGGTGGGCATGACCCGCACTAGCCCTAGAATATTTATATGGAGATGTCTCTTCATCTTCTAGGATACAAAGGGATTAAATATGAAGCTGAGAATTTTCACATGTGTGAGATAATATGGCACGTAAAGGGGATTAATTCTTCGAACATAAATAAAACTAGTTTACAACTACATTACAAGGGTGCGCACATAGTTGGTATAGGAAATTTGATCTAGACCAGACTTGTGTGGATTATACCATGTTGTAGGATGCTTTCTTAAAATAGATTTATATACTGAGTTTGAGAAGAAGAGCATTAGCATGCCAAAGGACATCAAACATGGTACAGCTGAGAGTGTTTGGGAGTATGATGCATGTTTCAAAGCCCTTCGGTGTAAGTTATCTTATGATATACATATGAGTTAGAATGCTCGGTAGTTTGTTGGAGGACTGATCATGCCTTTTAAAAGGGAAATCTAACACAAGAATTATAAAGATCCACGTGAGGAATTTAAAGCAAATCTGTGTGCTGAGACAGTGGGAAGTGTAGACAAAAGAGTGAGACTGTTTTTAAGGGCCCATATTGAAGTTATGGCTAGATAGTTAGAGAAATTTTCAACTAGTTCAGTGCATGAGACATGTAGTGAAATTTGGTGCACAGATTGTGAATTAGAGGGACATACTAAGGATAGTTGTCCTCATAAATTAGTGTGCACCATTTTGTTGGACTGTGAGATTTGTCACTTAGATCGTGATTCAAGTGGTTTCCATTTTGCAAAATGCGATAAGGGAAAATGTGTCTTGTTATTGCAATATTTGCAGGTCTACCACTCATGATCTTGAGATTTCCAAGTTGATTGATAAGATTTATGATGCCATTGATAATGGTGTGCATCAGATTAGTGTTAAAAATAATTCAAAGGAAAAAGTTGAGCATCATGATGATGAACATAATGAAGGGCGCTCGATGAATTTCGTGGTAAAGGTCGAGGATACCATAGAGTATTTAGAGGCCAAGGTCATGATGGTGGAAGAATTGATTTTACTCATGGAACATGTTATACTTGCAAATCCCTTAATCATTATAGGAACGAGTGCCCTTAGAACATTATTTTTTCTTTTTGTGGGAAGAACCACAACTATGAAGAATTTTTGAACTTGTATGAACACATGAGTAAGAAGAACAAATAGGACACAGTGCGAGAATGGTTAGAATACAACATTTTGTGGAAGATAAATGGATGTTGAAGTTATCACCTGATCCTAAGTTGGTACCAATCAATATCACTACACGCAATACAACTACATGTGTCGGGAGGTTCTAAAGCGTAAGACTGCCATTACAAAGTAGTAGGTACTACATGCTAAGTATCAAGATCCTATACATCATAAGGAGTTTTATAAAGAAACCATGGAAGTTATTAGTAATTTCTAGGGTGAGATACAATGTTTGAAACCAAATTCATTGAATTTATAGCAAAAACATTTTGAGCCTCATCGGATAGATGTTGATGATTTAAAGGAGTTTTGTAAGATGTTGTGACCAGATAACATCATTCATTTGTTGGGGAAATGGTAAAGGGAAACACCCCGCATCCCATACTTGAGCGCAAAAGATAGATTTTACATGCTAACCTTCCTCCTAATAGTTTGGATTATTACAAGGAGATTACTCTAAATGTTGTTGTTGATGGATAGCTTTTGAGTAATCTTTTGATTGATATAGGCATGGAAGTTAATGTACTCATATTGGATACATGGATTCAGATATATAGACCACCATTACAACCTTCTTCAAATGTGTTGTTTATGGAAAATATGACTTAAGCCATGCCCATTGGAGTTTTGAAGGGTGTTAGTATTACTATTTAAGGGGAAAAGTTTCTATGGGGACTTTAAGGTCTAGGCACTTACTGAAGCAAAAACAATTTCAGCATTACTTGGGCTCCCTTTATGTTATGCAAAAACATTGACTTGTGCTTTAATAAAGGTTGCATCAGTTTTGAGAACAAGGAAGAGTGTGTTATTATTCCTTAAAAAAATGGGAAATTTACACCTTATATAGAGCCTTTAAGTGAAGAGAATTTAAAATAATTTACAAGCGTATCATTAGAGATCTAGAATTACTTGAGCCATCAAAGGAAAGAGTTCTCCAGTGGGATGATACACATTCCATAAATTATACTACAAGTGTTGCATGTGATAACTGGGCACATGGAACTTATGAAATGGTTGGGATTGAAGTGAGAAGTGTAGTTATGCATGTAAGTAGGCCATGTTGTGTTCGTCATTTAGGAAGTAACTAGGTACTTAGGTACATTGCCAAAGGAAATCCCGAGGTATTCCTATGCACTATGGAAGTTCAATGGATAGATGAGGTGGAAAGAAGGAATATGCTAGTTTATACTCTATGTGGGACAAAAAGCGTTGGTGGATGGTTCATAGGGACAATATTTTGGAATGGCGAGAGGTGAGAATCACCTTATCTTCTATATTTCTTAGGAGCAATGCACCTACTAAGATCTATGAATTTCATGGTAATGATCTTGTTCAAAACTAATTTTAAAAGTGTGAGAGACTCTAGATAGAGGGGTAGGAAGATTTACCACCTTCATTATGGGTGCACAATCTCTACTTCACCTTGCGAGGTTGCACACATGCATGGTATGTTTATGTAGAGTTGAATAGAGAGACCGCAATTGGTAAGAATCGACAATGGTATGATTCAAACCTTTGACTATTTTTCCACAAAACCACTTTGGTGAATGAGGTGTTACAGGTTATGAAATGTTTGACTATGGGAGATAGTTCAAATTTTTAGGAGCTTATTCAAGATTTAATTGGTGATTCAGACCCGGAGGTGTTATTTGAAGAAGAATAAGAAACATATGCAAAACAAAGCATGGGTGTGCCACCTAGAAAAATAAAAGGGAAAGATGGTCAATGTCATTGATGATGAAGACGTGTAGAATCTAGATGATGAGCATACAAAGGGTATGTTTTAGGTCTTACATAGTGTTAATGAGAAGGTGCATGCTTACCATGAGCCTATGAAAACTAAAAATCTCAACATTAGAACAAATGTTGAACCTAAGGAGGCCATTATTGGAGATTATTGGTATGACTCGAGATTGCTAATATAATTGAGTTGTTGAGTGACTTCCACAACTTGTTCCTAGATTCTATCATGAACTGAAAGGGGTACATGAATCTTTGGGTGAGATGAGAATAAATCTAAAGGAAGGTGTGTGCCTAGTTAGGAAGAGCCCTTATAGGATGAATCCTAACCTGCGCATCAAGGTGAAGGAAGAAATTGATAAGATGCTAAATTTTGGAATGATTGAGCCCAATGAGGAGTCATAATGGGTTAGCCATATGGTTATTAGTATAAATAAAGATGAAAAAATCAAAAATTGTGTGGATTATAGGGAGTTAAATTTTTCATGTGTAATAGATCCTTTTTCCACGCCTTTTACTCAAGAAATATTGGTAGGCGTTTCAGGGCACAAGATCTACTCCTTTCACTAATGGATTTTCGGATATCATTAGGTAAGGATAGCTAAACAAGATCAAGAGAAGAAAACTTTCACCATTGAGCGGGGAAGTTTTGCATACATGGTTATGCCTTTTGGGTTGAAGAATACACTTGTAGTATTTTTGTGCATTGTTGTGCATGCATTCCAAGATTTTATTCACAAGTTCTTGTAGGTTTATCTGGATGATTGGACAATCTATGGGATCATGAAGGATCTTTGTGATACCTTAAGGATTATGTTTGAGAGATGTAGGAAATTTAGCATCTCCTTAAACATCAAGAAGTGTGTGTTTGATACACCTTTTTGTACTTTTCTAGGATATATCATCTGTAAGGAAGGATTATTAGTGGATCCTGCTAAGGTTTCGTTATTTTGGGCCTAGAGGAACCTACTAGCTAGAGCAAGGAGTGCATATTCTTAGGGTACACAGGATATTACGGGATTTTCATCAAATGTTATGCCAAGATCGGTGTGCCCTTAGAGGAATTGTTGAAGGGTAAAGTTAAGTTCCATTAGGATGAGGCGCAACAACACATGTTTGAGAAATCGAAGAAATGACTTACTACAAAGTGCCTATTTTATGCTTACCTTCATGGGACTAAGCCTTTTCATGTGCATGTGGATGCCTCGGCATGGCCATTGGCATGGTATTATCCTAGCCTACATACGATATTGTTGATCATCCTATAACTTTTGCGAGAATAGAATTACACAACTACAAAGCATGAGGCTTTGTCCATGGTTTATGTATTGTATAAGTTTATACAATACTTGTTAGCAACACCCTTTATTTTCTATGCAGATCACATGGATTTGAACTACTTGGTGAACAAGCCCATTTTATGCCTATTTTCTGTTATTTTGGGCTTAGAGGAACCTACTAGCTAGAGCGAGGAGTGCATATTCTTGGGGTACGCAGGATATTAAAGGATGTTCATCAAATTTTATGCCAAGATCGGTGCACCCTTATAGGAATTGTTGAAGGGTAAAGTTAAGTTCCATTAGGATGAGGCGCAACAACACACGTTTGAGCGAAGAAATGACTTACTACAAAGTGCCAATTTTACGCTTTCCTTCATGGGACTAAACCTTTTCATGTGCATGTGGATGCCTATGACATGGCCATTGGCATGATATTATCCCACCTACACACAAGATTATTGATCATCCTATTTATTTTGTAAGTAGGAAGTTAACTTCTTTAGAATAGAATTACACAACTACAGAGTGCGTGGATTTGTCTATGGTTTATGCATTGCATAAGTTTCGACAATACTTGTTGGAAACACCCTTTATTTTCTATGCGAGATCACATGGATTTAAACTACTTGGTGAAAAGCCCATTTTGTAGGGGCACATATGTCATTGGATACTGTTGTTTCAGGAATTTGAATTTATAGTTGTGGTGAAGCCAAACAAGATTAATTATGAACTAGATCATTTATCAAGGATTAATACAGGTGAGGACGTGTAGAGAATTGAAGACATAATGTCAGATGCATAGGTATTCATATTGAACCATGTGCCATCTAACTTAAAAGATATTTTTGTCTTTTTTTGAGTAGGTGTGGCGCTTGAAGGAATGAAAATCTTGGAAAAGAAACAACTTGTTATAAGTGCAGCATCTTATATGTTGATTAATGGAGACTTATACAAACTAGGTCAAGATGAAGTTTTGCACCACTGTGTACGTGAATATGACCATGAATCTCTTATTGAGGAGGCTCATGTTTGTATTTTAGGTGGACATTATGTAGGAGAAGATACCATACACAATATTCTATTGGTTGGTTTGTGGTGGGAAACATTGTGTAAATATTGTAAAACGTGTTATAAGGCATGTGACCATTGTCGGCACCTTGGAAATTTTGGGCATAGAGTTTAGATGCCTTTAAGGTCTATTGCTAGTGTAGAACCATTTGAAAAATGGGTAATTGACTTTATGATTCCTATTCCCCCACCCATGCATTGGTCTAGATTGCACTATATTATCACTTGTATAAATTATCTTTTAAGGTGGGAAAAGAGGAACATACAAAGGATTGCAAAACCACTACAACAATAAGATTTATGTGGGAAACCCTTATCGGTAGATATGGTTGTCCTTTGAGTTTAACAAGTGATAGGGGTATCCATTTCCTTAATGAGACCATTAGGATACTATTGGCATAATTTATGGTAGCACACCATAAAACAACACCTTATCACCCTCAAGAAAATGGAACTGTTGAGGCCTTTAAAAAGATATTGAGCCATACCTTAACTAAAAAATTTGATGTTGGAAGGAAAGAATGAGATGAAAAAGTATCTCGTTATACTTTGGTTATGCATGACAACCTACAAGAGGTTGAATAATGCCACACCATTTCTATTGGTGTTTTACGCAGAGGTCATTCTACCGATGGAATTCATATAACCTTATTTGTGCATTACACATGTAGGAGGTTTGAATGATAATAAATCACTTGAATAACATATTAAGAAATTGATGTAGTTGGATGAAATGCATGCTATAGCAGGATGGAGTTAGAATTAAGAAAAATCCAAGAAGAAGGCATGACATGATAGGTATATTAAGGATAAGATGCTTGAAGTTAGACAAATGGTTATTTTTATGACTCAAAGTTCTTGTGCCACCCTAGGAAGCTTAATGTGCTTTGGTTGGGACCATATGTTATAAATTATATACTTGATTTAGGTGCATTCCAATTAGAGATGTTGGATGGAATACCATTTCCCGAGTTACTTCAATGGGAGTAGGCTAAAGACCTACTATAAGTATGTCCACTTGGTGTTTGTAATAATGAAATAGTTCCATTAGATTATATTTCCTTAAAATCATTTATTTTATATGTGTTTCATTTCATTGTTTTTATGCTTTGTCAATTTAGTTTAGTGTTTTTGTAATAAGTGTTCTTGCACACCAAAAGATGATTACTATTTAAGTGTTTTCATGTGTAGAGGACCACACATACCTTTAGTGTGGGGTAATGTTGAGAATAGAAAAATGACTAAGTCCTAGAAAAAATGTTAGTATGCAGAAGACACTGAAGAAGAAAGGCGCAAGAGGAAGTGTGTGCGAGACATGACAAGGTTGCATGCAACATGTAATCACTTGTCTAGTTTTGTATATGAAGATAAATTTAGAATTGGAGTGTTGACCAAGAAAGGTTTTGAAGACAATATTAGAACATGGAGACTTACGGATTAAGAAAAGACTATTTTAGGTGAATGGAGGGTCAATTGACATGTAGAGCTTTGGACCTAATAATAGGATCTGAATGAGAGTTAACTAAAGTAGATATATTGGTAGAAAGCTTACATGCTTTTTATAATTAGCTTATAGTGACACATGGATATTATTAGCATGTACTCTATTTTTTAAAGGTGCATGGGTGGTGAAGGGAAAGTCCCCACCCTATAAATATGCATTGATTTGCATAGTTTGGTATCATGATCACCACTTTGTAATTGAGTTATTTTGATGGATTATGTGTGCGCATGACTCATGGTGACATTGTTATGTATGTAAGAAGATTTTGTGTTTTACTCAATTAATATAATGGATTTATGCCACTATATATTGATTGGATATGCATTTTTACCGGTTCATTTATGGAAAATCTTATTATAGTTATTGTTTAAGTAATCTTGCATATGGCTAAGATCTAGATCTGGTTCATGCATTGTGGTTTGATTGACTATTCTTTATGGATCTAGAATATCTATTAAATCATGCTAACTTTGTGAAAAAGTTGACATAAAAGAGGTACCTGGTACCCTTGTGCACTTCAGGTGAGCACTCAGCTTAGGCTGAGTGATGTGCCAATGTGCCTTGGGATTTTATGGATGAAATCTAGGCTACACCATATGATCAACACTATAAATCAAGATTCAATATCATTACCTAAACCCATTGTCTCTTCATTCATTATACCCATTTCTAATTAAAATTCTACTACTACCATAAATTCACCATCTACACCTATCTTTACATCTATCACAACTTCATCAACTACGTATATAATATCAAACCCATACCAATTTCAATTTCACCTACTTTCCCACTTATATCTAAGTCTACATCCACTTCTATCACATTTATTTCTTCACCTAAACTTTCTCCAACACCCATCATAATACCCTCATCACATGTCCCTACATCTATTCTTATCTCTACAACCATGTCAACTACTATGACCATACCTACATCAACATTTGAACCCATATCTACAACCGTTCCATCCCTAATACCTCTATGTGCACACCCTCATTTGATACGAATAATACGATACTATTATCTCATCAACATGTCTAATTACCCCTCTATTGACAAACCATAGACATAAGTATTCTATAATCCCTTTTGATTTCATCAAACATATCATATGAAAACCAATTCCATCTTCATTTTACATATCTACAATGCAATCTACATTACCAAGTTCATCCTCTCAAGAACCTCTAGTTGAAATTGTTTTCATTCCTACCAAAGGTAAATCCTCATAGAAAAATCTAAGAACCTTAACACCCCCATTCAAAAATCCCTCACACACCCACACAAAAATTTAGAGCTCCCTACTCCTAATTCTAATCTCCCTAAGAAATCTAATGACACATCATCACTTTTAGGGGAATCTCTATCCATATTATGACAATGCCCTTTATCGAATACCTCTATCATCAATAAAATAAAATAAAAACAATCTAATCCTCTTTCCAAATAAATTCTTCCTTCAAAGTCATCCATACCTCCAATTTTTGAATCCAAACTATCAAAATAACAAATCATCAAAACCGAATCTAAATCATCCAATCCTCCTCTTAAAAATAAATCCAAATAAAAAATAGACACTTCCTCTTCCATATCTCAATCTGATTCAAAGGTTTCCATGAATCCTTATAAAAGTAAAGAACCTCTTTTACCATCTTCCACCATGCCTAAATCTAGTTCATCTACAATCCACACCACCCATTCTTCAACAACTTTAATTGGTTCCTACGTAGAAGTCCTTCAATGTCTAATACAAGCATCTGCAATCACACTTCCTCTCATAAAATACAATGAATCACAGTGGGGAAAAACCATCATGGTTAGATTATAATGTTATTTGTACCTACCATACTACCCCTAGACATGACAGTAAACATTACAAGGCCCTCCAAACCATCATCCACAATCTCATTCAAGAAGATGATCTTCTCATCAAATGGTATCTCCCTCTTTCATCTCGTAGCTCATCCATAATAAATCCCACTTCTCTGTCCCAATATTCATCTACTAAGACTTATAAATCTCCTCATTCATCTAGAACCTTTGTTTTCATTCCTCCTTCAAACACTACTTCTCCCAAATAAGGTCCTCCTCTCTTTATCAATGCCATTTGGATTGCCACTCATTCTCATCCCCATGACTGTAAACAACATTTTCCATCCAAATCTAAGGTTATTTTCACCACTCCCTCTAGAGATCCTACTCCCCCTTCTTCATCAAAAGATAAATTGTCTATCTCGCTGCTGCCCCATGGTCTGTTGATATTGAACAAAGAAATGTGAAATAACTTCATCTATCCCTAGTCAATGTGTCACTCTATGAGCTAGTCCAAAGCTCCCCCAATCATAGATAATATCTCATGGAAGCTATATAACAAATTCCTACCTACCTATAGCAACAATAATCAACCTTTTGCAACCCTTATTGGATCACTCATTGTTTTTCCCACCATATCTATTAACAATTATGAGATTCTAGACATATCATCAGAAGACCATGACACCCCACTTTTCATCATAGTGCATATTAATTATATATGCATTCGATGTTCTATGATAGAAAATGGAGCCAGTATAAATATCGTCTCATACAAAAATTTGATCAACTCAAGCTCCCTTATTCTATTATCTCCCAATATCTCGCCGTCCTTCATTCCTTTAATAATGCCCTTACTCTCACCTTAGGAAAAGTCATTCTCCCTATTCACGTCGGTGAAAAATAATCGATGAGGTCTTCTATATCATAAGGGGAGTTTTAATATAGTATCCTACTTTGACAACCATGCATTCACACCATGCATTATGTTCCTTCTAACCTTCATTGTTGTATTAAGTATGAACATGAGAATAAATTTTTAACTCTCCTATAAACACTCCTCCATTCAAGTCATTTCACATGGCTTACCGACCTAATGACATGATCATCCATGAAAAATACTCTTCGAAGCATCCATTTCTACATCTAAGATTCCTAATAATGACTCTTTAGACAAAGTGATGGATCATCTCTCACTACAGAGAGTATCACCTTCTCACACTCAATGATTTTCCATCAACTCATCAATATGGAAAACCCAAAAATATCTAATGTATCAATATAATGTCCAAAATGTCATTTCATTGGGTTCACCTTATATTTGAACTAGTCTAATCTATCGAGGAATCAACCACCCTTCTCACATTAATGCTCAACCGCACGCTAAACCTCACACCAACGAATTTGCATTTATTTACAACAAATCCTTTTCCTATAATTAAATCCACCATTGTGCATCAAAAGGGTTTAAAATGGGGCACCATGAACAAGGCATACATAAACTCATCATCGATCAATCTCGTAAGCCCCATGAGAAGTTTGGATTAGTATTTAAGGAACAACCTACCGAATCTCTTGCACCTTCTTCATCCTCATCTCCGATGGAAATCGGCTCTCATTCTCCACCCAATAATCCCATGGATACGAGATGAAAGCGTGTCTATTTCCTCTAGATTTTTAAATCTCCACAATCACTTTAGGGCCACTCATTTATCAATTTAAAGGTGAAACTAGGTTCCTCCTCTTCAATTTCTAGATATAGTAGAGTAATATTCCCATACCATTGACATTACTAAATGCATCAAAAAATACTCCATCCTTTCCTATATGGGGGCATAATATTATGTTGTCATACAAATGTGCAATAAGGAAATTATCAATTTTTGAGCATGAAAACTATACCCCAGTGTTAATTTTTTCAAGTCTTATAATTCCAAGACACCTCGGGTCTATCTAGTCATTCCAAGTGACCTCTCGATTAAAATTATCTTATCCCTCTAGGTGATTTTAAGAGTTCATTAAAACCGTAAGCTACATGTAGTTTTGGGAAGGGCTATCACTGACCTTCCTAGGTTTGGATCAACCTCATGGAGCAGAGCGAAAGAGCCAAAATGTAAATGGAGATGATTTAAAGGTATTGGAACATCATGGAAATTATTCAAGAATATTACGGAAGGTCTCAGAGAAGTTGGGGCAATTTCACCAAAATTAGGGTTCATAGGCCTAGTTAGTGCATAGGCCAAAATAGTTGTTCAGCTTTAGAAGGTGATTCTGGGAGCTCCAGATAGAGTTAGAAGAAAAAAAACATCACCGGAAATAGAATTATAATTCATACAAGATGGTGAAAACATTTTTTCACAAAGCACTTTGGAGCATTGGTTTTGCAGTAGTTTTTATCGTGTATAGGTGGAGTACCAAATCAAAATTCCTCTTTTCACATATTAAATGGAATAATCAATACATGATGACCACACCATTGGATTCCAAAGGTCATTTCAAGTCAAGATCATATAAATTATTTCCAAAACAATCCATTGGGATCTTAAGTTATCATCATCCAGATTTGTCCTCTTAGAGCGAGTTCGGGAGTTAGTCAAATTTTTGGAGGAAACATGTCAGCTCCAAGAGCCTGGTGGGATTTATTTTCCCTAATGTTCCTCAGGGTTAGGGAAATAAATCTTGGAAAAATGTTCTCAGCCGCATGTGACTTTTAAAATTGTCAACTTAGCCCCCGAGTATAATTTGGAGCTCAAATTCCCGCCGTCGGATCTCCACTTCATTTTCAGCTCCGGGATCACCATAGAATTTGATGTCCCTTGCATCCTTCACATTTTAGTGACATCAAACCTTGAAAAATGTACCCATCCCCCTAGGAGAGACTTTTTCTCACCCATGTGACACACTTCCAACCCCTCGGTGCTAATTTTCTAGCTCTCACTCCCGACGTCGATTGATACCGTGTGTCACCTCCTTGTTCACCATGGAAATTGATATCCCTTAGGTACATTTGAGGTGAGGAAATTAAAGGAGAATAAAATTTTCCCATCCCCTTATGTGCTTTTTTTTGAATAATTTTAATATGGAACTTAGCTTTTATTACCCCCATTTTTCTTCACAACTTCGCATGGCTTTGTTTATGATTGTCGGACACCCGGTCCACCATTGTTGAACCTTGAACTAGGTATATGAAAGAAATATTCTCCTCAAATCAATGAAAATGCATAGGTCTTATGGGAATGATTGGTCAAAATTGTTGAAGAAACTAAGAACGAGGAGAAAATGAAGATTTTTTACTAGATAACCATGAAGTCACCAATCAAAAAATCTTCATATCTTGCAAGATACAAGTTAGATTGAGGTTTTATATTTTGCAGAATTCCAAAATTTTCAACATGATCAAGATGCAAAAAATGGGAGGCCGTATTATTCCCTGAAACATTTGTTCCAACTAAATTCCCATCTCATACACTGACTCACATTTTTCATATTTCCCATCAATCTGACAATGGAAACGAGCTAAAAACTTGCACATGGGCTCCAAATGAAAAAACTATCACAAGTGGAGTTGTTTTCATTGTGAATGGAGACAAAAACTAGACCTAAAAATTTCAAGCTCCATTAATGGCCACCATGGCAGCTTCGTGCTTAAAGCCACTACCAGTGAAAATTTTAAATTTTATTTCCAAGCATTCTAGTGAGCAAAATCATGTGGAATTTCGAGGAAGTGATCATGACAACAAGAAAATTCCAAAAAATATGTTACGTTGTAAAATGAGTAGTGTAAATCAACTTTCTAAAAATAGTAAGTTTTCCTATACATACTCGCTATGTTTGGAAAGTCATCATCAAAAGTGGCTATGGAAAAGGCAGTGTGCACTGAAGATTACCAAGAATCTAGAATGATTGTTTGGAGCAAAAAATAGTGAAAATGACCACTTACTAAAAATAGTAAGTTCCCTATATGGGTGTTTATTAAAAGTAGTACGTCAACCCAAGAAGTGAATGAGGCAAAGGTAGTGTACACATTATTGAATAAGGGAGTTAATCACATCAAGATGGTCAAGAAGAGGAAAAAATCACCTCTCACTAAAAATAGTAAGCCTTCCATCTGGACACTTACTATTAATAATAAGTTACACTCAAAGGGTAGTTTTGGCACAATGGGACATAGAGGGATGATCATTCAGGATCATCCATGGGAATTGCTTATAAGGAATCTGAGACTCATCTCAGGGAATTCAACAGTGTTTTTCAATACTCACTAGATGGTTTAGGTCACATGTATATGATACACAGGGTCAAAATTGTTGTCATCAACAGAACATTTGACAACTTGACAAGTGTCTCTGAGAAAATATGAAGGAATTTCTTAGGGTATAAAGAGTCTGGAGATGAAAATTTCACTATAGTGGAACACCTCATCAGATCATCTAGAAGGAGATGCAGAATTCATCGAAGGAATATTATTCATCATCAATATTTCTTCCCCCTTCTTCTTCCTTATTTATCTCCTCTCTTCTCTCCCCCTAATTTATC
This sequence comes from Taxus wallichiana var. yunnanensis, assembly GCA_018340775.1. Taxonomy (NCBI): domain Eukaryota; kingdom Viridiplantae; phylum Streptophyta; class Pinopsida; order Cupressales; family Taxaceae; genus Taxus; species Taxus wallichiana. The sequence continues at coordinate 204,324,787 of CM031243.1, forward strand.
TCTCCTCCATGTTCTAATTCTTTTTGGAGGTGAAATTATTAGATTTAATTTCATGAAATTAAAAATAAACTTTATGCTTCTAATGTAAAAGTCACCTTTATGTTATAAAAAGGGACTTAATATTCTCCTAGGAAGTTGAAATTTTTTAAGTTACACAAGGACATATGAAAATCCATAGGGGGTAGATGATGATTCATCTCTCATTATATAAATTATAAATTCATTCTCTTTTCAAGGGGTTGGTAATTGATCTTGTAAACTCAAGAAGTGCATTTTAATTCGAGAAAGCAAAGGAGATAGCCATTTTCTTCTACTTTCCTCCACTCTCTAATTTCTTCCATTCCTACACTATGTACAAATTTTTCTTAAGAAATCAAAACAACAAGGAGGAGTTTCTATATTTCTTTTACTAAGGGTTTTCTTGATACTTTATCATCAATAAATTCTAATAGATATTTTTTTATTTGTAGAGTTGTTTCTTCTCATGAATGCATGTGTTGAAATTTATGACTAGTGTGTAGAGGAGTATGATTTTCTACCTGCAACATTAGTTCTCCTACCTCATTTCTGACTCCCCTTCCCCTCTTTACAAAAAAATTCTTCCCTAGTAATATATTTATAGATTTTCGACAGGGTCAGTGGAGTGCCCTTGTTGGATCCCCAACCTTAAGGCCACCTGGAGAAAACTAACTTTCAACCACACATCCATATATGGAAGCTACACCAGTTAAGTAGAGGAAATTAGACACCCAGATCATTGGCAAGATAATCACCAATTTTTCCCTGATAAATTTTCTCACCAAAATTTTTTGGAACCCATTATGGGGTAGACTTAGCAGCATCTGCACCCAAAATATGATTGTAAGGTCCAAAAATTTAAAATCAAATCAAATCAGAATATTGAGAAAACAAAAAAAATAGACTTCATGAAAATCCATTGCTTTGAAAGATACATTGTCAATCCCTACACGTGACTTTTGATATTCCCACTTCAAGAATTTATAAAAGCTAGCTGAAGGAAGATACTCTAGGTTGAACATGTCGAGAGGTGGTGTTTATTCCAATTTTGAGGCTTTGAAAAATCAGAAAGAATGAATTAGAGACAATCCATACTTCTTATGTCAAGCCTCCTCTCCATATAGATCTTCAATAAGTTCACTTGGAAATCCTATCCAAACTCCTGTTGATACTCCCCTTTCCAATTCTCCCATTCTTTAACCATCGTTGAGCATTGAGTTCCTAGAAGAAGAAGAATTTGAAGAAGAATTTTCTCAAGTAAAAATGAAGTAAAAATAAAGGTGGATGAAGTAGAAAGACCTCAACCCATTGTCCCATGGGGAAGAAATACAGGCCCATTCACTCTTGAACTACCTATTCATTATCTACCAACAAGTTCTGTAAGAAATTTCCAAATTTCAAAGGTTGTGGCACACAACTCCCTAAAGAGCACATACCAGCCTTTAGAACATCATGTGGGATTCTTGGTGTCCAACACAAAGATGTTGTTGTAAGATTATTCATGTAGTCTCTCCAAGAAAAAGAAGTGGAAGGGTTCTATCTCCTACCTTCCTGATCCATCACTTGTTGGAATGACATCAAAAATAATTTTGAGGAAAGATTCAGATTTACTAAGGACTGTCATGACCTCTTGGTGCAGTTGGCTCAAATGAATAAAGGAGAAGGTGAAATTATGAGAGACTTCGTGGATCATTTTGAATGGTTTCTCCACAGGATACCTAAAGAGGATTCACCATCTGAAAATAATGTCAAGAGATTATTCATCAATGCTCAATCACCAAAGGTAGGATTTCTCCTACGAAGAGTTCAACCAAGGAACATTGTAGAAGCACAAAGGATGGCCATTGAACTTGATGATGATCTCATCCTCTCTAGAAAGATCAAGAATCATCAAAGGGAAAGACACAACATCCTAGAGATGAGAGAACAAATCCATTACTGCAAAATTGGTGAATGAGATGATGTCATTGAAGAGGGAAATATTTGAACGAGTTTCTTCTCAAATAAGCAATGGAAATCAGATTACAGGAGCACCCTGAAGGATTTTCTTGGAGGCCCCACCTATTAATGCAAATTTTAGGAGTAAAGAAAATGAAGAGGATCTTGAACTAGAAATTCAAGTTGATGATTTCCTAGAAAATGATGAGTTTGAGAACGATACACAAATCAGATTCTGTGTGAGTTTTGTGGAGGTGAAGAAGAAAATGAAGAATATGCTCCCATTTTCTCATGTGTGGTATTCACTCATTCTCACTCTGAGAAAGGAACATCTCCCTCAATTGCTACAAATAAAAAGAAGACTAAAGATCCTCATGTGGAGACTCTATAAAATAAAATAACCAGTTGAGGATCTCCACTCCCACTCTCCATGGAGTGTGCATTATTGAAGCCTGATCTTGTAGCAAGTAAGAAGGCTCCCATAATTCCAAGTATTCTGATGCCTCTTCCAAATCTAAATCTAAATCTAAATCTACCCCTGTAAAATCTAGTACTTTGAAAGCCCCTAGTGTACCTTTCAAAATACCCTCTAGTCCTAAAAAATCTACTCCTTCCAAACATGTCATAAATCCAAAAGAATTCCCTTTATCACCTTTTGCGCATCTTCTCCTTTTGACTTCATAGAATATGTGAACAAATCCAAATTGTAAATTACTGAAACTAAATATTTATGAACTCATCCCGAATAATTTGTGAGGTTCGTCTGATATATTAGGAGTGGTAGTTTAACACCCAATGTTGTAACACCCAATTCTAAAGGAGTAATACAAAACCCACCCACGCCTCCCTCATAGAACACGATTTCCTTGAGCTTGTCCAAGACTGACAAGGTCAATCCTCTCTATGTATCCCTTCTTGTTGGAGAATATATGCTAAACAATTGTCTAATAGATTCTAGTTCCTCGAGAAAATTTCATGCCTTTAAAGGTCACCAAGGCTCTCAAACTCACCATGATCCACTCGGTGGCTCTTGTTACACTTTGGAGTAAAAATAGGTCATACTTGTAGGGAAGGTCAAAGATGTATAAATGGCTCTTTCCATATTTCCAGAAAAGAAAGTTTCAACAATGATTTTGGTAGTAGACATCCCAACCTCGTTCAAAATGTTGCTAAGTATAAGTTTCTGCTAAGACTTGAGAGGGAAAATTTAGATGAATTAGTGATCCACAACCATACCAGTGAAGGGAAACATGGAGAAATTGATTCTCGAGAATAAGATGATGTGAATGGTACGAAAGTATGGAAGCCTAGAAGCTAACATTTTTACCAAGATAGCAGGTGGATGAATCACTTTATGACAACCAAGGAGGAAGATGATATTCCCATCTTGATAGGGTGAGACATTCCTTCCTAGAGAGGCATGGACCTTGAAGAATCATTGGGGAGATTTGAGTTATAAGAGGGCATCCTTCAATTTCTGTATGATGCAAACCATGAAGAAGATGAAATGGTTCTTAATTATTTTCAAGCAGAAAAATCAGCTTATGTGTTTATCCATGATGAGGAGTTATTCTCATTCCCATTTGGGGATGAAGATGACCTCATCCAAGCCATCTATGGAGAAACAATACCATCTTGTGATGAACCCATGAAATTTTTGAAGGAACTACCTGTACAAGAACTGCTTAGATCCACAGAAGAAACTAAAGATCCTGAGCTCAGTATCGAACTCTTGATGCAATCCATGAACCTACAAGATAAGTGTGAATCTGATTTGAAAGATTCAATCAATGTGAAGGTTAGCCATGTTGAAACAAAAAAAGATGAGAAATATGATGCCCCCTAAGCCAATGATTGATGGATGCAACGATGAAATGGAGATATTTTCTTTACCATTTGAAGAAGAAGAATATTTCCATGATGAAGAAATTGAAACAAGGAGTGTTAAGGCATTTGAATTTTAATCTCCTCTTGATGAATGATTGATAGAATGTATTGATTCCCAATATAATGAAATAATCCCTCCAGATAGTTTCCTTGAGCTATAAAATCTAGATTTTTTGAAGGAATACAAAGATAAGATGTAGGAAGTAATAATGGAGATCTTTGTGCAAGGACTATTGGATGTAATAGAATTTTTGGAAGACCCCAAGCTGATTCTTGATCTCTTAACTCATGTCACGGCCATACAAGAAAATTATGAGGTTGCTTCCAATTCTTCCGTCAGTACTTAATCACCTCATAATGGAGTAGAGAAAAGGGATAAGTTTGAGGTTTCTCATGGAAAAGAAGTCAACAAGTATAGACCTGGGAAAGAAAAGAATCTAGTATATTCAAGTAATTTCAACAAAAATAATCCCTTGGGCAGAAATAGCATGCTCAATGAAGAATCAACTATGTTGATAAACATGGAAGGCAACTGGCACTATGAAACTAATTTCAAAGATCGTGAAGGAAGTGGAACTTCCAAGTGAAGACCTGAGCATCAAGAATCTCATGTGGACTCACTCCTACAAAAACACAGACATTCATAAAAACACCCACTTTCATAAATAGTTAAGGAGAGGAGGCTACTTTTTGGAACCATTCAATGGCTTCGTAGAACAACATCACTCAGTGTTTCCCACTCAAGGGTAACTTTTGAGGAATGAAAATTACTTCAGTGAAAGCGGGTCGTCTCCTGACTTGTACCATAGGTGATTTCTAGGGGTTTTCTCTTTTTTTGTGTTGTGTGTTTCCTTTCTATGATTTTTTTGTGTGTGCATGTGTTTTCCTTCTTCACTCTCTCTCTCTCTCTCTCTCTCTCTCTCTCTCTTGTTGTAAGTTTTACATGACTCCGCAAGGCCCAATGGATAAGGCATTGGTCAATGGATTATATGGTCTAATCTTGAGATTTTAGATTCTCCATGTCATGTCTTCACTATTCTCAGTCCATGTCATGTCCCCAAGCTAGAGTCAATTGTTGTCATGCAAATGTGCAACAAGGAAATTAACAATTTCTGAGCATCACAACCATCCCCTGTGTTAACTTTTTCAAGTCCTATCATTCCAAGACACCTGGGTCTATCCAAGTAATTCAAGTGACCTCCCGATTAATATTATCTCACCCCCTAGGTGATTTAGGAAATTCCATTCATTCCCTCTAGGTGATTTTAGGAGTTCATTAAAAATTGCAAGCTATAGGTAGTTTTGGGAAGGGCTATCACTGGGCTTCCTAGGGCTGGAGCAACCTCATGGAGCAGAGTGGAAGAGCCAAAATAGACATTGAGGTGATTCAAAGTTCTTAGGACATCAAGGAATTTATTGAATAAGATTCTAGAAGGGCTCAGAGAAGTTGGGGTAGTTTCACAAAAATTAGGGTTCACAGGCCTAGTCAGTACACAGGCCAAAACAACCACTAAGCTTTATAAGGTGATTATAGGAGCACTGAATAGAGTTAGGAAGGAAAAAAAAATCTCCAAAAATATAATTCCAAGCCCTACAAGATGGTGAAATTATTTTTCTCAAAACACTTTGGCGCATTAGGTCTGCAAGCAGTTTTTCTCAGGAATAGGTGGAGTACCAAATCAAAAATCCTCTTTTTCAGGAATAAAATGGAAGAATCAAGACATATGACCACCACCCTTAGATTCAAAAGGACATTTATAGTCAGGATCATATAATTTTTTTATGAAAAATTTCATTAGGAGCTCAAGTTCTTATCATCACAAGTTGTCCTCTTGGAGTGAGTTTGGGAGTTAGCCAAATTTCAGGAGGACACATGTCATCTCAAGGAGTATGGTGGGGTTTTGTGTCCTTAAATTCCCTTAGAATTGGGAAAATCAACCTTTAAATAATACTCCCATCCCTCATGTGACCTACGGAACCCCATGTGACCTTCGGGATTGTTAGCTCAGCTCCCGGGTGCAATTTGGATCTCAAATTCCCGCCGTCATATCTTCACCACGTGTCGCTCTAGGATCTCCATGGAATTTGATGTCCATCATGTCTCTCACACTTCAGGGACATAAAACCTTTAAAAATTCACCCATCCCTCGGGAGATACTTTTGTTCACCCATGTGATCCACTTCTAGCCCCTTAGTGCTGATTTTCTAGCTCTCACTCCATGTCGTTGGATCAATGCCACATGTCACCTTCTTTCTCACCATGGAAATTGATTTCCTTGCATCTATTTGAGGTGAGGGAAGTCAAGGAAAATAAAATTCACCCAAATCCTTTTGTGCATTTTTTGAATAATTTAAAATCTAGCACTTGACCATTATTTCCCCATTCTTCTTCACAGCTTGCCATGGCTTTGTTCATGAATGTTCAAACACCCGGTCTACCATTTCTGAACCTCAAACTAGGTATATCATAGAAATATTATCCTCAAATCCATGAAAATGAATATGTATTAGGGGAATTATTGGTCAAATTTTTTTAAGAAATGAAGAACAAGGAGAAAATGAAGTTTTTTTGCCAGATAACCATGAAGTCACCTAATCAAAAAATATTCATATCGTGTAAGATACAAGTCAGATTGAGGTGCCATATTTTGCAGACTTCTAAATTTTTCAACATGATCAAGATGAAACAAACACAAGGCCGAATGGTTCCCTGAAACATTTTTTCCAACAAAATCCCCATTTCGTGCACTGACTCACATTTGTTAGATTAACCATCAATCCCACAATGGAAACAAGCTAAAAAATTGGACACATGCTCCAAATGAAAAACCTATCACAATGGAGTTGTTTTCATTATGAACGGAGATAAAAATAGACCTACAAATTTTGAGCTCCATTAATGGTTGCTATGGAAGCTTTGTGCTCGAAGCCACTACTAGGTGAAAATTTTAAATTTTACTTCTAAGCATTATAGTGAGCGAAATCATGTGAAATTCAAAGGAAGTGATCGTGACAACGAGTCGATTCCAAAAAAATATGTTATGTCAAAAACCAAGCAATGGAAATCCACTTTCTAAAAATATTAATTTTTCCTATACATGCTCGCTATATTTGGAAATTCATCATCAACATCGGTTATGGCAAAGGCAGTGTGCATTGAAGATTACCAAGAAGCCAAAATGATTGTCGAAGCATAAAACAGTTAAAATGACCACTTACTAAAAATAGTAAGTTCCCTATATGGGTGCTTACTAAAAATAGTAAGTCAACCCAAGAAGCGGCTAAGGCAAAGGTAGTGTGCATAGGATTGAATGAGGGAGTTCATCACATCACGATGGTCAAGAAGATGAAAATCACCTCTCACTAAAAATAGTAAGCCTTCCATCTGGAAACTTACTATTAATAGTAAGTTACACTCAAAGGGTAGTTTTGGCACAATGGGACATAGAGGGATGATCATTCAAGTCAACACCATCATTCAGGATCATCCATGGGAATTTCTCATAAGGAATCCGAGACTCATTTCGGGAATTCAACAGTGTCTTTCGACACTCACTAGATGGTTTGGGTCACAGGTATATCATACGCAAGGTCAGAATTGCAGTCATTGGCTAGAACAATTCATTCAACTTGACAAGTGTTTATGAGAAAAGATGAAGGAATTTCTCAGGGTATAAAGATTTTGGAGATGCAGAGTTCACTATAGTGGAACACCTCATCGGATCATCTAGAAGGAGTTCTGACTTCATCAAAGGAAAATTATTTGTCATCAATGTTTCTTCCCCCTTCTTCTTCCTTCTTTCTCTCCTCTCTTCTCTTCCCCTACTTTCTCTCTCCTCCATGTTCTAATTCTTCATTGGGGGTGCACTTTTTAGATGTCCTTTAATGAAATTAAAAAAAAACTTTATGCTTCTAATGTAAAATTCACCTTTATGTTATAAAAAGGAACTTAATATTCTCCTAGGAAGTTGAAATTTTTATGTTTCACAAGGACACATGAAAATCCATTAGGGGGTAGATGATGAGTCATCTCTCATTCTATAAATTTTAAATCCATTCTCTTTTCAAGGGTTAAAAATTTATCTTGTAAACTCAAGAGTGCATTGTACTTAGAGAAAGAAAATGAGATAGCCATTTCTTCTACTTTCCTCCACTCTCAAATTTCTTCAATTCCCACACTATGTAAAACTTCTGTTTAAGCAATCAATACAAGAAGAAGGAGTTTCTATATTTATTTGAATAAGGGGTTTCTTGATACTTTGTGATCAATAAATTCTATTTGGTCTTGTTGTTATTTACAGAGTTGTTTCTTCTCATGAATGCATGTGTTGAAATTTTTGACTAGTGTGTGTAGGAATCTAATTTTCTACCTGCAACATTAGTTCTCCTACCTCATTTCTCACTCCCCTTCCCCTCTTTACAGACAAAGTCTTCCCTAGTAATATATTGCTAGCTTTGTCGTGGGTCGTCGGTGGAGTTCTCCTATTGGATCCCTAACCATAAGGCCACCCAAAGAAAACTCATTTTCACCCGCACTTGCATATACAAAAACTGCACTAGTTAAGTAGAGGGAGTTATACTCCCAGAGAGTTGGAAAGATAACCACAAATTTTTCCTTGACAAATTTTCTCACCAACGGACTCCTATCTTCATAATTCCGTACACTTAGACACATCCACCCTCCTCAACAAATCCAGCATTGACATCAACATAGGGACTTCGTAAGAGCCTCACATCCTCAAAGTAGGTCAATCCCTTGATTTAAAAGTTATTAAATCATTCACCACATTCCTCACTTGACATATCCAATCATTTTCATGGTTGTACGTTGACATATCATGCCTTTATACTTCCATTATTTTGTACAAGATCATTAGCTTTCCTAACACTAAGATGGTTAAGAAGATGCGTTTTCACATGCATCCCCACATTTCCCTCATTTTCAAGGAGTTGCAATGCCTTTTCCTACCAGTTTCATCACTCCTATCTACTATCTCGCATTGGATTTATAATATAGTAAGCACCCTTCGTTAAAGCCTCTTGAAATCTCTCGTATTTGCACTCACTTTTGAGATCTAAATCGTTCCACCCTAAAGATGAGTTTCCACTTCCTAACATTGACCAACTTGTTGAACTCACCACTGGTCATGAGATGCTTTCTCTTACAGATGTATTCTATAGGTATAATAAAATTCATATCATATCGGAATTCATAAGACTTCTTTCATCTTTGCTTGGGAACTTTGTGTTACTTTGTTATTCCTTTTGGTTTAAAAAATGTAGGATCCGCCTATCAGTTCGTCATGACCTATATATTTCATGATTCCATCCATAAGACTATAAAATACTATTTCAATTATCTCTTCGGTAAGTCCAAGCATCGACGGGATCACCTAACCATCCGTGAAGTCCTATTTAACATCCTTATTTTCTTCTTCCTTCATCTCAATCTAGCAAAGTTTATACTTGGAGTGCTAACTAGTAAGCTCCTTGGCTTCATCGTTTCTATTAGGGGTATTGAAGTTGAGCCTACAAAAATCATAGAAATATTAGAGATTCCCCCTACTTCCAATGTAAAGAAGCTTCGCATAAAGATCAAATGATGACTTCAATTAGTTCACTATTTCATCTCATAACTTTTTGACTATTTCCAACATTTTCACCATCTTCTTTTGCAAAGATATTTACTGTAATTGGGATGAAAATTGTAAAAATCCTTTGATAATCTAAAGTAGTATCTTATATCCTTTTTTTTCTTACCCATCCACATGAGGGGGACTTTCTATCTCTACATCTCTACCACCATTCATGCTTTAGGTGCCATGTTGGCACATTTCAATGACTAGGGTAGGGAGTGTGTCATTTATTACATCAGTCACACCCTTCATGATTATGAGAATCATTACACTAAAGATGAAAAATTATGTTACGCCCTTTTCTTTACCACTTATAAGATTCATCATTCTCTTCTCAATCATAATTTTTTTTCACCACCATATTTCTCCTCCTCAAAACTATACATTCTAAGCCTTATCATAGTGATCTCATTACTTGATAGTTGATGCTCATGATTGAGTTTGACTTAGATTTCATCTCTCAAAAATCCTTTAAGGGCCAGGCCATTTTGATTAGTTGCTCGATGCCCCACTTTCAGCTAATCATCCTCCTCATATACAATTTCAAGATGATTCTATATTCACCATGGATTATGAGTTCTCTCCTCTCAAAATTACACTTTTATTTGATAGATCCAAGTGTCAGCAAGGGGAGGCAGCGACATCATCCTCATTCCTCTTTGGGATACCCCTATCCCTATTTATCATAATATTAATTTTGAATGCACTAACAACATGGCTAAGTATGAGCCCTCATCTTGGGTCTCAAAACCAATTTCATATTTGGCTTCCAAATCATTTAAATTTATGGTAATTCTAAGCTCATCATCAACCAAGTCAAGGGATTCTATCAGCATTAAAATTAAGTCCTTTAAAAATTAAGGACGTCAAAAATTTCTTCTTGAGGCCTTTGAATTCTACATGATTAAAACCATCCCTCACTCATCTAACATTTCACATACATGATGTCCTCTCTCGTATCTCTTATCCCATGGGTAAACTATCTCAATTTTTCATCCCCTTTGACTGTTCAAATATGGTAGGTAGTAAATTCTTCAATGCACTAACCACTATGTTATTCTTAGAGGCGTCCTCTTCAAGAGTAGATTTGATGTCATCTTTCTTCATTACCTTAAGTCTAATTAATCTATGCATGTTATTCAAGAAGTCCATGATGACATTTGTGGTGGTCATTTTAGTGGCTTGGATGTCGAAAAGCGTGTTCTTGGCATGGGCTATTATTTTCCCACCCTTAATCAAGACTATTGTGAATATGCCTAGAAATGTGTCAAATTACAACAACATTCAAATCTTATCGAATTCCTAGCTAGGCCTTACAATTTGGATCAATGTATTTATCCTTTATCATAGTAAAGGCTTAATGTCATTTGGATCATTAATCTATGTTATTCCCAATATCATCATTCTATCATCACTCACTATCGATTATTTCACTAAATGGGTGGAATCCATTCCACTCACATCAAATAAAGCTAATTAGATTTTCAATTAGGAACATAATTTTCTACTTTGGCATCCCTCCTAAGATCATTACATATAACGAAACTCCTTCAAAAAAAAAAAAACCTCAAGAAGCTTTGTGACTTATTCAATATTAAGCTCAACTTCTCATCCCCTTACTATCCTCAAGCTAATGGCCAAACCAAAGAAACTAAAATACTCTTCATAATATCCTTACCAAGACTATTGATAAATATGGTCATAATTGACACTTTCATATTCCCTTCCCTCTTTGGGATTATCATAATAGTATCCTCTCTACAAAAATTACTCCCTTTTATTTAGTTTACAACACTAAGTCCATTCTTCCTCTTGAGGCCCAAATCCCATCTTTCCGCATGTCTCTTTGTGAGTTCATTTTAGATGAAGATTATTACCAACAATTTCTAACACATCTTGAGTTTCTAGATGAGTGTCACCTTCTCACTCTTTAACATCATAATTTATACTAAGAGAATATGAAATATTCTTATAATAAACACCAAAATGAGGCAAACTTTAACATCAGTGACCTTGTCCTTAAATAAAATCAAAATGTCACTACTCTAGAAAGGATTTAACATGGAAATTTTAATCTCAACTAGATTGGACCATATATTATCACACATAAGTATGTGTATGGATCTTATCATCCAACATCTCTTGATGGTAAGACAAAAACAAAACCTCTCAACACCTTGCGCTTGCGACCATTCTACTATTAACATATCTACCAACATAGTCCTAGTAATTTCTTAAGATATTTTGATGCAGCCTAGAATTTACCAGATAACACCCTAGATGCACTGGCCCATCACTCAATCTAGAGGCGAGGGCTCACCCAAAGCATGCAAAGGTACCAGGTCCCTTTTTATGGTTAATGTAGCAAGATGTTAGTGTGATGAAGTAAGAAACATATATATCCATAGCTAATCCATCATTCTACAATGCATGCCATATTCAGATCTAGGAAAGAAAAAGTTTAAACAATAATCATGATTGAATCAAGAACATGCACTACTCAATTACACATAGGAATGAAACTTAGGTTTAGCCAATATCTTCCATATATTAATAAACACATAAGCTCCTTACAATAATGGCAATCTATATTGATGTGTGCATGGATTTGATATAGTAATCTAGTCATATGCACATATCTCTTTATTCTTACCTCTTACATTCTCGCATATACCTATATATCTCTCTTTATATCTACTACTATGATTCACATCATATATATAGGGTGGGAATTTACCTTCACCACTTATCTATTCCAAAAATAAGCCACATGCTATTAATAGCCACACGCCGTTTACAAGCATACTAAACATACAAGTGTGCTATCTATAGACCTCTTATAGTTAATCAAGTGACAATCCTATTCTTAGCTCATTTCCATGCAAAACGTTAAGATCCAATCCTCCAAAGGTAGAAAATGTATGGCACACACGTCTCTCGTATATTTGGTGTGTTCCATATGCCATCTTTTAAAAATAGGTCTTCATGCTCAAAATCAGCTAAGTCCTGAATGTTAAACTTATGTTCCACATGTACGTTCTTCCTATCCATTCACGCCCTTAAACTTGGCTTGTTTTCCCACATGGATTTCTTGTGTAAGTTTTGTCAAGTGTTCTCTGATCAACATTACCTCACACTAATCTCATTATTGCCTCGACAATGGGTATCTCCAAAAATTAAAGTAAAGAATAGAAGATGGAAAGAATAAGAATGAAAGAATGTAGATGAATAAAGAATTTTTATGAAGCAACCTCCTTTGTCTCAATTTGAAGTATCAATTTTGGATACTCCTCCTTTATTCCAGCCTCCAAGGCCTACCATTCAGCAAGTGCTTGTTCTACTTTTTCTCGAATGTCCACAACAATGGACTCTAATTCATCCCTCACAATTTCCCCTTTTTCATTTGGTAAAACAAACACAACACTGGACATCGAGGTCATTCTTCCTTTTAGAGGTTCCATCTTCTATGTAATGAGCTTCCCAAACTCTTCCAGTTGAGTCTTGTGCGGCTCTTGTTCTACTACCAGGGCCTCATGCTTCGCTTAACCATTGAAAATCTTTCTACATGGCCCAATGTTTCATCCTTCATTGCTCTTTGGACCTCATTATTTTCTTCCAGGGTCTTTATGTTGATAAGCACCTCTGGAGCTATGCAGATGTTCAAAGCCTGGTCTTCTTTCTTCAATACTTCTTGTAGCACTTGCAACAGCCCTTCATAGGATGTAATCTTTCACATCACTGAAGCTTTCTCTCATTCTTCCTCTTGCTCTGAATTCCTTGGCACTGGCATGCACAAAGGTTCATCTTCAAGTACTAGGTCCACCAACTTTCCTACATAATGTATCGCTAAGGGAAATGTCTGTGGTACCTTGGTCTCCAAGTGTGACCTAGCTCTTATGACATTGTCTCCAATTTCCTCTACGATGCTTTGATAAATACTTCATTATTCTTCTATGCTAAGTCCCTCTCTTGCATTATGCATGCTATATCTACATCCTTTGTCTTTATCTCCTCATGCAACACTCTTATTTTTGCATATTTATCCATGTTTCTTCTCACAAATTTAGTAGGAACCTTCACTAATGCGTTCTTTGACTCGCTCATCGACACGATAGTATTTCTTGTCATATGTCTAGCTTGGGGTGCCTTCTTCAGTAGTCTCAAAACGTATGACTCTTCACATATATCAAATTCAGGCTCATCTATATGGGTATGCATTGACAATGATAGTTTCTTTCGAGTGTGTAAAATCACCATATCCTCATCCATTAGCTCCCAGCTGAATAAATCCTTCTGTGTTATCGTGCTCTAGAAGCGGGAACAAAATTTTTATCTATATCCTCTACATACCCCATGGCTAGTGGAATGTGCTATCCACTCATCCTCTTCGATCTATGACCCTTAGGAATTGTAGCTTCAAGGTTAGGATCCTAGCTTGTTACACCTGAACAGCCACATGCGTAGATCTAGAGGTTTCCTTATCTCTTTCTTCTCTATCCTTCATTTCTTCATCATTTATCCCTTCCTTATTCTATAGCTCATCTTCTTGCTCGAGTGGGGTACGAGATGCATGATTTCTCTCCCATGATTCCTTCGCTTCTTCATCTAACTTCAATTTTCCTCTCCTCTTTGGTTTAGTGGTTTCCTTGTGTGGAGAGAGATGAGGTGATTTTATTACAAATACTTTCTTAAATCTATGCTCCCCCTGCTCAACCTCTATATATTCCTCTTCATCCTATCCCTAAGGTGGAGTGGTCATGTGCTACGATTCTTCTTTGTCATATGGTTGCTTTATTTTGTGCTCTAAGCCTCCACTATCTTCACACTCCTCTTCTTCATCCTCTACTTCAAGTAATTTATGTGGGCTCATACTGGTATGTTTTCCATTGTGTGCTTACCCTTTGGTGGCCCCGTAGTACAAATTCATTCTCCACATACTTATTGTTCTCCATCTTGGGCTTTATCTCGAAGATACACTAATTTTACCCCTACATCTGCTACTGATCGGACTTATTGGCTTAATATTCAACACCTCCAAAATGAGCCTCTTGATATAGGCACTTCTTCCAGGATACACATACTTCTTTCTCAACATGTGGTAATCATAGTGTACCTTATCTCGCATTGAAAACTAGTCATTGCATGTTTGTGAATAGATGCTTGGAAATACCTTATAGTGAATGCGTAAGGAAATTTACACAAAGAGCTCCAGAATCCATCTCTCATTGGGAAATGCACTATGCAAAAATGTTGATATATAGCAAACTAGACTTGTTTCCCCACTACTGAGGGTAGGTCCTTCGGGATGCACCAATCTTCTCTAAATGTCACGTGGAGCCTATCATACCATTTCTCCACCCTTTTCTTAACGTCATCTGTCATGGATCCTTTACATAGGAACTTGTTGAACCTTTTAGCTGGTGACTTATTCTCCATGGGGTATTCCTATACCTTTTCCTTTGGCTTGTCTCGGTACTCCAATTTCCATGAATCCAAAGTGATAATAGAACAGCCCTAAAGTTGATCTTCCTCCTATGCACACTTACTTGACTATTTTCTCTGCAATATAGCTTGTAATATTGTAGACTACTCATTTTGACATCTTGCACGTAATGTGTAACCACATAGTATTTACCTGTGATCACCACTCTTGGTGTTTAACTTTATAACAAGGTGTGTTGTTGCTTACACAACTGGACATTTCTTCAACTTGTCTATATCCATACCATGCAGACCCTTCATGTACCCCAAATCCTATCTAGCATTTAAGATCGTGGATTTATCTCTAAGATCATTCTTTATATCTTCTCCTCGTGGCCTTCAAACCTATCACCATTGAGATAAGCGTAGATGAGAATCCAACTCTACATCCTGCAAAGTAGAAGAATTCCTCATGCACTCTGCTCATGAGCCACTGGTATAAGGGCTCATACATCCTGAAATATGGAAGCTCATATAATTCTTAGACCCCAATTCTCTTCAAAATCTTCTCACCGACATCATCATAAACCAACATGTCATCTGTCATACATTTGGTCATCCTCATAGTGAGCAAGGAATCAAGATCCTTCTTGTTCTTTGAGGTCCTGTGATTTTATTCACTTACTTTTATCTTTCGAAGGGTGAATCCCATTCCTAACCGACAATGACTCCTTCTAGATATTGTATTTCTAAAAATCATTTTCAGTGCCATCTCTTCCTCCTCGATACAACCTTCTTATTTCCTTTTGTTCCTACTAGAAATACCCTCTTGGGTGCCATTATTACCTTGAAATTATCTCCTCTTTAACTCTACAATCTATGATCAAACCCTATCTCGATTCAATCATGCCCTAGGTGGAAACTTCATGTCCTAAATCCTCTCTGTCACCTCTCTTCACTCAAACCCTTCACGAATGGGGAAGCAAGCTTCTTTTTACATAGATCTATTTTTCATGCTTGGTTTCACACCCATCACACCTTAACCCAATCACTTAGCTCTTCACAGCTTATTTGTTTCTCAAATACTCTTAGTCATAATTCTAAAAATTAATTTGTATCTCATCCTTATATAATATTTCAAAATTTTATGCATTTATCACTCCTTCACCTACCAAATATCCTCGCATTCATTGACCAAATTCATTCGTTCCACATGGTACATCTTCATGCCCCGGATATAACCTTCTATAATGCCTTCCTACCCTCCTCGGTCACCGACTTCTCTTTACTATGTGCCCCTTTTGCCCGAGTACCTTGTGTCACCTGTACCTTCTCTGGTAGCTATCATGGCCTCTTCTTACCTTGTGTTATAGTGTCCTTTCATTCATCTCCATCATTGGTCACTTTTGAGAAGCAATATTCTTTTGGTCTATATAGCACACCCGTAGTAGCTTAATCCTTTCACCTTTCAATTCCAGGTCTTTTACTTGGATAACTAAAAGCACCCCCCACTAAAAGTATGTGTTGTCCTCTATGCATAAACATTCTTAACATAGTAATTAGCTTCATGTGTGCAAGCATGCTTATTACATGAGAACAACAACTAAATTGACAAAGCATAATGAAAATGAAGGAAATACTTTAAGAAAATACATAATTGAAAACCTAATCTAAATAGAAATATTACCTTACTACAAACACCAAGAAGACTTATTTATAGTAGGGCTTCAACCTACTCCCATTAAAATAACTAGGTAGTTGTGTTCCATCAAGTGCTTTTAACTGGAGAGCACCTGATTCAAGTATGTAAGTGATGACGTATGGCCTCAACCAATATACTTTGATCTTGCCTGGATGGCACAAAAACTTAGAGTGATAAAGAAGTACCATTTGTATAATCTCAAACTTCTTATCCCTTATGTTTCTGTCATGCCATGCCTTCTACCTAGACTTTTCCTACTTCTGACTCCAACGTGCTATGGCTCGTTGCTCATCTAGTTGAATCATCTTCTCAATATGATCTTCTAAAGCCTGCTCATCAGCTAGACCTCCAATGCATGCAATGCGCAAATAAGGTAACATAAATTCTATAGGGAGAACAACTGTGCCAAACACCAACTTAAATGGTGTGGCTTTGTTCAATCTCTTATAAGTTGTTCTATATGCCCAAAGAAAAGATGACACTTTATCATCCAAATCCTTTCTTCCAACATCACAATTTTTTTCAATGCCTGGCTCAAAATCTTATTGAAAGCCTCAGCAGTTCCATTTCCCTAAGGATGATAGGGTGTAGTTTTATGGCATGCAACCATAAACTCATCTAATAAGACCTTGATTGTCTCATTCAAAAAGTGTGTACCCCTTTCACTTTTCAATCTTAAAGGACATCCATATCTTATAAGAACATTCTCTAGAAACCTAGCTACTGTAGCTCTACCGTACATTCCCTCGTAGGTGGTGCTTCTACCCACCATGTAAGATAATATGTGAAAGTAATGATATACCATGATTTAGTCCAAGGCGTGGCTAGAGAAATAGGTCCTACAAAATCAATGGCCCATTTCTCAAATGGTTCTACATTGATAGTATGTCTCAAAGTGGTATTTCATCTCTTTGTCCTGGTTTTCCTATGTGCTGACAATGATCACATGCCTTACAATATTATTTACACTATTTATACAATGTCTTCCACCATAATCCAGCAAGTAGGATCTTCGGGTAGTTGCATCACCTGCATAATGGCCTCCTATAATACCACCATGGGATTCTTCCATAATATCCTTACACTCATGCTCTAAAACAAAATGGCGTAATACTTCATCTCGCCTAACTTATAGAGGTCACCACTAATTAAAATAAATGGTTTCACACGTATAACAAGTTATTTATTTTCTAATGCCTTCATTTCTTATGGCACTACACCAGCCTAGAGAAAGACAAAAATGTCTTCTAATTCGATAGCGTCGCATGTAACTGTAACCTATATAACTATGCATCGACATGTTTTCTTCAATTGTTTGTGCTACCTCTCCTGAGTGAATTCTAGACAAGTGGTCTGGTCTAGAGTTACTTTTCCCTAGCTTCACCATAACTGTGAAGTCAAACTCTTGAAATAGGAGTACCCATCTACATATGCGCCCTTGTAAGACGGGTTTGTTCACCAAATACTTGAATGCCATGTGATCCGTATAGAACAAAAATGTTGTACCTATAAAATATTGTAGAAACGTGTGCAATGCATAGATCATTGACAAAGCTTCGCACTCTGTAGTTGTATAATTCTGTTCAGCAGGAGTCAACTTCCTACTAGTAAAACAAATTGGATGATCTATAATACCTTTATTAGGTTGAGATAATACAACGCCAATGGCCATCCTGAGAGGCATCCATATACACATGAAATGGTTTATCCCATGAGGGAAAGTGCGTAATGGGTATGGCAAGTAAGTTTCTCCTTTAATATCTTAAACGCGTTGTTTCGGTCCTCCCCAATAAAATGTACCATTCCCTTTTAGTACTTCCTCCAAAGGTGTGGTAATTTTTGCATATCCCTTTATGAATTTTCTATAATATCCTGTGTGACCTAAAAATACATGCACCTCACTTTGACTTGTGGCGCTTCTAGGCATAAAAATGACTGCAACCTTAGTTGGATCAACTAGAAAACCTTTCTTGCAGATTATATGTCCTAATAGTATTCTAAAAGGTGTAGAAAATATGCACTTCTTGATGTTCAAAGAGATACTCAATTGTCTACACCGTTCAAACATTAAGTGCAGATTGTCACAATGATCTTTCACAAGTCCATATACTATCCAATCATCTAGGTAAAATTATAAGAAGTTGTGAATAAAATATTCGAATTCTCGAACAACTATCTACAGGATACAATAGGTGTGTTCTTCATTCCAAAAGGCATCACAGTATAGGCAACTCTACCCCATTTAGTAGTAAAAGTTGTCTTTTCTTGGTCCTCTTGAGAAATCCTAACCTAATGATACCTATAAAACCCATATGTGAAGGAATATATTTTACGCACTACTACTCCTTCCAAAGATTTCCTCAAAATGGTGTAGGGAATGAATTTGTTACACATGCAACATTCATCTCCCTATAGTCCACACATATTCTAATTCGTCCATCCTTCTTGATACTGATCACCATTGGACTAACCCATTCTGACTCATCAAAGGGCTTGATAATTCTAGATTTCAACATGTTATCAATCTCTTCCTTTACCTTTTCATGAAAATTAGGTTCATTCTATAAGGTCGCTTCAGTAACTAGACATGCACCATCCTTAAGATTTATCTTCATTTCCCAAGTGATTTATGCACACCTTTAAGTTCATGATACGCTTGAGGGAATAAGTATTAATAATCCCGAGTAACTCAATGATCTTTGCCACTTCGATTCGACCAATAGTCCCTAATTATGGCCTCCTTAGGCTCGGGATCTGAACCTATATTCACATTCTTTGTTTTCATGGGTTTGTGATAGGCACGCGTATCCTTGTTTACACTATCAAGACCTCGCGCACCCCTTGTGAATTTTCAATATCGAGGTTCTCAACTTCCTCATTGTCCATTATGTAAACCATATTTCCTTTCTCTTTCTAAAGTAAAGCGTGTTCAAGTAGTATGGAGTCCATTTCTTCTTCCTTTTCAAAATGTGCTCCAGACTCTCTCTCACCAAATAGTTCCTGAATATACTCTTTTGACTTTGCACTATCTCCCATAGTTAAGTGCTTGACAAATTTTAATTCTTATTCTACTAGAGGTTTAGTAGAGAAGTAGTTAAAGTTTTGAAGCATTCCTACAGTCAAGTTATACCAATTCCCATTCTCTCAATGTAGTTCTATGTATACATACCAAGTGTGTGCACATCCTTGGAGAGTAAAGAACAATCTATGCACCCAGAGTGAAGGTGATAATTCTTCCTATCCCGCTTTCTAGAGTCTCTCACACTATTGAATGTGATATTGAATAGGTTGATCACCATTATAAGTGCATTTCTCCCTACAAACCTAGTAGATAGGGTGACTCCAATCTCTTCCCATTCTATAAGATTACCTCTATGGACTACCCTCCAATGCACTGCTGTCTTGCGTAAGGTATACACTAACATATCTCTTCTCTTAATTTGATTTTTCCACTATGTTTCCATGGATTTCAAAAATATAGGAATATCTTTCGCCTCGTATACTAAGGTATTGTGCCACCTATCCATCAAATAGAATGAAGTCCATTCTTGCATGTAACTGAACTTTTTACCTCGCACCCTACTAGTTCATATGTACCATGAGCCCAATTATCACAAGAAATACTCATGGTGTCACTAATAGAATGAGAATCTTACCACTATAGGATACCTTCCTTTGATGGATCATTGACCTATGGGTCCTGAATAGCACCTACATAGATTCTGCTTAAGTCCTCCTCACTTAGAGGCTCAACATATGGTGTAGACTTCCCATATGTCAAAGGTATTTCAACCCTTTCCTCCTTGTTTTCAAAGCTGATATACCCCTTATTGAATCTCAAGTCATAATTATTCGCATAACACCAAGGGTGTTCAAGCAAGGCTAGAAAATTGTCTACTTCTGCAATTACTAATACCTCAAAATCCCCAGTGAACTTTTCCCCTTGTATGGTTATATATGCATCCTTCAAAACTCCTATGGAAGTGGCCTTATTCTAGTTTTCCATAAACAACACATTAGATGATGGCTGCAATGGAGGCCTCCCATTTTTACCCATAAATATAAAGTAAGAACATTTACTTCACCTGTATCAACCTAAATATTACTCAATAGCCATCCATCCACAACAACATTTAGAGTAATTTCCTTTTCATAATCAATGCTATCAGGGGGAAGATTTGCATGTAGGATCTACCATCCTGTCTCAATACTTACGTGTGGAGTGTTCCCTTTTAACCAACTTCCTAATAGTGGAATGATGTTTTCCTAGCGCAACATTTTGCACACTTCTCTTAGATCATCAATATCAGTTTGGACTGTCTCTGATGCTTTCTTATGTTCCTTTAAGTATTGTATCTCATTCTAAAAATTCCTTAGTACCTCCATGGTATCATGATAAAATTCCTTCTGATGTGTAGGATTTGGGTACCTTGCATGCAAAACCTCCTCCTTGGTGATCATAGGCTTCTAGTGCAATGCCTCTCTTGTGTGCACTGCTTCAGCTCATGTAGTAATCTTCACTGTAAATGCCTTAGGTCCTTCTCCTATCTTGGGTATCCACTAATCTTCTACCACACATTGGATTATAACCATCTTGGTGCCTTTTTTTTCTTGCTTATTCTTCTTACTCAGATGCTCATATAAGTCCAGAACTCTTCATAGCTATGGTTCTTTTTGCAAAAATAACATGCAATATTCAGAGGACATTCACACCTATATTTGTCAAGATATCTACATGTATAACATGTTCCATGAGGGAACTCACCGCCTCTTTATCCACCATGGCCTCATCCTCCATATCCACCACGATATCCATGTCCTCTTCCATGACATCCTTCAAAACTCCCCTCATTCTTGTCATAGCATGTTTGATTATGATCCTGATCTTGGTGCTCATTCTTACCCTTACAATTATCTTGTTACACTTTTTTGTCGTATCCCAATGTATATAGCATCCTAGATCTGACCAATCAACTAAAAATCTTCAGTATCATGGGTCATGGACCAGAAAATTTTACAGTAACAAGATACATTCTTCCTTATCATGAATTGTAACAAAGGAAAATGACTAGCATCATGATTCAAATGACAGATCTCACATCCAATAGTAATGAGCATATAAATTTATAATGACAACTATCCTTGGTGTGACTTTTCATTTCATAATCAGACACCAAATTCCCGAGCATGTTTCATGGGATGAATTTTTACGATAGCTTCTCTAATTGTTTTGCCATAGCTGTGTCTGTGCCTCTAAAAATGAACTAACACCATGTCAATCCTCCCAACCGCCTCATCATGTAATTCTACTTCCAAAGATTGCTTCACGCCGATCGGTGTATGTCTTGTGTGACAATGCTCTTTTGAATGGTGTAATCACTCCTCCAATGAACCATTGTGCATGCTGGCTTGCATGAATATCATAAGAAAGATTAGATAGGAGTGTTTTAAAATGGGCATCATACTCACGTACACTCTCAAGTAGTGCCTTTCTTAATATCCTTGAGCGCATTTATACTCTTCTACTCAAACTTAAGGATATGGAACTCTTTCAAGAAAGCATCCTTCAATGCTGCATAATCCACACAAGTTTGATCAGGGTCAAACTTCCTATACCAGCTATGTGCACGTCCCTATAATGTAGTAGAAAATTGACTTGCCTTGCACTTAGAAGCCATGATCCCTTTCACGTGCCATAAGATTTCACACATATGCACATGTTTGGTAGCATCCTCTATACCTATATACTTCATGGGATGAAGAGACATCTCCATATAGATATTATGTGGTTGTTACGGGCCTTGACCATTTGATCTAGAACCTCATGTGTTTCCCTTGCCTCTAGAACCACTAGATCCACTAGAACTAGAACCACCTATACCTCTTGATCCTCCACCTATAGCTGGAATAGGACCTGTAGATGTACTCCCCTATGCTTCGATAGTAGTACTATACTCAAAGCCTATAGTCTGTGTGGTACTTCCACTTCCAGAGGTGAATCCAACATTTGGTGCACTTACATTCTGTGTGGATGATGGGCCTAAGAATGTTCCTCAAAAAACATTAAAGTCATCTATCCTGCCATTGATGTACTTACTCCATGACTTACTCCTACTTTCCTACTTCCCAAGTTAGCTTGTTGGTTACATGTCATACAACACATTGGAAAACCAAGCACAAGGGCTAGGTCACCATGTGGATTAAGATGCATGCCCATGACCTATGTAGTCTTTGATGGTGCAATTTTGTGTGAGGAAAAGGGGGATCTCTGTGTTGTTTTCTAAGATGGGATAGTTCCTAAAGCTCTGGCTCCATGTCTTCTACGTGAGCTTCAAATCCTTCACGAGTCATCTCTCTCCTCAACACCATACTTTATGCAATGGAATGTTGCTTCTCTATCTCCCTCTCATGTGCCTCATTATACTTAAGCCACCTTTCCTCTCTCTACCTTTCTACCGCTAGGTCTATCATCTTTAACCAAACCTATTCCTTCCCTCATGCATGGTGAAGTTTAGTTAGCCATTGGTTTACTCTCTAGGTTCAAAGTTACCATCAATATTTTGATCGCTAGTGGAATACCTTACAGATATACTCCTCTTGGATACCGCAAAAACTGGAATTCAGCTACCTCTAGGAAAGAATACGTCGAAATTGAATATTCCAGAATATAACTATTTAGAACACCACAAAACCATGTATCCATAGCATGAGTCTAGATCAGATCAACATCATAAAGGGCCTAAAATTCTTCTTGTGTCTAGAAAAGTGCGCGATACCTCCAATTCTACTTAGATGCATAAGAAATCAGCCACTCATATAATTCTACTAGAAAGATGGTAAAAATCTCTCATATAAGTTGTCATAAAAATTTTGTTCTACCCAAGTACATGCATTAAACTCAAATCCACTATTGAACCATCATGCGTATTCTTCCTCCAGGTCTTGTATCCACTCCTCAATACTTTCTAGAGTTAATCGATATGTCTTCATCATGAACCATCCTGAAAACAACTGAAAAAGAGGTCCCAGTAATAGAACCAATAATGCAGCCTAGAATTTACCAGATAACACCCTAAACACATTGGCCCATCACTCAGCCTAGACTAAGCACTCACCTGAAGCATGTAAAGGTACTAGGTCCCTCTTTATGTTTGTTATATAAATATGTTAGCGTAATGAAGGAAGAAACATATAGATCCATAACTAATCCATCATTCTATAATACATGCCATATTCAGATCTAGGAAAGAACAAGTTTAAACAATAATCATGATTGAATCAAGAACATGCACTACTCAATTACACATAGGAATGACACTTAGATTCAGCCAATATCTTCCATCTATTAATAAACATAGAAGCTCCTTACAATAATGGCAATCTATACCGATGCACGCATGGATCTGATACAGTAATCTAGTCATATGCACATATCTCTTTATGCTTACCTCTTACGCTCTGCATATACCTATATATCTCTCTTTATATCAACTACTATGTGATTCACATCATATATATAGGGTGGGGACTTTCCCTTCACCACTTATCTATTCCAAAAATAGGCCACATGCTATTAATAGCCATGTGCCATTTACAGGCATAACCACACATGCAAGTGTGCTATCTATAGACCTCTTATAGTTAACTGAAGTGACAATCCTATTCTTAGCTCATCTCCATGCAAAATTCTTCGATCCAATCCTCTAAAGATAGAAAACTCATGACATGCACATCTCTATATCATTGGTGTGTTTCACTCGCCATCTTCTAAAAATAGGTCTTCATGCTCAAAATTGGATGAGTCCTAAATGCTAAACTCTGTTCCACGGGTATGTTCTTCCTATCCATTTATGCCCTTAAACCTGGCCTGTTTTCCCACGCGGACTTCTTGTGTGAGTTTTGTCAAGTGTTCTTTGATCAACATCTTCCTTCCCTCATTAGCATCATCCATATCTCATCATAGTGATTTATAATTTTATGGTCTACCATCACTTTCCTATTTATGACCTTGAATATTGGAACCATGACTCTTCTCATAGAATATTCCTCATGGAAAATTTCCCCTTCTAACCTGGGAACCCCATAATCATTACATCTGTCACCCACTTATCTATTTACTAGAACCATGATAATAGTCCATAAGTGTTTCTTGTACATATTATCATCCCCTCCTATGTGTGTTACATTTTTATCCTCAACTCTATCCTAGAATGTCAAAAACTCTTGATTCTCGCTAACAAAAATTTATCTATAAAAAATAATAGAGTGATCCCTCCAAGGAAAACTATTCATATAAAAGAATTCAAACATATAGATTGATCCTTGAAGGACAACTATCATGCATATCATGTATCATATCATCTCAAAAGTATTAAATATCCAAAGTAAAAATCCCAAATGTAGAACACTCCTCAAAGGATTGATACCATTATATATCATGGTAATAGAATTCTTTTCTGCATTGATAAGCCTTCCAAATCCTAAAATAAAAAGTCAAATATCAAAAGAAAGCATCATTAGAAAGCTTCCCACAATCATTAGCTTTCCCATCCTCTACAAACTTCTAACATTGATAAGTTTGCACCATATTTCTTAGAGTTGGGGCATAAACCTATGACTACCATCTAAGGTGAAATTATTTTTCCCGTATAACCTCTATCTTAGTCCCTTTTCCATGTCTATAGTATGTTTTATAAGAATACACTCTTTTGGTATCCAATTCTACACCACCTTGAGAGCATAACAACATTGACACACCGAGTTGGATGCTTGAGAAGGAAAAACTAAGGATTTAATCATTTATAGCTAGTGACATGTCTAAAAATCTCTTTAAGACTTGACTTTGGAGAGATTGGATTCCACTCACAAAGGGGATGACCTTCCCTCTTACTTTAGGTTCTTCCTTTAACCAGGGTGAGAGGACCCATTTTGTAACCTATAATTGTGAGAAAGGTGGATGAAAATGCAGTCTCTAAGCTTTCTCTTGGAAATATGGAGGGTAATACTAAATATTGATGTTCAATGTAAGCATCATTTAAATCTCATGATTTTTCACAATAAATAATGCAAATGTCTTTCAAATAGGTCTCAGTTACTCGAGAGTGTAAATTTTAGCTTTCTTTCTGCATATTTATGGAAAGGGAGGGTAGAAATGGAAAAGTCCCTTGGAAAATGTTTATAGGCAGGGAAAACATGGGTAATTTAGAAGGATTTAATAGTTATAGGTTGTAATTTTTGTGTATGAATGGGAGATTAAAGCAGGATAAAGTTGATTATACAAGTTTCTTAAGAAAACCTTACAAATGTTTAAAAATTTCCCCAAGGCAAGAGGAATACATCACACAACCAAAATCATCCCTTTAACAAGAATATATGCACTCATAGAAGCCCAAGAGTACAATATTTCATACAACCTTTGAGAATTTAGACAAAAACACTCATGCTAAACTCTCAATAAAACACTAATAGTTTCTTCTCAACTACGCTCAAGATACACTCAAAAGCTTACTAAGATCTTATCAATCAAATAGAGGCAATATGAATTTAAAACTATTTATCACACCACAGTAAAGAAAGCTCTTTCTATAGTACAATTGAAGTGGCCAAAATTCCACTAGTTAAGACAATATCTAGTGAAATTCAAAGAAACTATCAACATAATATTGAAAAAGGAAAATCATGTAGTTGATTCAAATTATTTCACTTTAAGAACAAAGAAAACATTTTTCAAGAGAAAATATAAGGTTAATTACAAGAAATTCAATTTTCTTAGTAAGGGGCCATAAATCCTATGGCCTCAATGCTTGCCAATGAATGTACACTTGCAATCATCTTGGCATGAGATTTTTTTAAAAAGAATGAAACAAATCACATGTATCTCTGTTTGATTCAAGCTCTTTAAGAAAAGTACAATCAATTTTTCTCTATTTTCTCTAAGAATTTAGAAAAATTTAACCCCTAGATATGAGAACATGTCCCTCATATCTATATAATTCTAAACTATTTGCTTTTATTTCCCCCAAAACATTGATTATTTTTAAAAAATATCCTCTTTTAAGAACAATATCTGATTTTATTCCTTTGAAAATATATTTTTCCTGATGCCATGCCATGTGGAGGATTTTTACAAATGTTTTGGTGTTTTTATACTCTCCTTATGATGATGGAAGGCTTATGTCACTTACCCTTTTGATATCATCAATTCTAATCATTCCTATTTTGGGAAAGTTGAGAAACCTTCTTAAATCCTTTTGACATCCCCAAATAGTTTGATTTAATGTTTAATCATTCCCTCCTTTTGGGAATCCACCTCAAAACACACACAATCATTGTCATATCTTTTTGAGATGAGTGTTTTCACATGTGTAATATCATATCAAGACAATTAACTCCTTTTGTATAATATCATGTCCATTATTTTCACACTAATCTCATTCCATGTGGATATCAATAGGAAATAATTCAATGATTAACTCATCATGATTGTGCTTAACTTAACTCACTAAATTTATCTTTACTATAAATTTCCATCACTTCTCCTACAAATTTACATCCCTTATTTTAAGTGTGAAAAATCTTGGTGGATTTGGTGTTGTCTATAATGGCAAGGAGTGACATTAGTATCTAGTTGAAGGAAATGGTTTTGGAGGATTTGAATATTTAGTATTTTATTTATTAGGCCTAGATGAAGCATTTGTGAGGATTTTATTTGGAATTATAAATCCAGAGGACTATAATGGGCCATTGACAACTCAATATTTTGTGGATTTGATTCAAAGATCATCAAAATTAGTCCCATCTTTTCTTCCTTCCAAATTATGTAATTTCATATTTTTAGATGGGAAAATAGAAAGGATCTCAAGATACTAAATCATTTCATGCTCAAGAGGAGGCTATCTCGTGAAGGGAAAAATTGTCAACATATGCTCTTTCATTTGTAATGAAGAGTTCACAATGAAGGATATTCCTTCATAATATTATGAGCTTGGTGAAAGATTTCGTATAGACCCTATTCCTACTCTTTATTATCGAGTGAGTGAGTTTGAATAACATGTTTATTCTTTGGAGAAAAGGCGGGAAAAATATCCACCTTCTCAAACTGAAGCTCCAAGTGTAGCTATGAGAAATGCAAGGGTGAATCCAACTCAAAATCTCCAGCTCATCTAACTTCAAGGACCACTATACTTGCACTTTTAGCCATGTAAATTGTTCTTTCTCAACCCTCTGTCTACAAAGAAAAATGGAGGAAAGCATTTCCCAAAGGTGGCCTGGATCTCCTAAATTGGGTTTCTTCTTATCATAAAAGATAGAATTGATGAGTATCTTAGATGGCCCTAGGATGAATATTGAGAAGATCATGGCTATGAGGATGTCAAATCACACCTTTGCACGGGAAGTTTTTTTACAAATATGGTTATTGGATCGAGGTGTTTTTTCAAGGAAGAACAAGCTTTTGAAAAAATTCCTCCTTTTAGTGAGGATTTTTTGGTAGTGGAAAATGATTAGGTGTCCTTTTTTCTAGTTTATTTTGATGTAATTCACAAGAATGTATGTAAATTTTCCATGGATTAGGGCCCCTATAGAACCCCATTTTTCTTTTTCATCAATATAGAAAATTCAAACTATTACAATAACTCACATGCTTCATAATAGATTTAGAATTCTATTAAAGAAACATAAAATTATATATGTATTGTATCATGATACATTCATACTTGAAATTAATATTTAAAAGTAAAATTCAAATATTATAAAACAAGAAAATAAATTATGAAAATATGAGAGTTGTTAAGAAAAAAATCCTAAGCTTTACCTCACTGGTCAACATGGTCACATCTTCATCTTTGTCATCTTCTTATTTATCTAGTTGTCTCTCCTTGTATGCATCATATCTCTGGAAAAACTACCTTATATCATTTTCATATGGGCCTGTGTGGTGTTGGAATATTAAATTCTCCCTATTCAAAGTGCATCCACACACTTGTCCAAATTTTTTCCTATATTCCCTTGACTTTCTTTTTCAACTCGAATTATGTCCTCCATAGAAACCATCCTCTTAATAACATCATATGAATAGTTTATCCTCATGGATGTATTTTTCAAAGGAGTGGACTAGAAAATCAATCTTCAAGTCACCATAACTAGTTTTGTGTTTATCAAATACCATGTCCTCCAATCTCATGTTTATGGTGTCAATGCTTTTCTCAATCCATTCTTTTCTACCTCCATATTTTATTTGACCTGATTCACAACCTCTATCCTAATTTTTGACAAATATTCCATAGCATATTGAGTTTCCATTTTATTCAGTGGCATGATTCCATCTTTTTCAACTATATTCTCATCAATTGGTTGATAATGTTTAACTTGGGAAGAATCCCTTCAAAGTAGAATAACTCATTTTCACATTGTTCAATTAAATCATTAATATCACTGAGCTTGGTGGTAAGTTCTCCATACTTTTTTCCTTCTCAAAAATCTTCTTCCCTCTTTCAGATAAGTCTTCAATCCAGCTATCAACAACCTTGACCTTTTTGGTAGACTTTTCTATGCTTCCCACAACCTCTGGAGTGATAGCAGTAGTAGTTTCTTGATTTTTCCCTTATGGCCCAGCTAACTGCTATAAGCATGAAGTTAAATCTATGACTTGGAATTTTAATTGATTTTTTCTTACCTTATCTTCATCAACTCTTTGGAAAAGACCTCAACTACTACTGCTATGTCTTTTTAAGGATTTCCCTTGTAGGTCTTCCCAACTAGATCTGTTTGATGTCATAGTCATTGACTATAATTTTATCCCTTGAGATCCCTGGGTGAGGAGTTTTAATTTCCATAGTTTTAAACCCTTTCCTATCAATATGTGTTCGAGTTATAAATCTTTCCTTCTTTGAATCCTTTGTGGGTTTTGGAAATAAATTTAGTAATGTCTAAGGCTCCTCCTTGGACAACCTCTTTTCCTTTTTCTTTCTCTTGAAGAAATCCTCCTAACCAGCCAGCCATGGGAGCATTACCAAATTTTACTCTTGTTGGTGTGATGTTTTCAGTTCTGGGAAAACAATACCATTATTGTGGATGCTTCTTGAGTATTTTTAGGGTATTGGTGTTTCTATATGTGGCACATCCGCTCTTACTATCTGCTTTGTGCTATCAGATGCCTCCATTTCTGTTAGTTGTCCTTCACATTGGTCCATGGTTTGAGGTTTTTTGATGTTCTCCAATTTTTTATATCACATTTATTTCTCCTCTTGACCCTTACTTTCCATTGGACCAAAATAGGGACTTATTGTTTCCTTTAAGCTCTTAGTAGGGGTAACCACCACACTTACACTTTTTGTTAAATATTTTGTAGTAGTGGCCTTCTTTCTTATTTTTCTTCCTCTAAATCTTTTGATGGGGAGAAACTATTTCTCTATTTATTTTGGAGCTTCTTTTGTTGGGGCTTGGAGTTTCAATTTTCTCCTTGTTCTTTATGACACTTTCCAAAAGTGGCTTTGTAGTAGGCACCTCCATCTGGGATTTTCCTCACCCTTTTTTTTTGCAAGGTCTTATTCTTGTTGATCTATTGATTGGGGTTGGGAAATTGAACCTTGATATTTTATTTCATCATTAACCTCTGTACTTACTACAACACTACCCTCGATAGGGGTACTTGTATCTTTCACAACTTTAGTTGTTGCTTTTCTCTGGGGCCAATGTAGTTTGAACTTATTCACTTTCTTGTGTTTTCTCTACACTTTTAGATGGTTGACTTGTAATGAGAGTGACATATAGGGTAGATGTTTGATCCATAGATTCTTGAATGATTTCCTTTCCCTTCACATGAGGGGCTATATTTTCAATTTGGGTACTTTGGGGTTGGGCCCCCATTTCAATGTTTAGATGTTGACCAATATCTGACCTATATATCCTCAAAAGAGACACTTACATCTTATTTTATATGAAATTCACTTCTGACATCCTCAATCTCAAAGTATGGACTATCCCTAAGTTCCTCCACACTAATTATTTTCAATCTAATTTTGTGGTTTCCTTTGTGGTAACTTTCTGCCTTGATGATTTCATACCATTGCACTATAATTGGCTCACTTTTTATTTTGATTGTTACATCACCATCGGATTGGCTAGATATTTGGGCACCTTGAATCATCCTTACAACTATTCTAGTTGGAAATGCAGATGGATCCACAATAGGTGTTGGTTTAAAAATATCATAATGAATACCTTTAGGATCTTGTGATGGCATGGTTTGATGGGCTAATTCAGTAACAACTTTTTTTTGAGTTTTAGTCAAGATAGGAGGGTCAATTACCTCGGGATCCTTCTTCTTATGCTTCCTTTCATTATGCTCACCTTCTCCAGCTGAAATACCAACATCCCTCACCAAAGGCAATATCACTTTGGGATTTTTGATTCCCTTTCAAAGTTTTTGAGTTCTAAACCCTCTCTTCCTTTAGCATTCTGAACTATAAGAGTTGGATCAACATTAAGAAAATATCCCTCATCTTCTTGATGTGTTTTATGTCCCTGGTATTTTCACTATAGGAGTCCTTGGCTTGGTTACACTAGTTCCTTTTGATTGCAATGGCACTACTATAGTGATAGGGGCATCTTGCATTTCCCATAAAAGCATATCTTCTGCCTTTTGAACTAAAGAAGTCTTTGATGTTCTAAGTTTTACTCTTTGCAGTAGTCCATTCATCAATTGTTTTGTGGTGGGTTTCTATTGGGTAATTGAGGGCTTGACCATTCAAAGGGTCCATAGTATCAGCTCCCTCTCTCAAAGGAGGGAGGTCCTCTTTCAAAGAATTCAGGTCCCTAAAATCCTTCAATACTCTTGTATTTTGTAAAGACAAATCAATACCCTTTCAACTAACTAGGTTAAAGTTCTTCTCATGACATCAAAAATTCTTTGGTGGGGATTATCTGATTCCTTTTTTTCTAATCTACAAGAGTAATTGATTTTGATTCTAAATTTTTTCAAGATAAAATTAGCTTACCACATTTGGGTCATCCTCTATTCCTTGGGGAATCACAAAAATTTTGAAGTCAATTATTTTCCTCAAGGTCATCCTGAGAGAAATCCTTTTCTGACCTCTTCTTCATCAACATAGTTCATCCAATAATCCTCAAAATGAGGCTCATGCTCACCAAAAGTAACAACCCATCGAATATCAAAGTTAGGCCTTGGAGTAAACTTACCCATTTGGAATTTCTCCATTTCCCCATCCATCATCCTAGATTTTTCCACTGTTTGACAAGAATATCTCCCAAGTTGGAGAGGAAATTTTATATTGGTTTTATGCCTTCTTGATAGTTTATTATGCATAGGGACAATCTACCTTGAAAGATCCATTAGAACCCACTTATCATCAACATACCTTGGTAATTTGTAAGGCCTCCCTTCAAATCCACTCACTCTAAGATATGTAAAAAACCTGTATTGGATAAAAAGACAACCATATTCCAAAATCATAGCCCTTTCCTTAGCAGATAGTCTATATTTCTCCCATTCAGGCTTGAAAAGATATGAAATTGGGGCAATGAAGGCATCATTTACTTGTCAAACATTCCCCTTCCAATTTTCCAACCTTAATTATGTGTATACATCATAAAATCTATGGGTTTCAAAGCTGGATTTTAGTGGAAGACCTAGGAATGACTTAAAGCATGCAATATTGTAAATGAAATAAGACATCATTGAGAACTAGATGTCAGTTGTATTACCTTCTCTAATATTTATTGTAATTGTCATCAACTGGGCATGAATTGAAGCTGATATAAGACTTCCCCAACAAAAATTTCCTTTCTTTTCCAAAATACCCCAAATAAAAGGGCACATCCATTCCTACAAGTTGTTGGACCCCTCCAACCCAGCCATTCTGCTTAACAAAACAATAATATCTTCAACCTCCTCGATGAACAGGGCTTAGAGTTAATTTCTTAGGAAGCCTCTTGGTAGATGGTTTTCTCTCCTTTAGCCATTGGGAATTCAATACCTGGGCATAGTCATCATGTTTTGCATTATAAATTTTTTTGCACTTTCAATAGTTATAACTACTAGTTGATTTACTTGTGGTAACCCCAATATGGTATTAAAAGCACCAAGTGTTAAATTAATGACCCTTTCACCACTTCCATCTAACACTTCCATTTTCTTGGGGTCATAATTTTTTAGCGCACAACTAGAATAATTCAGGAGCATGGATTGAAGGTGGGAAAGTAGATGCCAAAGCAAATATGGTGGCATTGATGAATTTTTGTCATCCATTGGCTTCAATTTTTGAGGCATGAAGTATCCTCAAAAATCCCCAAATAGTGTTGTCTAATAAATTTGTATTTATTACATTATCCAGGTCACTAGTGATACTAGAAGAAACTTGAAAACCTAAATCCAAACTCTTCATTTTGCTACTTTCAACTTGTTTCCCCTAATTTCTTCAGAATTCACAAATTAATTGACAAGAGTACGAGGATACAACATGACTTACAGTTTTTTTCTACACACTCTATGAATTTACTTTTCACAATCATGTTTCAAACTCTTTTATCTCAATTCCACCATTTTGTAGTTGATTTTCCTTCTTTTCTTCACAAATTATCATGGCTAGGGAATCCAGATCTTCACATGCAATGGTAACAATTAAAAATGTTTGAAAAACTTTAAAAATATTCCTTGATTCATGTAAAAACATTATTAATGGTGGTAGCCATAAATGCACCACATCTCTAGCCATCCAACTTCTTCTTTTGTTTGAATGTGGACCATCCATGGCTTGATCTAGGATTTATGGGATTAGGGAGTCTTTTTACATTTTGCATTACTTTTCAAACAAGTGCAAGTTTGTAGATTTGACCCAAAACCCCACCTCTTGACTTTTTCTGAGAACACGACATGTGTCCCTGATGGGCCTTAGAGGTTTCTTTGCATTTTCACTCCATCAGCTTATTGATGTAAAAGTGTATTATCAACCGATTCCCTACTGCTCCAATCCCATTTTGACATGTATTCCTTTTAGGAGCGGGGTCAAATTTTCCTTTTGCATTATTTGACCTGAATATTCATGGGAATATTCATCAAGCTTTGAGATCTTGTTTTGCAATCTGCAATTACTATGTGAATTATGTAATTTTGCAAATAAATTCTTGGTATATGGCATTTCTTATGAATGGAGTTACACCACATGTTTTTAGATGTCGGAGGAAAATATGCAATATGCACTGAAGATCACATAAAAGATATATATAGATGGGATTTTCTTGGTTTAATATGATAAATCGATGGTTTTTTCACATGGATCACTCAAGGATGACATGGTTATCACATTCCTGACCGAAAAAGAGGATTTACATTGGATTCATGACTCAAACATGGGATTTTCTTGTATTCAACAAGGATTTCATTCTTCAAGCATATGTGTTTTTAATTTTGACAAACCAATCATGGAAAATTTTGAAGGCACACTTAGGATAGAAGGGTGAGATCAAAATGAGCACTAACATTGGCTCGACTGGGGATGGGCACCCCCATGGGTGCCACAAGAACCACATGAATAAAACATCACATAGACCAAGTGCCTTAATCCATTGGGAAAAGAGTCATTCAAAAACATGCACAAGGTCTACTAGAGAAAAATGTACTTCAAAAAATACACCAAGATACCAAGGAAACTGGTCACTATAGACCAGGAAAATGAAAAGGGAAAAAAACAAAAAAAAAAACAACAAAATTATACACTATAAAAGTTTCATACCTGATCGCATGTGTCTAATCCAGAAAGTGTTTGAGGTTCCTTCCATTGACAGGAAACTCCAACAAGTCTCCCTCCAAGTCCTTCAAGAAGAAGGTGTGTTCACCGATCCTTATATCAATGGAGTAGGGACCCATCCACAAGGCATCAAATTTTCCATGCTTTCCTTTTTTCTTCTCATGTCTGTTATCCCATAACAAAATGAGATCCCCAACATTGAAGGCTCTAGGAGTCACCTTTCTATCAAATATTTTCTTGAGTCTTTCCTAAACTTAAGGTGTCTCTAGTGGGATTCCCTTCTCTCTTCATCCAATTCCAATATCTGGTTGATTCTAGCTTCATAGGGGTTTACTTCTCCCTCATCCTCAAGTTTTACATGAATTGATAAGATGATAGCTGCATATGAAGGGGAAAAGGGCTTGAACACCATAAACCAATTCAAAAGGACTCTTCCCAGTAGCTCATTTGGTAGTAATCTTTCTTCCCATAGAGAAAACTTGAGTTTTCTCACCCCATTTTCTTTTGTTTACTTCCAATGTCCTCCTGAGTATTTTGAGAAATTTTTATTGTTAGATTCAACTTGGCCATTCCTTGAGGGTTATAATTGGAAGCATAAGTCAAATTTATACCATATTGTTGGCACATAGTTGTTAAAGGTTTTTTCTCTAAAACTCATGCATTATCACTACTATCTTTGTAGGCACTCCAAATCTATAGATGATATTGTTTAAAATGAAGTCCATAACTACCTAATGATTTTCCTTCTTGGTAGGAATGGCTTCAACCCACTTAGTGAAATAATTTGTAGCCACTAATATCCACTTGTGTCCTACACTTGAAGAGTCTGAAATTTCCCAATAAAGTCCATCCCCCACTGCTTGAAAGGGGATTCCATTGATACTGGTTGTAAAGGTAAAGCACATGAGGCCTTCAACCTCCTAGATAATCTTTGACAACTCTCACATCTTTTGACTAACAAATTTGCATCTTTAAATAGTGTGGGCCACTAGTAACCTGCTCTCAAAATCTTATGAGCAGTCACTCTTCCAACAAAGTGACCTCCACATACTCCCCCATGAAATTTTGTAATAATATTGGGAGCTTCTTCTTATGTGATGCACCTTAATAGGATCCCTTTGGGTTCTTCCAAGCCAACCCATAGTTAGTTATAACATATTTTTGGGAGGCCAATTTAAGTTTCCTTCTCTGATTCTTGTCTAGATGCCCTGGACACTCCAAATTCTTGAGGTAAAATATTACATCCTTATACCATGTGGAATTAATCATCTTGTCTTGGATATCCACATTTCCTTCTTCAACTTCATTGATCTCCATCACTTGCAAGTTACTTTCTGCCATTAATTTTGCAAGGCCCAAACCCCTAACCAATTTAGTAGTTTGTATGTCCATATCATACTCTTGTAATTTTTTTACCCACTAACCTTTTTTTGGATATTTCCATCTCAGAAAAGGATGTCCTTTACCATTGTATGAGGGACATAAGCTATAATCTTTGAACTCAATATATATGGCCTAAAAATTTTAGTTTCCTGAACAAGTGCAAAATCTTTTTTTCCATGATGGTGTATTTTAGTTCAGCTCCTTGAAAATATTTTCTAAAAAAGGAAATAGGTCTCTCATTCCCTTCATCATCCTTCTACAACAATACAAAGAAATTGTGTTCTTAGAGGAAAAAGAAAAAATATTTGGAATATTTTCTTATAATTTGGGCTAGCTAGAATAGGGGCATTCTTTAATGCTTCCTTGATCCCATTAAAATCTTGGACAACCTCTTCTTCCCATTTGATAACCTGGTCTTTCTTTAGCATGCTAGTAATAGGGATGGTTATTTCAGAAAAGTTTGAAATAAACCTCCTAATGAAATTGATTTGCCCAAAGAAATATTGGATACCCTTTTTTGATGTGGGTATGGGAACTTTTCCAATGGCTTCTACTCATTCAAGATCTATCATGACCCCTTATTTAGATATTATATGCCCCTAGTAGTTTTTCCTTTTGAACACCAAAGTGACATTTCTTGGGATTTAATGAGATCCCATACTCTCTACATCTTACTAACATTTTCTCCACATGGCCCAGTGGTCACTTCTCTTCCTGGAAAACAGTTACATCATCTTGATACACAACAATAAAATCATTAATGTAACCTAAAAAATCAACATCCATGGCTCTTTGGAAAGTATCCCCAACATTCATTAATCCAAATGGCATTCTCACATACACATATGTTCCCCATGGGGTGGTGAAAAATTTTAAACCTTTTTGATTGTTTCACCACCACCTGATTATATCTGAGAAGCCATCCAAAGTTGAGAGAAATTCAGATCATGTAACCAACTACAACATGTTATCCATATTAGGCAATGGATAATTATCTTTGATTGAGGCCTTATTCAGATTTCTAAAATCCACACAAAGCCTTATATCTCCATTTTTTTTCTCTGGTACAAGATTGGCCACCCATGAAGAGTATCTTGTGGGATGTATTATTCCTCCATCCCTCAACTTTGTCAACTCTTCTTGCATCTTAAGTGAAAGAAGAGGGTTAATAGGCCTCTCTTTTTCCTAATATGGATTAGTGTTAGGCTCTAAGGGTATTTCATGTTGGAAAAAGTCTCTCTATAAGCCTTTAGTTCTAAAGAGTAAGACCATGCTAAACAATCCTATTGATATTTTGTCAACAATTTCACATAGGATTGCTTCTCTTCTTTTCTTAGATTGCATCCTAACCACACCTTCTTGGGATTCTCCTTGGTTCCCAAATTTTACTCCTCAACATCCCTTGAAGTAGAGATATGCCTATGGACCACCCTATCTATTGTTGTCAAAATTAGATTCCAAAGAAACCAACCCCTTGGGAATTGTGTTGGTTTTCAATTGAATTATGTCTTTTCCAAATAAATTTTCTTTTCCATCACATGTTGAAACCATTGGCTCCCAATCCATGCATTGATTTGTAAATTATCCTTCACTTTGCAATAACCTCTACACTTGGGCATCATCATCAAACACTTTCAATGCTTTACATTATCAGGCACAAATGGTCTTGACAACACCTCTACATCATAGTTACAGTAAGGAGAAACCATGTAATTATCAAACCAAGATGAAAGCAACTACCAATTTATCATCTATAACATTTTGATCCCTATCATGGTATAAGATATTAAAAGACTCAAACATTTCAATGAATTCCCACACTGCATGCTTATATTGCTTCATTCTTTGGTTCTTTGTTGCATATAAGTTTTTTGACTTACTTTACCACCAACTCAGAATCCCCTTTAACAATTATGTCCTTTATTCCATACCTCCATGCAATTCTCAAGCCTAGGAGCAGTGCTTCATATTCTGCAATATTATTGGTGCATTCAAATTTTAGCTTGAATGAAAAATTGAATGTTTCCTTTTTGGGGATATAAGCACCACACCAGCCCCATTACCCATATTAGAGCATGCTCCATCAAACATCATAGTCCAAGGGGCACCAAATTGTTCCAAGCATGGACTCTCATTTATGTTATGGTCTTTGAAGTCTGCATATCAACAAAATTATCAACATCCACATCAACAAACAACACTTCATAGGAGGCATTGTTTGGGTCCTCAATCAAGTGTAGCATTTTATTTTCTCCATACAACTTCACCAAATTTCCTTCCACATGTATGGTGGCATAGGACATGTCCATTTTTACACTTCCTCCAACACTTGTAGCCCATTTTCTAGACAACAACATACCCCATTTTAGGAAATCAATAATGACCACATTCATAGTCAAGTATTTACCAGGATAAGCTACCAACTACACTACTAAACCTTTTACATATCCTATCATTGAACCTCTCTTGAATCCATGGCCTAGAATTTTCCAAAATTTGTTGTCACTTTGATGTCTAATTCATTCATAACTTCAAGAGGCATTACATTACATGAAGCTCCTAAATCAAACATAATTGTGGACAATTCTATCTTTGATGATCAAAGTAGTAAAAAATGGATCCACATCAAGTTGAGACTCTACCAAAGAAGTGCCTAAATATATCTTAGGTGATTCCCCCAAACTTTCCATTTCTTGGGGAACTTCTAATTCTATAATAATAGGTGGAAGATCCACATTGTTAACATCCTTACCTGTGGCCACCAACTCCTCCTTGAATCCTAAGTATTTGAATGCTCTTCTTCTATGCTCAGGAATCTGAGAAACTCAAAATTGGCATGGTAACCTTGATCTGACTCAAAATTTGAGCCATATCACAAGGGGTATACTTAGGTAAGACTACACTAGGAGGTAGGGTGATTTATTTTTTCTAGTGGTATGAGGTTTTTATAGCTTGAGAAGAGGTAGGGGATCAAATTTGTTAGCAATAATAACTGGGCCTTTGTTTGGTAAATATTTCTTGGGGGAAGCCTTGGGGATATTGGTGAGGAGAGGAGTTTTTGGTTTAGGAAATGGCCCTGGTCCTTTGACCATCTTATTTCTCATATTATATTCCTTTTCTTGGGCCACTACTGCATTCATTAGGAGCTTCCTATCCTCCTCGAAGGAATACCACCATCATATTTTTATCATTAATGCCCTCAAATATTCAAATTCATGGTTAGGTAACTCAAAGGCATGAACCATATCAACATCAAGACTACTAGTAGAAGGGATAGAGGATACCAGTGTATGTAATCCCAAAAACATTCCATGGTCCTAACACTCAAAAATAGTAGAGGTAGCTCCTTGTTGTGGACCATCAGAAAATTCCATCATGCATACATCACCAAAGGTGGCATCATCATCAACCTCTTCACTTTCCACATTGAGATCACATGGGAGTGTGGTAGAAATAACTTATCACACCATTCAATAACATGATCCTCCTCTACCATAGATACTCTAGTAGTCAATGGATCAGGAACCAACTTGTTTTCCCTTGGTGGTTGTTGTTTGTTTCCTAACCCCATGGGTCCCTTCCCTCTATCATATTTTTTATGGTCACCCTAGGATGATTTCCAAATCTATTCTACCCTTGAGGTTGGTGTTGGGCTTGAGAACTTTGACCTAGCCCTTTCTCTATGCTCTAGCAAGTTTATATGAAATTTCCTTTACTACTCTATTAGAGTTTTGACCACCTCTTCCAGATCTACTGCTTTACTTTCTCGAGGAATTTTTGGGTTGATCAACTTGACTCCCTCCCTTTTAGGAGGATTTCCAACTACCTTAATATTATTTTCTATTTACATAGCCATAACAAAGGCTTTCTCAAGGACCTAGGATTTTTATCCCTTAAGTAATAGGTTTCCTTTTTGTCAAAAGCATCTGAATATTTGATTAGGCATGAATCATCACTTGGCCTCAAATTTATAGGAAATCTGGTCAAGGTCTTGCTAAATCTAGTATTAAAATCCTGGACAGTTCATTAGGATTATTTTTTATGTTCTCAAATTTTATGAGGAGGAACCTTGGATTAGTTTTATCACCATATTGTGATTTAAATGCATTTTTCATCTCTTTCCATGAATCAATAGAGTTATCTAGTAGTGACTTGTACCAATCTCGGGCATCTTCTTCTAGAGTATGTATAAACAACTTTACATATACATCTTCATACTCAATCTTGAAATCTTCCATGGTATTAGAAAATATCTTGAGGTGTTGGTCACCACTAATGGCATTATTACCATGGAATTTAGGAAATCTATTTCTTACCTCATGTGGGACTGCATTAGGATAACCCGCCATACCCTAGAAATCTATAGGCTGTACACATTCAACAAAAAGGGGGGTCTAGGAAGAGGTTGGGCCATGTTATTAACTAGAAATGTTACTAGAGAAGGATTAAAATTTAGGGACATCTGGTATTTGAGGTAATGGACTAAAATATTCAAAGTAAAGATCCTTCAATGACTTTGTTTCACAAAATACCTATTATCCCAAGTCAACAAAGGAGGGAAATGAATAATACCTTGATTACTTATGAATGAAGGACCTTCATCAAAGATTGGAGTATGCAAATTATTACTTAGACTTCTTGATCTAGAATGATCAAAGGTACTTGAATAGTCCTCTACCAATGGTTGATCAAAAAGGAAGAGCATAAATCACCTTTCCTTCCATCTTTTGGTCACATTAATGCTTTCAGATCTTCTTCCTTACTGGATTTTTCCTTCCTAACTCTAGAAACAACCTTCTAGTAGGATATGTATCTTGAAGAAATACCTTCTTCCTTCCAGCTTTACAAATATTGATGATGGATTATAATAATTGAAGTTCAAGGTACTGGTATTTACCATATTTTTCGAGAAAGATGGAGCCACCACTAAGGTCTTGTACCTTAGATGTGTAAATCACTTCAAAAAACTTTCAAATAAAGCTTCACAATAAATTTCATCAAATATTGGAAAATATTTCTATCCTTTATCAATATTTACCCCTAGCCAAGTCAAATTTAATGGAAAAACTTCCTTAAACTAGGAAAATATCAAGAAAATGACTTTTGATTAAGCTCATTTTTAGAAAATTTGATAAAGGATCGAGTCTAGATCATAAATTTGCATCTAAACATACTTCATACATTACCAGAGGTTGATATATCTTCATATTTATGAAAATAGTCCCTAAAATGGTGTTAGGAGAGTGTTGGTATCAATTCTACACCACCTTGAGAGCAAACAACATTGAAAATTGAGTTGGATGCTTAGAGAAATATAGACCAAGATTTAGTCATTTGTAGTCGGGGACATGTGAAAAAATCTTTGAGACTTGACTTGGGAGAGATTGGATTGCACTCACAAAGGGGATGACCTTCCCTCCTACTTTAGGTTTGTACCTTTAACTAGGGTGAGAGGACCCATTTTGTAACCTGTAATTGTGAGAAAGGTGGATGAAATTGCAGTCTCTAAGCTTTCTCTTGGAAATATGAAGGATAATCCTAAATAGACATGGTCAATGCAAACATCATTTAACTCTCATGAGTTGTCACACTAAATAATGTAGATGTCTTTCAAAATAGGACTCAAGTTACTCTAGACAGTGTAAATTTTTCTTTTTCTACATATTTATGGAAAGGGAGGGTAGAATGGAAAATTCCTTGGAAAATGGTTATAGGTAGGGAAAACATGGGTAATTCAAAAGGATTTAACAATTATAGGTTGTAATTTTTGTGTATGAATGGGAGATTAAAGCAGGATAAAGTTGATTATACAAGTTTCTCAAGAAAACCTTACAAATGTTTGGAAATTTCCCAAGGAAAGAGGAACACATCACACAACTAGTAGCATCCCTTTAACTAGAAGGTATGCACTCATGGAAGCCAAGAGTACAATATTTCACACAACCTTTGATAATTTAAACACAAAATCTCATTAAACTCTCAATAAAACACTAACAGTTCCTGTTCAACTACGCTCAAGATACACTCAAAATATTACTAATATATTCTCAACCAAATAGAGGCAATATGAATTTAAAACTATTTATCACACCACAGAAATAAAATATCTTTCTATAGTGCAATTATAGTTTTAAAATGCCACTAATTAAGACAAGATCTAGTGTAATTCAAAGAAACTATCAACATAAGATTGCAACAGGGAAAGAAAGTAGTTGATTCAAAGTATTTTACCTTAGGAACAAAGACAACATTGCTCAAGAGAAAACATAGTTAATTTCAAGAAATTCAAATTTCTCAGCAAGGGGCCATAAATCCTATGGCCTCAATGATTTCTAATGACTATACACTTGCAATCATCTTGGCATGAGAAGGTTTGGAAAAA
The DNA here is from genome assembly GCA_018340775.1 of Taxus wallichiana var. yunnanensis. NCBI lineage: Eukaryota > Viridiplantae > Streptophyta > Pinopsida > Cupressales > Taxaceae > Taxus > Taxus wallichiana. The sequence continues at coordinate 204,366,919 of CM031243.1, forward strand.
ATAAAATAACTCACAAGTCTCTCGGTTTGATTCAAGTTCTTCAAGAAAAGTACAATCAATTTTTCTTTGTTTTCTCTAAGAATTTAGAAAAATTTAATCCCCCTCGATATGAGAACATTCCTCTCATATATATACAACTCTCTCTCTCTTCTTATTTATCCTTTTTCCCCCAAAATGTGAATCTTCAAAAGAATATTCCTCTTTTTTGCACACAATCTAATCTACTATCATTCCTTTGAAAATACTCTAATTTTGTGATGCCATGTGGAGGAATTACAAATGATTTGTATTTTTCACTCTCCTAGAATGACTGGGATGCCATGTCACCCTTTTGGTATCATTTGTTTAATTATTTATTTTTAGGTAAGTTGAGAGAATTTTCTTAAATAATTTTTGAACATCCCTAAACAATTTGATTTGACATGTATTAATCTTTCCTTTTGGGATCAAACTTTGAAAACACACAATGATTATCAAATCTCTTTCTAATTTGAGTGTTTTCATGTGTTGTAATCATTTCAGACTTAATTACCTTTCTCTTCAAATGATGTCCATTATTTTCATCATTTACACTTATCTCCTTCGTGTGGATGGACATAGAAATCTCAATGATTTAATCATGATTTTGCTCATTTAACTCATCTTCTACTTTAATTTTACTATAAATTTGACCCACTTCCTTTGCAAATGTGCATACTTTTTCAAATCCCAATTTTAAGAGTGAAAATTTGGTCAAGTTCATTGTTCTTACAAATGGTGAGGGTGATTATGGAAACTATTTTGAAGGAGGGTATATCTGAAGATTTGAATCAAATTTTTATTTATTAGGCCTAGATGAAGTATTTGTGAGGATGTTATTTGGACATTGTAGATCCTAGGAGATGATAGTGGACCATTGAAACTCAATATGTTTCAAGTTTCAAAGGTTTATTCTTATTGAGATTTGATCAAAATAATCATAATATGTCTTCTTTACTTTCTAGATAATGTACTTCAACCTCTTAAGGTGGGAAAATTAAAATCTCAAAAGCACTAAATAAATTTTGGATTTATAAGATCACGCCATTTGTGACAGGAAAAATTGACTATAATTGCCCTTTTATATGCAATGAAGAGTTTGTTTTGAAGGAAATTCCTTTAATATTATCTATGTGCTTTATGATGGGACACTTTTATACCAGTGTGCTATAACTCTCTTTTTCATCAAGTGAATGAGCTAGAATAAATGTATCTCTCTCTTTGGAGAAAAGAGACTGAAGAAGGGCCCATGCCATTCTCAACCTCCTAAAGCTCCACATGTAGCTATGAAAAATGTACAAGGGTGAGTCTTAGTTCTAAAGATCCTTCACTCACTAAATTCAAGGACCATTGTACTTGCACTTCTAGCCATGTCAATTTTCCTCTCACCCTTTGATCTACAAAGAAAAAGGGAGGAAAGAATTTCCCAAAGGTGGCCTGGATCTCCTAGATTGGGTCTCTTCTTATCAAAAGAAGATGGAATTGATGAGTATCTTGGATGGCCCTAGGATGAATATTGAGAATCTCATGGCTATGGGGATGTCTCACACCTTGGTAGGGGAAGTTTTATTTGCACATATGGGATGTTTGTTAAGAGAGGATTTTTTCAAGGAAGAATAAGCTTTGAACAAAATTCCTCCTTTTAGTGAGGATTTTGTGGTAGTGGAAGATGATTAGGTGTCCTTTTCTCTAGTTTATTTTTATGTAATTCACAATAATGTATGTAATTTTCCATGGGTTGGGGCCCCTATAGAACCCCATTTTTCTTTTTCATCAATACAAAAATTCAAATTATTACAATAACTCACATGCTTCATAATAGATTTAGAATTCTATTAAAGCAACATAAAAGTCTATTATATTGTATCATGTTACATTCATACTTGAAATTAATAATTCAAAGTAATGTTCAACTATTATAAAACAAGAGTATTAATTATGAAAAGATGAGATTTGTTAAGAAAAACAAGCCTAAGCTTTTCACTGGTCAACATGGTCACATCTTCATCTTTGTCATCTTCTTCTTTATCTGGTTGTCTCTCCTGTATGCATCATATCTTTGAAACAAATACCTTATATCATTTTCATCTGGGCCTGTGTGGTGTTGGAATATTAAATTCTCCATTCAGTGCATCCACACACTTGTCCATTCTTCACCTATATTCCCTTGACTTTCTTTTCAACTCTGTAATTGTGTCCTCCATGAAACCAACCTCTTAATAACATCATATGAATAGTTCTCCTCATGGATGTATTTTTCAAAGGAGTGGACCAGAAAATCAATCTTCAAGTCACCATAACTATTTTTGTGTTTATCAAATACCATGTCCTCCAATCTCATGTTTATGGTGTCAATGCTTTTCTCAATCCATTCTTTTTCTGCCTCCATCTTTCTTTGACTTGATTCACAACCTCTATCCTAATTTTGGACAAATATTCCATAGCATATTGAGTTCCCATTTTATTTAGTGGCATGATTCCTCTTTTTCAAACTATATTCTCATCAAGCTGGTTGATAATGTTTAACTTGGGAAGAATCCCTTCAAAGTAGAATACTCATTTTCACATTGTTCAATTAAATCATTAATATCATTGAGCTTGGTGGTAAGTTCTCCATACCTCTTTTTTTCCTTCTCAAAAATCTTCTTCCCTCTTTCAGATAAGTCTTCAATCTAGCTATCAATAGACCTTGACCTTTTTGGTAGCCTTTTCTATGCTTCCCATAACCTCTGGAGTGATAGTAGTAGTAGTTTCTTGATTTTCCCCTGATGGCCCCACTAACTACTACAAGCATGAAGTTAAAGCTTTGACTTGGTATTTTAATTTATTTTTTCTTACCTTATCTTCATCAAATCTTTGGAAAATACCCTCAACTACTTCTTACTATCTTTCTTAAGGATTTCCCTTATAGGTCTACCCAACTGGATCTTCTTGATGTCATAGTCATTAACTGTAATTTTATCCCTTGAGATCCTTGGGTGAGGAGTTGTAATTTCCATAGTTTTAAACCCTTTCCTATCAATATGTGTTTGAGTTATAACTCTTTCCTTATTTGAATCCTTTATGGGTTTTGGGAAATCAATGTTGGTAATGTCTAAGGCTCCTCCTTGGACAACCTCTTTTCCTTTTTCTTTCTCTTGAAGAAATCCTCCTAACTAGCCAACCATGGGAGAATTACCAAATTTTACTCCTGTTGGTGTGATGTTTGTAGTATGGGAAAACAATACCATTGTTGTGGATGCTTCTTGAGTATTATGGGGTATTGGTGTTTCTGTATGTGGCACATCCACTCTTACTATCTTCTTTGTGCTATCAGATGCCTCCATTTCTGGTTGTCCTTCACTTTGGTCTAAGGTTTGAGGTTGTTTGATGTTCTCCAATTTTTTTATCAATCACTGATTTCTCCTCTTGACCCTTACTTTCCATTGGACCAATAGGTGGAATTATTGTTTCCTTCAATCTCTTAGAGGGGTAACCACCACACTTACACTTTTTTTAAATATTTTGTAGTAGTGGCCTTCTTTCTTATTTCTTCCTCTAAATATTTTTATGGGGAAACAACTGATTTCTCTGTTTCTTTTGGAGCTTCTTTTTGGCTTGGAGTTTCAATTTTATCCTTATTCTTTATGACACTTTTCCAAAAGTGGCTTTGTAGCAGGCACCTCCATGAGATTTTCCCTCACCCTTCTTCTACTTTGCAGGGTCTTCTTCTTGTTGATTCTTGATTGGGGTTGGGAAATTGAACCTTGATTTTCTTTCATCATTAACCTTTTACTTACTACAACACTACCCTCGACATGGGTACTTGTATCTTTCATGGCTTCAATTGTTCTTTTTTTTTGGGGCCAGTGTAGTTTGAACTTATTCACTTTCTTTTGTTTTCTCTACACTTTTAGATGGTTTGACTTTGCAATGAGAGTGACATCTGGGGTAGATGCTTGATCCATAGATGCTTGAATTATTTCCTTTCCCTTCATAGGAGGGGCTATATTTTCAATTTGGGTACTTTGGGGTTGGGCCCCATTTCAATGTTTGGATGTTGACCAATATCTAACATCATGTATATCTTCAAAAGAGACACTTACACCTTCTTTTGTATGAAATTCACTTCTATGACATCCTCAATCTCAAAGTATGGACTATCCCTAAGTTCCTCCACACTAATTATTTCAATCTAATTTTGTGGTTTCCTTTGTGGAAACTCTTCCTTGATGTCATATTTCATACCATGTTACACTATAACTAGCTCTTTTTGTATTTGAATTGTTACAACACCACCTAATTGGCTAGATATTTGGGCACCTTGAATCATCCCTGCAACTATTCTAGTTGGAAATGTAGATGGATCCACAATAGGTGTTGGTTTAAAAAGATCAAAATGAATACCTTTAGGATCTTGTGATGGCATGGTTTGATGGGATAATTTAGTAACAACCTTTTTTTGAGTTTTAGTCAAGATATAGGAGGGTTAATTACCTTGGGATCCTTCCTCTTATGCTTCCTTGCATTATGCTCACCTTCTCCAGCTGAAATACCAACATCCCTCACCAAAGGAAATATCACTTTGGGCATTTTTGATGCCCTTTCAAAGTGTTTGAGTTTTGAACCCTCTCTTCCTTTAGCACTCGAACTATAAGATCTAGATCAACATTAGGAAAAGCTCCCCTCATCTTCTTGGATGTGCTTTAATGTCTTTGGTATTTTCATTGTAGGAGTCTTAGCTTGGTTACACCAATTCCTTTTGATTTTAAAGGAACTATTGCAATGATATGGGGTCATATTACATTTCCCATGAAAGCATATCTTTGTTTTTTTGAAGTTAAAGCAGTCATTAATGTTCCTATTTTACTCTTTGCAGCAGTCCATTCATCAATTGTTTTTATGGTGGGTTTCTTGCTAGGTAATTGAGGGCTTGACCATTTAAAGGGTCCATAATATCAAATCCCTCTCTCAAAGGAGGTATGTCCTCTTTCAAACCATTCATGTCTCTAAAATCCTTCAATACTCTTATATTTTGTAAAGATAAATCAATACCATTTCCAACTAACCAAGTTAAAGTTCTTCTCATGACATCAAAAATTATTTGGTGGGGATTATCTGATTCCTTTTTGTTCCAATCTACAAGAGTAATTTATTTTGATTCTAAATTTTGTTCAAGATAAAATTGGCTTACCACATTTGGGTCATCCTCTATTCCTTGGGGAATCACAATAATTTTGAAGTCAATTATTTACCTCAAGGTCATCCATGAGAAATCCCTTTTACGACCTCTTATTCACCAACATAGTACATCTAATAATCCTAGAAATGAGGCATCATGCTCACTGAGAAGTAACAACCCATCGAATATCAAAGTTAGCCTTGGAGTAAACTTACCCATTTGGAATTTCTCCATTTCCCCATCCATCATCCTTTATTTTGGCACTATTTCACAAGAATATCTCCCAAGTTGGAGAGGAAATTTTATATTGGTTTTATGCCTTCTTGATATTTTACTATGCATAGGGAAAATCTTCCTTAAAAGATCCATTAGAACCCACTTATCATCAACATACGTTGGTCAATTTTAAGGTGTCACTTCAAATCCACTCACTCTAATATATGTAAAAAGACCTCTATTAGATAAAAATACAACCATATCCAAAAATCATATCCCTTGCCTTAGAAGATAGTTTATATTGCTCCCATTCAAGCTTGAAAAGATAGGCAATTAGGGAAATGAAGGCATCATTTACTTGTCAGAAATTCCCCTTCCAATTTTCAAACCTTAATTGTGTGTATACATCATAAAATCTATGGGTTTCAAATCTAGTTTTTCATGGAAGACATGGGAATGAATTAAAACATGCAATATTGAAAATGAAATAAGACACCATTAAGAACTAGATGTTAGTTATATTACGTTATCTAATATTTTTTGCAATTGTCATCAACTAGCCTTTAATTGAAGCTAATATAAGACTTTCCCAATAGATAAATTCCTTTCTTTTCCAAAATACCCCAAGTAAAAGGGTACATCCATTCCTAGAAGTTGTTAGACCCCTCCAACCTAGCCATTTTTCTAACAAAATAATAAGATCTTCAACCTCCTTGATGAACAAGGCTCGGGTTAATTTATTAGGAATCCTCTTGGAGGATGGTTTTCTCTCCTTTAGCCATTGGGAATTCAATACATGGGCATATTCATCATGTTTTGTATTATAAATTTTTGTGCACTTTTACATAGTTTAAACTATTGGTTGATTTACTTATGGTAACCTTAATATGGTATTAAAAGAATTAGGTGTTAAATTAATGTCCCTTTCACCACTTCCATCTAAAACTTTCATTTTCTCAGGGTCATAATTTTCAGCACACAACCAGACTAATTCAGGAGCATGGATTAAAGGTGGGAAAATCATTGCCAAATAAATATAGTTGGTATTGATTGCTATCATCATCGATTGGCTTCTATTCTAGGCATGAAGTATCATTAAAAATCCCCAAATATGCATCCAATAAATTTTTATCCATTACATTATCCAAGTCATTGGTGATACTAGAAGAAACTTGAAAACCCGAATCCAAACTCTTCATTTTTCTACTTTCAACTCGTTTCCCCTAATTACTTTAGAATTCACAAATTAATTAACAAGAGTATGAGGATACAACATGACTTACAATTTTTTTCCACACAATCTATGAATTCTTCTTTCTGTAATCATGTTTCAAACTCTTTTAGCTCAATTTCACCATTTTAGTCGATTTTCCTTATTTTCTTCACAAATTATCATGGCTAGGGCATCCAGATCTTCACATGCAATGGTAACAATTTGAAATGTTTGAAAACTTTTAAAAAATCTTCCTTGATTCATGTCAAAATGCATTAATGGTGGTAGCCATAAATATGCCACATCTCATCCATCCAATATTCTTCTTTGTTTGAATGTGGACCACCCCAAGTGGAGCATTTCGCATTACTTTTCAAATGAGTGCAAGTTTTTAGATTTGACCCGAAACCCCACCTCTTGAATTTTTTGAGAACAAGACACGTGTCCTGACGAGCCTCGAGGTTTATTTACATTTTGTACTCCCATATTCTTATTGATGTAAAAGTGTATTATCAACCTGTTTCCCACTCCAATCCCATTTTGACACATATTCCTTTTATCGGGGAGAGAGGTCAACATTTCCTTTTTCATTATTTGACTTGAATATTCATGGGAATATTCATCGGGATTTAGAGCTTATTTTTCAATATGCGATTATTATGAAAATTATATAATTTTTCAAATAAATCCCGATATAGCAGAGCTAATGGAGTTACACCACATGTTTTCGACATGGAGGAAAATATGGAATATGCACTGAAGATCACATGATGATATACATATGGTATTTTCATGGTTTAATATGATAAATCAATGGTTTTTTAACATGGGTCACTTAAGGAAAACATGGTTATCACATTCCTTGACTAAAAAGAGGATTTACATTGGTTTCATGACTCGAGCACGTGATTTTATTGTATTCAAAAGGATTTCATTCTTCACGTATACGTGTTTTTAATTTTGAAAAACTAGTCATGGAAAATTTTGAAGGCACACTTAGGATAGAAGAGTGAGATCAAAATGATCAGTAACACACTCCATATTTTCTTCATGACCTTAGGTGTGGACAACTATTGTTAGTTGTGTTTTAATGCTCTGTTAATGGTCACAAGTGAAATGTTTTATTTTGTTCCCTTTCACGTGTATCTCCAATCTTGTTCAAATGAATATTTTTCCATGTACACTCCACTCTATGATGATGTGTACTTTCTCGTAATCCCATTAAATGTCATATCCTATATAATTATGCTCTTATCTTTCCCCCTCTAAATTTTGCTAATATCATTCCATCTATCTCTATTAACAAAATCTAAACTCATATCTACACATCAACATATAAATCCATCATTTCTACTCTAGTCCAAATCATGACATCTCACGTCTACCATGTAAACACCTCAATCATGTTACCGTAATGTAAATATCATCGATCAATCCTATCACATAACCATGTTCTCACCATACATATCAGAATCAAACATCAAATCAATGCAAAATAAGATCATGAAATTAAAACATCACATCTAACATCTAAAACTCATATCTATGATGTAATAAAGCAATCCATATCCATCGATAAAACATCATGAAAATCGTGATAAACCATAACGAAGTTACATATATATATATATATATATATATATATATATATATCCTCATCAAAACATGTCCATACATCCGTGATAGGCCTCTATGGGCTCTATCTCAAAATATATACATCAAAATATCTCATATAATGTCCACCTAATTAGTGAACTCCAAATGATAATCTCAACATCAAACCCTTCCCTCCTATGGTAGGTTCCTCTACATAACCATGTCCATCTCCTCCTAATTCTAAGCCTTGGTCTCACCTTTAGTGCAGATATATTGTTATGCTCCCGAGATGGTGCTAGTTGCATTAAGCTCCCTACTCCTCATTGACTGCTAGGTATGCCACATATCTTGGCATGTCCGATAGGATAGATGTCATTATGTACTCGTGATAGCATGCGTTTACTCATAATTACTTGTACTAGTCTAATGACATAGTACTTAGCAATGCCACTTAACCATCCCCCTCTAACAACACTACCGCCTTACCTCCCGACATCATAACTATAGGACCGAGATCTCCAAATCAAGCCTTGTAGGCCTCTCTTTGTCTCCTATATTGGTCTCTCTCGGTGGATGGTTAGATATCTCTACTTATGTAACCATGTCTCCTCCCAACACGTTACATCTCTTTTAAAGGGAAATCTATCATTGCACCCATAGGTGGGCTACGTCTATTATTACTCCTTACTATCTACCCACATATCCTTTAAGTACCACATCCTCATCATCTAATCCTAACCAAACTCTCTCCTCCACTATGTGAGCCATCCATTCTTCACTCATCCACTCTACAAACCTCTCTCCAACTCCTACATCATCATAACTGTCCTGTGGTGCTCTAACTTCTTCTAGAGGATCAACCATCATAGGAAATAAAAATTCCCTCTATGCCTCATCCCACTTGTATCTAACAAGGTCTTTTGGTACTATCTAGATGACCCCAAACTACTAAGTCTAATCTATCTATGCCTCCACCATGTTTAATCCCTCGTTGAGTATACAAAATGACAAAGTCCTTGAACAAAGTTTAGCACATGCAAGGGCATTGTAGACGAAAGTCACATGAGAACATGCATGTGAGGAGAACATGGTTAGCACACTATAGTCGAGATAGAAATGCACGCAAGAGGAAAGAATGGACAGATCGAATGCTTAGCCATTTTTGGATGTGGATCTAAATATAGACTTGGAGTGGTGACTAAGTAAGGTTTGAAGATAATATTAAAGAAAGAATACTTGCGGTTCAAGCAAGGTTTATTTTGGGATAAGAGGAAGACCAAGTGACATGTATAGTTCTGAGCTAATAATAGGATCTAAACTAAGAGTTAACTATAGTAGATCTATTATTAGGAAAGATTACATGATTTTGTAGTTAGCTTGTAGCGGCGCATGGCTATTCTTAGCATGTATCCTATTTTGAGGATGCATGGGTGGTGAAGGGAAATTCCCCACCCCTATATATATGTATGATCTGCATAGTTTAGGGGACTACTTCTGTGATAGAGTTATGTTGTTGGTTTGTGTGCGCATGATTCATGGTGAAATTATTATGTATGTATGAAGCTTCTATGATTTATTGTAATTGATATAATGGATATTTTTGCATGGATATTGATTATTAACACATTTATAACTAGTTCATGTATGGTAAACTTAATCTTGATTCTCGGTATGAGCTAATCTTGCATATGGTTAATATTTGAGTCTAGTTCATGTTATGCTTTATTCTTGAATGGATATTATGGATCTGGAATATTTGTATGATCATGCTAACTTCTTGACAAAGCTGCCATAAAAGAGGGACATGGTACCCTTGTGCACTTTGGTGAGTGCTCGATTGTAGTTGAGTGATGTGTCGTATGCCTTTGGTTTTGGTGAAATAATAAGGCGCATTTTGGTTTCATTTACGAGACCTCTTTCTTAGTTTTTTTTAGGATGTTGCATGATGAAGACATATTGGTTGACCTTGGCAAGTATTGAAGAGTGGTTAGACAATTTAGAGGAAGATTATGTTCACAGATTTAGCATTGGATATGTATTTAATACACATGTGTGGGTTGAAAAGAATATGTAACCCGAGATGTATGAGACGGTATTATGCATTTTCCCTATAGTGTTGTAGGAGTGGCTGCTTACTTATGCATCGAAGATAAATTGGAGGTTTCGAACACTTGTTTGGACACAAGAATAATTCTAGGTTTTTCATGATGCTAATCGACTAAGACATAAACTCCAGACTATTGATGGAGTGGTGTTCGAATTATTATAGTATGCATTTTCTAATTATTCTTATCCTAGAGGTTGTTGAGATCTAGTTCTTGTACAAACCTAGAGGACTGTATTTGCGTAATATCCCTTTAGCGATTAAGATATTAATTGTGACCTTAGATTTAGAACAACATCCTATGGCTAGCTAAACCCCACCACATGTGGGGGTAGGAATAGGTGTGGTGAGGGATGATGGACCTAGTGGTAGAAAGGAAGAGAGAGGAAATGTGGATTAATTTTAATGAAGTGCACAAGAGGGATTTGGTGAATTATAGAAAAATGGTGTTGCAGAGATAGACATGGCTCATGAATGATTTAGAGATCACGTGGAAGACGTGTAGCCAAAACATCTAAAACTCCCCTATTTGGGAAAGCATGGTAGAGAAACCTATTTGGTTTTGGATGAAGGAAAAACTAAAGAAATATTAAGAACTATGGGTGCACATCCGATTCTACATGGTGACCTAACCCTTGCGCTTGGTTTTCCAAATTTGTATGATAGTTATTAATAAGCAAACTAGTGTGGACAAAAGAGTAACTGACAGATAGAGTTAATTTGTAGTCAATTTTAGGATTTAACTAGGTAGCTTACTCATCTATGGCATCATAATCATCTTTTGTGTAATTTTGAGGTCGGGTTCGAGGTATAAATTTTGGTGTGTCATCAACACAAAATGTTGGTATCATGTCTTGAAGTAGCACAACTTTGCATAATATGGGAGTTTAGTTTAGCACAATTATTAGGACAAAAAGTAATGTGTCCTTTGGTGCATTGCTTGCTACGGGGCAAGGATCAATAGGTTCAGGTGGCTCAGGATCTAGTGGATCTAGTGGTTATAGAGGTAGAGGAAAGATAAGAGGTAATAGATGGTTTGGATCTGGTGGGAAAGGTCTACACTAACCCCAAAAATGTTATCTCGAGATGTCTCTTCATCTCGTAGAATACAAAGTAATTGAAGACGTAGATAAGAACCTATATATCTCGTGATATACTATGGCATGCAAAGGGTATTATAGCTCTAGAGTGTAAAGAAAAATAGTTTTCAACCACTTTGCAAGGGCACACACATAGCTGGTACAAGAAATATGATCCGAACTAGACTTGTATACACTATATCACGTTTTGTGATTATTCTTAGAAGAGTTTCACATACCTAAGTTTGATCAAAAGAGCATCAAGACACTTCAAGGACATCAAACATGACATGGATGATATTATTAGGGAGTATGATGCATGATCAAGATGTTGTTATTGAATTTATCTTATGACATTCAACCGATTCAACATTCTCAATGGTTCATTGGATGTTTAATCACACCTTTTTGAAGGGATCTCTCAAACAAGACTTATATAGTCTTGCGCAAGGCACTAGAGGTAGCTCTACATGATGAGGTGGTTGGGAGGGTAGATACTGGTATTATTCCATTTTGGAGTCTCAAATTATAGCCGTGGAAAAATAGTTAGAAACATTGTTAGCTAATTCAACACATGAGACGCAGAGTGGTATTTGGTGCACGGATTGTGAAGTAGAAGGACATACTAAGGATAATTATCGTCATAAATCAATACATGCCATGTTGATGGAATATAAGATATGTCACTTGGACTATGATTCAAGTAGTTAACCATTGTTGCAATGTGAGATAAGGAATTATGTGTCCTATTACTTCAAGTTTTGTAGGTCTACCACTCGTGATACGTAGAATTTCAAGTTGCTTGTTTAGATTCATGATGTCATTGATACCATTGTATGTTAGACCAGTGTTGAAAATAATTCTAAGGAACATGGTGAGAATTATGATCATAATGATAATGAAGGCGCGCTATGATGGAGTATGAGGTAGATGTTGAGGTTACCGTGACGGATTTAGAGGCTAAGGTCATGGTGGTGGAATAAGTGAATTTCCACAAGGAACATGTTATACATATGGATCCCCTGATCATTATAGGAGTGAATTCCCTCAGAATATTATTTTTTCTTTTTTTGGGAAGAACCAAAAATATGAAGAATACTTGGACTTGTATTAGCACCGAGAAAGAACCATAATAATGATAAGGGTGTGGGAATGGTTAGAGTACATTGTGTTGTGGAAGATCATTGGATGCCAATGTTATCACCGATCCCGAGTTGGTGCCTATGTTGGTCACTACATACATTAAGGCTATGTGCTACGGAAGTTCTAAAACATAAGCCTATTATTACAAAGGAAGAGGTATTGCATGTAAAGTATCCATACCCTACTCATCGAAGGAAGTCTCGTGAATAAACCGTGGAAGTTATTACTATGTCCTAGAGAAAATAAAAATGAATAAGTTCTAGAGAAGAGTATGAGCACATGCGAGAAGACACTATAGGAGGAAGGTGCATTAATAATAACATGTGAGGATAGATATGTTTGCGACTTTGGATCAGAAAATGATTTGAGAATTAGCCACATTTTTGGTTGTATGGTGTTCCATTAGAAACATGTGAAGATACAGGTAGGTGTGATAATGGATAATGTTAGAACATGGAGACTTGCAACCCAATGAAAGAATATTCTAGGGTATAATTATGGTTAAGAGATGTAAAGTAGAGTTAGTTATGGTTTAGTTATTAATTACATGTTTAGAGTACTCGAGTATGGTGGGGTATGATGACATTTGGCATGTGGTTTTCTCTTGAGTGATGTTGAGGTGGTAAAGGAGAGCTCCCACTCTATTTAAGAATGCATTTGGATCTAAAAAGAGGATGCAAAGAAGATGTGTGATGCAAGGCCGGAGAGGATTTTCAAGGGAGAGATGCAAGTTATATTTTAAATACGTAGGAGAGAGCATGACTAGACCTCTTTGAGATGATTCATTTTGTAGGGTTATAATGTTATTACTTGTTGTATTCAGTTTGATGTGACCCTTTTTATATAATATGGTTATTGTAAAACAATTGAGAATCAATATATATGATGGAATGTTTTGAATATATATGTTTATGGGTTTAAACGCTTGTGTTCTTCATATTTCTCATGGTTCATACCTAATTCCTCTATGTCCTTATAATATGGTGCATCGTGCTTGGATCTAGTTTCTTTATCTCGCTATAGAATGTATTCATGTATGTATGTGCACTATTCCTCCATTAATGGTGAACATTCTTACAAGGCTCACATAAAGAATCATCTCATAGTCTATAAATGTCTTAGGTGAATGCCTAGTTTAGACTGGGTGATGTAATGGTGCACCTAGGAATTAAATGGTTAGGGAAAGTGACTACATCCTGGTTCTATTTTTAGGAATGATTTTAAAGTTGTTGCAAGAATGGTGTATGATGGTAGAATGCTTGACCTTGGACAATGTAGAGACTTGGCTTAAGAACATGGAGGATGAGTTTGTACAGGATTCAACACTAGACTTGAGTTTGATGTACATACATGGGTAGAGGAGCATCTGTATAATGAGCTCTATGAGACATTATTTTGTTTTTTTAGTAGAACTATATGAATGGATTTAGGCATATGAATCAAGGAAGAGTTGGTATTATCAAGATCATGTTTGGACCTAAGAGGATTATATGCTACTTCATGATTTTTATCTGATTTGGACTCATGTTGTTGATCATTGGTAGAGTGGTGTGTTAACTAGCTATACATTGGAATATGTGGTTTCTACATATTCTTTCCCAGAGGTTGTTGAGTTTGAGTTTTTCCAACAAATGAGAGGATATTTCTTATGTGTTATACCATTAGTCATTAAGATTTTGATCATCACTCTGAGTTTAGAAGAATTTCCTATGGCTAGCTAAACCCACACTAGGCGCGGAGCATGAAAGCTGGTATGGTGAGAGATGTCGATCCTATGAAAATAGTGGAAAAGGAAGAGAGATAGCTCAATTATAATGAATCGCGAGAGAGGGAGTTTGCGAGACAATGCATGATTACAAAGCGGTGGATGTATGAAGGTATACATTGCAAGTAAGGATTTAAGGTTCATGTGGAGGATGTGGAACCTTAGCAGTTTGTTCTACCCCATCTTGGAAAGCATGGGATAGGAACCCCTTAGATTATGATGAGATCTCGTGAGATGAAGGGAGAATTTTGACCTTAGGTGTGCTTCTAAATGCACCTAGTGACCTATCCCTTATGCTTATTTTAAAAATTTCTAAGACAAGTATTACTATTTTAGTTCACTTTTGTAAGAAAGCAACATACCGTAGATATCATTTTACATTACATTCATCAATGGCCACATAGACGTTTATTTTGTTTTGTGGAAATCATTAGGCACATCATTTGGACAAGGTGTGAGCTCTCATAACATGGGTATATGGAATTTTTCAACTTCACAGATTGTTGGAGATCGGTTTAGTACAATGGTGAGAACACATAGTAGCACAACATCAGGCAATGTACCTACTAAAGGAGGATGATTTGGAGGATCTAGTGAATCTAGAGGGTTATAATTAGTAGAACTAGTGGATCTGATTGTGGAGGAAACACAAGAAGAAATCAAGGTTCTAGATCTAGTGGGAAAGGACCACAACCCCATCAGTGGGTATTTTATGAGATGTCTCTTCATTTACCCGATTATAAAAGTGTTGAGGATGCTACAAAGCATGTACACAAGTGTGAATTTATATGGCATGGTAAGGGGATCACTACCCCGAGTGGAGTACAAACTATTTTTCAACTATTTTGTAGGGGAGCACACATATTTGCTACAAAAATTATGTCTAACATCGACGGCGGTGGATTATAATGCATTGTGTGATGCCTTTTTGGTAGAATTTTATATTCTTGAATTTGAGAAAAAGAGAATCAACGTGCTTAAGGAGATTCAACATGCTATGGCAGAGAGTGTGCGGGAGTATGACGTACTCTTTAAGATTCTTCTATCAAAGTTATGTTATGATATTCATCCCTCTCAGCATGCTTAGTGGTTTGTTGGAGGCTTGATAACACCTTTACGATGAGTGCTTGCACATAATACTTTCATGGATCCACACGAGGCCTTGTAAGTTGCTCTACATGTTGAGGATATTAGAACCATTGATACTGATGTAAATCCATTTTTCAAGGCACAAATTTCTTCCATAGAAAATAAACTTGATAAATTATCTATGAATTCAGCACTTGAGACTAAAATATGACTTTGGTGTATAGATTGTGAAGTAGAAGGACACACCAAGGATAGTTACCCTCGAAATTCAATGCATTCCATGTCGTTAGATTGTTAAATCTATCATAGGGATCATGGTCAAACTAGATTCCCATTGTTACAACATGCACTCCTTAAGAATATGTCATGATATTGTAAGATTTGTACATCTACTACTTATCACATGAAGGAATACCATTTGATAGACTAGATTCATGATGTAATTGATATTGGTGTGTGTCAGACCAGCGGTGCAAATAGTTCTAAAAATGAGGGGCATCAACATGAAGAGTGTGAAGATCATAGAGGAAGAGGGAGAAGTTTTCATGGAGGATTTAGAAGATGTAGTGGTCCCAGCAGAGGAAGGAGTGATTTTCCCCGTGGAACCTACTTCAACTATGGATCTACAAATCACTACAAGCGCAAGTTCCCAATTTTTTTCAATGCTCGTGGTGTAGATAGAAATGTAAGTATGTGGAGTTCCCTAATTTGTATGATCACATGAACCATAATCATAATAAGGAAAATGGAATGGGCATTGTTAGTGTGAAGCAATCGAACCCTTGTTAATGCCTACAATAACATCTAATCTATATTCGAGCCTATATTAGTAACTACACGTGATGTAGCTATGCACCTTGGGAGGGAAATACCGAAGTAGAGAACTCTCATCACAATGGAATAAGTATTGCATGGAAATTACTCTTATCGATGTATCTAAAGGAGGTTTACCAAGAGACTATGGAGGTGAATAGGAGTTTGCAAGGAGAGATCCAATGCTTGAAAGAGTAGTCACGAAAGTTGGAAAAGGTGAAGAATTCCTAGATCCCTCTAAAGGATGTGGATAATGTTAAAGAGGTGTGTAACATGGAGCACCAAGAAGATATCATTCCCCTATTAGGAGAATAGTTGAGAGGAAAGGTAACATTACACTAGGAATGAGCACGAGAGGTAGATCTTATATAATGATTTGCTCCCTCATAGTCTTGATTACAAAAATAAATCATGTTGAATTGGTAATTGATGGATTTCTCTTGAGAAACATACTAATTGGCATAGGTGCAAAATTAAATGTCCTTACTCGGGATGCGTGGTACGGATGGAACAACCACCATTGCAGCCATCTTATAATGTGTTGTACATGGAAAATAGAACTAAATCTATGCCCATCAGAGTCTTGAAGGATGCTTTGATAACCATTCAAAGGGCCAAGTTAATCGGGAATTTGAAGTCTTAGCACTGCCGAGGTAGATAGTTTTCCAGCCTTACTTAGATGCCCTTGGTGTTATGCAAATAATGTTGATTTACACTTCAACAAGGGATACACAAACTTTGAGAACAAGAAGGGTTGCATTATTATTCCACTAACAGATGGTGGGCCTCCGCCTTATGTTGAGCCTTTTATGGGAAGAAGAAATAAATAGAATTTATGTGTGTATTATTAGAGACCCAAATGTTATTGAGTTGTTGAGATAAGGATTCATTCGGTGGGATTATGCTCATTCCATGAGTGATACGGCTAGCATTACATGTGATAAATTATTTTATGGGACTAATGAGTTTTTAGAAGATAATTAAAGGGCATTGTGACTCTTTTGTTAAGGCATGTTTGGTTAGATGCTTGGGAGGAATACAATTACCAAGTTACATGGGATAAGATAAACTCGTTGTCTTCTTGCGCACTATGGAATTCTAGTGGACCTCGGAAGTAGAACAAAGGAATATGCTTGTTTGTACCTTGAATGAGAAAACAACGCATTAGTGGATGACTCATTAGGATAATCTTATAGAGTGGCACGAGGTAAGAATCAAGTTCCCTCTTAGATTTCTCTAGACTAATGTACCTTTAATGATATGTGAATATCATGGGAGTGAATTTTCCTTGTACCACATTTAGGAATGTGAGATAACCTCGATGGGAGGCACAAAATATTTAGCTCCCTCCCTTTGGGTACATAATTTCTACTCCACTTTACATGGTTATACACACACTTCATATGTCCTTTCGAGTTATGCCGCGAGAAAGGAAATTGGGAGGAGTTGATGGAAGGTATTATTCATACTTTTCATTATCTATCTTCTAAACCATCAGTGAATGAAGCTTTAAGGTAGTCAAGAGCCTTACTCTAGGAAATAGTGCCAAGGATGGGGACCTCATCCTATAATTTCTAGGGGAACCTGACTTGGAGGTGTGTGTTGAAAAGGAAGAGACAAATGAAGTGTAGTTTGAGCATGCCTTCCTAGAAAGGGAAAAAGGAAAAATGGTGTACCTGATCAAAGATGAATAAATAGAGAACTTATATTTTGATCATACGAGAAGGTAACATGAAGTCTTGGATAGTGAATATGAGAGGGTGTGCTCTTACCATAAGCCTCTAAAGACATATAAAGTCAAAATTGGCATGGAAGAAGAACCAAAAGAAGAAATTGAGTTGGTGCATGACTTCCAAGATTTTTTCATACATGGATACCATGAATTGAAAGGAGTTCATCCCTCCTTGGGAGATATGTGGATTAAGTTAAAGGAAGGTGTGCATTCAATTAGGAAAAGGTAGTATAGAATGAATCCTAATCTGTGCGTAAAGGTGAAAGAAGAGATTGACAAAATGTTTGAATTTAGGATCATTGAGGCCATTGAAGAGTCTGAATGGGTTATCCCAATGGTGATTAGTATCAATAAAGATGGGTGGTGGATAAGGTTCTATGTGGACTACATAGATCTGAATGCCACATGTGTTATAGATCCTTTTCCAATGCCTTTTACTAAGGAAATTTTGGAAGGCATAGCAGGGAATGCAATCTACTCTTTCACATATGGATTCTTAGGGTATCACTAGGTAAGGATTGCAAAGGAAGACCAGGAGAAGACTACTTTCACCATTGAATGGGGAATTTTCACTTATATAGTTAAGCCATTCGGGATTAAGAATGTGCCTATTGTATTTTCGCGCATCATAGTACAAGCATTCCAATAATTTATTCATAAATTTATACAATTCTACCTAGATGATCTGACAGTGTATGGATTAGTAAAAGATCATTGTAAAAACTTGAGATTAATGTTTGAAAGATGAAGGTAGTAAAGTATCTCTCTAAACATTAAGAAATGTGTCTTCATTACTACTTTTGGCACATTTCTAGGTTGTATTATTTGCAAGGAAGGCTTATGGGTTGTAATTCCTCTAACATGGTTGATATCTGTGATGACTTCTTTACTCAAAGTTGCAAACATTGATATGTGATTCTTGTTTGAAGACGGTGTACTCTTGTGAACTAAGTAATCATGTTTTCTATAGATAATATGTTATCTTATGAAAATAGATACAATTCTTCCATGTCTATTCTAAAATTAGAATGAAGTATTTCATTTCTTCTTATGTTGAATGTTCACTGATGTGAATAGAGGAAATTGATTCAGCCTAAAATTGTTCATAGTATTTATTGCATTTAAACTTGTGCTTTAGTCTTAATGATTTCTGATGCATGATAGCTATACCTTGGATCAATTTTAGTGATCCAAGGCATGCTTTTGATTTCATGATGTCAAGGTCATGTTGACCTAAATTGGGTAGAATATTGGATTTTGAACCCAGGTTTCCATGTGATCACTGATAACCTCTTCTGCTCATGTCCTTCTTAAGTGATTCGGGAGTGTCATTTTGATTCTTCTTTTGGTAAGATTTAATTGAAAATTTTAATAATTATTAAGGAACCTAATTAAATCTAAGTTCCTAAGTTGTAAGCTTATCCTAAGTTAAACTGGATGATATTATTATTTTGGTTGTTTATTAAAAAGGAAAACCTAAGATCAAAATAATAAACTTACCTAAGGACCTAAGTTGTTTTCTAACCTAATGTTTATGAACCTAACCTATGGCTTATAATATCCTAAGGGGGAAGACATGAAATCCATACTAAGAGGTGTTCATGGCACCAATCTCTAAGTAATTAAGAGGATTTAATGGGCTTTAAAACACCCTGTTACCACCAACTTTGGTGAGTGCATGAAGGTTTAGTGGAGGATGAGTTGGCACCTCTACTAAAGTTTGGTTGCATGGAAGTTTTGAACTTGGTTATAGCCAACTTGGAGTTGGAGAGGGTGGGAGATAAGGAAGGAATTTTTCAGTCCTATTTGCATTAATTGATCTTGGAAATTGCAAAAACAACCTAGGAAATAGGAGAAGTTGGAAGAAAAGATGGTTTTCATTTTTCATTTTTTCATTTTGTTTTTGTGAGCTTGTAGCTCTACATGTGGTTTTTCATTTTCAAACCTCCAGTTTGAATCTATGCATGCATATTTTTACCTTGCATGGTGGTGATGATAACAAAAATCAAGCTAGGAAGTTATAAGAGGAAGAAAGGGAAAGTTTCAGAGCTTGGTCTTTGGTATTTTCATGGAAATATTCCTATCGAGGGAAAGAATAGAAGACATGAGATCTATTAGGCATGATAGGCCCTATATCTTTAAGTCTTCTAATTTTATTTAAATGTCTTCATTAAAATAACTCTTCTCTTTTTGGAAACTTTCTGGTTCTAGTTTTGTGTTTCTTCTCCTTGCTTTAATGGTGTTTCAAATTGGTTCTTTTGGACTCAATATGCTTATATGCTTGCTATGTGGAATCTGAAATCTGGGTAGTATTGATTTATTTATGTTGTGTTAGCTTATTTTCACATGAAATTTCTTCAACACTAATAAGAGTCTCGTATTTGTATCTCAGTTGGATGGATACCTTGTTTGGGTATTGTGTATGCATAAATAGTAGTCTTGGTTTTGTTGGAATCTGTAGATTCTAGCTTAGAATGCTCTCCTTATTATTATGGTTGGAGACTAACTTCATAGGAGACTTCTTCATGGTAGTTTGAGATATACGCCTGTGACTTAAGGAAATCTTTGTGTTCTTTGTTTTTGTTAGTTTCTTGTTCATAATAGTGGGGAAACAAACATTATTTGTTGACAAAATCATTTTAGTACTGATTACTCCCTTAAATCATTTAGTTGTTATTATTTATGTATA
Organism: Taxus wallichiana var. yunnanensis; assembly: GCA_018340775.1. NCBI lineage: Eukaryota > Viridiplantae > Streptophyta > Pinopsida > Cupressales > Taxaceae > Taxus > Taxus wallichiana. The sequence continues at coordinate 204,387,537 of CM031243.1, forward strand.
TGAATATATGTATCCTAACCATGAAATGGGAACTATATCAAATCTTTTGTTCTTTTATAGAACCCATGTTTGGGAGATTGTAACTTTCGTGGAAGAATAATAGGAAGCTATACCTATTGATGCTTTTGGTTTATGTTCTCTTCAAAATGATTCATTTTTATTACCCATTTTGGGTTACATGGTTGCTATAGGAAAGATATTTTTTATCTTAGTTAGGCATTCAAAGTGGTCTGGAACTAGAAGTGCATTCATCCTTAAGGGAATATATTTCATTTTCTTGTCTTCTTTGTTAGTCGTAATGGTAATATTTTTCGATAGGATCAGTTGTAACGAACAATTTTATGTGATTCATCTTCGTAGTTGAGTATCTGAAATGAATACCCTCATGGGTTAACCTAGGAAATAGGTAACTAAAGTATGGAATGTTTTAAGTTGAGGTTTAACTTATAAAGGTTTAAGAGGAGTTTGAGGTTTGAATAAACCCTAATATTCTTTTGGAAGGATGTAAACTCTATTGTATTTTTGGTTACTCTCCTTGTTTCAATTTTGACCTTGAGTTGTTGAGTCTTTTGGAAGTTATGGGTTTTTCATGGTAACTTGGGTGTTCTTATTTTGTAACTTCTATTCTTGTGTGGAGTTTTGACCACTTAAGAGACATTCGTCTTCTTTTGTGGGGCATATCTTAATGCACTTGAATTTTTTTGTTTTGTAATAGTGTTTCCTAAACCTTGATATAGATGGGTCTGACGGTAAGATTGTTCCATGGGAATGATTTGGGTCTTTAGCTGGTTCTTAAATTTTAGTTCTCATGTACCTTTTCTGGAGTTGGAATTGGTTCGTTTAACACTTTTGTGTTGTTTTAAATGGTTTCTAGTTCTTCTTGTGGCTTGTGAAAATAATAAATAAGTAGTTGTTAGGGACTACAGGGTGTTATCTATGACTATTTCTTTTGAGTTTGAATTTGGATATGAACTCAGGCCTTTAGGGAACTTATGTAGATATGGTTGTTTTTTTTGGGAATCCTGAATGTTAGTTTTGTATTGATCATTTAAGATCCTTACTCTTAAATGAATTCAGGTATTCAGGGAACTTTTACCGTGGGTTATGTTGGTTTTGTATCTAACTCTCTTGACTGGAAAATTTATGATTCTTGTTTGATCATCAACTATAATACAAGATGATAATTTTTAAATACTAAAATAACATAATTATGATAGAAAGGTAGTTTGTTTATATCTTTTTACTGCTTTTTGAAAAGACATAATAGGTTGAGTTGTAGACCTTAAGTTGGAACCTGACTGAGAAGTTAAGATTAGGATTTGAAATATGAATTTCTTCCTTCTTAAATGTCATTGTTTTAGATGACTAGTAGATTATAATGAGTTCATATTTGTGTTTGAGATAGAATTAATTATACTGATTTAATTATTTCTTACTTAAACATTTCTTATTATATATCAATGATCTTTCCTTATCCTTCTTGATTTGTAATATTTTGGAAAGTCTTTCTGTTAATCTTAATTTGTGATTTTAGAACTGTTTCATTAATAACAAGGTTCCTTTTATGAAACAGTTAGATAAAATCACATTGTTTTAACGTTATAGCGCTTATCATGCTTAGTTCATATGAACTAACTCGTGCTAACAATTTTGTAGATGGATTTTGTAAAAGATGAAAGGAGAAATACATATAGAAAGTTACATCTATTTTACTAAAGAAATTGTTTCTTTATTATGATGACTATGTAGCAACATTTACTTGAAATATACTTTTTCGGAAAAAGAAGATGTATTAAATTAGTTTACATTGATGTAATAAAATTTTATCATACTTTGAAATATTCCTAAGTTTAGTGAGTGGAAAACTCTCTTTTGATAAATAAATTGCTTTGGTGATTGTTGAATTTCTGATTTACTTATGTGACTTTCATTGACTTAATTTGTTATATATATTACTAAGTAATACCATTCATAATGGGGGAAATTTGGATATGCATGTGATATGGGATTACTAACTTAATAGATCTTATAATATATAAGACTCTTGGATTAAGGATCTGTAATAATAGTTGATTTATTTCCAAGTGAAAGAGCACAACTAAGTTGATACTCTTGGGTAGATCCTTAAATAGTAAAAAGAGAACATGATAAATTATATAAATGAGTATGAATTCTTTGTTGTGTTTAAGCATATGTGATCTATTTTCATAATTAGGACATTAGTCCTTGTTAAAGGAAAAAGGATATTTTCCTTGTAATTAAACAAAGAGATTTATTTGAGATCTTGTTAGGTGTTATGATTAAATTATGAGGATGGTGGGTTGTGTTTTCCTTAAGAAGATTTTTGTAATTGAAATATGAATGCTTAAAAAGATAATAAAAGGATTTATACTTCAACTTTATGAAGTCTAAAATAATATTTCTTTGAAGTAAAAAGGATATTTTGATCACACTTTCATAACACTAAGTTTAGTCATAACGACATATGAAATAGATAGATAAGATTAAGATAAACGTAAGCATGAATTTGGAATGGTTAGGAAAGCATATTTTATCTGCATACCTACCTCTTGTGTAATTTACACCTTGTAACCTTCTTAGGTTAATTGATGCTTAGTTGACCCTTAAAAGCGTTGTTATCATTAATCTATAAGATAATGATTAGAATGGGTTAATAAACTTATAATCTTAAGTATGTTAGTCTAGTTGAGGAAACTCAGTTGGATGTTGAAACATAGCAACTATGGCATAGTACCTTCATAATGACAGGGGTCATTACAAGGATACTATGATGCAGTCTATTATGCCTCAACACCCCACTTAGTTTGATTAACTCGATTGACATAAGTGGAGGTTTGGCTCATGGTTCCACCCTAAACAAAGATAGAAACATGAGCTAGTGTTGTGGTCAACTCATGTTGACTTAGGGTGACTAGACACACCTAATTGACATAATTTGATTGAGTATGTCTATGTATCCTTAGTCACCATGAGTAGTCTTCCACACTAGTGCATGTTACTGCCCTTGTCTAGTGTGAAACTTTGAATCAGATTGGGTTAACGAAGTCAAGAAAGACCATTCTAGATAACAAAACAAGTGTGGTGAAGGACATATTCCTTTCAATGAGTATGTCATCTTGGAATGTAAACATGGTAACCATGTTTTAAAACTTTGGCCAAAGTATTACGAGCTCTTTGTTTGTGTTGGCCTATGTCACCTAGTCTAAGATGCGAGATTTCATATAAATATCGGTAACAAATATTGAGATAGGATTCTTAGACAGAGCAGTTGGGTGCGTATGATGGAATAGTGACAAGTGAGCATGGGAATCTACAAGTAACTCTTCTCACACCTGACCTCTCGAGGTCGTGCCGAGATAGCCAAAGTGGGGATGGAATATATGTGGGGTATAGACAAACTAGTTAGGCAATCTTATGTCTTCGATGCACACTAATGGAATCTACGAATCTAAGGAAAAGAAGGCCCTCCTAACCTAAACCGGTGTGATAGATTAGTCGGCAAGGATGACTGCTCGGAGGCTCTAATAAATATCGAGATCTGGCATGATCTAATCTATAGGTTGTGGGATACGTGGAAGATAACTTGTGGGTGCTTCATATATGTCTCCCGACAAGGTCATGAAAATGGATGGCAGATATATGGTGGATTCTATGGGCGATTCTCTAGTCTAGTCCAAAAATCCTTAGCTTGATTAGCTGCTACGTCTAGTGAGGATAGTTGTGTGATAATGATTGGTGGAAGTGGAGAGGACCTAAATACTAATGTGCATAAACCAGCATCAATGTCTGATTGACCTGTGGGCCCATTGGGTTGTGGGACCTGTGGATCACAACCATAAGTTCGTGGTCATTGTGGACCTCCTATGGTCATGTGTAGAATCAATCCCTAATCCCTAATATCTAGTAGTCATATGCCTTTTCGGCCTCTATGTTTAGAACTAAAAGTTATGCAATCTTCTTAGAGTACCTTATAGGCGTTCTGGCAACTTGAATTCTTAATCTAGTGTCTATGTCAATGAGGATGTCTCCTACATCTAGCTGTGGGACCAAAGGATCACAATCAAACATTTTCTCTCTTTCAATCCCTTCTACAGTCATGCGGATATTTATTAGGGAAATCTATAGTTTAGCTGGTCTATCCAAAATGTGTGTGCTTTGTCATCTTCTATGTTTAATCCTCTTAACTGTGAGCTGATTTATTGTAGGTCTATTGTTGTTCGGAAGACCTAGATTCTGAGATTTTGGTCTATGTCAGTTATTGTTGCAACAAGATTGGGTTGAGGCATGATTGGCTCGAATACGTATTCTCTGGGATCCCTAGGTACCGTCATTGTCATACAAAAGAAACAATATAAATATAACTAAAGAAAAGTAAACTAATTATACAAAGTATATCCATATCATATATAAATTCTCTATTTTTGTATTTTTGACAGAATATTTAATAGAATTAAGATAACAACTATTTAATATATCTAGAAAATGAAAACTAACCTAATAACAAAATTAAAAACAAACAAGGTAGCCAAGTATAGCTACTTGTCTGTGAAATTGTGAATCTATTCTAAATAACTAAATAACTGATCTAATTTAATTGAAATATTTTTGATCCTACCTCAGAAGTGACGAATGAATCATAGTTTCTCGAAACTATCGATCCCCATAGCTTCCCAAAGTGATATCAAAAGTGAGATTAACTAAAATGAAATGATTCACTTCTCTATTTGGTATATTTTAAGTAGAACTTTGAAAGCTTGAACTTGGATTTCACGAGAATAGTAGTGAATACGATTGTGTGTGGCTTTGTCCCCTCGGTGTGGTCTCCTCATTCCTTCGTGCTCACTTGAATCCATAAAATCATGTAATAATAGAATCAAATGAAGTAGGTATTGGAACAATGGCAGTTTTAGATGTATACTTTGAATACAATGTGAGTAGGAGATGGATAGCACAAGAGAACATAACTTGGCTTATGTAATTCCTAGCAGGATTTATTATGAGTCATACAACACAAAACATCCGTAACATGAAACTATCCTTATTGATGAACAAAACTTGAACTCTAATGGCTTCAGGACTGAAAATGAAACTATCCTACCTTAATTGATTGTATGAAACAAGTAATAACACTAGAAAAAGAAGATCATGTGGCTTCTAAATAGAAAAATAAGACTAACTATACATGCAACAAATGAAAACTATTGAATTCCTAAGCAAGAACTAAAAGACTAAACTATTGAAAATGAGAGGATCATGGGCCATTTGCTTGTAATCAAACTAGCTATTTATAGAATTCCCATTCACCCAAAGGTAACTCCAACTAAGACTCTTTTACCGTTAAACAATGGAAAAACACTATTCTATGGAACCAAAATCATAAATACAAGCAAAAACGGATGAGAAAGCTGGTGAAAGTTGAAAAATTGTGCAAGTTACGATAAAAGGAGCATGCTAGAAAATGTGTGAAGGACCACCGCCTGAGTAGGGCGGTAGTTATAGGACCATCGCCGCTCGGGTGACATTCACGAGACTACCGCCTGCCAGCGGGCGGTAGTTTTGCAATCGAAGAAGAAATGTAAAGGAAAAAGGGGAAAAGAGAAAAACAAAGCATGTGGAGGCTAAGCGAGGCATGCATGATGTTAACACACACTTGGAGATTTTTCGGATCTCGAATGCCTTGCGAGGAGACCTGTATCATCATTGAGGCATGTGTAACATCGTTCGGTAGCACAAGCCCTTATAATTTTGGTACACACATATTGTCCCCTCGAGAAGCATTTTAGCTATGAAGAGGAGTAAAATGGTGGGCCTAAGTATGGAAGTCCCAAAATGGGAAGCTAGAAATTATACCTGACATGTCTGTGTGTCGAAATGATGCCATCCAAAATTCTTGCTACCTGCAAAATGAAAAGAGGACTCAAGTGCAGATAGATAAAATAAATTGAAAAATAAATACTAAAATAATATGAAGTGAGGACTTACCATTTGCGTGAGGATAAGATCTTACATCCGTCAGTGCTCCAAACCTATGAAAAGGGAATTCAAAATGAGTCAAAATGTTATATATATAAAAACGGGCCCATTTTCTTATTCATTTGTACATGTCGATTTGATTGATTTTGAGCTCTGGGACCCATGGTGATGGTTTTTGACGAGAGTATAGTCAAAACGTTTGTGATGAGATAGTGATCATGCCTCTGCGAGTGGAACATCGACCCGTGAGATCTCAGGTTAGTTCTTCTTGATTTACCATTTTATAACTAAAATGTAAAAATGATGAAATCTTCAACAAGGGGGGTAATTTTTGAAATTTCTAGTTTTAAATGTGTCCTTAGGGGGAGGTCTAATGGGTAGGCTCTCATTTTAGTCAAAATGGTCGTTTTTATGTTTTTGAGCATTTTTAGGGCGGGTGACCCGTTTGGACTCACGAGACAAGACCACCACCCGAAGCAGGTGGCGGTTATGGGACCGCTACCTTTCAAGGTGGCGGTTACAGAACTTGCCACCCCGCTCGTGGCAGTGGTTCATTACAGAGTGTTAAAACAACACTTTTCTTGACTTTTTTTTGCATTTTCAGCATTCCTACATGTTTTAATGATTTTTCCAATGTCATTATGAGTAGTAACTTACTCCTTTTTGCGTGTTTTTGGGTGTATGTAGAAGAAGGAGGAATATATCAGATGGAGCCGAGAGAGAGAGTGTGACTGGCTTCCAGCAATGTTGGATGCACTTTCTCAGGTTGCGCATGATACTCTTTAGAGGGCCGGCATATTACATATATCACGGGTTCCTCATGTCGCACCTTCTAGTCACGTACTATGTGACCTGTTTTTGTATTGGGATGCTAATCGGAACACTTTCTGATTTCTAAGAGTCGGGGTGAGTGGACTATCACCCTGGAGGATGTCTACCACATCTTGGGAGTCCCGATCATTGGGAGACGACTTACACTTGAGACAACAGGGTCACAGGCTTAGATAGCTCAGTGGGCTACATATATGGGAGACGTAGTTGTCTCCACTGGTTCGAAGAAGGGGGTGAGGGTCCATTCCATTCCTAGCTTGCCTATCCCTTTGATTCATCAAGCTATTATGGGGATCCTTGCCTCGAGATTGATCGGGGATAAGGAAGGGGACACCTTACTCTACTACTGGTCCCCTATTATTACACAAATTGAGGCAGATGGCCAGATTTATGCTTGGGGAGCTGATATACTTGGGACCACCTATCACGACTTGTACAAGGTGGTTCACTTACAGGGACAATCTTTGAGCCATCCGACCTTGGTTATGAGCTGGGTCTATGAGTGTATCATCCCTTATGGGAGAGGCATAGAGGTGGCAAATCCCAAAGCCACGAGGGAAGCTAGATGGACAGAGATGTCGGTGCTTAGAGCACCCCACCAGCCCGATTGCTTCCCGACTATGGATGATATGGAGGCCACACCTTATCGAGGCCATGGTAGGCTTGTGGGGTGTGGGGTGAGGATACCTTCACTTTGATTTCTGTTCTACTCTAGGGCAGCTTGTGGACAAGATGAGGAAGGTAGAGACACACCCCTTTGATTGAGTTTCTTAGCAGTTTGGCCTTGATTACGTTGATATGCTTCCCCCAGCGGTGCCAGTGTTCAGATCAGTTCGGGAGGCTAACGGAGGTCCTAGAGGCCAGGGTTGGACTGTTGTTACTCATAGAATCCCTATTACAGCTAGGTGGGTGGTACATGCCTGAGAGAGAGTTGGTGCTCCTCAGGCACCTTTACTTTGGATTACCACTGGTCTTGCCTATTGCAGTGATGATCCTATTGATATAGACTCCGAGTCTGAGGAGTTCATAGGGGGAGAGACGGAGGAGGGGACCGAGGACATGGAGGTTAGTGAGTTGGGTGGAGAGGAGGATAGTGATCTTGAGTGGCATGACACTCACGAGATCTTACAAGCCGAGAGGGTAGAGCAGAGAATGAAGAGGGTGACTCTAGTCTTAGGAAGAGGAGTCCATAGTAGGATGCTATGTTGCCCTAGACACAGGAGGACGACATCAGTCAGCAGTGGCATATGTGGCAGGCACTGATCCTATGGATCCCTCTTGGAGGCTCGGAGATCTGAGTGAGTTGTCACTCTTCTTTTAATATTTGTTTTTAGTTAGGATTGCCTTAGTTGCTATCTCTCCTTTTTTCATCTTTTTTTTTATCTTTTGATTATTTCCTAATTTATTTTCTCCTTTACTTGCAGAGACTACTGATGAGTGGTGAGACTTCATTCTCCGGGTATGTACTAATACCTTGATGCTCCCCATGGAGAAGACTCGCACTGAGCTATCCATGGATGTAGGGGAGCCTTCAAAGCAGCTGGTAGGTATAGCGATGTCTTTTCCCCGTCCTGGCATGTGGCCAAGATGGTGACTTCCCTCCATACCGAGTTAGTCGGGTATAGGAATGTAGAGCGTCTGATGAGGAGCCGCTCTCATAGTGAGGCTATAGTTAATGTTCGGGACCGTGAGCCCTTAGTGCACTTAGAGTGCCGGCGTAGCCAGAGTCCTATATGTGGTCATGCACCTTCGAGGGATCTCATATGGGTTGAGAGGCCACTTGGCTCTTTTTGTAGTGACTCTTGCTAGATTGTTTATACAATCATTTTGTATTTTCCGAGCTCATTGAGCATTTTGACTATGCCTAACGCATGATGGCATTGTACATAAAACCTGATTATATATATATACATCTCTCTTTTAGATTAGACTCTTGGTGTCTAGGATTTTGTGATTCATTTCCACATGTATATTAGATGCTTATTAGAATTCTTGTTTTTATATGCTTTTAGAATGTATGCAATGGAGAACAGATGACACAAATGCTTTCTTTCTTTTTGTATTTCGTGATGCTGATGTATGATGATGCAAATGAACTTGTGATCTTGAACTTTAGCTTTCATAAGCAATTTTTACGGTACTTCATATTGTTTTGACAAAATGTATTGACGAACTGGTATGATGAGCAGATGCATGTGCCCCACTCCTAACTCCATGCAACTAGTAATATGCGAGGGCTCACCACCGAGAGCTAGAAAGGGCACAAGCTATGAGGTGTGTTGAAATGGAAATGATGAGAGATAGACAAAGAGTTGGTGGAACCAAATTAGGATGCTACAAACCTACTCTACTCAAGTGACTCCATAGTTTAGAATGTGATTTGCTTTGTAGTTTATCTAGACTTAGATCTGTAGATGGCCACTTGGTTGACAAAATCTAGTTTTCAGGGTTTTGAACTCTCTTGGAATTTTGGACATCTGATTCATTTATTTCGACTCAAGATTTCAAAGGTTTATTTGAACTATTTGCTTATGACCTTCAATGTTTACTGTCAAGAGGACCCCCTACACCTTGCCCCATGCTACTAGTAGGAAGCATGGGATTTTCACCATGGACAAGGCACAGGTGAGTAAGGGCACTCCCATCCTTTCCCAACCCTACGTCACCAAGAAGATGCATGCAAGCTCATCACCGAAGGTTGGTAGGGAAAGGAAATGTGTAAAAGTAAAATTTTCTGTTTGATCTATATTTGACTTATTTATTTGAGCAAAATGTTAGTATGTTCTTATTTCCAAAGAGATATATATATAGGATATATGTGACACCATGAAGCTTCTAGAATAGACCATAGGCAAGACACCTATCCTAGGAAGAAACAAAAGTGAGAACAAGCATGCAGGCCTTGGTATGGCTACCATTAAGACTTTGTCATATCTAGCTTTAATTGATGAAATGATTGTGAAATAGTTGATGATGTTATGAAAATGAAGAATTATGATTTGAATCCTTCTACCAATACTATCAAAATTTTGAAATGAATTGCTTAAGATCAAGTCCCTTGATCACCAAGTTTTATGAAACGAGTGAACAAAATGAACCTATCTAAATGAAGATGTAATGTAGATATAATTATACAAACGGTGCTGGTTGCTTATGCATGAAATTGTTTAAGATGCAAGGAATTGACTGTTTCATTGAATTCCTCACCTTCCAGTGTACATAAGAGATATGCACCATTTCTATAGTCCTTCATGACTCGGTATGGGCCCAACCATTTGGGCCAGAATTTCCTTCCTTCACCGGTCTTCTTATCGATCCGGTTGTCTAGTCTTAGAACTAGATCTCCTTCATATATTTCTCACTCATAGACCTTTTTGTTATACTTCCGGCACATCCGGTTAGCATAGACTTTATGCCGTTGTTCAACATTTAACCTAGCCTCATCTAGGATTTCTAGTTGGGAGAGGCATGCCTCTCTATAAGCTTCCTCATCCAGAATCCCTTGTAGTGAGATGTGGAGACTGTGTATTTCAACCTTAAGTGGGAGAAATGCTTCTGCTCCGAATACCAATGAGAAAGGATTTGCTCTTGTTTGTGTTCTTATTGAGGTTCGGTGGGCCCACAAGGTTGGATATAACTTTAAATTCCAATCTCGTTTGTTTTCTTTTACCGTTTTGAGGAGAATAGATTTCAACATCTTGTTTGTTGCTTCATCTTTCCCGTTGGCTTGAGGGTAATACAGGGAGGCCGTATGATGGTTTATTTTAAATTTACTACATAGCTCATGGACCTCATCATTCTTAAAGGACGTGCCATTATCTGAGATAATGATTTGTGGGACACCGTACCTATAAATGATCTGGTTCAAAATGAACTTGGTGATCACGGCACTGTACAGTGGTAAGAGGCATAACCTCTACCCATTTGGTAAAATATTCGGTGGCCGTGATTATGAAGTTATGGCCATTCGTTGATGAAGGAGATAATTTCCCTATAAAATCTAGGCGCCATGTAGAAAATGGCCATGGAGTCGTGATTGGTTGTAGAGCTTGTGCTAACATGTGAATCTCGTGGGAAAATTCTTGGCATTTATGGCATTTGCGTACAAACTCTATTGCGTCGTGTTCTAGAGTGGGCTAGAAATAGCCCATCCGATGTATTTTGTAGGTAGTGGCATGACCACCAAAATGGCCTCCACATATTCCACTGTGGGATTCGTAGAGAATATTCTTGGATTATTCTGTGTTAACACACCTTAGAAGCATTCCATCGAAAGCCTTACGATAGAGCACTTGTTCTATAATAACATATTTAGCTACGATAATGTGTAACCACCTTCTTTGTTGTGGTGTAGCACCTTTTGGATATGTATGGTCCATGATAAAATTGATAATATCAATATACCAAGGACATTAAGAGATGGGAGGTCTAGTTTTGATGTAATATATGCATTCATCAAGAAAATCTATATCTACTAGATCACCTCCATCTAATGGGTTGTCGGCTAACCAATCTACAATGATTTTTCCCTTAACGAACTTTTGGTTTACAAAATTTAATTTGAATTCACCCATTAAGGTTATAAAGCGTCCAACCTTTTTAGACAAGGACCCTTGCGTGAGGAAAGTTCGTAAATGGTCTATTTTACAATGACCCTTGTTTCTTGATTTAACATGTAATGTCTTAAGCATTTGGTTGCAAAGACTATGGCAAGGAATTCTCGTTCTGCTTGCATATAATGTGTTTCATAATTGAGCAACATTTGGCTAATAAAATAGACCACATGTTCTCATTTATCGTCATCTTCTTGAGCCAACATGTAGGCTAGCGAGACATCCGTAGCTCGTGAATATAAGATCAAAGGATGATCTGGTCTAGGTGGCATTAACGTGAGAGGAGATAGTAAGAAGAGTTTAATTTATTCGAAGGCCTCATGACATTCCTTTGTCCAAATAATGCAGCAATCCTTTTTCAACAAATTGTTGATCGGATGAACAGAAAAATTTAAGTTTGGAATGAATCTTAAGATTACACCGAGCTTCGAGAAACAATCTAATACCGAGTGGAAATCGATGGTGGGATCATCTCAAGAACAGCCTGGATTTTGGCTAGGTCCAAATCAATCCCTCATGATGATATAATGTAACCTATGAGTTTCCCTCCTATCACACCAAATATGCATTTTTTTGGGTTTAGTGTGACTCCGTATTCAATCAAACATGAAAGAATGATGCGAAGCACTTCAGGGTGATCACAGTGCTTCCTGGCCTTGGCCAATAAGTCATCTATATAGGATTCCATGATTTTATGAATAAGATCATGAAATATGTATGTCATTGCCCACTAGTATGTAATGCCAACATTCTTGAGACCGAATGGCATAACAACGTAGTAATAAGTTCCCCAAGGAGTTATAAACATGGTTTTGGCTTGGTCTTGTTCAGATATTCTGATTTGATTGTATCCCGAGAACCCATCCATGAGAGACAAAATCTCAAATCTAGTTGTTGCGTCAATGGATGGTAATAGGAAGTCATCCTTGGGGCACACCTTGTTAATGTCTTGGAAGTCTATGCAGATGCATATCTTCCCATTATTTTTAGAACAAGGATGATATTAGATACCCACTGAGAGTAATCGACCGGTTTGATGAACCCTACCTAGAGAAGTTTCATTACCTCTTCCTTCACCATGAGAGCTACCTTGGGTTTCATTGGTCTTGATTTTTGTTTAATTGGCTTTGCATCTGATTTGGTGACAAGGTTGTGTACTGCGATGTGCGGTGTAATTCCCGTCATTTCTTTATAATTAAATGTAAAAGCCTTTTGATGTTCTTTGAGGATTCAAGTGTGTATTTCTATCTCTTCTAGAGTTAATGAAGATCCTAGTTTCAAGATATTTGGTTCTTCCTCCGTTCGATGTTAATATCAATCATTCTTTTAATTAAAGAAGCATTACCTTCTTCAAACTCAGGAGGGGCTGGAGGTAGTTCCAGATCTTCTCCATTCTCTACCGCGTATATGTCGAGTTCCTTTTGTGGGGGAAGCTCTACCATGGGATTTCCAAAGTAAGAAGACAAATGTGGGATTAAGGACAAATCTACCATGTGATGGGTGAGATGTAACTCTGCATAGGCATTTAGGTAATCAAGAGTGGCTCTATCACTGTCAACATGACCTAAGATAGTAGATTTATTCTCAGCTATGTGCGTTAGAAGAGGGTTTGTTGACGTTTTCTTTACTAATGGTTTAGTACAAAGGGATACCATGAAACAGGTGTCTTCCAACTCATTGTTTGGAGTGAAACGTGAAGCTGAGGTTGCTATCAAATCTGTGAGAAGGTTTTGTTCTCGTGGGATTGCCTCAATGGATATGAAGTTAAATCCTTTTCTCAAATCTAATACTACTATTTTGTAGAGCTGTAAGTGTTCAACTCTAGTCTCATACACCTCAGAGACTTGGTTTGCTACTAATTGTGAGTCTCCTAACACTCTGATGTCATTAACACTAATCCTTTTAGCTATGATGAGACCAAGGAGGAGGGATTCGTACTCAAAGCACCATTGTTTGTACATTCAAATTTTAATTTAAAGGTGAACAGTAGGATCTTTTCCTCGGGAGAAGTAAAGATCACACCTACCCTAGCCCCATAACAACATCTAGCTCCATTGAAATGGAGAGTCCAATATTTACTTGGGAAGATGGATGTTGGGACATTCGTTACATCTATTTCTTCTACTTTAGTTACTTCTACCATGCAGAGTTCCTCTGCTGGAAGAGAACCAACTCCTAGGGTACATCCCATACCTGTGGAATCAAATGGTAGGAAAATTGGCAAATCTTGCTCTAGCAACTCAACAATTTTTGCAGTAGTTCCTAATGACACTGTTTCTACAACGTTAGCTTCATCCTTGAGTGCTGAGATGTTCTTGACTAGGTTCGTAATTTCTAACTCCGTTGTAGGTATCAACTTTTCTTCTAGTTTTGAGTTGGTTGGTTTGTTAAGTTGGTTTGTTGGGAGTTCAAACTCAGAGTGAATGCCGGAGTTTTCCTCGAGTGTCTCGCTAGGTGTATATTGAATGGTTTTGGATCACCTTTTGCTATGAATATCTTTCCTAAGTGCAAGAATCTTATTTCCTAAAATAACATAGAAGGGATTGCCTTCATACGAAGTGTATCCATGGTCGGCTGAGGATCATATTATAGTTGGTTTCACGATCTATAATATAAAACTCGAGTGATTTTTTTGGGTCCTAAGGTGGTGGTAGTATTATAGTCCTAATCGAAGTGGCTTTAAGGCTATCATAGCCTCTTCTTGTATTCCAAGTCGTGGAACAATTTGTTTCTCCATATCCTAGCTTTTTAAGGAAAGAGAAGGGGATAGTGTTAACTACTTTGTCCCATCATCAACCATTGCATGTGTAACATAATTATTATAGACCCACACTTGTAAATGTAAATCCAGATCACCTCTATGTGTAATCTCGAGTGTCTGTTGGCATTTTTTTTACATCGAATATAAACTCGGTATCCCTATCTAGCTTCCCTGGATGGTGGATATCGAATTCTATATGGTTTACTTGTGTTTTGGGAGGTGGAGTGATGTTAATTAAATGACCTTAACCTAATGCTTCTATAAGAGCAGCCCTATGGGCAGGAGATTTCTTCAACAATTCAAAAAAGGAGATGTGAGAGAAGGTCTTTGTTAGGTCATTAATTAAATCATATGCACCTATGGGCTTTACTAATGTTTGTTGAATGTTATCTGTCTCTAGCGAGTAACTTGGATTTGGCTGAGAGGAATACTCTCGTGTCCTTGTTATGGCTTCCACATGTAGCTCAATGTCTAACTCCACTAAACTGACTATCTTGGCTTGTGGCTGATTTCCTAATTGTGGTGCGGCAGTGGATTTAGTGAAGTCAAGGCCTCATTATCATTGTTTCTGTCATTACACCCTTATTCATCCCATTTGGATTTAATTTTTGTTATTTTGATTTGGGAGCAGATCATTGAAGATCTTGAGGGTGTATTTTGAGGGAGCTGCTCCCGTGAAAGTGTTTAGCACTTGAGGTGATGCGGGATCTGCTAAGAACATATCTATGAAAAGTTGTCTTTGTTCCTCTGGAAAATGTTGCATGAATTTATTGTAATCATGGCAAGTCCTAGTGTCATGGCCTTGAATTTTTGGAAACCACAATATGAGTTAGGATTATAATTCCCGGGTTTTGGTTTGGCATGTGTTGTGGTTTAAAACTCGATTAAACTATTGATTATTAGGATTAAAGTTTTACATTTGTTGTCTTTGGTTTTTGTTTTGATATCTAGTTGAATTTTGACTTGGAACACGTGTGCGGATTTGTTGTTGTTATTGTTGTTGTGGACAATTAAAATCCACTACATTGATTGTTGGGGTAATTTTTTGTTTCTTTGATTGTTAACCGGTGGTGGAGCATTTACATTATTTTCCTTTTTAGTTTGATCAGTTACTCCATCTGTTGTCACTCTGTGATTCTTGTTAAGGATTTTAGGTCCTTGATTGGCATTTATTGTACTAGGATAGGTCGTAGTATTTTGATTGGGGATGATTAACCTCCCATTTGTTCCATACGTCTTGTGGCGCTATCTATTGCAGCTTGATCTATTAGGAGGGCGCTCTCAAGCACTTCATCATAAGTTGTTAGTGGGAACTTTTGGAATTCTTCCTTTATCTCTCTATTAAGAGAATGAAGGAATAAATCACATAGTTCCATCTGATCCATGTTTAGAGCACTCTCTGAAGAATAAAGGAATGTATGCCATCTTTGGATGAAATGAGCAACAGATTCATTGTGTTCTTGCTTAATATGCAAGAATTCCCTGATTCTTGTTCTCAACAATTTGTTCATGTCGAACACCTTGATGAACTCTGAAACGTGTTGTTTAAATGAATGTGTTGAGGCTTGGGTATTCTATAATACCAATTGAGGGAATTTCCCATAGGTGAAGGAATGGGGGTTTTTTCTAGGAATAGGGTATCAGATTGTACTTGTAAGCTCCCTATTGGTGGATACATGTTTTGGAAGTGTTGCTCACTTTTAGCAAAGCATACTAAGTATTCCTCATCCAAAAATGGAGTGGGTCTGACTATCTACTGATATGTGGTTTAAATAAGACCCAATGAGATGAAATAGATTCTCCAAGTAAATGTCATATTATTAGAGCCTGAAGGCTCTGGTTGTAGTGCTAGCTGATCAAACTCCTCAATTCAGAATGAAGAACTTGAACTAGCTCTTTAAGGGGGAGTTTGAGATGATAAGTAATTATTTGAATAGTTATCAACCCATGCAGAAAGTGAGCGCGATGGTTTTCTATTTGTTTGACTATAGCTTATTTCAAGACCTAAGAGAGTGCATCATATGCATCATATCACGACATATTCGGGGGGTATATGAATACCGAAAAATAATGGGAAAGAGCGAAGGTGGATGAAAGAAATGAAAAATAAAAGAGGAAGAACTATTTGTTTCACATTAGGTTCACCAATTTTGTACAATAAAAAAGAGACAAGTGAGCATGGGAATCTACAAGTAACTCTTCCTTGCACCCGACCTCCGAGGTCATCTTGAGATAGCTAGTGGGGATGGAATATATGTGGGGTATAGACAAACTAGTTAGGAAATATTATGTCTTCGATGCAAACAAATGGTATCTGTGAATCTAAAGCAAAGAAGGCCCTCCTAACCTTAATCGGTGTGATAGATCGGTCGGTGAGGATGACTGCTTGAAGGCTCCAATCAATATCAAGCTTTGGCGTGATCCAATCTATAGGTTGTGGGATACGTGGAAGATAACCTGTGGGTGCTTCGTATATGTCTCCCGACAAGGTCATGAAAATGGATGGCGGATATATGGTGGATTCTATGGGTGATTCTTTGGTCTAGTCCAGAAATCCTTAGCTTGATTAGCTACTATGTCTAGTGAGGATAGTTGTGTGATAATGATTGGTGGAAGTGGAGAGGACCTAAATACTAATGTGTGTAAACTAGCATCAATGTCTGATTGACCTGTGGATCACAACCATAAGTTCATGGTCATTATGGACCTCCTATGGTCATGTGTAGAATCAATCCCTAATCCCTAATATCCAGTAGTCGTATGCCTTTTTGGCCTCTATATTTAGAACTAAAAGTTGTGCAATCTTCTTAGAGTACCTTATAGGTGTTCTGGCAACTTGAATTCTTAAGCTAGTGTCTATGTCAATGAGGATGTCTCCTGCATCTGGCTGTGGGACCAAAGGATCACAACCGAATGTTTTCTCTCTTTCAAGCCCTTCTACAGTCATGCGAGATATCTATTAGGGTAATCTATAGTTTGGCTTGTTTATCCAAAACGTGTGTGCTTTGTTGTCTTCTATGTTTAATCCTCTTAACTGTGAGCTGATTTCTTGTAGTTCTGTTTTTGTTCAGAAGACCTAGATTCTATGATTTTGGTCTATGTCAGTTATTGCTGCAACAAGATTAGTTGAGGAATGATTTTCTCAAATACGTATTCTCTGGGATCCCTAGGTCCCGTGATTTTCATACAAAAGAAACAATATAAATCTAACTAAAAAAGTAAACTAATTATGCAAAGTATATCCACAACATATATAAATTCTCTATTTTTGTATTTTTGACAGAATATTTAATAGAATTAAGATAACAACTATTTAATATATCTAGAAAATGACAACTAACCTAATAACAGAATTAAAAACAAACAAGGTAGCCAAGTATAGCTACTTGTCTATGCAATTGTGAATCTATTCTAAATAACTAAATAACTGATCTAATTTAATTGAAAGATTTTCGATCCTACCTCAGAAGTGAGGAACGAATCATAGTTTCTCAGAAACTATTGATCCCCATAGCTTCCCGGTGATATCGAAAGTGAGATTAACTGAAATGAAATGATTCACTACTCTATTTGGTATATTTTAACTAGAACTTTGAAAGCTTGAACCTGGATTTCACGGAATAGTGGCAAATCTGATTGTGTGTGGATTTTTCCCCTCGGTGTGGCCTCCTCATTCTTTCATTCTCATGTGAATCCAGAAAAGTGTGTAATGCTAGCATCAACAAAAGTAGGTATTGGAATAATGGCAGTTTTGGATGTAGATTGAATACAATGTGAGTAGGAGAGGGATAACACAAGAGAATAGAGCTTGACTTATGCAATTCCTAGCAGGATTTATTCCGAGTCACACAACACAAAACATCCAGAACCTGAAACTATCCTTCTTGATGAACAAAACCTACAACTCTAATGGCTTCAGACTGAAAATGAAACTATCCTACCTTAATTGATTGTATGAAATAGTAATAACACTAGAACAAGAAGATCATGTGGCTTCTAAATAACAAAATAAGACTAACTATGCATGCAATAAATGAAAACTACTAAATTCCTAAGAAAGAACCTGAAAGAATAAACTATTGAAAATGAGAGGATGGGGACCATTTTCTTGTAATCAAAATAACTATTTATAGAGTTCCCATTCACCCAAAGGTAACTCCAACTAGGACTCTTTTACCATTAAACAATGGAAAAATACTATTCCGAGGAACCAAAATCATAAATACAAGTAAAAACGGATGAGAAAGTGGTGAAAGTTGAAAAATCATGCAAATCGCGATAAAAGGAGTGTCTTTGGAAAATGCGTGAAGGACCACTACCATGAGAATGACGGAGGTTATAGGACCACCGCCTTGCCTAGGTGGCGGTCACAAGATCGCCACCCAAGGAGGCGGTGGTTTTGTCACTTGAAGACAAAATAGAAAGGAAAAGAGGTGAAAGAGAAAAAAAAGCACATGGAAGCTAGCGTGGGCATGCGGGATGTTAACGTACACTTGGAGAGATTTTCCGGATCCTGAATGCCTTGTGAGAGACCTTTATTATCATTGGGGCATGTGTAACATTGTTCTTGCAGGTGCGAGTACCCTTTACAATTTTCGGTGCGGACAAGTATCCTTAAAAGGGTAACAAAACCAAGTATACATAGTATACACATTATTAATTTAACATGATATATTAGTTAAATAACGAGTCTGAAATGAGAGATCGGTGTTCACCGAGTGATTTAAAGTTGCATATGGTTTTTGTTATGAGATGGATTAGAAATGGAATGTGTCTTCTAAATTATATTAATTTAGAATAGAGAACATTATGTAAAAAAACTCTTATTTATAAAGTCTTAAAAAGTGGATGTTACATCTTGGTATCAAATATGAAGCTTACAACTCTTTGACCTATTGAGTCCATATCTAATAAAAACTTAATCTTATTGTTAATAAATAATGGTTAGAACAAGGAGGTGATGCAAATAAAGAGGTAGCTACCACACAAAAAATTGGACGAGATTCTTGTTTTCTGTTGGACACAAGAGATCGCGGCAGGTATCTTAGAACAAAAAGTTATGGGTAATGACAAGGATGATGATGCTGGTAATAACAATCAACCACCTCCAAGGGACAACACCAATGTTAGAAATTTGGGCATTGATAATAACAATGCAACAAATAACAATGTTGTGAATGTCAATAATAATGTTGTGAATATAAATGCAAATGTACCTAATCAACTTGAAAATAAAAAGGAAAGATTAGTAGCTAAACTCACAAATGACATAAAGAGGATAAGTCCACCAAATTTTGATGACACTACACTGGGGGATGGAGCTGAGAATTGGCTCAGTGAAATGGAGAAGTACTTTGCAATAAGGAACTTCTTAGAGGAAACAAAAGTAGTATGGGAGCTTATCATCTTTCCCATGAGGCATCCTCTTGGTGGGACAACTATAAAGCTGAATTAAACATTGATGAATCAAGCATCACTTGGGATTAGTTTAAGAGCTACTTTAGGCAACACTAGCTACCACAACTCTATTATGATTAAAATTGATAGAATTTTATTCAAGAAAAATTAATTGTATGCAGTCTTGGGAGAGGTTTACTAAACTTCTTAAGTACGTTCCTCAGTATCAAACTGACGAGAAGTTTAGGATACATAAGTTCATTATGGGATTGAACCCTATCATAGGGGGTGAAGTATATGTTCACATCCCAACCACCATGGAAGGGTTGTAGAAAAATCCATTTGGCAGAACATAAATTAAAAGCAATTTCTACCCATAAGGAAGAGAATCGTAAGAAAATTCCTAATTCTTCTTCATCTCTTGCACCCAAAAAGGTGGCATGGAAAAATTTTGGTGCTAAAAATAAGTTTGTAACTAAAAATAATAAGAAAATAACAGTAAATAAACTTGTTGTAAACATTCAAAATAACTTTATGAAGAAAAATAACAATGGACATAAGTCCTATGGAGGACGAAACAATAATTTCATGGTTGGAAATAAATTTGAACCAAAAAGGGAACCTGTAGGGGTTTTTTCAACTATGGTAAGGATCATTATGCAAATCAGTAACCTCTAAATAAATATGAAAACAACCGGCATCATAAGATACATGCTACAGTAGTTGATAAACAAGCTGAAAAGTTAGTTAGGCCCATAGATATGCTAGGTAAATTATTTGGTATGCTTATTACTATAATTTTTTATACTGGAGCTACTTGAATGATTTATTTCTAGTAAATTAGCTACAAAACTAAAAATAAAAGCTAGAATAATGGAAAAATATTGGATTGTACATTATGGAAATAATGTTGTCCATACTATTAGTAAATGTCTTTTTGGAGCAATCCTAGAATTACCTAATTTTTCCACTGAAGTAGATCTTTATGTTGCTCCTTTGGGGTCATATGATGTCATAATAGGTGTTAACTAGATTGCTGAGCATAAATAAAAAGTTGATTGTTTTGAAAAACACATTAGTTGTCTTGATGATTTGTAGAAAACAACATACATTCAAGGGGTAAAACAAGAAATTTCAGTTAGAAAATTTTCAGCTATGCAACTTAAAAAGGCCAAAAATAAAGGTTACACTTTGTATGCAGTAAAAATTTTTGAAACAACTAAAGGGGATAGTGATTTCTTGGAAAAATTTCCACTGTAAATAGATGTCAGTGATGTGTTTCTAGAAGAACTACAGTCTTCGCCTAAATGACAATTTAACTTCACGATTGAAATAAAACCAAGAACTGAAACTATTTCTAAAACACCTTATTGAATGACTATCATTAAACTAGTAGATCTTAAGGAATAGTTACAGGATTTATTGTCTAAGGGTTTGATAAGACCGAGTGTCTCACCTTGGGAGCACCTTTGGTAATTTTTGTGAAAAAGAAAGATGGAACACTTAGAATTTGTATTGATTATAGGATGCTAAACAAAGCAACAATCAAAAAATAGATATCGAATTCCTAGAATTGATAACTTGTTTGATAAAATATGTGGTGCATCAGTATATTATAAGATATATCTTCATGATAGGTATCACCAATTAAGAATCAAAGACGAATATATTCATAAAACATCCTTTAGGACAAGGTATGGACATTATAAACTCACGTTTTTACCATTCGGTTTGACGAATGCACTTGTAAATTTTATGAATTTAATGAATAATTTATTTTGAGAGTACTGTAAAAGTTTGTAATTATATTCTTGGATGATATTCTTATCTATTCTAAAATCATTGATGATCATCATGAGCATTTAAAAATAGTACTTGAAATCTTAAGAAAGAGGAGATTGTATGGTATGTTGTCCAAATTTGCTTTTTATGAAACAAAATTTCACTATTTAGGACATGTCATAAGTAAATATGGAATAACAGATTGATCCATCAAAGATTGTTGCCATAACTGAGTGGCCTGCACCTAAAAATGTACATGAAGTCAGAAGCTTCATGGGGCTTGCTGGTTACTATAGAAAATTTGTAAAGGAATTTTCAAAATTCGCTACCCCAATAACTTCATTACAAAAGAAAGACAAGAAGTTTGTGTGGAGTGATAAATGTGAAGCAAAATTTAAAAATATTAAGGATTAATTAACATTTGCACCTATTTTGGCTATAATATGATCTAAATGGAAACTTTATGGTAGTTACAGATGCTTGGTGAAGGACTTGGAGGTATTTTGTTACAAAATGATCATGTTATAGCATATGAGAGCAGAAAACTCAAGTTACATGAGTTGAATTATGCTCCCCATGACCTAGATCTTGCTGCCATAGTTCATGCACTTCAAGTATGGAGACATTATCTTTTAGGAAGACCTTTTGAATTAAAGACTGATCATCTTGGGCTGAAGTATATTTTCACTCAACCAAATCTGAATGCAAGACAACAAAGATGGTTAGAGTTTTTGTCACAATATGATTTTGACATAAGTTACATTAAAGGAAAAGAAAACAAAGTGGTAGATGCACTAAGTTGTAGGAAACATATTTATGCACTTATAACTTTGAGAACTCAGTTTAAGGATGAGGTAAAAAGTATCATGGAATTTGATTTTTACTTTCAGCAGGTAAAAACAACACTTGTTGCAGATCCAAATGATGCAAGATATAAAGTTTTTAACTTTGATAATGAAGGGATTTTAAGGTATGAAAAGTGGGTATACGTACCTTCGAGAAATGAGTTAAGGAAAAAGTTAATGATTGAATTTCACAATTCACCTTACTCAGGAAATCATGGTCTTACAAAAATGTTTGCTAATGTAAAACAACAATATTTTTAGAAAGGGATGAAGAAAGACATAACTAATTTTGTTTCACACTTCTTGGAATGTCAGCGTGTTAAGGATGAGAATATGCACCCATATGGTTTATTATATCCTCATAGCATACCGTAATATAAGTGGCAAGTAATTAGCATGGATTTTTGTTCAGGGGCTACCTATGTCAAGAAATAAACATGATGTTATTTTATTTGTTGTTGATAAACTAAAAAAATAGCACATTTTATTGTTGGTAATCTTAAGGATGATTAACCTGTTTTAGCGAAAATATTTGTGCATGAATTTTCTAGGTTACATAGGGTAAGCTGAATTGATTATATCTGATAGAGACCCTATAATGACATCTCAATTTTGGCAAACGCTATATGTAACCTTAGGAACAAAACTGAATTTTAATTCTACATACCATCCAAAAACAGATGGTCAAACTAAGAGAGTTAATCAAGTTTCACAAGATATGTTATGAATGTATTGCATTAGTTAAAATTTATTACAATAATACATATCATGCCTCTTTAAAAATGGAACCTTTCGAAGCATTATACGAGAAGGAGATACAGAACTCCAATTATTTGGGATAACATTGATTATATAGAAGTAATGGGACCTAAAATCCTTACTAAAATGGAACATAAAGTTAAAATGATTTGTGAATGATTAAAAGAAGCTGCGGATAGGTAGAAAAGTTATGCAGATCTAAAAAGGATCGATAAGAAATTTGAACTTGGTGAAAAAGTATTTTTATGTGTTAATCCTAAAAATAACTCTATAACTTTTGACAAGGTAACCAAATTATCACCTCGTTATGTGGGACCTTTTGAGATTGTTGAAGTGATTATCCCTATATCTTATCGCTTAGCATTACCTCTCGCTTTGTCATGAATGCATGATGTTTTCCATATTTCTTTGCTTAAGAAATACATTTCAGATTTATCACATGTGTTAAATTGGGATTCCTTACAAGTCCAAGACCTAGGAATAATCATGGTTAAACCCATAAGAGTGTTGGAAACTCACCAGTTGCACTTACAAAATTATGAAATTAGTCAATGCAAGGTTCGGTGGGAATAGTTCTTGAAAAAAGTGTAACATGGGAAAACCTTGAGGACATGACAACTACTTTTCCTCATTTTTTTGAACAAAATTAGTTATAATATTGGGAAACAATTAAATAATATTTGTAAAGATATCTTTAATATCTGCCAGTTTAGGATAGGTACTATATTTTTATTAGTACTGAAACAACTAGTTTAATGCTTTGTAATAAATTATGAAAACTTGAATTCCTCAAATCTGGTTTTGTTTGAGAACTTGTGGATAAAAGAATTATAATTATGATTATTTTTTTATTTAATAATATGGACTAATTTAATCATTGGGATGATGATGTTTTTTAGGAGGGAAGTATGTAATGCCTCTAACATGGTTGATATCTATGATGACTTCTTTACTCGAAGTTGTAAACATTGATATGTGATTCTTGTTTGAAGATGATGTACTCTTGTGAACTAAGTAATCATGTTTGTTGTAGATAATATGTTATCTTATGAAAATAGATACAATTTTTCCATGTCTATTATGAAATTAGAATGAAGTATTTAATTTCTTCTTATGTTGAATGTTCACTACATGTGAATAGAGGAAATTGATTCAACCTAAAATTGTTCATAGTCTTTATTACATTTGAACTTTTGCTTTAGTATTAATGATTTTTGATGCAGGATAGCTATACCTTGGATCAATTTCATTGATCCAAGGCATGCTTTTGATTTCATGACATCAAGGTCATCTTGACCTATTTGGGTAGAATATTAGATTTATGAATGCATGCTTTGCCATGGGATCACTTTGGTAACCTATGTTGCTCATGTCTATCTTAAGTGATCGGGAATGTCATTTTGATTCTTCTTTTGGTAAGATTTAATTGAAAATTTTAATAATTGTTATGGGAACCTAATTAAATATAAGTTCCTAAGTTATAATCTTATCCTAAGTTAAACTAGATGATATTATTATTTTGGTTGTTTATTAGAAAGGAAACCTAAGACTAAACTAATAAACTAACCTAAGGACCTAAGTTGGTTTCTAACCTAATGTTTATGAACCTAACCTAAGGATTAGACTAGCCTAAGGGGATGATATGAACGACATAATAAGAGGTGTCGGTGGCACTAATGGAAGTTTTGAAATTGCTTATAGCCAACTTGGAGTTAGTGAGGGTGGGAGATAAGGAAGGACTTTGTCGGTCCGTTTGTATTAATTGATCTTGGCAATTGTAAAAAACAACCTAGTAAATAGGGAAGTTGGAAGGAAACGATGGTTTTTAGTTTTCATTGTTTCATTTAGTTTTTGGTGAGATTCTAGCTCTGCATGTGTTTTTTCATTTTCAAACCTCCAGTTTGAATCTATGCATGGATATTTTTACTCTGCATGGCGGTGATGATAATGAAATCCATGCTAGTAAGTTATAAGAGGAAGAAAGGGAAATTTTTAGAGCTTGGTCTTTGGCATTTTCATGGAAATATTTCTATCAAGGTTCTTCTTGAAGATTTCCAAGAAGGAATGTAACATCTTGACCATGGCGGTTACTATGATAACTTCTATTTTTGACACTACAAATGATGGAACGAGAATTTTCATGTGAAGGTGTATTCTTTAATCTTGAAAATCATGTTTGCAATGAGTAAGTATTATTGTTATGAACTCTTGCATATTGTAACTCTGTTTACTTGGGACTGATGTCATTATAACTTGTGATTTGCAAAGTTGTGAACCTGCAGAATTAATTTTGTACTTGATGAACTCATATTTATGTGACAGCACACCTTGAATCAATTCCATTGATCCAAGGTATGCTTCATCCTTCTTTATTGTCATCTTGTTGATTGACTTTCCAAATGAAATGAAGTTTGGAACCGAGCTAGGGGTTGTTGTAAATTTTAAAGAACCTGGTTTTAGGTATACTTACTTGGCATTATGCTGCCAATGATAAGATTTGATTCCCTGGATACATATAACTTATAACGTTAGAAAGTGTAAGATGGTAAAAGGTTTGATACAAGGATATTAAGGCATATATTTAGCATTGGATGGAATGTCCTGCACTATGTTGGTTTTAAACCTAAGGTGGTAAGACCTACTCGGAACCTATTACTGAATTACTAAGGGTTATGTTTTAACCTATGAAGTAATGTTTTATCCTACATGGATTTTAATATAAAGGTTTGTAATCTAACCTAAGGTGAATTCTAAAGACCTACGAACTAGAAGGAAACCTAACTATTAAAATTGTGACCTAGACTATTACTAATCCTAAGAGGGACCTATGGGATACATGTCAAGTGGGAGGATAAAGGGGAAGGTTTTAAACTTTAATGAAGGACTTAAATGTAGTCCTTGTAGTATTAATCACCAAGTTTGGCGGGAGCATAGGAAGTTAGAGGCATCTAACTAGCAATGTTACTAAATTCAAATTACATGCAAAATTTTTAAAGTAGAACTCGCCAAGTTCGAATTGGTGGTGGCGTGAGGAAAGAGAGGAAAAATGCATTCAATGCACTCAATGGCATTGGGTTCGGCGTAAAGACCACCTAGGAAAAAAGAAAAGAGGATTTCGTGGGATTATTGTTGTTCATTTCACTTTCTAGTTTTTATTCTACGTATGGTGTTTTTGAACTTACAAGTTCATTTTTTGACCATTGTTTTAATTACCACCTTCAAGCTATTTCTGAGCCTGTGGAAATAAGGAGGAAGTTGGGAGATTTTTCTATTGACATTGTTTGAAGAGAAGAAATTCTTGAGAAGCTCGGTTGTGACCTTCTACAAACAGACAAGAAATTTTACCAAGCATGTTAGGCTCTTCCTATTAAACAACTATGCTTTTTATTAAACGTCTTCAATAAATGAACTCTGCCCTTAGAAATGAATGGATTTGTGGAAATGTTTTGGTGTACTCCTGTTGTGATCTTCTGCTTGAGCTTGTCATTGGAAAAATATTATCAATGGGTATTTTTTTGGGATATATGTTTGAGTAACTCATGTTTATTGATTTGAAAAAGGGTGTTGCTCAAATAGTATGAACTTCTGATTTTCTGTGCATAAGGGATTAGAAGAAATAAAATCAATGATAAAGAATTGAAATGAGTTTATTCTTAATCTTAAAAATGAAATGTATAAATATTTTTTTTTGCTGGAGCTTGTTACTCTGTTGAGTTAAGATGGAACGGTTGTTTTGGATTCTACGTTTTGTGGGTTCACAGTTGTTAAATGTAATAGAAACAATTTCCTTATTTCTGAGCCTTTCCCATTGGCTTGGTGAATTTCTGTTAGTCTTCCTAGAAAGAAGATAATCCTTTCCTTCTTGAAGTCATTTCAGGTTATGTTAGTTTAGTTTGATCCTTCCCGGTTATGGTAGCGGGAACCCTCTGTTTATGGGATCGAACTTGTTAAAAATAACAAGTATGGAGTCTTACCTTTCATTGTGATTGGTATGAATAACATTTGGGAATTATTGTGTATCATTGATACATTCAGTGGAAGTTCCTGTTGAGTTGGTTTCAAACTTCCAATTCTGAGGCTTTAACTCTTGTTGACCCTCCTTGTGATCGAACCAGGTAGGTTCTACCCCTCTTAGCAAACTGCTCTTTCATTAATTGGGTATCTGTCGAGTTGACTGTAACTTTGGTTGGCTCAACTGTAACTTGTAATCATTCTCTTGGGCGTATAATAGCCGCGGTAAATTTCTCTCTATTTGGGAATCAAGGGAACGTCTGGGTAAATGTTATCTAACTGAAATGAAATTAATGAATTGGTTGCTGAGTTTGTTGTTTAAAAAAAAAAGGTATCGGTTCTGTGTGGCCGAAGTTGTTCTCTTTAGTTACTACGAAGTCTTCTCTTTCGGGCTCTACATTGCTAGTCTCAGCTCTACATTCTATATCGAATTAATATCGGTCAAGCTCTCTCTCTCTCTCAATATTTTTTGAGTTAAGAAATTTTGCTGATAATTTCTTGGATTAGAGGGGAATTATATTCAGTTGTCTCCTCTTTGCCCCCATCGCTTCTCAATATAGTAACCCTGAATGAGAACATTCCAGTTCGGTTGTACAATTCGACTGAAATGGTAGATTGTTTAATTGGCATGTATGTTTCATTTTATTCTTTCTCCCTAATACTGTAAGGGTCGTAACAAATTGTTGAATGACTACATTCTGGTGTATGAAATGGAAACCATGCTTTTCAAATCTATTTACGATAAACATGAGATTTAGGCTGGAGTTGGCTTAAAATTTGAATGAATGTGCTTGGTTCTTATTATAGTTAAGACAATACATTAATGATAACATAGGAGAAAATCAATTTTCGGAAGTGCCTCTATTAGTTGTAATTAATTAGAGTTAACACTTCTTTTGATTAGAATTGAAGGAATTAGGAAATGAACTATAGACATCTATAGTATGAAATAGATAAGTAATTTGGGTGTAATATTACTTATCTGCTGTAAATTTTCCTTTGGAAGTACTGATTGAAGAATGCTGATTTGATTTTGAGACTTACTTGATGTAATGTGATTACTTTTCAATTCTTTCCTTTATGATCCTTGTCTCTTATGTGATCTCTATCTGAACTACTTAATTTTTCATAAAAGTAGAGTTCTTTTACTGAGACCGTTAATCAAGAGCACTTCATTTTAATAGTAAGTGCTTAACATGCTCAGTTCGACGAACTGACCCGTGCATGTTGGCAATTCTTGCAGATGGAGTTCGTAAGTGTTAGAAGAAGACATGTTCTTTTGTTTAACTAAAGGCTGGATCTTTTATGAGACTTTATTATTCTTCTCAAATGTAAATAAAAAAGAGAGGAAAGTTGTAGTCTTATTTGAGTTTATCAATGCTGATTGGCATGAATGAAGTCTGATTGTTTGGACTTGTAAAATGTGTAAATTTTACTTGAGGAGTGAGAAAAGGAATGGGGTGATATTTTATTTGTTGTACCATTATTGAATTGTGAAAATAAAATAGTGAACTTATTCCTATTAGTTGAATTTGTACTTATATATACGATGGTTGTTAGCTTTAAAAGGATATAATGAGAAAGAGGGAATTGACACTCTACTCTTCTCTTGAATACAACTTTTAAGTTGAAATGTGCAATTGGTTAATACTTAGGTCAATATGGACTATTAATTTCCATTTGTAAAAGATTAAAATACCTATGAATTCTTGTGAAAATAATATTCGGAATTGGATTCTAAACTAATGAATATTAAGGAAAGGACAATTGAATTCTGTATTCAGATTTCGTTAATATTCTTTGGGGTGTCTTGCCCAAAGGATATTCAGAAGGAGGAAATCATATCTCCTCTTAATAAACCTTAAACTAAAGTAAGGTAATTGTAAATAAATGAATACATTTATATAGGAAATAGACCTCATTCAAATGATGTATAATGTAAAGGAAACTTGAATTTAAAATCAATTGCAAATGAACTTGATTAAGCTTAGTAAGTTAATATTACTTCGTTAAGTTGTAGTGGATTGTAAGTCGAAGCTTTAATTAATGAACCAAGAAAGGAATATGCAATCCTTTGGTAAGGAGGAGTGATTGTATATTAAGCTTCAAGATAATTCAAGTCATTCCTAACTATGCAACTGTAATGAACAAAGAGGTTAGAGGATCAGCAAGGTTGCTGAAACTTATTCTTAAAATAATAAAGATAAGAATCTAATCAAACTTTTAGCTGGATATGTAACCCTAGATGGGAGGATTCCACAGGATGTTGGTACACACCAACTACAATAAGGTGTCTTCATGAAGGCTGGGCCTTCATGATGACACAATGTTGCAGCTGACATGTTACAACACCCTTCCGAATCGGATCATCTAGGTTTACATAAGCTTGGACTTGGCCTCAATTTTACTTTGGACCAAGTTAGGAATATGACCTTGTATATGGAGTGACTCACGAAGACTAAAGGTAACTAGACACATGTAGTCAACTAGGGTCGACGAGGTATGTCTGTGTACCTTTAGTCATCATGAGTGCTTCTCTATACCTTTTCATATTGTTATCTTGGGTTAAAGTTCAACCTTGGACAAGAGGACTGACAGAAGTCAGAAAAGACCATTCTAGGTAATAGATGAAGTGGGGTGAAGGACGTATTCCATTGACAAGTATGTCATCTAGGAATATGATCATGCTAAGCATGTGAGAATCTTTGGCCAAAGTATCACAAGTTGTTGGTTGTGTTGTCCTAAATCACCTAGTTTAAGAAGTAGGATTTCAAATGAATATCGGTAACAGATATTCAGATAGGCCTCTTAAATGGAACACTTCAATAACCAAAAAGGTAAAGGGAACCAAGTATACTTAGTATACAATGCATGGATTAACATGAAGGATCGGTAAGTAGCTGAGTCATGAAATGAGAGATCGATGAAACTCTGAGCCATGAAATGGGAGATCGGTAGTTCTTCGAGTCATTATAGCAGCATATGGTTATCTGTTATATGATTGAATGGCATGGAATGTGTGTTCCATATTATGAATATGCAAATAGAGAACATTGATCTAAAAATTATTGTGTGTTCTAAATTACGTCATTTAGAACAGAGAACAATTATTAAAACTTGAAACATGTGTTCTGAATTACGTAATTTAGAGTAGAGAACGTTATCAAAAAAAAAAATTCCCTTGTTCTAGTGTCTTAAAATGGGAATGTTACAAGGAATAGAAGACAAGAGATCTATCAAGCATGATAGGCCCTATCCCTTTAAGTCTTGACCTTTATTTAAATGTCTTCAATAAAATAACTCTAATTTTTTTGGAAACTTTTTGGTTTTGGTTTTGTATCTTCTTCTTACTTCAATGGATTTTCAACTTGGTTCTTTTGGATGCAATATGATTTTATGTTTTTGTGTGGAATATGAAATCTGGGTAGTATTGATTTATTTACAATTGTGTTAGCTTATTTGCACATGAAATTTCTTTGGCACTGATAAGAGTCTGTGTTTGTATCTCTATTAGATGGATTCCTTATCTAGGTATTGTGTATGCATTAATAGTAGTCTAGGTTTTGTTGGAATATGTTAATTCTAGCTTAGAAAGATATCCTTATTATTACAGTTGGAGACTAACTTGAAAGGAGACTTCTATATGGCAGTTTGAGATATATGCCTGTGACTCAAGGAAATTTTTGTGTTCTTTTTTTGGTCGGTTTCTTATTGATAATAGTGGGGAAACCAACATTATTGATTGACTAAATCATGTATGTACTTTTACTCCCTTGAATCATTTAGCTGTTATTATTTAGGGATATGAATATATGTATCCTAACCATGAAATGGGAAGTGATTCAAATCTTTTGTTCTTTTGTAGAACCCAAGTTTGGGAGACAGTAACTTTCGTGGAAGATGAATAGGAAAGTATACATGTTGATGGTTTTGGTTTCTATTCTCTTTGAAATGATTCATTTTTACTACCCATTCTAGGTTACATGGTTGGTATAGGAAAGATATTGTTGATCTTAGTTAGGCATTTAAATCTCATTTGACACTAGAAGTGCATTCATCCTTATGGGAATCATTTTGTTTTCCTATCTTCTTTGTTATTTATAATGATAATATTTTTCAGTTTGACCAGTTTTACAAAGACTTTTATGTGCTTCCTCTTTGTAGTTGAGTATTTAGAATGAATACCCTCGTAGGTTAACCCAGGAAACAAGTAGCTAAAGTATGGAATGTTTTAAGTTGAGGTTTAACTTATAAATTTTTAAGAGGAGTTCGAGGTTTGAATAAACTGTTATCCAAAATTCACCCCCTAGGGTAATTTTGATAATATGCATTAAATTCTTTGGTCCGAGCAAGATAGATTGATTCAAGGCAAAAATCATGTTTCTAGGGTCCCCTCGGATTTTTTCTAACTCTCCTATCCAAGAAGAAAAGAGCAAGTTCTAAAAAAGGGTGAAAAAGTTGCAAAAAAACCAAGCTTGGGGCAGAAAAAATCATGAAAATCAGCTAAGTCCTAGTCCAGGCAGTCTGGGATAGTTGGGACGTCGGGGCGCGAACCGGCCGAAAAGCCTCTAGGTGGTCCACACACGGATGTAATTGGGACATCTGGGCCGTCGGGACGTGCGGGGTGTGAAAAGCCAAATCGGCCGAAAAAATGGGAAAAAATTACCTAAGTCTCGCTTCGCTCAGTCCGGGACAGTTGGGACAAGAGTACGCGGCAGACGCGAACCGACCGAATCAGGTGAAAGCAGAGGAATTTCGTTTAGGACATCTGGGCCAAAAGTACACGTAGGACGCGGAGAGCCGAAAGAGCCAAGAGCGAATGGAAATGTGCCACGTGTCTTCGCCTCAAAGAGAGACAGGGAAGCCCGAATCAGGTGAATCAGAAGAATTTTTCCCAGATGGTTTGGGACATCCGGGCCAAAAATATGCGAGGGACGCGAAGACCCAGAAAAGCTACCAATGAATCAAAATGTGATGCGTGTCACAAAGGGAGGCACAATAAAAAATTCGATTTTGTTTTTGGCCGAGTTTTAAAGGAAGCGACTTGGAGCGTTGGCCCGAGCCAATAAGAAGAGGACGCATGTCCTAAAGGAGAAGGGAGTGCGGAGCTCGAGGACGACTTGGAGAATTTGGAAAAAGTTTTGTCCAAAAAACTAAAAGGTAAAAGATGCTCCCGCACCCCTATCAACGAACCAAAGCGTGCCACGTGTCCCAAGTGGCGGGGCACGGGGGAAAAACGGAAAAATTTCCAAAGAGTTAAAAAGGTTGAAATTTCAAAGGAAAGCCCGCGGAAAGATGGAGGAGAGAGAATTGCTCAATGAACTAGCACGACACGTGGCATCGACCAACGGAGCGCGGAATTTTTCAATTTTTTTCCAAAATGCAAAAAGCTCAAGATTTAAAATTTTTGCCCGACATCTATTTTTGGACCGTTTTGCCCTAAAACTTCATACCTTCATATCTTTTGATCCAGGGCTAGGATTTGCACGTTCTTCATATCATTGGAAATCTTATGAAATTCTCTACAGGATTTCATGGTCAATTTTGAATTTTGGTTCAGTTTGAAGAGATAAAATTAAAAAACGGCTCTTGTATGTGTCCACGGGCAGAAATGACCTTTCATCGACCAAATTTAATGCAGAATGGGTCGCATTCTCCTCCAATTTGGTCAAAAATGATAGGGTATGGGTTTGTAAGGTCCCCATGCCATTTTAATGCATTTGTAGTCAATGAGGAATGGGCTCCCACATTTTGTACATTTTCTCTCTCCTGGGCTCGACCCATGCAATGTAAAAGCCAGATTTGGCTCATTTCTTCAGGGGAACATTTTTTGGCACAGAAAACTTCTTCTTTCACCTCCAGCAAGTGATTGTTGCAAGAATCAGACCTCTTTAGAGATTGTAATAGATTTTCTACCTCTCTGAGGTTGTAATGCAGCGGTTTTGACATTGGAAATGATAATGCAAGCTTTGTGAATGGGTTTCAGTCCTTTGTTTGTATTATTTGCTTCATTTCAGATCCTAAATTATATCTTATCAGCCTGTGTATGTTTTATGTTGCAATCTTTGGTTTATGTCTATTTGCATGACAAAAATATTCACCACTCCTTTTGGTACATCACCATCTTTAGTTAGTTTCAATTTTTGCATTTCTACCCCTGTCTCCTTACGATTTAGAGTAGGATTAGGATCTGAACCTTTGTAGTTGTGTAAATATAGATCTAAATCAGAGGAGTTTGAGGAACCAGCCTCTAATCTGGAGATTCCTCTCTTAGTTTCACAAGTCCCACACTTGGAGAGAGGTTTCCATGTTGTGCAATCAAACTAGATGCCTAATACATCATTTAGAACCTTGACTTGCATCCGAGGGGTCTTGTGATTTTGCACTAACAGTTTTGGCACACCGGGTGGGACCTAGTGGTCTCATTTTTATTGCAGCAAAGTTGATGTGCATCTGCTACAATTTTCTTTCTTAAAAAGAGCTATTATTTGCATATCTGGCGACTCCAAGGGGAAGAATCAACTGGTTTCAGCAGTGCAGGCCTGAAAACTCATGAGAAGAATCACCACAAGGTCAAGAGTTGGAGAAGAAGAAGTCTTGTTTGAATACCTACAATTATCTCCAAGAAGAAGGCAAAGAGGAAGAAGGATTCAAAGGTCTCCATCTCCACCAAATAGAACCCTCTCAACTCCTCCACCTGGTAGGCCTTTCATTTAGTCAACAAGGGTTTTAAGACCAATTAGAATGGCACTAAAAACCCCTATGTCAACTTCACAGGCAACAGCCCACTTTCCCTCAATGCACAACATCCAATTCCTATTGCAGCCTTGAAGAACATTCCGTACTTCACTGGAGAAAATCAGACTACTCCAGGTGATCATGTTAAAGATATTGCTAACCTTTGTGTAATTCATGAAATCAATGAAATGCAAGTGGCTATCAAGTTACTGGCATCTTCATTCAAGGGTAAAACATCGCAATGGTTTAGGAGCCTTGGAGCTATTTCTATCACAAATTGGAATCAGTGTGTATAGCACTTCATGAGAAATTTGGAGAAAAGGGAGACAACTTGTCTCTTTTGGAGCGGTGACAACCATCAAGAGAGCTCCCCAACGCGGTGACCGATTTCAACTTCAGATTTCAAAAGACTTGGGAGAGAATTCCGGTGGCAATCGAGCTAACTGCGAGAAGGTGCTTTCTCTACTATCTCAAAGCTCTAAATTCTGATATTTCTATGTTGATTCAATCCATGGGAGACATAACTATCCCTATGGCTTATAACATTGCCATTAGGGCTGAAAATTGTTTGATCCAAGCTGGCAAACTTGCCCCTAGACCTCCCATGCCATTGTTTCCAAGTTTAGAGAGTCTAAACACCAATCAAGCACCTAATTTGGCTCCTTCTCCCACTCCTAGAAATCAGAGTTCAAATGAAGCTTCCACTTCATCTCCAAGTGCCCCAAATGAGCTTCAAGAAGTCATGAAGAAATTGCAAAACCTAGGCAATGAGCTAGTTACTCTCAAGAGGCAACAAGCCCAAGGTTTTAGACCTTCTTATCAACCCCAAGCTCAGCCTAACAGGTAGCCATACCAACCACAAAGGCCTCCTGCCAATAGACCATTTCAGCCCTATAATCCAAATGCCATATCTGCCTCTAAGGCATTGGTGCCAACACAAAACAACATTGCCCAGGAGTATGATTGGTGTTTTCCATGCAATGAGCCTCATAACCAATCCATGTGCTTCAATGGTGCTTTGAATCAAGCATTAATGGTGACAACTACTGGTGTGGAGGGTGAGAGCAGTCAAGAAAATAGCCAACAACAAGAAACATTCCAACAGCAATCAGCCCCAAATGACACCACATTGGTAAATTGGCAAGCAGAGGATTTTTGTGGCATGAACCAGGTAGTTTCTCAAGGTGTTGCAGCCAACACAAGGTCAAAAAGAAGGAATTTGGGTGAAGAATAGCCATTAGCCCCAACCAATCCACAACCTTCCATGGCTCCACAAATGGTTGGCAAGCAAAATCCAATTTCAAATGCACAAGGGCAGCCAAGAACAGCCCCTAGGCCAACTCAAATACCAGTTGTTGCTGCCCACATGCAAGGAGTGAATGTACAAACCAAGGGAAAAAAAAGAGATCCTTCATCACCATTCAGTATCATTGATCAGATGAAGAAGACAAACGTCAATATATCAATGTGGGAATCCCTATCTATCCCAGGCCAAAGAGATCTGCTGCAAGCTGCCATGAAGGACTGGCCAACTTCGAATCAACAAGTTCAGAGGCAAGAGAAGGTACTTACAAATGCTACCCAGCCTGAGGGAAATCATGGAGGACAGCAAGGTAAAATGTTGAAACCCCCTCCTTTCTATGTTTCATTGATCATTGGAAATCAGCTAGTGCACAATTACATGATAGACTCGGGGCAAGTAGCTCGGTAATGCCTAAACAAATAGCTGATCAGCTAGGGCTCTAGTATGAAACCATATCCAAAGGGGTAGTGCAGCTAGATGGGACAGCAGTAACAACAGTTGGGGTGATTAGAAACTTGAGTCTTACCTTGCATGCATGTCCAAATGTTGTTGTTTTACAAGATGTATCAGTCATAGACCTTCCACCACTCTTTGCCCTTTGCTTGTCAAGGGACTTCACAGCCAAGATTGGGGGTATTTGTCTGCTGATTGGTCACACATGTTGTTCAGAATGAGGTATGGAACCAAAGCCACAATTAGGTCAGAACCTATTGCAAACTTTCACATTGAGCCTTACACTCCAAGTCAGATTAATGCCAATTGCTCAGCATTTGATCAAGAAGATCACCCAAGCACTGATGAGGCTGACACCAAGGTTGGAAGCATCCCGGATCTAACTCTTGATGAATGGGAAAACAAGGTACATGCATTTGATCCTTATCAAGAAGTGGAAGAATCTGAGCTAGGGGTCTATTGCATACACGAAGAAAATCAGCCTATTCCTAGCATCACCAAGCCAAACCACAAGGATGACAACGAGGTATGGCAGCTATTTTTGATGGATCAAGGAGTAGACAAGGTGCAGGAGGTGGAGCCATGCTTGTTTCACCTCAAGGAGTAAAGTACTATTCAGCTTTTAGATTTCAGTTTGCATGCTCCAATAACACTGCTGAATATGAAGCCTTGGTGCAAGGGATGCATTGGGCAATAAAGAAGAAAATAAAGAACTTGCAAGTCTTTGGTGACAGTGAATTGATTGTAAATCAGGTCAAGGGACAACATGCTACCAAGAATGATCTACTCAGGTGCTACAAGAACAGGGTGTGGGACCTCATGGAAGATTTTGAGGGTTTTGGCATCAAATCCATTCCTAGGAAAGAGAATCAAGCTGCTGACAGGCTTGCAGCAGTAGGGGCAGCCTTTGACATTGTGGAAAGCATTCAACAAGACAAGGTACAACCAAACATCCACGTGATTGTGAGGCCTTCAGTGCCGGATAACAATGTTAGTTGGCAAGTGTTTGAGAATGACCAGCAAATCATCCATTTCTTGCAAGAAGAAGCTGAGTTCTCAGCCAAGAATCAAGAAAAATTGGAACAGCAGTATGGTGACCAGGTGGTACAGCTGAGAACTAACAAGCTGCCCAAAGGACTTATCACTTTGGAGTCCATTTTTAACCCTAATGATCAGTTTAGAAAGGAGAAAGCAAACATTCAGGTCAAGAGAGAGGATTCAGTATCCATCTTGGTAGAAGAGAACAAACCATTGCAAATTGGAAGGATGACAACTGAACAAGAAAGGTATGAGTTCATACAGCTGTGTCAAGAGTTCCCTGACATGTTTGCTTGGAGCTATGAAGACTTAAAATTTGGATCCAAATACTAAGCTTGTCAGGTAGAAACAAAGACCAGTCAATCCACACATGGAGCCTCTCATGAGGAAGGAATTGGACAAGCTGATTGAGTCAAGGATCATATTCCCAATCAAGCATTCTAGTTGGGTTGCCAACTTAGTTCCAGTTAGAAAGAAGAGTGGAGAGATCAGATTGTGTGTTGACTTCAGAGACTTGAATAGAGCCTCTCTCAAGGACCATTACCCACTCCCTTCCATGGAGCAAATCTTGCAAGTTGTGGCTGGCTCGAGAGGTTTTCACTACTTGATGGCTACTCAGGCTACAATCAGATTATGGTGAAGGAAGAGGACCAGTTCAAGACAACCTTCACAACCAAATGGGGAACTTTTGCATACAGGAAAATGCCATTTGGGTTGTCCAACGCTGGTGCTACCTTCCAAAGGGAAATGGACATGGCATTCAAAGGTTTGATTAACAACGTGGTGCTGATTTACCTTGATGATATCACTATTTTTTCCAAAAATGCAGCAGACCACCTCTCTCATTTGAGACAAGTCTTCATGAGGTGCAGGAGATTTGGAGTGTCTTTGAATCCTAAGAAGTGTATCTTTCTTGCACATGAAGGAAAGCTCCTTGGCCATATTGTCTCCAAAGAAGGATTAGCAATTGACCCAGAGAGGGTTGAAGCCATAAGAGCACTACCATTGCCAAGCCACAAGAAGGCCCTTCAGAGTTTCTTGGGAAGGATAAACTTTGTTAAGAGGTTTGTCCCAGATTTTGCAGCCCTTGTCAAGCCCATCACCAAAATGTTAAAGAAGAGCATGGCTTTCAAGTGGATAGCGAGAAGGCAAAGAGAGTTTTGAAGCAACATCTTTCAAGCACCAACTCTCATCAACCTGGACTTCTCCAAGGATTTCATCCTCTATGCATTTGGAGGTAATGACACTATTTCTGCCATTTTGGTACAGCAGAACAAGGATAATGATGAGCAGCCAATTACCTTCTTCAGCCAGAGCCTAGATGACTATGAGGTGAGATACTCTTTTATTGAGAAGCATGTACTTGCAGTAATCAGAAGCTTGAAGAAATTCAAGCATTTAATCTCAAACAACAAGGTCCAGTTGCTGGTCTCACACGCTGGGGTTAAGGACTTCCTCCTCAACAAGGATTTGAATGAGAAAAGGGCAGGTTGGATCACCCATGTCATGGAGTATGACATTGAGATCAAGATCACCAAGCTGGTAAGAGGGAAAGGATTGTGTGAGCAGTTGGTTTTGGGGAAGCAAAAATAAGTATGCAATGAAGAAGAGACTGTTTTGATCCAGACAACCATGAGCCAAGTGGAAATCAAGAAGAAGACGATGCTTCCCCCACTCCTTGCTGGACCCAAGGTATTATACACTTCCTAGGCACAGACCTATGCCCTCCGAAGATGAACAAGACCCAAAGGAGACACTTCAGATTGCAGGCTGTCCGTATGCCATTGTTGATGGAGTTTTGTTCAAGAAAGATGTGAATGGAGTGTTCTTTGAGGTGCATTAGCAAAAATCAGATTCAAAGGGTGTTGGAAGAGTTTCATGGTGGACCAGCTGGTGGTCATTTTGCACCAAGAGTGACAGCTCTAAAAATCATGAAGGCTGGTTATTATTGGCCTAAAATCTTTAGTGATTGCTATGCATGGATCAAGAGGTGTAAGAATTGTGCATTCTTCACAGGGAAAGAGAGACTTGCTGCCCTTCCATTACATCCAATCTCAGTTGACCAGCCATTCATGCAATGGGGTTTGGACTTCATTGGAGTCATTAATCCCAATTCAAGCCAAGGGCACAAATGGATTTTGATAGCCATGGACTACTTCACCAGATGGATGAAGCAGTAGCACTCAAAGAGGCAAATGAGTCTAGCATCTTAGACCTTTATGAGGGGATAACAACCAGATTTGGTGTACCTGCTACAATAATCTCAGATAATGCATTGGCATTCATTGGATCCAAGGTGACTGAGTGGGCTGTCAAGAACGGGATCTACCTAAGCACTTCATCAAACTATTACCCTCAAGGTAATGGCCAGGCCGAGTCTACAAACAAGAACTTGTTGAGAATCATTAGGAGGACTCTTCACGAGAATCAGAGGTCTTGGCATACCAAACTGAAATCAGCCTTATGGCTGATAGGATAACTCCTAAGAGATCCACAGGTAACTCTCCATTCAGGCTTGTCTATGGAAGAGAAGCAATCTTGCCCATGTCACTTGAGTTGCCAACATTGGAACTCATGAAGCAGCTGGAGTTGCTAGAGTTTGAGCCCATGGAGGTGAGGTATGTAGAGTTAATGGAGCTACAAGAGATCAGAAATCAGGCATCCCAAGCAATGGAAAAGGATCAATCTTTGATCAAAAAGACCTTTGATAGGAAGGCCAAGGATAGTTCTTTTCAGGTTAGAGATCTAGTGTTGAAATGGGATGTGGATAGAGAAAAACCGGGAAGGCATTCAAAATTTGATGCCATTTGGAGTGGCCCATACATGGTCATGAAGTGCAAAAACAACAATGCTTTCTAATTGGCCCTATTGGATGGCGAAGAACTGCAGATTCCAGTAAATGGGATCTATCTCAAGCGTTGCTTCTAGAGGTAAATTTATCACCTTGTAAATATTAGATTAGATTTTCATTCCTCCAAGTGCTTGTGCACATTGTTTTGTTGTAGGTTAGTTCTATTTTCCCTAAGTGCTTTGGGCACTGACTTGCTATCCATGGAGATGTTTTGCAGTCCTTGCTTCCATCGAGTGATATTCCATCTTCCTCCTTGCACATACCGAGTCGGTTGGGGTTCTAAAAAGAATATTTGATGACTCCATACCCAATGGACTCGCTTGAGCTCTTGGTCTTTTCATCTAGCAGTAGATGACCCCATTGAGTCACCAAATTGTTATCCAAAATTCACCCCCAGGGTAATTTTGATAACATGCATTAAATTCTTCAGTCCCGAGCAAGATAGATTGATTTAAGGCAAAAATCATGTTTCTACAGGTCCCCTCGGCTTTTTTCTAACTCTCCTGTCCAAGAAGAAAAGAGAAAGTTCTAAAAAAGGGTGAAAAATTTGCAAAAAAACCAAGCTTGGGGTAGAAAAAATCATGAAAATCGGCTAAGTCCTAGTCCAGCAGGCGATGCAAATGAGACGGTTGGGACATTGGGGCGCGAACCGGCTGAAAAGCCTCTCGGGCGGTCCACGTAGCAATTTGGACATCTGGGCGTCGGGATGCATGGGGCGTGAAAAGCTAAATCCGCCAAAAAAATGGGAAAAATTTGCCTAAGTCTCGCTTCTCTCGATGGGACAGTTGGGACAAGAGTACACGGCGGGACGCGGAACTAGCCAAATCACGTGAAATGCAGAGGAATTTCGTTTGGGACATCTAGGCCAAAAGTACGTGCGAGACGTGGAGAGCTGAAAGAGCCGAGAGCGAATGGAAATGTGCCACTTGTCTTCGCCTCAAAGAGGGACAGGGAATCCTGAATCGGGCGAATCGGAAGAATTTTTCCCAGACGGTTTGGGACATCCAGGCCAAAAATACATGAGGGACGTGAAGACCTGGAAAATCTGCCAACGAATCAGAATGTGACGCGTGTCACAAAGGGAGGCACAATAAAAATTTCGACTAAGTGTTTTTGGCCGAGTTTTAAAGGGAGCGAGTTGGAGTGTTGGCCCGAGCCAATAAGAAGAGGACGCATGTCCTAAAGGAGAAGGGGAGTGCAGAGCTCGGGGAGGACTTGGAGAATTTGGCAAAAGTTTTGGCCAAAAAACTAAAAGGTAAAAGATGCCCCCGCACCCCTGTCAACCAACCAAAGCGTGCCACGTGTCCCAGTGGCGGTGCATGGGGAAAAATAGAAAATTTTCCAAAGAGTTAAAAAGGTCGAAATTTCAAAGGAAAGCCCACGGAAAGGTGGAGGAAAGAGAATTGCTCAGTGAACCAGCACCTAACACGTGGCATCGACGAGTGGAGCAAGGAATTTTTTCAAAAAAAAAATTTGAAAATGCAAAATGGTCAAAATTTAATTTTTTTTGCCCAACATCCATTTTTTGGGCCGTTTTTCCCTAAAACTTCAGACCTTCATATCTTTTGATCTAGAGCTCAGATTTGCATGTTCTTCATATCATTGGAAATATTATGAAATTCTCTACAGGATTTCATGGTCAATTTTGAATTTTGGTTCAGTTTGAAGAGAGAAAATTCAAAAATGGCTCTGGTACATGTCCATGGGCAGAAATGACCTTTCAGCGACCAAATTTAATGCAGGATGGGTCGCATTCTCCTCCAATTTGGTCAAAAATGATAGGGTATGGGTTTGTAAGGTCCCCCATGCTATTTTAATGCATTTGTAGTCAATGAGGAATGGGCTCCCACGTTTTGTATGTTTTCTCTCTCCTGGGCTCGACCCATGCAATGTAAAAGCTAGATTTGGCTCATTTCTTCAGGGGAACATTTTTGGCATAGAAAACTTCTTCTTTCACCTCCAGCAAGTGATTTTTGTAAGAATCAGACCTCTTCAGGGATAGTAATAGGTTTTCTACCTCTCTGAGGTTGTAATGCAGTGGTTTTGACATTGGAAATGATAATGCAAGCTTTGTGAATGGGTTTCAGTCCTTTGTTTGTATTATTTGCTTCATTTCAGATCCTAAATTATATCTTATCAGCCTATGTATGTTTTATGTTGCAATATTTGGTTTGTGTCTATTTTCATGACAAAAATATTCACCACTCCTTTTGGTGCATCACCATCTTTAGTTAGTTTCAATTTTTACATTTCTATCCCTGTCTCCTTGCAATTTAGAGTAGGATTAGGATCTGAACCTCTGTAGTTGTGCAAATATAGATCTAAATCAGAGGATTTTGAGGAACCAGCCTCTAATCTGGAGATTCCTCTCTCAATTTCACAAGTCCCACACTTGGAGAGAGGTTTCCATGTTGTGCAATCACACTGGATGCCTAAGACATCATTTAGAACCTTGACTTGCATCCAGGGGTGCTGTGATTTTGCACTAACAAAACCTTGATATAAATTTTGGATGGATGTAAACTCTATTGTTCCTTGTTTTGATTCCAACCTTGAGTTGTTGAGTCTTTTGGAAGTTATGGGTTATTCATGGTAACCTAGGTGTTCTTCTTTTGTAACTTTTGTTCTTGCATGGAAATTTGACCACTTAAGAGAGGTTTGGTCTTATTTTGTTGGACAAATATTAATGCACTTGAATTTTTGTGTTTGTTCATAGTGTTTCCTTGACCTTTATATAGATGGAGTCCGAGGGTAAGATTGTTCTGTGTGAATGATTTGGGTCCCGAGTTTGTTCGAAATTTGAGTTCTCTTGTCCCTTTTCTCGGAATTAGAATTGTCTGGTTTAAAACTTGACTATTATTTTAAATGTTTGTTATATCTTCTTGTGGAATGTGAAAACAATAAATAAGTAGTTACGAGGATTATAAGGTGTTAGTTATGACTGTTTCTTTTGATTTTGAATTCGGATATGAACTCGGGAGTTTAGGGAACTTATTTAGATATGGCTTTTTTTTTGGGAAGCTGAATTTTATTTTTGTATTGATCATTTAAGATCCTTAATTTAGGCATTCGGGGAACTTTTACCATGGGTTATGTTGGTTTTGTATCTAACTCTCTTGACTGGAAAATTTCTGAATCTTGTTTGATCATCAGTTATAATATAGGATGATAACTTTTGAATACAAAAACAACATAATTATGATAGAAAGGTAGTTTTTTATATCTCTGTACTTCTTCTTGAAAAGATAGAATAGGTTGAGTTGTATAACTTAAGTTGGAAACCTGACTAAGAAGTTAAGATTAGGATTTGAAATATGAATTTCTTCCTTCTTAAATATTGTTGTTTAGATGACTAGTATATTGTAATGAGTTCATATTTGTGTTTGAGATAGAATTAATTATATTGATTTAATTAGTTCTTACTTAAACATTAATTATTGTAGATCTATGATCTTTCTCTCTCCTTCTTGATTTGTAATATTTTGGAAAGTCTTTCTGTTAATCTTAATTTTTGATTTAGAAACTGTTTCATTAACAACAGGGTTCCTTTTATGAAATAGTTAGATAAAAGCACATTTTTTAATGTTATAGTGCTTATCATGCTCAGTTCATATGAACTGACTCGTGCTAACAATTTTGTAGATGGATTTCATAAAATATGAAAGGAGAAAGACATATAGGAAGTTACATCTATTTTACTAAAGAAATTGTTTCTTTATTATGATGACTATTTAGTGACATTTACTTGAAATGTACTTTTGTTGGAAAAATAAGATGTATTAAATTAGTTTACATTGATGCAATGAAATTTTATAATACTTTGAAATATTCCTAATTTCTTTGAGTGGAAAACTATCTTTTGATAAATAAATTGCTTTGGTGATTTTTTAATTTATGATTTACTTATTTTAATTTCATTGAATTAAGTTGTTATATATATTTCTAAGTAATACCATTCATAATGGGGGAAATTTCGATATACATGTGATATGTGATTACACATTTAATAGTTATTATAATATATAAGACTCTAGGATGAAGGATCTACAATAATAGTTGATTTATTTCTAATTAAAAGAGCACAAATAAGTTGATACTCTTGGGTAGATCCTTAAATAGTGAAAAGGGAACATGATTAAATTATATAAATGAGTATGAATTATTTGTTATGTTTAAGCATATGTGATTTGTTTTCATAAATAGGACATTAGTCCTTGTTAAAGGAAAAATGATATTTTCCTTGTAATTAAACAATGAGATTTATTTGAGATCTTGTTAGGTGTTATGACTAAATTATGAGGATGGTGGGTTTTACTTTTCTTAAGTAGATTTATGCAATTGAAATAGGAATGCTTAAAAAATTTAATAAAAGGATTCAAACTTGAAATTTATGAAGTCTAAAATAATAGTTCAATAAGTTGGTTACAAGCTAAAATTGAAGTAAAAATGATCTTTTGATCACACTTTCATAACACTAAGTTCATTCATAACGAAATAGAAAATAAATAGATAAGATTAAGATATATGTAATCATGAATTTGGGATGTTTAGGAAAGTAGATTTTATTTGCATACCTTCCTCTCATGTAATTTACACCTTGTAACCTTTTTAGGTTAAATGATGTTGAGTTGACCCTTAAAAGCATTGTTATTGTTAATCTATAAGATAATGATTAAAATGGGTTAATAAAATTTTAATCTTAAGTATGTTAGTCCAGTTGAGGAAAATCAGTTAGATGTTAGAACATAATAATTGTGGCATAGTACCTTCATAATGATAGGGGTCATTACAAGGATACTATGATGTAGCCTGTTATGCCTCAACACCCCACTTAGTTTGATTAACTTGATTGACATAGGTGGACGTTTGGCTTATGGTTCCACCCTAAAAAAAGATAG
The DNA here is from genome assembly GCA_018340775.1 of Taxus wallichiana var. yunnanensis. Taxonomy (NCBI): domain Eukaryota; kingdom Viridiplantae; phylum Streptophyta; class Pinopsida; order Cupressales; family Taxaceae; genus Taxus; species Taxus wallichiana. The sequence goes on from CM031243.1 coordinate 204,431,811, forward strand.
AAACCTGAGCTAGTGTTGTGGTCAACTCATGTTGACTAAGGGTGACTAGACACACCTAATCAATGTAAGTCGATTGAGTATGTATATGTATCCTTAGTCACCATGAGTAGTCTTCCAAATGAGTGCATGTTATTTCCTTTTTCTAGTGTGAAACCTTGAATCAAACTTGGTTGAAAAAGTCAAGAGAGACCATTTTAGATAACAAAACAAGTGTGGTGAAAGACATTACTTTTAACGAGTATGTCGTCTTGGAATGTAAACATGGTAAAAATGTTTAAAAACTTTGGCTAAATTATTGTAAGCTGCTATTTGCATGATCCTATGTCACCTAGTCTAAGATGTAGGATTTCAAATGAATATCGATAATAGATATTTAGATAGGATTCTTAGACAGAACACTTGGGTACCCCTAAAAGGGTAAAGGAACCAAGTATACATAGTATACACATTATTAAGTTAACATGAGAGATCAGTTTAATACCAAGTCATGAAATGAGAGATCGGTGTTCACCGAGTCATTTACAGTTGCATATGGTTTTCTGTTATGAGATGGATTGGAAATGGAATGTGTGTTCTAAATTATATTAATTTAGAATAGAGAACATTATGTAAAAGAAAAATTTCCCTTGTTTCTAAAGTCTTAAAAAGTGGATGTTAGTTTAGTGTTTCCTTTCATCGTTGTTATTCTTTGTATTTTATTTTAGTGTGTTGTGTAATAAACATGTTTGCATGTCAAGAGCCAATTGTTATCTAGGAAGTTTTATGCACAGAGGATCACACATATCCTTAGTGTGGGGTGGAGAGCATAGTAAGAGGCACAAACTTAGAGTGATGTTGTTGGTGGCTCGATAGATAAAAATAAAATCACGTGGTATTAGAGGAACACGCGTAGAAAAGGTAATAATGGTTTTCGGAGATAAAATGGTGTGAAGAAGGATAGTTTTATGAAATCCAAGTACATTAATGAATGTACAAGATAAATATGAGGTAGGAAACAACAAGGAGGACTAATTGATATAGGATGCAATGGTAGATGTAATTCAGCACTAAGAGCACATGTAAGGGAGTCTATTGTCGATGTAGTTTGGTGTGCGGAGAAGGTTTAGGAGGTTACGCGTGAGTGTGTATGTGAAGGAAACACACTTTGGATGAAACTTGCAGGAAGAACACGCTAGAAAAATCTGAATTTAATATGGTAGGATGGTTGTAGGTGTCATGGAAATTAATGTGGTAAAAAGTGGAAAACTATAAATAGGAAGTCAGGGTAAGTTATTCACCTTGTATTTACTTGTGGAAGATCTCTTGCAAACTAGGGTATCCTTGTGGGAAATTTTTGATAATCACGTGTGAAGTGAAGAATTTGTAAACTAGATTGGAATGGAGTACATGGGTGTGCACAAAAGTGGTTATTTTGAAGGATTTATGTGGGTTTTAATGTTGTCTTGTCGAAGAAAGGGTTTCAGGTTAGGGTTTGGGAAACTAGGACATGAGTTTGAAGAATTTTTGTAAAAGGATTATAGCCAAGGGATTGAGTGGTAAGAAATAAAGATACAAGGAAGGATTAACAAGGACCTGACAAGGAAAATGGAACCAAGGAAAGGATCAAACATTTCACCCAAGAAGAAGGGAAAGGGTAAGGGAAAACTAGTTACATTGACAAGTTTCAACAAAGAATTGTATGCAGAGATGTAATACCCATATAGGGTATTATTGGGGATGGAATGGATATCTCATGTGTATAAAATGGTTATAGGTTATTATAACCATAGGATAGATACAACTAAGAAACAAATGATATTAAAGGTTATTTTCTGCACAAGATAAATAACACAAGATGACATACCAGTGTATGATGACTTTGTGAAGAGGACACTAGAGAAGGTTGGGATTTTGTAACTCTATGAGTTTCCATTTTTAGCAAGCTTGAGAGATTATACTAGTGGATTATGTCATTCATGTACAAATATTACTTTTACTTCGTAGGAAGGAAGATGCACATAACCCCACAATTAATATCCAAGTACAATGGACTTATCTACGGGGAGAGTCACCTGGATGATCGCGTAGGTGATAATGAGGCTGTCAAGGAAACAAATAAGGCATATGAATACAAGAAGGTAGGGCATGCTTTGTTGATATTTACAATATCACCGACTCGATCATGAAGATGGTCAAGCACCTATTCACCAAGTTGAGTGGACAAGAATGATGGACACAAAAGAACAAGATATGGTTGAACGTTTGCATGAAGTGAAAGGAATGATAACCAGATCATACCAAGCTAAGAACACAGATGCTAATCAAACACCACGATCAATAAGATGAAAGTAATTCACCAGAATAAATTTACATAAACCTTTGAAAACAAATGAGAAGCAATATCATATATTATTATGGAACTCAATGCAATACATTGAGAATGGGCCTTACTTAAATAGGCAAGGAATAACAATCTAAGAACCATTCAAGGTCGTAGATCAAGCCATAAATCAAGGAAATAACTAGTCATCAAAGAACTAATCAAGACCATAGATTTAGGAGAGAACTAGACATCAAGGATCTAGTCAATACCATAGATCAAGGAAAGAACTATACCTAACAACTAGATAATATCTCCTAATATCTAAATAAGATAAAAGAAATATCCACACACATAAGTGGGCAAGGATAAATACAATAAAGGTAAATAAATTACATAGGTGAACATGAGCTAAGGTAAATACCTACATGTAATAGGCACGAGATGTGGAAGAGCATGCGAGTAATAAGCCTCATAGGTTTAGAAGCATCAAAAGTAGGTTCGAGCTCAAAGGCGAAAGATCAATGTCATTGCGTACAAGAGCAACAACTACAAGTGGACTAGGAGCATGGATATGGTTGTCCACAATATGATGGTGATGTTGTAGGCTAGCAAGTTTGTTCTGTAAGGAGTGTATTATTGTATCCTTATCATGAATGAGTGACTGTAGAAGAAAATTTCACTTCTTGAGCGATCTATTTTCTTCCACAAATTTTATAATATCCTCTTAAACTCCACATACTTTAGAGAAAAGTATATCATTCTCAGAATCCATGATAGGTACAAACTGTAACTCCCAAAATTTTAGGACCTCAAGAGCTCACTAAAATTACGTCCATAATTGATTACAACACTCCTCCATATTTTACACTTTATAATTATAGTTCAAGTCTCAAAATAAATAACTCCAATGGAAAGAGCATGAAAAAACAAGCACTTTTGCAAAAACGGCACTCAAAACTGAGTTACCGATCAAAAGTTACAAGCTTTTTAATATTTTGCTCTGTTATTTATTTTAGGTGCCACTATAACAAAGTAAAATGTTGTTGCCTTCACCACACAAATAAACTTAAAGGGGGCTGAAGTTAAGAACCTACTAGTAGGAATCACAAGTTTTAAGCCCTCATATGACCATACCATATGACCACGGGCTAAGGATTGCAAAATAAAACTTACAGACGGATCTAACAAAGCAATCTCCACTCGATACCATGAAAGGAACGATAACTAGATTGTACCAAGCCAAGAACACAGATGCTAATCAAACACCACGATCAATAAAATGAAAGTAATTCACTAGAATAAATTTACATAAACCTTTGCAAACAAATGAGAAGCAATATCATATATTATTATGGAACTCAATGCAATACATTGAGAATGGTCCTTGCTTAAATAGGCAAGGAATAACAATCTAAGAACTAGTCAAGGTCGTAGATCAAGCCATAAATCAAGGAAATAACTAGTCATCAAAGAACTAATCAAGACCATATATTTATGAGAGAACTAGACATTAAGGATCTATTCAATACCATAGATCAAGGAAAGAACTATACCTAACAACTAGATAATATCTCCTAATATCTAAATAAGATAAAAGAAATATCCACACACATAAGTGGGTGAGGATAAATACAATAAAGGTAAATAAAGTACCTAGGTGAACATGAGCTAAGGTAAATACCTAATCTAACATGAAGGTTTAAGAGGGGACCAACTACAAGATCTTGACATTCATTATAGAAGATATCATTGATGTCGTACGACATGGAGATAATATTATGTATGGTAATATTATTCTTACCATTCTATTTTTAGAGATTATAGTTCATGATAGGCCGATTAACAACATCGAAGAGTACCCGATGAGAACCCCTCCCTAGGTACAAGGTTCAAAGCATATACTTGTGAAAGTATGTTACCTTCATACAAGGTGTGTAGTGCCCACTTCCCTTTGACACTGCTTTGATACCTATTTTGATACGGTTGATTACATTATAGACATTATTATGTTTTGATTTAGTATGCTTTTAGACATTGATCTTGAATTATTGTTGATCTTGATTTGATTATGATGCATGATGATTATTAGAGACACCTTATATGTGGATGATGAGATATTATTTGACATGGATGTTGTTCGGACATGTTATTTGAATATTATGAGTTGATATAGAGATGGATATTTTATGATGATGATGATATAGTTGTTGATTAAAAATGCAAATGATGTAGTTTTTACTTTGATGTTGTTGTGATTCACTTACTTAGATGATTTTGTGATTTTATTTGCATTTTACAGGTTAAAAATATCACAACAAAATTTCGAGGATCAAAGACCAACCACAATCGAATTCTAGGTGAATTCAACAAGGTCACCATGGCAACATGTCTTTTGTGTGTGTGTGTTGTTTTTGTTGGGGATTCCCATTAGGGAATCACCTTTATATGTGACCACGGGTTTGTGTATTTTATTAATGTGTTTCTTTTATTATTGTTGTATGTATTTTATTAGTGATGTGTTCCTTTCTTTTATTTAATTAAAATGTGGTAGATTAATGTGAGAAATCATATAGTTAAAATTTAAATAAATCAAATTGGGATATGGGAAAGTAATAATGGAAGTTGTTGGCTATTTGTATTAAATATGTAAGGGATGTGTAAGTTGTGTAAGAGTTTGTGTAAGTTAGTTTTGGAGTATGAAATACTCCACCTCCATGAAAAATTCGAATTTGTCCTTGGGGGCTGTTTTAGGAGGCTTGTGGGACAAGTAAAACTTGTCCCATGCCTCTAAATTTAATTTACCAACCATACTTATGGTTGGAGAAGTGATTTGTGAATTTTATAATGAATTTTATTAAGCATGTTGCATGTTTTTAATTGCACTTTCTTACATTTTATTTAATTTTTTGTCCCTTGAGGTGTGGGCTTTTTGGAGTGTGCAAGTAACTTGTCATATTTTCACCCACCTCTTTATTGTGCTTGGGAGAATGGATTTATTTCTTCTGTGTTTGGATTGGAGGATGTGTGATGTGGCATCCTACATGGATCCACATCATCCTCTTCTCTCCATCTTCTATATTATTCAAACTCTTTCCTTGTTTTAGGCTATTGAATCATTTTTGTAACTTCCTTAGGGGCACATTTTCTTATGTTGGAGCTCTTGTTTTGGAGGAAGTTTGGGAAAATTTTTACATGCTTGGGAGATTTCTATTTTGGACTTTTTTTTTGGCATTTGAGAGATTACTATTGGAAACAAAATCTACCATGGAAAGGTAGGCATTATTCCTTCTTTATTCCTGTTATTTTCTTGTTGTGTTGTGTGTATGGAGAATGTTTTATTGTATTGGTTGGCTTGTTGGGTAGACTACCATAGGAATGGTGTAGGAATCCATGTGAGGGGCATAAGGGAATGCCATTGGCATAATATTTTGTGGAGGGATTTTGAGTTTTGGATCGACCATGGAAAAGAAATAGCTTTCATTTCTTACTTTATGGGGGCATAAGCAAATTGTTGGGGGAATAAGGAGGGATTTGTGGGGGCATAAGGATATGTGGGTGATGAATTATTTTGGTGGTTTATTACTGGTGGATTGCCAATTCCCAATTAGGAGGTATAATTAGCTTCCCCATAGACCTTGCTCCTTTATCTTACATGATCAAGCCTGAGTTCTGTTTTAAAATGTTTTTAAATATAGTTGTGAACTATTGTTTTTATGTTTAATTGTGTTTTAAAAAGGAAATGTGTATGTGAAAAAATGTTGTGTGTTGTGGAAGCTAGTTGTTGCCATGGGTTGAATTGCATATTTTATTGTATTTTTGTTGGAGCTCGGGGCCAATGATGAAGGAAATCTTCTCCTTTCATTGGATGTCTTGGTTGGGTGGAGAGTGTTGTCTTTCCCCCTCTTTTGTTGTGATCAACTTGGAGAAAGAGAAAATGTGCATGTTGTTGTCCTGGAGCAAAGGAAAAATACAGTTTGACAGTCCCTTGTGAAAAACATATCCATTTGTAATCCTTTCCCACTTGTTGTGGATGAAATTGTAATATGTATTTTGTGAAGGAAAGTTGTATGTAATTGATTATGAAAGTGGATATTCGAATTGTAAAAGACATTTAAATTCTGATTTTTTTATTGGAAAGAAATAGAATTCTGTTAATTGCATTCAAGGAATGAAAGAATGTAAAGATGTTTCTCTTTTTGAAGTCAATAAAGAATTGTAAGTTCATCTCTCTTTTGCATTGTTGTGATTGAGTTGGAATATCAAATTGTGAATGGAATCTTTGTTTAATTGCAAAGGAAAGAAAATACGCATGAGGGAATTATATTGCTTGTCTTCTTTTGATAAATATATGAAATTGGAAATCAGACTTTACCATCTAGTTTTGAAATGAATTTCTTACATACAAATAAATGTATTAGACCAGATTAGAAATAAGATATTACACTTAAATGATAAATTGGATATATAGAATTTTCCTTGAAGTGAATCTCTGCTGCAAATTTTAAAATTGGTAAATTTAAATAAAATGCACATTTTAGACCTGCACTTAACAATCAACTTGGAATTGATATAATTTAGCATGCTAAGATATTAAAGAACCCAAATTGACAAAGAGCACTTAAGAAGACAAGTTAAATTAATGCAAAATTGAATCCAATCCCTCTAACAGTCATTTTTCTGTCAATTGTTGGAAAAATGCAACTTGAAATAAATTAAACAAATTTACCTTCCTAAAACACCTTAAACCCTCCCTAGATCAATTCTCCATGTCTATTTGGCATGTTGAGTGAAGGAGGAGATCCAATTTAATCAAATTGAAAAGTTGGAAATTACCAGTTGACATTTTAAAATCCTGCACATCGTATTTGTAAAATTCACCCTTAAAGTTAATCAAAAAGTAAAATTTATGATGCCTGTATAAAGAGGGCATCAAGATGTTTCCATACAGTCCTCATTTTCCCAAACCGAGCTTTCTAACTCAAGTTATGATACTTTTAAGTTTTTCTGCCTTGGCGGGAAAATTTGGGTAGATTTTCTCTTGCGGGCCCGCGCCTAAAAAAATTTCCGTCGAAATTACCCTTAGAATTTTTTTTGAAAATTTTTCTTGGGAAAAATTTTGAATTTCGTCTACCATCCCACAGCCAATCAAAGGCTACCATGTGTCCTCACGGGGCAGCGGCAGAGGCACGACATTTTCTTTTGCCCTTAGACCTTTTGAAAATTTTGGAAAAATTTTCCATTTATCCCCGCCTTGATCTGCGGCCTATCACAGATGCCACATGGCAGCTTTGGGTACTACTGGGGAGAAGGACCCTTTTTTTTTTAATTTTTATCTTTGGAAATTTTTGAAAAAGTTTCCCGCATTCGTGCAGTACTCCCGCCCGCCTTGGGAAAACTTCCTCCCATGGAAACACGCACGCACTTATCCCTTTCACCCCATCTCCTCCCTTTGGTGAAATTCACCAAATCTCCCCACCACTCTACCTACCTCCTTCTCCCTTCTCCCGTGATGTAGTGTGGAGTGCCATGTGTCCCTAGTGGACCCATGAGCACGTGGGTGTCAAATGGTTTTCTCTCCCTCTTGGGCAAAATTCCCCAAATTCTTTCGCCACTCTTCCCTTCCCTCTTTCCCCGGCATTGACTCTGAGGCCACCATGTGTCCTTGGAGGATTGGAAGAGGTGTAGGTACAAATGGGAAGTTTCTTCCATGTAAGGAAAAACTCCAAATGCCACCCTACGACCCACCGACCCGAAATGTTCCCTTCACCCCTGCTTGACATGTGTCCCCTTGGGGAAAATTTGACCCCTAAAGTATGTTTTCTTATAACTTGAGATCTACAAGGAGCTAGGAGGACTTATTTATATCACTGAGAAAGGTGAGAAAATTTCCTATCCAATAGGAATGATTTAGGGAAATTTTACAAGCTTTAACTATGAGAAAAAAATCAAGTTGAAACTCTGAGCTGTTAGAGAGTGGGCATGGGGGTAAGTTGCTCCCTGAACCTAACTAAGAGTTATAACCCTTAAAATTGAACCATGTGAGCTTGACATTTTTTAATGAAGGAAAAATATGTCCTATTAATTTAGATTTTTTCAGAACCTAATAGGGTCAACTATTGTCTTACAACTTGGTTATGGACACTTCTAATAAAAAAATTATTCCATAATTTTCTAAGTGACCCTAGGTTATTTCTTAGGTCTCAAGTGGGTTGTTTTAAATGGGCATAACACTTGGTATCAAAGAAGTGGTTCAAAATCTTGGACCATTGGGCACACTAGAAAACTTGAGATATGAAAACTCCAACCTAGCACATTTTTAAACCCAGAAAACAACTCAACTAGAATTTGTATATTTTAGTAAACATGGAAGTGGTGTAAAACTTAGAAAAATTAAGTAACTCTCACTTTGGTCTATGTAAGAGGCTTAGATGGAGAAAGAGGAACCTTCACAGAGAATTAGACTCACCACCACCACCACCACCACCACTAGATCAGAGTGTAGCAGTTATCCTACCTCAGATTCTATAGACCTTCGAGGATGTTGATGTCGCTCTCACGTGGAGGATATCTCCTCAACCCAAAGTGGGGAGCATAAAGGAGAGAAATCCCATGTAGAGTTAGCAAGAGCAGAGTCACCACCTAGGAGACAGGGTGATAGAGTTCCAAAGCATAGAGAGAGGTCACGAAGCCCTACGCTTAGGGATGAGTGTGCAGAGAGACCTAGAGGCCAATAGACCACAACTATAGATCACATCGGGAGATCCGAAGCTTCGAGACATCACATTACTCAAGTGACACGGGTGCATTTTAGGCAGAGGTGTGGCTAGTGATCTTGAGCAATTGCTTCAAGCTTTATCCTTGTTCTAGCAAAATGAAAGCTCGTGTTGTGATTCATTTACCGAGGAGTAGAAGCTCCATGTATATTCAAATACCATGACACGGGATATTTTTAGGAGAGATTCAGGAGCAAGTATTTATCAGAGGTTCATACAACAGAGGATTGACGAGTTCCATGACCTCCGATAGGCATCTCTTTTTGTAGCAGAGTATGAGAGTAGATTTCTAGATCTACTCTAGTATGTAGAGTATATGTAGGATGAGCAAGTGTAGATTCACAGGTTCATCCGGGGTGTGAATTTAGATATTGGAGGTGCAGTGTGGATCCACTACCCACAGAATTTAGCTGAGGTCATTGAGAAGGCCTATATTATAGAGGAGACTCGGGGAAAGACCTAGCAGGCTAGAGACCGAGTCTAGACCCACATATAGTAGATGCAAGATGGTAGATCGAGGGGGTCAGTACCCCTTCCTTGTGGTGGCCAGGGTATAGCACAGTCATCCTTTAGGCCATAATAGCAGTAGTAGTAATAGTCCCATCCATCTCATAGACCTTCACGAGAGCGCACGATGCAGAGAGGTTGGAGTATGGGGCCTCCTCCTAGGGGTCCCATCAAGACATAGGGTGGACCTAGAGCTCAGTCAGCGGGAGCTCACCAATAGAGACCTCAGCAGAACAAATCGGATCATCAAGATCCATACCATAGGCTTCTAGGGCACCTACTAGAGGTGCTACTCATTGGGGAGGATCAGGAGGATGTTTTGGTTATGGAGTTACTAGACACTTTTGGAGAGATTTCCCGTAAAACCCTAATAACAAGGGTAAGGCACAAATTTTAGAGCCAACTGTTGGTGATATGGGACGTAACCACAGGATTTATGCAGCATTGAGAACCACCAGGTAGAGCATCAGAGCATAGTCATTGAGACCACAAGTAGCATTGGTGGTATTCCTACCTCTGTATTGTTTGATTCTGGTTCATCTGATTCTTTCATTGCACCATCTTTAGTAAAGTGATGTACACTAGTGGTAGTTAGGTAGGGTCTTAGTTGGGATTTTGAGATGGCTTTTGGAGCTAAGATCTTTGTAAAATCCTTAGTTAAGGAGTGTGTAGTGAACTTGGGATCTTTCACCACTACCTTAGACCTCTCGTATCCTACCTTTGGGCTCATATGGAGTCATTTTGGGTATGGGTTGGTTAACTGCACACAGGGCTAGGATGGATTGTTACCACAAGACTATATCTTGTGTAGATGATTTGGGAGTAGATTCAATGATTTGGGGTTGGAGACCCATTCCATTTGCACCATCTCCATTATGCGGCTTAAGCGGTGTGTGTGATGGGATTACCGGATGTATGTTGTTATAGTTAGTGACAGATCAAAGTATGGGTTGTGTGGACCATCGCTAGATGATCATCCCATCTTGAGAGAGTTTGAAGATGTCTTTCTAGGGGAGCTACCGGGATTACCACCCCCACGTGAGATTGATTTTCATATAGATATTGTTCTTAGAGCAGAACCTATCTCACGAACACCTTATCGGATGACCTCCTAGAGATCCGTGAGTTCAAGTTGCATCTTGAGGGCCTTTTGGAGAAGGGCCTTATCCATCTTAGTGTATCCCCTTTGGGTGCACCCGGTGATCTTTTCAAGAAGGATGGATCCTTGTGGTTGTGTATTGATTACCTCTAGCTGAACAAGGTAACGATCAAGAATCATTATCCTCTTCCTTGTATTGATGACTTATTTGATTAGATGAAGGGAGCCACAATTTTCTCTAAGATTGATCTTAAGTTAGGGTACCATCAGTTGAAGATTTCAGAGGTGGACATTCATAAGACTCCTTTATGCATGAGATTTGGGCACTATGAGTTCACAACGGTTCCTTTTGGTTTGACTAATTCCCCTACAAAGTGTTCATGAGTCCGATGAATGGGGTAATCAGGAACTTCTTATATTGATTCATGCTCATCTTCCTAGATGAAATTTTGATATACTCACTTACACGTGGGGAGCACGAGGGGAACCTTTGCCAAGTTCTTTAGTGTCTTCGTGAGTAGCAGACTTTATGGGAACTTGGAGAAGTGTGCATTCTTTCAGATAGAGGTGTAGTATTTGGGTCATATTATTTTTGGGGAAGGTATTACAATTGATCCTTCCAAGATTAGAGCCATTATGGATTGGTCACACCCACTATAGTGACCGAGGTGCGCAGCTTCATGGGATTAGTAGGTTACTACCAAAGATTTATTTAGGACTTCTCTTGGATTGCGCACCCTATCACTTCCCTTCAAAGGAAAGGGAAGAAGTTTGTTTGGTCAGACAGATGTGAGTAGGCCTTTAGGACACTGAAGGAATGCCTCACCACAACACCTATTCTTGTAGTGCTAGATCCACATGGTGAGTTCTTTATTTGCACGGATGCTTCCTTAGCAGGACTTGGAGGTATGTTGATGTAGAATGGAAGAGTAGTGGATTTTGAGTCCCGCAAACTCAAGGATCATGAGCTTAATTATCTGACCCATGATCTTGAGCTTATGACAGCTATGCACACCTTGGTTTGATGGAGACATTTTCTTCTTTGCAGGAGATTCACACTCAGGACTAATCATTTGAGTCTTCCCACCTCTTCACGTAGTCTAATCTCAATGCTCGTCAGAAGTGTTGGATGGAGTTTCTTTGTGAGTATGACATGGAGATCAAGCATGTGAAAGGGAAGGAGAATGTGGTAGCAGATGGAGAAATGTGGCTATGGACACTTCAATGAGAACATATTTGAAGAGTAGGATTCTTCAGCAGACTTCCTCTTGAAAGATTCTACATTGTAGTAAGAGTAGAGATCGAGTCTTAGAGACCCCTTGAAGGGAATTTTGATGGTTTTTCTTTAGAGGTAGATGGAATTATCAGGCACATAGGCTATATATATTTTCCCAGAGATGGAGGCTTGAGGAAAATACATCTTGGTAGAGGCACATTGTGCACCCCATTCAACCCACCCAAGGGTGAAGAAGATGCATGCCACCTTATGGCAGTTGTATCATTGGAGAGGAATTCGTCGAGATGTGGCCCAATTTGTGTCACAGTATTTACAATGCTAGAGGGTTAAGTCTGAGAATCAGCATCCAACAAGCCTTCTTTATCCTCATGCTATATAAGAATGGAAGTGGAACACCATTTCCATGGACTTTATTGTTTGGTTAGCAATGTTGAGATATCACCATGATGCCATCATGGTCACAGTTGATAAATTGACAAAATTTGCTCACTTTTCTCTGGTGAAAACCACTTATACAACTAGAGTAGTGGCACGAGTATATTTGGATGAGATTTTCAAGTTGCACAGGATTCCACAGAAGATCATTTGTGACCTCGATCCTTTGTAAACTTCACATTTCTAGGCTACCATGCAGTATGTCCTCGAGAAGAGAATCAACTTCAACATAGCATATCACCCTGAGACAGATGGAAAGACCAAGTAGGTGAATCATATTTTAGAGGATATGCTCAGTATTTATGTGATGGATCAGTAATATAAGTGGGAGGAATACCTGTACTTAGTGGAGTTTTCCTACAATAACATTTTTAGAGTTCCATAGGCATGGCTCCTTTTCAGGCCTTGTATGGTAGAGAGTGCAGGACACCTCTTAGCTAGGACAAGGTTAGAGGATAGAGTATCTCTTAGACCATATATTTTACAAGACATGGAGTAGCAGGTAGTGTTGATCAGATAGAGATTGTAAGAGGCACAGACATGCATAAGAATTATGTTGATCAACATAGGATTGACCGTAGTTTTTATGTGGGAATGAAGGTGTTCCTTCATGTCGAAACACAAGAGCACTATCCATTATGGAAAAGGTTCTAAGTTAGCTCCTAGATTTTTGGACCTTTTGAGATCTTGGAGTGTATCGGATCTTTTGCCTACCATCTAGTATTGCCATCCAGCTTGTCTCGCATACATGATATTTTTATGTTTCGATTCTCAAGAGATATATTACAGATCCTTATCATGAGTTAGATTGGACATCATTGCAGTGTAGGATCGGGGTAGGTGATGGTGGAGCTCGTCTACATCCTAGATTGCAAGACCCTAGGCCTTTGAGGCAGAGAGGCTGATCGAGGTTTGGGTGTAGTGGGACATATATGATGAGACCGCAACTACATGGGAGGATGCCACTTTTTTACGAGTGCAGTTTCCACATTTGTTCAGGTGACTTCCGGGAGGAAGTTGAGTCTTAGGGGAGGGGATATAGTGCCCACTTTCCTTTGAAACATACCGATACCTATTTTAATATGGTTGATTACATTATATACATTATTATGTTTTGATTTAGTATGATGTTAGACATTGATTATGGATTATTGTCGATATTGATTTGATTATGATGCATGATGATTATTAGAGACACCTTATATGTGGATGATGATATATTATTTGACATGGATGTTTTATGGATGTTGTTCAGACATGTGATTTGGATATTATGAGTTGATCTAGAAATGGATATTTTATGATGATGATATAGTTGTTGATTAAAAATGCAAATGATGTAGTTGTTACTTTGATGTTGTTGTGATTCACTTAGATGATTTTGTGATTTTATTTGCATCATATTATATGTTCGATATGGCCACGAGGCTGAAGGAGGTATTTTTATTTTACAGGTTAAAAATATCACAAAAAAATGTTGGGGGATCGGAGACCAACCACAATGGAATTCTAGGTGAATTCAACAAGGTCACCATGGCAACATGTCTTTGTGTGTGTATTGTTTTTGTTAGGGATTCCCATGGGGGGAATCACCTTTATATGTGACCATGGGTTTGTGTATTTTATTAATGTGTTTCTTTTATTATTGTTGTATGTATTTTATTAGTGATGTGTTCCTTTCTTTTATTTAATTAAAATGTGGTAGATTAATGTGAGAAATCATATAGTTAAAATTTAAATAAATCAAATTGGGATATGGGAAAGTAATAATGGAATTTGTTGGTTGTTTGTAATAAATATGTAAGGGATGTGTAAGTTGTGTAAGAGTTTGTGTAAGTCAGTTTTGGAGTATGAAATACTCCACCTCCATGACAAATTCAAATTTTTCCTTGGGGCTGTTTTAAGAGGCTTATGGGACAAGTAAAACTGGTCCCATGCATCTAAATTTATTTTACCAACCATACTTATGGTTGGAGAAGTGATTTGTGACTTTTATAATGAATTTTATTAAGCATGTTGCATGTTTTTAATTACACTATCTTACATTTTATTTAATTTGTTGTCCCTTGAGGTGTGTTTTTTTGGAGTATGCAAGTAACTTGTCATATTTTCACCCACCTTTTTATTGTTCTTGGGAGAATGGATTTTTTCCTTTTGTGTTTGAATTGGAGGATGTGTGATGTGGCATCCTACATGGATCCACATTATCCTCTTCTCTCCCTCTTCTATATTATTCAAACTCTTTCCTTGTTGGGTTGTTGAATCATTTTTGCAACTTCCTTGGGGGTGCATTTTCTTGTGTTAGAGCTCTTGTTTTGGAGGAAGTTGTGAGAAATTTTTGCATGCTTGGGAGATTTTCATTTTAGACTGTGTTTTTGGCATTTGAGAGCTTGCTATTGGAAACAAAATCTACCATGGAAAGGTAGGCATTTATTCCTTCTTTATTGATGTTATTTTCTTGTTGTGTTGTGTGTATGGAGAATGTTTTATTGTATTGGTTGGTTGGTTGGGTAGACTACCATAGGAATGGTGTAGGAGAAGGCTATGGAGAATCCATGTGGGGGGGAATAAGGGAATTCCATTGGCATCAAATTTTGTGGAGGGAGTTTTGGTTTGGGATCCACCATGGAAAATAAATAGCTTGCATTTCTTACTTTGTGGGGGCATAAGGAGGGATTTGTGGGGGGTATAAGGATAAGTGGGTAATGAAATATTTTGGTGGTTTGTTACTAGTGGATGCCCAATTCCCAATTGGGAGGCATAAGTAGCTTCCTCCATAGACCTTGCTCCTTTGGCTTGTATGATCAAGCTTAAGTTTTGTTTTGAAATATTTTTAAATGCAGTTGTGAACTGATGTTTTTTTGTTGAATTGTGTTTTAAAAAGGAAATGTGTATGTGAAAGAATGTTGTGTGTTGTGGAAGCCAGTTGTTGCCATGGGTTGAATTGCATCTTTTATTGTATTTTGGTTGGGGCTTGGGGGCCAATGATGAAGGAAGGCTTCTCCTTTCATTGGATGTCTTGGTTGGGTTGAGAGTGTTTCCTTTCCCCCTCTTCTTTTGTTGTGATCAACTTGGAGAAAGATAAAATGTGCATGTTTATGTCCTGGAGCAAAGGAAAAATACGGTTTGACAAAGTCCCTTGTGAAAAACATATCCATTTTTAATCCTTTCCCAATTGTTGTGGATGAAATTTTAATATGTATTTTGTGAAGGAAAGTTGTATGTAATTGATTATGAAAGTGGATATTCGAATTGTAAAAGACATTTAAATTTTGTTCTATTTATTGGAAAGAAATAGAATTTTGTTAATTGCATTCAAGGAATGAGAGAATGTAAATATGTTTCTCTTTTTGAAGTCAATAAAGAATTGTAAGTTCATCTCTCATTTGCATTGTTATGATTGAATTGGAATATCAAATTGTGAATGGAATCTCTATTTAAGTGTAAACGAAAGAAAAAAATACACGAGGGGATTATATTGCTTGTCTTCTTTTGATAAATATATGAAATTGGAAATCAGAATTTACCATCTAGCTTTAAATGAATTTTTCACAAAACTAAATGTATTCGAATAGATTAGAAATAAGATATTACACTTAAATGATAAATTGGATATACTGAATTTTCCTTGAAGTGAATCTCGTGTAAATTTTAAAACTAGTAAATTTAAATAAAATTCTCATTTCAGACCTGCACTTAACAACCAACTTGGAATTGATACAATTTATCATGATAAGATATTAATGAACTCAAAATGACAAAGAAAACTTAAGAAGACAAGTTAAATTAATGTAAAATCGAATCTAATCCCTCTAATAGTCATTTTTCTGTCAATTGTTAGAAAAATGCAACTTGAAATCAATTGAACAAATTTACCTTCCTAAAACACCTTAAACCCTCCCTACATCAATTGTACATGTCTATTTGGCATGTTGATTGAAGGAAGAGATCCAATTTAATCAAATTGAAAAGTTGAAAATTACCAGTTGGCATTTTAAAATCCTGCAGATCGTTTTTGTAAAATTCACATTTTAAACTTAATCAAAAAATTGTAATTTATGATTCCTATGCAAAGAAGGCATCGATATATTTCCATAAAGTCCTCATTTTCCCAAACCCAAGATTTCTAGCTTAAGTTATGATACTTTGAATTTTTTCTACCTCGGCAAGAAAATTTGGTAAGATTTTCTCTGGCAGCTGCTGCTCGAAAATTTCCCATCAAAATTACCCTTAGATTTTTTTTTAAAAGTTTGCTTGGGAAAATTTTTGAATTTCCTCTGCTAGCCCATAGCCAATTAGAGGTTGCCACGTGTCCTCACAGGGAAGCAGTGGAGGCACGACATTTTCTTTTCCCTTAGACCTTTTGAAAAATTTGGACAAATTTTCCATTTATCCCCGTCGCCCACGACCTATCACAAGTTGCCACGTGGTAGCTTTAGGTGCTAAGCGAGGAGAAGAAACCTTTTTTTTTTTTAAATTTTGGTCTTTTGAAATTTAAAAAAAAAATCCCCGCAGCCCCGTACTCCCACCCGCCTTGGGAATACTTCCTCCGCGAATGCGCGGACCCACGCGCATACTTATCCCTTTCACCCCATCTCCTCCCTTTGGCGAAATTCACCAAATCTCCCTGCCACTCTACTTTCCTCCTTCTCCCTTCTCTTCATGACATAGTGTGGAGTGCCACATGTCCCCTGGTGGACCCACAGAATGTAAGCGTCAAATGGTTTTCTCACCCTCTTGGGTGAAATGCCCCAAATTCTTCCACTACTTCGCCCTTCCCTTTTTCCCCCAAGATTGACTCGAGGCTGCCATGTTTCCTTGAAGGACCCATAGAGGTGTAGGCGTGAATGGGAAATTTCTCTTGTATAAGGAAAAATTCCAAATTCCTCCCCATGACCCACCAACCCAAAATTTATCCTTCACCCCTACTTGACACATGTCCCCTTGGGGAAAATTTGACCCCTAAAGTCTACTTGCTTATAACTTGAGTTCTAGAAGGATTTAGGAGGACTTCTTTATATCACCGGAAAGGTGAGAAAACTTCCTATCCAATGGGAATGATTTAGGAAAATTTGGGAAGCTTTGAGTGTGATAAAAAAATCAAGTTGAAACTCTGAGCCTATTAGAGAGTGGGCATGGGGGTAAGTTACTCCTGAACCTAACTAAGACTTCTAACCCTAAAAATTGAACCATGTGAACTTGATATTTGTTAATGAAGGAAAAATATGTTCTAGTAATTTAGATTTGTTTCAGAACCTAATAGGGTCAACTATTGTCTTGCAACTTGGTTGTGGACACTTCTAATAAAAAAATTATTCCATAATTTTCTAACTAACCTTAGGTTGTTTCTTGGGTGTCAAGTGGGTTGTTTTAAACAGAATCACAAGGTGCACTTGTATAAGTAGTACAAGTTAATGTGCTATGAATTTAGAGTATAATGGAGGATCTTAGAGTAACTACCATCCTTGGTGAAGGATGAGACTGAATTTGCAATATACCAACAGTTCTACATTGGCAGGTTCACATTGAATGATGGCACCAAGATCCCATGGTGTAAATTACCTTTTTCCTTCACAAAGATAATATTTTTAGAGCATGGTTAATAGGTTTAATGAGGTAAGAAATTGAGGTTTGATCTAAGTGAAGTAGATCAAGAGTACCGTGTGCTACACATGACACTTTTATATCCTTAGAAGTGAGCGTATGTGGAGAAGTATGTCTCTCATGACATACATATTGTTAATCCCGTGACTTATGTTTATAGGAAGAAGTCCCTGAGTAAGGGAACAATATTTGGTGAAAAAGAAGTAGAGGATAGTATAGGTTTCATAATCTGAGAGAACAAAGAGAGTGAAGGGTGGTGAGACTTGAGAGGAGGATGAGGAGAGTGAGTTAGAGAATAACCCCTTGTGAAAAATGTACATGAATCTAATGAAGAGTGGAATGAATATTAAGAGGGAACTCAAGAGGGAAAAATAAGTGGAGATGAAGGTGCATGAGACCTCACACCTATCCGGTGAATAGTTAGAGGACACAGTAGAGAAGGAGGTGGTAGGTATCATCAAGGACTTGGTAGAGCATGAGGTGGAGTGCAGTGTGGGAGAAATGGAGAAATAGAAGTATGAATGTATGGGTGGGGAGACAATTTTAGGATTCGGTTTCCCAAAGGGAGTGTGCACAAGTGGTAAGGGCACGTTGACAATGCAAGGGCCTATAATGAATTATTATAATGATCCAAACAATGTCCTACACGCGTATTTCCAAAGCACAATTCCTATATACAAACTCTTTTGTTGGTCGTTATTTGATAAGGATGGTGCATACCCATGCACGAGGAAGATGTTATCCTAGACTTTTTAGTGTCATGTTGATGAACCATAATTTGAAGTAAATGCGGGTGCATTTTTAGACACATTGAGATCTAACGAAGTAAATCCTATTTTGGATTCTCGTAGTTGGTGATGAGAAGGTGTGTAATGTGATGAAAAAGGTGTCAATTGATGTTGAAGAAAGGTTATTCAGAAGGAATAACATGATTAAAGAATTGGAGATGGATTTAGAGGAAAAGAACAAGGAGATTATAGAGAGATACAAGGAGATAAAATGAAAGGAGTTTATAATTGTGTAGTTAAAGAATGAGTTAAGAGAAGAGAAGGGGAATTTATGTGATGTATACAAAATGGTAGAGACCATCAAAGTCAATTATTTTAGCGCTCCTAGATTTATCCCCCGTGCACATAAGTACAAGTCATCCTTCCAATTCCTAGAGGATTTGACACACATCATCACAATGGAGAAGCAACCACTTGCACTAGAGTCAATGAAAGAAGTAATGGCATGGCAGAAAGAGAAAGAGTGATTAAAAATTAAGGAGACCATAAATTAGTACACTAAGCTTCTAGCTTCAATGAAAACCATGGATCACATGGCCAAAGTTATCTATAACAACTGTGAGTATAGAGACAAGGTGACAAGTATGATGGTTGCTACACTTAAGGTAGATTTGAAAGAGTTCCAAGACAAGAATAGATGAAATCAAGTGGAATGTGACAAGATCTTGGTGGAAGTAGAGAACCCTTAGAAATTTTAAGGGTCTCTATTAAAAATAAATTAATATAATTTTATCCCTAAGTGACGCACATGATGGATGCATTGGTGACCTTAGCAAAAAAATGGAGAATATTGTTGACATATTGAATGGTAATGGTTAAGAATTGACATTTAATGAGCTCAATGCGCTGATAGGGGATTTTTTTAAACAATCACAAAACAAGGTGGATGTTTGGAATGAGATTGAGGCATCCTTAAATAGTAATTTCCCAATCCTTGTACAATAGTAGTAGAATTATTTTGTTTGTTTGAGTAGGTGGATAAAGGTTTACTACATTCTTCCATTATTTATTCTTGGTTAGAGATCAAATTATTTATGAGGATGGACAACACATTTCGTGTGGGATAATGTTGAGCACAGAAAAATGACTAAGTCCTAGAGTAGAGGATGAGCGCGTGCAGAAGGAACTATAAGAGGAAGGCACATGAATAATATCATGCAAGGATAGCTACATTTGTGCACGGGAGAGAGAAAAGGGTTTGAGACTTAGCCATATTTTGGGTTATATGGTGTTGCATGAGAAATTTGTGAAGATGTGGGTAGGCGTGATAATGGATAAGGTTGGAAAATGTAGACTTACATCCCAAGGAAAGAATATTCTAGGATATAATCATGGTTAAGAGTTGTAAAGTAGAGTTAGTTATGGCTTAACTGGCATTTTCATGTTTAGGGTAGTCGATTATTGTGGGGTATGTTGACATTAGACATTTGGTTTTCTCTTAAGTGATGTTGAGGTAGTAAAGGAGATATCCCACGTATTTAAGAATGTGTTTGGATTTAAAATAGAGGATGTGAAGAATATGTTTGATGCGAGGTCGGATAGGATTTGCAAGGGAGAGATACAAGAGAGATTTTAAATATTTAGGAGAGAGCATGGCTAGAACTCTTTGAGAAGAGTCATTATGTAGGGTTATGATGTTATTACTTGTTTTATTCAGTCTAATATGACCCTTTTAATATAATCTAGGTACTATAAAACAATTGTGAATCAATATATATATGATGGATTGTTATGAATATCTATGTTTATGGGTTCAAACCCTTGTGTTCTTCATATTTCTCATGGTTCGATCTGATCCTTCTATGTCATGATAATATGGTGTATTTATTCTTGGGTCTAATTTGTTTATATTTCATATAGAATGTATGCATGTATGTCTCTACAATATTCCTCCATTAATGGTGAACATTATTACAAGGCTCACATAAAGGAGGGGCTCGATGCCTGTGTGCACCTAGGGCGAGTACCTAATTCAGTGGGTGATTTTTGATGCACCTAAGAACTAAAGGGTTAGGAAAAGCAACTATACATGTTTTGGTCACTACAAGCACCGAGGTTACACGTGCCACTGAAGTTCCAAAGAAGAATCCTATCATTATACAGGAAGAGGTATTGTATGTAAAGTATATAGATCCTACTCATCATAAGTAAGTCTATTAATAAACCATGGAATTTATTAGATGATGCAGAGTGAGATACAATGTTTAAAAGAGCAGTCATGGAATTTTGATAAGGAATAAACAACTGATCTTCCTCAAAAGGATGTTGATGACATAAAGGAGCTTTGCAAGATGTTGCAACATGCAAACATTATTTCTTTATTATTGAAATGATTAAGGGGGAAGATTCCATGTGCTGTATTTGAGTGCGAAAGACAAATTTTCCATCCTAGCCTACCTCCTCATAGTCTAGATTATGAAAAAGAGATCACTCATAATGTTGTTGTTGAAAGATAAATTTTGAGTAACATTTTGATTGATACAAGTGTAGAAGTGAATGTAATCACTTTGGATGTGTGGATTTAGATGGGGAGACCACCATTATAGTCATCTTTAAATGTATTTTTAATAAAAATAGGACTAAATCCTTGCCCATTAGATTCTTGAAGGATGCTACTATTACTATACAAAGGGTCAAGTTTACTAGGGACTTTGAGGTCTTGGAACTCTTGTAAAGGCTGACAATTTTACAACATTACTTGGGCACCCTTGGTGTTATGAAAATAAAATTGATCTACGCTTCAATAAAGGTTACACCACTTTTGATAATAAGGAATAACATGTGATTATTCCTTTGATGAGATGACAAAATTTACACCCTATGTAGAACCTTTGAGTGAAGAGGATTAAAAAAATTCTATGTGCATTATTATAGACCCTGAAGTACTTGAGCCATCAAATGATGGAGTTGTCCAGTGGGATGATGCATAGTTTGTGAATGATACTACAAGTTTTTCATGTGATAACTTGGTGCATGGAACTTATGAAATGGTTGGGTATGAGATGAGAAGTGTAGTTACATGTGTAATTAGGCTGCATTGTGTTAGGAGTTTGGGTAGTTATCGGTACTAAGCTACACTTTGGTGAAGAAAATCTTGAAGTGTTCATATGCACTATGGAAGTTTAATGGATATATTAAGTAGAAAGAAGGAATTTTCTGGTGTATACCTTGCATGGGATATAAACACACTTTGGTGGATGGTCCACATGGATAATATTTTTGGAGTGGTGAGAGGTCAAAATTTCCATCTCTGCAAGATTTATCCATAGCAATGAGCCTACCAAGACAAGTGAATTCCATGGGAAATATTCTTCTCTGTATCACCTTTAGCAGTGTGAGAGGCTCGGAAAGAGGGGCAGGAGGGCTTACCTCCTTCACTATGGGTGCATAATATCTACTTCGCCTTGTAATCCTGTGTGTGCATATGTTATGTATATGCAGAGTTGAATAGAGAAATAAAAAATTGGCAAGAATTGATTGTAGGTATGATTCATACCTTTGACTATTTCTCCACTAAACCTCCAAAGTGAATGAATAATTACATGTTATGAAGTGTTTGACTATGGGATAAAGTGAAAAGGCTGAGGAACTTATTTAGGAGTTACTAGGTGAGTTAGATATGGAGGTCCACTTCTAAGAAGAAGAGATAGATGCGGAAGAGCTTGGGCATGCCCGCCTATAAAAATAAATAGGTAAGATGTTCTATGTAATTGATGATGAAGAAGTGGATAATCTAGATATTGAGCATACGAGGGTACACGCAAGGTTTTAGATAGTTTGGATGAGAAGGTGCACATGTATCATGAGCCTATGAAAATGAAGAAGTTCAAAATTGGGGAAAATGTTGAAGCTAAAGGGGCCATCATTAGTAATTACTTGTTTGACTCAGAGGTTTCTAAAATAATTGAGTTGTTGTGTGACTTTCAGGACTTATTTCCTAGAGGTTATCATAATTTGAAAGCAGTACATCACTCATTGGGTGAGATGATGATAAATTTAAAGGAAGGTGTGCTTTGGTAAGGAAGAGGCCTTACAGGATGACTCCTAATATACATATCAAGGTAAAGGTAGAAACTAATAATATTTTGAACTCCGAAATCATTGAGCACATTAAGGAGTCAAAATGGGTTAGCCTTATGGTGATAAGTATAAAGAAATATGGACAAATAATAATTTTTGTTGATTATAGGGAGTTTAATGTTGCATGTGTAATAGATCCCTTTCCCACACCTTTTATTGAATAAATATTGGAATGCGTTACAGGGTGCGAGATCTACTCCTTCACTGATGGATTTTCTAGATATCATTGGGTGAGGAATGTTAAAGAGGATCAAGAGAAGACAACTTTCACTAGTGAATGGAGAATTTTTTCATACACATTTATGCCATTTGGATTGAAGAATGTTCCTAAAATATTTTTGTGCATTGTTGTTCAAGCATTTTAGGACATCATTCATAATTTTTTACAGATTTACTTGGATGATTGGACAATGTATGGGCT
The DNA here is from genome assembly GCA_018340775.1 of Taxus wallichiana var. yunnanensis. NCBI lineage: Eukaryota > Viridiplantae > Streptophyta > Pinopsida > Cupressales > Taxaceae > Taxus > Taxus wallichiana. The sequence continues at coordinate 204,455,057 of CM031243.1, forward strand.
AGTAAAACATCACTGAGATAATTTAAGACTTATGTTTGAGAGGTGTTAGTAGTTTATCATCTCCTTAAACATTATGAAGTGATTTTTGCTACTCCTTTTGGGACTTTGCTTGGGCATATTATTTGAAAAGAAGGCTTGTTAGTTGATCCCTGTTAAGGTTACTCTCATTTTTGGCCTAGAGGAACTTGCTACCCGCAGTGAGGTGCGCATATTTTTGGGGCACACATGGTATTACAAGAATTTTATCAAAGGCTAGGCTAAGATTGTCATGCCCTTACAAGAATTATTGAAGATTAAAGGAAGGTTCCACTAGGGTGAAGTGCAACAACGTGTGTTTGAGACATTAAAGGAACGGATTGCTATAATGCCTATTATGCACTTTCCTTTATGGACCAAACCTTTTCATGTGCATGGGGATGCCTTCGCAAGGCCATTATCATGGTATTGGCTCAACCTGGAGAAGGTATTGTTGATCATCCTATTTTTTTTGCAATCAAGAAGTTGAAACCGGTTGAAAAAAATTATACAACTACCAAGCACAAAGCTTTGTCCATGATCTACGTGCTACATAATTTTAGAAAATACTTTATGGAAACACCTTTTATTTTCTATATAGATCACATGACATTGAATTAATTGGTAAACAATCCCATTTTTTAGGGGCACATATGCTGTTGGATTTTGTTGTTCCAGGAATTTGACTTTATGGTGGTGGTTAAGCCAGGAAAGAGGAATTCTGGACTAGATCATTTGTCAAGGATTAATTCAGGTGAGGACTTATAGAAAATTGAGGATACAATGGCATATGAACAACTATTCAGGTTAAACCACATGCCCTCTAACTTAGAAGAAATAAATTTATTTTTATGACTTGGTGTGAAAACTCAAGGGATGAAGAGTATAGAGAAGAATCAAATTATCATATGTGTTATGCCTTACATGTTGATCAGTGGAGATTTTTACAAACTAGGTCGGGGGTGAAGTTTTAGGCCAATGTGTACTTGAGCATGAATGTGAAGCACAAGTCTCATAGAGGTATTGCAAGTGGACATTATACAGGATATTCCATTGTGTTCAATATTTTATTTGCTAGTTTATGGTGGGAAACACTATATAAATATTTTAAGGAATATTGTAAGGTATGTGATCATTGTCATCATCTTGGAAAGCTTGGGCATAGAGATGAAATGCCTTTGAGGCCAATTGTGAGTGCATAACCTTTTGAAAAGTGGTAAATTTAATTTGTGGGTCATATTTCCCCACCCACATGATGGACTAGATCACGCTACATTATAACCTATACAAATTATCATATAAGGTGGGTAGAAGCTGCACCTTTAAAGGATTGCATGGAATCTATGGCGGTAAGGTTTCTATGGGAGAAAATTATCAGTAGGTATGGATTCCCATTGAGTTTGACAAGTGATAAGGGGTATTCATTTTCTTAATGAGACTATCGGGATACTATTGGCTGACTTTATGGTGCACACCATAAAAGAAAAACATGTCACCCTCAAGATAATGGAATTGATGAGGCTTTAAAAATATATTGAGCCATTCATTAACACATATTTGTGATGTTACAAGGAAGGAATGGATGATAAATTTTATGGTGTACTTTGGGCATATAGGACAACTTATAAATGACTGAACAAAGCCACACCCTTTTAGTTGGTCTTTGGCATGGAGGATGTTTTTCCAGTGGAGTTCATGTTACCCTCTTTGCATATTGCGCATGCAAGAGGTTTGGATGAAGAGAAAGCACTTGAAGAGCGCATTAACAAAATAATGTGATTGGATGAAAGGCACATCATATCAAGATGGATTCAAAAGATAAAAAGGATAGCAGAAGGAAAGACATGGTAAACATTAAGGATAAGAAGCTTGAAGTTGAATAGATGATTCTTCTTTATGACTCCAAGTTTTTGAGCCACCCGAGAGATATTAAAGGGCATTAGTTGTGTCCGTATATTATGATGAGATATACTTGATTTAATAACTTTATAGTTAGAGGCAATGGATGGGACATAGTTTCCCGAGTTATTTCAACTCGAGTAGTATGAAGCCCTACTATAAATAAGTCTTCTTAGTGTTTGTAATAAGGTAGTGTTTTCAACTAGATTAATTTTCCCTCAATGCATTTCCTTTATGTGTGTTTCCATTTATCATTTCTATGATTTGTAAATTTAGTTCGAGTGTTTTGAATAATAAGTGTGTTTGCATGCTATAACTTTATTACTCTCTTTTAAGTTGATGCATATAATATTACACATAAATTTAGTGTGGGGTAGAGTAAAATCATAAGAAAGTGTATAAGAGTTGATGTTGATAATGGCCCAAGAAAAAAATATCATGTGATGGGAGTAATAAGTACGGGAGGGGTGCACGTAGTGGTGGTGATAATGATTTTCAAAAAATGATAAGGTGTCATAAGGAAGATGGTGATAATAAGTATGGTGTCAAAGGAAATAGTCCATGTAAAAGAATGAATGCACAAGGTAATGTGTGGTACGCAACGAAAGGGAGAACTGCTTAGAATGGGATGTAGCGATTGATATATGTCCGAACTTGAAGTGTGCATAAAGAGGTCTCGATCGGTGTAGTTTTGTGTCCGAAGATTGTAGAGGTTATGTTAGTGAACAAGTGGAGGAAACACTCTTGGAAAGCTAGGAAAAGTTGAATTTATTATGGCAAAGATGAGGTAGGTGGCGGTTTAATTAATACGAGTAAAAATAAAAAAACTATAAATAAGGGTCGTTGAAATAATTTTTACCTTGTGAAACTTTGCGAATATTTTTTTGTGAACTAGGGCATCCTCAAGAGTATTGTAAAAGGATTGATTACAAAGTAAAGATTTGTAAAATAAATTTTGGAAAGAAGTTTTGTGGGTTTGGACAATGTAGTGTGAAGGAGAGAAGGTTTTCTAGTTAGGGTTTGAAGAACTAGGGCACGGTTCATAGAATTTGCACATGAAAATTACAGTTAGGGTTTGAGGCATCGAGGAAACCAAAACACAAGGTAAAAATAACAAGTACCCAACCAAGAATGACACCAAGGAGGGCAGTAAACATTTCACCCAAGAAAAGGGGAAAGAGCAAGGAAAAGGAAAAACCAAGTGAGGAAGAAAATTTCAATGAGGAGTGGTATTCAGAGATGTAATACCTAGATGGGGTATTGATGGGGATGGAGTGGGTGTCCCATGTAAGGAGAATGGTTATAAGTGATTATAAGCTGTTGATCGAAAATGTATAAATCTTAGCATAAGTCATATAGAAGATTCACGAGGAAGAGAAGAGCATGTTTAAAGGCATGGGAGGATCGGGAAGGAATCCTGTATGCGAAGGACAAGAGAGACAAATTTGGGACTTATCCATTTTCAGGATTATGATCTATTTTTGGAAGATGGCATGTGGAGCACACAAATGGGATGTAGACTTGAGTGACACACATAGGATATTTTTGTAGGAGCATTTACTAATCATTTTACATGTGATCAAGATATTAATAAGATTACTACTTCTAGTTAACTGTGAGAGTTTTGTTGTTAGAATTCTTGTATGTGAGCCTATTATTGTAATGATGCATGGATATTCTTAGCATGCGACCTATTTTGGGATTAGATAAGTAGTGAATGGAAAGTCCCCACCCTTATAAATATATATGTAGTAAGCTATGTAGGAGAGCAATTGAGATATATAGAGATATGGATATAGAGAGGTATGTGTGTTCCGGATGGATATAGAGGTATGAATAATTATGCTATTAGATTTGTTACGCACATGAACATATAATGCTATTATTATAAGAAGCTTATATGTATTATTTTGTTTTAATATAATGGAAGTTATTGACATAATCAAGGTGTTAAAAATGGTTATAGTTTGTTATTGCATGGATGATATCATTATGTTTATTGTTGAATCATGGTTCCTAAAGATCTAGATCTAGATTAAGATTTTTGGAATATCTATGCCATTGTGTATATGAATGCATTAAATCTTAATCATGATCCCATATTGCACAAGTAACTCTAAAGAGGGGTTTGGTACCTTTGCATGCTTCGGTGAGCGCTCATCAAGGATGAGTGATGTGCTAGCGTGCACAGGTTATTCTTGGTGGATTCTAGGATGCATCACTGGTTCCATTTTTGGTACCTATTTTTCAGTTGTTTTTAGGATTTTTCGTGATGAAGACATACCGGTTGACCCTAACAAGTGTTAAGGAGTGGATATATGACCTAGAAGAGGAATACACAAAGAGGTTCAACACCAAATATGAGTTTGATGCATGTACATGGGTGGAGGAGAATCTGTATGAATTTTTGTATGAGAAATTCTTCATTATCTTTCTAGTAGAACTATACGAGTGGTTAGTTACTTATATGTCTAAACAGAATTGGAGGTATCGCACACTTGTCTACATGCATGAAGAATTTTAGAACCTTTATGATTCTGATCTAATTTGGACTCACGTTGTGGATATGTGGTTCTGTAGTGTTTTGAATAGCTATATCTTGGAGCACTTAATTTCTCGCTTATTCATGCCCAAAGGTAGTTGAATTCTAATTTTTATGATATCCCGGGGAACTTACTTGTAAGGCATTCCACTAGGGATTAAAATTTTGATGGTAACCCCGAACTTAAAGAGTAAACCAATGAATAACTAAACTCCATTACATGAGGGGAAGGAGTAGGTTTTGTGATAGATGGTAGACCTAGCGAGAGAGGAGAGAGAGAAGAAAGGAGGATTAAGTATAATGAGGCATGCAAGAGGGAGATAGAGAAGTAGTGTGGCATTGTGGAATAGGTGGTGTTGAGGAGAGAGATGGCTCAAGAAGGATTTTAAGTTCACATAGAAGATGTGGAACCCGAACATTAGGAACTCCCCCATTTGGGAAAGCATGACAGGAACCCCCTCTACCTCACATAGAAGTTCTTGAAGAGAGCTGACCTAGGCTATGGGTGCGCATCTAAATCTACTTGGTAACCTTGCCCTTGTGCTTGGTCTTCTAGTATCTAGTACAACAAATAGTCAGCAAGCTAATTTAGGTAGTGGGAGAGAAAGAGTAAGTCATATAAAAATCACATCGATGGTAGCACAATCATCTTCATTATTGTTCGAGAGGTACCTTTTTAGGTGTATCTTCTGCACAAAATTTAGGTGTGTAGAATTTTAGACTCTCTCCTGGGGTAATGTAACAGTTCCCTGACCGTAGGGCGTAATTCAATACTACTATTAGGACACATGGGAGTATATCTTTTGGTCTGACTCTAGCTACAGGTTCAGGATTAGGAGGTATAGGTGGTTCTAGTGGTTATGGAGGCAAGAGGAAACACAGGAGAATGCTGGATCAAGTGGGCAGGGTCCAGACCAACCCCATAATATTTACATGGAGATGTCTCTTCATATTCCATAGTATAGGGGCATAGAAGATGCTACTAAACATGTACACATGTGTGAAATAATATGGTGCACAAAAGGAATCACAACTTCTGAGCACAAGGAAAGTCAATTTACCACTACGCTACAAGGGTGCACACATAGTTAGTATAGAAAGTTTGACCATGATCAGACTTGTGTAGACTATGTACCTTTAAAAGATTCTTTCCTTAAATAATTTCATATCCCTAAGTTAGAGTAGAAGACTATATGCATGCTCAAGGATATTAAGCAAGGAATTACCGAGAGTGTCGAGAGTATGGTGATCATTTCAAAACATTGGTATCTAAGATTTATTATGATATTTATGCAAGACAACATGCACAATGGTTTGTTGGAGTTTTGATTACACCTTTTTGACAGCGCTATCACATAAGACATATAGTGATGCATGTGAAGCATTTGAAGAAGCTTTACTCATCGATGAAGTTGGAAGTATAGACACTATGGTGAGCCTATTTTTAGTGGCACAAATCATAGCTATGGAAAAGTAGTTGGAGAAGCTATTAGAAAATTCAACCCATGAGACACACATGGGAATTTGGTGCATAGATTGTGAAGTGGAAGGTCATAAAAAGGATAGTTGTCCCCATATATCAGTACGTTCATTACTATTGGACTCTAATATATGTCATTTAAACCATGATACTAGTCGCTACCCATTATTACAACACATAGTAAGGAAGAATGTCTCTTGTTCTTGTAAAATTTATAGGTCCACAAATCATGACACGGAAGATCTGTTGACTAATTATTTAGATCCATGATGTTATATATATTGGTGTACAATAGATAGGAGTTTCATATAACTCTAAAGGAAAGAATGAGCATCAGGATCAGGATCACAATCACGCACGCTATGATTGAAATGAAGGGTGTTTTGAAGGAATTCGTGGCATAGGTTGAGGATACTATTGTGGATTGAGAGGATGAGTCTATGGCAGTGGAAAATGTAAGTTCCCTCATGGAATATGTTATACATGCGGATCTCCCGACCGCTATAGGCATGAATGCCCTCATAATATTATGTGTTCTTTGTGGAAAGAATCATAGTTATGAGGAATTCCAAGACTTATATGAGCATATTAGTACGAAGCATAAACAAGAAAACAAAGGTGTAGGGATTGTTAGGATACAATGCCTTGTGGAAATTAGTGGATGCCTAAGTTGGAACCAAAATCGAGGCATTGCAGGTAAAGATCACTACCTGCGTTGAAGCACCAAGCACCAAAGAAGCATTACAACAAAATGCTACCATCACTTAGGAGGAATTTCTACATGCATGATACCCAGATCCTACCCATCGAAGGAGGTTTACCAAGAAACCATGGAGGTTCTCAGAATCTTTATGGTGAAATAGAATATTTAAAGTAGCAATCATGGGAGATGGAGAAAAAGAAAACATGAGAGACAGTCCAATCTGATATAGATGACTTGAAATAAGTGTGAAAAATGTTACGCCAGAGAATATCATTCCACTATTATGGAATTGGTTAAAGGAAACACCCCTCACATAAGTATTACGACTATATGGTAGATCCTACATGCGAATCTTCCCCTCATAGCCTAGATTATGACAAAGAAATCACTTTGAATCTTGTTTTCAATCAATGGATTTTGACTAATATATTGATTGATACGGAGGACATAAGTCAATGTTATTAATTTAGATGCATGGATACAAATGGGGAGACCTCCATTGCAGCCATCCTCAAATGTAATTTTCATGGCTAACCAGACTACGGCCACTCCCATCGTAGTTTTAAAATATGCCTCCATTACCGTACAAGGAGCCAAGTTCACTTGGAGATTTCAAGGTTTTAGAATTGGCAGAGGAAGATATCTTCCTAGCTCTCTTGGGCATACATGGTGCTATGCAAATAATGTTGATCTTCATTTTAAAAAGGGTTATATCAGCTTTTAAAATAAGGAGGAAAGAGTTATTATACCTTTAACAAATGGAAAATTTGTGCCCTATGTTGAGTCCTTGAGTGAGGAAGACCTGAATAGGATTTATCTATTCACCATCTGGGATCCATAGGTGCTTGAGCCATGTAAAGAAGGAATCCTTTAGTTTGGGGATGCACATTCTATTAGTGATACTACAAGTGTTGCTTGTGATAATTGGGCTCATAGCACTTATGATTTGGTAGGGTGCGAAGTAAAGAGCATATTTTCTAGTGAAATTATACCGCATTATATCAGGAGAATAGGTAAACACTTGGTACCATGTTACACTGGAGAAGGATACCCTATGGTGTTCTTGTGCACCATGGAGGAACAATGGATAGACCAGTTGGAGAGATGGAATATGCTAGCATATACCCTACGTGGGACATCAGTGTGCTAGTGGGTGGTTCACAAGGATAAACTTGTAGGATGGAATGAAATTAGGATTGTTCTTGCTACTAGGTTCTTCAGATCAAGGAACCTACTCAAATATACAATTATCATGGTAATCAACCTATTTAGGACCACGTTTAGTTGTGTGAGAGAATCTGCGGAAGAGGGGTAGGAATCTTTACCACCTTCTCTCTAGGTGCACAAGTTTTATTCCACTTTACAAGGATGTGTGCATGCTTGGTATGTATATGCAAAACTCCATAGAGAGACTGGAAATTGGAAGGATTTAATTGTAGGAATGGCCCAGATGTTTGAATTCTTCTCTACTAAACCTCTGGTGGAAGAATCATTAAAGGTTATAAAGTGCTTAATTATGGGGGATAGTGCTAAGGCGGAGGAACTCATTCAAGAGTTATGTGATGAAGGATACTTAGGAGCGTGTTTTGTTAAAGAAACGAAGACGAGATGCCACACTACTTAAACACACTTACCTTGAGCAAGAAAAAGGAAAAATGGTCTACTTAGTGGATGATGAAGAAGTAGAAAATCTATATGTAGACCATTCATCGTAGGCATGAGGTGTTAGACATTGCGCAGATAAGACCATGCATGCCTATCATGAACCTATTAAGAAAAATAAAATGAATATTGGATTAGATGTTGAGCCTAAGGAGTCCATCATTGGAGATTATTGGTCTAACTTTGAAGTGGCAAAAATCATTGAGTTACTATAGGATTATCAATATTTATTCCCTTAGGGATACCATAAACTTAAAGATGTGCATAAATCATTAGAAGAGATGAAGATAAATATTAAAGAGGGGGTGAGCCCGGTAAAGAGACCCTACAGGATGAACCCCAACTTGCATGAAAATGTCAAATATGAGATTTACAAAATGTTGAAGTATAGAATCTTCAAGCCCCCTGAGCGAGTCGAATGTGTTAGTCCAATGGTGATCGGTATCAAGAAGGATGGCTAGATTAGGATCTATGTGGACTACAGGAGCTGAATGTTACATGTGTGACTAATCCCTTTCCTACACCAGTCACTAAGGAAATACTAGAAGGCATTTTAGGGAACAAAATCTATTCGTTTATACATGGATTATCGGTTATCATCAAAGTTAGGATTGCTTAGGAGGATCGGGAAAAAACTACTTTTACTACTTGTTGTCACCCTAAAAATACCCCCTCATTTTATAAGTCAAATTCAAAAGTGTTCACACCCTCCAGAAGTGTTCAAGTAAAGTTGGAAGTCTGAAAAGATAAAGAAATTCATGCTTTGAAGTTCTTTAAACTCTCTAGTTTTCAAGTTTTGATAAATTTTCCATTTTCCTATCTTGACGTGTGGAAATTTTATTATTGTCCTCATTTGAATGAAATTTTCAATCTTTCTATGGCCATGGATCATAGAACCTCATGTATTTTTTTCAATTCCTTGGCTCGTGAAAGAAATTTGAATATCAAGCGCGAAATGGTGGATTTTTCTTCTTCTCTACATTTTTTCCAAAGTCAAGAACGATGGGTGTTTTCTTCCCCACCAAATTTTTGCTCTGTCATCCATGGGTACGTGGAAATATCTAATTGGAAGTGGGTCAACAGATAACTTTGAGGTTTCAAGCCTCTTTGTAAAATAGGTGAAAAGTTAAGAAGTGACCCACAACCTTGATCAAGCTTAAAGGAAACATTCAAATCCTAAGCCCATTGTCAAAGGATTTAATGCAGGAAATGGACCATCGAGGAGATTTGAAAATTTGAGCCTCTTTGTAAAAAAGGTGAAAAGTTAAAAAGTGACTTGCAGACCCAATCGGACTTAAAGGAAAAATTCAAATCTTAAGCCTCTTTGTCAAAGGAGTCAAAGCATGGAAACGGGAAGTCGGGAGATTTGAGAATTTGATCCTCTTTTTAAAAAAGGTGAAAAGTTAAAAAGTGACCCATAGCCTTGATCGGGATTAAAGGAAAATGTCAAATCTTAAGCCCGCATCGAAGGCCAAAGTAGGAGGCGGGCCTGCAGAGTAATTTGTGTTTTTAAGTCCGCATAAAAAAAAGGTAAAATTATAAAAGTGACCTATGACTCCTTCACCAATCAAGTGAGGCCATGTGTCAAGACCATATCAAAAGAGGCTAAGTAGGACAAAATGTTCCAAAATGCCAAATCTTTATAAGTCACAAAATGCAAAAGGAATCCTCCACACCTGCTCCAATAAATTTCTCCCATGTGGATGGATCTGGTTTAAAGTTTCAAAGGCAAGATGAACAGTTCAAATTAAAATTTACAAAATGAGTGTAATGACAACATTATGAAAAGTCTAGTTTTTTTGCCATTGGCATTTCTTCACAAATAAGAAATCTGAATGGATGCGAATGATTGACAATAAATTGTAAACCATTTCTTGCTAACAAAGAAGAAGTTGTAACCATTTCTTGGAGGAGATTTAATGCCTTATTCATGCCATTATATGGGTTGGTAATTGATCTTGTAAACTCAAGAGTATATTGTCATTGATATTGTCATTTTCTTCCATTCCCCCTTTTTCTCAATTTTCACCATTTCTCCACTATCTACAACTTCTTTTTATGCATCAATACAAGGAGTTTCTATATTTCTTTGACTGAAGGGTTTCATGATAATTTGTGTTCATCAAATTCTATTCAATCTTGTTGCCATTTTTAAGGTTGTTTCCTCTAAATTTAGTGCATGTGTTGAAGTTTCTAACTAGTGCATGTAGGAATCTAATTTTCTACCTACAACATTAGTTCTCCTACCTCTTTTCTCACTCCTTTTCCCACCTTCATAGCAAATTCCTCCTTGCAGATAACTATAAGATTTTTCTGTAGGGTCAGTGGAGTGCCCTTGTTGGATCCTCGGTCGAAAGGCCAGCATAGAAATCCACATTTTCTTGTGCATTCATATATGACAGCTGCACTGGTTAAGTAGAGGGACTTAGATTCCCATAGCATTAGCAAGGAAACCACAAGTTTTTCCACCTGAAAAATTTCTTCACCATGATTTTGGCACCCTTGTGGGGCAGATTTAGCAAGACATTTGCAATTGAATGTGACTATAAGGTCAGAAAGTAGAAAATTCAAAATTCAAAAAAGAGAATTTTTTAGAATTTTAATGGCTATATGAGCCACATGGATTCAAATCATGTATATTATGGGAAACCCTCTTGTTAAAATACCTGAATCACTCTTCCACATCCAAGAAGACGTTGCTTCAGATTTGAGGAAGCTATCTAGCATAATAGACAAAGTGCTAATCACGACTTCATTGCCACAAGAATTTTAGACCTTGAAGAAGAACGCGCTACTGAATTGGAGAGGCAAAGAAAAATTCCAGCACCACAAAGAAGAGCATATATTTTCAAGCTGGAAGATAGAAGATACACCCAGAAACAGAGACAAGGAGGACAAACTGATCCCATTTTTGAGGAACTTCAAAGGAGACAAGAGCTACTTGGAATCCAGAGGCCTCCTTCTCAAACAACCGGTCATGTTGGGAACCTGAGTGTTTCCAATCCTTTGGACAGTGAATTTCCATACATCAATGAGAACCTTAAAGATTTCACCGATGTAGAGACCGAAGAAGAAGCTAGAGAAAGAGAAGCAAGAGTAGACAAGGACATAAGAGCTCAACTCAAAGAAATCGAGAAAATTCAAAGCAAGGCAAATGAAGAAGAGTAGTAGAATCCATATCCTTAACAAGGTTAGAAGATAGGAATAGACATAGAATAGGGGATCGTGATCATGAGTGTGAATGTGATCATGAGGCCTATAGGCCTAATGTACCATGGGGAGGAAACACTGGTTCATTGGCTCTTGCTCAACCACTACATGAGCTACCGAGAGGCTTGAGAAAAAACTTCCCAAAATTTAGAGGGGATGGTTCTCAACTCCTGAAGAGCATGTAGCAACATTTATCACTACTTGTGGTGTGTTGGGTGTTGAGGATGAAGATGTGTCAGTGTGACTCTTTGTGGAGTCACTTTAAGAGAAAGCTACCGAATGGTTCTACATGTTACCCCGAGGTCCATCACCTATTAGGAAGATATAATAAGCGCTTTCGAACGCAAGTTCAAGAGCACTGAATATTTCTAGGATCTTTTTGTCTAATTGGTACAAATGAAAAAAGAAACCTTCGAGTCAATGAGAGACTTCGTAGTAATATATGAAAGAGTGATAAGAAGGATCCCTGAAGATGTGGTGCCTTCTGAAAATAATTTGAAGAGGTTTTTCATTAGTGATTTTCCATCATAAGTAGGTTTATTCCTTAGAAGAGCCCAACCAAGAACATTAAGGGAACCCAAGGACTATGCAATATAAACCAATAATGATCTAATCCTTTTTAGAAAGGTGAAAGGCCCCAATGGAAAGAAAAAGGTTTAGAATTCAAACTCTGTCACCACAAATCCAATGTTCCAAAAATGGGAAATAACTTGGTTACCTTGAAGAAGTAGCTATCTCAGATCACAATTTGGAATGCTTCAAGGAGACAACACCCTCCAGATAGGCCAAGGATTTCTCCACCTCCTCATCAGCTTGCTCTTGAATCACAACGATCAATGCCATTTGTGACACTAAAGAGCTAAAAGAGGAAGCAAAAATTGATGAAACTGAAGAATAAAATATGGAAGACTATGAAAACTATCTTGAGGCGAAACATGTTAATATGCATAATGGCCTAATTGAGTACATTGATGATGAAGATGAGGATGATGAAGAAGCTCCAAGTTTCTCATGTGTTGTTTTCACTCATGCACAACCCAGGAAAGGTGCTTCATCCTCAATGGTTACGGTAAAGGATAAGAAGAATAAAGAATATTCTCCTCCAGAAGTCACACAAAATAAAATCATCAGTAGAGGATCACCATTACCACCTTTTATGGAGTTGTCCAAAGAAAACCAGACTCACTAGTTTTTAGGGATCATGCTATTATGCCAAGTAAGTCATCTAATTCTTCTCCCAGCTCAAAAGTTGCTAAGAAAAATTCTCCTTTAAATGTTGTTCCTATAAAAACATCTAAGGTTCAATCAAAAGCTACACCTGAAAAGGAGAATTCAACACCCAAAGTAGCAAATCCTCTACCATTTAAATCTTCCTCCATTTCCAGAACCTCTTCCTCACTCACCATAACCCCATTTGAATTTGTGGAACATGCAAGAAAAACCAAAGTCCAGCTCTCAGAAATAGAATACCTACAAACACACCCTGCCTAGTTTGACAGGTTCATTAATACAGTTCATGGTGGTAACCCTATATCCTCAAGTCCTAATTCTAAAGTATTACTACCCACACCATCCACACCACCTTCCTAAAATATGCTAGCCCTCAGCACCTCCACAACTAACAAGGTTGAACATTTCTACCTATCACTCCTCATGAAAGGCTTCTAGCTAAATAATTGTATCATAGATTCTGGAGCCTCAGATAATGTGATGCAAGTCAAAGTTATAAATTCTCTAGGCCTCACCTTGACCTAGGTAAATAGACCTTGCTACTCAATGGAATCCAAACAAGTGGCATTGGTTGGAAGAATCAAAGATGCACAGGTAACACTAGCTGATTTTCCAGACAATAAGGTGCTCCTAACCATACTAGTACTAGACATCCCAACATCCTTTGGTATGTTGTTAAGTAGGAGTTTCTACAGAGACATGAGTGGAGAGATAAAAATGGATTGGTCATCTAAAAATATCCTAGTAAAAGGTGACATGAATAATTTTCTACTAGTAAGAAAGATGAAGTTCACAGTATGAAAGTTTGATGATCCAAAAGCAAACATTCTCTTTCAAGACTATAGGCTAGGAAACTAATTCCTCACATTAGAAAAAGAGGATAAATTTCCACTTCTCATGGAGGAACAAGAAGATCAAATTTGTATAGTGGAATTTGATGGTATTCATTCCAGAGTGGGCTCGGGAACTGGTGTAGTATTGTACTCTCCTTCCAATGAGTTGTACCCATTTTCCTACAAGCTACAATTTGATAATACAAATAACACTATAGAGTATGAAGCACTACTCTTAGGCATGAGTGTAGCAGAGGACATGGGAATCAAGAAACTAAGATGCCAAGGTGATGTAGAGGTTGTAGTAAAGCAAGTCTACCAACAATATCAGGTGAAGAATCCAAGACTCTGGCATTACAGAAATAGAGTGTGGGACTACATTGAATCTTTTGATGCATTTTCCATTGAAGCTATTCCAAGGGAACAAAATGAAAAGGTTGATTATCTTACAGTGTCAGCTTCCCTAGTGACACCTCATCCTTATTTTGGTAAAGAAAAAGTGACCATTGAAATGGTATTCAGACCTAGTGTACCAGACAATGTAAATCATTGGCAACTTTTTAATGATGATAATTGTTAGTGCAAAATCATAGCACCTGGATGTTGATCGGGCTTCTAGGTTGATCACTCTAGCATCCAGTGTGATTGCACAACATTGAATCCTTTCTTTGAGTGTGGGACTTGTGAAAATGAGAAAGGAATCTCCAGAGAAGGCTGGTTCCTCTTCCTAAACTACCTGCCACAAGCTATTCCAGTGCAGGCAAGCTAATCTAATCCTAATCTAACCACCAAGGAGACAGGGAGAGAGAGAAAAGGGAAAAAGAACAAAAAGCCTACACTAAAATGGTGATACACCAGAGAAGGAAAATGTTGAACATCTATCAAAACTGCCATGGAACAAGGAGAGGTGAGCGATGGGAAGGATGGACAGATGCATCACAGGCCCAAGGATAGATTTCACACAGAAAATGTCCCAAAACTCCATGAACACAGCTCCAGACCTGTAATGAACATTAGAACATGCACAAATACCTGCAATGAAGAGAGGCAAGAAGAAAACAAGTGAAAAATGAGCAAGGATGGACAGATGCATCACAAAACATGTTTTTGTTGCTTCAGAAGTTTACACAGAACATCATTTCAATAGTAAAAGGCAAAAATGCCATTACAGAGCAAGGGAGGAGGTTCGAACTCCATTTTCAACCCTAGAGAAGAAAAGAAGGGAGGGCAGAGCTGAAAATATGAACAACTCGAATGTTCCACACATTTTTAGAAATGAGCCAAATCTGGCTTTTTACAATGCATGGGTCGAGCCCAGGAGAGAGAAAACATGAAAAAACGTAGGAGCCACCCAACCAATAACCAAAACACATTCTTCATTAAAATCGGTGGTTGAAACATCACTTCTAGCCATGTTGAAGAAGAATGCAACCCATGTGTGTTAAAATAGGTTGTTGAAATGTCGGATTCGGCCTTATGAAGAAGAATGCAACCCATGTGCATTAAAACTGGTTGTTGAAACGTCAGTTCTGGCCATTACCACGTGCCAGAGATGTTTCTTGATTTTATCTCTCCAAACTAAACCAAAATGCAAGATTGACCCCAGAATCATGTAGAGAATTTCACCAGCTTTCCATTGATATAAAGAACGTGAAAATCGAGCTCTGGATCGAAAGTTATGGCGATCTGAAGATTTAGGGCAAAAAACTAGGCCAAAACGGATTTTGAAATTTTTCCCGTGCTCTGCCACTTGGATGACACGTGTCAGGCGCTAATTGGATGAGAAATTCTCTCTCCTTCCCTTTCCATGGGTTTTCCTTTGAAAATTTTGACTTTTTATAACTTTGGAAAATTTTCCATTTTTTCCCGCGCCCCGCCACTTGGGACACGTGGCGTGATCTGGTTGGAGGACAGGGGCGCGGGGTCATCCTTGTCTTTTAATTTTTTGGGCCCAAGAATTTTTCAAATTTTCCTAAGTCTTTCCCTAGCTTCGAACTCCCCTGCCTTAGGACACGTGTCCTACTCTGATTCGTTCTCGGCTCCTTCGGCTTTGCGCGTCCTCCGCGTACCTCACGTACCTTTGGCCCGGCTATCCCAAACTACCTGGGACAAATTTCTCCGAACCACCCGATTTGGGCTTCCTTGTCCCTCTTTACGGTGAAGACACGTGGCAAGATTTCATTGGCTCTCCGCTCTTTTGGCTTTTCACGTCCTCTGCGTACTTTTGGCCCAAATGTCCCGGATGAAAGTCTCTTGTTTCGGCCGAACCGGCCGGTTCGCATCCTCTGCATAATTTTGTCCCAACTATCCGGGGCATGTCTGGGACAAATACCTCGAACCTCTCGAAATGGACTGACTTGCACCAAACCGGCCGATCCGCGTCCTTCGCGTACTTTTGTCCCAACTATCCCGGACCGAGCGAAGCGAGACTTAGGCAAATTTTTCCCATTTTTCCGGCCGATTCGGCTTTTCGCGCCGCGGCGTCCCGATGTCCCAACTCTCTCCTGGATGCTGCGTGAGACCACCCTGGCGGCCTTTTGGCCAATTTACGCCCGACATCCCAACCTGTCCCGGACTTCTGGACTAGGACTTAGCCAATTTTCTTGCTTTTTTCTCGCCCCAAGCTTGGCTTTCTGTAATTTTTTCACCTTTTCTAACCTGTTGGGTTTTCTTCTTGGACAGGAGAGTTAGAAAGAAGCAGAGGGGCCCCAAAAACATGATTTTGGGCCTTGAATCAATCTATTTTCCTGGGACTTGAATATTCTGATGCATGTTATCAAAATTACCCTGGGGTGAATTTTGGATAAATGATTTTAGCGACTCAGCAATGGGTCATCTTCCGCTTAGATGAATGATCAGTAGCCTGAAGCAATCCATTGGGCATGGAGTCATGAGTTGTAACCTGCAACTAATCTGAACTTTGAAAACCTCCTCTCTGAGCCACTTGGAAACCCACTGAAATGGAGTCGTTCTCACCAAAATGCCACTGAAATGGACTGTGCAAGAGCAAAACCAGCACCACAAAAACTATGTACAAAACTAAAAATCATACATGCTCCAAATGGAACATACAGAGTGTACACAAGCACTTCTTCTACTGAAAGAAAACCTACCTACTCTATTCTAACTAGAAGCAAAGGAAAGCTAAACAAACCCTGCAATTGGTTGTGAGAAATAGCTTCCCTTTCTCAAAAGTGGCAGCCATGCAATTGATTTGGAGCTAATCATGGCTGTTAGGATGAGTGGAAAATCAACAGACACTCGGTCTTCCACCCAAATCATCAAGGTATCAGCTGAAGGAAAATTCAATACCTCTTTTAGTTGCTCTGCATTTGAATTGGAGAGGTATGACAGCTGATCCTTGGTACTTTGTAGCTCACCCTCATGCTCAGAAGCAAGCATGACTAGTTGTGACTTCTCCTTTGGCTCCAATGAAGCCAAATATTTGATTGGGCAAGGTCTGATCCGTTTGATATGCCCATAGCTCTGATTTTCAACTCCAAAATGGAGTTTTCTTGTAGACCTTCTTGAATGGATGGTGTGGAAGAAATGGTGAAATTCCTCTGTCCTTTCTCTTCCTCCAATGAAGAACATGAAAGATTAAAATCTTCCAATCTTGATTCCAAAGAGTGTTATAAGATGCAAAGGCTGCTGCAAATGAATGTTCTCCTTTCATGACAAAAGAGACTCAAGTGTTTGGAATGTGGATGATGAAAGAGAGAATGGTGGAAACTCAACTGGCTCTTCTCCATCAAAACAATCCTCCAAATCTGACAGATAAACTGCCTCATGACTGTCCTGCTGCAAATGCTCCACTTCCTCCATGGTGTCTTCTTGATCTCAGAACTTGAACACCATGGTTTCTTTCACCCTCTAACATTGAGTTTGAGAGATCAAACTCCTCTTCAGTACTAGAACTTGAGAGAGGTGAAGTAGAAAGAAGAACTGAAGGTTCTCCTGTAGCCTGCTTTGTGCTCAAAGCCCTTGGATCTGCACTTTTCTCCTCCACAACTAGAATGTGCTCCTCTTCTTTTGGATCTGGAGCAGCTTCTCCCTTTTCTACTACTCGAAGACAATCTTGCTCTTGATTGAACTCTTCCTCCAGCATGAAGTTTGTCAAGTCAAACTCTTCAATCTGCTGCCCTAGAGGACAAGTTGGGATTGCAAGATCTTCTTCTGAGCTTTCCACCATTTGTCCAACCTTAGCCTCTTCTGTAGGTTTAACCATCAAAGGGATCTTTGTCATCCCAAATTTGGCAGCCCAAACCCTCAAGTTGTCTATCATTTCTTTTCTGTTGGGCTCCTCTTCTTGCTGTCCTTCATGGCCAATTTTTTCAATTTCTTCTTCCCCACATGGAATTGGGAATGCAAGAGGAGGGATGGGTTGTAACTCAATTTATTTGGCAATTTTTTATGGTGGTAGAGGAGGTGAAACCTCTTGTTTCTTTAGGGAGAGCGTATTTCTTTTAGCTCTTGTGGAGGGGATGACTGTTTAGAAGAAAAAAGGAAAGAAGAATTGAGGTGTGGTGGAAGACTAAGGGTGGAGACATGGGATCAACATTTGGGACAACAGATGGGGAATTCAGAATTTACAATTCAAAATGAGATGGTCTTTGCTTGAGTAATGGGAAGAAAAACCAGATGATGGTGTAGAACTTACCCATTGACAAGGTTGTTCAACAACAAGTATATAGGCCTCTATTTCTGCTGTCCATTATGCAAGTTGGGGCAGCATCTTCATCATGAAGTCCAGCTTCTCCTGAGGGCTGAAGTGTCTTGAAAAAGGGCCTCCCCATGGACAAGGAGTCTTGCAACCAATTTTGAAAGCTCTCATTTGAGCTGTTTCTGGATCGCACCATCTTTACCTCCATCTTTTAGATTTTCTCCAATGAGACCAGCATCGGCATCGATTGCCTTCATTATATGCATACTCTTGCTCTTGGAAAGCTCCATAGCCAAACTGATTTTGGCATTGCTACTCATATGGGTATGCATGCTGATTTTAAATTTGTTCAAAATACTGATCCGGAGGATTTAAAAACATGTTGGAGGTGGGAAACATTGCTGCTGTTGTAAATGTGGGTTCCATGACGGAAATGAAGTCATGATTACACAACTTCATGGAATGGAAAAGAATGAAAGGGATGGAAAGAAGGATGGATGGGAATGGATGAAAAATGGGTTTACAACTTTAGAAATGGGTTGCTGATCAGATGGAGTCACCAGATGTGTTTGCAAGTGCCTCCAAAGGCTAAAATCTTCACAAGAACACACCAAACTGCAAAAGATGAAGTAGAATACCTCTAAGGTCCCACTAGGCATGTCAAAACTATTGATGTAGGTGCACGGTGGCTTAAACTTTGCTGTTGATAATGAGACACCTCTGAAAGATGAAATAATCTAACCTCAGTGTCCCACCGGGCGTGCCAAAACTGTTAGTGCAAAATCACAGCACCCCTGGATGTTGATCAGATTTCTAGGTTGATCACTCTAGCATCCAGTGTGATTGCACAACATTGAATCCTTTCTTTGAGTGTGGGACTCGTGAAAATGAGAAAGGAATCTCCAGAGAAGGCTGGTTCCTCTTCCTAAACTACCTGCCACAAGCTATTCCAGTGTAGGCAAGCTAATCTAATCCTAATCTAACCATGCCAAGGAGACAGGAGAGAGAGAAAGGGAAAAAGAACAGAAAGCCTACACTAAAATAGTGATACACGAGAGAAGGAAAATTTTGAACATCTATCAAAACTCCCATAGAACAAGGAGAGGTGAGCGATGGGAAGGATGGACAAATGCATCACAGGCCCAAGGATAGATTTCACACGTAAAATGTCCCAAAACTCCATGAACACAGCTCTAGACCTGTAATGAACATTAGAACATGCACAAATACCTACAATGAAGAGAGGCAAGAATAAAACAAGTGAAAACGAGCAAGGATGGACAGATGCATCACAAAACATGTTTTTTTGTTGCTTCAAAAGTTCTGCATGTAACATCATTTCAATAGTAAAAGGCAAAAATGCCATTACAGAGCAAGGAGGAGGTTCGAACTCCATTTTCAACCCTAGAGAAGAAAAGAAGGAGAAGGGAGGCCGAGTCAGTAAAGATGAACAACTCGAATGTTCCACACTTTTTTAGAAATGAGCCAAATCGCTTTTTACAATGCATGGGTCGAGCCTGGAGAGAGAGAAAACATGAAAAAATGTGGGAGCCATCACTTGGCCATGTCAAGAAGAATGTGACCCATGTGCATTAAAACAGGTTGTTGAAACGTCGGTTCTGGCCTTATCAAGAAGAATGTGACCCATGTGCATTAAAACTAGTTGTTGAAACGTCAGTTCTGGGCATTACCACGTGCTAGAGACATTTCTTGATTTTATCTCTCCAAAATGAACCAAAATGCAAGATTGACCCTGGAATCATGTAGAGAATTTCACCAGCTTTCCATTGATATAAAGAACATGAAAATCTGAGCTCTGGATCGAAAGTTATGGCGATTTGAAGATTTAGGGCAAAAAACAGGCCAAAACGGATTTTGAATTTTTTCCCGCACTCTGCCACTTGGATGACACATGTCAGGTGCTGATTGGATGAGAAATTCTCTATCCTTCCCTTTCCGTAGGTTTTCCTTTGAAGATTTTGACTTTTTATAACTTTGGAAAATTTTCCATTTTTTCCCCGCGCCCCCGCCACTTGGGACACGTGGCGTGATCTGGTTGGAGGACAGGGGCGCGGGGTCATCCTTGTCTTTTAATTTTTTGGCCCAAGACTTTTTCAAATTTTCCTAAGTCTTTCCCTAGCTCCGAACTCCCCGCCTTAGGACACGTGTCTTGCTCGATTCATTCTCGGATCCTTTGGCTTTGCGCGTCCTCCATGTACCTCACGTACCTTTGGCCTGGCAGTCCCAAACTGCCTGGGAAAAATTTCTCCAAACCGCTCGATTCGGGCTTCCTTATCCCTCTTTGCGGTGAAGACATGTGGCAAGATTTTATTGGCTCTTGGCTCTTTCGGCTTTTCGTGTCCTCTGCGTACTTTTGGCACAAATGTCCCGGACTAAAGTCTCTTGTTTCGGCCGAACCGATCGGTTCACGTCCTCCGCATACTTTTGTCCCAACTATCCCAGGATGTCTGGGAAAAATACCTCTAAACCGCCTCGAAATGGGTGACTTGCGCCAAACCGCCGATCCGCGTCCTTCGTGTACTTTTTCCCAACTATCCTGTGATCGAGCGAAGCGAGACTTAGGCAAATTTTTCCCATTTTTCCGGCCGATTCAGCTTTTCGCGCCCCGCGCATCCCGATGTCCCAACTGTCCCGGATCGCATGACCGCCCGCTGGCGGCCTTTCGACCAATTCGCGTCCCGACGCCGCAACTATCCCTGGACTACCCGGACTAGGACTTAGCCGATTTTCTTGCTTTTTTCTGCCCCAAGCTTGGTTTTCTGCAATTTTTTCACCTTTTCTAACCTGTTGGGTTTTCTTCTTGGACAGGAGAGTTAGAAAGAAGCAAAGGGGGCCCCAAAAACATGATTTTTGGCCTTGAATCAATCTATTTGCCTAGGACTTGAATATTCTGATGCATGTTATCAAAATTACCCTGAGGGGTGAATTTTGGATAACAATAACCAAATTCTATCTTTTTGGAGCAAAGGGATAATTTCAATAATCTCTTCTTTGAAGGAGGTGAAAATCCCCCACCGAGAAGTAGTCCCCAATTAAGATAAATAAGGAATTGAAGTGATTGATGATGAGGGAGTAATCAAATTGAAAGGGAACAAAATTCCCAAAGGCCTAGCCTCTTTAGAATACCTCTTTGAAAAAGATGATAGATTCATTCAAGAGAAAAGAAATAAATATTCTCGGTGCCCAACTGATTTTGATAAAGAAAACATTGGTACCGGAGGATCCAAGGATGGTCAATATTGGAAAATGTTGCTCGCCTGAAGAAAAAAGAAGGTTTGTTGCATTACTCAAGAAATACTTAGATGTCTTGGCCTACTCTTATGATGAACTCAAATCCTTCCAGCCAAAGGAAATGCATCACTCAATTCCTTTGAAGTAGGGTGTTAAGCCCTTCAGGTAGAAACAAAGGCCGTACAACCCAAATATTGTTGATACCATCAAGGAGGAGGTAATGAATATGCTTTACCATCCACCATTCAATGTGGGTGGCTAACATTGTGCCAGTGCAGAAGAAGAATGGTGAAATAAGGATATGTGTAGATTTTGAAACCTGAACCAGGCATCACTCAAGGAAAATTATCCTCTTCCTATCATGGACCATATCTTGCAAGTAGTCACTGGATCTGAAATGCTTTCATTACTTGATGGATTCTTAGGATATAATCAAATCAAAGTGGTAGAGGAAGACCACACCAAGACAACCTTTACAACACCTTGGGGCACTTTTGCCTACAGTAGAATGCCTTTTGGCCTAATCAATGCAGGAGCTACATTCCAAAGGGTGATGGATTTGGCCTTCAAAGATCTGAAGCATTGCATTTTCATATATCTTGATGATCTCATAGTATTTTCAAAGAAGAGGGGAGATCATATCTATCACTTGGAACAGGTACTTGCAAGGTGTAGGAAACATGACATATCACTAAATCTAAAAAATCACATTTTGGAGTCATAGAAGGCAAGTTATTGGGGCAGATTTTGAACAAACTTGTAGCACACATTGATCCTAAGAGGATTAGGTCCATTCAAGTGTTATCCCTACCCACAAATAAGAAAGGAGTTAATTCATTCTTTAGAAAGGTGAAATTTTTTTCATCATTTTGTGCCTAAGTTTCGAGTTGAGTTGATGAAGCACATCACTTCCATGATGAAACCACAAGAAAAATTCAAATGGAACAATGAATTCATCATGTATTATTATGCATCGAACATACACTATGTGTCATTCTTGTTCGAGAAAAATGATAAAGGCATGGAAGCACCTATTACTTTCATGAGTTGTCCTTTGAAAAATCATGAGCTAAAATATAGCCAATTGGAGAAGCATGCATATGCAGTGGTAAAGTTGTAAAAACTTCAAGTTTTACATCGTTAATTCCCACATAGTGGTGATGGTCCCTGACAGTGCAATTAAGTCCATCTTGACATAGGAGGATCCTAGAGATAAAAGAGGAAATTGGATTGCAAATACTCTAGAATATGACTTGGAGATTCGACCCTCCAATTTTGTAAGGATAAATGGCTTGTGTAATTTGATTGCTAAGGATGAAACACTCAAAATACAACATGGTAAATAAAAATGTGCTTGCTCAACTTGTTGTAAGATAACCCACATGTTCTCTTTGTCACCACTACTAATGAGTGGTATGGTAATATTGCCTATTACTTGAATTATGGATAATTCCCTCCTTATCTTGATTATAAGCAAAGGAGAACAATCAATATGAAGGTAGCTAAATTTGTAATCTGGAATCATGTGCTTTACAAAAGAGGCCTGGATGGTTGTTTCCTTAGGTGTGTAGACAAAGACCAATAAGAAAAGTTTCTTAGAGCATACCATGACCAAGCATGTGGTGGACATTTTTCATCAATGGTCACTACACACAAGATCCTTTAATGAATGTATTATTGGCCCACCATCTTGCGCAGCACAATCGAGATTGGGTTTCTAAATCTAAAGCATGCCAACAGTTCATTGGAAGACCAAAAATCGCTGCATTAACACTCACGCTTGTGGTTATTGAAGAATGATTTCAATAGTGCGGGCTGGACTTGATTGGTGTTCGAATCCTCACTCAAGTGTAGGGCACACCTATGGTCTCACAATAATAGACTACTTCACCAAATGGGTGGAAGCCATTCCAGCCAAATAAGCCAACACTGAAAAAGTATGCAACTTCATCAAGGAGAATATCATAGTCCATTTTGAAGTGCCACAGAAGATTATAAAAGATAATTTATCTTCAAGAGAGCTGAACGAGTTTTTCTATAGCTACAAAATCTCCCTAGCTCATTCTTTTGACTACTATTCACTCTAAACGGACAGATGAATCAAGCAACAAGAACATTGTTACCATTGTCCATAAGCTTGTAGATGAGAATCAAATGAATTGGCACAAAAGGTTATATGATGCATTGTGGGTGGATAAGATCACTCCCACGAAGGCAATATGTATGTCACCATTCCAACTAATATATGAAGTCGAAGAAGAAATTCCTCTCACAATCAAGATGCCAACTCTCAAGTTGCTAGGGGAAATAACAGATGGTCAAGTAAAAGGATTCTATTGAAAGGAGGATCCTATTTCTTGAGAAGCTAGAAGAAAATAGACTCCAAGTGGTGGATTGCATTAAGGAGCACCAATTGAAAGGAAAGAATATTTTTGATAAGAAGGCTAAGGAAAGAGAATTCAAATTTGGAGACTTCATCCTACTATGGGACAAGAGAATAGAACCAAAAGGCAGCCATGGAAAGTTTGACTCATTATGGCTCAACCCATTCCAGATTCATGAAGCTTGTGGTAAGAACACTTTTCTTCTCTCATATTTGGATGGAATGCCACTGGAATTTCCTCGGAGTGGGCAATACTTGAAATTGTATCATTAGTGAAAGCAGGTTGTTCCTTGCCTTGTACCATATGTATTTTTCCCTTTCCGTTGTGTAGTTTTGTTTCCCCTTCGGTTGCGTGTCATGTGTTTCCTTCCCATTGTGTGTTTGTTTTTTCCCTTCTTCTGATCTTTCTTTCTCAAAGTTTTATATGACTTTGTAAGGCCCAATGGATAAGGCATTGATCAACGAATTATAGGATCTAGAGATTGAGATTCTAGATTCCCATGTCATGTCTTCACTATGCTCAGTCCATGTCATGTCCCCAAGCTAGAGCTAGTTGTTGTTGCCCTCAAAATAACCCCCTCATTTTCTCAAGTAAAATTCTAAAATTTTGATCTCACACCCTATGTAAGTGTTCAAGTAAAGTTGGAAGTCTGAAAAGATAGAGAAATTCAAGCTTTGAAGTTGTTTAAACTCTCCAGTTTGCACATTTTGATAAGTTTTCTCGTTTCCTATCCTGGACATGTGAAAATTTTATTATTTTCCTCATTTGAATGAAATGTTCAATATTTCTATGGCCATGGATCATTGAACCTTGTATTTTTTTCAATTCCTTGGCTCGAAAGAAATTTGAAAATCAGGCACGAAATGGTGGAGTTTTCTTCTTCTCTGCATTTTTTCCACAGTCGAGAACAATGGGCATTTTCTTCCCCGTAAAATTTTGACTCCATCATCCATGGGTACATGGAAATATCTAATTGGAAGTGGGTTGGTGGAGAACTTTGAGGTTTTGAGCCTATTTTTAGAAAAGGTGAAAAGTTAAAAAGTGACCTGTAGCCCTGATTGGGCTTAAAGGAAAAAGTAAAATCTTAAGCCTGTCATCAAAAAATTCAAAGAAGGGAAGTGGGCCATTAGGGAGATTTGAGAATTTGAGCCTCTTTTAAAAAAGGAAAATAGTTAAAAAGTGACCCGCAGCCCCATCGGGCTTAAAGGAAAAAGTCAACTCTTAAGACCACCGTTAAAGGAGTCAAAGCAGAAGGAAGCAGCCGTTGGGGAGATTTGAGAATTTGAGCCTCTTTATAAAAAAGGCAAAAAGTTAGAAAGTGACCCACAGCCCCGATTAGGCTTAAAGGAAAATTCTAATCTTAAGCCCGCATCAAAGGTCAAAGTAGGAGGTGGGCTGCGAAGAAACTTTTGTTTTTGAGCCCGCATCGAGAAAAGGTAAACTTATAAAAGTGACTCGCGACTCCTTCACCAATCAAGTGAGGTCACATGTCAAGACCATATCAAAAGTGAGTAAGTAGGAAAA
Organism: Taxus wallichiana var. yunnanensis; assembly: GCA_018340775.1. Taxonomy (NCBI): domain Eukaryota; kingdom Viridiplantae; phylum Streptophyta; class Pinopsida; order Cupressales; family Taxaceae; genus Taxus; species Taxus wallichiana. The sequence continues at coordinate 204,480,454 of CM031243.1, forward strand.
AATGTTCCAAAATTCAAAATTTCTATAAAGTCACAAAATCTAAAAGGAATCCTCCACACGCGCTCAGTAAATTTCTCCCACATGGATGGATCTAGTTTAAAGTTTCAAAGGCAAGATCAATGGTTCAAATTCAAAGTTACAAAATGAGTGTAATGAAAACATTATGAAAAGTCCGGATTTTCCACCATTAGCGTTTCTTTGCGAATCAAGAATTTGAATGAGCGTGAATGATGAAAAGAAATTGTAAATTGTCTCTTACTAATAAAGAAGAATTTGTAACCATTCCCTAGAGGAGATTTAATGGCTTCTTCACGCCATTTTATGGGTTGGTAATTGATCTTGTAAACTCAAGAGTATATGGTACTTAGAGAGAACAAAAGAGATAGCCATTTTCTTCCACCCCTCCTTTCTAAATTTCCTCCATTTCTCCACTATGTACAACTTCTGTTTAAGCATCAATACAAGAAGGAGTTTCTAGCTTTATTTTACTGAAGGGTTTCATGATACTTTGTGTTCATAAAATTCTATTTGGTCTTGTTGCCATTTGTAGGGTTGTTTCCTTTAACTTTAGTGCATGTGATGAAGTTTCTAACTAGTGCATGCAAGAATATGATTTTCTACCTACAACATTAGTTCTCCTACCTCTTTTCTCACTCCCTTTCCCACATTCATCAAAAATTCCCCCCTTCTAGATAATTGTAATTATTTTATGCATGGTTAGTGCGGTTCCCCTATGTCGGTCAAAAGGAAACCGCAGAGATCCACATTCTCTTGTGCATGCATATACGGCACTGCACTTCTTAGGTTAAGTAGAGGGACTTAGATTCCTAGAGCATTGGCAAGGAATCCACAAGTTTTTCCACCTCACAAATTTCCTTGCCAACACTACTAAATACGGAAGCTTTACCTATAATGTGATGCCCTTTGGTCCGAAAAATGTGCCTATCTTGTATTTTTCGTGCATAGTTGTTCAAGCATTTAAATATTTTATTCACAACTTATTACAGGTTTATTTATATGATTGGATGGTGTATGGACTTATTAAGGATCACTTTGTGATAATCCGTGCTTGATTTTTTAAAGATGTAGAAAATTGAGTACCTCTTTGAGCATCAAGAATATTATATTTGCTACACCATTTGGAATACCGTTAGGACACATGTCTGCAAGGAATATTTTTTGGTTGATCTAGCTAAGGTTGGAGTTATTATTGGCCTAAAAGAGCCTACCAAATCAGTGAGGTGCATAGATTCTTGGGTCACACATGGTATTATAGGAAATTCATAAAGTGGTATGCCAAGGTTTCCACACCTTTAGAAGAGTTACCTTGAAAGGAAAAGGTATGTTCTACTTGGGATAAGCGTGATAGCATGCATTCGAGACATTACATGAGAAAATTACTACCGTGCGCCTATTTTGTGCTTTCCTTCATGGGACCAACCATTTCACGTACATTTGGACGCCTCCGACATGGTCATTGGCATGGTGTTGGCTCATCCTGGAGAAGGTATTATAGATCATCCTATCTATTTTTCTAGTAGAAAGTTGACTTCTGCAGAGCATAATTACACAACTATAGAGCATGAAGATTTGTCACCGATCTCTCGCACGACATAAATTTAGGTAGTACCTTCTAGCTACACCATTTTTATTTCAAAAAGATCACATGGTATTGAAGTATTTGGTAAACAAGATCATTTTAGAGTGGAACATATGCAGATGGGTCCTCTTATTTCAATAATTTTATTTCATAGTTGTGGTCAAACTAGGGAAAATTTATTCTGGACTAGACCATTTATCTAGAATATAGTCAGGAGAAGAAGCACAGGCCATTGAAGATACCATACCCGATGCATAGTTATACAAGTTACAATGCGTGCCATCATAATTAGAGGAAATTTCTCTCTTTCTATGAATAGGTATGGCACCAGAAGGAATGAAATCCTTAGAGAAGAAACAATTTGCTATACACGTGACACCCTATATGTTGATTATCGGTGACTTGTACAAGTTAGATTGGGATGAAGTATCGCACCGCTTTATACTTTGGAATATGAGTGCATAGATATCATAGAGGAATCTCATGGTGGTATTTCAGGTGGCCACTATGAAGGTGACGCCACTAAGTGTAAGATTCTACTCACTGGATTATGGTGGGAGACCTTGTATAAATATTGTAAAGCATATTGCAAGGCTTGTGATCACTATCAGTGCCTTGGGAAACCAGGTCAATGAGATGAAATGCCTCTAAGACCTATTACTAGTGCAGAACCATTTGAGAAATGGGCTATATATTTTTTTGGTCCTATTTCCAAATTGCGTGCAGGACTGGATCACACTATATAATTACTTGCACATACTATCTGACATGGTGGGTAGACGCAACACCTACAAAGGATTGTACAATGGCTATAAAAACCAGGTTTATATGGGAAAATATTATTACAACGTATAGAAATCCTTTGATTTTGACCAAAGTGATAGAGGCACACATTTTTGAATGAGACAATCAGGATATTATTGGATGAGTTTATGATTATGCACTATAAGACTATACCCTATCATCCTCAGGATAATGGAACTATTGAGGCCTTCAACAAACTTTTGAGCTAGACATTGACAAAAATTTGTGATGTTGGAAGGAAATATTGGGATGAAAAATTTTATTTTGTGATTTGGGCATATCGAACAACATATAAAAGGTTGAACAAAGCCACACCATTTCATTTAGTGTTTGGCATGGAAGTAGTTATTCCTATGAAATTCTTGCTACCTTCTTTGCATATTGCGTGTAATGGGGGTCTAGTTGACGAGAAAGTATTCGAAGAATGGATTGAAAATTTGATTAAGTTGGATGAGCGATGAAAAATCACACGCTTGAGTTAGAAGCAAGAAAAAACAACATAGAAATCATGACATGATAGGCACATTAGGGATAAAAATCTTGAGATTGGACAGATGGTGCTTCTCTACGATTCTAAGTTTTTGTGCCATCTAGGAAAACTCAAAGTACATTGGTTAGGACCATATGTTATCACTCACATACTTGAAACATGAGCTTGTCAGTTAGAAACGCTTGATGGAATACGGTTACCCAATTACTTCAATAGGAGTAGGATGAAGCCCTACTATAAATAAGTCTTCTTGGTGTTTGTAATAAGGAAGTGTTGCCATTTAGATTAGGTTTTCAAGTTTTTGTTTCCTTAATGTATTTCCTTCATCATTGTTATGCTTTTTCAATTTAGTTGGTGTTTTTTTGTAATAAGCACGTTTGTACGCCATAATATAATTATTATTTGAAGAATTTTTATGCACAGAGGACTACACATACCATTAGTGTGGGGTGGTTATTAATATCTAGGTACATGACTATTGAAAATAAGTACACATGAAAGGAACTATCTACAAGTGCTATTCAAGGTTGGAGAATTGAAAAATAAGAGAGATTTCTTCTGGACATAAGGACCATAGATAGAGATGAATGAAGAAACAAGTATAACATGAGGTAAGTAGGGGCCATAGGAATTACCTAGGGAAGGTCCACCTGGCGAGGTACTTAGGCTCATGGATGCACATTGAAGACAAGTTTGTGGCTAGAAGGTAGGAAGGCGTGCTAGAAGGTTATAGCTTGGGCACAAAGATGTACCACGTGGAAAGAATTAAAATGGTCAATTAATGAGAGGATTGTAGGTAGGTGAAGTAGCAATAAATGTACTAACTTTTTGAAAATATATAGAAGGATGAGATGCGAGTTCATGCTTACCATTGAAATTGTGAGAATTTGAAAAGAGCTAAGTCAAAATGAGTTGAGTGAATCATGTTGAGGTGTGAAGAGTGTGAAACCATACATGGAGAGAAGATTTGTGCGTAGGAGAAGCTTGTGTCCCCATAGGTGAAGGGTTTGAGTGAAGTAGATATGTTACGAAAGAGATAGGGCATGTAATTTCCACTAGGGCATGAAGATTCAAACTAGGGTTTTAACTTGCTTGTTATAGAGGATAGAAAGGAGATATTTTCAAATGGCACCGAAGAAAGCACCTGTAATAGGAGTAAAAGGGAAGAAGAAGGTCAAAGTGGAAGAAGAAATTTCTCCCGAGAGTAATTTCTCAGAAATGTAGTATCCGAAGGGTGTGATTGTGGGACAAGAATGGGATTCCCACATCCGTAAATGTAAGATCAACAATTATAACCATCGCACATCGAGATAATAAGAAGGAACTAGATGCGTTGTTGAGCACAAAAAAACAAGCACACAACAGAAGACATATCAGTGTACGATGACACTAGAGAGAAGTTGCTAAAGTGGATTGGAGTCTACCAATTGTACAAGGTGCCATACTTTGGAAAGTATGAACCATTGTATTGATGGTTAATGAACAGAGTCCATGAGGACTTCATCGGATGGAGTGTTCGAATCACAATTGCCTTAATTTCAACAATGAGAACATTAAGGGCCTCAGGAGTAGATATTGAGAGTGAATTAACAGATAAATTAATGATCTTGGAGAAAAGTAAGGACCTAGGATATACCAAGGGTTCGCGTGGCATGGACATTGATAAATTAAAGAAGTACTAGTGGTACAGGTAGTTACACATTTGATAACAAAGTTAAATGACCAAGAAAGGTGATCACAGGTGAATTCAATGTGGCTGCATGTTACAAGGAAAATGTCTCAAGGAGTGATATACAATATCATGGATTACATAGTAAATACAATCATTGAAGAAGCACGTATAGGTGATAGAATTATTTTTGGTTCTATTTTATTGTCTTTGGTGTTTATGGAGATTCGAGTTCCCAATGGGCTAAAGGAAAATATTTGGGAGTATCCCAAGGAAAATAAATCTCTAGCAGAAAGATTTAATAAATAATTATGTGAAGGAACCATGGATGGGCCATTTAAATAGAGGGCAGAGATGTGGTATGACAGGATTTGTGCAGTGTTTGAAGAGGAGTGGTGCATACCCAAGGAGTTACCTTCGGTGGTGGGTAAGGTAGTACAGTTTATAGTCTACCAACATTTTTACATCACATGATTTGTGATGAAGGATGGAGCTTGCAGCCCTTAGTGCAAACTACCATATGCATTGACAACACATTACTTCTAGGAATTAGTTCACCGGTTCACAGATGCATGCCACCTAAACTTCATTATAGATAAGGTAGATTGTGATTATCACACTTTGAGAAAAACATATGTATATCTAGGATGGACTGCCTACATTGAGAGGCTTATCTTATATGTAATAAACATGAAGCTAGTAAGCTTGGTAGTCAGAGATGTTAGAGCAGCTCTTGTGTATCTTCAACTTAAGCCCAAGCTAGAGAACAACAAATATTTGGCAAATGAGTATGTGATTCCACGACCACCTAAGGGTAAGCATATAATAAAGAATGTTGTAACTCCACAACCTGCAGAGACTATAGTGGTGGATGAAGAGGAGGATGAATGATAAGATAGTGGTGGCCTAGAACATAGAGGAAAAAGGAAACCTATAGACAAGGTAGGAATTGAGCACACAACTACACCACCTTAGGTGCAAGAAGGAGATGATGAGGACCTGGATGTAGTACAAGGATATCATCACTTCAAAAGGGTATTCAGAAGAACCAAAACCCAAGGTGCTACACCAAAATCAGTTCAGAGATCACCACAACTCTCTCATCAGAAAGAGAAAGTGGAGAAGAGAAGGAGAAAATTGAAACTGGATGAAGAAGCAGAAGAGTCTACATAGAGCACACCTAAGACCCTTGTATAGCCAAAGGACGTAGAAGAGCCAAAGGATCAAAAAATCAAGGATGGAGAAGGATTAAAGGAGGTAGATGTGACTGTGCAAGAGACTACTCAAGGAATAGCAGAACAAACTCCAAATCATGGCACTCAAGTTCCTAAGGGGCCAATATCAAAGAGGATAAGTGGGGATTATACTGCACCGGTCATGGGCTATGCTGAGAACATAAGTAAAATTATCCGCGCCCATTTCCAAAGCACAGTGGGCCTTAAGGAATTGTATGCATGGGAATTGATGGATGAAGACATGGCCACCATGCGCACAAGGAAACAAATTTATTGGTCAATGTAGACACATATGGATGAACTAGAATTCGACGTATGTGAAGAGTTGTGTGTATCAATAATATTGAAGAAGACACCTTAGGAAAGACACATAATAGTAAAGCCTACTATTATGTCAGATGAACACATAATTAATGCCTTAGTGAAGGTTTCTACGAGAGATGGCAAGGAGGAATGTTGATAAAGCTGCAACTCTCGGGCACTCGAAAGAAGATATCTAGGCTAAATATGTAGATATAGCATGCCTATGACAAGAGAAGGACTTAGAGAAGAAGAACAAGGTTTTCATTAGCATGGCAGAGGAAATTGAAGACCATTTCGAAAAAATTAGCACATTTGGAGTCTAAGGTACCCAAACCATTTCCTTCGGAAATGTATTATGTACGTTCTTTGGTGGATTTTTTTCTTGAGGATATACCTATGCAAATGCCAACACCAAAATATCCTAAGCAGGAAGCATAAAGAGAAAATGCTTGTTGATGAGGAAGATTTCATCTTATGAGGAATTGCTCCAAACCTTATAGAAGGAGATGAGGAAAGCAAACCAGGCATTGAATATTTGCACAGCTTCAGAGGCGATCATTAGGATAAGGACCATGGTAGAGGAAAATGAATTCCTAAAAGTGATGAAGGATGAGACACTGGGTCGCGCAGAGAGGTTAACATTGGTAAAACAAAATTTGAGGCCCTTGTAGTAGCACAAGAACCCCATAAGGAAAGGTTAGATGAGATGGGGAAGATTATAGCGCAGAAGATGGATCTACTAGAAGGAAGAATGTCTGTAATGTCCAACATTGTTCTAGTTTTGTAGAATGAAAAGGGAGAAATTTCCCAAGATGAGATGGAGTCTATTGCGGTAGATATTCTAGAAAAAGTAGAGGCCGCACTAAATGAGTGGTAGACATTAGAGGCCGAAATAAAGGAAGAATATCTAGAACTCATTCTTCCAGTTGAAGCAGAGGGTGATGTAGAGTAAATAACTATTCTTTGTATAGAAATTATTTAACATTCTTTCCATTACTTTATTCTTTATTGTTCAAGGAGTATCCATTGTCGGGGTGGAAATGTAGTTAGTGTGGGGTAATGTTGAGAAGACAATGTATAACACTTAGTAGAAGGCATACAAAAGATTCATGTAGAATATCGAGCATGTTCAAAGGAATAGGAGGATTAGGAAGGAATCACACATGGAGGATAGATAGATTCAAGACTTAGCCATTTTCACAATTATGATCTATTTTTGGAATATGGTGTGTGGAGAACACAAATAGGATGAATACTTGCGCGACACGCATAGGATATTTTTGGAGGAGTGTCTACTAAGCATTTTACATGGGATCAAGCTAATAATAAGATTACTACTTCTAGTTAATTGTGAGAGGTCTATTGTTAGCATTCTTGCATGTGAGCCTATTATTGTAAAGGCACATGGCTATTCTTAGCATGCGACCTATTTTGGGATTAGATAAGCGGTGAAGGGAAATTCCCACCCTTATAAATATGTATGTAGTAAGTTGTGTAGGAGAGGTGATTGAGATATACGAGAGATACAGATATAGAGAGGTATGTGTGTGTGAGATGGATATAGAGGTATGCATAATTATGTTGTCAGATTTGTTACGTACATGAGCATATAATGCTATTATTGTAAGAAGCTTTTTGTATTCCTGTGTTTTAATATAATGGAAGGTATTGACTGAATCAAGGTGTTAAACATGGTTATAGTTTGTTATTACATGGATGATATCATTGTGTTTATTGTTGAATCATGGTTCCTAAAGATCTAGATCTAGAATAAGCTCTATGGAATATATGTGTCATTGTGTATCTGCATGCATTAAATCTTCATCATGATCCCATCCTGCATGAGCAACTCTAAAGAGGGGCATAGTACCTTTGTGTGCTTTGGGTGAGCACTCGCCTAAAGTGAGTGATGTGTCAAAGACACACAGGTTATTCTTGGTTAATTATAGGTTGCATCATAACCATCAAACAAATTATACTAAGAAGGAAATTAATTTTGAATTGGTTCGACTGCGCAGGAAGAAATCGGCCCGATGATCGACCAATATATGATGATTTAGTGTAGAGGAAATTGTAGAAGGCTGGATTACTACAACTATATGAACTACCATTTTTAACAAGCCTGAGAGATTGTACCAGTGGATAATGTTACGCGTACATGAATATTATTTTTACTTCGTTGGAAGGAGAATGCACATAACCCCACAGTTAATCTCAAAGTTCACTAGACTCATCTATACTGGGGAGTCATTTGATGATGACTTGGGTGATAATGAGGTTTTCAAAGAAACAACTAAGGAATATGGGTATAAGAAAGGTAGGCATGCCTTTGATATCTCAAATATCAGTAATCCGGTGATAAATATTTATGCACACCGCTTACCAAATTGAGTGGATAGGAAAGGTGGACCCAAGTTAATAAGAGGTGGTTGAATGTATGCAAGAAGATAACTGAGGGAACCATCTACAACATCTCGGCCTTTATTGTAGAAGATATAATTGACATAGTGTGAGATGGAGACAAGATAATGTATGGAAATATATTTCTCTTGATCATATTCTCTGAGATTGGGGTTCTCGATGGGTTGAACAATAACATATGGGAGTACCTTGAAGAAGACCCCTCTCCTGCTAAGAGATTTGTAGCTTATACTTGTGATACTATGACACCAACATATAAGGTGCACTTGGATAAATGGTACAAGTGGATGTGTGATGCCTTTGGGATCGAGTGGAGGATCCTTGAGAAAATTCCAAACTTAGTAAAAGATGAGGCTAAGTTTGTAGTTTACCAAAAATTTTGCATTGCGGAGTTCACTCGACTAATGGCACAAAAATATCATGGTGCATGTTATCATTTACCTTCATAGCGTAATACTTCAAAAGCATGGTTAATAGGTTTAAAGAGGAAAATAAGTTGATATTTGATCTAAGTACTATAGATTAGGAGCATCATGAGTTGCTCGGAACACTTGTCTACCTAAAGAAGTGTGCATATGTGGAAAGGTATGTCTCACATGACATACATATGGTCAAGCCTATTACAATACTGATTGTTGGGGCCACTATAAAAAGGGTATATATTTATCTATGGCCAAATTTTGAACAAGGTGTGTACTTAGAGGATGATGTAAGTATACTTAAGGACCCCTTCAAGAAGAAAGAAGGTGGAAATAAAGAAGAAAAATAAAGAAGAGACTCCTACAACAAGTCGGACATTGAGCACGCGTGAAGGCTATGCTACAGGAACAAAGGGAAAATGTGTAGGTATGAGTACTTATACTCATAGGAAGAGGTCCCCAGTAAAAGAAAAGTCTCCGGTGAAGAAGAAACCAAGGGTAGTTTAGAGTACTGACTTTGAAGAAACAAAGAGCTTGAAGAATGAAGAAAAAAAGGGGGAGGAAGAATGGGAGCCTAAGAAGAAATCCATATGTAGAGTGTACGAGTCGATGAGAAGTAGAGCATGACTTTAGAGGAGGTTGGAGAAGAAGAAGTATATGGATAAGTATAATTTGGAACAAATGTGAAGGATACCATGTGTGTCTCTAGCACGAAAGTAGAGGCCTTGGAAGAAATTGAAGTCACTAGTATCATACAACACTTGGTTGATAAGGAGGTAGAGTGTAACATGAAATAAGATGAAGAAAAAGAGAAAGGGGGATTCTAAGAGGAGAATTTTTTTTTTGGTAGGGTTCTTAAATGGTGTGTGCATGGGTGACATGCATGTCCACCCAACACATACCTATAATGGACTATAATGCAAATCCCAAAAAGGTATTACATGCTTGCTACTAGAGTATAGTAAGATCTTGATAGACCAAATCTTGTTGGTCATTTGGTCATATTTTGATAGGGAAGGTGTGTTCCCATGCAAAAGGAAGATGTTGTCTTGGATGTTTGAGTCCCAAGTTGATGAGACTGAGTTTGAATTTAATGCAAGAGCATTACTGGATACACGTGCTTCACCGAGCTCTAAGGAGATAAATCCAATAGTGGATTCATAACAGTTAACTAATGACAAAGCATGTAATGCACTGAACAATGTATTAGTGGAAGTAGAGGCTATACTATTTTGAAGGAATGACATAATCAAAGTGTTGTAAAGGGAGTTGGAAGAAAAAAAAAAGGAAATTATTATGAGAGACAAGGAAATAAAGAAGAAAAAATAGATGATTATAGAGTTAAAGGATGAGTTAAGGGAGGAAAAGGGAAAATTATATAAAGTATAAAAAAAGATATATTTGATAGAAGATTAAATCATACTAGCGTGCCCAGAATTGACCCCCTTCAAAGAAGTATGAACCAAATTTCCACTATTTACAGGATTTAACGTGCATAATCATAATGCAGAAGTAACCCCTAGCACTAGAGTTTTGGAAGAGGTTATGGAGTGACAAAGAATCAAGAAAAGGAATAGATAGAGGTGAAAAAAAATACAACACACTAATATTCTAGTGTACGTAAAGACCATGGCTCATATGGATGAAGTTGTCTATGAAAACTATGAAGATGGGGATTGGGTGGTAAGTATGCATCAAGTTACCACTCACGAGGAAGATTTAAAGGAGTTTCAGGAAAAGAATAAATACAATCAGACATAATGAAATATGATCCTTGTAGAGGTCAAGAAAGAGAGTGACGATATTGATATATTAAGGAACTCTATAAAGAATAAGCTTAAGGAATTGTATCCCTACGTAATGAACAGAATGGAAGTGTTGAAAGACATTGGAAAACAGTTGGAAAATTTAGTTGACACATTCAAATCCAAGGGTGAAGAGATAACATTTGAAGAATTCAATGCAATGATGGGGGATCTATTCAAGCAAGTACAGAGTGAGGTGGAAGGATTGAATGCAATTGAAGCATCATTAAATAAGGATTTTCCCATCCTCCATACATAGTGAATGGATTATTTTATTCTTTGATGACGATGATTTTCTTTTATGGCTACCAGATTGTTTATTCTTTATTCATTAAGAAATTATTCATATTACCCATTTTTAGGAATGGAAATGAAACAAGCGTGGATTAATGTTGAGCATCAAAATGACTAAGTCCCCGAACAAAGGTTAGCATGCGGAAGTGACATTATAGAAGAAAGTTGCATGAGGATGTGTGTACAAGGAGAATAGGGTTAGTGCGCTGAATTTGGATAGGAATGTGTCCAATAGGAAAGAATAGATAGATGAAATGCTTAGTTGGTTTTGGGAAGTGGATCTAAATATAGACTTGTAATGGAGTAAAATAAAGGTTTTGAAGATAATATTAAAGCAAAAAGACTTGTGGTTCAAACAAGGTTTATTTTGGGATAAGAGGAAGGCCAAGCGACATGCATAGTTTTGAGCTAATAATAGGATCTGAACTAAGAGTTAACTCTAGTAGATATATTATCAGGAAAGCTTCCATGTTTTTTTAATTAGCTTTCAAGAGTAGCACATGGATATTCTTATCATGTATCCTATTTTGAGGATGTGTGAGTGGTGAAGGGAAAGTCCCCACCCCTATATATATATATATATGTATGATCTACATAGTTCGGAGGTATTGCTTCTATGATAGAGTTATGTTGGGGGTTTAATGATCACATGACTCATGGTTACATTATTATGTATGTATGTTGATTTTGTGTTTTATGGTGATTAATATAATGGATATTTATGGTTGGATTTTTTTTTGACACATCTCTATTGTTCATGAATGTTAAACTTAATTTTGATTCTGGTTTGAGTTAATCTTGCATATGGTTAAGATCTAGATCTAGTTTATGTTATGCTTCATTCTTGAATGGGTATTTTGGATCTAGAATATTTGTATGATCATGATAAATTCTTGACAAAGCTTCATTAAAAGAGGGACCTATTACCCTTGTCTGCCTTCGGTTGATAGCCCAATTCTAGCTGAGTGATGTGCCAACACACCTTGGGCTGTTAGTGAAATAATAAGACTACATCCTCCCCTGCACCCATCTTATCCTTCTCATCCCATAAAGTTGAATATCTACTATGGGCCATGTGGGAAACTTGTGGTATGGCCACCATCTAATTTGATCCACATATAGCTCACGTAATCAAGTAGTATACCAATCCTCCCCTCTCTCTCCCCTATATAAGTGAGCCTGATCATCTCGTCATCTCTAAAATCTAACAGCTAACTCAATGTGGTATCTAGTCACCCATGGAATCCCTGGTGGGCTAATAACAACAATATGATCGTAATCCCAATAGTGTAATATGAACCTAAAATCTAATTTTGACCTCCTCTCGATTGCATACATCCACATATCGTGATAAAGATGTGCTAATAAGGAATGTCCAAAGGAAAAAACTAACATGTGATAACCCTTGTTAGTGTCCACAAAAATCTCACTCCACTAGACTCTTGGAGTTCATAACCTAAAATGGCCATCATAATCAAACAAATCAAGTTACTCCTCATTGTCTCTAGCTCGGTGAAAATCCCCTAATGTGAATGTAATCTATTGGGCATTGGCTTCAAATTGTAGTGTTAGTACACCCCGGTATCCTCTCGGATGTAATTGGCTCTATCGGCTCCCCCAGTATTGGTAGCCTCAAAATGAAGTACACATCCTCCGGTGTGACAATTATCTCACCGAGTCCTAAACAAAAATGTGTTATTCCATGTGTCCCATCTCTCAATCAAATAAAACATATCACAAGTATCCTATGATAGTGTCGAATCCACCTAACCTGCTATAGTTAAGTGACCCCAATTTTCATCGTAACATCACCTCTAATCTGGTAATACAACATTGAGACTCTATCTTGGATGCAAAATGTGTCCGTGTCTTAAAACCCATCAAACAAACCATCATTAACACTAGCACACAAGTAAATCCTCATCAAAACTCACAAAAATCAACAATCTCAAATCCTAGTCCACTCGACATAGACCCATCTTAAGTCGATGACATCTAACCTTAGGTCACCTCTTTTAGGCCCCGGTAGATAGTGACCATGTCCATTTTTCAGTCACTACCCTTGGAGCTAACATCAAAAATCTAAAAATGTAAAATTATAGAAAAACAATTAAATACATCAAAAACCAAGCTAAGGCTTAGGAACTTACCATACTCCAAAACTTCTAGTGTTTCCACGGTGCTCTACCGACCTCCATCTCTCTCAAATTCTCAACTCTCTTTTTTACTCAGAGCTCTCGATCATCAATTCACTTTGTGAAAATGAGATATGTCGGCCATCTCTGTTGATTCTATATGCCACCAACCTTGTTCTTCATCAAACTAGTATAGTTTTCATCCACCTAACCTTAGTCACCACCAACCCAAGCTAGTCGATGTAGACCCAACCCTAAATATTTACTCTTTGACCTATTTCCCCTAATTTGTTCTTCAAAATATATTTTCTTCCACTTCGACTTGTTCTTTTTCATAGCACACTTTTATTTCTCCCCTCAGGCTCATCTTAGACTCACCAATGCATCCAACTCGATCACTTTACGATCATCTTCATGTCCCTTTTAGGGCATCATCTCTCATTCTAAAGTCCACCATTGTGGCCATTCCTTACTTTTATCCCACCTAGACACATATTGACCAATTCCCTTATATTCCCTTTATTTAGTCACAACCCTTGTCCCCACCATATTCACATTTATTTGAGCATATTTGATGTCTTCCTTTGACCCATTAATCACATGCCCCGCACATTCCTTTGAGTAGATTCCCATTGGACTCCGTCCATATTCTAGTGGTTTTCCCAACTCACGGGTCCTTGAGACCCTCACCTCTAATGAGGCCGTACTTTGTTACCTACTAATTTGATTCCAAAATTACCACCATATTTTTATTTTTTTAATCCTTTATCCACATGTGGAATATTATTTTCTCATCTCCTCTCTTTTTCTTATCATTTCCACCATTTTATCTCTTCTCATTTCAGATATCTCTTTCAAAATCATGTTCTATTCTTCTTCATATCATCGATTATTATTTTGAGGGGGAGCACATTAACCATCATCATCTACTATCCCTTCTTGCTTTTGTCTCATAGATTACTCAATGTAAACCACTAGACAAAAAGGGGAAAATGTAGACACCAATTTTTGGTATCCCTTGTCCCTCATCCCATATTTTCTCCATGTCGTCATTATTTCTTACATATATACTTCTCTTCCTATTCAAATCCCCCTTTCCCTCCTAAATTAAATTTATTCCTCTAATCATTTTTTCTCATCCTAATCCCATCTTAATCATATCCTTAATTTATCTTCCTCAAACATCCCTAATAATCATTAATTAAATATAATCCTTCATCTAATTCATTTATTCTCCTTAACTACTCCATTTTATCCTCCCTAGGCCCTCATATAATAATTTTATCTCCCTTTTTCATTTACTTAATGTTTCCCACCCTTCACCTACCCTTTTATCCTTCTCAGCAACCCAAAATCATCCTTATCACCCAAAACCCTAATCTTCCCTCTTTAGGCCCATTTTACCTTAATTTAGGAATCATTCCACCACTAAAATAAATGGCTCACTACGGTCACTTCCAACCGATCTAGGTCGCCATTGACCCTTGAAATTCACTGTACCCCTCCTTTTCATAGGATGCAATTTTAGAGACTTGAGCATTCTTGTGATCTTACCTTATTTTCTTTCTCTTCATTACAAATTTTATCATCATATTAGAGCTATCTTGGAGATCTTGTGCTTCACTCTTGGAGATTTGAAGTCCCTTTTTCTTCTTGCATGCTTAGATCCACCCTTTCAATTTCATCAATTTTTCTTTTTATATATTTTATAAATTTACCAAGTCATTGCATGAGTCCTTCCCTCTGTGTTTTCTTATCTTGAGTCCCATATTTAGATCATCGTTACTACCCATATTTTTCCATCAAGCCATAGATCACTCCAAGTCTCTGCTAACCTGCCTAGTCACCATCAATCTAGTATTGATTTATTGGCTTTATCTCATTAAGTTTGAAATAACCTACTCTCGATCATATAACCTTCTGCATCCACCAATATTTCCATTCTGCACTTTTGTAGCTTTATATCTCAACTTTATCGAGATCCAGTTTCCATCAATCGGCACCACTTGTGATCGACCCTACCAAGTAGTTCTAATCTTTTTACTTTTTCTTTTATCCTTTTTGTTATCATCAGATCTTCTTTTCTCATGATAGTTCAACATCATCCTTAATTTAGATCAGTTCTTGATAATGCTTTAAGAGGCCTTTCGGTCATCTTTTCTACCTTTTACTCCTATGCTACCACAATAATCATCGATTGGGCTCATTAACCTTGGGTCGTCATAGACCCACTCAATTTTGATTTGGTTTACACTTACTTTTATAATATCTACATTTCTATTTTATCTCTCGTAGTTTAATCTTTCTATTTTATCTAAAATTTTCCTACATTATATCAGATCTATCATTTACATTACTTATCTTTATTAAAATGTGGGTTGAAATCCATCTAAGGAAGTTTTCACTTCTCGAAGCGGCATTGTCGGAAACCCACACATCTATCTAGTAATCCTTTTCGTTGAGGTTCTCTTTGTTATGAAGGTTATAAAGCTCATTGTGAGGAAAATCTCTCTTTACGGTTGTATACATCTGTTGTCATCACATATAGAGGTACCTTAAAGCCTCTCATTTTGGAGTTACTCATTTTCTTTATTACTATTTCACTAATTTGAAATAGGAACAAGAAATTTTTTTCAATATTATTATTGCGATATGTTTTTATTGTCATTGTTTTCATTTATTTAATAATACTTTAAATTTTTAGTGTTAATTCCAAACGGGGAGGTTGCTGGTGCATCAAACATGAATACAAAAAACCTGGTATGTTAGTCATGTGCAATTATAAACAAAACCATTTATAAGCCCCACATAATTGTAGGAAGCTATAAAAAAGTGGTTTATTTGTTATATTTATTTGATATCATGTCAATACGAAGCATGATGGCCAATAAGCTCATCAAAGGTTTTCCACCCAATTATAGTCAAGACAATAATGGCTTAACCTAATGGTCACTAATATACATATATAACTATGCAATATTATAGAACAAAGGGTTGTACATAGTATATAATAAATTCATATCACTAATTTATTTACCTCGACATGAAATTTATTTTAAATTGATTATTGTTTTTTGAAATAGAATGTGTATGAAAAAAGCTCAGAGAGGGTGAGTGTGATGGAACCCAATGAAAATCTTAATCAAGTAAATGTTAACCTCTTTGAAATGTCAATTAGTTTAATTGGTTAATATCAAATTACCGACAATTGAAAAAATTACTTCTATATAGGTGGAAGAAAGGATTATTTAATTATTTTAGATTTCAAGAGTTTATTATATGAGAAAAACCAATCGCATAAGAAGATGGGGTTTAAGTTTGGTAAGGATATTATCAACTTGTGAGGTGGCCTAAAATAAATTTTGATGTTCTTGTAAAAAAAAATTGAAGTGGATTTCTAGTCTAGAATTCTCACTTATGCCAAAGTTGAAAAGCTGGTAAATGCTTTAAAAAATAGGAGCTAAATTAAAAAAGTTTTTTAGGAAAAAACCATTGCCTTTGTACAAGATGAAATTGCAATAAAAAAATTTAGAAAATTTTGGAGTAGAGATGATATTGTTTTCATCTCTAGAGACACATTGTGTATCACAATAGGTATAAAGGGAAACCCTCTAGAAAATTTTATGGTTGGGATACAAAAGCGGTGCACAATTGTTTTTAAAGATATGTGGTTGATAAATGATTTGTACCAAAACATATCACTGATCCTGTCTCAAGGTTTGAGTGTTATAGAGGGCATCAAAACATTGGAACAAGAAAAACTATATAACTATTAATTATTTTTTTAAAAATTATTAATGAGATTGCTAAACATTGTAGAGAAGATAGATGGATATGATTACTGTTTATTTTATATGTTGAGATTAAATATTATATGTTGGTTGTATTTATAGCTTCACTCTATTTAAGTTGATATTATAGATTTATAAGTTGTTTGTGTGAATTAGAAAAATAAAATATTATCAAAACAATATTTTGACTTGTTTTTATCAAATTTGTAAGACTAAATTAATTCTGAGTTGTTTTTATAGATTCAATTGAGAAGCCTCAAAAATTACTAGTTTTGGGAGTTGAAGGTTTTTATATTGGAATTACTTGTATTGGTGACAAAATACCTCGTAATATGGTTCTCTATATATTTTGGAATATATAGGGTAAAAAGAGGGTTTTAGAAGGTCCCACAACCTTATACAAAAGAGCCCATCAGGCCAGATTTAGCAATATAGAACATAGCAAAAAAGTACCCATGGAGATTCCAAAAAAGGAAAATGAAAAGGATAGGAGAAAAGAAAAGAAAACATCGAAGAGATTTTTCAGCTCAGAGACAACAGTTCTAGCTCTAGGGGATCCTGAATCCTCCGCAAGTTATTCTGCAAGGTTGATGAGCTCCGAGCAATCTTTGGCAATGGCACTCCTGGTAGAATCAGTGAAGGCCTCCTAGGCCTTCAAGGTAGTGAAGGCATGCTGGATCTTGTTTAAAATAGATGACACCAAATCAACTCTATGTTCATCCCTCCGAGATTCAGCAAGCACGGAGTTCGGCGAGAGTTGAGTCCATATTCGGAGAAGATTTCAAAGTGTCAGCAGGAGGTTCACTGTCATCGAGGAGTGGATTGTTTCCAATAGTCTGAGAAGTGGGGTTCTCCATAGGTAGGTTCGTCTCCATCTACTCCGAGGCACGGGAGTCGAATAGATCTTGGTGAGGCCCATAATGTCTTCAACAAGAGAATTATTGGGGCTTGGGACCGGGAGACATCTTTAAAAGCGGTGTTAGTGCCTTCGAGCAACAAGCACAAAAGGTACGGGGGAAATAGGGGATCGGAAGGCTCAAAAATAGTGAGGGAAGGGATATGAATAGTGACATCCGAGTTGGAGTCGGAGGAAAGGTGCGAGATGATGGTGGTCTTGAGAGGAGTGGAGGGAGGTGGAGGAAGGGTGGGGGAAGGTGAGGGAGAATGGTGACGGTGACCAGACTTGGGGGAAGAAAATCAAGTCGGCATGTGAAGCAAAGATCATAAAAAGCAAGTACAGTAAGCCCTGGTGGAGTATATCCCCTTCCCCATCACGAGCCAGCTGAACAGAGTGCTCTAAAGCGATATAGGAAATCGCGGCGATTAATATTCTTTCCCAATGCGAGATGAGAAAGGATGAAGAAGTGAGGGTGTAGACGGATGATAACATCCATCAATGGTGAAATACCGCATTATAACTTCAGCGACTTTGTTCCATGGAGGAGGCAGGGAATCGCGAGTGTAGCCAGAGAGGTATTTGACCAGCTTATCCCTCGGAGTGATAAAATCATGCATCTCAAAGCATCTTTGTGAGCACTTGAAATAGATGTCACCTTTGGTAGTAGGAAGACTTGTGGCATCGGTGATAGCATTAGTGGATATGGTAAAACGTGTGTTTCAATCTACACCCAACCCTTCGACCAGAAGTCGTAATTACGTATGAGACCAGGCGAGTAGCCCGCCATTCACTCCCGGGAAAGTCATGATGCCATTTTCCAAAGAAATGTTCTAAACCTCCACATCTTCTTTAACCGAGTCGCAGGCAGTAGGCTCAATCCACTTCAGCTGGCCACCCATTTTTGAGTAATTTGGAAAAGTGCGAGAGGAGAGAGTGATGGGGGTCCTTTAAAATATCGTCTAGGGTGTGGGAGCCGTTGGCCTCACCATCATTATCCTCTTACTAGATCATCATGTGTTTAAGGGGAGGAATTACCCCATACATGTGGAAATCCTCCACATCATAAAAAATAACCATCATCAAATGGTTCAACGCCAAAGGTATTTTCATAATAAATAAACATAAATGCCGCCACCTTTTGAGGGGGCCATAAAGGCGTTGCTGAAACCCATATCAGTTCCCCCTTCCACCAGTCAGCATTGGGATAGATCATTCTGAGTAATTTGGAAGAGATCAACCGGGAAGTTTTCCATCCAACTTTGTTTACTCTCAAGGAGAACTCCAATGTTAGCAAGGTGGTCAGCTGCTTTATTCCCCTCCGGAGGACGTGATGGAACTAAATTTACTAGAAATTTCTTTGTAGAATTCGATATCAGCTATGATATTTTGGATTGACCATTGACCAGAATCAGCTGACTACAGGAGATTGATGATGTTGAGGGAGTCACTTTTAACTTGGAGGGGATCATCACCAAATTTTATAACCATCTTAAGTCCTTTGAGGATAGCTATGGCTTTCACATGATGGTTAGTGCCATAGTTAAGATTATGAGCGAATAAAGAACGATGGAACCCAAGGAGCAACGAAGAATGGCTCTGCTAACTAATTTACCAGATTGCCTTTCGAGGCCCCATCTGTATTAATTTTTATCCAACCCAGAGGGGGAGGAAGCCAATGAACTAATCCCTGAGTAGAGGAAGTGTCTTTACTAATAGGATGACTAGCCAACAGCCACTCCCACTCCTGTGAGTTACAGATTTGGATTTTTTACTGATATTTAGACCAGAGGTGAGAGTTGAGATTATCCTGGAAATTTAGAGCAATCATTGGGTAGCCACCCAATCAGGTTCAAGAATCTAGTCTTTTAAAATTCTTCTGTTCCTTTCTTTCCAGATGCCCCATATGCCATGTAGGAGAAGAAGTTTCTAGGCTAGAACCAGAGCTGGGTGAGTGAAGGGGGAACTCCATTGAGAGAGGGTGTCCTGAATGGACTCAGGAAAGGTCTAGAACACACCCATCCTTGATAAGAACCAATGCCAGATAACTTGTGAAAAGGGACAGTGGATCAAAATATGGGTAGAGGATTCCACCTCCTTAGTACAAAGCACACATCTAGTGGGAAGAGAGAAACCCCTCCTTTTCAGATTTTCTCTAGAGAGGAAAGCATTCTTAGAAGAGAGCCGGGAAAAAAACCAATTTTGGGGATGATCTCCTTCGGCCAGACTTTGGTGAGGGGGACCAGAGTCAGCACCATGCATTGAGAGATAAGCAGCCTTAACCGAGAAAGAGCCAGACAAGGAGAGGGGCCAAATTAGCTCATCTTCATGTTGGGAGAAGGGGATATAGATGGATGAGAGCTCAGTTCTAAGTGAAGTCAGGAGCATGCTCTGCTGTTCACTTATATCATCCCAAACCTGAATATTCCAGGAGGGAATGGAATTCACCATCTTCCAATAGCCCAAAACTAACCTTCCCTGCTTATTAATGAGGCTTCTTTTCACAGGATCCCATGAGGGATTGTGATCAAGCGGCTTGACCCCAATCCAATGATCCTTCCAGAAGTCAATAAGTCTACCATTTCCAAATCTCCATTTAGTGCCAGTCCTGGATAATGGGGAGGGAGCTAATAATAGAATTCCAAATGGCTAAACCTCGAATTGGATTTGAAGTGAGGAAATCTTCATTATTAGCAAGGTACTTAGCTCTGAGAAGCTAAGCCCAATGAGAGTTACCTTTAGCCACGTCCCAACCAAGCTTGGCTAGGAGGGCCACATTCATGTTAGCCATCCTTCTTAGACCGAGCCCACCCTGAGAAGTCAGCTTACACACTTCCTTCCATGAGACAAGATGGATCCTCTTCCTTTCTTCCATCCTAGACCATAGGAAGTGCTTTTGGATTTTTTCCACCACCTCCTTCACCGAGTTGGGAACTTTGAGAAGGGACATGAAGTAAGTAGGAAGACTTTGGAGGGTGGCTTTAACCAGTTGGATTTTTCCATCCTAACTGAGCTAGAGCCCCTTTCTAGGCAGCGAGATTTTTTTGATATCTTTCAATGACTAGATTCCAAAGATTTTTAGATTGTTTACCATGGAAGAGGGGGATGCCAAGATAAGAGGTGGGGAGGTCCACAATATTGCACCCAAAAATATCCACAATCTTTCTCTGATTCCTAGGAGTAGTGTTGATGAAGGAGATGTTGCTCTTATTGAAGTTGATAATTTGCTGAGAAGCTGCTTGGTAAAGAGATAGGATATCCATGATAGCTTGAGATTCAATCATAGAGGCAACACTTAATAGCAAAGTGTCATCAGCAAACTGGCTATGAGTGGTAGAAGGGAAGCTGGAAGTGATTTTCAGACCCGAAATGACAGACTGAATTTTAGCTTCTCCGGTGCTTTCTCGCTAATGGAGTCCGCCATAAGAATAAAGAGGAAGGGTGACAGGGGGTCACCTTGCCTGATACCTCTATTGATTTTGAAGAATCCTACCAGAATTCCATTGATAAGAATAGAGAAGCAAGGAGTTGCAATACAAGAGAAGACCCAACTACACCATCTTTTATCGAAGCCATATTTTTCTAGGACCCTAATTAAAAAGGCCGGTGACTTTTTCAAACACTTTTGCATATCAAGCTTTAGGATCATTCCAGGGGATTTTGAATGATAGACCGAGTGGATAGCTTCATGAACCATAATAATACCACCTTGGATGAGTTTCCCTTTAATAAAACCATTCTAGTTTTGTGAGATGAGAGCATTCATTAGTGGTTTAAGCCTGGAGGCCAACATCTTAGTTATAATCTTGTAAGCGGTGTTGCATAAACTGATTAGCCTAAAGTTGGAGACATCTTTTGAACTATGCACTTTTGGGGCAAGGGTAATGAAAGTGGTATTCCATTCTTTTAGAATATTTTTACTGATCTAGAACTAATTAACCACTTTGAAGAGATCCTGCTTGATGGTCTCCCATAACACTTGGAAGAAAGCAACAAGAAAACCATCCGGGCCCGGAGCTTTATCCCGTTTCATGTTGAAGACCGCTTTGTGAATTTCCTCCATAGAAAAAGGTTTGATCAGATTATTGTTCATCTCAAAAGACACTAGTGGTGGCATATGTTGGAGCATAGAGGCCATAGATTACTTCGAAGGAGGTGATAAACCTGGAGGAGGTTAGAATAGAAGGAGATGAGCTCATTGGAGATATTAGCTTCAGATGTTAATAGGGTACCCGCGGACGACATCAGCTCTCGGATCTTGTCTCTACTCTTATGCTTGGATGTAGTGATGTGGAAGAATTTAGTGTTGCGATCCCCCTGCTCAAGCCAAAGGGCTCAAGAGCATTGCCTCCAATAGGTCTCCTCTTCTTGAAGCATGTTGTGATAATCACTAAGGAGGGAGGTTTCTTTTTGGTGAAGGTGATCCAATCTCCCCTCAATCTCCATTTGAGCAGAGACTTTAGCCAAATCCTGAGATAGCTTCTGTTTGTGGAGCTTGATGTTGCCGAAGACCATAGACTTCCATATTTTGAGTTGTTTTTTAATTTCTTTGAGCTTGCTGGAAAATCTAAACATGTCAGTGCCCTCAATATTGATATTCCACCATTTGGCAACAAGAGGGTTCAGGTGATTATTCTCAAGCCAGGAAAGCTTGAACCTGAAGGGAGGATTCTTGGTATTCAGATTGTGATTTGCACTCAGCAGGAGAGGGTTGTGGTCAGAGGCAGCTCGAGGGAGGGATTTGAGGTAGAAGTCAGGAAAGAGAGAGATCCAGTCCAGAGAGCCTAGAGATCTATCCAATCTGCTTTGAATATGGTTCCTACCCAATCTGCGGTTTGACCACATAAAGGAGGAACCGTGAAGTTCCATGTCAAGAAGTGAATTCTCCCTGATGAAGTCAGCCAGAGCTTCCATGCTGGTGGTCATGGCAGGAACTCCTCCCTGTTTTTCCGAAGGAAAAAGGGGACAATTAAAATCCCCCATTATTAATATGGGGATTTTACCACAAGTGTTGATGAAGTTTGTGATATCTTTCCATAATTTCCCACATTGAGTCTCTAAGTTGGGGGTGTAAACATTGATGGAAATCCAAGTGGAGTCAGATCCAACCTCTTGGAAGAGCATGCATAGAAAGTTGGGATGCTTGAACAAACAATCCCCTTTGAAGCTTCTGGGATCCCATAGGGTACAAAGACCTCCCGAGTTCCCTGCTGAAGGTTGAGATTCAAAAGAAGCAGCCGGCCAAATTTTTAGGAGTCGATCATCTTTTTTTAGTTTAGTTTCCTACAACATTATGATATCAAGAGAGTTCTAGAATTTGATATCTTTGATGACTCTTTGCTTTTGAAGAGAGTTGAGCCCTCTTATATTCCAAGAGATGATCTTCATTTCTTTGATTTGGATTTTCTCCCCACCACCATGGGGATTGTGCTCTGTGTTCCTTGAGTGACATTAAGAGTAGCTTCTTGCTGGAGTTTGATATTGCTCGGAATCCTTCCCCTTACTTTTTCAGTGCCAATATCAGGTTTCTTGTTGCTACTTCTTGTAAAGTAGGGGGTTGAAACTATCATCAGAAGAATGGGCCGAGGGGGAGATGGCAGAGTCCAAGGGAGGGGGAAAGAGGGGGTCGGGTGGGAGATTCAAGGAAGGGGGTTCCAAGGAAAGGGGACCAGAAGTGGGAAGGGGGGATGGGGAGGGATAGAGGAGAAGACAGGGGTGGAGGGGGAGGAGGAAACAACCAAGGAGAGGTTAACCTCCTTAGAGGGGAGGGGGAGAGCGAGGGAGACAAAGGGATGATGAGGGACTAAAGGGCCGAGAGGGGGAACAACCATGGAAAAAGGATCGAGGAATTTTTATTTCTTCTTCTTCCAGGAGAGCAAAGGAATTAGAGGTGGGGATGATAGGGATCTCAACAGAGGACAATTTAGGAATAAATATTCTCTTAGTTTTTGGGGAAAGGTTTTGGGTTTTGGATTTGCTGAGGTTTGGAGGGGCAACTAGCGGCCCGATGGCCAATGCTTTTGCAGAAAGAGCATGCTTGAGGGATATATTCATAGTCAATAATATGTTTCTGTGTCCCCAAATCTAATATTAGCTCTATCTCTTTTGGGAGGGGACATCTTACATTAACATTAACAAAAAAATGAGAATGGATAAATCTAGTTTTATCTTTAGTATCTTGATCAATAGTAATTAAAGATCCCATGGAGAGGGCAATACCTTCAATAACCAATGGATTCCAGAACTCCATGGGGATCTCCGAGAGGTGAACCCATATTGGGGCTTGGGTCATGGATTTAGTGTGTGGGTTAAAACCTAGAGACCATCTCCGAGGTATAAGCCACGCCTCGCCAAAAATCAAGGGCCACCAAGAAGAACTCTCGCAAAATCCTCTTTAATGTTGAAGGAAAATAACATGAAGCCGTTGGGCATTGCTAGTATTTGAAGTGCTCCACATGGTTGCCATTTCAATTGTGCCCATTTTTTTATGTCTTCCAAAGGGGGTCTAGGACCCATCGGTTTACCCACCAAGGAAAGATCACGAGAAGTAGCAGTAGCCCCGTGATGTGAGAGGGAATGCACAATGAGAGGGACCCATTTGTGGTGAAGGAGAGAGATTTTCCAAACTTGGAGCGGAGGTAGAACACTCCATTATTTTATTCTAGACATCGGGTGAATTTGGAAAGGGGGCCCCGACATGAGGGATCCCTGAGCACCGAGGGATCCAAAGATTCGAGCTAACACCTGAGAAATAGCAGTGGTGGCAAGCGGTTTCAACAAAGAACCTAGGTTTTTTTAGCACCTCCGTTGGGGCTTCCGGCTCAATATGGTTCTATTTTATATAGATGGGAATAGTAAATAATTTTCATGGGCGTTAAGTTCTAAATTGATAAGAAGCGCATCCAAAATTTTAGACATTTCCTTATGGTCTACATTTATGGATTCAAATATGGTGAAGTACATGTTCGCTAAAATATTTAGTTGGCTATAAGACACCCACTTTAGTTTCATTTGGGGATGTGAAAAATGTAAGATGAAAACAAATATGAGTTAGCAGATACTATAAATTTTTGGTAATGTCTATGGTGAAAACAATATACTTTTGATCGATGATGTGAGATTCATGT
Source organism: Taxus wallichiana var. yunnanensis (assembly GCA_018340775.1). Taxonomy (NCBI): domain Eukaryota; kingdom Viridiplantae; phylum Streptophyta; class Pinopsida; order Cupressales; family Taxaceae; genus Taxus; species Taxus wallichiana. The sequence continues at coordinate 204,505,442 of CM031243.1, forward strand.
CATATAAAGTCAAAGAATAAATTACTCTCAAAATTGTTGGTGTGTGTGACATGCCTAGTCATCATCCACATCACCTGGTGAGTCATCTCACCTTGCAAGAGTCATAGGTCTTAGGAATTCAAATGAAAAGAGTCATATTTTGTCATAGAATCTATCATTATCATTTGCATCGATACATCATAGAGTCACATTCCTTATTTGTAATTTTAACTCCTCCTTTAGTGGCGTCATATGCATCAATTGCGTGGCCATATGTGTTAGTGGCGTCATAGGAGTTATTTCCTTATTTAGGCATGGGGGTTACATAACACCCCTATTTGTACTTCCTTTTTTGATCTATGAGAATGAGCAGACCTATTTTCTTATTTGCATATTCTTTCCATTGTTCGAATCTTGCTTATTGCGTTGGAGCTTGACATTACCATCGGAGTGCAACTTCATTGTGGTGCATTGTTTTTGACATCGGTTCTCGTGAATCCCTCTTTCATGGTATCAGAAATGGTTTCGGTAAAATGTGCACTCTTTGTTTATCAGTTGCTTATTACTTATGGTTTCTTCTTATTTCCTCGTGCAAGTTTTTTTTATTATTAATTTGGAATCATGTTAATCGCTTAACAATTTTCTCTTAGATTTTATGCATTTTTTGAGGGTATGTGCATGTGTGCAGGCTTCCAATTTTTTTACAACCAGATTTTGCTATTTTTGGTAAACATCTTGGTGGAAAAACACTTGATTAGAGGTAGGCCATTTTTGGCTTTATCAGATTAATAAATAAAAGTGAAATTTTTATAGGAAATCTATGTCCTTTTGGCCTATTTTCGACCTCTCCTGCTTGTTTGCATCTTATTTCCCTGCATTTTCTCCTTGCTTACTTTTGGATTGTTGTTGTTATCCTTGTTTGCATGTTATTCTATTGCATGTGGGGTTTTGTGCCTTCAGCCTACTCTAACTCAGTTGGATTGACCATTCTCGTTGCATTGGTATCGGTCTTACCTTACTGTGTTTTTCATTGGGCTCTGTCCTGTTTCCATTTGGCTCCCGAGCATGTTGTTCGAGCTTGCTTTGGGTTGTTTTGTTATGTGTGTATTGCTTAGTCTACATGCATGCCTTTTGCCTAGGTCATGCCTTACCTATGCTTGAAATTTGTTCTCTTGCTTAACTATTCTTTGGTCCATTCACGCCGTGCTAAATCCGCTGCCTCGGCCTTGCCTTTGCTGCCCTGGTTTGCTTTTTTTCTTGGCCATTTGGAGTCGTTATGCCCCTGTGTAGCTGGTTATCTTCTCCATGTGGGCTCTCATCCATGTCCCATGTCGTGAGCCTGCCCCTTCCTTTGACCTTGACCACCGTTCAAATCCCTTTCTCCCGCTTCTTTTCATGACGGATCTTATTAAAATGAGTTGCTTTTAAAATTCGTGATGTTTTAAATAATTAAGTGGGTCGGGTAAACTTTTTCAACGTGGGTTTAAAAAAGGGTGGCTTTTTAAAATAAAGTAAAGTTTTAATTAAAGTGAACTTTAATTTTATATAAAGTTCTTTAAAAACACTCTACGTAGCTTTTTTAATAAAAGGCCATTTTTTAAAAAAGGTACTTTTTTAATTAGTTAGATTAAAAATAATTTTAGATTTAATTAAACTATTTAAAGGTACCTTTCTCTAATTTAATTGGTTTTTAAGTAAAAATTTTAAAAACTAATTACTTTTTTAAGAGATTTATTATTTTAGGTATCTAATTTCTCTTAAGCTCTTAGATTAGTAGAAATTTAAAATAGTCAATTATCTAATGTTATTATTGATTTTGTCCCTTTATCTTCTAAAATTAAGTTAATTGGACGTTTCCAAAAGGTTGATTTCTTAGCATTATTGGCTATTTGTTTTCTCTAATCATGCACTGAAGTGTGTTGTAGCATTTCTAGCCTTTTTTAACCTTCTGGGAACCTTCACTACGTCCTAGAGGTCATCTAGACTCATTTTGAGTCGTCTTAAGCATTGTAATAACTCTTGTTATTGTTTATGGACTTGTGAGTGTGTGCGCCATAGTATTACAAAAAGGGATTCTTTCGCACGACGTGAGATCCATTTCTCACAAGGCCTTCTCTTCCCCTTCTTGTTTTCCCTTGTTCTTGTGCTTACTTACGGTGTCGAAATATTACGCCCAATGAACCTTGATTGTTGTCTCCACTCTTGTGCATTATTACGTTGATTGCAAGGTGAGTGACAGACTGGTTCTTGATGCATGTCACATCTGATTGTAATCAATGCACTAAACTATAAAGTTCCACAAAAAGGGGGTTAAACTATATTCTTTGGAGGCTCCTCTCATCATGGACATTGAATTTCATCGCTCCGTTGTTTAACTAGGACCAAGAAACTACCTACAATGGAAGAATGGAATACTTGATCATTGCATTATGTACAACTTGTTACCACATCTTCTTGGGATGGCACCTAAACCTATTGACCACATTCATCACCAAAATTGGTTGAAAGAGAAAGACATGGCATATGGGCTTCTTTGTCTTACGATACTGGAGAACCTTCAATGTCGAATAGAGTTCATAGAGTTTGTGCACCAAGCTTGGAATTTCATTTGAAATTTTCATGGAGACCTTGATCCTCCTTCATCTATTTATGGATCTGACGATGATCTTACATCCATGGAGGAAAAATATTTCACTGATAATTTTTCATGCAAAGGGCCACCAACACATATTTCTTCATGTGATGACAGTTCCACTGACACAGAATCACTTGGTTCTACTTCTGATGATGAGGATTGTGCACCCAATTTTGATGTCAAGAGTACTACAGAGGACTCTTCTCCTCCTTCTCTCACTATTCCAGAGAGTGTTGACACATCCCACATCTCATCAGATATTGAGTAGTCTCCTATACAGCCTCATATAGTCATCACACCCACCTCTTTTCCACCTTCAATGTTTGAGGCCCCTTTCACTCCTCCACCTTCATTGGATGAGTCATACCTATCTGACATCGCTCTTATGTTTTTGAGCCCCCTCATTGGGATGAGTATATGCCTGACCTTAGTCATCTTTTCACAGAGTACACTTGTGGTGTACTACAATTTCCTCATCCATCTATAGGTATTTCAGAGGAGTTCATCATCTCCATTATTGGGAGTGCCCCTTTTGGGACTCTTACCACTTCCACTTCCAGAGACGTTCATTGATCCAACCTTACTTATGGATCCATTTTCTATTATGCGGGATGTTTTGTTGCTTTCACATTAGTTAGATATCTAGGTGTTCACCCTTCATACTCTAACATTTTTACACTCGTGACATTACCTTTGGTTCCATCGCACTCCCTTGCTAGACATATGTCACACTTTTGTGAACCAAACTTAGAGTTCTTCGTGTTCTTACCTTTGATTTCCTTCATGGAGTGGGAGACTTCCACCATATCATTTTTTTCCTTCCTAAGGGAAGGCACACGATTTGGTGCGGGTTGCTCTTCTTGATCCAGGAGGTAGAGGATCTCGTGATTGATGTTCTTTTGGGAGAATTCTTAGAGTTGTAGATTTTAGATCTGTCCATGAAATCTTCTGCATCCCTCTCATCTCCCTCTTCTCCTCCTCTTTTTCCTTTCAGAAGATGTTGTTTGTATATGGGCACCTTATCAAAACTTTAGTTATCGGGCCCTATTAACACATATTTCTTAGTTGTCTAGGGGAGTCTTGTTTTCTATTTTAGCTTACCATTACCTCTTCCCCAGATTCGATGAAGGGGGGGTGTTGGTGTGTGTGACATCCCTAGTCATCGTCCACATCACCTGGTGAGTCATCTCACCTTGCGAGAGTCATAGGTCTTAGGAAGTCAAATGAAAAGTGTCAGATTCTATCATAGAATCTTTCATTGTCATTTGCGTTAGTGTGTCATAGGAGTTACATTCCTTATTTGGAGTTTTAACTCCTCCTTTAGTGGTGTCATATGCATTAGTCAAGTCATATACATCAGTGGTGTCATAGGATTTCTTTCCTTGTTTAGGCATGGGGGTTACACAACACCCCTATTTATACTTCCTTTTCAATATATGAGAATGAACAGACTTTTTTTGTTATTTGCATATTCTTTCCATTGTTCGAATCTTGCTTATTGTGTTGGAGCTTGACGTTACCATCGGAGTGCAAACTTCATTGTTGTGCATTGTTTTCGACATCAATTCTCACAAATCCCTCTTTCAAAAACCCTAACATGTTGGAGATTTGATGGAAAATATAAGTTTGATTCATTAATTTACACTGAATTATGTACATGGATGAAAAATGCAGGAAAACAAAAGAATATGTGTAGATCACTAAAAAAATTTTTAACAGATTATTGGTGTTTGTATTATATTTTTTGCTATCAAATCCAACAATGTATTATGCATTTATATGGAATAGAATAAATACCTTAAATTTCTTAAATATTAGTAGTGCAAAATCATTTTATGATTCATTTTTTACAAAAAAAAGGTTATGTCTGAGGGAGAGGAGACAATTGTGGATCATGGAACAATAATGGTGAGGTTAGATGTAAAGTCAAGGACTAGTACATGTCAATTTTTCACTTAAAATTTGAATAAAAAAGTAGCCAATAAAATGAGTCACATCAAATCACATCAAAAATCTTAGCACCATTTGGAGAAATTTTAATGCATATTACAATTGTAAAAATACAATGCTTATAGATGACACTTTAGAGAAAAACAAGTTCAATGATGTGGGGAACTATGTAATTGCTAACACATTTAACATACAATCTAAATCGTTAGACAACTACTAGATAGATGAGTTGTGGCCTATGTTGTAACTATTGAAGGATGTGGAAGATGTCTCTCGATGTCATTAAATCAAAAACCCAATTATAATTATGTAATTTGTCCCTAAATTTATTTGAGAACACCTTTCTGTATAATGTGTGTGACTATCTTTAGTAATGTTATTTTGTATAATGTGAGTTCTTGTTTTTAGTAGTGCTATAATATGATAAAGGATATAAATGTATTTATATCAATAGATACGTTATTATATGAAAATCGTTAAATCATATTGTTATTTATGGTGAATTTTAATTTGAATAATGTTAACAAGTTTTAAATATCTTATTTTAATTTGTTAAATCCATATAATCATCTCAACTTCATAATGTCCACAACACAACTTATTCACATCGGTTCATATAAACAAAAATTAGAATCCCCATCACTCTATTCAGAATACGAAACATTAGATCTTAGCGTCGATAGTATTTTTGAGCTTATCTAAAATAGCCTCGGTGGTGGTTAGGAATTTAATGAATTGACACACTTTAAACCACCTAAAAAAATAATGTGTTCATACGTATCATGCAAAAAATATCAATTTTTGATGATTTATTTTGTTAATTTGGGAGCCCATATTAGGGAATAGTGTTACAATAAAATTTAAAAAATTCTTTAAATGTTTTACTATAATTCTACCTTTATTAAATGAATTTTTATTTATTTCATATCTATATTTAAATACAAAACTATATTTAGGATGGTTTTACAGTTAATTTCAATTATTTTCATGTCCATATTTAAAATTGAAAATGTATATGGATTGGTTTTACAATTAATTTGATATCTATATTTAAATATGAAAATATATCTGGAATGGTTTTATAATTAATTGCATTCTCCTAGTCCTGGGTTGTCATTCTCATCTAGTTTCTTCAAAATATCTTAAGTAATTCTTTGGTTACCCTAAGATTGAATCACATACTAAATAAACCTAGAAGTGTCTCAAGTTTCTTGAATTTCACTAGCCTATCGACCGCTAGGCCACAAGGATTTCTTAATTATTGAAATCTACATAGTTTAATCTTACAGACATTTTAAAACTGATAAGAACATTATTCCAAAGCAAAAATAAAGCCTAAAAGCTGTTATCACGTATAAACAGAAATATGTCACATTTATTGTCTTACAAACCAATGTTGGATACCCTAAAATATAATGGGTTCTAATTAATTTTTATATTCCAATATTTTTCTTTTTGGATTCCAATATGTGTGATTCGCGTGCAATAAATTGTAATATATTTCATTTTGGATTCTAATATATGTGATTTTGGATTCCAATAAATTTGATTTTGGATTATAATATGTGTGATTTTGGAGTACACATAATTCTAATATTTAACATTTTAGAATCTAAAAATAGTAATATTGGATTCCAATATTGCCTATATTTTTAGTTGTTTGACTGGAATAAGTAGAGATTTAATGAAATAAGCATTATAATATATATATATATATATATATATATGATGATGATGATGATGATGATTATTTTGATGATGATGATGATGGTTGTTGAGATTTTATGAATGATGATTTACTTATCGTTTTCCTTTCTTTCTCATGCATTTATGTAGTAATACTCATGGTACTTAGGAATAACGATAATGATGATTAGGCAAGAAAGATGATTAAATTAGAGATAAATCCAAGCAAGCTCAAATACCTAAATGAGGATGCACAAGATTGCAGAAATCCACTTTAAGGAAATCCATAGTGAATTGGATTCAAAAGAGGTGGAATCAAGACCGTGACACACCAACGATAGGAAATGTCATGGCACGTAGTCTTTTATTTCAACGCAATTACTATGCACATTGACATCTCATTCATACAAATCAGAATGCTCTCTGAATCACACATAACTACGGGTCCCTTATTTGTCTTTGGCTTGTAAAGATGGTAGCATGAATGTCCATAATTTCCAATATTAAATCATACATTCAAGTGTAAATCATTACAAATATCATATCATGAGATTATAATAGTAACACATGCAATAAGGAAACATAACAGATCCGATAAACAAAAATATTAATTACACCATGTAATCACCATATTCAAACACATTGAGTATTATAATCCATCTATAATGATCCATTCATAACAAGAGTATTACATACTAGAAGTTGAATACATAACAATCAATACCACAAAGTCATGCGTGCTAGTGCATCAAAGCAACATAACACTATTACATCACGAGGTGTCTTTAGAATGAAGTATAAAAAGTATATATATCACTATGGGGACTTTCAATTTGCCTAATATGCATTCTCAAATTAGAGTGCATGCTCAAAATATCCATGCATACATAAAAATATCCATAAAGCATGCATGTTATTCTATCAATCCTAATAATAGATTAATCCTATAAATACACTTCTTCTTTAATCCTATTATTATTTTAATCAATGCATTACCTTTCATCTTTGCTTTGCATTTTATTTATCCCAAAAATAGATATTCCTTGGCCACAAAGTAATCCTACTTTTAACCTTTGCATGATGCACATTCCAACCCTTGTTTTCTATTTTTATCTTGTAACAATAAAATCGACTAAGTCCTCGGGTTCTATTTTCTTGGGAGCACACCAATTCAATGGAACTCGCATGTATACACATACCCAACCTATTTTCCTCAATTTTCTATGCACTCTTCATTATTATTCACTTTACTAGTCTAACATTAACCCTCACTTAATACATTTTTGCCCCAACAATGGGGTTTCTCAACTTTTCTCTCCATAATACAATCAATAAAGAATGAAAAGATTAAGGAATAAATATAAAAAGATTGAAATAGTGGAAGAATTATCAGTGTGTGTGTTTTCTCTAATCCTCAACTAGAAACAAAAGCTTAGGGTACTCTTTGTTAATTGTGCTCTCCATCTTATTCCATTCATTCAGTCCCTTTTTCATTGTTTCTGGGACCTGTCCCAACTATCTCTTCCATCTCTTGTGGAGTCATATCTTCCCCTTTGTGTTTGAGATCCCTTGTCACTAAAACCAATCCTTGGATCATTCCATCCATAAATTCCATCCTTTTCACTACCACTAACATAAACTCCTTTATTCTTTTGGTCATGTGGCTCCCCCACTACTTTAAGCACGTTTCTCTTCTTCACAATCACCGTTATTTTCTCTTCTCTACCAAGTGCCTCATCCTTATTTATTGTGAGAACTTCATTTTATTCTTGGATTATGTATGCCTTAAGGATATGTTATATATCTTGGAATTTTTTTAGTTCCCAACCTACCTTCTTTAGTTCATCCTTCAACATTTGTAGCATGGTGTCGTACTCCAAAATCATGTGCATTATAATTCTCTTATTCTTCTCCTTTTCTAATGTAATGTTTTCTTGAGTCCCCCCTTTTAACATTGGCTTCTCCTTAAGTAGTAGGTGAACAAAATATTGCAGTAGGTGAACAAAATATTGTAGAAAATGTAAGGATGATGGGTATGTCTTCTATTTTTTCTCATAAATTTTTTAACGTTCCTTTAAAACTTCACTTCCAATATCTGCATTAAACTCTAAAATAGCCTTCTTCCACATCTCATCCTTTTCATGGACTTCAGTCAATTATTGGATTTCCTTTTCCTTATTCTTATTATCTTCCAACAAATTCTTGGGTGTAGTTTCCTTATCCAAATTTCTCTCTGTGCCACCTTTGCCTCCTCTTTTTGTCGAGGAATTACTTGTCTTCTCTTATGTAAACGTTGTGGGATTTACCGTTATGTGGGTCATTTGAGGAACCTTCTTAATTCTTTACCTTATGCATGCTTCCTCACTGATGTCAAACTATAGTTCATCCATGTGTGTTTGTATCATCCATCTCATCATTTTCCTTGAACACATATTTTTTCCTTGGGATATATCATCTACCACCCATATAATTGGTCATTATCGAGTGTAATCTAGAACCTCACATGGATGATTTTAGTTTGGTCATTCACATACCCAAGGTCTTGAAATTTCAAAACTTCTTCTCCATTTTTCTATTATACCGCCTACCATTGAGAATATAAGGTTATGTTGGTGTCCATTTTGATCCTCTGTTATTTTCCCATCTTTCCCCATTGGTTTGCATGCTCTAAAACATTTTTCTTCAAACTTGGTGGTTTGAAAACTTTGTTCTCTAGATTGAATGCTTTCAAAGTCTCATAAACTTATTATTTTGCCACATTTTGAAGGAAAAATACATGTGTGCCTTACTTTGTGCCCTAAATTTCCAAATCCACGGGCCTCTGTCATTTTTTCCATTTTCATGACCTGTGGAGCTCATGTTTGTTTGTTTTTTGCATTTTTCCCTCAAAAATCCTTTTCCATGGTCGAAAATTGCTTTAAAACACATTCCTTTTGTTTTTGACCAAAAAAATCCTTCACCCACGAAGAAAAAATCAAATTCAAGAATCTCTGGTACTTTCTACATTTTTTTTACGGTCATACGGGTGTCATTTGCCTGTCAAAATTAAGCTCAAGATATCCCTCACACGTGGCCACTTCTGGTTGGATGAGATTCAACGGGTTTTTTCAAAAAAATTTGTGTTTTTTATTTTTGGAAAAATTTACAAACATTCCCCGCAGCTCCGTAGGTCCCAGAGGAGGATATGTGTCTCATTTTCATGTGAAGGTGAAGTGGGAGGTTGGCGAAAGACTTAGGAAATTTTTTCCTTTTTGGTGAAAGGAAAAAAAAAAGGTGTGGAAAGGGCCATGGGTCCGCAACGGTGCAAAAGGAGACATGTGGTAGGCACAGAGGAGAGTACGGGCTCCTTGGGGAAAGGGGAAATTTCTCCCTTTTGCAAAAAGACTTAGAAGAAAAGTTTGAAGCCGCGGATCTGCAATGGAGCAGGGGGTGGACACGTGGCAGCGTGGTGGGCATAGAAGGAAGTGCAGGCCAGTGGGGGAAAAGAGGAAATTATTCCCTTTTTGTAAAAGGACTTAGAACAAAGAATTAAGTCATGGGTCCGAATGAAGCCACAAGGAGACACGTGGTGGGTAGAGTAGGTTGACGGCCGATTTGAGTCAAAAGGGAATTTTTCCCCTTTTTGTAAAACACTTAGAATGAAAATTTGAGGCATGGCTCTTTGACAAATCAAAAGGAGACACATGGTAGGGAGAAATCGGAGGTGCAGGCTCACAGAAAAAAAATGGGAAATTTTCCCTTGGTGAAAAAAGGGGCTTAAATATGAAATAAGCCCGTAAAATTTTAGTGATAGAGAGCATGACATGTGTCAAGGATAGAGGCGAAGGTGCGGGCCCGTGGGGAAAAAAGTGAATATTTTCCAAATTCCAAAAAAGGGTCAAAATGCACAGAATTGAGCCATGATCCCAATGGGACTGACCATATGCCACGTTTCATCACCAAATTTCAAGGGTGGAGGGGTGGAGGAAAAAGTCAAATTTTTCCATTTTTCCAAAAATGTTAAAAATTCAAAAAATGAGCCCGAATTCGTTCCCAATCATATTTTGACACGTGGAGGGCCTAGATTGAAGGAGAAAGAGTAGATCAAGGGTAACTATGCATTTTCATTTTCATTTTTGGCCACCATTTTTTCTCCAGGAAGTGTGGAAATGTGAATTTTGCATAATTTTTCATCAATTTTTGGTGAATTTATGTCCTTTGTGACCGCAAAGATCAATGCAAGTGGTTTTAGGGATTAATTTGCAGATTTAAAGTGTCTTTGAAATAAATTTTTACTCAGCCCGTGCAAAACGTGAAATATCAAATTATAAAGTTATAGAATAAAATATTTGGAATGATAAGGATGAAATGATGAAATGAAAGAGGTCTCGCATGCTTAGAGAATGAAAAACCTACCTCCACAATGGATAATGATGAAGGATTTGTAATGATTCACCATTTTTGAAACACCTAGGAACTTTGGTTGCACATTTTTTAAATGTCCCTATCTGCGAATCATGTTGGAATTTTGTAACAAAATTGATGCTAGGCATATTATTTTCTTGGGAAAGAAGTATCATATGTAATTGAAAGTTATATAATGCATGTTTTGAGACATACAAAAGGTCAGAAAAACTTAGAATTTCACGGGAAAATCTGGGAAGAAGCCCATTCTCTGAGAAACCACTTGAGAACCATTTCTAATTCCTTTTGCATCAGATTTATATCATGTTGAGTTGGTTTTAGTTGTAAATCCATCAACAAGCTCTGAGATTGTTCTTATAACATTCCCTACTTGATAGATTTGATCATTTCTAGATTATTTTGTGTTGTCTCTTGGCAAAATTTACATGCACTTATGTTCCAGAATGTTTTTAATTTGTGTTTCTTTCTCCTGTTGCAGTCTTGTGTTTGAAAACTCTTTTGATCATACATGGTCTCATTTATTTTTGATAGGTTAGTGGCATCTGTAATCTCACATTCAAAAGAGATTTCATCGATAGAGAGATAAATAGATTTAAAATCACTTTCCTTTATTTGAATTTAGAGATTATTGTAAACCTTTGGGTACACCTTAGGTCATGATAAAATAAATATTTCTAGATGCTTTTTTGGTTCATCTCGCTTTAATATTTTGTGGCGGGTTATCAAAGATTGTGTGGAAGACTATAGATCGGGCCTCCATTTGGTGCACATATCCTAGTTGAAGGAGTATCTCAACCCTTTTTGAAGCATTCTCCGTTATATGGGTCTTTTAAATTTCTTGCAAAGGTCCTCAAATAATTTGGAAAATTTTAGTTAGTCTTGTCTAAAATATCCCACCAAAATTCATTCAGAATAACTAATATCATTTATTAGTGATAGCTCTGTTCAATTTGAATAATGGAAAATTGATCATGTTTTCCCAAGGCCATCTCCATACAATATGCACAAAGTATAAGGATATCTCCACCTCCTTCACAAAACAGAGGCTGCAATATAGGTTCTCTTACCTTGTTTGAAAGGCACAACCTAAAATAGTGAGGATTAGATCAAAATCCTTTCAAGGTGCTACCCACTTCTCAGTAAAGTCTAAGTGCTAACAAGACAGATAAATTTCTTCCCATTCTACAAAACGACATATAAATCATTTATCTTCCTCCGAGTGTCTTGTAAAATCCATGATGATACTCAATTTGTGAAGGAGATTAAATGCGGGTACTAATAGGTTCTACGCCTAGAATCATGCCATGTCCTTTTCATCCAACATGCCTAAATGCTCACCTCATGGCTCCCTACAATCTTCTCCTTTTCTTCATCAACTCCAGTTGGGCATTCTTCTTCTCACTCAATGATAAATTATGTGTCACATTTGGATTCTTCTTCTCTATGCTTCTCTTCACCTTCCACATTGACCACCGATGATGAACCTATGTTGTGTGATGCTTTATCTGAAAAATTCTCTTCCTCACTATCCATTTGTGTTAAAAGCTCATGCCTTCTCTTCATTTTCTTCTGTGGGCTTGGATTCATCGAGTATTTTTGGTAACCTCGTCACTACCTTAGAGGTTCTTCCGCCAATGCTCAGTGATTTAGGATTTCTCCTCAACCTTCTCACGTAACCTTATTCAATAACACTTCCCTCTTCCTATTCTATCTCCTTGGCCTCTGGTCAATTCTCTCCTCTTCTCATTCCTTCCTTGGAGGATTATTTACGTACAAACTCTTGGTACTTGTAGTTAGTTGTCTACTAGTTCCATGATTGAGTGCGCCACTGTCTTCCATCTCCTCATATTCATCCTTAATTTTTTCTTCATCCTATGTCATTGGAGGGTGGGATCACGTTCATTCCTTTTCCCGATTGTATGTTTCCCCTTAGACAGATCTCGGGAGATTAAATTCATCTTCAATATATTTTCAATTCACCAACCTTGGATTAAGTAATATGTATACCTTAGTGGCATCTACCTTCTCAAATTCCAAATTCATATAATTTATGATGATATCATATGATATCATAGTATTAATATAGGACTTACTATGATATACGTAAGTATTGCGTAGTGTGTGGTATTCACGAGAAAACCTTGTATGTGTCTAACCTAAATTTCTATACATCTGAAAATCTATTCAAAAAGGCATAGAAATAACACAATGTAAAGGCATACAACAACTTGCACCATGGGATACAATTATCAATCTTCATGTAAAATCTCCCATTGTAGTATTGCTAGTAAACTGTGTGTTCTCACTTGCCCAAAAAGTGTGTATTTTGGCTATAAAAATTCAAATTTTTTGAGTAAGTTATTCTTTTTTTGCAATTAGCTTAGTATTTTTCTTCAAATATTTCATTGTTAAGCTTGATATTGCAGGTATTTGAGGTATTTGTTTCCCTTATGTCCCAAGTGTTTTCGGGACCTTAGTTCCCAATTTCCCATCTTATCTGTAGTGGTCTAGCCTATTTTAGTCTACAAAGATTTCAACTCTCCGGGTCCCTTGTGGTGCTTGTGCATCCCGACCATCGGTTCCCTACATTACCGCAATGCCCACAAGCCTTGTTGATCCACATCATTGATTACAAAATTTCCTAAGTCCTTTGTTATGCAGATGTTTCGACTCGGTGATGAACATGTGTCCCAATGTCCCTCAGACCATTTGTGCTAGTTTTGTTTGAATTGTCCAATGCTAGTGCCTTGCGGAGCTTTCATATTTCCTCATCCCATGTGTCCTAAGTGCATCCCACCTCTGTTTCCCCACAGACCCACTTTCTCGTCACTTCACCCATCTGCGATTATTTTGGTATTTTGCATCCCAAATGTCCCATGTAAGATTTCACCTCTGTGCTAATTTTTTGTACCATATCCACACTATATGGAAAATCAGTCTATCTATAATATTTTCAAATGTCTCAAGCCATTAAATTCCCTCATTAATTACTTCTTTTTGACCTTATTTTAATGGGGTTATATAAATAAATGGGTTATTCATTTTTTCACCATCACAGTCATAACCAAAGCTTTACGCATCCCGTTCTAAGATGTTTTAGTAGTAGTGCGGTCAACCCCAACCTGTTTTAAATTTTTTGAAGTGTTTTCTAATTCGATAAGGTCACCATTCGTTCAATAGTCAAGGGAATAATTTATGGTCCTCTATGTGTTTTCTCGAGGTCACTAAAATCTCGTGCCATACCATATTTTTCCTCTTAAAGTGAGTATCCTCTCTTCTATTATTTCTTGGCTCTATGTTTCCATCATGAAGGTTAACTATAAATTTCACGAGCATATTTCATCTCTTTATACCTTTGTACCTAATACAGGAGATACAAATGTGCAACACTTGGATTCAATGATTTTTGGGCACTAATCAATGATGTGAATCCTCACCTATGGATATACACATCAAATATTGCGGGATAGAACATGCATGAGGTTTCTCTATCCCGATTCAATATGTGGACACAATTTTAGTGTGTGCTTCAAATTTTGACCCTAATACAAGAGAAATAACACACTCTCGTGGTCAGCAATTGCCAAATTGGACGTGGGATGTATAAATTCTGCCCTTGGAATCCCATTATTTGAATATGTTAATGTATTATCCATGGCACAAGATCAACACTTATTTGACCAAGAACCTAATAAATATAAGTACATGGTGGCCAAATCATGGTTCAAGGCCCCAAAGAAGGGATCTTCTAGATTTCTCAAGATCATGTACCGAAGTGATTTTAAAGAAGAACTCTCTGACATCATCATTATCCTATCTAGGATAATGGGGCTCCCTGCAAGTAATGAATTTCATTTTTTCATGTGTTCTTTCATCAATATCATATGTGAGGTAAAATAAAATTTGGACTAGGAAAATTGTTTGTACCAACCTAACTAAACAAGATTGGCTAATGTGCATGTAACTCATACCTTCTACATGACCTATTATCTAATGTGCATTATTCAAGTTTATAGGGAATGGTTGGGTCTTTCCATATGATACCAAGAAATATGCTCCAAGATATGAGTACTATTCAAAATTGACTATAAAGAACAATGATCATCATTATAGGAGGGTTAACAATGCCTTCATAATGTACATAGTAAGGTTTTTAGAAGGAGGCACAACCAAAAGATTTTTGAGGAATCTTAGAAGTTTATATCCACATATGGAGGTTATTAAATTCAATTCAAAAACTTCTCCTACATCTGGTTGACATGATTTCAATATTCTCCCTACAAGTTCCCAATGTTCTGTGTAGTGAGAAGATTTCCTAGCAGAGATATGTAGGTAGGCTTATAAGTTACATAGAACTTTCAAAGACAAGAAGATATGATGCATACAATTCCCTATCACTCTAGGTAATTATAATTGTAGGAATTCCCTAGATGCTTAGAATGTTGAGAGAATAATAATTTCTTTCAATTTCCATTTCTTTTAGAAAAGGTCATGTTTTGATATAAGGTGTTTCATTGACAATAGTGTAAGGATGTCTTTCCATCACCTTCTTAATGTTTAAGACTACTTTGGATAGATTTCTCGAGACAATTTTGAAGTAAGGAGAAGATACTATGGTCCTCTTTCTTTACAACAAATCAAATATTGTAGCATCTATAAGGTACTTGATGAACTGCATGATTATGATGAAGAGCTAAAATATCTTGAGTTTGACAAAACTATCAGGCATACTTTCCTTGAAACTATTGACTCGATACAAGAAGGAAAATGAAAATTACAAGAGATCACATCCCCAGTCTTAGTCGGGACTAAGGTTTTGTTTGATAATAAAATGAGAGGCTACAAAATCAACAGATTGACATCCCCTTCTTAGGAATCATCTTCATCTCAAAGAGAGGCCTCTACTCCCACACCTAAGATACCATCTCGAGTGCTCCTTCCCCTCTGGAACTTCAACCTTGGTGTATACAAAAAGAGGAAGGTTGAAATGATGGAAAAATTTAAAGAATTAGTTTAAGAGTAAGGTAAGTAATTACCTTCTCCAAAGAAATATGAAGCACTACCAGATATTGAGAAAATTTTTGATCTTTGTGGAGATGAAGAAGAAGAAACGGAGAATATAAAGAAAGAAACCTCGAATGAGGAAACATAGAAAAATAAGAAGAAGAAGATAAGAAAATGGATCACACTTCAAAAGTTGATACACTGATTGTCTTGGAATCATTATTTAAAGAAACTCTGGTCAAGGAAGCATTTGTTTCAATATTATAATCTATGTTATATAATTATCACGCATAGACCTTAGGGTAAATGATCACTCTAGCATTTGGGCCTATTGTTCCTCCTTCTAGTACTTATTTTTCTTAGGTTCAACCATTTTGTATATAGTAAGAAAAGGAAGGATTCATCTAATATTGTTGCTCCCAAATTTAATGAAGTGGTTAATCTCCTATAAACAATGCCAAATCCACCTACCAAGAAAGAAAGAAATACTTCTATATTTGTGTCCGATTCTCAAGGCCAACAATTTTTGGAGAGTGCTAAGACTAAAATGGGTAAAGATGAGAAATATTTGGTTTTGGGTGATTTGGAATTGACTAGGATCCCTTTGGTAGAGTCTACCCCTAAGAGTGAAGTGCATAACTTAAAATAAATAATTTCGAGGGTGATTGAGAGAGTGGAAAAGGGGAAACAGTCTCAAGAATACCTTGGGAACATATAAAAACCCTCTCTAATTTTATCACATCTTTTTTAGAAATTCATAAGGTGATTGATCCAACTACTTTGAATGCAATGCCTCCTTCTACTTTCCTCACCAATGAAAAAGTCCAGGTTATTAAGGACATCCATAAGTATGTTGCCTATGGAAAAGATATGGAAGCTATGGTGGAGGAAATTTTAGTCAATTGGATCGAATTTATTGAGGAATCCTATAACGCTTATGATCAAATCACATTTATACAGTTGAATTTTACTACAACACTTAGTAGTCTGATGAGGGAATTGAAAATATGGAGTGAATGTATTCAATACATCGACTCATGAGTGAAAAAAATATGTAAGTTCTCTTAGCTAACAATATGTTTGATGATTTGAAGAATAATTTGACTAAGAAATGGGTATTCAACATTGATTGGAAGATGAAATTTCTTGATGAAGAAATTGATGAACTAAGAAACATGTTGCGTAAAAAGGGAGAATATTTTCAGGATGTATTATATCTAAATTCCAAATTCTTTATTGCCATCTTCATAAAGAAAATTATGAGGAGAAATAAATTGTCCAAGAAATCAAGGAAAAATTCAAAACATTTGTCAAGAAGGATCTATTCAAATCAGACACTATTTCAAATGAAAAATAGAAGAGATTTGTGCTCGCAAACTTAAATTAAAGAGGCAAATAAATTATTTTTGGACAATGTAGAGTTTGGAAAGGACATGGAAGACTGTTTGGGAAGTGTGATTGACGGAACTTCCAACACCACTATTCCTCGGGGTATGGAGATAGTAGGAGTACTAGTGAAGTTCAGAAATCAAATACTGAAAGTGAAGACTTTAGTAACAACCTCTTCAAGTGCTGCAATGACTATCTCTTAGGATTTTCTTTTAATTAATGTATTTCTATTAACTTTGCCACTTTTTTGTAGTCATGTAAGATCTAAGTAGGGAGAACTTAATAGTATAAACATTTGATTAAATATTTGATTAAGAGAAAGAAAAATTAAAAGAATCATTTGTAAATTCCCTAGGGGATATTTAAAGATCTCTCCATGTCATTCGTCGGGGTTGGATTTTGATGTTTTGATGTAGAGAAAATGAATTTTGCAATCAATATAGAAGAAGTTATTTTCTAATATTTTCTTGTGTTCTATCTATCTCTTCTTTCTATCAGATTCACGTGGATTATATATATTTGAATAAGAAAATTTGTGTTCTCTCAATTGATGTTATCATTATAACTTTGTGTCTATTTCATAGATATCTTGTATTCGTATGTGTATTATTTAGGCTTTGTTTTTCATGCATGCATAAGTAAGATATCGTTCTAAGATCTATATATCTAAAAGTGTTGCCTTCATCACTTTATAAATAGTTAATTATTTCGCATCCTTTTTGTTCTAAATTGAGAATCTTATGAGATGGAAACATTTAAGGCATCAAAATCCTTATTAAAAAATTGATAGTTTGTAAATTTGTAGATAAGTATATTTTCTTGTTTGTTTATGTGTTCAATAAGGGAAAATCTCCCATAAAGAGGAGGGGCTTATTGTCCCCAGTGATACTTTTTTCAAGTCAAATTTTACAACCAACAATTTTTGGTTCCCACCATGGGGTACGTCTAGTGTTGCCCATGAAACAATTTTAAAATCAACAGAAAAAAACATGTTAATAGATAATATATATCCACGAGGCCGAGAGCATGAGGTATTAAAGATACAAATTCTTAGTTACTATACAACAAGATTTCGTTCTAACTCCGTAAAGAAAGAATAGAGGAAAAATATCCATAATCCCTTCTCTTATTAAGGATATAGTTGTAGAAAATGTTGATAATTAAACACAATCAAGTGCCTAACATCCAATATTTGGCATTAGCTAGAGTTTCAGTCCCATTACAAACTATTTTTACTTAAATGAAAACACCTCTACCTTAGGGACAATGGGTTGGGCCTTTGGATCTTTCTCAACCATTACATGATCTCCCAAAAGGGAATAGAAAGAATTTCCCCAAATTTAGAGGAGATGGGAAGGTGAAATTGGATGGACACATTATTGCATTCATCGTGGCTTGTGGAATTCTTAGAGTCAAGCATGAAGATGTCTCTATCAGGATCTTCATAGAGACTCTCAAGGACAATGTTGTAGAATGGTTCTATCATCTCCGGCTAGTGCTATCACTGACTAGGATACCATGAGCACTCAATTTGAAATTTTTCCAAACCTACTAAGGACATACATGATATTCTTTCCCGATCTCTCGAGATAAATAAAGAACCATATGATCCCATGTGATAGTTTTTGGTAATATTTAACAAACTGGTGAATAAAATTTCAGCAACCACTCATCTTGTGGACCAGATTCATAAATGTTTCTTCTTGAATGCACAATTTCCAGAGGTGAGATACATGTTGAAAAGGGATAATCTTACTACTTTGGATGTTGATCAATGTTTGACCATAAGTGTCAAAGATAATCTAATAATGTATTAGAAGTTTAAACAGGCACCCCAAAGCTAAGGCTTCTTCTTTAGGAACTAATTCTAACCAACTAGTACAAAAATTTGTAAATGACATCATAGCAATCAAGAATTAATTGGCTCAAAGGGATCCTTAAAAATATATCCCAACAAGGAATTTTCAACCTTGAAATCATTTGCCTCCTACCCAACTTAAACCGGCAATTTAAGATCCTCCCCTTAAGATCCTAGGCAATGCAATATGTGAGGTTTAGGAACCTGAAGATGAAGTTGAGGCTGAAGAGTGTGAGGAGCCTGAGGAAGAAGAAAATGAAGTGATAGAAGAAGATAGTGATTCTCAAGTTAATTTCCTTACCACCAAAGGGTTTGATGATGATGAAAATAATTATGATGAAGTAGTCATGGATATGAATAGTAAATCATATGTTGTTGTGAATAGAGAGTAGATGAACAAAAATAAGGAGGTGATCCAGCCTACAAAGAAATTGAAATACGTTTCGGTCACTATTACATTTGTTGCAAAATGAGGATCTCCTATCCCCACCACTTCCACTCAAGGTAAGTAACAATTCCACCTCTTTGTATTCTACTCCTAAATATAATATATCTTCAACCCCGTGTCCAAAATAACCTCAAATGCCAAAAATGATAAGCCTAAGGATTCCACCTCTTCTAGTGTAGATGCCCCATCTACCTCGAGATATTTTTGACATAATTGATCATATCAAGAAAACAAAGATCCAAATTTATGAAGTTGAGTTATATCAAACTCACCCTGATGCCTTTTCCCAGGTAGTCAAGTTTGTCAAATCAAAAATAACTCATCATCCAAATTACTATTACCTACTCCCACTTCTTTACCTTATAAAAATTTGATGGCCACAACACCTTATACAACTAAAAATATTTATCCATTTTATGTCACACTGCTTATAGCTGGCCATAGGCTTAGTAATTGTGTTATTGATTCAGAGCATCAAAAATGTGATGCTTGTTAAGTTGCTCAAGATTTATGCTTGAATTTGACATGTACATTTGGATCATGTTATTCTATGGAAATTAAGGAGGTGCCACTTATAGGGAGGATCAAGGATGCACAAGTATATTTTTTTGTTTTCCCAGAGAAGAGGGTCAAAGGTACCATTTTGGTAGCAAACATTCCTCCATCTTATGGTATGTTGTTGAGTAGAAATTTTTGTAAAGAAGTGGGAGGAGAAATTCAAATGGATTGGTCACATTATCTCATCCCGATTAATGGATAAATGAAAAATTTGTTACTTGAGAGGTAAACAAAATATATTGTGTAGAAGACTGACGACCCTAAAACACAAATTCTCTATGAAGACATTGGTCATGGTAATTACATGATCATGTCATAAGGATGAGATGAAGGCCCCTAAGGGTGTGATGGATGACCCTAATGGTGTTTGGATTCTTGAATTTGATGGTAGTTTCTCTTCAGCTAGTTCTGGAGTAGGTGTGGTTCTATTTTCTCCTAAAAATAAATCTTATCCTTTCTCTTATAAGCTTCAGTTTGAAAATACAAATAATAAAACAGAATATGAAGCTCTTCTTTTAGGTATGGTAATGGCAAGAGAAATGGGAATAAATAATATTTGTGTAGGAGGAGGTGTAAAAATAATTGTCAAATAAGTTATAGGGGCTTTTCAATTAAAAATAAAAGACTAAAGCATTACAGAAATTTGGTATGGGATTCAATTGAATTATTGGATGCCTTCTCCATTGAATTTGTAACTAGAGAAAATAATAATATAGCTGATGCCTTAGCTGTATCACAGTCCTTGATAATCCCTCATCCCAACTTTACCCAAGAGAAGTTTACAATTGAGATGATACATAGGCCAAGTGTGTCGAGATAATGTGAATAATTGGCAGGTATTCAATGATGATCAACACTTTCTCTCTTTTCTTGAGCTTAAGGAAAACTTCAGTCAACTATATTTTGAAGTATGCAAGGCTTATCCCCATGAGTCTATACCATATTTTCTACCGAAGAAGGATTTGAAGAAGAATCGATAAAGATCATTGTATAAGACTAAAATGTAACAAGATACCTAAAGTATTTTTAATCTCGGAGGGTTTGTTTGAAAAACATGATAGGTATATCTAGTCCAAAGTATCACATGCGGCTCATTAAATAGTAGATCATGAGAAGATCAACATTGGGAGTGAAGAAGAGCCCAAACTTGTTAATATTGGAAAATGCTACACTCGGGAAGAAAGGAATAAAATGGCTGAATTGTTAAAAAGATATGTTGATGTGCTGGCTTATTCATATGATGATTTGAAATATTTTGAACCAATGGTAATGAAACATCACATTACTTTAAATTCAGGATTAAACCATTCAAAAAAATCATATAATCCTAAGATTGCAGATATAATTCACCAGGAGATTTAGAAGTTAAAATCAAGGATAATTTTCCCTATTCATCATTCATCTGGATAGCCAACATTGTGCATGTAAGGAAGAAGAGTGGAGATATTTGTATTTGTGTGGATTTTAGAAACTTAAACCAGGATTCTCTCAAGGATAACTATCCACTCCCCATGATGGATCAAATCCTACAAGTTGTCACTAGTTCAGAGATGTTATATATGTTGGATGGTTTCCCAGGGTATAATCAAATTGAAGTGGATGTCCCGAGATCAACACAAGACAACTTTCACAACTCCTGGGGTAATTTTGCATATAGAAGGATGTTTCATCGATGCTAGTGCTAATTTTAAGAGGGAAATGGACATATATTTTGTTTATTTAAAGGGAAAGTGCATTGTAATATATCTTGATGACTTGACTTTTTTCTCTAAGAAGAGGGAGGATCATTTCCAACATCTTGAAGTTGTTCTCCATAAATGTAGGAAGCATGGGATATCCTGAATACAACAAAGTCCATATTTGGTATTACATAAGGAAAGTTTCTTGGACACATTATTTCCAAAGAAGGGACCAATATATACCTAGAGAGATTCTAGGATATTCAAAATATTCCTCTCCCTACAAGCAAAAAAGGTGTGCACTCTTTCTTTGGTAAAATAAATTTTCTAAGAAGATTTATCCCTGATTTTGTAGAATTGACTATGAGCATAGCTCAGATGATGAGAGAGAAACAATATTTTTTGGACATCGAAGGGAAATATGCTTTTGAAAATATCAAGAAATCTATTTCCAGAACACCCGTTCTTTCCTGTCCTGACTTTGAGAAGGATTTCATAATCTATTGTTATGCCACTAAGAATACTTTGGCAGCCATTTTGGTATAGAAGAATCCTCAAGGGTGTGAACTTCCCATTGCTTTCATGAGTTATGTCTTGAAATATCATGAATTGAAATATACATAAATGGAGAAGCATGTTTTGATGTAGTTAAGGCATAGTCAAGCAATTCCGCTTCTACATCCTTAATTCTCACTCAGTTGTCTTCATGCCTAAATCAAATATTAAATCAGTTCTCACACAACAAGAATTTAGGACCAAAAGAGGAAATTGTGTGGCAAAATTTCCAGAGTTTCATTTGGATATCAGGCCAACCAATCTGGTCCAAGGTAAGTGCCTCTATGAATTGACTGCTAATAGTGCCAAAGGTAACCTATCCAAAGAAGAAGATGTTTATATCCCCATTGTCCTCTTTCTTAGCTCAAATGATGAATGGTATGTTGATATTCCTCATTTTATAACATATGGGGAGTTTCCAACCCATGTTAATGCAAAGGAGAAAAGAGATGCTAAACTAAGATTTACACAATATGTGCTCTAGCACAATTCCTTATTTAAAAGAACAAGAAAAAATATTCATTAGGGCATTTCATGATCAAGTCTGTGGGGACAATTTTTCATCTACTATGACAACTCATAAAATCCTTTGTGATGGAAAGTTTCTCAGATGTGTGGATAAAGAACAAAAAAAATTGCTCAGGGCATTTAATGATCAATCTTGTGGGGGCCATTTTTCATCTCTTCGTAATAACTCATAAAATCATTCGCATGGGATATTATTGGTGACTATATTCAAGGATGCAAAAAAGTGGGTTAAAAAATGTGAAGCTTGCCAAAAAAATTTGGGCGGACCCAAGTTAGAGACCTTACCTCTCAATCCAATAGTAATTGAAGATCCCTTTCAATAGTGGGGGATAGATTTTGTAGGTACTCTCAACCCCAACTCAAGTGTTGGACATACACATGTTCTAACTACCACTAAATACTTCACAAAGTGGGTAAAATTTATCCCTATTCAAATTACAACTTCTCAAGTAGTATATAATTTTATGAAGGAGAACATCCTGATCCGGTTTGGAGTACTAAATAAAATTCATCACTGATAATGCCCCTAAATTCTCTTCATATGAATTTACTAAATACTAATATGGGTATTTTTGGTCACTCAAATGTGCACCCGCATCTTGGATCTCGAAAGGTCCGAGGTGTCTAAGACCACAATGGAACCTCCCCCAAGTTGTGGGACCTTGCATGCTTGGGATGGATCTCGGAGAAGGTTGGTTCCTCTACCTACCTCTAATGTTACTACTACTCCTAATGCTGAAAGAAAATCCTAGACTAAACATGCTAAGGGACCAGGGATAGAAGGATGTGCAAAAAGGGGAAATCTTAAGCTAAGGAAGGTGATAGCGCCAGAAGGAAAGGGTCGATCTCTCTCCATGAGTGGCGAAGGAAATATATCGGGCATGTCGTGGGAGAAGAGAGCGGATGGCGTGTGCCATAGAACAACACACGAGCTATACTTTCTAGTGCATGCAACACATGAATTTGGGAAATTCAAGCACAGGAGTATGTACAACATGCCAGAGAATGCAAAAGAGAGGTGAGATGCAATGAAAATGAGAGAGGGAAGACAAGAGTTCCACAAAACATGATTTTATTGCTTAAGGGACGCATAGTCATTTACATTCACAATAGGAGGAGAAAACATTGCAGAGACCATGCCAAGGTATGAGACCCGTGAAAGTAAGCCACCATTTTAGAATGGTGTCATTATAACAGGGAGGGATAATTTTACAAAGAAGAACTCTACTATTTATAGAAGAAGAAGGAGAGAAGAGAAGGAGAAAGGGAGGGAAACTCAGATTTAAATATTCAACCACCAACGTCAATGCCTCCTACAAATCCACCCCAAATATGTCATGTTTGGTTCACTATCTTCTTGGCATGTTGAAGAAGGAAGAACGGCAGATCGAATTGAATCAGATCTAGTGGTTGAAGAAATCTAATTATGCTTTAATGGCCTGATAGAAATTTTCCCATTTTTACCCACCAAAGCCTATTAAGAATGATATTTTATGTTTCAAGGCATAGAGGGTGTTGAGAAATTTCCAAAAGTCTTCTCCCACCCAAATCTAAGTTTCCAATCAAAAGATATGCCCATTTGAATATTTGAGTCATGGGTGCACAAATTTGAAAGAGTTCTATCCATACCAAGTCCACGTGGTAACCTCACACTTCTTGGAGATTCAGCCACTTCTTTATGCTCGTGAAATAGAACCACAATGATGCTTAGAAATATCCATTGGCCTAACTCTCGGTTGACTATTCAACCCCCGATTTTTTCCCTTTTTGGACTCTCGGGACACATGGAAGGCCCGTGCTCATTTGAAAACCCATTCAAGATTTTACCCTTAAAGGAGCATCGTTAAGACATGTGGCACCTTCGCCTGCACTCTATAATTATTCGTTTTGGGCCCACTATCCTTTTTACCTCCATTTTCTATTTTCTACGTGGAGGGCTGGCATAAATTTGAGTCTCCACCTTGGGCCCCCATCTTGGGATTGCACCGAGATGACAGTTGGCACCTTCCGTTGAGTCGAAGAATTTTAAATGGCAGTGAAAATTTTTGTGGTCTAGACACGTGGCGAGATTGCACTCATTCGGGTCTCAAATTTTGGATTTACCTTTGGAGATGCACCGAGATGACTAGAAAGAAGGTGAACGCATGGAGTGTGGGAATAAGGGAGAAGGTGCAAGGGCACGCGTGGAAGAACAAGGCATGGGAGGAAAGAAAAAAGAGGTGAATGAAAGCGTGCATGACACATGAGAGCAAGAAGAAAACATACGAAAGGGAAATAAAGGGGTGGTGCATATGCAGGAGGAAGGGGAGAAAGTGGGTGCATAGGAGGAAGGTGTGCAAGGGAAAATGGAAGGAGATAGAAGAATGCAAAAGGAGAAGGTAGGTTCGTAGCAGTGCACAAAGGAACTACATCGTGTGTCATGGTGTTTAAAATAACAATCTTGAGTGCATTCTACCTAAAATGTGAAACATCAGAGTTATAATGAAAATATAAGCTATCTAGATAACTAGGAGAGTTATTTGGATTACAGTTTTGGTGACTTTTTAGGGCCATCTACCTGCTAGAAGAAGAGACTAGTAGCCCTCAAAGTCCATTGGGCATGGATTCGGGCACTTAATTTTGAATATTTGGTCTACAACTTGAAGAACACCCTGGAGTCAGTTGAAGCTCTGTTCGAAGTCTAAACTATGCTATTGCTCTCATATGAAGATATTCTGAATTGGATTGATGAGAGTGGAAGTTATGCACTGACCGTTGGAACTAGCTCTACAAAAAATTCAATTGATATCCCAGGAAGCAATAATAGGGGTGTGTGGGCGTAACAGGAAAAGAAAGGCACCAAAGGGAGTGTGCAAAATAGAAGCACAACATTATGTACAAAAGCTAAAAATCATACATGTCCCAAATGGAACATGCAGAGTGTGCATGAGCACTTGTGTTACTAAAAGCAAACCTAAACTAGCCTAAACTAACCAGAGGCAAGGGGCACTCAAGTAAAACCTACAACATGTAGGGAGAAGTAGCTTCCCTTCCTCACAAATTGTGACCATGTAGTTGATTTGGCGCTAAACATGGTTGGAAATAAGAGTGAAAAACTACCTTGCAGATGGTGTTTTGCCCTCCTCAAAGTATCAACAAATAAAATATATACCTCTTGGATTTGTTTTGTACTTAGATCTAGGAGGCTGCTACTGACATTTGGCACGCTGAAGCTCTACCTCATGCTCTAAAATGAGCATGACTGGTGGAAACTCTATTTTTGGCTCTAGGGTAGCTAGATATCTAATTGGGCATGGTTTGATCCTTATGGTTTTCCCATTGTTCTAAAATTTAACTCCAAAAATGGAGTCTTTTTGTGGACCTTCTTGGATGGATGGTGTGAGAGGGATGATGACATCTTCTTGCCCTTTTCCTTCCTTCTCTTTGAAGAACATGGAAGACTATGATCTTCCAACCTTGGTTCCAGAGGGTTGTCATGAAGTGTAGGTTGTTGTCCTTGAATGCTCTCCTTCATGGCAGCAGGCTCATGTGCTTGGAAGGTGGATGATGGAGGAGAAAATGATGTGATCTCCATGGGCTCCTCTCCATCAAAGCAATCTTCCAAGTCAGACAGATAATCTATCTCCTTGTTGTCCTGTTGCATGTGGTCTACCTCCTCCATGAGCTCCTAATCTACAACTTGATCACCATGGATCCCTTCATCCTCAAACATGAAGTTTTAAATCTCAAACTCTTCTTCAACATCAGATCTTAAAGGGGATGAAGTGGGAGGAAGAATTGAAGGTTCTTCTATGGCCTGCTCCACACTTAGGGCCTCTAAAACTATATGGTCTTCCTCAGAAATTTTTTTCTCTGGAGCTAATTGATTCTCCTTTAGAATAGGTGCCCGTATGATTTCCTCTTCCTAGTCAGAGTCACATGACTCATGTCATTCTTCAACTATCATGCAGTTTTTGAACATGATGATGTTGGTTGGGAGAGGTGCATTGATTGGGGGTTGTTCATTTTTGTACAACTAGATAGAGGGGACTCGGAAGAAAATGGAAGGATGGACACATAAGGGATGGAAGGTGTGCGTGCAAGAGGAGAAGAGGCACACACAGGAAGGGGAATGGAAGAGAAATGAAGGTGAGATGAAAGTGAGGGAGAAGGGATGGAATTCTCAATGGGGGTAGCGCGCAAGAAGCTAGGAACATGCATAGTGGGTCGAGATGATGTAAATTAGTTCAGGAGGAGTGGGAGGGATTTAGGATGGTAGTGGAGGGTTACCCCATTAACAAGGTTGCCACGTGCTAGATTCTTGAGCCTCCATCACTTCTTCCGCCTAGTCTATAATCTAGGGCAGCATCTTAATGATGAAGTACAACTTCTGTTGGATGCTAAACCAGCTTGTATAGGGCTGACCCATGGACAAAGGACCTTGTAGCCAAGTTCAGTTGCCTTTATGGAGTACATGATTATGAGATGCATCATGTCCATCTCTGTCTCTAGAACCTATCTCTCAAAATCAGCTTCGGCCAAAGAGTTGCCACCATCATCTGCATAAACTTGTTCTTCATAAACATTTTGGTTAGAAAAAGGTGGGTTGTATGCATTTTTGGGATAATGGGGCTTATAAAACTGATTTGGAGGAGGATTTTGAAACTGTGGGGATGGAGGGAAATAGTTTTGCTACTACAAATGAGAATTCCATGGTGGGAAAGAAGTCATGA
Organism: Taxus wallichiana var. yunnanensis; assembly: GCA_018340775.1. Classification (NCBI taxonomy): domain Eukaryota; kingdom Viridiplantae; phylum Streptophyta; class Pinopsida; order Cupressales; family Taxaceae; genus Taxus; species Taxus wallichiana. The sequence goes on from CM031243.1 coordinate 204,532,827, forward strand.
TTACACAACTTCAAAAGAGGAATGTGGAATGATGGAAAAAGGAGAAATGAATGGAGGAATGAGGGGAGATTGGTCTACACATGAGATAATGGGTGCGTTGAATCAGTGGAGTCACCAGATGTGTTGAAAAATGCCTCCAAAGGCTGGATCTCAGTAATAAAACATCAAACTTACCGAGATAAATATGTAAATATCTTCAATATAGTCCCACCAGGCATGCTAGAAATTGTTGGTTGCTCAAACATGCACCTACATCTTGGATCTTGAAAAGGCTGATGTGTTTGAGACCAAAATGGAACCACCCCCATGTTGTGGGACCTTTCACACTTGGGATGGATATTTGGAGAAGGCCGGTTCCTCTACCTACCTCTAATACTACTACTACTCCTAATTCGAAAGAAAATCCTAGACTAAACATGCCAAGGGACCAAGGATAGAAGGATGTGTAGAAAGGGAAAATACTAAGCTAAGGAAGGTGATAACGCCATAAGGAAAGGGTTGATCTCTCTCCTTGAGTGGTAAAGAAAATAGAGTGAGCACAGGAGAAGAGGTTAGACAACACATGTTACCGATCAATGCATGGGCTCTACTTTCTAGTGCACATAACACATGAACGTGGGAAATGCAAGCATAGGAGTACGTATAACATGCCAGAGAATGCAAACAGAGAGGTGAGATGTAATGAAAACATGAGAGGGAAGACAAGAGTTCCACAAAACATGATTTTATTGCTTAAGAGATGCACAGTCATTTACATTCCCGATGGAGGTGAGAAAACATTGCAAAGATCATGCCAAGGTCTAAGACTCATGGAAGTCAGTCACCATTTTGGCATGGTGCCATTATAACAAGAAGGGATGATTTTACAAATCAGAGATTTTCTATTTATAGAAGAAGAAGGAGAGAAGAGAAGGAGAAATGGAGGGAAACTTGGATTCAACTCTTTAACTACCAATGTCAATGCCTCCTAAAAATCCTCCCCAAATTTGGTGGTTGAAGAAATCTAATTCTCGCTTTAATGACCTGATAGATGTTTTCCCATTTTTTACCCATCAAATCCTATTAAGAATGATATTGTATGTTTTCAAGGTGTAGATGGTATCGAGACATTTCCAAAAAGTCTTCTCCCACCCAAATATGAGTTTCCATTCAAAATATATGGCCATTTGAATATTTGGGTCGCAGCATGTAAATTTGAAAGAGTTATCCATGCATTTAGGTCCACATGGCAACCTCACGCTTCTTGGAGATTCAGCTCTTTCTCTATGCTCTTGAAATAACACCATGCTGATGCTTGGTACTTTCCATTAGCCTCGCCTCTCATTTGACTATTCAACCCCCAACTCTATCCCTTTTTGGACTCGGGACATGTGGAAGGCCCGCGCTCATTTGAAAACCCACTCAAGATTTTACCCTTGAAGGAGCATCGTTAAGACACGTGGCACCTTCCGCCTACACTCTATACTTAGTCATTTTGGGCCCGCTCTCCTTTTTGACCTCTGTTAACCATTTTCTACGTGGATGGCTTGTGCAAGTTTGAGTCTACGCCTTGGGCTCACATCTTGGGATTGCACAGCTGACACTTGGCACCTTCCACTGAGTCGAAGAATTTACAGTGGTCGTTGAAAATTTTGGTGGTTTGGACACATGGCGAGCTGGTGCTCATTTGGGCCTCTTCTTTAAATTTATCTTTGGAGATGCGCCAAGATGAATAGAAAGAAGGTGAATGCGCAGAGTGTGGGTTAAGGGAGAAGGTCCAAGGGCATGCGAGGAAGAAAGAGGTGTGGGAGGAAAGTAGAAAGAGGTGAATGAAATCATGTGTGTAGTGCCCACTTCCCTTTGACATGTTTTGATGTTTATTTTGATAATATTGATTACATTATGAGGACATTATTATAGTTTGACGATTTAGATAATACGATCTTAGATATTTGATCATGGATTATTGTTGATCTTGATTTGGTTATGATGCATGATGATTATTATAGAATACATATGTGGATGATGATATACTATTTGACATGGATATATTTTGAATGTTGTTCAGACATGTGATTTTGGATATTGTGAGTAGACCTAGAAAATAGACATTATATGATGATGATATAGTTGTTGATTAAAATGCAAATGATGTAGTTGTTACTTTGATGTTGTTGTGATTCATTTATATAGATGATTTTGGAATTACATTTATATTCATTTTGGATGTTCGATATGGCCACAAGGATGAAGGAGGTATTTGTGCATTACAGGTTAAAAATCACAACAAACATCGAGGGATTAGAGACCAACCACAATGGAACTCTAGGTGAATTCAACAAGGTCACCATAGAAACTTGTTTTATTGTGTTGTGTTTGTTGTTGTTAGGGATTCCTATGGGGGATCACCTTTAGATGTGACCATGGGTTTTGTGTAATTATTAATGTGGTTAAATTTTATTTATTGTTTGTATGTATTTTATTAGTAATGTGTCCCTTTCTTTTATTTAATTAATATTATGGTAGATTAATGTGAGAAATCATATGGTTAAAAGATAAATAAATTAAATTTGGGATATGGGAAAGTAATAATGGAAATTTTTGGCTCTTATATTAAATATGTAAGGGATGTGTAAGTTTGTGTAAGAGTTGTGTAAGTCATATTTTGGAGTATGAAACACTCCACCTCCTTGGAAATTCGAATTTTCCTTCGAGGTTGTTTTTGGAGGCTTCCAAGAAAAGTAAAATTTTCCCATACCTCTAAATTTAATTTACCAACCATACCTATGGTTGGAAGGATGATTTTAGACCTTTTTAATGTATTTGTATTAATCATGTTGCATGTTTTAATTGCACTTTTTCATGTTTTAAATTTGCAGTCCGTTATGGTGTGGGCTTTTGGAGTGTGCAAGTAAATTTGTCAAATTTTCACCCACCTCTTTATTATGCTTGGAAGAATGGAATTTTGAATTTTTGATTGGAGTTGAGGATGTGTGATGTGGCATCCTACATGGATCCACATCATCCTCTTCTCTTCCCTCTTCTATAAAATTCAAACTCTTTTCTTGTTTTGGGTTGTTGAATCATTTTACATACTTCTTTGGGGCACATTTTTGTTGTTTGGAGCTCTTGTGGATTTTGGAGGAGATTGGAAATAATTTCATACTTGGCATTGTTGTTTTGGGACTATGTTTTTAGCATTGAAAGCTTTCTATTGGAAACCAAAGCTACCATGAATAAGCAGGAGCTGAGTTCTTCTCTTATGCTATTATTTCTTGTGTATTTGTGTGAATGGTGTATGTTTTGTTTATTTGTTGGTTGTTTGGGTAGACTGCCATAGGGATGATATAGGAGAAGGCTATGGGGAATCCATGTGGGGGCATAAGGGAATTTCATTGGCATCATAATTTTGTGGAGGGATTTTAGGTTTGGGATCCACCATGGAAAAAAAATAGCTTTCCTTTCTTACTTTGTGGGGGCATAAGGAGGGATTGTGGGGGCATAAGGATATGTGTGGTGAAATTATATTGGAGGTTTGTTACAATTGGATGCCCAATTCTCATTGGGAGGCATAAGTAGCTTCCCCAATAGTCCTTACTCCTTTCGCTTGTATGATCAAGCCTGAGTTCTGCATTTGAATATTTTCAAATGCAGTTGTAACATGTTATTTTGTTTTAACTATGTTTTATATTGAAATATGCATGTTGAAAGAATGTTGTGTGTTTTGTGGAATCCAATTGTTGACATGGGTTGAATAACATATATTATTGTATTATGGTTGGGGCTAAGGGGAAAATGATGAAGGATGGCTTCTCCTTTCATTGGATGTCTTGGTTGGGTGGAGAGCATTGCCTTTCCCCCACTTTTGTTGTGATCAAATTGGAAGAAAAAAAAGGAAACTTGCATGTTGTTGTTCTGGAGCAGAAGAAGATAGTTTTTCCAGCCCCTTGTGAAACAAATTCATTTGTAACCTTTCCCACTTTGATGTGGATGAAATTGTAATATATTTTTGAAGAAAAGATGTTGTAATTGGTTATGAAAGTTACTTATTCAAATTGTGAAAGATATTTATATTTTGTTATGTACATTTGAAAGAAAGAGAGTGAAATCTACTAATTACATTCAAGGAATGGAAGAATGTAAAGATGTATTTCTTTTGAATTAATAAAGAATTGTAAGACTTTCCCTCATTTGCATTGTTGATTTATATTGAAGTATCGGATTGTGTATGAAATACATTTGTTGGAAAAAAAAATAGAAAAAGGAAGAAACGTATGTGGGAATAATATAGTATTTTTTATATCTTTTGAGAAGTGTATAAAATTGAAATTAGAATTGAATTTGGATTTAGAATGGTTTGTTTAAAACAACTAAATGTATTAGATTAGATTATAAATGAAATTCCATACTTGAATGATGAAAAGTTAGATGGACCTCTTTTAATTTGATCTCATTGTAAATTTTTAAAACTGGCAAATAAATTTAATTAAAATGCACAGTTCGGGCCTACACATAATAATCAACTTGGAAACATTAAAATTTAGCATGCTATATTATCAAGGAACTCAAATTGACAAAGAAAACTTAAGAATTAATTTAGAACATTGCAAAATTGGGCCTAAACCTTTTCACAGTCATTTTTCTATCAATTGTTGGAAAAATTTAAATTGGAATCAATCGAGCAAATTTACCTTCCTAAAACATTCTAAATCCTTCCTAGAATAATCCTCCATGTCTGTTTGGCATGTTGAGTGAAGGAGGAGATCAAATTGAACAAAAATTTATAAGTCAAAATTTACCAATTGGCTTTTTAAAATCCTGTAGATTGTTTTTGTAAAATTTACACTATAAAATTTATCAAAATGTAGAATTTATGATTTCTATGTAAAGAGGGCATCAAGAGCTTTCCATAAATTCCTCATTTTCCCAAAACTGAGATTTCTAGCAAAATTTATGACCCTTTAAAGTTTTCCTTCTTTGGTGGGAAAATTTGGGAAAATTTTCCACTGGCAGCTCATGCCCGAAAAAATTTCCATTAAAAATCCTTAGAAAAATTTCATTGAAAAAAATTTTATGGAAAATTTTTAAAATTTTCTCCACCAGCCCACAACCAATCAGAAGATGCCATGTGTCCTCACGAGGCAATGGTGGAGGTGGGGCACCTTTTTCTTCCTTGGGCTCTTTTTAAATTTTTTTTTGAAAATTTTACATTTTTCCCCATCGGTCCTCAATCCCGTATCCATGCAGTCTGCCACATGGCAGCATGAGGTGGTGTTAGCGAAGGGGAGGAACTATCATGACATTTATTGTTTTTATGAAATTTTGTTTAGGAAAAATTTGGTGATGACCTCCGTGGCCCCACCCATCCACAGTGTGTGGACCCACGCATGCCATTTAACCCCTTCCCCCCTTTGAACAAAATTCCCTAATTTTCCCGCCGCTCTCTGCCCTTCCCTCATTCTCTCTCGCCTTTGGCTTAGATCCTGACACATGTCCTTGGAGGACCCGTGGAGGCACAAGAAAATTGTGAACTTTGCACCCACGTGGGGAAAAATTCAAAATACCACGCCGTGACCCGCCAACCCGGAAAATGGGCTTACTTACCCCATTGGACACGTGTCCCTTTGGGAAAATTTCACCCAAGGCCGCTGGCCCAAGCACGGAGTTTTACAAGGAGTTAGGAGGACTTCTTTATATTGTTGGAAAGGTGAGAAAATTTCCTATCCAATGGATAGTTTAGGGTAATTTTGAATGTATTCAGTATGAGAAAAATTAAGTTGAAACTATGAGCCTGTTAGAGAGTGGATATGGTGTTAATTTACCCCTTGAACCTAATTGAAACTTCTAACCCTAAAATTTTGGACCTTGTGACCTATGATAATGGTTAATAAAAGAAAATTATGTTCTAGCATATTACACTTGTTCTAGAACCTGTTAGTGACAACTGTTGTCTTACAACCTGGTTGTGGACACTTTTGATAAAAAAAATTATTCCATAATTTTCCTGACTAACCCTAGGTTGTTTCTTGGCTCTCAAGTGGGTTTTTTTAATGGGAATCATCAAATTTGGTATCGAGCATTGGTTCAAAAGATTCTTGGACCATTGGGCACACTAGAAAACTTGGGACATGAAACTTAAATCGAGCACATTTTTCTTTAAATCTAGAAAAAAAAATTAGTTTAGAAATTGTATATTTTAGTAAATATAGAAACTGAGTAAGACCTAGAATAATGAACTAACTCTCGATTTGGTCTGTGTAGGAGGTGCAAAATGCGGGCGGGGAATTTTAACATAGACACAGAATTACCACCACCACCAACAACACCAAATTAGGGTGTATCAGCCATTCTACCCAAGATTTTGCAGACTCTTTAGGATGTCAATGCCACTCTACGTGGAGGATTAGGAGGAGGACATGCAGCCAGCCAGGATAGAGCCCTCTCCATTTAGGGTTAGGTATCTCCTCAACCTAGTGAGGAGCATAGAGGAGAGAACTCCCATGTGGAGTCATCTAAGGTAGAGTCACCATAGAGGGGATAGGGTGATCGAGTTTCAAAGTGTAGAGAGAGGTCTCGGAGCCCTATGCTTAGGGATAAGCACATAGAGAGACCTAGTGGCCATCACACCACAACTGTAGATCACATCAAGGAGATTGTGATGCTTTAGCCATCAAATTACTTAGGTGACATGGGTGGATTCTAGGAAAAGGCCTGGCTAGTGATCTTGAGTAGTTGCTTCAAGCTTTTTCCTTGTTATAGCAACATGAAAGCTCATGTTGCAATCCATCTACTCGAGGGATAGAGCACGAGTATCGTGGAGGACATAGGAGTAGAAGATTCATGTAGATTATGAGATAGTGACCTAGGATCTATTTGAGGAGAGATTTAGGAGCACATATTTTCATAGAGGTTCATATAATAGAGGATCGATGAGTTCCATGACCTCTGATAGGCATCTCTTTCAATAGCAGAGTATGAGAGTAGATTTTTGGATCTACTCCAGTACACTAAGTACATGTAGGATGAGTAGGTGTAGTTTCATAGGTTCATATGGGGCTTGAATTTAGATATTAGAGGCACAAAGGTGCAAATCCACTACCCATATACTTTATCAGAGGCCATCAAGAAGGCCTATATAATAGAGGAGTCTCGGGGGAAAACCCAATAGGATAGAGACTGAGTCTGCTACCACATACAGTAGATGTAGGATGGTAGATCTAGGGGGTCAATACCTCTTCCTCATGGTGGCTAGGGTTCACCATAGTCATCCTTTAGGCCATAGCAGCAATAACAACAACAATCTTGCCAACCTCATAGACCTCCACAGAGAGCTAATGCACAGAGAGGTCAGAGTATGGGGCATCCTCCTAGGGGTCCCATCAGGACATAGGGTGGACCTAGAGCTCAGTCAATGGGAGATTGCCAAAAAAGACCTCAATAGAACACATCCAGATCTTCAGGATCCATGCCATAGAATTCTAGGGAACCTACTGGAGGTGTTACTCATTGGGGAGGATCAGGAGGGTGTTTTGGTTGTGGAGTTACTAGACACTTTTAGAGATATTACCCACAAAACCCTAATAATAAGGGTAAGACACAAATATTCGAGCCTATAGTTGGTGACATGGGACGTACCCACAGGATTTATATAGTGGTTGAGAATAGCTAGGCAGAGCATTAGAGCATAGTCATTGAGACCACAGGTAGTATTGGTGGTATTCCTACCTTTATATTGTTTGATTCTGGTTCTTCTGATTCTTTCATTATACTATCTTTAGTAGAGTGATGCAGGTTGGTGGTAGTTAGACAGGGTCTTAGTTGGGATGTTGAGATGGCTTATGGAGCCAAGATCTCTATAGACTCCTTAGTTAAGGAGTGTGTAGTGGATTTGGGACCTTTCACCACTACCTTAGATCTCCATATCCTTCCTTTGGGCTCGTATGGAGTCATTTTGGGTATGGATTGGTTATCTACACATAGGGCCAGGATGGATTGTTACCACAAGAATATATCTTGTGTAGATGATTTGGGAGTTGAGTTGGTGATTTCGGGGGTTAGGAGACCCATTTCTATTCACACCATCTCTGTTATGCAACTTAAGCGGTGTGTGTGATGGGGTTGTCAGATGTATGCCATTACGATCAATGGTGATGTAAGGATGGGACTAATGGACCATCGGTAGATGATCATCCCATTTTGAGAGAGTTTGCATGTCTTTCGTGGGGAGCTACGGGGTTACCACCCCACGTGAGATTAATTTTCATATAGATCTAGTTCTGGAGCAGAGCCTATCTCACGGGAACCTTATTAGATGACCACCCCGAGCTTTGTGAGCTCAAGTTACAACTTGAGGGAATTTTGGAGAAAGGCCTTTTCCATCCTAGTGTATCCCCTGGTGCATCGGTGATATTTGTGAAGAAGAAGGATGGATCCTTGTGGTTTGTGTATTGATTAGTGCTAGCTAAATAAGATAACGATCAAGATTCGTTATCCCCTTCTGTATTGATGACTTGTTTGATTAGATGAAGGAAGCCACAGTTTTCTCTATGATTGATCTTAAGTCAGGTACCATCGGTTGAGAATTTCAAATGTGGACATTCATAAGACTACCTTCCATACTGAGATATGGGCACTATGAGTTCACAGTGGTGCCTTTTGGTTTGACTAATGCCCCCGTAGTGTTCATGAGTTTGATGAATTGGGTATTTAGGACCTTATTAGATTGCTTCATGCTCATCTTCCTAGATGACATTTTGATATACTCACATATGTGTGAGGAGCATGAGGGCATCTTGGTCAGGTTCTTGAGTGTTTGGGACTAGTAGCTTTATAGGAACTTGGAGAAGTGTGCACTCTTTTAGACAGAGGTACAATACTTGAGACATATCATTTTTACGGGGAAGGTATCACCGTCGATCCTTCCAACATTAGAGCCATTATGGATTAGCCATCACCCACTATAGTGACCAAGGTGCATAGCTTCATGGGTTTAGCAGATACTACCAGAGATTTGTTCAAGACTTCTCTTAGATTGCGCAAACCTATCACTTCCCTTGAGAGGAAAGGAATAATTTTTTTGGTCGAGACAAATGTGAGAAGGCCTCAATACATTGAAGGAGAGCCTCACTAAAACACATATCCTTGCGAGTTCTAGATCCACATGGTGAATTATTTGTTTGCACAAATTCTTTGTTGGTAGGCCTTAGAGGTGTGTTAACATAGGAGGGTAGAGAGTGGATTTTGAGTCTCACAAACTCAAGGATTATGAGCTTAATTATTTGAATCACAATCTTAAGCTTGTGGCATTTATGCATGCTTTGGTTAGATGGAGGCATTTTCTTCTTGGTTGGAGATTCACACTTACAATAGATCATTTGAGTCTTCGTCACCTCTTCACGCAACCCAATCTTAATGCTCATCAGTAGAATTGGATGGAGTTGCTTTGTGAGTATGATATGGAGATAAAGCATGTGAAGGGTAAGGAGAATGTGGTAGCAAAAATATTAGCAGATAGAGACATGTGGCTATGGCCACCTCAGTGAGCACAGATTTGCAAAGCAGGATTCTTTAGCAACTTCCTCTTGATAGCTTCTACATTATAGTTCAAGCAGAGATCGAGTCTCAGAGACCCCTTGAGGGGAAGTTTGATGGTTTTTCCTTATAGACAGATGGTCTTCTTAGGCACAGAGGCTAGATATATGTTCCCAGAGATGGAGGCTTGAGGCAGGACATATTGGTAGAGGCACATCGTGCACCCTATTCAGCCCATCCGGGGTGAAGAAGATGCACGCCACCTTGAGACAGTTGTATCATTGGAAAGGACTTCGTCGAGACATGGCCTAGTTCATGTCATGATTTTTAGAGTGCTAGATGAGTTAAGACTGAGCATCAACATCTAGTGGCCTTCTATATCCCCATGCTATACTGGAATGGAAGTGGGACACCATTTCCATGGATTTCATTGTTGGGCTAACGATGTCAAGATATCACCATGATGCCATTATGGTAACGGTTGATAAATTGAAAAAAGTGGCTCATTTTTCTCTGGTGAAGACCACTTATACATTTAGAGCAGTGGCATGAGTATATTTTGATGAGATTGTCATGTTGCATGGAATTCAACAAAAGACCATTTGTGACCACGATCCTTTATACACTTCACATTTTTGGACTACCATTTAGTATGTCCTTAGGATGAAAATCAGCTTCAGCACATCATATCACCCTAAGATAGATGGATAGATTGAGTGGGTGAATCATATTTTAGAGGACATGCTCAGGATGTATGTGATGGATCAAGTAGACTAAATGGGAGGAGTACCTGTACTTAGTGGAATATTCCTACAATAATAGTTTTTAGAGTTCCATATGCATGGATCCTTTTTAGGATTTGTATGGTAGAGAGTGTAGGACACCTCTTAGCTAGGACAGGTTAGAGGACAGAGTATCTCTCATACCATCTCTTCCATAGGACATGGAGTAGAAGGTGGTGTTGATCAGGAAAAGATTGTAGGAGGTATAGGAGCAGAGACGAGAAGAAGTATGCGGATCAACATAGGATCAATCATAGTTTCAATGTGGGAATGAAGGTGTTCCTTCGTGTCATGCCACACAAGATCCTGACCTATTATGGAAAAGGTTCTAAGTTAGATCCTATATTATTTGTTCCTTATGAGATCTTGGAGCGTATTGGCACTTTGGCCTACCGTCTAGCATTTCCACCTAGCTTGTCTCGCATACATGATGTTTTTCATGTTTCAGTTCTCAGGAGATATATTACAAAACCTTGTCATGTGTTGGATTGGACATCATTGCAGGTGTAGGATCAGGGTAGGTGTTGGTGGAGCCCATTTGCATCCTATATCATAGGACCCTAGGCCTTTTAGGAAGAGAGGTTGATCAGGTTCGAGTGCAGTGGGACATATATGATGAGATTGCATCTACATGGGAGGATTCTACCTTATTACGAGTTCAGTTTCCACATTTGTTCTAGTGACTTCCAAGAGGAAGTCAAGTCTAAGGGGAGGGGGATGTAGTGCCCACTTCCCTTTGACACCTTTTGATGCTTATTTTGATACTATTGATTACATTATGGACATTATTATAGTTTTGATTTAGTATGATGTTAGATATTTGATCATGGATTATTGTTGATCTTGATTTGGTTATGATGCATGATGATTATTAGAGACACTCCATATGTGGATGATGATATACTATTTGACATGGATATAGTTTGAATGTTGTTCAAACATGTGATTTTTAGATATTGTGAGTAGACCTAGAAAATAGACATTATATGATGATGATATAGTTGTTGATTAAAATGAAAATTATGTAGTTACTTTTATGTTGTTGTTGTGATTCATTTATATAGATGATTTTGGAATTACATTTATATTCATTTGGATGTTCTGATATGGCCATGAGGCCGAAGGAGGTATTTGTGTTTTGCAGGTTAAAAATCATAACAAACATCAGGGGATTGGAGGCCAACCACAATGGAATCTAGGTGAGCTCGACAAGGTCACCATGGAAACTTGTTTCATTATGTTGTGTTGTTTGTTGTTAGGTATTCCCATGGGGATCACCTTTAGATGTGACCATGGGTTTTGTGTAATTATTAATTTGGTTAATTTTTTTTTATTTTTGTATGTATTTTATTAGTGATATGTCCCTTTATTTAATTTAATTTCTTGTGATAGATTAATGTGAGAAATCATATGGCAAAAGATAAATAAATTAAATTTGGGATATGGGAAAGTAATAATGGAAGTTGTTGGCTTTTGTATTAAATATGTAAGAAATGTGTAAGTTTGTGTAAGAGTTGTGTAAGTTAGATTTTGGAGTATGAAACACTCCACCTCCTTGGAAATTCGAATTTGTCCTTGGAGGTTATTTTTGGAGGCTTGTGGGACAAGTAAAACTTGTCCCATACCTCTAAATTTAATTTACCAACCATACCTATGGTTGGAAGGCTGATTTTAGACCTTTTTAATGTATTTTATTAATCATGTTGCATGTTTTAATTGCACTTTCTTCATGTTTTAAATTTTCAGTCCTTTGGGGTGTGGGATTTTTGGAGTGTGCAAGTAAATTTGTCATATTTTCACCCACCTCTTTATTGTGCTTTGGAGAATGGAATTTTGAATTTTGTGTTGGAGTTGAGGATGTGTGATGTGGCATCCTACATGGATCCACATCATCCTCTTCTCTTCCCTCTTCTATAAAATTCAAACTCTTTGCTTGTTTTGGGTTGTTGAATCATTTTGCATACTTCTTTGGGGCACATTTTTTGCTGTTTGGAGCTCTTGTGGATTTTGGAGGAGATTGGAGATAATTTCATACTTGGCATTACTATTTTGGGACTGTGTTTTTAGCATTGAAGCTTGTTGTTTGAAACAAAAGCTACCATGGAGAGGTAGGAGCTGAGTTCTTCTCTTATACTGTTATTTCTTTTGTATTTGTGTGAATGGTGTATGTTTTGTTTATTTGTTGGTTGTTTGGGTAGACTGCCATAGGGATGGTGTAGGAGAAGGCTATGGGGAATCCATGTGGGGAATTAAGGAATGCCATTGGCATCATAATTTTTGGAGGGAGTTTGGGTTTGGGATCCACCATGGAAAAGAAATAGCTTGCATTTCTTACTTTGTGGGGGGCATAAGGAAATCATGGGGGGCATAAGGAGGGATTGTGGGGGCATAAGGATATGTGTGGTGAAATTTTATTGGTGGTTTGTTACAGGTGGATTCCCAATTCCCATTGGGAGGCATAAGTAGCTTCCCCATAGTCCTTGCTCCTTTGGCTTGTATGATCAAGCCTAAGTTTTGTTTGAATGTTTTCAAATGCAGTTGTAAACTATTGTTTTTGTTTGGATTGTGTTTTATATTGAAATATGCATGTTGAAAGAATGTTGTGTGTTTTGTGGAAGCCAGTTGTTTCCATGGGTTGAATCACACCTCTTATTGTATTATGGTTGGGGCTCGGGGGCTAATGATGAAGGATGGATTCTCCTTTCATTGGATGTCTTGGTTGGGTGGAGAGCATTTCCTTTCCCCCACTTTTGTTGTGATCAAATTTGGAAGAAAAAAAAAGTGAAATGTGCATGTTGTTGTTCTAGAGAAAAAGAAGACAATTTTTCCAGCCCCTTGTGAAACAAATTCATTTGTAACCTTTCCAATTTGATGTGGATGAAATTGTAATATATTTGTGAAGAAAATATGTTTTAATTGGTTATGAAAGTTACTTATTTGAATTGTGAAAGATATTTATATTCTGTTTTGTACATTTGAAAGAAAGAGAGTGAAATCTGTTAATTGCATTCAAGGAATGGAATAATGTAAAGATGTATTTCTTTTTGAATTAATAAAGAATGGAAGACTTTCCCTCATTTGTATTGGTGATTTATATTGAAATATCATATTGTGTATGAAATCCTGTTGGAAAAACAAATGGAAAAAGGAAGAAACGTATGTGGGAATAATATAGTATTTTTTGTGTCTTTCGGGAAGTGTATAAAATTGAAATTAGAATTGAATTTTGATTTATAATGGTTTGTTTAAAACAACTGAATGTATTAGATTAGATTATAAATGAAATTCCATACTTGAATGATGAAAATTTAGATGGACCTCTTTTAATTTGATCTCATTGTAAATTTTTAAAACTGGCAAATAAATTTAATTAAAATGCATAGTTCAGTCCTACACATGATAATCAACTTGGAAACATTAAAATTCAGCATGTGGTATTATCAAGGAACTCAAATTGAAAAAGAAAGATTAAGAATTAATTTAGAACATTGTAAAATTGGGTCTAAAACTTTTCATTGTTGTTTTTCTTTCACTTGTTGGAAAAGTTTAACTTGGAATCAATCGAGAAAATTTACTTCCTAAAACATTCTAAATCCTTCCTAGAATAATCCTCCATGTCTGTTTGGCATGTTGAATGAAGGAGGAGATCAAATTGAACAAAATTTTATAAGTCAAAATTTACTAGTTGGCTTTTAAAATCTGCAAATCGTTTACATAAAGTTGACCCCTTAAACTTTATCAAAATGTAAAATTTATGATTCATGTGCAAAGAGGGCATCAATAGCTTTCTAGAATGTCCTTGTTTTCCCAAGCCTAAGCTTTCTATCAAAAGTTATGAACCTTTGAATTTTCCCTTCCTTGGTAGGAAAATTTGGAAAAAATTTCCTTGGTGGGCTCGTGGTCTGAAAAATTCCCGTTAAAAATCCTTAGAAAAATTTCTTTGAAAAACATTCTTGGGAAAAAAATTTAAAATTTTCTCCACCGACCCATTTGCCAATCGGTGGCTTCCACATTTCCTCATGAGGCAACGGTGGAGGCATAACACCATTTTATTCCTTGGGCTCTTTTTAAAAATTTTTGGAAAATTTTACCTTTTTACCCCACTGGCCCACAATCCTATATCCATCGGGTATTGCCACGTGGCAGCATGGGGTGTTAGCGAGAGGGCCTAACCTTCACCACCTTTATTTTTTCATGAAATTTTGTTTTGGAAAAATTTGGTTTTGATCTCCGCAGCCCCACACTCCTACCCTTGCCCTGGTGAGACCCTTTTGTGGTTGTGTGGACCCGCACGCGCTATTTACCCCCTTCCCTCCCTTTGGCGAAATTCACCAACTTTCCCCACCGCTCCGCCCTTCCCTCATCCTCTCCTCGCCTTGGCTTAGAGCCTGACATGTGTCCTTGGAGGACCCGTGGAGGTGCGGGAAAATTGTGAAATTTGCACCTGTGTGGGGAAAAATTCCAAATACCACCCCGTGACCCACCAACCTGGAAAATGGGCTTCCTTCCCCACTTTGGACATGTGCCCCTTTTGGGAAAATGAGTTTTATAAGGAGTTAGGAGGACTTCTCTATATCATTGGAAAGGTGAGAAAATTCCTATCCATCAATAGGAATGGTTTAAGGAAATTTTGAATGCATTCAATATGAGAAAAATCAAGTTGAAACTCTGATCTTGTTAGAGAGTGGATATGGTGTTAATTTACCCCCTGAACCTAACTAAAACTTCTAACCCTAAAATTTTGGATCTTGTGACCTCTGATAATTGTTAATAAAAGAAATGTATGTTCTAGTAGATTAAACTTGTTCCAGAACCTATTAGTTACAACTATTGTCTTGCAACCTAGTTTTGGACACTTCTAATAAAAAAAAATTATTCAATAATTTTCTTGACTAACCCTAGGTTGTTTCTTGGGTCTCAAGTGGGTTGTTTTAATGGAAATCACATGCATGACGCATGGGAGAGAGAATAAAGTGAGTGAAAGAGAAGAAGAGGGTTGGTGTGTGCATAGGAAAAAGGGGAGAAATTAGGTGCGTAGGAGAAAGGAACGCAAGGGAAAATGGAAGGAGATAGAATAATGTAAAAGGAGAAGGACGGTACACAAGGGCATGCAAAGGAACTGCATCTATGCCAAGGTGTTTAAAAGAACAATTTTGAGTATGTGAAACCTAAAATGTGAAATATCAAAGCTATAATGAAAATATAAGTTATCTAGATAACTAGGAGAGTTATTTGGATAATAGGTATGTAATTTCTCTTGTATATTCTTTTTATTACTCTCATCAAAGGAATTGATAGGTAGAATCAACAAAAAAAAATTGGTTACTATTATTTGAAATCTTGTAAACAAATCTCAAAGGAATTGGCAAAAAGGCTCTATGATGCTCTGTGGGTAGCTAGACTATACCTAAAAGAGAAATTGGGAAGTCTCCATTTCAAGTGGTGTAGGGAACAAAAGCTTAGCTATCAGTAATAGTGGAATCATTAGTCTTGCAATTGATGAAAGCTATTGAGGATTCAAATTTCACCAGTTCCTTAGAGAAAAGATCATGTCCCTACAAAATTTGGATGAGGACAAGTTACAGGTGGTGGATAAAATTTTTGCACATTAGCAAAAGGTGAAACAATTGTTTGATAAGAAATCCAGATCTAGGGACTTTTAGGTTGGAGATATTGTCCTACTCTGGGACAAAAGGTGAGGAAGTCATGGTAAGTTCAATTCTCTCTGGATTGGTCCTTTCAAGATTAGACACTTTTCTGGTGAAAATTCATTTTATTTAAGCTATATGGATGGAACCTCTCTTCCATTACCATATAGTGGGCAATATTTGAAGTTGTTTTAGTCCTAGGTGATTAGGAAATCCTTTATACAGTCTTGTATAGTCATTTTTTTGTATTTTCTTTTTGGTTCCCTATTTCCTATGTGTTTCTCTTATGTATTTCCTCATTCTTGACTCTATTGCCCAATGGTCTTGCACTTGTCATAAACCAAAGATTTTAAGGTTCCTTTTTCCTACCTTGTACAAAGGTAGTTTTATCCCTAGAAAGAGCTAGTTGTTGTCACTTGCCCAAAATGTGTGTATTTTGGCTATAAAATTTTGAAAATACTGAGTATGTTAGTATTTTTACATTACGTAGTCTTTTTGTTCAAATATTTTATTGTTCTATTTATTTTGTGGTTTTTTCAAGTATTTGTGTCCTCATATCTCGAAGTGTTTTACGGCCCTTAGTTCCCCGATTTTGTGTCTTATCTATAGTGTCTAGCCTATTTTATTTTACGAAGATTTTGGATCTTTGAGTCCCTTACGGCCCTTGTGCATCTTGACCACCAGTTTCCAACATTAACATAGTACCCACAAGCCTTGTTGATCTGCAACCTTAATTCCAAATTTTTCAAGTCCTTTCTTATGTGGATGTTTTGGCTTGGTGTCAAACTTGTGTCCCAATATCCCCGGAAATTTTATGTAAGTTTTGACCAACATTTCCGATACTAGTACCTTGCGAAGCTTTCAAATTTCCCTATCCCACATGTCCAAGTGTGTCCCAGCCTCCATTTCCCCGTAAACCCATTTTTTCCGCACTTCACACACTTTGTGGGTATTTCTTTCTTTCACATTTGAAATGTCACACGTAACATTGGGCCTCCTGTGATAATTTTTTCTGCCATACCCACACTAGATGGAAAATTAGTCTATCTACAATGTTTTCAAATCTCCCAAGCCATTAAATTCCCTCATTAATTACTTCATTCAAACCTTCTTTGAACGAGGTTAAATAAACAAATGGGTTATTCATTTTATCTCCATCACAATCACAAACAAATCTTTATACATCCCTTCCTAAGTTATTTTAGATGTAGCGTAGGTCACCCCCAACCATTTTCAAAATTTGAAGTGTTTTCTAATTCTAATAAGGTCATCATTCATTCAAGTAATAAAGGGAAGAATTTTTATAGTCCTCTGTGTGCTTCTTGAGGTCAATCTAATCCTTTTCCCTACCATATTTTTTCTCCTTAAGTGAGTATACTCGCTTATACTTTTCCTCGACTCTCTGTTGTCATCATAAAGGTTGACTATAAAGGTCATGAGCATCTTTTGTCCTTGAGACCATTGCACATAATATAGGAGATACAAATGTGTAATAGGTGGATTTTAATGATTTTGGGCACAAATAAATGACGCTAATCCTTAGCTGTGTATTAACACATCAAATATTGCGGAATAGCACATGTAAGAGGTTTCCTTGTTGATGAGGCCGAATATGTTTGATTAATTTATAATATATGATCTCATCTTAATATCCTTTTGATTAATTTTGATTGCATTGTGTGAATTTTAGTTGATTTGATATGAGTTAGGATGTAATTGTCTATCTTTTGATTGATTGTGATTCCAATGTTAAAATATCTAGAATTCCTGACAAGTGTGTGTTTGAATTCAGTTTTGTAATAAAGCAGGTCTAAATCAGTTAAGGAAATGAAGCAGGAAGCATTCAATTTGTTTTCAACAACATCTATTCCTACACAACTTACTTCCAAAACTTCCAAGCTAGTTCTGGAACTCCATCACACAGTCATCATCTAGTTCTAGAACTTTCAGACTTAGTTCCAGAACTCTAGTATTTAGGTCCAAAATTTTCAGACATAGTCCTGGAACTCCTGGGGATAGCTTCAGAAAACTCACAGTTTTTTATCCTTAACAATTTCCTATGGTTCTGGAACTTCTCAAAAGTTCTGTAACCAATGGGATTTATCTATTTTAAACCACATTAGGATATTTTACATCTACAACCATTTCAATCAGGAAGGACGAGAAGATTTCTAAATACAAATCCAGGGAGAGTTATCCTACAACTATTTGATTAATTGCAATCGACTCAGCATCTATTCTGGGCATGATTTGATTTCATCAGAATCATTAAGACATATGTGATTGTAAAATGTATATAAAAGTATACCTACAGTAGATAAATGGAATATATAGAAAAATAGAATATGATATGAGATAGATATATAACGAGAGAAGAGAAATAGACTAAGCAATTAGATCTAGTACATTTGTAATACCGAATGTTTTATCAATAAAATAGCCATTATTATTTGAGAGAATTCTGAGTAGTTAAATCTTGATTCGAGGAGCAAGGGCAAACTCCCCAAGGAACAAGATATTCATTTATTTGGTATTTATATTTCTTCAGCAAATAGCTTGGATCTATTAATTCTATATTGTTTTAATTCTTTCAATTAAACTCTATTGTGTACTTGTTCTTGCAGGTGTTTGGATACATTCTTATATTTCTTGCAATTATTTTCAAGCATTCTAAATTGGGTGTATTTATTTCCAAAATCAAGTGTGTTTACTTTCAGAAGCAAGTGCATTTATTTTCCAACAACAAGTGTGTTTCCTTTTAGCAAATCTTTCAATGTGTTTACTTTTAGCAAGTTTTCATACTTTGATTTAAATAAGGTTTTACCAAGAAGTCCTTGGGACATTGAAGAGATCCCCAAGAAAATTAAAAATAACTACGATCAACTACTAGATCGGTTAAAGTACTCTTGTTGCATATAGCTTTAAACACACCCCTAGTTTGATATGACATCAAAAATAAGTTGATTAAATGAATGGAATAATGACACCCATCATTTTTGGTGTAGTTGTAAGGGAACACTAGTTTGAAATTTCTAATTATGTGTTAGCAAGAGAAATAAAAAATACATCTAGTAGTTGAAGGATTTTCCTACTATATCACAAAATATATGAGTAGACCAAGAGACTCACATGGTAGATTCCTCCCAAAACATCCTCAACAAAATTCATAACATCCTCTAGTCAAAGTAAGGAAATTGATCAAGAATTGGAAGAACCATCACCCCCTATCAGACAAGAAAAAAAATTGCCATTTTTGGAATTCTTAGATCAATCACCTGAAGGAAGTGGAAATTTTAGGAGAAGGCTTATTCCTAAAGATCCATTTAGGGTGAGTTTCGATTCTCAATTGAGTAGTCAACCTCCTACTCCCGATTTTTCACCTTCCTTAAGGCATACCGCTTACCACATTGATTGGGAGGAAATTTCAGAAAATATTTTAAAAATGGCACAAGAAGCTGAGAGATAACCTGATAGGACATTTACCTATCCAATCTAATTGGGAGATGATGATACATTAATGAAAAAATCTCACCTACGCATTTACCCACCTTTATAGGAATGTCATCCGAAGATCCTGACCAATTTCTATTTGAGTTCAAGGTACTATGTCAGACCTATGATTATAAGATAGATAATAAAAAACTCAAGTTGTTTCCATCCACTTTAAAGGATGCAACAATGAGGTGGTTCATGGGATTACCATCCAACTCTATTAGCACTAGGGCACAAATGGAGACTGCCTTCCTAGATAAATATGAGGATTATTGTAGAGGGATAAATAGGAAGGAAGAATTCTTCAAAATCAAGGAGGAGGATGATGAAAACATAGAAGACTATTTAGATAGATTCCTCTTTGTTAGCAAAAGATGTGGATTTGTTAAGTAAAACAATTTTTTTAAAGGCTTGGATGACGAATCTAGGAAACCCTTAACTTGATAGGAGGTGGAGACATTGATCAGATAAAAATGAATGGAATTAAAGAGATTTGTAGAATCTATTCTAGAATGAGAAGTGGACCTAGAAAAGGAAAACCAGTGAAAATTCTGAATCCAGATATGACCAAACTAATGGATGATTTATAAAACTTTAAAAGCAGACATTTTAGTGCAATTAACCTCTACTATGGATGGATTACAAGATAAAGAAAATTCCAAAACTAAACCATTGGCTATGTATTGTCCTAGATGCAGGAATAAGCATGCACTAAGAGACCGTCCTTTGGATAAAATAGAAATGTGTCTTATCGTGAATCTAAAGAACATGATATCGATGTTTGTTCTTTACTTCCGTTATTAAGAATCAAATTAAACAAACCAAAGTGCCTCATCTTCAATGAAGAATTGAATTTTGTTTAGAGACAACCTAACCAAGGGTAGTTTATTCCAAGATCAGCTCCTAATCCTTGGATAGTGCCATTAGTTGCTTAAGAAGTACCAAAAAATTGAGGACAACCTCCTTGGGTACCTCAACCAACTTGGAACCCTTGATATTGGGAAAATCAAGCTTGGTATGCTTAGAGACATAAAAAACCATGGGCTAGTCAAGGAAATCCTTATGCTTGGTCATAACCTAGATGGAGCCATAGTAATTATTCTCAAGGAAGAACATATCCAAATCAGAATCAACGGGCCATCATGGGATCTCCGCACAAAATTCACAAACCGAGAATGTATTTCAAACAAAAATTCATGCACATCTAGTAGAAAATATAAGAAAAAAAAAATAACTCCTTTTATGGAACAGAACCAGAAAAATCAGTTGATTTACATGCTATGGATTGTAAAGATATTCAAACTAGATCTGGGAAAATCATTAACATTCCACCCCTTATAATCATTGAAATGACAAAAGAAAATGAAATCCCTATTACTATTGTTCCAAAAGAGGATATAGAAAGAAAAGGAAAGGAGTCAGATAACAACACTACTGAGACTCCATTTCTAGAGAGATTCAAAGAAGCTATAGAAATCAAGGAGTTTGAATTGGTATAGGAAATAAGGAAATTGAATATTGAAATAAAACTATTACAAGCAATTAAAGACATTCCAGAATTGAAAAAATAATCAAAATTTTATGTATGAAAAAGACTAGAAGGAAGAAAAGACTTACCCCAAGACTATCAAAGTAGATGGGAAACTTGTTGATTTATTAGAAGAAAAATTTTACTTCCCAAATACAGAGATCTTAGAAGTTTTGTTATTTTTGTCTCTATAGGAAATAAGGATGTACATAATGTTTTGGTAGATTTGGTAGCTGATATCAATGTAATGATAGTGGATACTCTAAACAAATTACCATTAATAGGTATACAACCTACTAATACCATATTAGATAGATGGAGATTATTCGTAGAAAAATAGGAGGAATTATTGAAGATGTGGTAGTTATGGTGGAGTCATGGGAATATCCAATTGACTTCCTTATACTATATCCAAAAGGTAAAACATTGGGTTATCCCATTATTTTGGGTAGACCAACGTTAGCTACAGTGATACTTTGATAGATTGCAGGTTAGGTGATATGACAATATCAAATGGTAAGAACTCTTAAAAATTTTCCTTATATCCTATTGCATGACCTGTTACTGATAATCATGAACAATTGTGGGTTGATTCTCCTAAACCTGATAAGCAAAATTTGTCTTCTTTGGCTATGATCACATTGCAAGATCATGTAAGAGAAGTAGAAGAGATGATTAATCCACCATTGGATGAGAACTTTTTGTCCTTGAAGCAATCAAAAATAGTTTTGGAATTTGTGAACTTAGTTCTGAAACCCACGAACTTAGTTCTAGAACCCACAAACTTAGTTCTGGAACTTGTGGCTATAGTTCCAGAACCACCACATTTGAACCACGACAACAACAGTTCTCTTTTATTGAAAATGATTTTTCTCCGAAGGAATGATATTTCTCATGGGGAGAGGATGAATTAGTAGCTTCAGTTTAAAGTACATCATAAAGTGGTGAAGAATTTCTAGAAATTAGCAGTGACGAAGAATTTGGCCTCCAAAGAGATAAGTATCATAATTCTTATTGCTGTCCTTTTTCCAGTATTATGTCTCAAGGAATTTTTGATATGTTGCTCCATACCATATGTTGTTACCAAATGCACGTCCATTAAATACTTTAATGAAACCCTTCCCACAAATTAGTTCATCACATATTGGAACTAAGCATGTTGAAATTCAACTAGGTAAAACTTTAAACATTAACAATTGGTTGAAGGAGGATGAAGAAGCTAAATTGTTTGATGTTCTAAAAAATCACACTAAAGATTTTCTTGGGATTAAAAATACATGAAGGTGATTCATCCAAGTATTTTCACTCATCGCATCTATACTAAAAACATTAAACTAGTTAGGCAGCCTCAAAGAAGGATTAACCTAGATTTAAGGGATATAGTTAAACAAGAAATTGAAAAACTATTACAAGTAGGTTTCATATACCCTATCTCAGATAGCCAGTGGGTATCTCCTCTTGTACTTGTTCCCAAAAATAACATAAAATGAGAATATGTGTTGACTATAGGTAATTGGACAAAGCCACAATGAGAGATTATTTTCCCTTACCATTCATAGATCAAGTCCTATATAACCTTTCAAGTAAATAATAATTTTATTTCTTGGATGGATTTAGTGGGTACAATCAAATCAAAGTTACTACTCAAGATCATGAAAAACTACATTTACATGTCCATGGGAACCTTTGTCGATATGGTGTTACCATTTGGTTTATGTAATGCTCCTGCAACCTTCCAGAGAATTATACTTGCAATCTTTGTTGATCTAACAAATGATTGTGTTGAGGTATATATGGATGAATTCACTATACATAGAGATACATTTAAATATGCTTTGAGAAATCTGGACAAAGTGTTAACAAGATGTGAACAACACAACTTGTCTCTTAGTGATGAATTTTTTTATGATGGTGGATGAAGGGATTGTATTAAGACACCATTTCAATGAAAGGAATTATAGTCGATAAAAAAATAGAATCAGTTCATATCTACCTATTCCTTAGACCCCCAAAGATATCAAATCATTTCTAGGGCATGCTAAGTACTATAAGCACTTTATAAAAGATTTCAGTAAAATTTCTGCTCCCATGTTTAATTTGCTAACCAAGAACTGTGATTTTCTTTGGGAAGAAAAGTGTCAACATTATTTTGAAGAAATTAAAGACAAATTAATCAGTGCCCCAATATTGAGAGGTCCTAATTGGGAATATCCATTTCATATCCAAACATACGCCTCAAATTATTTCATTGGTGTAGTATTGGGACAGAAAGATGAGGAAGAAAAGATGTATTCCATTTATTATCTTAGCAAGAATCTTACTCACACTAAAAAGAATTACACCACCACTGAAAATGAATTTCTTGTTGTGATTTATGCAATCAATAAATTCAAACATTACATTACAGGGTACAAGATATTTGTACATGTTGATCATTCAACAATTAAGTATTCAATGAACAAACCGGTGGTTGGTGGAAGAATAATTAGATGTTTGTTACTTTTGAAATAATTTTATATTACCATTGTGGACAATCCAAGTAAATCTAATGTGGTATCTGATTTTATGTCAAGACTAACCACCAAAGGGGTGCAAGATCCAATCAAGGATAACTTTCTAGATGAACAACTATTTGCAATATCAAAAATTACACCATGGTTTGTTGATATGACAAATTATCTTGCAATAGGGAAGTTTCCTCCTTCTTTCACTAAGAAACAAATAAAGAAGTTAATTAAAACCAATGCACAATTAAAATGGTTAAATGGAATGCTATTTAAGTGTGGTACTGATTTTGTCTTACGTAGGTGTGTAAGAGAGGATGAAATCTTTGAAATCCTCATAACATGTCATGATGAAACAAGTGGAGGACACTGTTCAGTGAAAAGAACAACTCATAAGATATTTGGCACTAGTTATTGTTGGCCATCTCTATACAAATATTTGAAGAGATATATCAAGAGGTGTGATCCTTGTCAAAGGATGGGTCAACCAACTTTCACCAATGAAATGCCTCCTTAGCCTCGAGTTGTGGTTCAACCATTTGAGAGATGGGGATTGGATTTTGTTGGTCCCTTTAATCCTCCTTCATAAGGGAAGGAATATATTCTTGTGTGTACTGACTATGTGACAAAATGGGTAGAAGTGTAGGCATTAACAAATGCCACTAAGGAAGCAGTTGTTGATTTCCTTTGGAACATAATTATGATAAAGTTTGGAGCACCAAGGAGCATAGTTTCATATCAGGGACCATAATTCATGTCTAATATGATCCAAGATTTCACAAGGTATTACCAAATCAATCATAGGAATTCATCTCCTTACCACCCACAATCAAATGGACAAGCTAAAGTAACAAACAGAGAATTGGAGAACATCCTTACCAAAATAGTTGAAGCTAGGAGAAAATATTGGGTAAAGAGACTACCTAAAGCTGTCTGGGATTATAATACAACTTGGAAAACTACAATAGGGTTTTCACCATATGAATTAGTCTATGGGAAAAAGCCCTTATTGCCTATATATTTTGAACTTCATATATTGAGGATAGTAGTGAAGGTGGGAATTGAGTTGAATGCATCTCAAAAAAAATAATTTTTAACTCAATGAGTTGTATAAATTAAGGTTGGAAGCACTTTAGTAGATAGAAATAATTCAAGATCAAAAGAAGAAATGGCATGAAACACATATCAAGAAAGGGAAATTCAAAGTAGGATATTGTGTATTGATATTTGACTCTAAGTACCAATAGTTCAAGGGAAAATTAAGAACCAGATGGTTGGGACCCTATTAGATTGAGTAGATATTTGAAAATGGTCCTATTCAATTACTTCCCATTGATGGCATCAGCAGAACACTCTTGGTCAATGGACATAGGCTGAATCTTTATAGGAAGCCTCCCACTAAGGATGAATTCTTGATGAAGATTGAAGTAGATAAATAATTTGATTATATGGAAGAACCCAGTTCTTCCAAAATGATCAAATAACTAGATGATAGATCCAGAATAAAGGGAAGAAGATGAAAACCAACAAATGAAATTTTCTTCCCCAAAAAAATAAAAAATAAAAAATAATTTTTTTCTCTCAAACATCAATTGAAAACCAGCAAATGGTGGTTTTGCTTTTTTAGCTAGTTTAAATAAAGGAATTCTTTTTAATTCCAGGTTGTCTTATCTAAACATGTTTTTTCCACTTGTAGGAATGACGAGTCATCATAGCAAAAGGATTACATCATCAAGGATGGTAATTATGTCTTTTAACTCATTTAACATTGATTAAATGTTTACATGTGTGATGTGGCTTAATTAAAAGTAGGTATGATGAGTTATCTATTTATACATTATGATTACAAGTGTGTAATCATGAAGATGATTTGGATGGAATAATTTTTGGCATGGTTAGAATTAGTAATCATTATTGTAAAACTCAAGTGAAATAAGTTGCAGGGATATTTTAAGGAAGGAGCATCGAATTAAGTTTGTATTCTATAGCAAAGAACACAGAATTCAGAACTTCCATAGCTAAGAATAGAGGTTCCATAGCTAAGAATAGAGGTTCCGTAGCCAAAGTCATCACTTCCATAGCTAAGAAAAAGGGCCTGCAACCAATTCACACAAAATCAAAAGAGACAAAACTCAAGCTGATATGGGGATTAAGAAGAAATATAAACCAGAGGATGATTCCCAGCTACTTGCAAATGAAGAAGTGGCATCCATCTTTGAGCATGCATGATGGCTTGAGTTCCTGAAGAAATTTTCAAGGCATAATGAAGAATTGGCAAGAGAATTCATCATAAACCTAGAAAAATCCAGAACAAAGGTGAGAAATATATTTATTCCTTTTTCTGTAAATACTATAAGTAATGTTTCTGGAGTGCCAATTGTGCATGTTCCACAACTTGCCAAGGGGAATCTGAAAGAACTAGTTGAAGTCTTACTGCAAGAAGGAGAAACTGAACCCTAGTACATCTATAATATAAATAAAATCATAAAAGGGGTTAGAAGGGCCATTTCTCCCAATCCCTTTAATAGGGTAGCATTTTGGATGGTAAAATATTTAACCTGTAATGGTCAATTTGGGTATGTGGGAAAAGAAGTCCTAAAAATTCTCATATATCTGAAGTATGGAGCCACCAAACTTGAGTACATAATAAACCTTCTAGGTTTTATTTTTATTCTATCTAGACCATGGCTTAGAGGTATTCCTAGGGTGTTGGGACAATTAGGCATCATGGTCTAATTCATTTAATATGCCAGCACCATTTTCTATCAAAGAAGAATGGAGAAGAAATTTGGGACAAGTTTCTTGGCAAGTTTAAGAAAAACCCTAATATTATCAGAAGGACAATTCCAACCCCATTCTCTCCTTCAACTAATCTAGAAATTGATGCCCCTATAGAAGAACAAAGGGAAATGGAAAGAGAAAATATACCAAAAAGAAGAAGGTCGGTGAGAAAGATAAAAATAGCAAAGCCTTCTATACCTGTGAAGGAAATTCCTTCTTCTGTAGAAATGTCAAGGAGCCAATATATGTCTCTAATGGTGATAGCTCACCCATGTAAGAGCAAGTGAGAAGAAGCTCTATAAGGAAATCCACTTGGGAATGATGAACTTCCCAGAGAGAATAAAAATTCATAAGATGTCAAAGGAAACCTCAGAGGGAAGGAGCGAGCAGGAAAGGATGGAAGAAGAATCTACTGATATTTTGGGCAGCATGGCCATGACTCCCCTTAAGCCAAGTCAAGCTAAATGGACAGAGGAGAGGAAATATTTGAAGAGAAATATTTTCAGGAATCGGCTAAACCCTTAGACTTTGCCACATGAAGAAGAAGGGTTCACATCTTAGAGAAAAAAAGGAAAATTTCCTTTGATAGAGGAAGAATGCCTAACTCTTCAAGTAATTTTAGAGGAAGAAGAAAGACAAGAAGTTAAGCACGCTCTGTTATTTTGTAGAGAAGAGCTCATTATCAGAGAAAAAGATGACGAATTGGATTTCCTCAAGCTCAAATTAGAACAAAGGGAAATGCTCATTAGAGAGCTAACAACCTAGCTTGCGCAGCCGGATCGAGGAATTATCAAAGAACTAAGAAACAGCTGATAGAAAAAGAGGAAGAATTTGGACTCCCGAGAAAATAGAGTGTTGTATCCACAATCTCCGCATTGAGACTTAGTTAACCTATTTTCCACTTAAAAAAATATGGAATGACACTTGTAGGGAACTTAGAGAAGCCAAAAATCAAATAAAGAATTAAAGACCAAGATGGAGGAAGAGATGAAGGCAAGAAAGGAATGGGAAGAAAAGTTTTAAAAGGAGGAAGGAAATAAATATAAATACCTTACAAAAATTCATATGGTCTATATTATGAGTGTGAAATTGCTTACATAAAAAGGCCCTCTCCTACATATAGTGTGCTTTTAGAAGCAGATTCATTTCTTTGACAATGCCCAGATTGCATGTGGGCTTCTACATGAACTACAAGATGAATCTAAATTCATGGAAGATTACTCTCTATCTAATCTTGAGCAGAAAAATCTTCTATGTGAATTTTATCTTTGCAATTTTATGCTAGTGAAAAAAACATGATTTATGATCAATTTGTATGTAGGGGAGAGCCAGCTCAATGCATTTTTCTCTGTTTTGCAAAACCAAATTGCATGAAAGGAAAGGGAATCTAAATTTTTATTGAAATTTGGCTCAATAGGTCTTTGTATGAGATCTCATTATGGTAAACCCTCTTCCTTCCTCACACATATATAGCGGAGAGGGCACAATGACCATATATAGAGATTTAGAACTCATGCCTTTGATGATAGATTCAAGACACACTATCTTACCATTTTGTAAAAGAGTATTGATGCCTTCACCTCCTATGAGGAGGAAAATTTTGAAGATATTTATGAAGGATGCTTAAAGATGTAGGAACTCCTTACTATTTCCTTGACAAGAAAGGAAGTAATTTTCCCAAAAAATCTGATCCGGAGTTTAGAAGGGGAAAAATATTTATCTACAATAATTCCCAAGTCAATGAAACCTACTGGAAAATATGGATGGGAATGTGAAAAAGGACCCTCTACTTCTCACCCCCATGTCTCCTTGGTAGAACAGATAACCTCAAGACCCTACCGAATTTGAACAGAGGCAGAGGAAAATGGAAGCAGGAGAAAGGTTTATTACATCCAAGTTTAAACATTGGAAAATCTAGTTTCAGCCATTTGATCTAAGTAATCAAATGGAATGCAGAACTTATAACCCCACTTTTGAAGAATGAATTTTGTAAAGGAACTTACAAACAAGTAAGTTTGGGGGAAATAATGAGGCAAGAATATGTCCGATTAACATATAATATATGATCTCATCTTACTCTCCTTTTGATTAATTTTTATTGCATTGTGTGACTTTTAGTTGATTTGATATGAGTTAGGATGTAATTGTCTGTCTTTTGATTGATTGTGATTATAATGTTAAAAGCTCTAGAATTCCTGACAAGTGTGTGTTTGAATTTAGTTTTGTAATAAAGTAGGTCTAAATCAGTTGAGGAAATGAAGCAGGAAGTGTTCAGTTTGTTTTCGACAACATCTGTTCCTACACATCTTAGTTCCAAAACTTCCAATCTAGTTTTGGAACTCCATCACACAGTCATCATCTAGTTCCTAAAATTTTGGACTTAGTTCTAGAACTCTAGTATTTAGTTCTAGAATTTTTGGACTTAGTTCAGGAACTCCTAGGGATAGCTCTAAAACTCTCACGGTTTTGATCCTTAACAATTTCCTATGGTTTTGGAACTTCTCGAAGTTCAAACCGATGGGAGTTATCTATTTTAAACCACATCCAGATATTTTACATCTACAACCCTTTCAATCAGGAAGGACGAGAAGATTTCTGAATGTAGATCTAGGGAGAGTTATCCTACAACTATCTGATCAACTGTAATCGACTCAACATCTATTCTGGGCATGATTCAATTTCATCAAAATCATTGAGATAGTTGTGATTGTAAAATGTATATAAAAGCAGACCTGCAGTAGATAGATGGAATATATATAGAAATAGAATATGATATGAGATAGATACAGAACAAAGAAGAGAAATAGACTAAGTACTCAAATCCAAAGTATGTTTGTAATACCGAATGTTTTATTAATAAAATAACCATTCTTATTTGAGAGAGAATCTGAGTTGTTAAATCCTAATTCAAGGAGCAAGGGCCCACTTCCGCAAGGACCGGGATATTTTTTTATTTGGTATTTATATTTATTTAGTAAATAGCTTAGATATGTTAATTCTATATTTTTTAATTCTTTTAGTTAAACTCTATTGTGTACTTGTTCCTGCAGGTGTTTAGATAGATTCTTATATTTCTTGCAATTATTTTCAAGCAATCTAAATTGGGTGTGTTTATTTCCAAAAGCAAGTGTGTTTATTTTTAGAAGGAAGTGTGGTTATTTTCTAACAACAAGTGTGTTTCCATTTGAGTACAGTGTGTTTCCTTTCAGCAAAGCTTTCGGTGTGTTTACTTTCAACAAGTTTTCACGGTTTGATTTAAATAAGGTTTACCAAGAAGTCCTTAAGACATTGAAGAGATCACCCAGAAAATACAAAATTAACTACAATCAACTACTAGATCGGTTAAAGTACTCTTAGTGCATATAGCTTTAGACACACCCCTAGTTTGATATGACATCAACAATAAGTTGACTAAATGAAGGGAATAACGATACCCATCACTTGTCTCGGTTCAATGCGCGGACACAATTTTTGCATTTTTTCCCATTTTTACCCTAATACAAGAGAAATCACAAACTCTCATGGTCGGGTAATTGCCAAATTGGATGTGGGATGTATCAATGCTGCCCTTGGAATTCTAGTATTTGAATATGCTAATGTTATTTCCATGGCACAAGCTCAACACTTTTTGACCAAGAACTTGATAAATATAAGTAAATGGTGGCCAAATCCTTGTTCAAGCCCCGAAAGAAGAGAGCTTCTAGATTTCCCAAAACTATGTACCAAAGTGATTTTAAAGAAGAGCTCTCTGACATCATCATTCTCTTATCCAGGATAATGGGGCTCCCTGCAAGAAATGAATTTCATTATTGGATGTGTCCTTTCATCAACATCATATGTGAGGGAAAAAAAAAAAAATTGGGGAGAAATCATTTGTACCAACCTAATTGAATAGTTGGCTAATTTGCATAGAACCCATACCTTCTACATTACCTCCTATCTAATGTACATTATTAGAGCATACAAGGAATGGTTGGGTATTTCTTTATATGACACCAAAGAATATGCTCTAGTATATGAGTACTATTCAAAATTGACCCTGAAGAACAATAATCATCATTTTAGGATGGTTAATGATGTCTTCACAATGTACATAGTCAAGATTTTAGAAGGAGACAAAGAAAAATATTTTTCGATGAAGATAAGCAATTGATATCCATGTATGGAAGTTATTACATTCAATTTAGAAATTTCTCCTATATCGGTGGACATGCTTTTAAGATTCTCCTAGAAGCTCCCCATGTTCTGCAGGTGACAAGATTTCCTTGGTGGAGATCTGTACATAGCTTGATAAGTTAAACAAAACTTGTAAAGATAAGAATATAGGAGGTATAAAACTCCCTATCACTCTAGGTAATTATACTTAGAGGACTACCTTAGATGCTCGAATGTTGAGAGAACAGTAGATGCTTTCAATTTTCATTTCTTTCATAAAATTTCCTACTTTGATATCAATGGTTTATTTGAAAAAAATATAAGGATCACTTTCCATCACATTCCTGATGTGGAAGACTACTAGGAATATTTCTCCGACAATTTTGAAGCAATTGGAAGATATTATGGTCATCTTTCTTTACAACAAATCAAATATTTTGGCATCTATAAGGTACTTGATGAACTGCCATATGATGATGAAGAGCTAGAATTTCTTAAGTTTATCAAAACTATTAGGTGTACTCCCCTTGAAACTTTTGACTTGTTCAAGAAAGAAAAGGACAACTTGTAAGAGATCATACACACATTCTTAGTCGGGACTAAGGTTTGATTTTATAAGAAAATGAGATCCTAAAAAAATGACAGAGTGACATCTCATTCTCTCAGAATCATATTCATCTCAAAGAGAGGTTTTTACTCCCACACCTAAGATAGCAACTCATATTTATCCTTCCCCTCCTATAACTTCAACCTTGGTTTATACCGAAAAGAGGAAGGTTGAAAGGATGGAAAAAGTTAAAGAAGTAGTTGAAGAGGAAGGTAAGCAATTACCTTCTCCAAATAAATATCAAGAAGTGCAAGATATTGAGAAAATTATTTATTTGTGTGGATAGGAAGAAGAAGAAACAAGAGAACATGAAGAAACTAACCTTGAAGGAGGCAATCTCATAAAAATAAGAAGAAGTTGGTGATAAGAAACAGGATCACACTTCGAGAAGTTTGAGATAGTGGTGGTATTGGAATCATTAGTCAAATAAACTCTGGTCTAGGAAGTACATGTTTCCAATATTGGAACATCTATTTTAGAAGTATCATTTGCACACACCTTAGGGTCAATGATAACTCTAACATTGCGGCATATTGTTCTTCCTTCTTCTAGTAATGTTTTTCTTAGGTTCAACCATTTGTGGATAGTAAGAAAAGGAAGGATTCATCTAAGATTTTTGTTCCCAAATTTGATGCATTGGCTGCCCTCCTAGGAACAACTCCAACTCCACCTGCCAAGAAAGAAAGAACTACTTCTATATTGGTGTCTAATTCTCAAGGCCAACAATTTTGGAGAATACTAAGCCTAAAATGGATAAAGAAGAGAAATATTTGGTGTTGGGTGATTTTAAATTGACTAGGATACCTTTGGGAGAGTCTTCCCCGAGAGTGAAGTGAATAACTTAGAAGAAAAATATCTAGTGTGATTGAGAGAGTGGAAAATGGGAAACAATCTCAATAACAACTTGAGGAAAATTTACAAACCCTCTCTAATTTTAATAGATCTTTTCTAGTCAAGTGATAAGGTGATTGATCCAACTCATTTTAATGCAATTCCTTCTCCTAATGTCCTCACCAATGAATAATTCCAAGTTATTAAGGACATCCATAACCATTTTTCCTATGGAAAAGATATGGAAGCTATGGTGGAGGAAATGTTAGTCACTTGGATCTACTTTATTTAGGAATCTTACAAGGCTTATGATCAAATCAAAATATATGGTTGAAGTTTACTACAACACTTAGTAGTCTCGACAAGGGAATTGAAAATGTGGACCAAATGTATTCAAGACATCAAAATCATGAGTGAAATAGATATGCAAGTTATCTTGGCTAACAAAGTGTTTGATGATCCGAAGAATAGTTTGAATAAGAAATGGGTATTTAACATTGATTGGAAAATGAAAGTTCTTGATGAAGCAATTAATGAACTAAGAAACATGTTGCAAAAGGGAGAAGCATTTCAGGATTGTATTATATTTGAATTCTAAGATCTTCATTGTCAACTTCACAAATAAAATTATGAGGAGAAATACACATCCAAGAAATCAAGGAAAAATTCAAAAGATTTGTCAAGGAGGATCTATTTAGATCAAACACTATTTCAAATGAAAAATGGAAGATATTTTTGCTTTGTAAACTTAAATTAAAGAGGCAAATAAAGAATTTTTGGACAATGCAGGGTTTGGAAAGGACATGGAAGATAGTTTGGGAAGCTGGACCTACGCAACTACCAACACCACTATTCATCGGGATATGGAAATAGCAGAAGTACAAGTGAATTTTAGAAATCAAATACTAAAAGTGAATACTTTGGCATCCACCTCTTCAAGTGCTCCAACGACTAGCTCTTAGGATTTTATTTTAATTAATGTATTTATATTAAATTGGACACCTTTTGTTGTAGTCATGTAATATCTCAGTGGGTCCAGCTTAATAATATAAACATTTGATTAAATATTTGAAAAAAAGGAAAATGAAAAGACTCGTTTGTAACCACCCTAGGGGCTATTTAAAGATATCTCCATTTCATTTGAGGGTCTTGGATTTTAATTTATTTTATGTAGAGAAAGTGAATTTTTCAATCAATATAGAAGAAGTTCTTTTCTCATATTTTCTTGTGTTCTATCTATCTCTCGTTTTCTATCGGATTCTTTTGGATTATATACATTTCAATAAGAAAATTTATTTTCTACTAGGTGATGTTATCTTTATGAATTTATGTCTATTACATAGATGTCTTGTATTCAAATGTGTATGACTCGGGTTTTATTTTTCATGCATGCCTGAGTAAGATATAATTCTGATATATATATATATATATGAAAGTGTTTCCTTCCTCACTTTCTAAGTCATTAATTCTTCGTATCCTTTTTCTTTTGTATTGAGAATCTTATGAGAAGGAAAATTTTATGGAGTCAAAATCCTCATTAAAAGATTGATAGTTTGTAAATTTGTAAATAAGTAGATTTGATTTTTTGTTTGTGTGTTCAATAATGGAACCTCTCCCATAAATAGGAGGGATTGTTGTTCCCCGATTGTTGCTTTTTCAAGTCAAATTTTACAACCAAGACTGCAAATTAGTTATTTCTATACACTATTATAGGAAAGTTTCTTAGTTTATGATACGCATGCTTGAAATCCTTGTAATTTTTTCTATAGCACATCTCCAATCTGATTTTATAGAGCCCATGAGCCCATCACAAGTATAGTCTCGTAAACCTCTCACCCAATGATTTCTTCTCTAGAAGGTATTTCCACATCTTA
This sequence comes from Taxus wallichiana var. yunnanensis, assembly GCA_018340775.1. Taxonomy (NCBI): domain Eukaryota; kingdom Viridiplantae; phylum Streptophyta; class Pinopsida; order Cupressales; family Taxaceae; genus Taxus; species Taxus wallichiana. The sequence goes on from CM031243.1 coordinate 204,566,539, forward strand.
TCCTTAGGGCCATATGGAACCCAAATCTCTACAAATATAATGGATAAGAGGATTATGCCCCATGATATCTTATTTATAATGTGTATATAATCCCTTTTGCGATGAATGCAAGAAGAATGTAGACATCCCCCGCTACCATATTCTTCACAATGTGGAGCCATTTCTTGTTTACCTAGCCCCATCTCTCTTAGTTATTGAACTTAGTCAAAATATGCATGATAATATTTACAACGAGGTCGGTTACCTTATAGATTTCTAGTGTGTGCCATCATTTCTTATAATCCATCCCAACAATAGTGGAATCTACACCTACTTCATCATCAATATCAAGGGTATTTTTGTTCCCGAGATTTGTAACCCCGTAAGTCTCTAATGAGTAGTGTGGTGATTCTTACTTCTTCCTATAAAGTAGAAGTCCTCATGGACCCTTGACATGACCCATTACTAGAGTATTTTTGGTTTTCCAAATTATGGAAACTCATAAATCTGCAAGGCTCCCGATTTCTCCGAATTCTTGCACCCTTCATCATCGTAGATTGGTTTATCATCCTCAGCTCTAAATACGTTAGTCTTATTTACTAACTCTTTCTCTATCTGGTCCTTATTTGAACTAGTGTAATGATTGTAATTTCACACCTTTATTTTTCAAGAGCAAGACTCAAGCATGTCCGTTGATAACACTCTCTAGATATTGCATTTCAAATAATTTCTCTCTAGGCACTTCTTTTACTTCCACCTCTAGTTGATTCCTTTTTTTTTCCTTCTAGCTATTGTAGGTGTTCTTCTTGGTGCCATATAAACCTTTCAAAACACACCCTTATGTTTTTTTGCCTTCGATACCTCTGTCTCTTTGAATTTTCAAAACCTAGTCATGATTCTAAACCCTAGCTCTACGATTCAAACCATTGATCCTTTTACATGTCTTTTCTCTACTCGCACACTTCTCACAAAAGAGCTCCACTCTATCTATGACCAAATTCTCTAGTTTGATGGAATATCCTCTAAACTCATACTTCACGCTCATTTGCACTTCATTTTTCTCTTTAAGGCTCAAATAATCAAACATGCAAGGTAAGAATGATGTCATTTGCACTTGTTTTATTAACTTTTCAAAATTTCCTACATTAATTTCTCCTCACCTACCACTGTACTTTAGCTTTAATTATGGTTTTTCACTTTTTCCATGTTTTTAATTGCTTTCTTCTTCACTCAAGTCAAAACCTTCTAATGCACCCAACTAATTCATATGCCACATACCTCATGACACGTTCCTCTATTCCTTATAGTACATAATCCTTTTTCTTCATAAAAGTTAGTTTACCATGTATCAACCTACCTCATGTTACACTATGCAAACCTTTTCTCATATTTGGTCTTTATCCTAAGAAATTTCCTTAAGATAATTTTCTCACATAGATGTAGTACCTTTTTTCTTGTGTGACAATACTTCAAATAACACCCTCGAATGCACCAACCTATATAAATCGTAATGCCAATAATTTTATTTTCTTATTTTTCACACGTTTTCATAGCTCACCCCACACTAAAAGTATACACGGTCCTTTGCACATGAACTCAATCGAAAATATCCAAGTCTTGTGCACAAGCACGCTTATTAAAAATAATAAGTAAAAACAATAATCAAGCATTACAATGACTAAAGAGAAACAGATGAAATGGAAATCTAATCTAAATGGCAATAGTACATTATTACAAATACCAAGAAGCCTTATTAATAGTGGGGCTTCAACCTACTCCTATTGGAGTATTTGTTATCACCAAAAAACCACCCTCTAATATGTCATGTAAATTTGGATGAAAAATATATGTTTTTGGGTAACATTGGACCATATCTTAAGTTGTGGGACTTGCTACTTTAGATAGATCTCCATAGAAGGTTGGCTCCTCTACCTAATCTGAGCACTAAACTAGTTGTAATGAAGGAAATGCAAATAACTACTCCTAATCTATCAACTCCAAGGGATGAGGGAGAGAGATTTCATGAAAAATGGAAATCAAAAACTAACAAAGGTGATAACACCAAGAAAAAGGGGGTGTGGCCACTTCAAATTGCATTAAAACAGGAGAAAATGGAGATGGAGAGGGTGGACAAAGCACCACTAAAAACAAAAAAACTCAATATACCAAATTCATAAGAAAAACATCATTCAAACCTACAATGTGAAACAAAAATGCACAAAATACCTATAACATGAAGAAAGGCAAGATGAAACAATAGAAAACCAAGCTAGGGTAGAGAAACAACCATAAAACTTGATTTTATTGCTCCAGAAGTTTGCACAATACATCAAAATGGAGGTAAAAATGCATGATTCATCATTACAATGCTCAAAAATGAGGCTTTGAACTCCAACATCTACCTAGCAGATGAGAAGAAGATAGAGCAGCATTCCAAAGTGTCCAAAACTTACAAAAAGAGGTCTTTTTTACTATATATGGAAGAAAGAAGGAAAAGAGAGATGAAACTCAGATTCGGGCTTCACCAACCAATAAAATTCATTAAATGACCTGCAAACATCATGGATACCCCTACAAAACCAATCCCTTCATGTAATTTAGCTTGAGGAAGAATAACTTTACCTACCTACTCTCTCCAAATTTCTGATTTCTTCATTCCATGAGAAGTACTATGAAATACAAATTCAATGAGTATATTTTTGTCTAATTTGGTGTACGTGGAAAAAATATATGGGGTTGCGGGTTTAGAAAGGTTATTGTGCTCAAAACACATATTTTTGGCTTGTTCTCTATTTAATCCCACAACTTGCATTGCATTGGGTCTTCTTTTTTTTCCGTTTTTTATATTTCGGTCGACGGGATTTTTGGAATGGATGGGACATGGCTTTGAGTTCCTTGTGGGGAAGATTGGCCCACAATGCCCAAATATTACTCCCCACTCATTTCCTTGGTTTTGCATTATTACTTTGTGTGGGGAACTAGTTCCCTAGTGGAACTAGATCCCTGGTACTATTTTTTTATTGTGATCACCTCCCTTTTGAACTATTTTATGCCCCCACTACCCCTTTGATCATTAACCCTCAAACCTTCATGGGGAACTCGTTCCCATGGGTAACAAGCTCCACGTACTCATTTTTTTCCACATCTAGATTACTAGTCACAAAACACCACGACACTCACTTCGCTATACACTGCAGTAAAAACGGGTCCATGGGGAACTTGTGACCCTGTAGAACCCATCCTACACGAGACTCCTGGGCTTGAATTTTCTGATCCACTTATAATAAATACTCATTGCATTGTGCAGATTTTCCATCCCACTCGATAACTTCAACTTGCCGAGAATAAGCTCCATGATTCCTCGAAAACACGAATCTTCTACATTATAAGGAACATGCTAAACCCTTAACAAATCAGTCCTAGAATGAGGGTAGAGAAAAATAGCTCCATCCATGTCATTTCCATCATACCCCCTTGGAGCTACAATGCACTACAGAGACCCCCTTTTCCATTTTTCTCTAATTTTTTCTAACTTTTTGGATTTTCATTAATATGGGAGTTTAAAAATAGAATGAAGTGCTCCAAAAGAAATTTTTCTTGTTTTGATCAGTTTTTTCCTGAAATTCAGACAAGTTTTGGATCTTGATGCCTATAAAGAAGGGAAAATTGCCTATTTCCTCCATATTGAACATTGAAGCTCCATCAACTATCCTGTGTCCATTTTTCGAGTTATCCATTTTCTCAAGTGGGTAAAAATGGATTAAAATATGGTGACTCACGGGGACATATACTTGCTAGAAGAGTTGATTAGTGGCCTTAAATCATTTATTGGGCATGGATTGTACTTGGTAACCATGAAATATGATATGAAAAATATGAAAGACTGGCCCTGAGGCACTAGAAGTGTTGCTTGAACCTGAAGTTGATCCATTGCTCAAATTTTCCATATTTTATAAGAAATTTTCTGATTTTTGATCGAGTGGAAAATTGTTTTGAATATGAAAATATTACTTCCTTACTCTACAACTGATTTGATGAGACAAGGATGAATGAATGCATCTAAATTTGTCCTAAAAGTGTATTTATTTTCCAGGTATTGAAGAAAAAAGAACTAAATCATAGAAAAGAGTGAAGAAATACAAATATTTGGAACACATGCTAATTTGGAGTGCATTTAGAACTGTCTAAAAATAACTAATTTTCCCATGAACACCGCCTCCCAATGAACTATGCAAGAGAAGAAAAAGCGACATAAACTATATACAAAATGAAAGATCATACATTTCTTAAGTGAAACATGCACAATGTGCACAAGAATTTGTTCTACTGAAAACAAACTTGATCTTACCCTACTATAACCGAAGGCAAGGGAACTCAAACAAATCCTCTAACTAGTAGGGAGAAGTAGCTTCCCTTCCTCATAAGTTGGGAGCATGTGAATAATTTGGAACTGAATATGGTTGTAAGAAAGCATGTAAAACCGACTAGGATTTGATTCCTAACTTTATTTACCAAGATATAAACTAGAGACAAGACAAATACCTCTTTTAGTTTCTCTGCATTTAGATTTGAGATGTATTTCAGCTAATCCTTGGGACTTTTAAACTCATCCTCACACTCAGGAGTGAACATGATTGGTTGTAACTCCTTTGGCTCTAAACTAGCCATGTATCCGATTAGGAAAATAAATTTTGGGGCCATTGGGATGATCCTTGTGATTTTTAACTCTTTTGAAGCTCTTCCCGTGACCATGGGAATCCTACTGAGACTCTCTTGAATAAATCTTCTTTTAAGCTTATTTGAACTTTGTTTTTCATCTACAAACAACTCATTCTCTCCCTTGATGACTGATTTAGCATTATTTTCATCATTATCCTTCTTCTCCTCATCATTTACGATGAAATTTAGAAGATAAAACTCCTCTATTTATTTCTCATGAGGGTTGTAGTGGGCAACATGCTCTTCTTGGAAGTTAGCTTCCATGACATGAGACACTTTTTATTAGAAGATAGGTGATGGGGCATCAAAAGTTGTAAGTTCAATGGGATTTTCTTCACTAATGCAGTCCTCCAAATCTGATAAGAAATCAACCTCTTCACTGTCAAATTATGCCAAGGATTCTACTTCTTCCATGATGGATTAAATTTTTTAACTAGTTCATCATGGTTCTCCTCATCCTTAAACATGAAGTTTGAGTTCTGAAACTCATCCAAAAATTCAAATTTTTGAAAGGATGAAGTAGAAGAAGGATCTAAATATTATTTTATGACCTGATCCTCACTCAAGAACTCGAAAACCGACTTGTCTTTTTCCATGCCATAGATCTCCTTGTGAATAGTTGTAAGATCTAAATATGTTCTTAGTGGATCAATGTACCCTTCTAGAAGTGTAGCAACATATAAACGTGCGGGAGAATAAGGATCACTCTCTTGAGACATTTTTCACACTCGAGATCCTCTCTTCCTTTGTTGATTCTTGTGGGGATAGAAAAACAACCTCTATGAATATATGGTTCCATCATGTATGTTGGACTCATATCACATGGAATGTTTGTCATATTCTTCTTATTCTTGTTCCTATGAAAATAAGTATCAACCTTGTGTTCTTCAACCTCAACCACCTTTGAAGGCATATTCCTTAATGAAATTTAACTAAATTAGAACTTGGTAGACCAATTATTTAAATTTTTAACAAGTTTCACTTTGCTAGGCTCCTCAATTTAGTTCCATACTTAGCTGATTTCCTTATTTTGTTCTTCCCAAAATGGGTTTGGGAATGAAAGATGAGGGGTGGGTTGGGTTTCAAATATTTTTGCATTATTTGAGGTGGAAGGGAGGTTTAGAATCTTATGGGGTGAGGGGATGGAGTGTTAGAAGGGAAAAGGGAAAATAATTGAAGAGGGGGTGGAAGGGAAGAAGATGGAGAAAAGGAATTCTCAATAGGGAAATAGGTAGAAAGTTAGGGAAATGAACGACATAATAACATGGTGTAGGTTGGGGAATAGGAATGGGAGGGTTGTGCGATGGTAGTTTAGGAACTCCTCATTGAGAAGGTTTCCTAACATTAGATTCATGAGCCTTCATCCTTTTAACCCATTCTGCAACTTTTGTCATTGTTTCAATTATAACATGCATCTTTTTTTGAGGATTGAAGTTACTTGGGATAGGGCTAGTCCATGGATATGGAATTCTTAAACTAATATGGGTTGCCTACATTTGTATTTTTAGTCCTTATCCGCACCATGCTTATCTCTAAATCTTGAATCTTTCTCTACAAACCAACATCTTTAGGTGTAGGATGGCCTCCAAAATCTACATACTCCTATCCTTGAACAACTCCATAGTTTGACAAATGACCAAACTAATTTGTATCTTACTCATATGTGTATGCATGATCAATATAATTTTGATGATATAATAGATCTTGAAGTGGATTATAATAGCCTGAAGATGGATTTGGATGCCATGCTACTACAAATTTGAATCTTGTAAAGGAAATGAATTCATGATTACACAATTTCATGAATGGAATTAAAAATGTAAGATATGAAAGAAAAGTGGATGGAAATGGGTGGAAAGGGAAGGCCTCGCAACTTAGAAAATGGGTTATTTAGATCAATGGAGTTTCTATTTGTGCTTGAACATGCATCTAATGGTTGATATTTCACCAAGATCCCAACAAACTTGATTAGATGAGGCTTGGAACTCCAACATGTTCCTAACATCCGAGAAGAAGAGAGAGAAGCATTCCAAAGTTTCCAAAACTTACAAAATATGAATTCTCTTTACAATATATGGAAGAAAGAAGGGAAAGAGAGATGGAATTCAAATTCTTGGCTTCACCAACTAAGAAAAGTCATTAAATGACCTAAAAAAATCATGGATACCCTTGAAAGTCCATTCCTTCATGTACTTTAGCCTATGGAATAAGAAATTTTCCTCCATGTCTCCATTAATGCTCTTTTACCCACGTGAAAGTGTTGATTTCAAAGCTGGGAGAGTTTTTTTCATTTTTACCCACCTACTTTGAAAAAAATTATTTCTTGATTCCATGATGAATTACTATGAAATAATAATCCAAATAGTATAATTCTATACAGTTTGGTGCACGTGGGAAAATGATATGGGGTTTTAGGTTTGGAGAGGCCGTGGTGCTCAAAACTCGATTTTCGGCCTATTCTCTATTTAAGTCCATAGTCCGCATTGCATTAGGTCTAATTTTTGTCCATTTTTCTTTATATTTTAGGTATTTCATGGATTTGGGGAACATATGGAATGTGGCCTTGAGTTCCTTATGGGCCCGATCAACTGAAAATGGTTACATATTACTCCCCACTCATTTCCTTGGTTTGAATATTATTTATTTGTGTGGGGAACTAGTACCCCAGTAGAACTAGTTTCACATGTCTCTTTATTTACCATGACCATCTCCCTTCAACACTATGGTATTCCCGCTCTCATCCTTTGATCTTTAGCCCATATCCCTTTATGGGAACTTATTCATGTGGGAACAAGCTCCCCACATTCCATTTGTTCCCACGTCTCATTCTCGACCGCACAACACCTAGACACTTGCTCCACCATACACTTTGCCATAAAATGGGTCCACAAGGAACTTTTAATTTTGCAAAACCCATTTTGCATGGGCCTCCTAGGATCAAATTTTTTGATCCACCCACAATAATCACCTCTATATTATGTGGCTTTTCCATCCCACAGAGAATTTATTCTCATGGGGAACAAGTTCCATGGGGACCCGAGAACTTAAATCCCATGTTATAAGGAACCCTCTCAACCCCTTAACCAATCGGTCACATAACAAGGGTAGAGAATATTAGTTCCATCTGCACTAGTTCCATCTCGACCCCCTTAAGCCACAAAGTACACTAAAAATACCCCATTTTTCTGTTTTCTCTAAATTTTTCTAAATTTTTGGATTTTTCATGAATAGGGAGTTAGAAAAAATAAAATGAAGTCTTCCAAAACCAAATTTTCCCAAATTTATCTATTTTTACTCAAATTTGGCCAATTTTTGGATCCTGAATCCTATAGAGAAGGGGAAATTGCACCAAAAATGATTCCAAGTCCCCAAGACATGAAATTTACCTATTTCCTCCAAATTCAACATTAAATCTCCACCAACTAGCCAAAGTCCATTTTTTTCTGAGTTGTCCATTTTTTCTAGGGGTAAAAATGGATAATAGTAACTAAGAAACATGGTGTCATCCAGTTCCTGTGAATCGACATGCTCATGATTAAAGTATCTTGGTTACTATAAAAGGTCCCAACCAATGCAATTTTAATTTCCATGGGTGGTGCACAAACTTTGAGTCATAAAGAAGGACAATCTTGCCAACTACAAACGTATTTTTTTGATGTTCCTATCATGTCATGCCTTATATCTTGCCTTCTCATCCTTTTGGCTCCAACACGCAATGAAACGCTACTCATATAATTACGGTAGTTTATCAATGCACTATTCAACAACATGTTCATCATCAATTCTTTCTCTGCGTTTAATACGTAGGGATGGTAACATGACTTAGACAGAAATATAATCTCTGCATCGAAAACTAACTAAAAATATGTGGCCTTATTCAACCTTTTATAAGTGGTCTTGTAAGCCCAAACTACAGATGAAAATTTATCATCCCAATAGTTTCTTCCAACATTAAAATTTTTATTAATGTTTGTCCTAATCTTGTTAAAATATTCTATAGTACCATTAACTTTGTGGGTGATAAAGAGTAGCCTTATGGTGTGTCACCATAAACTCTTCCAATATAATTATAATTGCCTCATTCAAGAAAGGATTTCCTCTATCACTCATAAATCTTAGGGGGATTTCATATGTGCTAATAATATTCTCCTATAAGAACCTTATTGTTATGGCTATTGTACAATCCTTTGTAGGTTCTACCTCTTCCCTCTATGTCGAGATAGTTTTTCCATGTAATAATATAGTACACACCATTCCTATATGTGTGTGGTGAAATAGGACCTAAAATGTCAATATCCCACTTTTCAAAAGGCTTAGTGCTTGCAATGGGTCGCAACGACATCTCATCTCTATTTCAAGGCTTCCTAAGATGTTGATAATGATCACATGTCTTGAAATATTCCTTAGTATCTTTGTACAAGGTCTTGCACCAAGTTTAAACCATTAGAATCTTATGAACTGTACCATCACTAGCATAATTCCCTCCTTATATTCCACCATGAGACTCTTCTATAATAACCTCATGCTCATGCTCTAGAACAAAATGATGTAAAACTTCATCATGACCTAAATTATACAAATCTCTGTAAATCAACCGATAAGGTGTTGTACATATAGAAAGTTGTTTTTCCTCCAATGTCTTCATACCATCAAGTACCTTCCCAATGTGCAAACACAATGTAATATCCTCCAATTATATGGTCATGTGGTTTAACTTGAAAAGTTGTTCATTTGGCATTTTGTCCTTAATGCTTGATGTGTCCTCGCTTAATTTATCCTTGATAAATGATCAAGCCTCGAAATTATCTTATATGGTTTCACAATATCTATGAAATAAAATTCCTAAAGTATAAGTATCTGTCTGCGCATATGTGCCCTTGAAAAATATTCTTATTGACCAAATAATTCAACGCCATATGATCCATGTAAAAAATAATTGGTGTTTCCAAGAAATATTGTCTTAACTTGTGTATCGCGTAGATCAAAGACAATGCTTCACACTCGGTGGTTATGTAATTCTACTCCATAGGTGTCAACTTCTTGCTTTTAAATTAAATGATATGATCCATAGTTCCTTCTCCTGGTTGGAAAAACCCTGCACTAATCACCATGCTAGAGGCATCAACATGAACATGAAATAGTTTGTCCCATGAAGGAAAGTGGAAAATAGGTTCGATGGTAAGATTCTCTTTCAATGCTTCAAATGCTTGTTGTTTCTCATCACCCCAATAAAATTTCCCTTTAGCCTTCAAAAATTCCTCTAAGGGAATGGCAATATTTGCATAGCCTTTGATGCATTTCCTATAATAACCATTATATCCAAAAAATCCATGCACCTCACTTTGATTGGTAGGTTCTTCTAAACCCAAGATCACAACTATCTTTCCGGGTCTATTAATAATAATCTCTTACAAATTTTGTGCCTAACTAAAGTTTTAAAAGGTCCAACAAAGATACACTATTTAATGTGGAGAGATATCCTCATCTACCTGCACCTCTCAAACATGAGCCTCATATTATCAAAATAATCCTTGAGTAAGCCATATACTATCTCATCATCCAAATACACATATAATAATTTAGGAATAAAATCTTAAAATGCCTTTATAACAATGCGTGAGAACATTGCTGGCACATTTTGAATGCAAAGGGCATAAATGTATATGTAAAAAAACCCATTTAGTGATGAAATTTTTATTTTCATGGTGCTCTTTTATAATGTGCACTTGGTTATAACTCGAATATCCATCTGTGAAATAATATATCTCATGCCCAGAAAAGTATTTATTCTATGAATGGGGTGGGAAAAGGATCTATAACACATGAAGATTTGAGTTCTTTATCTTTATAATGCACAAAAATCCTTATCCTCCAATCCTTCTTAATGCTTATGACCATGGGGATAACCCATTGAGATTCTTCAATAGGCTCAATAATACCAAACTTGAGAATCTTAGTAATTTCCTCTTTCACCTTCACACGCATATGAGGATCCATCCTATAATATAATCACCTTCTTTCATCTTGATCTTTATTTTACCTAATTAAGTGTGTACCCCCTTTAAATCATGATAGCCCCATGGGTATAAGACTTAGAAGTCACGTAAGATTTTAACAAGCTTTGGTACTTCTTTTTATGACTAATAATAAAAATAATGGCCTCCTTAGGCCTGGCCTCTATACTAATGTTAACCTTCTTTGTCTTCATAGGGGCATGGTACGTGCATGCCTTCTCATCTACCATATCCATCACCTCATGTGTACCTTTAGTGTGGATAATATCCAAGTTTTCAACTACATCATCATCTATCATATATACCAATTTTCCCTTTTATTTTTCCTTCCAGGAATGACCCATATGTACTTATTTTGTCTCTTTAAGATCAAGGAAAACCTCAAGATATGGTTCTCCAAATAGTTCTAACATGAGCTATTCAACCTTCACGCTATCTCCCAAAGTTATGTGCTTCATGATCTACAATGCCTCATGGACACGGGCTTAGTAGAAAAATAATAAAAATTTTGGATCATACAGACAGGTCATCTCTTACAATTTTTTTGTTTTTCTTTTTAAGTCATCATGGACATACCATACACGTGGAAATGTGTAGTGTGGAATAGAAATTATGTACCCAAAGCGATGGTAGTAAATTCTCCTTTCCCCGCATCCATGATCTCTTACGGTCATTACCGTGATGTGAGGAAGAAGAATTCTCATGAATTTTTCATGTTTTGTAGGTACATTGCTCTAAGTAAAACTAGTAGAAAATAAAACTATCACTTCTCTCAAGTATAAGAGGCCATCTCTATATCTTTCCAACCAATGCATTATTTTCCCGCGTAAAGTATATACCAAGATGTTTATTTTATCCCCTTCATTCTACCCTTTGAGTCTCCATGGCGCACAAGAATGCATCGGGATTCCCCTCACCGGTATATGTTGGTACCCGATTATATCCTAACCATCTCACTATGTGTGGTCTAATAACTAGGGTGACTTATCCTTTGACTTTGCACCTAACCATCTCATACATTCCATGAGACCAATCATCACAAGAAATATTAGTAGTGTCAATTACATACTTTGCATGTCTTCCCTCTCAAGAACACCTTCCTTTGATGGTTTTATATTCTCTGGATCACACACTATATGAGCATTGATTCTATTAAGTTCTTACTCACTCAAGGGATCAATATAAAATTATACCTTCTTATCATACATGCGTATGATCATGCATTCCTAATCATTCTCAAAACTGATGTACCTTTTTTAAAGCATATATCAATGTTATTCACATAGCACCAAGGATGTCCAAATAATTTTGAAAAATTTTCAGCTTCACAAAGCTCTAATACCTCAAAGTCTCCATTAAAATTTGATCCATGAATGGTAATGGATGTATCCTTGAGTAAACCAATAGGCATAGCTCGAGTTTATTTTCCCATATACAACAATTTTAAGATGGCTGCAATGTTGGTCTACCCATCTAATTCCATACATCCAAATACAACACATTCACTTTTGTACTAGTGTTAATAAGTTAATAAGTATGTTTTGTAACAACCACCCATAAATTATTGCATCCAGTTTAATTTATTTTTTTAATTCATGATTTTGAGGTGGTATATTGGCATGAATTATTTGCCTCTCGTGCTCCGATACAACACACAATAGATTTTTGGTAGCCATTCCCCTAACAAAGGAATTATATTCTCCTGCACCGCATCTCACACACCTCCTTTAAGTCATCCACATCATTTTACGGGAGCTCAACTTTATTTTCATGTTCCTTCTTACGTGATTTTTCTTTCAAGAATTGTATCTTACCCTACATATCCCTAATAACTCTCATCATTTCCTAGTAAAATTCCTTCGTGTAAAACATCTAGATACTTAGCATGTATCACCTCTTCCCTCATAATGAGTGGCTTAGCCTTCAGAGAATCATGTGTGCATACAACATCAACACATGTTATAACCATAACTATTTGTAAATAGTGATCAAGTGTCTTCTTAGTTATCCACTAATAAACAATGATGCATTGTACCTTAATCATTCCTACGCCCTTATCTTGCTTCTTATTCTTACTCATGTGATCATATAGATCTATTCATTTCTCTAGTTTTTGTTGATTCACACACCATGAGTAAGTTGTATTTGTAGGAAAACATGTAGATAATGATCATGAGATCCATAAGTATAACAATTTCCTTGTGTGAATCTTACTCTACCACCCTCGTGACCGCAACCTCGATATACTCCTTGGAAGCCTCCATTATTGTTATTCCCATTCTTGTGCCCTTCATTATTTTATCCCTCTTAATAATTTTGTCCACTCACCATGGTAGTCAGTTAATTTTTTTGTCATTGATGTGAAACAAGAAAATCTTGAGAATGAGCAGTATGAGTTTCTATTTTTTGTCCTATTTTTGTAGTCCTGTGGCTCATAATTAGTGTCTTATGGGTTTGTTGAATGGTAATGTTGTGTGTAATATCAAAGTGTCTATTTTCACATGTGTTCAAGGTTCGCAGGGTAATGTTGTGTGTCTATATCAGTCCACAAATACATGTCTCATTCTACGAAACACATGTCTAAAGTCTAAGCAAGTTCAAGTGTGACTCAAGGTGTGTAAATACATTGCTTCAAGAGTATGTCAAGATGAGTGTGTAGTTCTTGGTATGAGTTAAAAATGAGTTCAAAGTATCCATATATGTGCCTCAAATGTGTGAAGAGTTTGTTTTAGTTATTTTCATGTGGCGTCCATATGTTCAAAGAAAAACAAGTCAAACTAGGTCAAGTAAAAGGTATGGTTCTAATGGCCATAGTGTATGATGCTTCGTAGGTATAATGTGGTTGTTAAAAGTTTTTAAAGAATGGAGAGGTGATGTTCAATTTACTTTAAGGATAGAATTTTAGAAATTAGGTTTCTTGTTGCTTGAAGGAAACCTAGTGTAAATGAAGAGTGAGGAAATTCCAAGTACACATAAGCAAATGAGATGGGTCAAGAAAATTTGAGAGAATGATGAAAACATAATCATGGGAGATGGTAGAGGGATGATTTATGATGGCATGAGAAAATTTTTAGAGGCAGGAAGTGAATATTGATATTATAGAACAAATTTTTCCAAGACTTGGTTCTTAAGAAGGATGATTTGAGAACCCCATCTTATTATTAGTTGTAGTAAATTATTAGGACCTATTCAAATAATTCATAAGATATTTTTTGGATGAAATTGGGATAGAAAGATAGTGATAAAATTATGAATTCAAAATAAGGTGAATTGAAAAATTTCCATTCATTTTACCGAGATGGTTTAAAGGCCTCTGTAGCTCCTTTCTTGAGTGATAGAAGATATCTTCAAAGGAAGGAAATAATATGTTTTAGGAAAAATATTTTATGATTTTAATATTCTATAAACTCTCTAGAGTCATGAAAACCAAGTGTGCATCTACAAGTATGCTTGTTCCATACGTAAAAGGACTATTATTGACAATTTTGTAGGTATAGTGCTTTGTTAGGTGTTCCATGAAGAAATTATAAGTGGTATAAGTAGCATATAATTGTTTTTAAATGTTCATGAAGTTATTTGTAGAAGGTGTGTGAATAAAACCTTATTTGAGAGTACAATTCCCTTTCCTACCACTTGAGAACAATGATTCTAGGACTAGTCATGGTGTCTTGAGGTAGTAATTATGTGTAAGTCTAATAGTTAGAGTATAATGAGGTTGTGAATACCTAAAAAATTATAGGAGAACCTTATGAATTAGATTTAATGCTTCTATGAAGCAATTTGAGGTCTCAAACTTGTTATTTTCCAACTATATTAGTAGTTTGTTCAAGAAAGTGACAACCTAATCTAAATTCATACTTCTAGCCTAAAAAATTGTGTATTCAAATGATATATATTGATTTGAAAACCTCTAGTGAGATCAACATCCATGCACATGTGCATAAAGAATAACTAGAAAGGTTTTTTGATCTCTAAAAGCTCATGTTAGGGTTTGGTATGACAAAACCCTCTTCATGCACAATATTGAAAAACCTTTCTTATTTTGACCCAATGGTATGCTCCTTAATAATGTTTTTGATTGAAGAATTTGTATAGTGGCTAGGGTATCTATACGTACCCAAAATGTAGGGTACCGCACCACCAGAACAATGTCACACGTGCCCCAATGATCATACAGTCTCCTTGCAAGGTGTTAAGGATCTAGAAAAGCTCTCCAAGTGTACATTAACATCCCGCATGCCCCGCTTGGCCTCCACGTGCATTTTTTCTCTTTTCCCATCGTTTCCTTTTCTTTTTGGTCTTCGGTGATGAAACTACCACCCTACTTGGGTGGCAGATCCTGTAACCCCCACCCTGCTTAGGGCGGCGGTCCTTCATGCATTTTTCTAGAACGTTCTTTTAATCACAACTCGTTAAATTGTTAACTTTTACTAAATTTTTCATCTGTTTTTGCTTGTATTTATGATTTTGGTTCGCTAGAATATTGTTTCTCCATTGGTTATTGTAAAAGAGTTCAATTTGGATTTCACCTTTGGGTGAATGGAAATTCTATAAGTAGCTGGTTTGTTTTCAAGCAAATGGCCTAAAAACTGCGCCCTCATCCTCTCATTTTGAATTTATTCTTTCAGTTCTTGCTTAGGAATTGTATTAGTTTTATTTTTGCATGCATAATTAGTGTTTTTTTGATGTTTAGAAGCCACACGATCTTCTTTTGCTAGTGTTATTACTATTTCATATAATCAATTGAGGTAGGATAGTTTCATTTTAAGTCTGAAGCCATTAGAGTTGTAGGTTTTGTTCGTCAAAAAGGATAGTTTCAGGTTCTAGACATTTTGTGTTGTATGACTCGCAATAAATCCCATTAGGAATTGCATAAGCCAAGATTTGTTCTCTTGCGCTATCCCTCTCCTACTCGCATTGTATTCAGTCCACATCCCAAGTTTTCATTGTTTCAATACCTACTTCTGTTGATGCTAGAATTACACACTTTTCTAGATTCATGTGAGCATGAAGGAATGAGGAGACTACACTAAGGGGAAAAAGCCACACACAATCAGATTTTCCAATGTTTTGTAAAATCTAGGTTCAAGCTATCAAAAGTTCTAGTTAAAACATATCAAATAGAGTAGCGAATCATTTCATTTGATTAATCTCACTTTCGTTATTGTTGGGGAAGTCTGTGTGGGGTTGATAGTTTCTGAGAAACTATGATTCATTCCCCACTTCTGAGGTAAGATTGGGGGTCTTTCAAATAGATTAGATCAGTTATCTGGTTATTTAGAATAGATTTACAACTACACAAAAGTAGCTATACTTGGTTTGCTTTATTTGTTTTTAATTTTGTTATTAGTTTAGTTGTCACTTTCTAGATATATTAAATAATTGATCTTTCAATTTTTTCAATAGTTTATTGAAAATAAAAAATAGAGGAATATATATATATATATATATATTGTAGATATATCTTGTATAGTTAGTTTATTCCGTATTTGTTAGATTTATATTGTTTCTTTTGTATGACAATCACGGGACCTAGGGAGCCCTAAGAATACGTATTTGAGCCAATCGTGCCTCAACCCAATCTTACTACATTAATAATCTGACATAGAATAGAATATTAGAATCCAAGTCTTCTCAAACAAAAACAGACCTATAAGAGATTAGCTCATAGTTAAGAGGATTAAACATAGAAGACGACCAAGCACACATGTTTTGGATAAACCGGCCAAACTACAGATTGCCCTAATAGATATTCACATGATTGTAGAAATGCTTAAAAGAGAGAAAATGTTCGATTGTGATCCTTTGGTCCCATAGACAAACACATGAGATATCCTTATTGACATGGACACTAGCTTAAGAATTCAAGTTGTTAGAATGCTTGTAAGATACTCTGAGAAGATTGTGAAACTTTTAGTTCTAAACATAAAGGCTGAAAAGGTATATGACTACTGGATATTAGGGATTAGGGATTGATTCTACACATGACCATAGGAGGTCCATGACAACAAAGAATTTATGGTTCTGATCCACAGGTCCCACAACCCAACAGACCTATAAATCAATCAAACATTGACACGGGCTTGCAGACATTAGTGTGTAGGTCCTCTTCACTTCCACCAAATATTATCACATAGTTATCCTTATTAGATATAGTAGCTAACAAAGCTAAGGATTTTTGGACTAGACTAGAGAATCACCCATAGAATCCACTATATATCCATCATCCATCTTATGACCCTGTC
Source organism: Taxus wallichiana var. yunnanensis (assembly GCA_018340775.1). Lineage (NCBI taxonomy): Eukaryota > Viridiplantae > Streptophyta > Pinopsida > Cupressales > Taxaceae > Taxus > Taxus wallichiana. Next base: position 204,583,496 of record CM031243.1, read on the forward strand.
TGGAGATATACACGAAACAATCCTAGGTCATTTTCCATGTATCCCACAACCTATAGATTAGATCACGCCAGAGCTCAATATTTATTGGAGCCTTCGAGTAGCTATCCTCACCGAATGATCTATCACACCAATTCAGGTTAGGAGGGCCTTCTTTACCTTAGATTCACAAATTCCATTAGTGTGCATCAAAGACATAAGATTTCCTAACTAGTTTATCTTTACCCCACACAAATTCCATCCTTACCGACTGTCTAAAGACGACCTCGGGAGGTTAGGTGCGAGCAAGAGTTACTTGTAGATTCCCATGCTCACTTGTCACTTTTCCATCGTACAAAATTAGTGAACCCAATGTGAAACAAATAGTTCTTCCTCTTTTATTTTTCATCCACCTCCACTCTTTCCCATTATTCTACGGGTATTCATATACCCTCCGAATATTTTAGGATACAAAGATGCATACAACATACCTCTCTCGGGTCTTGAAAATAGCTATAGTCATACAAATAGACAACCATCACCCTCACTTTCTCGCATGGCATGATAACTATTCAAATAATTACTTATCATCTCAAACTCCTCAAAGAACTAGCTCAAGTTCTTCATTCCAAATTGAGGAGTTTGATTAGTTTGCACAATAACCGAGTCTTGAGGCTCTAATAATATGATGTTTATTGGAGAATCTATTTCATCTCCTCGGGTGTTATTCGGACCATAGATCAAGTAAAATCGGAATGCACTCCACCCTTTTTGGATGAATAATACTTAGCACACTTTGCTAAAAGCAAGAAGCACTTCCAAAACATGTATCCACCAGTAGGGATCTTACAAGTACAATCGATACCCTATTCTAGGAAAACACCCCCATCCCTCCACCCATGGGAAATTCCCTCGGTGAAGCTTGGCAGGTGGTCATGACTAATTCATAGTAGGGTATCATACCCCTTGTAACCTCAAATGATATAACAAACACCCTTAAGGAAAACTACTGTGTCTTCACTAATAGAGGTCATCTCAGCCTTGGTTGAAAAGGTTAGAGGGCTGGAACTTGCTCAAGCAAATCAAAATTCATATTTTGGGCAAGTAGGAATCCCTAACCCTCCATATCATTCTAGCCAAGTATACCTCCTCACAAGAATAGGCACGTTGGGCATGCCTCCTCAGTATTCACAACAAACGCCAACTAGAACCGCATTTGCTAATGCCACTCCAGTAGAAAATATAATACCTCCTAGTCTAGTACAAAATTATCCATTCCTAAGTAATGCTCCTCAATACTTAAAAATGTATTCCAAATCACCACAAGGAGATATAGTCTCTTCTCCTAGCATGTTTAGTCAACCACAGGATTTCCTAATGCCCCTACAAATACATATGCTACACCATATCAAAAAACCATCCCACCTCCACTCCTTTAGCAAGCACCATCGATGGTCAAAACCTATGCGATAGGAACTTATTCCAAATATTTGAAAGAACCTTTAGACTTCACTATATGAAGAGTCATGCTTCCAATACATCTTCCCGATCTACCCAAATATAAAGGAGAGGGATACCCGAATGAACATATCAAGGCCTATGCCACATGCCCATTCGGGAATTGCTCCTTGGGTTGGAGTTGTTGCTAAAATATTCTACAAAACTTTACAAGGCATTGCCCTTGATTGGTATTACTGAGATCACCGAAGCCTCCATCCATTCATTTAAACAACTTATTTCAGATTTCATCAAGGCGTTCAACATGAACAAACTGTTGAGAACAAGAATTAGGGAATTCTTGCATATTAAACAAGAACACAATGAATATGTTGCTCATTTCATCTAAAGATGGCGTAAAGTCCTCAATTCTTCATCAAGCACTCTAAACATGGATCAGATGGAACTATGTGATTTATTTCTTCATTCTCTCAGAGAGAGATAAAGGAAGAAGTCCAAAAGTTCCCATTAAGAAATTACGATGAAGTACTTGAGAGTGCCCTCCGAATAGATCAAGCTGCAATAGATAGCGGTCGCAAGACGTATGGAACAAATGGGAGGTTAATCATTCCCAATCAAAACACTACGACCTATCCGAGTACAGTAAATGCCAATCAAGGACCTAAAATCCTTAACAAGAATCGTGGAGTGACAATAGATGGAGTAACTGACCAAGCTAAAAAGGCAAATGTTGTAAATGCTCCACCACGGATTAACAATCAACGAACAACAATTTTACCCCAACAATCAACGTGGTGGACTTTAATCATCCACAACAACAATAAAAACAACGGTAGATCCAGACATATGGTCCAAGTCAAAACTCAACTAGATATCAAAACCAAAACCAAAGATAACAAACAAAAAACTTTAATCCTAATAATCAACAATTTAATCAGAGTTTTGGACCACAACACACACCAAACCAACAACCTAGGAATTACAATCCTAACTCGTATTGTGGTTTCCACAAAATTCGAGGCCATGACACTAGGACTTGCCATGATTACAATAAATTCATGCAACATTTGCCAGAGGAACAAAGACAACTTTTCATAGATATGTTCTTAGTAGATCCTGCATCACTTGCGCCAAACACTTTCATGAGAGTAGTCTCCCCTCAAAATTCACACCTCAAGATCTTCAATGATCTTCTCTGAATCAAAATAACAAATTAAATCTAAATGGCATGAACAAGGGTGTAATGATAGGAAACAATTATTATGAAGCCTCGACTTCACTAAATCCACCTATCGCACCATAATTAAGAAATCAGCCGTGAGCCAAGATAGTCGGTTTAGTGGAGTTAGACACTAAACTACATGTGGAAGCCATAACAAGGACACGATAGTATTCCTCTTAGCCAAATCCAAGTTACCCACTAGAGACAGATAACATTCAACAAACATTAGTAAAACCTATAGGTGCCTATGATTTAATTAATGACCTAACAAAGACCTTCACTCACATCTCCTGTTTGGACTTGTTGAAGAACTCTCCTGCCCATAGGGCTTCTCTTTTAGAAGCATTAGGCTTAGGTCATTTAGTTAACATCACTCCACCTCCCGAAACACAAGTAAACCATATGGACTTCGATATTCACCCTCCAGGGCAGCCAGATAGGGATATCGAGTTTATATTCGATGTAAACAAAATGCCAACAGATGCTAAGATTACACGTAGAGGTGATCCAACCTTACATTTACAAGTATGGTTTTATAACAATTATGTTAAACGCGTAATGGTTGATGATGGGGTAGTAGTTAACATAGTCCCCTTCTCTTTCCTTCAAAATCTAGGGTATAGAGAAAAAAATTGTTCCATGACTCGGAATACACTAAGAGGCTATGATAGCCTTAAAGCCACTTCGATTGGGACTATAATACTACCAGTCACCTTAGGACCCAAAACAATCCTCACTAAGTTTTATATTATAGATCAGAAACCAACTATAATATGATCCTCAGCCAACCATGGATACACTGTATGAAGGCAATCCCTTCTACGTTATTTCAAGAAATAAGATTCTTGCACTTAGGAAAGATATTCGTAGGAAAAGGCAATCTAAAACCATTCGATATACACTTAGCAGACCTGAAGAAAAGGCCAGGCGTTCACTCTGAGTTTGAACTCCCAACAAACCAACCGACTCAAAACCAGAAGAAAATTTGATACCTACAATGGAGTTAGAAGTTACGAACCTAGTCAAGAACATCTCAACACTCAAGGATGAGGCTAACATTGTAGAAACAGTGTCATTAGGAACTACTACAAAAATTGTTGAGTTGCTAGAGCAAGATTTGCCAATTTTCCTACCATTTGATTCCACAGGTATGGGATGTACCCTAGGAGTTGGTTCTCTTCCAACAGAGGAACTCTGCATGGTAGAAGTAATAAGGAAGAAATAGACGTAACGAATGTCCCAACAGCCATCTTCCCAAGTAAATATTGGACTCTCCATTTTGATGGAGCTAGATGTCGTTATAGGGCGAGGGCGGTGTGCGATCTTTACTTCTCCCGAGGAAAAATATCCTACCATTCACCTTTAAATTAAATTTTGAATGTACAAACAATGGTTCTCGAGTACGAAGCCCTCCTCCTGGTATCATCATAGCTAAAAGGATCGGTGTTAGTGACATCGAGTGTTAGGAGACTCACATTTAGTAACAAACCAAGTCTACGAGGTGTATGAGACTAGAGTGAACACTTACACTCTACAAAATAAAGATTAGATTTGAGCAAAGGATTTAACTTCATATCCATTGAGGCAATCCCATGAGAACAAAACCTTCTCGCAGATTTGATAGCAACCTCAGCTTCACATTTCACTCCAAAAAGTGAGTTGGAAGACACCCGTTTCATGGTATCCCTTCATACTGAACCGTTAGTAAAGAAAACATCAACAAACCCTCTTCTAACACACATAGCTGAGAATAAATCTACTATCTTAGGTCACGTTGATAGTGATAGAGCCACTCTTGATTACCTAAATGCCTATGTAGAGTTACATCTCACCCATCACATGGTATATTTATCCTTAATCCCACATTCGTCTTCTTAGTTTGGAAATCCCATGGTAGAGCTTCCCCCACAAAAGGAGCTCAACATATATGCGCTGGAGAATGGAGAAGATCTTTAACTACCTCTAGCCCTACCCGAGCTTGAATAAGGTAACGCTTCTTTAATCAAAGAAATGATTGATATTAACTTTAGAATGGAGGAAGAACCAAAGATCTTGAAACTATGATCTTCGTTAACTCTGTAAGATATACAAATACACACTCAAATCCTCAAATAACATCAAAAAGCTTTTGCATTTAATCATAAAGAAATGATGGGAATCGCACCAAACATCATGGTACATAATATCTTCACCAAGTCGATGCAAAGCCAATTAAAAAAAAAAATCAAGAGCAATGAAACCCAATGTAGCTCTCATGGTGAAGGAAGAGGTAATGAAACTTCTCGGGTAGGGTTCATCAAATTTGTCGATTACTCTCGGTGGGTATCTAATATCGTCCCCATTCTCAAAAAGAATGGGAAGATACACATCTACATATACTTCCAAGACATTAAAAAGGAATGCCCCAAGGATGACTTCCCATTACCATCCATCGACGTCATTGTTGACGCAACAACCTGGATTTGAGCTTTTTTCTATCATGGATGGGTTCTCGGGATACAATCAAATTAGAATATATGAACAAGACCAAGCCAAAACCACATTCATAACTCCTGGGAACTTATTGTTATGCTATCATGCCATTTGGTCTTTAGAACACTGGCGCTACATACCAGCAGGCAATGGCATATATATTTCATGATCTTATTCATAAAATCATATAATCCTATGTAGATGACTTGTTGGCCAAGGCCGGGAAGTGTTGTGATCACTTGAAGTGCTCCGCATCATTCTTTCACATTTAATCAAATACAGAGTCATGTTAAACCTAGAAAATGCGTATTTGGTGTGACAAGAGGGAAAATCCTAGGTTACATTATATCATCATGAGAAATCGATGTAGACCCAGCCAAAATATGGGTTGTTCTTGAGATGATCCCACCATCAAATGACTCTGGCATTAGATCATTTCTTGGAAAGCTTTGTGTAACTGGATATTCATTTTGGACTTAAGTTTTGCTGTCCATCCTATCAAAATTTTTTTGAAAAAGGATTGCTACATTATTTGGACAAAGGAATGCCATGAGGCCATCGAATCCGCTTAAATTCTTCTTGTTGTCCCTCCCAAAGTAATGCCACCTAGACCAGATCATCCTTTGATCTTATATTCATGAGCTACGGATGTCTCGCTAGCCTCGCAGGTTGGCTCAAGAAGAAGATGATGATAAATGAGAACATGTAGTATATTTTACTAGTCAAACGTTGCTCAATTATGAAACACATTATACGTAAAAAGAACAAGAATTCCTTGCCATAGTCTTCACAACCAAACACTTAAGACATTACATGCTAAATCAAGAAACAAGGGTCATTGTAAAAATAGACCATTTACAAACTTTCCTCATGCAAGGGTCCTTGTCTAAAAAGGTTGGATGCTTTATAATCTTAATGGGTGAATTAGAATTAACTTTTATAAACAGTAATTCGTTAAGGGACAAATCATTGCAGATTAGTTAGCCGACAACCTGTTAGTCGGGCGCATCTAGTAGATCTAGATTTTCCCGATGAATGCATATATTACATCGAAACCATACCTCCCATCTCTAAATGTCCTTGGTATACTGATATTATCAATTTTATCATGGACCATACGTATCCAGAAGGTGCTACACCAAAACAAACAAGGCGGTTATGCATTATCATAGATAAATATGATATTATAGAACAATATCTCTATCATAAGGCTTTCGATGGAATTCTTCTAAGGTTTGTTGACATAAAATAATCCAAGAAGATTCTCTACAAATCCCATAGTGGAATGTGTAGAGGCCATTTTGGTGGTTATGCCACTGCCCACAAAATACATCGGATGGGCTATTTCTGGCCCACTCTAGAACATGACACAATAGAGTTTGTATGTAGATGCCATATATGCCAATAATTTTCCCACGAGATTCACATGCTGGTACAAACTCTACAACCAATCACGACTCCATGGCCCTTTTCTATGTGGAGCCTAGATTTGATAGGGAATTTCTCTCCTCGTCAATAGATGGCCATAAATTCATAATCACATGCCACCGAATATTTTACTAAATGCGTAGAGGCTATGCCTCTTACCACCTGTATGCCTGTGTTTCATGATCGCTAAGTTCATTTTGAACCAGATCATTTACATGTACAAATGTCCCACAAATCATTATCTCAGATAATGGAACTTCCTTTAAGAATGATGAGGTCCATGAGATATGAAGTAAATTTAAAATAAACCATCATACAGCCTCCCTGTATTACCCTCAAGCCATTAGGTAGGCCGAAGCAACAAATAAGATGTTGAAAGCTATTCTCCTCAAAACGGTAAAAGAAAACAAATGAGATTGGCATTTAAAGTTATATCGACCTTGTGGGCCCATTGGACCTCAATAAGAACACCAACAGGAGCAACTCCTTTCTCATTGGTATTCAGAGCAGAAGTAGTTCTCCCACTTAAGGTTGAAATACCCAGTCTCTGCATCTCACTACAAGGGATTCTAGATGAAGAATCTTATAGAGAAGCATGCCTCTCCCAACTAGAAATCCTATATGAGGCCATGTTCAATGTTGAATAGCGACATAGAGTCTATGTTGATCGGATGTGCTTTGGTAGTATAACAAAAAGGTCTATGAGTGAGAAATATATGAAGGAGATCTAGTTCTAAGACTAGACAACCAGATCGATAAGAATACTGGTGAAGGAAGGACATTCCGGCCCAAATGGTTGGGCCCATACCAAGTCACGAAGGACTATGGAAATGGCACATATCTCTTATGTACACTGGAAGGAGAGGAATTCAACAAAACAGTCAATTCCTTGCATCTTAAATGATTTCATGCATAAGAATGGGCACTATTTGTATAATTATATCTACATTACATCTTCATGTAGTTAGGTTCATTTTGTTCACTCATTTTGTAAAATTTTGTGATCAAGGAAATTATTCTCAAGTAATTCATTACAAACATCTTATGTTATTAGCGAAGCATTCAAATCATACTTCTTTATTTTTATAACATCATTAAATGGTTTTAATCATTTCATCAATTAAAAGCTAGATATGACAAAGTCTTAATGGTAGCCATTCCAAGGCTTGCATGCTTATTCTCACTTTTGTTTCTTCCGCGGATAGGTGTCTTGCCTATGGTCTATTCTAGAAGCTTCATGGTGTCACATCCGTCCTATATATATATCTCTTTGGAAATAAGAACATACTGAAATTTTGCTCAAATAAATAAGTCAAATATAGATCAAATAGAAAATTCTATTTTTACACATTTCCTTGCCCTACCAACCTTCGGTGATGAGCTTGCATCTCTTACTAGTGACGTAGGGTTGGAAAAGAATTGGAATGCCCTTACTTGCTTATGCCTTGTCCATGGTGATAAGCCCATGCTTCCTACTAGTAGCATGGGGAAAGGTGCAGGGGTTCTCTTGACAATAAATGTTGAAGGTCATAAGAAAATAGTTCAAATAAACCTTTGAAATCTTGAGTCATAAATAAATGAATTAGATGTCTAAAATTCCAAGAGAGTTCTAAACACTGAAAACCAATTTTTTTCAACCAAGTGGCCATCTACGGATCTAAGTCTAGATAAAATACAAAGCAAGTCGCATTCTAAACTATGGAGTCACTTGAGTAGGGTAGGTTTGTAGCATCCTAATTTGGTTCCACCAACTCTTTTCTATCTCTCATCATTTCCATTTCAACACACCTCATAGCTTGTGCCCTTTCTAGCTCTCGGTGGTGAGCCCTCGCATCTTACTAGTTGCGTGGAGTTAGGAGTGGGGCAAGTACATCTACTCATCATACCAGTTTATCATTACATTTTGTCAAAACAATATGAAGTACCGAGAAAAATTGCTTATGAAAGCTAAAGTTCAAAATCACATTGTGTCTGCATTATCATATATCAGCATTACGAAATACAAAAAGAAAGAAAGAAAGCATTTGTGTCATTTTTTCTCCATTGCATACATTCTAAAAAGCATATAAAAACAACATTATAATATACATGTGGAAACGAATCACAAAATCCTAGACACCAAGAGTTTGATCCAAAAATGTATATATATATATATATATATATATATATATATAATCAAGTTTTGTGTACAATGCCATCATGTGCTAGGCATGGTCAAAACACTCAATGAGCCCGAGAAATACAAAATAATCATATAAACAATCTAGCAAGAGTCACTACAAAAAGAGCCAAGTGGCCTCTCAACCCCTATGAGATCCCTTTGAAGGCACATGACCACGTCTAGGACTCCGGCTACACCGACGCTCTGAATGCACTGAGGGCTCATGGTCCCGAGGAGTAGCTGCAACCTCGCTATGAGAGTGACTCCTCATCAGATGCCCTGTAGTCCTATACCTAGCTAACTTGGTGTGGAGGGAAGTCACCATCTTGCCCACATGTCAAATAGGGGCAAAGACATCACTATGCCTACCAGTTGTTAAAGGCTCCCCTGCATCCACGGATAGCTCGGTGCAAGTCTTCTCCATGGGGAGCATCAGGGTAGAGTCATCACATACCCGATGAATGAGGTCTCACCACTCATCAGCAGTCTCTACAAGAAAAGGAGAAAACAAATTAGGAAATAATAAAAAGATAAAAACAAATATGAACAAAAGGAGAGATAGCAACTAAGGCAATCCTAGCTAAAACAAATATTAAAAGAAGGGTGACAACTCACTCGTATCTCCGGGCCTCCAAGAGGGATCCCTAGGATCAGCACCTACCATAGATGTCACAACTGAATGATGTCCCCCTCCTGTGTCTAGGGCAACATAGCATCCTACTACGGACTCATCCTCTCCACCTAGGTCCTGAGAGGGAAACTCCTCTGAAACTAGAGTCACCCTCTCTCCGCAATCTATTCGCCTCTCGTCCCGTAAGATCTCAGGAGTGTCATTCCACTTAGGATCGCTATCCTCCTCTCCACCCAACTTGCTAACCTCCATGTCCTCGGTCTCCTCCTCCATCTCTCCCCCTGTGAACTCCTTAGACTCAGAGTCTATATCAATAGGATCATCACTGCTATGGGCAAGGCCGACAAAGTGATCGAAGTAAAGGTGGTTGAGGAGAACCAGCTCTCCCTTGAGTTCATACCACCCTCCTAGCTACAATAGGGACGCCAAGAGTAACAACAGTCCAACCCTGGCCTCTATGACCTACCCTAGCCTCCTGAACTGATCTGAACAATGGCACCATTGGGGGAAGCATATCAACGTAGGCAAGGCCAAACTGCTAAGGCACTCGATCAAAGGGGTGTGCATCTACCTTCCCATCCCGTCCACAATCTTCCTGTAGTAGAGTAGAAAACGAAAGTGAGGGTCTCCTCACCCCACAACCCTACTATGGCCTGATAAGGTGTGGCCTCCATATCATTAGTAGTTAGGGAAGCAACCGGCTGGTGGGGTGCTCTAAGCACCGATATCTTTGTCCATCTAGTTGCCCTCATAGCTCCAAGATCCGCCACCTCTACGCTCTCCCATAAGGGATGTGTTACCCAAAATTCACCCCGGGGTAATTTTGATAACATGCATTAAATTCTCAAGTCCGGGAAAATAGATTGATTCGGAGAAAAAATCATGTTTCTAGGGTCCCCTCGATTTTTTCTAACTCCCTTGTCTAAGAAGAAAAGAGCAAGTTTTGAGAAAAGGTGAAAAAGTTGCAGAAAACAAGCTTGGGCAGGAAAAATCATGAAAAATGGCTAAGTCCTAGTCCTCGCAATAGTCGGGACATGAGGGACATCTGGGCGCGAATCAGCCGAAAGGGGCGCAAGCGGTCTGCAGAGCAAAGGAACATCCAGTGTCGTCGGACGCGGCGGACGCGCGAAAGCGGTTCGGCCAAGGAGAAGAAAATCGACTAATTGTTGAGTAGAATAGTCTGGGACATTTGGGCCGCGAGGACGCGAAGGACGCGAACCACCGGATCAGCCGAAAAGGAGAACTTTCACACTGGGACAGTTGGGACAAAGGGACGCGTGGGACGCGGATAGCCAAAGGAGCCAAAATCCAATCAAATAATGCCATGTCATCGGTAGAAAAGGGACAAGGAAGCCCATTTCGGCCGGATCGGAAGTTTTCTTCCTAGATAGTTTAGGACATCCGGGACAAAGGGATGCGTGGGACGTGAAAAGCCGGCAGACCCAGAGACCAATCAAATCACGACACGTGTCCAATGGAACAGGGAAGCATGGAGCTCGGGGAGGAGTTAGAAAATTTGGCCAAGTTTCAGCCAAAAGCTAAAAGTAAAGGAAGCCCCCGCGCCCCTGTCCTCCAATCAATGCATACCACGTGTCCCCAAGTGGTGGGGGCTCGGAAGGAAAGTAGAAAATGTTCCAAAATCACAAAAAGTCAAAATTTTCAAGGAAAACCCGCGGGTGAGCAGAGGAGAGAAAACTACGCATCCAATCAATGCTTGACACGTGTCGTCCAGGTGGCAGAGCACGGGAAAGAATTTCAAAACACATTTTCACCTGTTTTGTGCCCTAAATCTTCAGATCTCCATATCTTTTGATCCAGAGCTTGGATTTGCACGTTCTTTATATCAACGGAAATCTTATGAAATTCTCTACATGATTTTGGGATTAATCTTGAATTTTAGTGTAGTCTGGAGAGAGAAAGTTAAGAAATGGCTCTGACATGTGTTCATGGTCAGAAGTGACATTTCAGCGACCAAATTTAACGCAGAATGGGTCGCATTCTCCTGCAATTCATTCAAAATTGACAGGGTATGGGTTTGTAAGGTATCCCATGTCATTTAAATGCATCTGCAGATCAATGAGGAATGGGCTTGCACGTTTTCGTAGCATTTCTCTCTCCTGGGCTCGACCCATTCAATGTAAAAAGCCAGATTTGGCTCATTTCTAGGGGGAACATTTTTTGGACATAGTAACTTCTTCTTTCACCTCCAGCAAGTGATTGTTTGAAGAATTAGACCTCTCCAAAGACTGTAAGAGTTTTTTACCTCTCTGAGGTTGTAATGCAGTGATTTTGACATTGGAAAGGATAATGCAAGCTTTGTGAATGAGTTTCAGTCCTTTTTTGTATTGTTTGCTTCATTTCGGATAATTAATTACATCTTATAAGCCTATGTATGTTTTATGCTGCAATCTCTGGTTTGTGTCTATTTACATGAAAAAAATTTCACCACTCCTTTTGGTGCATCACCACCTTTAGTTAGTTTCAATTTTTGCATTTCTATCCCTGTCTCCTTGCAGTTTAGAGTAGGATTAGGATCTGAACCTCTATAGTTGTGCAAGCATTAGATCTAATCAGAGGAGTTTGAGGAACCAGCCTCTAATCTGGAGATTCCTCTCTCAGTTTCACAAGTCCCACACTTGGAGAGAGGTTTCCATGTTGTGCAATCACACTGGATGCTAGAGTGATCAACCTAGAAGCCTGATCTACATCCAGGGGTGTTGTGAGTCTGCAACAACAGTTTTGGCACGCCCGGTGGGACTAGAGGTCTCATTTTTATTGCAGCAAAGTTGATGTGCATCTGCTGCAATTTTCTTGCTTAAAAGAGCTATTATTTGCATATCTGGTGACTCCAAGGGGAAGAATCGATTGGTTTCAAGTGCAGGCCTGAAAACTCATGAGAAGAATCACCACAAGGTCAAGAGTTGGAGAAGAAGAAGTGTTGTTTGAATACCTGCAATTATCTCTAAGAAGAAGGAAAAGAGGAAGAAGGATTCAAAGGTCTCCATCTCCACCAAATAGAACTCTCTCAACTCCTCCACCTGGTAGGCCTTTCATTCAGTCAACAAGGGTTTTAAGACCAATCAGAATGGCTCAAAACAATCCCTACGTCAACTTCACAGGTAGCAGCCCACTTGCCCTCAATGCAACATCCAATTCCTATTGCACTCTTGAAGAACATTCCCTACTTCTTTGGAGAAAATCAGACTACTCCAGGTGATCATGTTAAAGATATTGCTAACCTTTGTACAATTCATGAAATCAATGAAATGCAAGTGGTTTGTCAAGTTGCTAGCGTCTTCATTCAAGTGTAAAGCATTGCAATGGTTCAAGAGCCTTGGAGCTGGTTCTATCACAAATTGGAATCAGCTGTGTATTGCACTTCACGAGCAATTGGAGAGAAGGGAGACAACTTGTCTCTTTTGGAGCAGCTGACAACCATCAAGAGAGCTCCCAATGAGCAGCTGACCGATTTCAACTTCAGATTTCAAAGGACTTGGGAGAGAATTCTAGTAGCAGTCAGGCCAACAGCAGAAGGTGCTTTTCTTTACTATCTCAAAGCTTTAAATTCTGATATTTCTATGTTAATTCAGTCCATGGGAGGCATAACTATCCCTATGGCTTATAGTATTGCCATTAGGGCTGAAAATTGTTTGATCCAAGTGGAAAACTTGCCCTAGACCTCCCATGCCATTGTTTCCAAGTTTTGAGAGCCCAAACACCAATCAAGCACCTAGTTTGGCTCCTTCTCCCACTCCTAGAAATCAGAGTTCAAATGAAGCTTCCATTTCATCTCCAAGTGCCCCAAATGAGCTTCAAGAAGTCATGAAGCAATTACAAAACCTAGGCAATGAGCTGGTTACTCTCAAGAGGTAGCAAGCCCAAGGTTTTAGACCTTCTTATCAACCCCAAGCTCAGCCTAATAGGCAGCCATACCAACCACAAAGGCCACCTAACCCAGTTGCAAATATAAATCAAACAAGGCCTCCTGCCTCTAGGCTATTCTAGCCCTATAATCCCAATGCCATATCTGCCTCTAAGGCATTGGTGCCAACACAAAATTACATTGCGCAGGAGTATGACTGGTGTTTTCCATGCAATGAGCCTCATAACCAATCCATGTGCTTCAATGGTGCTTTGAACCAAGCACTAATGGTGACAACTACCGGTGTGGAGGGTGAGGCGGTCGAGGAAACAACCAACAACAAGAGACATTCCAACAAAGAATCAACCCCAAATGACACCACATTGGTAAGCGGCAAAGCAGGATTTTCTGTGGCATGAATCAAGCAGTTTCTCAAGGTGTTGCAGCCAACACAAGGTCAAAAAGGAGGAATTTGGGTGAAGAATAGCCATTAGCCCTAGCCAATCCACAACCTCCCATGGTTCCACAAGTGGTTGGCAAGCAAAATCCAATTTCAAATGCACAAGGGCAGCCAAGAACAGCTCCTAGACCAACTCAAATACCAATTGTTGCTGCCCACATGCAAGGAGTGAATGTGCAAACCAAGGGACAACAAAGAGATCCTTCATCTCCATTTAGTATCATTGATCAGATGAAGAAGACAAACATCAATATATCTATGTGGAAATCCCTATCCATCCCAGGCCAAAGAGATCTGCTGCAAGCTGCCATGAAGGACTGGCCAACTTCGAATCAGCAAGTTCAGATGTAAGACAAAGTGCTTACAAATGCTGCCCAGCTTGAGGGAAATCATGGAGGACAGCAAGGTAAAATGTTGAAGCCCCCTCCTTCTATGTTTCATTGATCATTGGAAGTTAGCTAGTGCACAATTGCATGATTGATTCTGAAGCAAGTAGTTCTGTCATGCCCAAACAAATAGCTGATCAGCTAGGGCTCTAGTATGAAACAATATCCAAAGGGGTAGTGCAGCTAGATGGGATAGTAGTAGCAACAATTGGAGTGATTAGAAATTTGAGTCTTACCTTGCATGCATGTCCAAATGTTGTTGTTTTACAAGATGTATCAGTCATAGACCTTCCACCACTCTTTGCCCTTTGCTTGTTAAGGGACTTCACTGCCAAGATTGGAGGCTATCTTTCTACCGATTGGTCTCACATGCTGTTCAGAATGAGGTATGGAACTAAGGCTACAATCAGGTCAGAACCTATTGCAAACTTTCACATTGAGCCTTACACTCCAAGTTAGATTAATGCCAATTGCTCAGCATTTGATCAAGAGGATCACCCAAGCACTGATAAGGTCGACAACAAGGTTGGAGCATCCCGGATTTGACTCTTGATGAATGGGAAAGCAAGGTGTATGCTTTTGATCCTTATCAATAAATAGAAGAATCTGAGCTGGGAGTCTATTGTTTACATGAAGAGAATCAACCTCTCCCTAGCATCACCAAGCCAGATCATAAGGACAAGAATTAAGTATGGCAATTGTTCTTTGATGGGTCAAGGAGTAGACAAGGTGCAAGAGGAGGAGCTATGCTCATTTCACTACAAAGTATAAGGTATTACTCAGCCTTCCGTTTCCAGTTTTCCTGTTCAAACAATACAGCTGAGTATGAAGCCTTAATTCATGGACTGCACTGGGCAAAGAAGAAAGGTATAAGGAACTTACAAGTATTTGGTGATAGTGAGCTGATCGCAAACCAGGTGAGAGGAAAAAATGCTGCCAAAAATGATCTGCTGAAGAACTACCAAAATCGGGTGTGGGATCTTATTGAAGATTTTGAAGCTTTTAGCATCAAGTCCATCCCAAGAAAAAGAATGAAGCATTGACAGGCTAAGAGCAATTGAGGCTGCATTTGATGTTGTAGAAAGTATCAAAAGTGACAAATCTCAGCCTCATATCAAATTGGTTGTGAGACCAACATTCGGATAACAACACAAGTTGGCAAGTCTTCGAGAATGATTAACAAATTGTTAATTTCCTCCAAGAAGAAGTTGAGTTCTCCACGCGTGGATCAAGACAAGCTGTGATGGCAGATATGGTGACAAGGTAGTGCAACTGAGAACTAACAAATTGCCCAAGGTACTTATCACTTTGGAGTCCATTTTAACCCTAATGATCAGTTTAGAAAGGAGAAAGTGAACATTCAAGTAAAGGGTGAGGATTCAGAGTCTATTTTAGTGGAAGAAGGCAAAACATTGCAGATTGGCAAAGTAAGTACCTCACAAGAGAAATCTGATTTTGTTCAGCTTTGTCAAGAGTTCCCAGATGTCTTTGCTTAGACTTAAAAAGATCTAAGAGGTTTCAACCCAAAGTTGGCACAACATACTATTGAGCTGGATCTGGAATCCAAGCCTATCAGGCAAAAGCAAAGGCCAGTGAATCCCCATATTGAACCTCTCATGAGAAAAGAGTTAAGCAAGCTTATTGAGGCCAATATCATCTTCCCCATCAAACACTCAAGTTGGGTTGCAAACTTGGTGCCAGTAAGAAAGAGAAATGGAGAAATAAGATTGTGTGTGGACTTTCGCGATCTAAATAGAGCATCACTCAAAGATCATTATCCACTTCCATCAATGGAGCAAATATTGCAAGTTGTAGCTGGTTCAGAAAGGTTCTCACTACTTGATGGCTACTCAGGCTATAATCAGATTATGGTGAAGGAAGAAGACTAGTTCAAGATAGCCTTCACTACAAAATGGGGCACATATGCTTACAAGAAGATGCCATTTGGACTGTCAACACTGGTGCTACCTTCCAAAGGGAAATGGACATGGCATTCAAAGGCTTGATCAACAAGATAGTGTTGGTATACCTTGATGATATCACTGTTTTCTCAAAGAATGCAGCAGACCATCTCTTTCACCTTAGGTAAGTGTTTCAGAGGTGTAGAAGGTTCAGAGTGTCATTGAATCCTAAGAAGTGCATCTTTCTTACACATGAAGGAAGCTCCTTGGCCATATTGTCTCCAAGGAAGGATTAGCAATTGATCGAGAGAGGGTTGAAGCCATAAGAGCACCGCCATTGCCAAGCCACAAGAAAGCCCTTTAGAGTTTCTTGGGAAGGATAAAATTTGTTCGGAGGTTTGTCCCAAATTTTGTAGCCCTTGTCAAGCCCATCACCCAAATGCTAAAGAAGAGCATGGCTTTCAAGTGGATAGCGAAGGCAAGGATAGTTTTGAAGCAATCAAAGAAGCTATCTATCAAGCACCAACTCTCATCAACCCGGATTCTCTAAGGATTTCATCCTCTATGCATTTGGAGGTAATGACACTATTTCTACCATTTTGGTACAGCGAGAACAAGGATAATGATGAGCAGCCAATTGCCTTCTTCAGCCAGAGCCTAGATGACTGTGAGGTGAGGTACTCTTTTATTGAAAAGCATGTACTTGTAGTAATCAGAAGCTTGAAGAAATTCAAGCATTTAGTCTCAAACAACAAGGTCCATTTGCTAGTGTCTCATGCTGGTGTCAAGGAATTTCTCCTAAACAAGGATTTGAATGAGAAAAGGGCAGGCTGGATCACCTGTGTCATGGAGTATGACATTGAGATCAAGATCACCAAGTTTGTAAGAGAGGAAAGGATTGTGTGAGCAGCTGGTTTTGGGGAAGCAAAAAGAAGTATGCAATGAAGAAGAGGCTATTTTGACAGTCCAGAACAGCCATGAGCCAAGTGGCAATCAAGATCAAGACAATGATGCCCCCACTCCTTGCTGGACCCAAGATATTATACACTTCCTTGGCACAAGCCTATGCCCTTCGGAGATGAACAAGACCCAAAGGAGACACTTCAGATTGCAGGCTGTCCCATATGCCATTGTTGATGGAGTTTTGTTCAAGAAAGTTGTAAATGGAGTACTACTTGAGATGCATTAGCACAAATCAGATTCAAAGGGTGTTGGAAGAGTTCCATGGTGGACCAGGTGGTGGCCATTTTTCACCAAGAGTGATAGCTCTAAAAATCATGAAGGCTAGTTATTATTGGCCTAAGATCTTGATGATTGCTATGCATGGATCAAGAGGTGTAAGAACTGTGCATTCTTCACGGGGAAAGGAGAGACTTGCTGCCCTTCCATTACATCCAATCTCGGTTGACCAGCCATTCATGCAATGGGGTTTGGACTTCATTGGAGTCATCAATCCCAATTCAAGCCAAGGGCACAAATGGATTTTGACAGCCACATATTACTTCACCAAATGGATAGAAGCAATAGCACTCAAAGAGGCAAATGAGTCTAGCATCTTAGACTTTTATAAGGGGATAACAACCAGATTTGGTGTACTGCCACAATAATCTCTGATAATGCATTGGCATTCATGGGATCTAAGGTGACTGAGTGGGCTGTCAAGAACGGTATTTACCTAAGCACTTCATCAAACTATTACCCCAAGGTAATGGCTAGGCTGAGTCTACAAACAAGAACTTGTTAAGGATCATTAGGAGGAATCTTGATGAGAATCAGAGGTCTTGGCATACCAAACTAAAATCAGCCTTATGGGCTGATAGGATAACTCCCAAAAGATCCACAGGTAACTCTCCATTCAAACTTGTCTATGGAAGAGAGGCAATCTTGCCCATGTCACTTGAGTTGCCAACATTGGAACTCATGAAGTAGCTAGAGTTGCTAGAGTTTGAGCCCATGGAGGTGAGGTATGCAGAGTTGATGGAGCTGCAAGAGATCAGAAATTAGGCATCCCAAGCAATGGAAAAGGATCAAGCTTTGATCAAGAAGACCTTTGATAGAAAGGCCAAGGATAGATCTTTTCAAGTTGGAGATCTAGTGTTGAAATGGGATGTGGATAGAGCAAAACCGGGAAGGCATTCAAAATTTGATGCCATTTGGAGTGGCCCATACATGGTCACGAAGTGCAAGGACAAAAATGCTTTTCAATTGGCCTCATTGGATGGTGAAGAAGCTGCAAATTCCGAGTCAATGGAATCTATCTCAAGCGTTGCTTCTAGAGGGAAGTTCACTGCCTTGTAAATATTAGATTAGATTTTCATTCCTCCAAGTGATGTACACATTGTTTTTCTTTGTAGGTTAGTTTTGTTTTCCCTAAGTGCTTTGGCTTTGACTTACTTTGTCCATGGAGATGTTTTGCGAGTCCTTGCTTTCATCAGGTGATATTCCATTTTCCTCCTTACACGTTACGAGTCGGGTTGGGATTCTAAACTGAATATTTGATGACTCCATGCCCAATGGACTGCTTGAGCAAGCTGGTATCTTCTACCTAGTAGGCAGGTAACCCCGTTGAGTCACCAAATTGTTATCCAAAATTCACCCCCAAGGTAATTTTGATAACATGCATTAAATTCTCAAGTCCCAGGTAAATAGATTGATTCGGACCAAAAATCATGTTTCTAGGGTACCCTCAGATTTTTTCTAACTCCCCTGTCCAAGAAGAAAAGAGCAAGTTCTGAGAAAAGGTGAAAAAGTTACAAAAAACAAGCTGGGACAGGAAAAAATCATGAAAAATGGCTAAGTCCTAGTCCTCGCAACAGTCGGGACATGAGGGACATCTAGGCGCGAATCGGCCGAAAGGCCGCCAGGTAGTCTGCAGAGCAAAGGAACATCTGGGCCGTCGGGACGCGTGGGACGCGGAAAGCCGGTTTGGCTGAAGGAGAAGAAAATCGACTAACTGTTGAGTGGAACAGTCTGGGACATCTGGGCCATGAGGATGCGAAGGACGTGAACCACCCAGATCGGCCGAAAAGGAGAACTTTCACACTGGGACAGTTGGGACAAAGGGACGCATGGGACGCGGATAGCTGAAGGAGCTGAAAGCCAATCAAATAACGCCACATCATTGGTAGAAAAGGGACAAGGAAGCCCATTTGGGCAGATCGGAATTTTTCATCCCTGCAGCTTTGGGACATCTGGGACAAAGGGACGCGTGGGACACGAAAAGCCGGCAGACCCAGAGACCAATCAAATCACGACACGTGTCCAATGGAACAGGGAAGTGCAGAGCTCAAGGAGTTAGAAAATTTGGCCAAGTTTCAGCCAAAAAGCTAAAATTAAGGAGGAAGCCGCGCCCCTGTCCTCCAATCAATGCATGCCACGTGTCCCCAAGTGGCGAGGGCTCGGGGACTTGGAAGGAAAGTGGAAAAGGTTATAAAATCACAAAAGTCAAAATTTTCAAGGAAAACCCGTGGGTGAGCAGAGGAGAGAGAATTATGCATCCAATCAGTGCTTGACACGTTTCATCCAGGTGGCAGAGTGCGGGAAAGAATTTCAAAACACATTTTCACCTGTTTTGTGCCCTAAATCTTCAGATATCCATATCTTTTGATCCAGAGCTCGGATTTACATGTTCTTTATATCAACGGAAATATTATGAAATTATATACATGATTCTAGGATTAATCTTGAATTTTGGTGTAGTCTGGAGAGACAAAGTTAAGAAACGGCTCTGACACGTGTTCATGGTCAGAAGTGACATTTCAGTGACCAAATTTAACGTAGAATGGGTCGCATTCTCCTGTAATTCAGTCAAAATTGATAGGGTACAGGTTTGTAAGGTATCCCATGCCGTTTTAATGCATCTAGATCAATGAGGAATGGGCTTACACGTTTTCCTGTGTTTCTCTCTCCAGGCTCGACCTATTCAATGTAAAAAGCTAAATTTGGCTCATTTCTAGGGGGGAACATTTTTTAGACATAGCAACTTCTTCTTTCACCTCTAGCAAGTGATTGTTTGAAGAATCAGACCTCTCCAAAGACTGTAACGGTTTTTACCTCTCTGAGGTTGTAATGCAGTGATTTTGACACTGGAAATGATAATGCAAGCTTTGTGAATAAGTTTTCAGTCCTTTATTTGTATTGTTTGCTTCATTTCAGATCCTAAATTATATCTTATCAGCCTGTGTATGTTTTATGCTGCAATCTCTGGTTTGTGTCTATTTGCATGACAAAAATGTTTCACCACTCCTTTTGGTGCATCACCACCTTTAGTTAGTTTCAATTTTGCATTTCTATCCCTGTCTCCTTACAATTTAGAGTAGGATTAGGATCTAAACCTCTGTAGTTGTGAAAGCATTAGATCTAATCAAAGGAGTTTGAGGAACCAGCCTCTAATCTAGAGATTCCTCTATCAGTTTCACAAGTCCCACATTTGAAGAGAGGTTTCCATGTTGTGCAATCACACTGGATGCTAGAGTGATCAACCTAGAAGCCTAATCTACATCCGAGTGGGTGCTATGAGTTTGCAATAACAGGATGATACACTCATAGACCCAGCTCATAACCAGGGTCGGATGGCTCAAAGACTATCCTTGTAAGTGAACCACCCTGTACAAGTCATGATAGGTGGTCCCAAGTATATCGGCGCCCCAGGCATAAATCCAGCCATGTGCCTCAATCTATGCAATAATAGGGGACCAACAATAGAGTAAGGTGTCCCCTCCCTTGTCCCTAATCAATCTTGAGGCAAGGATCCCCATAATATCCTGACGAATCAAGGGGATAGGCAAGCTAGGAATGGAACGGACCCTCACCCCCTTCTTCAAACCAGTGGAGACAACTCGCACCTCCCATATATCTATCCCCTTTGAGCTATCTCGAGCCCGCAACTCCACTGTCTCAAGTGTAAGTCCTCCAGGGGTGATAGTCCACTCACCCCTAACTCCTAGAAATCAGAAAGTGTTCTGATCAGCATCCCAATACAAAAACAGGTCACATAATATGTGACTAGAAGGTGTGACATGAGGAACCCATGATATACGTAATATGTCAGTCTCTGAAGAGTATCCTTCTCGGCCTGAGAAAGTGCATCCAACACTGCTGGAAGCTAGTCACACTCTCTCTCTCGGATCCATCTGATATATTCCTCCTTCTGCATACACACAAAAAAACACAAAAAGGATTAGGTTAGTATCAAAATTACATTGGAAAAATCATTAAAACATGTAGGAATGCTAAAAATGCAAAAGCTGGGTTCAAAATAATGTTATTTTAGCATTTTATGAAGGATGCCGCCCTAAAGAGGCAGCGGTTCCATAACCGCCACCGCTCAGGCGGCGGTCATGTCCCGCGTTTCCAAATGTGTCACATGCCCTAGAAAATACTCAAAACCCCAAAAAAAATGACCATTTTGCCTAAAACAAAGCCTACCCATTAGGCACCCCCCTAAGTGACCCTATTAAAACTAACATTTCTAAAAATTACCCCCCACGACAAAGATTTCATCATTTTAACATGTTAGGTATAAAAATGATAAATCGAGAAGAACTAACCTGAGATCTCGCGGGTCGATGTTCCACTCGTTGAGGCATGATCACTATCTCGTCACGAACATTTTGATTATACTCTCATCAAAAACCGTCACCGTGGGTCCCAGAGCTCAAAATCAATCAAATCGACACGCATAAATGAATAGGAAAATGGGTCCATTTTTATATATATAGCATCTTGACTCATTTTGAATTCCCTTTTCGCAGGTTTAAAGAACCGATGGAGCTAAGTTCTTATCCCCTTGAAATGGTAAGTCCTCATTTCATATTATTTTAGTATTTATTTTTTGATTTATTTTGTCTATCTGCACTTGAGTCCTCTTTTAATTTTATAGTAGCGGGATTTTGGATGGTGTCATTTCAACACAGACGTGTCGAGTATAATTTATAGCTTCCCATTTCGGGACCGCCATACTCGAACCCACCGTTTTACACCTTTTCATGGCTAAAACACTTCTCTGAGGGGGCAATATGTACATACCCAAAATTATAGGGTACTGCACCGCCAGAACAATGTCACACGTGCCCCAATGATGATACAGTCTCCTCACAAGGTGTTCGGGATCCGGAAAAGCTCTCCAAGTGTACATTAACATCCCACATGCCTCACTTGGCCTCCACATGATTTTTTTGCTCTTTCCCCATCTCAAGGTGCCCCGCTCAAGGCGGCGGTCCTTTATGTGTTTTTCCATAACGTTCTTTTAATTGCAACTCATGTAAATTGTTAACTTTTACCAACTTTTTCATCCGTTTTTTCTTGTATTTATGATTTTGGTTCCTGGAATAGTGTTTCTCCATTTTTATTGTAAAAGATTTCAATTTGGATTTCACCTTTGGGTGAATGGAAATTCTATAACTAGCTGGTTTTTTTTTCAAGCAAATGGCCTCTAAAAACTACACCCCTCATCCTCTCATTTCAAAATTTAGTCTTTCAGTTCTTGCTTAGGAATTGTATTAGTTTTATTTGTTGCATGCATAGTTAGTGTTGTTTTGCTATTTAGAAGCCACATGATCTTCTTGTGCTAGTGTTATTATTGTTTCATACAATCAATTGAGGTAGGATAGTTTCATTTTCAGTCTGAGCCATTAGAGCTATAGGTTTTGTTCAGTAAAAAAGGATAGTTTCAGTTCTAGACGTTTTGTGTTGTATGACTCATGCAATAAATCCAGCTAGGAATTACATAATCCAAGCTCTGTTCTCTTACACTATCCCTCTCCTACTCGCATTGTATTTAGTCCACATCTAAATTTTTCATTGTTCCAATACCTACTTCTATTGATGCTAGCATTACACACTTTTCTAGATTCACGTGAGCACAAAGGAATGAGGAGACCACACTGAGGGGACAAAGCCACACACAATCGGATTCACCACTATTATGCAAAATCCAAGTTCAAGCTATCAAAATTTCTAGTTAAAACATATCAAATAGAGTAGTGAATCATTTCATTTCAGTTAATCTCGCTTTCGATATTGCGAGGAAGCTGTGGGGGTTGATAGTTTCTGAGAAACTATGATTCATTCCCCACTTTTGAGGTAAGATTGGGGTCTTTCAAATAGATTAGATCAGTTATCTAGTTATTTAGAATAGATTTACAACTACACAGGCAAGTAGCTATACTCGGCTACTTTGTTTGTTTTTAATTTTGTTATTAGTTTAGTTGTCACTTTCTAGATATATTAAATAATTTCTCTTTCAATTTTGTTCAATAGTTTATTGAAAATAAAAAATAGAAATATATATATATATATATATATATATATATATATATATATATATATATTGTAGATATATCTTGCATAGTTAGTTTATTTCGTCTTAGTTAGATTTATATTGTTTATTTTGTATGACAATCATGGGATCTAGGAGCCCGAGAGAATATGTATTCGATCCAATCGTACCTCAACCCAATATTGCTACAATAATAGTTGACATAGACCATAATCTTATAATCCAAGTACTTTTAACAACAAAGAACTACAAGAGATCAGCTCACAGTTAAGAGGATTAAACATAGAATACGACCAAGCACACACGTTTTGGATAAACTAGCCAAACTACAGATTTCCCTAAATAGATATTCACATGACTGTAGAAGGGCTTGAAAGAGAGAAAACATTTGGTTGTGATCCTTTGGTCCCACAGCCAAATGCAGGAGATATCCTTATTGACATAGACACTAGCTTAAGAATTCAAGTTGTCAGAATGCCTGTAAGATACTCTGAGAAGATTGCGCAACTTTTAGTTCTAAACATAGAGGCCAAAAAGGCATATGACTACTAGATATTAGGGATTAGGGATTGATTCTACACATGACCATAGGAGGTCCATAACAACCAAGAATTTACAGTTGTGATCCATAGGTCCCACAACCCAACAGACCTACAAATCAATCAAACATTGACATAGGTTTACGAGACATTAGTGTTTAGATCCTCTCCACTTCCACCAGATATTATCACACAGTTATCCTTATTAGATATAGCAGCTAACAAAGCTAAGGATTTCTGGACTAGACCAGAGAATCACCCATAGAATCCACTATATATCCATCATCCATCTTATGACCCTGTCTGGAGATATACATGAAACAATCCCAGGTCATTTTCCATGTATCCCACAACCTATAGATCGGATCACACCAGAGCTCGATATTGATTGGAGCCTTCAAGCAACTATCCTCGCCGAATGATCTATCACACCAATTCAGGTTAGGAGGGACTTATTTGCCTTAGATTCACAGATTCCATTAGTGCACATCGAAGACATAATATTTCCTAACTAATTTATCTTTACCCCACGTATATTCCATCTCCCACTTGTTGTCTTGACATGACCTTGGGAGGTCGGGGCAAGGAAGAGTTACTTGTAGATTCCCATGCTCACTTGTCACTTTTCCATCATACAATATCCTTCAAATATTTCTTTACTATCATGTTCTAAATCTTCAAGCTCTTGAATATGAGTAAAAACCTCATGCATCTATTTTATCATCGAACACTAACTTGTGTTGAATTTTACATTTATATGGATTCTTCTTAAACATAACAATGACGTGGAATTTGGAAATTTCCATATTAAAGGTGAAGCATGTGAAAAATCGACTATGTTGATATGATATTCTCCATAACATCTTCATCCGATAAAATATAGTGGCAGATGTGATCTCTATATCTTTATAAGCTTTCTCATGATTGAATCTAAGTGTCATTATGATCGAGAAATCATCATCCCTATCCGATAATAAACATAACGATAGTGCTCTCTTTATTGATAATATTTGACCTCAATACTACACGATGAAGGTTCCCTGTGACCATGTTATTCTCAATGCATGATTGATAGAGATGTTGTGTGGATATGGTATGACAGAGAATATAAGCCTATGCTCAAGTAAATAAAATGCATGACTATGAGAATGAATAAGAGTTAGTAATCCAAACCTTGGATCGACGGTGTACAAGTTATAAGTGGTTAAACATTTCCTCACATGTATAAATGACAAACTAAACTTGATATGCTTAACCACTATATATTTATGATGCATGCATGAGAAAAAATAAAGGAATAAAGGTCTATCTTGTATTGGTGACGCTGGAAGTCTAAAATGAAGAATGTAAAAGGTGTTCAAGGGATAAGTAACATACTTCTTGATGTGTAACTTCTTGACTAAGCTTGATAGTTTAGGAAACTAACAAACTTAACATATGCAACAACCTATCTATGATTCTAGAATCTATAACTAACTCGAATGGGTTTTAAATAATTGGTTTTATTTATTACAAATGCATACAAAGCTATTATTAATTAAAAGGAACCAAGTGGAAGATGGTATTTAACATGAAAATAACAATGATTACACTCTTTGACAATTTTCAATCTTGTTTCTTGACCTCCTACGCTCGAATTAAAAAGAAGGAAGTTTTGTAGAGAGAAATATTAATGTGAAATTTCAGAAATATGGGAAGAGGATATAAAAATAATGTTATTGAACTTGGAGTTATTATTGAAAGAGTGATTTAAATGAATGTACTATATTTAAGAAGAATAAAAAGGTGTGTGTGTTGAAAATTCTTATTTAACTAAATCGACATATTCTAGTGAATTTGGACTCCCAAAAGTATTACATGTGTTTGGAAGAAATTGATCACCATTTTTCCCTATATTAGATTCCATTTTTGTTTATACTAGATTCCATTATTAGTATTATTGGATTCCATTAGTAATAATATTGGATTCTAATATTGCCATTATTGGACTTAATTTAGTTCCAATTGTTTACAAAATTTTCTTGTTCAATGGGGGTTAATACAATAGCTACTAAAGATACTATAAATCTTAGTAAGGATAAAGGGTTTATGTTACCATAGATGTGATTATACAAGTGCATGATGGATGATGGATCCTTGATGTTGTAAATCAGATCAAACTTGTAGATAATACTAAAACCAATTTTGATTAGATGATTTACGCGGGGTTCCCAACCAAGCGGACTTGAGAAGCTTTAACTTCCTTGGTGGATGTCAACCCCTGATTTCTTAGAAATGATGAAATAAGGAAAGTACTATAGATAACATGTAGAAATAACAATAGTACTTAATCTAGAAAATTATTAAAACTGATTTAAATCTGATTGGATTGCAATAACTATAAACCGATTGTTACTGGTCTAGGTAGATGACAACCTATAATATGTATAGATAGGTCGGCGGCAACCTAGGAAGGTAGATATGGACTGTAGCATGAATATGTAGACTTGGAGAGTCTAAGTGCCAACCGAGGGATGTAAGGGATGCGTGTATGCTTGTGAGTAGTATGCAGGAGAGGCCGGGGGCAAAAAAATATAGGAAATGGCTGAAAACAATAATAGAAGAAGTATGTTTGATAAACTAGTCTTGGGTCGGTGGTGACATAACGGGGTTGGCGGAGACTATAGAAGAAAGGATAAAGCCAAGGATGAAAAGATGAAAATACCAATGCAATAAAAGGGAGGATGATCATGGGTGATGTAAGAACATTGAAGGGATGTCCACGAGGTCCGTGGATGTCTCGTAATCGCTTAGAAGCTAGGAAGAATGCTCGATTCGCAACAAATCCCAAAGTTGCATGCATCTGATTTTTTGATGATAACTATAAAGGAATAAGATAATTTTATAAGGTCAATGGTGATCAAGCTAGGTCACCACCAATTCTAGGAAAGTTTCCCCAATGGGCTGTTTTTTATTCTTTTGATGGGATTTTGACCCTCTTAAAGATTAGGCAAGTGATTTAAAGAATTTAGGGGGAAGGGATGAGATAATGGTAGTTAGGACATAAAAATAGATAAAATTTAGAAAAGAAAAGGGGATGTGTGTGTAGGATAAAAGCAATAGAAATAGAAGGTTGGATTAATTAATTAATATTAATTAATTAATTCATAGGCATAAAAATTAATGGGGATGGGATGATTTGACATGTAATATATTAAATGATTAATTAATTAATGTTGATTTTTAATCAATTAATAAGCATTAGATGGGAATTTAATTAAATAAGGGTGGTGATTAAAGAAATATGCACACGTAGGTAATAAGGGTATAGATACCGAATATAGGTGTCTACATTTTGCCCCTTTTGTTAAGTGGTTTGAGCTAACAAGCCATGAGACAAAAAGTATGAGAGGTGTATGAGGATGACATACAGATTGATGATAAGCTCCACCCTCAAACAGGGGGTCAATGATGCAAAGGTAAATTGATGACACGTTTGAAAAAGGTATATGATAAAGAGCTGGTGGGGAACTAAAAACCGAGTAAAATGATTATTGTTGGTGGTCAAACTTGCACCCGCATCTCGGATCTGGAAGAGCCAATGCTTGAGACAAAATGGAACCGTCCACAAGTTGTGGGACCTTACACACTTGGATAGATCTCCAAATAAGGCTGGTTCCATTATATATTTCTACTCCTACTACTACTCCTAATGTTGAAAGGTAAAACTTAACTAACAATTCCAAGGACCATAGATAGAAGGATAACATAAATGAAAACTAATCTAAGGAAGGTGATAACACTAGAAAAAGAGGGATGAAAACTATCTATTCCGAGTGAAAATGAATGGAAAGTAATGAAAAAGGCTAGACACATGTAGCACAACTAAAATGTATTTACAGATTAGTTTCATAGAACAAAACTAAAAACAAAACTACAAGGGAATTATAATGACACAAAAAACACGCAATGTAAAAGAAAGGAAAGAAGAAAGAATACAAACACGCTTAGGATAGAGAATAGTCACAAAATGATGCTTCCATTACTTCCAGAAATGCATAGAACTATTACAATGGTGAAAGAGGCCGATATCCACATGCACGAGCAGATATAGAGGTCTATGACTCATAATATAGAAATATGAAGTCCTTATCAAAGTGCATAAGGATCCAAAGTGTCCAACATTAAAAATGAGCCCAACTCTTAAAAAATAGATGACTCTATGGAAGAAAAAGAGAAGAAGGAGGGAAAACGTGATTTTAAAATACAACTACCAACAAGAAACATTCAATGCCTATAAATCCACCTATAAATCTATCAAATACATTTCCTCAAGTCTGTTTGGCATGTTGGAAAAGGAAATATGGCAGATAAGATCAAATTGAGTGTTTAGAATAATCAGATCTACTCATTAATTCTAAGAAAGACATTTTCCCATTTCTCACGTACTGAGATCTGTCAAAAATTTGAATTTGAATATCTATCACTATAACCTATGTCAGTAGTTATCTATTTAGACTAAGAGCATTCCAATCAAAGCTCAGTAGCAATAGATATGGATGTATGAATATTTTCGGGGCCACTTGCGTATGTAAGATACGTGGAATACGTAGATTGGTTGAAAGGATGACCAACTATGCAAATGTTCTTATCGTTTCTACCACATGTCACTCATTGATTTGTTGTAATGATTTGACACCCTGTTGGTGGGATTTCATAGGTTGTGTGTGGAACACTTGAGCATGTCATAAAATGATGTGGCACATAATGGCATAGAGGAGGGTGCAAAGATATGCACACGGAAGACCGAGGAGTAGCGAGAATGACGAAGGAAAGGAACGCATAATCGCGCATGGAGGAAATGGGGAAAATTGGTGAGTAGAAAATGTATGGACAAGATATAACTATTATAAGGTAATGTGTGGGGCATGCGAGAGGTTCGGGAACTTAGATGATTTAATTAAGTGCAAGGCATGCACACAGGATGAATAGTTTCTAGGAAGAATTCTAATGTGCAAAATATGTGTGCAAGGTAAGATTGGAACAAAGAGGAAATGGAAAATGGAAAGGGGATAAGGGAAAGTGTGAAAGGGTATGCGAGGAAACAATGACCAAGTGAATGTGTCAAATATACAACTATGGTGCGCACAACTTGTAATGAAGATCTCTGAGCTAAAATATGTATGTAAGTTGTCCAAATAACTAGAAGAATCATTTGGATAACATTTTTTCGACTTTCAGGTCCATCTACCTAATAGACGAAGGAGATCAATAGCCTAGAGCATCCATTGGGTATGGAGCCTACTATGTAGTCATGAAATTCTGATTTTTAGCTTTGAAGAATTTCTCTTGAAGTCACTTGAAGGGTATTTTCTTGACTCTACTCTAAATCCTACAAACTATTGAAAGAATATCTACACCCTAGAAGTAAAAGAAGAGCATGCACAAGAAGCACATGAGAAGAAATAACTATGTACAAACAAACAATGTGCATGCAAGGAACTTGGAGGAATTTAAATTACCCTAATATATACAAAAATGTAGGAAAATTAATGGAAAGGTTTGATATAGATCCCATTTACTAGGATTTGCAGCATGCCTCCATCAAAATAAGTTAACTTGAAAGAGTTAGCCTCCGTATGAACTAATGATGTATGGGCCACTCAAAAGTGCATAAAACTTTGAATGATACCATGGTTTAGCTCTGTTAGCATCCCATTTCAAGACCAACTCCCCAAATTTGAAATCTTGAGGCCTAGCCATTCTATCAAACCATTTCTTTTTGTTTTTGATGTTATTTTAGCTTGGTCCTAGTATAGTTCCTTGATTCTTTAAGATTAACCAACTCTTCCATTCTAATTTCTCTCGGACTATGACTTGAGCTCCATCTACCGGGAAAGATCCAATGATTTGAACTCCAACATCAAAAGAAGGGTAGCCTCCTTTCCATAGACAATATTGTAAGGAGAATTACCTATTGATTTTTTGACTATGATTCTATATGCCCCAAGCACGCGTGATACCTTTGTATGCCACTAATTTTGGCTAATGTTCATTGTGCACTTCATGATCCCGGTTAGGTTCTTGTTTTTTGACTTTGCCAGACCATTACCTTGAGGGTAATAGTTGGAATAAGTCTTCAGATAGATTCCCAGATTTAGAGCCTAATAAATGATTTTAGTGCCAAGGAAGGTTTTTGCATTATCAGAGATAATGGTTTGAGGAATACCAAACCCTATGACTATACCCTTGAGAAGTTCAAGGATGACTAACTCAGTTGATTGCTTGAGTGTGAAAGCTTCATTCCATCTGGTAAAGTATTCCATAGCTGTCATAACCAATCTATGTCTAGTGCTTGAAGGTAGATTGATCATGCTTATGAATTAAAGACCCTATTGCGCAAAAGACTGATGCATTTAGATTGTTCGGAGAGGAAGTGCTATCAAGTATATTCTTTCCTACAAAGAAATAACATTCCTTGCATTTTTGACCCACTTGTGGGCATAAAAATAGAGTAGGACAAAATATGCCTACCATTATGATCTTTATTGTTGTAGTCTTGGCATAGAAGTGTCCACCAGAGAATCCATTATGAAATTCTGCTAACACTTTTTCATCTGGGAACCGTTGATACACATTAACAACACACCATCAAGATTATTATTAAAGAGAAGTAAATTAATAAAAACATATGGGATAGATTGTAACCTCATATATATTCTCTTTTCCTTGTTTAAGGTAGGAGGGTATGCACCTTGAGAATGGAATGTGATTATGCACTTCATCCACCACATGCACCAGATCTTTATTCGCTCAATTTTTGCACATGGGAGAGCTTCATCAAGAAATAATGAAGTCTCATATTCATTATGTGCATCCTCAGCAAGTTTCTTATAAAGAATGCTACATCTTATGATATTTTTGGCTTTTATAGTCACATAATAATCCATGATTTTGGTCACCCATCATGTTCTCTTTTCACTGATTTCTTCTCCCATGATGAAGTCTCTAACAAAAGAGTGGGAGAATAACACCTTGATATGATTTTTGGTGATCATACTTTTGAATTTTTTAAGCACGTGCATGATGGTGAAGACCTTATTCTCCATGTGACTATATTTTAATTCATAATCCTTCAACGTCTAGCTAAAGAAAGCCACTAGTTGTTCTATCCCTTGTTCATTTTCTTGTGTTAGGACAACAACAACACTTGCATTAGTGCCATAATCATAAAGGATAAAATACTTTGAGTAATTCAGGTTGATGAGTGCTAGAACACAAGAAATATCTTGCTTGATTTTTTGAAGCTTTCTTTTCCTTCCACTATCCATTTGAAACTTATGTCTTTCTTGAGTATGAGGGTGATGGGATGAACTAGTCCTGCAAAGTTAGGAATCAAATTCCTAAAAAAAATGATCTTACTAAGGAAGGACTACAAATACTTTTAGTGTGTCAATGGGGAAAGAGCTAGGATGGATGAAACATGCTTAGGATCAATTGCGATGCCATCCTTTGAAACCACATGGCCTAAGATCTTTCCCTACGCCACCGTAAAATTATACTTACGGGGTTAAGAGATAACCCATACCTTTTTCATCTCTCAAAGACTTTCTCTAGGTGCACCATATGATCCGCACTTTTCTTTGAGAAGACAGTGATGTCATCAAGGCAAACCAAGATGAACTCAATGATATATACTTTAAATATAATATCCATGGCACGTTGAAACCTCGTCTATGTTTTATAGATCAAGGGAATTTTTTGATACGCATATGTTCCCGGATGGTTGTAAATTTTGTTTCAAATTGATCTTATTCCTTGACTAGGATCTGATTGAAACCTAAATACCATCTAATATTGAGAATATTTGTACACCGGTCATAGTATGAAAAATATTCTCTATTGAGGGAAAAGGATAATGATCCTTTAGAGATTCCTTGTTCAAATATTTGAAATCAAAACATGGTTTGATTTCACCATTCTTCTTGCACTGCGGAACTAGATTTGGGACCTAGGTAGACTACTTGATGGGAAAAATGATCTTCGCCTCAATGAGTTTGGAAAATCCTTTCTCATGAGGGGTTCTATCTTTGGATTGACTAGTCGATGATTTTGTCGAAGGGATTAATACCAGGATTAAGGGAAATGGAGTGTTGAGCAACACTTGTATCAAAAACTTTGAGGTCTTCATGCTCCCATGAGAATATATCACTCTACTTTTGACAGAGAGAGATGAAGGTATACTTTTCATTGTGAATATAAGATTTACCAAGCAACAACTCCTTTCCGCATGCAATAGTGATTGGAGAATAATATTCTGTGTGGTGTGCATATACTTTTCTTCACCCTTGAACTCATCATTAGGGATAAAAGTTTTCTCTCGGGTGACCATGCATTTAGGAAGATTATTTTACTTCAGTTGAATCACTTTGTCACCATATCTCTCATGCAAGACATCTTGCATTCTTGATGAGAAATCAACTTCATTCGGATGAAGTGGATAATCTAGCATCACCTGTCAAACACTTGCCAACCGGTATTGTTATCCTGGAATGGATAGTCTAATCACCATCTTAATGTACTCGAGGATTTCCTTTGAGAAATTCCTCAAGTAGGAGAGAATTTTGAACCAATATCACCCATATAGTCATCTTCCTTATTCATCTTTTCTCGGCACCACTTGTAGATTTAAAGCATCAAAGCTCTCAAGGAGGTCCCAAACTATGTGTTTATAAGATTTGAGAAGATTATTATTTTTCATGAACTTTTTGGCGACTTGGAAGATATTAAATTTTGTGTCCCCAAATACTTGAAGCACCTTAATCTTCTTCTTTTGAGCAATAAGTAGACCATGCACCAGTGCCTTATATTCTGCCACATTGTTAGAACATGTAAATTTTAACCTATGTGTGAAGAATAATTTATCATCCTTAGGGGAAATGAGAATGAATCTTGTTCCCACACCATTTCTACTACGGATCAATCAAAGTATAATTTCAACAGATCGGGGTTCTCTTCACTATGCTTAAGCATGCATAGTGGCATAACTTATTCTTCAAGAATGTAGTAAGTACCAAGCCTAGTTTCATAAGCTTCCAAATCTTCAGCATATGGTTCAAATTTATGTTGCCTCTTCCCCCAATCATCAATAACTAGATCAAGAATAGAAGGTGGAAGAGGATTCTCTTTAGAAATTGAAGCTTGTTCTTCTTGGATTAAATAGTTGTCTTGGAGAGGGGATGGGACATATGATTCTACATGATAGGAAAATATTTCCTTAGCTTGTAAGGTAAACTGGGTACCATGCCTTGTCTTGAGTAACATATGGGTCCAATTAGAAGACAAGTAACCACCCACTATAACAAAGTAAAATATCTTCACAAACATAGGGAAAATAGAGGGGGAAAATCAACGATTGACACATCTTGAGTTATTGTAATATTTATACATGCATGGAGAGTTAGCTCAAGATCCCCGATGATTCCTAGGGTAGTGAAAGTTGAACCATCGAGTTGCGGGACTCCTTTTATTAGTGGCTATACTTAATACCTAAGACATCAACAATATTCTTAGGCATGACAAAAGTACTAGCACCTGAGTCAATCATACAATTATGGACAAGATGTTTGCCTATGATCAAATACATATAGAAGGGTGGGGTTTTAACAATTTTACTTACTTGTTTCTACTCTTCTTAGCATACATTAATAGAAGCGCATGGATTTTGGATGGATGGATAATTTTATGGAAGTTGGGCCAAAGCTTCATGAAAAATTTACACCGAGATGGAATGGTCAGGGCATCCCACATTGTAACATTTATGTTTGTCTTCTTCATCCGGTCCACAAGTGTTGAATGGAAAACCTACCGACTTGTGCATTTGAGGAAAAAAACATCCTTGCTTGGTTTCTCGTGCATGAGAGTAGAACCTTAGCTGATGCAGAGGCTTGACCTACCAAACAAGGGAAACATGCCACTTTAGGAGGATATTTACGTGGATCCTCGCGTGTAGGAACTTTAGCACTTTTACCACTGGATACCTTCACTACCTTCTTTTAGGCTCTACTTTTTTGTTGGAATTATGACATGCCCGTCGTGCTCAAGCATTCTCTTCTTGTATCTTGTGTTTTTTGTAACATGGGCACATGGTCTGCTTGTATCATCTACAACTTTTTTATTGCACAAAATTCCTTGATGCCAAAGAACATTAGATTTTCCTCTAGAGGAGTTTCTGTCCTTTCTTGGTTATCTTCTTGGTGGCTTTATTGAAGGATCATAGCTAGGAGAATTCTAAATCATGTATGATTACATGCGTGTAGCATTGGCACAATGATATTGACTATGAGGCATATTATAAGGAAAACACCATTTAGACTCATGTGCCATGTTGTTCTGGACTGGGATAAGTTCTTGACTTGTGTTGGGAATTGGAAGAGGTTGTGTAGGAGGAAATACTTGTAAATTATAGTGTGTATTAACATGCCATCTATAATTTTGCTGGTTTTGTTTATATATTTGGTTACCATACTAATTTTTCCAAGGTTGATTACTCTGTATTTGCACCTGATTGGAGCTACCTCTATAGGCTTGTTTATGATGTTTTTCCAATGATATGACCTTATTGGAAAATTTTCTTATCGAGGACTTCAATTGATCATCTTATTTTGGTTGTGCTAGAGAGTAGGATTGTATATGCAACTAGTTACACACTATGTACTAAAACCTGGAGCAATAGAAGGATAGGATGTTGGAGACATCTCTAGGATTAAGGGTACAGAAGGCCTAAGTGCCAACTTACTAGCCTAAATGAAAGCTCGTTCTCAAACCTTATTGCAATGTTTTATGCAAAAGGTAAGGTTCTACCTCCCATAGATTGAATCATGACTAAACTATCACTACTCAAAGCCCTTAGATAGAACAAGAGAGCATGCTAAGATGTAGGCCTTACCACTTGAGGAATTTTGTCCCAAGTCTTCTGGAATCTGATGTTGAAATAAGTCATCTACTCTTTGGGTGTGCACCTTTTTGTAGTTAGCTTCTCCACCAGTGATAGCTGATCTAATTTATCTTCCAAGTAATTACATAGAGTCGTTCCAAGTTAATCCCAGGTAGTAATAGATGTAGGTCTTAGGCCACAGTACCATTTGAGTGCTTTAACCTTGAAACTTGTTGTGAGTAACTTGTCAACAACATTATCATGTGTAATTAGATAGAAAAAACATACATTGACCACGTATTAAATGTGTTCAATAGGAGTGATTTGATTTTCTCTGTGAAGTATGGAATACTCTTGAGTGCGGTAGCTAGCATAGCATGTTGGGAATTAATATTGAATGAGCTTCACCGGTGAAGTTGGCAAATATCCTTGGAGAAGGAGGAGGAGGTGGAAGTGTTAAGGTAGGGTGTGCTTGTTTATTTTGAGGAGGAGTAGAGTGTGTGTACTGCTACTGGAGATGGGAATGTGCATGTGGAAGATCTGTTGTGTGTGCTCTCAATGAAATCTGTAAGTATTCAAAGGATCCTTCAGCTGTAGCACTTTGTCTACTATGCACTCTTCTCATAAAAGCTTCTCATGACAACAAAATAAGAGCTCTAGAAATGTTGGGAGTCACTAGATGTGTTGAAATAATCCTCCAAAGGCTGAAAATACTAAGTTCAAACACCATAACTTAGTAATATTAAATTTAAGCTTTCACCGTCGGTCTCACCCAACATGTGAGAAACTATTAGTTGTCAAACTTGCACCCGCATCTTGGATCTAGAAGAGCTGAGCTATTTGAGACAACAATGGAACCATCCCCAAGTTGTGGGACCTTGCGCACTTGGGATGGATCTCTGGAGAAGGTTGGTTCCTCTATCTATTTATACTATTAATGTTACTCCTAATGTTGAAAGGTAAAAACTAAACTAACAATGCTAAGGGACCACATATAGAAGGATACCAAAAGGAAAACTAAAGTAAGGAAAGAAGTATCACTAGAAAAGGAGGGAGGAACATTATCTATTCCGAGTGAAAATGAAGGGAAAACCATGAAATAAGGCTAGGCATGTGTAACATAACTAAAATGCATTTAGTATATAAGTTTCATGGAACAAAACTAAAAATGGAATTGCAAGGGACGACAATGACACAAACAACATGGAATGTAAAAGAAAGTCAAAAATAAAGAATGTAAACATGCTTAGGAAAGATAATATTCATAAAATGATGCTTCCATTGCTTTTAGAAATGTACAAAACTATTACAATGGAAAAAGAGGTCGATATCCACATGCATGAGCTAGATATCGAGGTCTCGTGACTCAACATATAGACATATGAAGTCCTTACCAAAGTTCATAAGTATCCGTGAGTGTCTAGCATTAACAATGATGCAAACTCTTACATTTATAGATGAATCCATGGAAGAAAAAGAGAAGTAGGAGGGTAAACCCAATTTTGGAATATAACCACCAACAAGAAACATTCACTTCCTTCAAATTTTCCTACAAATATATCAAACACATTTCCCCAAGTTTGTTTGGCATTTTAGAGAAGGAAAGAGGGTGGATCAGATCAAATCGGTTGGTTGGAATAATCAAATTTACTCATTAATTTTGATTAAGACATTTTCCCATTTCTCACCTACTAGATCCGCCAAGAATTTAAATTTGAATATCTAGCATTATAGCCTATGTCAGTAGCTATTAATTGAGACTAGGTCCACACCGATTAGAGCTCTATAGAAAAATACATGGTTGTTAGAATATTTTCAAGGCCACCTACATATGCAAGACACATGGTGCACACGGATTTGATGAAAGGATGACCAAATGTTCAAATTTTCTTTTCATTTTTGCCATGTGTCACTCATTGATTTGTTACAAGTATTTAGTTCCCTATTGGCATGCTTTGATAGTTTGCATTTGGCACACTCAAGCGTGTGAAAAAATGATGTGGCACAGAATGGTGTAGAGGAGGGTTCAAAGGTATGTGTATGGAAGAATGAGGAACGGGGAATGATAGAAGGAAGGTGCATGTAATTGCATAGAGAGGAAATGGGTAAAATTGGTGAGTGGAGAATGTATGGGCAAGGCACAAGTATTACAATGTAATGTGTAGGGAGTGTTAGAGGGCCGGGGACTTAGTTGATTGAAGCAAGTACAAGGCACATGCGTAGGATGAATAGCTACTAGGAAGAAGGAGAAATAAAAAACATGTGTGCAAGGTAAGAGTGGAACAAAGAGGAAAAGGAAAATGGAAATGGGATAAGGGGAATTACGTAAGGGCACATAAGGAAAAAATGAGAAAGTGAATTTTCCAAGGAGACAACTAAGGTGTGCACCACTTGTAATGAAAATATCTAAGACAGAATATGTATGTAAGTTGTCTAAATAACTAGAAGAGTCATTTGGAAAAAAATTACCAAGGCAAGATTCCCCCTGTAAAAAGGATGTAAATATGAATTTAAAAAATTACGGTGACTCCAATATCACATCGATAGAGGACAATTGCAGTCTTGAGGGAGACAGCTACAATGTTCTATGGACCAGTGAGTGGGTGAAGATCACTTTTTATGGATGAAAGTTGGGATTACCAATGGGTCATGGGTAATTCATCAAAATATGTGCAACTATATGTGAAAAGGTATGTGAAATCATTCCTATATGAGGAATCGAGTGAATAGGTATGCATCCACAAGAGACGAGGATGAATGATAAAGTGCTCGATGACACAAAAAATGTTGACACGGAAAAATAAAAAAGTAAGTGATGAAACAATATGATCCAAAAAGGGAAAAGCATTTCCATGAAGGCAAAAAGGGAAGCAAGATATGCCCCAAGTGAGGAAATAATGGCCATAAAGGTGGACTTAGAATGAGAATATGGTGCCTTGGAGAGGGCATGAATATGGCCACATTAGTGAAATTGATTTGATAACTAAAATTCCCAAAGGGGAAAATGGATATGGCCTCAAAGGAGGACTTCATTCATGAATTCGATAGGATGGTGAATTAAAAATTCCCAAAGGAGGAGTGATTATGGCCACGTGTGTGGAATTTGAGAGTATGTATGCCCGGAGGAAGAAATGGTTTGAAATGTTGTATGAAAAATGCTCGAGATGGAAAATAGAGATGGCCACAAATTTCAACTTAATGGTCAACGACAGATGATTACCTAGGAAAGGATACAAGGAAAGGATAAAACTCCAAAAATAAAATGTTAAGGGGGATCAACAATGACTAGTTCTAATTGACAGTGACCTAAAGGGGTTGAAAACGACCGGAAGTCGATGGCTATCCAAGCCCAGGGTCGGCCAACAATGCTTATTTTCACACGTGAATTTGATGAGAAAAATCATAGTGATTAAGGAGAAAAATGAGACATAAAGGTTGTTGGAGCTGTAAAGAAGTGCCAAAGAATGCGAATGATCATGAGTAATGAAAACAAACACTAATTTTTTATTGAATTTAATGTTTTATTTATTTTCTTTCTCCTTTTTGCAAAAAATTAGACGACACCAAAGGGGGCAGTTGGTGGAAACCCAAGTTTGTCAACTTTGAACCAACAATAAGCCATGTTGATTGACTTTAAAATGTGTCGACCTCGCTAAGGTCGGCATTGACTGTGGTTATATTTGATAGATTAGGGTTTAGATTGAATTTTGGATGAAAATTAATGGATTAGGATCAAATTTTGAATCTTGATGAATTTTAATTGATTATGATCAGATTTGGAATCGTAAATATGATGTATGCATGTTTTTTTTTGTGATTATAGGCCACGAGACCTTGTATTTAAGGGAAAAAATGTCTACTCGTATGAGTAGATTAGAGGAGATGTCATAGATACCGAGTCGATCATTTGGTTGCGGTGGGATTGGGTAAATTTAGATACTATTAAATGATCCCATGGGATGTGGGCTCATGATTTCTTTGGTGGAGAGATGGGATTGGTAGACAAGGAAATTTTGGTTTAGGATAGGGGAGATGACAGTCACCCTAGAGGATGTGTATCGATTCGAGATTATTGATACAGGGGAACAAAGTTGTTCCCATTACTAGTGAGTAGATATTGCCAGTGTTAACATACCTATTTAGAGGCGATACACCCCACATTATATTTTATTTAGGGGATTTTTCATATGAGATGAGATATGAGGCTGGGGTACCACACAACCATTAGATCTATATGGTGATGGTGATTGTGTTGTGCTATGATTTTCCAAATTATTTTTGGCTCGATTTCCATGGGCATTAGCCGGTGTGGTGGTGACATTATATACCACTAGATAGTGCTTTCATTTGGGACTACTTTATTGGCTTGAGTTTATCATGAGATTTCCATATATAGAGCAGGAAAGAGGTCAGGATTGGATGTGGGTTTCTTATTTAATCATTGGGTGTATAATCATATAGTAGTTATTCAACCACCAGGATTCCATGTGTTACAGGACACCACATTCCATTAGAGGTGGGATTTCAGTGATGGAGAGATCATCATGCCTTTAGTGAAAGAGAGAGTGGAGGGTGAATTGATTTGTAGATCTACTTACAGATATGGATATTGAAATGATTAGGTGATGGCCATATTGGGATTTTACCACATGGATTGGTGTATACGTGGAGTTAGTGGGGATGAAGAGGATGAGATGGGTGAAAGGGAGATGAGAAGAGATGATCAAGGTTTTATCATTTTGATTAAGTGCGATAAAATTTTAGGATCATGTAGACTATACCATATGGTCCCATTTTGTATAGGAGGGAGGAGCTAGATAGGGAGCTATTGAGTCCCATCATGGCTTATCCAATAGAGGAGGAGGAGGTGTCATGGGATGAGGACAATGACATTAGAGTCTGAGTTGGTTTTGGTGATTGGGTGACTTCCATTTGGGTAGCCAAAGTGGCCATGGAGAGAGGAGATGAGGATGAGGAAGAGATTGAGGAGATGGAGATTGATGTGGAGGAAACACCTAAAGGAGGTGGATATGGTGGATCAGGAGAGTCTAAAGAGGTGACATGCTTACATGTTGAGTTTGAATAGATGAGGATAGAAAGAGATACAAATTTGTGGCAAAGTAGGATGTGATCACTCAAGAGAGGGACAAAGTTACTTAGGAGATGGACTTATACCGATGGTAGAGGGAGGATTACATAGCCCATTTTGGTGGTTTGAGTAATATTTTGTGACAAAGTCAGTTAATGGTACTTAGGTTACACCATAGTGATCTGTGACAGATGGTACCCCCTTGGCATGATTGGGATGGATAGGTACTTTTCATTAGCCATCGAGGCCAAATATTATGAGGACATTCTAATCCATAGGCTACCTCAGATGTTGAGATATTAGTATCATCTCCATAGGAAGTTGGCAGGAGGAGGTGGGCCATATAGGAGCACGGTGAGTAGAGGGAGACCACAAGGGTAAAGCAGTGATGCGTAGGGATCGAGATGATGTGCCTACCTTAGGAGATGAGGACTTGAGAGCCTCTGTATTAAAATTATAGATTTTGATAGCATTTCTTCTTTGAGGGATCCTCCAAGGTGGTCATGATGTATTGATACACTTTTTGATATATGATATATGGTTTTTTCTTGGATTATCATGTGTTCATTATATGATGTGATGAATTTTAATTTGATGTGATGATAATTTTATATTATGTTTCATGATGATGGATTTTAGATTAGATGTGATGGTGATTTTATATTATATGTTTGTTTTATATTTGATGATGATGGTGAAATAGATATATGATTAGATCGTTATCTTAAATGTGTATGTGTATGGATAAAATGGTGATATAAAT
Organism: Taxus wallichiana var. yunnanensis; assembly: GCA_018340775.1. NCBI lineage: Eukaryota > Viridiplantae > Streptophyta > Pinopsida > Cupressales > Taxaceae > Taxus > Taxus wallichiana. The sequence goes on from CM031243.1 coordinate 204,624,038, forward strand.
GTGTGATTAGGGTTAATGCTATATGTTTTGTGTTGGAATTTGATCATAATGTGTATGGTTAGGATGTGATGAAAAAAATAAAGAATGAATGTGATTAATGAAGGATATAAGAATAAATATGTTGCATGATAGATCTAGACAGTATATAGATGATAAAGGTGAAGAAAGATGTGCTGAAAGACAGATGTGATATGATTAGGATGAAAATGCATCAAAATAGTGGAAAACTATAAGTTTGAACAACACTACATTATGGAGAGGAAGGTACAAGGAAAATGTGCCTTCAATTGCATTAGAGGTAAACAAAAAGGGATCCAAATAAGTCAAGGCACATGCAACCAAAACTAATTCTAGCAAATAACCAATGATAGTTATTCATTTCAAATATAAATAAGGAAAAAACGGATGAGATGATCTCATAAACATATTATGCACATGACAAAGGGGTTTGAGATAAAAATTGTATAGAGGGAAGAGAGTTATTTGAAAGTGGTGTTCCATAAAATATACCCCAACTCGGGATGGGGAAAAAGAAAACTAATCAATGTGGGAAGTATGCTAAAATAAAGTTGATCAATGCGGAAAGATTTCTTAGGATACTAATAAAATTTTAAGGTCGACTAATGTGGGAAGCCATCAAATTCCATAAGGTGTATCCATCCTTCGAGGGTATGGTCTAATTTATATAGAATATATGGATGGCAAGAATAATACATGATAGTCATCCTTAAAGGGATCATTCTATTTCTTCTTATTTTCTTTTGAATTTGATTTTGATTTACATTATTTTTCCTCGTTTCGTATTTTTTTTAAGGAATGGTTTTCCTTCCAAGGATAGTATTTTTGATAACTTTGATTTTGATTTGAGCATCCATGAATTTTGAATTTACATGGGGGAGAGATGAGAATAGCTAAGTTAACAACTTGGGAGGGGGTAAAGAGCATAAAGATACATCCTGGACCCTTTACATGGTTCCAATAGGTGAATAAGATGGTTATGAATTTGATTGTTTCACCAATACATTTTACACTTTCTAGGATGAAACAAATATAAGGTAAAATTGTTAAGGAGAAATACCAGTGAGGAAAAGGTGGAAGGTAGAATGTGCATGTTGTTGACGTTATCCAAGATGATCATACAAAACTCCTTTTTGTCTGGGAAGGACTAACTATAGATGCAAAGCATGATGACAAAAGAGTATTAAATAGCATATGACAATGTACTTCCTAGCGTATGCTAGATCTAGGAAGTGTGGTGCTTCTTAAAGTGGTTGTCAATCCATTTTTTAATAACAATTCAATGTGAATAAACAACTGAAATAAATAAGTCACATTATAATGTAATGATTTAGGTTTCTCATACACACAATACACTCGTTTTTTATGCTAGATATCAAAATAACACTAAATCTAATTAGAATTGGGGTATTTTAGGTCAGAGAGGTATGTCAAAGGTTTGGTAAGGGTCTGGGGTTATTTGGTTGAGATCTAGGTTAGTTTGGGGTGAGTGGGAAGCTTACATGGTATAAGAATGTAAAATGACACAAAAGCTGATATCGGTCTAGTGACTGATGCCGGTATGGGGATGAAACTGACGATGGTTAAGGAATTGATGTCAAGTAGGGGAAATATGTAATGAACTAATAAAAATTGGTTTTTAGGCTCTCTGTGACTACACAAAGAGTGAGGGTAGTTTGGTTTGGGTCGTAATATGGTTGAGAAGACTCAAGAACACTAAGAAGGAGGTTTAGAAGGGTGGAAAAGGATTGGGGTGGTTGAATAGTGGGTTGGTGGGAAGTAGATGATGTATGGGTAATAGAAGAAATAAAATACTGAAAGAAGTAAGAGATCTACAATGGGATAGTAAAAAATCATTGAAATCACAATACTTACTTGGTATTTTTTAGATCCTATGAGTTGAGATGGTTGATGGTTGATTGGAGAAGAGGTGCTTGAGTCCAGTTCCATGACAATACAACCTATGTGCTCCCGTGAGTATTCCAATGCTCTGGAAGGATAACTAGAAGCTTCTCTTTCACTTTGTGGTTGTGTGTGTTTGTCGTCTTGATGCAAGAGGGCTTGAAGATTCACACTTGAATGTAATAAGCTCCAATAATTGAATGACCAACCTAGGTAAAGGGTTGTAAAATTCTATATAAATGAACTGATGGTGGTTTAGGTGACCAACATCAGTCAAGAACAAACTAGTGTTGGTTAGGGTGAAATAGTCTTGTTTACCAAAAATAGTTAGATCTTCCCATATTTGGTGTGCTTTCATTGTTCGGTCCACTTATGGCAGTAGAGTTCACATGAGAGAAGGAAGGAAGATATTAGAATAATTATAGTTAGGTTTAGGAATACTTCTTAGTTAGGTAGGTTAGTAGTGACTCAACACTGGGAGTGATGACTCAAAGGTCTTGAGAATGATGACTTGGTCACTATGAGTTAAGTAGCCTGGAATGGGTCTAGGTGAGGTGTAATGATGAGGTGGAGGTATGAGGATGAATTAACTTAATTAAAATAATTAAATTAATTAATAATGTGACGATGCATAATAATATGGGGTAAAAGGGGTCATGATTAGGTAAATGTGTTATGTTAATTAATTGAAGGGGAATAAGGGATCATGACCCAAATTTGGTGTCTACATTTACTTCTTTTGTTCATGTATCTTGTATTGATAAGTGATCCTAATAAAAATAGGAAGTTGGTGCTTGTATGAGTGAAGGTTAGGTTTCCCTAAGTAGGGGTGGAAGTAATCCCTCTCAAACCAGGAATTGATGAGGTGTTAAAAGGATTTAGTGAGAAGTGGTTTGATAAATGGGTAAATGATGCAAACAAGAGTAGGTGGGTTATAGGTAAGGTTAATGTTGGGCCAGTTAATAGGTAATGACAGTTTAACACATGCACATGTATAAATTATGATAAGCTACGAGGTTTAAGAGCTTGTAAACTCTATGTCATCAAATGTCGACAGGTTTATCCAAACAAGTTTAAAGTGGTTTAGGTATCCAAGGTATAGGACATGGTCCTGAAACACCACTAGGCCAGTGTGTGGGAATAGGCAATAAGTTTGTTCTAGGGCACCAAATGTTAGGTTGGGATAAATAACATGGCATTAAGAGAGGTAATTTCAGTAGGCTAAACAACACGAGTAGGAGTATCACAATGTATAATGAGTATATGAATTTGAGTGTCACAATTAGTGAGGTTAAGTTGGGTGATTTAGGTAAGGTCATAGGTAAGGCTACGTAGGGGAAAAAACATGTCCCAACTAATTCGAGAGGTCGGGTGATAGGTAATAAGGTCATGAGGGTGAGGTGTAAGGTTAGGGTCAACTTTGGTTTAGGTAGAAAAAGGTTTCAGTTAAGGAGATATGGTGAAATGTGCTACAATGGGGTCAAAAAGGCTAACGATACCAATTATGGAAAACCAATGCAAGTCTAGAGAAACTGAGCATGATGCATTAGGGCACATGAACGATGTCGGTTTAGGGAAATTGACATTGGCAGGTCATATTTGGGATAAAGTGCTAAATTCGTGAATTACAGATTCATTTGTATTTTTCCATTTGTGAAAATGACAAGTAGAGAGGTGTTTTCATACCATTGACAAGAGTGACCATGATTGGGATAGATTCTAGGCTGATTTGGAGAGAGGTGAGTGGTTGGAGAGGTGTGCCTACAAGATATTTTCATGTGATTCGATTGGTGGAGAGCTAGGGGTTTGATTTAGACATGGTGGTAGTAGGAGGAGGTGTGGGAGGACCACTAGCTTAGAGACCAAAGATCCTAGTGAGGTGACATCGCGTAGTAGTGGTAGATTTAATCGTTTCTAGTTTTTTTATTAAATTTGTAGGAAAAAATGAAATAAAATGGGGGGAATTAAAAATTCAAAATTTAGTTAAAAATGGAAGAATTTGGGTATGGGGCGGGTGCAATGTAGATTAATTAGGTTGTAAAATGGAAATGGGTGGGATTGGGTGGTTTTTGGGTAGGTTTTAGTTTGTTTTTAAATTTTTAGAAAATTGGGGGCATGGGGTTTAACTTTGGAGCCAAACCAGAGACTAATGTCAAGCATGTCGAATTCAATGTCATTTTGGCATGCGAACATAGGTGGGAAAATATTCGACCGGCGTCGGTTTAGGGTGATCGGTATAGGTCAATGTGACCAACGTCGATCACTGTGAAAAGTGACCTAGTCTGAATAGGTTAAGTTGAGAAGGCCAAAATGGGGTATAAAAATGAAATTGGAGGGTAGATAGGTAGTGAATGAGGGAAATAGAGAGGGATGAGGGAGAGAAGTAGGTGGGTGAGGGTAAATATAGGTAAACATAGGTGGGTAATAGATGAAGATTAGGTCATAGTGATGGAATGGGTATGGGAACTTGGTAAGATAAATTAGAATAAATGATAGGCCAAGGAAGTAGTTAGGAAATAGATAGGGGTAATTAGGTTGTAAAGAAATGGGAAAAGTAGTTTAGTCCTTGAAATTTTGAGTGGTATGGATGTAGGCACATCATCAATTGACGATGTAGGCATGTGTCCCACAGTTATTAGGGAAGATACATCCCAATGTTACTAAGGATGAGTGGAAACATATGCGAGATGTCAGATTAGTAGGAATTAGGTGCTATAGGTGGATCCAACAAGATCATAGTCTCATGGTCATGCTCATCGATAGATGGGATGTAGTGACCAATACCTTTCATCTACCAACCGACGAGATGACTATCATGCTAGAAGACATATACAGGATTCTATAGCTACCTATTTTATGTGATGTAGTATATTCGGTATCAGTAGATAGAGCCTTCGAGGAAATGATTGAGGTATTTGGGGAGATGGCAAGTGACCTGATAGAGTAGAATGCCATTCTTATGTATGGGTTTTTATATTCTACACACCGACAAGAGATGCACTTAGCAGTGTTGATGAGGGTGGCGATGGGGTGCTATAAAATTCCTGATTTAGAGGGTGGTCTATTTCCCAGAGGGTTGATGATATTTTTGGGAGATATGATTGAGTATCAGATATTCTTTACATGGAAAAATACATATTTAGTGCAGCTATACAAGGAGTTGTGGGCTTACTAGAGGATGTGACACTATGACATCTGTTTTATGTTCCTACTTGCACTATTGAGCATACTAGCATATTATTTTAGTGTGGCCATGAGGACTACCGATACCAAATTGGCACCATGGGGGATAGAGGGTAGGTTACAAGAGGTGGGTGGTTATAGGTGGTCATCCTCAAGTAGAGGAGGCAACTCATGACATAGTATACTACAGGTGGGAGTTAGAGGGCTTGTATGTGATGGACATAGTCTAGTGGCCCTATGTCGGTTTTCTAAATTTTAGAGGGATGGTTCAGGAGTTACAGGTTACTACGGTGGATATAGGGAAGACATGCCGAAAGCATGAGGTGATCCCGATTGACATAGTTTGACACCCATTCGATTAAATTAGGATGTGCCACCACCATTCCCATAGTACCACAGAGATGATGTGGAGAGACCTTTGTCTCCACCTCAACCCATAGACCCCATAGGATAAGAGGAGGTACCAGTGGATATGAGATTGGATGATGCAGGGACCATTGTGGCATATAGAAATTGATGGGCAAAGTGGAGTTATAGGAAGCAAGACCACAAACAGTTATCCACAATGTTGGGAGTTCAATTGAAAATGGCACAGAACAAGTAGTTACTTTGACAAGGTAGGTGACTACATTAAGGGGTCACCGAGTGCTACCTGCATAGGCACGTGTATAGGTACAGGCTCCTACAGAGGATGGTGCATAGGTAGCATAACTATAGGCACATGTTACTAGTTTATAGGGATAGTTAGTAGCCGCATAAGCACATTTTGTGGCCTTACAGAACCCAGTAGTAGCTACATGTAGCTGCTGCAACACTGGAACATGGTCCAAAGAGTATAGGCACTGAAACCAGGACAAGGTCCTCTATTGGTAGGGAAGAGTTCATAGGTGGTAGTTAGGCTAATGAAAATACCCTAGACTATATCTATGGTGAGGTTCAGGGATTCCCTAAATGAGGCCTACTATTACTAGGACCATCTAGCCACTACAGGTATTGATGTTCCCTCATATGTCGAGCATAGGGCGTAGCGAGAAACTTGTGAGAGGAAGAGGTCTAGATCTCATATCTCGGGTAGCATAGGGTGTCATCAGCCCTATATATAGGGTCAAGGTGAGGTTACCAACTCTTGTAGACTGGGCCCAGTTGAGGGCCAGGAGGAGGAGATGGGTGAGAGTGGAGAGGAGGGTCTCAAGTGGGGTTGATTGATCATGACATTTGATACTTGTATGATGATTTTTGATTTATATATACCGGTCTGCATGCCAAATATTTTGTGAGATTGTATATGAGAGTTTTTGAGACACTTTGATTATTTATCCATGTGTATATATGTATTGATACACAGAAATTCCCATTTATATAGTTGATTATTATTTGATGGATGATGTACTCTTTTTAATTTCCATTTTTATTATGTACCATGGGAACTAGGTGAGTTAGGCATGATAGAGTCATGGTCTTTTAAGCATGATTTGGTCAGGTATATGCATGATGGAGTCTAAGTAATTTCCAAGTTATGATCTTATAGAAATAATGTATTGTATGTATTTTGTGGTTAAATTTTCAAGTAGTTAATATCATGGAAATATGAAATTATTTAAGTAGAATATGGCCATGGTGATAAAATGGTAGGTATGTATGTTTCTATGATATATTAATTTTCAATTTTTTGTGTAAATGGAAACTAACTAGGGTAGAATGTGAATGTATAGGGGGAAGAATTGTTAAGGGTAAAAGTGTGTAGAAGGGGAAAAAGAGGGAGAAGGTTAAAAGGTCGTAGAGGTTTAAGGCATGATTAATTATAGGTCATTTACACATGGTTGAGTTTAGGATGAATAGGCATGGTTGTCGTCTAGGTTGAATAGGCATGGGTGATTTTTGTGGGAGTGGAATTCCTAGAATTTAGGTGTTGAAGGTCTGGTCCTGTGTAGAAAAATCAATAGGTAAGAAAAGAGGTGAATGGTAAGAGGAGAAAAAAACCTTTTAATTGTTAGGAACCATTATGAGTCTATATTACCAAATATTGGATTATGAATGTAAGAACCTAAAGGCGTTGCATGATTGACTGTTCTAAGGGTCAAGAAAGTCACATGATCATGAAATTTCTCATTTGTGGCACATACGTTGAGTGGGTAGAAGATTAGAAAGGAAATATGGTGAGGTGAAATGGGTTGTTTTAGCATAACCTTGGTGGGAGACAACATGCCTCTTCTGCAAGATGCCTAAGACTAAAATAGGAAATTCCATGACGAAAAAGTTATCATTTTCTTTTTCTTTTTATTTTATAGACTGATCAATGTGGGAAATCTATGTGGAAGGAATAGAGTATCTCCTTAAGGTATTCGTGAAGTTGATTGATGCGGGGAGCTTGAGAATATTTTTATTTTAATGTTTACAAGAATAGTCTTCTTTCTATGATAGACTATGTACAATAGGGCTAGATTTTTATAGCTTCCCTTTGTGGGAGTAGTCTATTTATATCAGAAAGATGGAAAGATAGATGTCCTTTTAGAGGGAGTCATCTATTTATAAGAAGTTTGACCCAAGGAGTTTGAATTTGAAAATCCCATATATTACTTTTGAATTGTTTTTTGGACTTTTAGGTCATGAAAAAGACTATAGAGAAGTATAGACTTATTTTATGAAGAGAAACCCATAGCACACGGGGGTTAGCTATGAAAGACATGTTTTAAGAGATGAACAACTATAGGTTTCTATCCCGAAAAGGATGAAAATTATCCCGGATAATCATGCCATGAGCAAAGCCATTATACTCATATGAAGATAACATTGAAAGGTGACATGTAATCACATGATTCTTATTTATTCATTGATCATTAAAATTGGTAAGTGGATGGTGAATGTTGCTCCAGGATGAGTGTTTAATAGAAAAAGGTGATATAGGACTTGATTCAACAATAGAATGATTGAAGATGTAAAGCATTGAGGGGCTTAGGTTCGGGTTTACCTTCAAGTGAATATAAACGATAAGCACCTAATCCATAGGAATGAGTAATGATATAGGGTCCAAGACAATTAGGAGCAAACTTTCCCCATTTACTTTTCTCTACTTTTGTTACATGTTGATTTTCCTCCAAGAAGAGGTCGTCGAGCTTGATGGTTTGTTCTTGGACACGTTTATCATAGGAATGTTTGATACCTTTTTGGTAGATTTGAAGGTGATCAAGAGAATTTAGATAGCATTTTTCTAATAACTCAAGATGTGCCAAATGTTCTTGGAAAAAATCATCATTGTTGAGCATATCTTTGAGTGAGATATGAATATATGGAATTTTGACTTCGAGAGGTAAGAAAACCTTTGTATCATCGACTAAAGAGAAAGGTGAGGTAGCAGTTTAGGTGTAAATACTAGTGTGATAAGCCCATAAGGTAAAAGGAATGTGTGTGCAAATCCTTACCAAAGATCATCAACTACTTTAATAAGAATTTTATTTAGGGTTTTGTTAGTTGCTTCAACTTGCCATTTGTTTTAGGATAATTAGGTGAAGAAAAACTAAGTTGAATATCGAAGGTATCATAGAGTTTTTGTAGGGTTTTATTTTTGAATTGTTTTCCATTATCAGTGATGAGCTAGTGAGGAACACCAAAGCGATAAATGATATGATGGTTGATAAATTCACAAAATTTCTCATCTTTTGTAGAAATAAGAGGTATGCATTCCACCCACTTAGTGTAATATTTTTTAGAGGTAATAATTCATTGTTGATGTTGGGAAGAATGAGGGTTGATCTCTCTGACAAGATCCAAACCCCATTGAGAGAAAGTCGAAAGGTATCGTGTGACCTGTAAGGCATGACTAGGGGTGTGATGAATATTAGCATGTTGTTGAAACTTCAGACAATGCTTGACATAGTCACAAAAATTTCGGTTTAGGGTTGGCCAGTAATAGATAAGGTGAAGGATGTGCTTCGCAATAGCTAAGCCACTGAAGTGACCCCCATAAATCCCATTGTGAACTTCCTTGATGGTGTATGGAACTTCACAACTTATAAGGCATCATAAGAGGATACCATAAAATACATGTTTATAGAGAATACCACTCATGATGACTTAGCGAGATACGCTTTTGAGAAAGAATCGTTGTCCATTGCAAGTAAGATTTGGAGGTAGAATCGAACGGAAAAGGTAGTTAAAAACTACTTATACCAAAGGTCACGTGGGTCAGTTTCAATGTTTCCTACAAGGTTAACATCTCGGAATAGATAAGAAGGTGATTGCAACCTTTTTACCTGGAGTAAATATTTTTGATTTGGAGGAAAAGTGGGGATTTGAGAAGAAAGATAGACCATGGTGTCTGTAAATGTATTATTAGAATGTAGGGTGATTTGAACATAATATTTATACTTTTGAATTATCTTGTTACAACACTAGTATATACCATTAACTTGGTTCACAACCAGTTGAGAGTTGCTAAATATATTAATTGATTTAACTTCTAAGGCTATGGAGGTTTGAAGACCTAACACGAGTGCTTCATATTAAGAGATATTGTTAGTGCAATCAAAATCTTGTAACGCCCGTAAAAGCAACCCTCTCGTAGATCTATGATTAACCTAGGCTTAGTTAGCTAAAAGAGGAATAATAATTATTTTTAAATTACTATCACAAGCATAGTTTAAGACACACACACATTTGAATCTACCACAAGAGGAGATCAAAGATATGATTTTACATATATTTAGTTTTATATGTTCACTAAGATCTAATATACTTATTTACTTTGGAAAATCTTATCTCTTGTGCAAAATAATGTTTCTAATGTCTCCATGTACAAAAGAAAAGGTGCCATAAGCTTTTGAAGTAGTATGCCCTAGCCCGTAATAACCCAATGTGTGCTCCTACAACAGCCCAAGAACTAGTTGTCCTCCTACAAAGAGCTCCGTAAAGAATCGACCGTACTCTTACAATATCACATAGTAACTAGATGTCATCCTATAGTAGCCCGTAGTAACTATCTTTACTCCAACAACAGCCAAGAGCAACTGAATGAACTCCTACAAAGAGCCTTGTATAAGAATCTGGTTGTACTCTACAACATCCCGTAAAGAACTGGTTGTACTCTGCAACAACCCATAACAAATGGTTGTATGCCTACAGAAGCCTGTAGGTACTATAGGCCTACCCATATAAACTTGGCTATGCACCTAAATCCACCCCTAACAACTCACAGTCTTCTTGTAGCATCTCGATCTCAAGGTGTGCACCTACAAAGATCCCGTGGCATCTTCCGAACTATCTCGCAGCAAGAACTTCAAAATGCTATAAATTTTGACTGGGAACTTAGTTTTTGATAAAATTAGACTTTTTGGAAAGGTGACGATGTCTAATTTGTACAAAAATCATAAAACTTAGGATTGGATGAGGTTTAGATAGTCATTTTTGCAAAACAGTCCTGTAGGATCCTATAGTCAAGACTGACAATTTTCTGAGTGAATCCTTTTGTTAAATTTGTTTGATTGAAAGCTTCTAAGGTAAATTCCTTGAGTGTGCAGGTTTGTCTTGGGTTTGTTTTGGTCTTACAAGGCTTAGTTGGTTCACTTCATTCATTACTTAATGGTTTGAGGGGTTGTTTGGTTCATTCGTTGGTTGATTAAGCGTACATGCATAGTGAAGTAAGGGAAGATCATATTACTACGTTCTAAATGACTGAAAATACAATTCTTAAGTATGTAAGAACATCATTTAAAGTCATTTCATGCTAGTTAAAAAAACATCTTTCTTAAATTATTAATAACAAGATCTAAATGAAGTCCTTCTTATTCTTTATAGATTTAACGTTTCCCAAAGAAGATAAGTAACAAAAATAACATAATTCCCTTATGCAAGATTTGCTTCCAACATTCCACAATAGATAATTACATGCATTTGAATGATTCTTACTTACACCAACTCATACCAATGGATGCAACAAAGTATTTCTTTCTATCATTTCAAATGTAATATACAAAACACAACTTGATCCCTTTCCATTATTTCAAGCATGAAGTTACATTACAATTGAGCAATCAAATGGGATAAATGAAATCCAATGGAGGCAAAAACATATCTCTTTTCCATTATACCATGAATGCACAAATACAATACCATTACAGTTCTCTCAACAATAAGAAGACAAGATTGTTTCCCTTTCTCAAATCAAAATACATCTTGCATGGTCAATACAACATCTTTACAATATAATGAAAGTTACAGTCCATCCACATAGAGTGGGTAAAGGAAATTACAGCAAGAAGTAAACTAACAATGATGGATGTTAACTTTGTACCATGAATGATTCCAAAATAGCAACATGCTTTAGGTGTTTCCTTCGATCGATCACAACAAGAAGAGAGGGGGAAAGGCAACGCTCTCCACCCAACCAAGATATCCAATGAAGAGATGAAGCCTCTCTCGTCATTGGCCCCTAAGCCCCAACCAAAACACAATGAAAGATGGGGTTCAACATATGGCAACATCTGTAGGCTTCCACAATACACACACGTAGATTTTTAACAACAAAACAACCAAGAAAAACATACTGATTTCCACTTGTATTTCACAATCAAATAGTACATAGGCTCTATTTAATCAAGCCAAAGGAGTAAGGACTATGGGGAAACTTATTATGCCTCCCAATGAGAAATGGGCATCCAACTTAACATCCCTCCATGAAATATCATCACACACATCCTTATGCCCCCCACAAAATCACTTATGCCCCCAAAGTAAGAAATGCAAGCTATTTCTTTTCCATGTAGGACCCCATTATCAAACTCCCTCCTCCATATCTGATGCCTCTAGCATTACATTATGCCCCCATAATGATTCCCAAATCCTTCTCCTACACCATCCCTACGCCTTCTACCCAACCAGATAAATGAAGAAGAAACACATATTTACATTCCATAATAATATGCAAGAAAACAACAGTTTATATATGAACAAGCTCTTACCCCGCCATAACAATGACAAAACCTTGAAAGAAAGAAAAGAAAACCCAAAATATCAATTTGAATGTCCAAAAATAGTCTTCAAAATAACAGTAGGAATGCCCAACTCACGGTTCAAACAACAGATTCAAATACAAGAATGCAGTCCCAATAGTCACTTGAATGTCCACCAAAATAGTCTTCAAATCAGCAACAAGAATGCCCAAATCATAGTTCAAAAAAATAAGCTTCAAATACAAGAATGCAGCCCCAATATTCACTTGAATGTCCACCAAAATAGTCTTCAAATCAACAACAAGAATGCCCAAATCATAGTTCAAAAACAACAGCTTCAAATACAAGAATGCAGCCCCAATAATCACTTGAATGTCCACCAAAACAGTCCTCAAAACAACAACAAGAATGCCCAAATCATAGTTAAAAAAAATAGCAGCTTCAAATACAAGGATGCAGCCTCGATAGTCATTTGAATGTCCACCAAAATAGTCTTCAAATCAGCAACAAGAATGCCCAAATTACAGTTCGAAAACAACATCCTTCAAACGCCAAGAAGATAGTCTAATAGCAAACTTGAACGAAGGTGAAATGATAGTATAAAAAAAAAGCTTCAAATGTCAAGAAGACAATATAATAGCAACATTCTAGCAAGAGAAGAGCTCCAATGGCTACCAAATCATGCAGCTCCAAAATAGCAAAAGAAGAAGAGAAAAATGTGACTTTTTCCATCTCTCTCCAAAATGCAAGTGAATTAATACTTCCCCCCAAAAATAAAAACCCAAAAATAAATGTAATGTCCTCATGCCAATCACATCAAATTTACTTACAAGCCTCCACTTACACCTCAACGATAGCCAATTCAATTTTTGTAAGAAATTACACTTACACAAGCAAGATTGAAAAGCAAAAATGCATTTAAGAGGCGAATAAACACTCCAATCAAGATAAAGTTGGTATGAAACTTTTAATGGGTGTGGGACAAGTTTAGCTTGTTTCAAAAGCTTCCAAAAACACCCTCGAAGTACAAATCTGATTTTCAAGATGGTGAAGTGTTTTATACTCCAAGATCAACTCTCTTACACATATTAAATGCAAGGATCAACACATCAATAACTATATTTAAGAAAATCTTATTTAAATTTATCTTTCACATTCTATTTAAATAAAGGAATGGACACATTCATAAATAAAACACATGCAAGATAATAGTCAAAGGACAACATACTAACACACATAAACCCCCATGGTCACATATAAAGGTGATTCCCCCTATGCGAACCCCCAACAACAAATAATACACAAATGACTAGTTGCCATGGTGACCATGTTGAATCCATCAAAAATTCCGTTGTGGTTAGTCTCCAATGCCCTTGATGTCTGCTGTGATATAAAATAGCCTGCAAAATAAAAATACCTACTTCAGCCTCATGGCCATATCAGAATGCTCAAAAATAATATAATATAAATCTAAGCATCGTAAGTATAACTACATAACACAACATTAAAATAATTACTATATCATTTTATAAATTAAATCAACCATTCTATCATCATTTAAAATTTTCATTTTCTATATATAATCAAATGATTAAACATCACATATCCGGATAGCATCAATGATATAACTACATCAAATAAAGCATCAACATCTATATATATAAAGTTTATAATAATCATCATGCATCATGTATAAGTACAATCAGTAATGAAGTCCATAATCCAACATCATACTAAACCAAGCCAAAATAGTGTCTAATACATAATCCATAGTCTGACGATCAGAAAAATAGTGTCGAAGGGAAGTGGGCACTACATCCCCCTCCCCTTAGACTTAAATTCCTCCCGAACTGATGTGGAAACAATGTAATAGAGAAAGGATCATGCTCTTTTTGGAGTTTCTTTGCTTCAACAAGTGTGGGTCACGTAACTCGGTTTGATCCAATATAATTCAGCAGAAGAAGGAGATTGCAAGGGATGAGTTCTAAACTTTTAGCATGCAAGGCTATGAACATAAAAATCTAAGGAGTAACTTTACGCTATCAACAAGATACCACACATAACAATATAACAAGAAGAGTTCTCAAAAGATCATCAAGAGTAACCACCAAGGAAGGGAATTACAGGGAAAATTTCCATAAACTTGAGATGACCACATAGTTTCCCACTGATACACATACCACATTAATAAAAGTTAAGGTTTCTACATGTTTAAGCCATGATTTCAAGGTTTGTTGTCCATACAAGGCTAGCAAAATCAACTATGACCAATTTTGCACGAGAAACAAGTCTACACAAGGTCCCACAAATTGAGATCACACAAGATGAGGTTAATCAACAAGGACACCTAAATCAGCAAAACATTTACAATCAAGGAACTATTCAAGGAAAGAACTTCTATAACTTGAGAGGGCACAATTAACTTTTCATGGTAATGCAAGTGAAGTCAAGACCACAAGGTTTTCCTATAGTTTTATTTTTACACTTTTGTTTTAAGAATCAAAACACCATACCAACCAAATCTAAAGAAGTCAACCATATAGCAAAAGATATATATATATATATATATATATATATATATTTATATTTATATCTCCCCTAGTGACTAACATATCAATTCAAGCACCATACATTAAAGCACAATGGGGATTATTTATCTTATTTCCTACTCAAGCTTGGAATAATCATAAAGAGAGCACAAGGAACACCAAGGACCATTCAAGGTTAATAGGAAAAGATCAAGTAACACGGGTCCAATCAAATCCAAGGGTGAATAACATCATCTTGAACTTTCTATCCTAATGGGAAGAAGGGCTACAACAACAGGGTGACCCAAGAAAATATGAAGAAAAGAAGACTTCGCGAAGTTATCTTTTATCCTTAACATATGTTGCCTTAAAATTACAATAACTTAGGTCTCCAAGGACAAGACAACATGCACAAAGTGGTTTCTTCTCAAAAATACATAAGTCTCAATCCAAAAAGGACCACAACTAATATCTATCGAGCTATGGGATGATAAGGGTGTGACAACCCAAATCTCCCACAAGAAGGCACATAAATCCATGGACAAGAAGTAATAAGCAACTAGAAGACATTACTATCCACCGAGTGTTTCACAATTTGAGGTAGGTGACAAAACTACAAGTTCAACTATATATTACACTCAATACACATAAAAATTACCCTTTAGAAATCAAATTATTAAGTCAAAAGTTATAGCTTTGCTTGTTAAGAACATTCCTTTCATGTTTCCTTATTTACAAACTTCCTTCTATTATGACATCATCATTTTACATTATAAAGAGCACCACTAAGGTGGGAATGATGTATCACCATTCGTATAGGAAGAGAGTATTTAGTTTACTTGCAAAGAAGGTGGATGGACAATATTTCCCTTCTATTCTTCTATATGGTTTTTATTTCTTCTATTAATCTACCAAGGGTATAACAAGGATCACTTCCCTTTTTCTATGCTCCAGTTAAGTTCCAAGGTCAATTCTCCTTAATTATAGTTTTATGGTGTTTTGGTTAAGTCATCTTGTCAATCAACTTTTGATGATAATGATGGTTCAAACACATCACAAAATTACTTTTATGGGAAGGAGATACAAATCAACACACCACATTTTGATTCTAAAGGAACAAGAGACATTCAACATAGAAAACACATTATTAATTTTTTTGTAAGAACTAGGAAACAATGAACCAACATGAATCACACCAAGATTTCAAAAATTCACCAAATAATTTCAAGCATCATTAAACATTCTTAGTGGGTCTCCACAAGTTTCATAAGAAATTTTCAAGAAAGGCTCATTAAAGAGGTATAATCTTACTTTTACGAATCTATTAAGGTTTAAAAAAATTTTTTGTTTTTGTTTAGGATGGTAACATTTTACTCCCCTAATAACCAAAGAAGGTTTTCCAATCAATACTCATGTCCCCACAAGATAACACCAGCCAAGCAACCAGATGACAATGCAACTTTACTCTAAGGAACCACATCCACATTAAAAGGCATCCAATGCAATGGGGCAACCAAATAATTTACCAAGTCATGAACTTAATAGCCAAGAGTTATAGTTTTTTTAAAAAAAAAGAGAAAGTACAATATAAGCACCACCAAGATGATCTATTAAGATCTACCAAACTAACATTTCTAATAGAAAGATCCAAAAGACCCAAAGCATCCATAAGTGTTTCCAAGTAACCCAAAGATTAATAGGTCATAGAATGTTATTCATAGTAAAGGAAATTTAAGGTAATGGTAAACTTATTTATAAGTCAAGAGAGTAAAACAAGTACACTTAAATAAACACACTTCTGAAAGGCTTAAATCTATCCATAATTACCAAGATGAATACATTCCACGAGTCAAAACTTTCTATGATGAAACCAGGAACCCAAGATACAATTTAACATGCCATTGATGAAAAGTTGCTATCGAAAAAAACACCTTTCTAGTAACATTTACAGTCAACCAAAGGCAATCCAATCCTAACAAAATCTAAGAGCCCATAAATAAACACTTCTACTCTGATGAGGGTCAAGATCTTACCAGATTGAAATAGAATCACTACTACCACTGTTAAACTTCCCTCTAGGCCACACTACACAACAAACTTTCTTTCTATCAAGGTCAAGCAATAAAAAGGGTCACTCTACACTCAAGGTTCCGTGCATTCATAACCAAGGTATGAATTTAAGTACCTAAAAAGACATTCAAGACAACTAGGGTGTACCCCCATATGATAAAATATTACGAGACAAACAACATAGGGCCAGCTCAACAACATGTAAGTGAGAATCACGTAATGTTTATCCAAGTAGCCAACAACATCATGATCTCGAGTCATCAATCAAATAAATTCCAATAAACATCGACAAACAAAGTAAAAGTGGCCAAGTAGCCACATTGCAAATTTTGAAAATTCTTGCAAGAATTATAAATAAATAAAAGATCCTCAAAGTTTCTTCAATACAATCATAAAATAAGATGTTGTTCCTTCATAAAATACACAAGATTATGAATGTAAAACACAAAATTTAACACCACATTCACTCCACATGCCTTTTATGGCTGCTAATAGGGGTACTCTACCTCGAGGTTAGTTCTAATAACACATACATAGGATTGAGTCGTAGACAACACCCAAACTTAGTGTCCATCCTCTCATATGGGTAACAACATGAAAACCGACAACCTGACCTTCTTTCATAACCACTCAAGGAAGCTCTAAACAACTTCTAATTAGCTCTTCTCAACCCGTAACACACAACCACTACTTTCCAATCACAAGGATCACATCATACAACTCATCATTGCAACAACTCCAATAAGGAAGGGTATCAAAAAGGGCTTAATGCATCATACAATTTAAATCAATTTTTTAGGACTTGTAAAACAACACATTTTCAAAGGGGAACCAAGTTTTCCATTATACTAGAAGTTCACAAAATCAATTTAATCTAACATTCTTAGTTACCCGGGTTTAGACAAAATATCACTAAGCAAGCACAATAACTCAAACAACTTATTATTATTTTATCATCATTTTAATTCTGGCAGTTCAAATGAATAGAGTAATGTAATATTTCTTCATACTTATTTCTTCTTCAATTTTCAAACAAGTTTGTTTTCTTAGATTCAAAAGTGTGTTAGGTTTATAGTTCATGTCTCAAGTTTCCTAGTGTGCCCAATGGCCCAAGATTTTGAACCACTGCTCTGATACCAAAGTGTAACGCCCGTAAAACCAACCCTCTACAAATATATGATTAACCTAGGCTTAATTAGCTGAAAGAGGAATATTTTTTTAAATTACTATCACAAGCATAGTTTAAGACACACACACATTTGAATCTACCACAAGAGGAGATCAAAGTTATGATTTTGCATATATTTAGTTTTATATGTTCATTAAGATCTAATATACTTATTTACTTTGGTGAATCTTGTCTCTTATGCAAACTGATGTTTTTATGTCTCCATGTATAAAATACAAGGTGTCATAAGCTTTTGAAGTAGTAGGCCCCACTCGTAGCAACTCTAGCTATGCTCCTACAACAGCCCGTAGCAACTAGTTGTCCTCCTACAAAGATCCCGTAACAATGGTTATACTCCTACAACAACCCATAAAGCAACTAGTTGTCCTCCTACAACATCTCATAAAGAATCTGGTTGTACTCCTACAACAGCCCGTAACAACTGGTTGTACTCCTATAATAGCCCGTAGCAACTGGCTATACTCCTACAGCAGATTCGTAGTAGCTGGTTATCCTCCTACAATATCCTCGTAACAACTGGTTATACTCCTACAAAATCTCGTAGCAATTGGTTGTCCTCCTACAAAGAGCCCATAGTAAGAATCGGTTGTACTCCTACAAGAGCCCATAGTGAATCGGCTATACTCCTACAAAGCAGCCCATAACAATTGGTTGTATACCTACACAATAGCCCATAACAACTACAGGCCTACCCATAGCAACTCTGGTTGTGCACCTACAGCCACCCGTAGCAACTTCATGCCTACCCATAGCATCTCTAGCTATGCACCTACAACAGCCCGTAGCATCTTCCAGAACTACCTACAACAAGAACTTCAAAATGTTATAAATTTTGACTGGGAACTTGGTTTTTGATAAAATTAGACTTTTTGGAAAGGTGACAACACCTACTTTACACAGAAATCATAAAAATTAGGATTGGATGAGGTTTAGATAGTCATTTTTGCAAAACAGTCCTGCACACTCCTATAGTCAAGACTAGCAATTTTTTGAGTGAATCCTTTTGTTAAATTTGTTTGATTGAAAGCTTCTAAGGTAAATTCCTTGAGTGTGTAGGTATGTCTTGGGTGTGTTTTGGTCTTACAAGGCTTAGTTGGTTCACTTCATTAATTACTAAATGGTTTGAGGGGTTGTTTAGTTTATTTGTTGGTTGATTAAGCGTACATGCATAGTGAAGTAAGGGAAGATAATATTACTACGTTCTAACTGACTGAAAAAACAATTCTTAAGTATGTAAGAACATCATTTAAGTCATTTCATGCTAGTTAAAACAAACTTCTTTCTTCAACGATTGATAACAAGATCTAAACAAGGTCCTTATTCTTTATAGATTGAACGCTTCCCACTAGACAAGTAATAAGAATAACATAATTCCCTTATGCAATATTTGCTTCCAACATTCCAAAATAGAGAATTACATGCATTTGAGTGATTATTACTTACACCAACTCATACCAATGGATGCAACAAAGTATTTCTTTTTATCATTTCAAATGTAATATACAAATCATAACTTGATCCCTTTACATTCTTTCAAGCATAAAGTTACATTATGATTGAGAAATAAAATTGGATAAATGCAATCCAATGGAGCTAACAACATATATATTTTCCATTATGCCATGAATACACAAGTACAATACCATTACAGTTCTCTCAATAGCAAGAAGACAATATCGTTTCCTTTCTCAAATCAAAATACATCCTGCATGGTCAATACAACATCTTTACAATATAATGAAAGTTACAGTCCATCCACATAGAGTAGGTAAAGGAAATTAAAACAAGAAGTAAACTAACAATGATGGATGTTAACTCTGCACCAAGATTGATTCCAAAATAGCAGCATACTTTAGGTGTTTCCTTCGATCGATCACAATAAGAAGAGAGGGGGAAAGGAAATGCTCTCGCCCAACCAAGATATCCAATGAAGAGATGAAGCCTCTCTCGTCATTGGCCCCCGAGCCCCAACCACAACACAATGAAAGATGGGGTTCAATGCATGGCAACATCCACAGGCTTCCACAACACACACAAGCAGATTTTTAACAACAAAACAACCAAGACACACATATAGATTTCCATTGTATTTCACAATCAAACAACACATAAGCTCTATTTAATCAGGCCAAAGGAGAAATGACTATGGGGAAGCTTCTTATGCCTTCAAATGAGAAATGGGAATCCACCTCAACATCCCTCCATGAAATATCATCAAACACATCCTTATGCCCCCAATAACCTCCTTAGTCCCCCCATAAAATCACTTATGCCCCCAAAAGTAAGAAATACAAGCTATTTATTTTCCATGGTGAACCCCATTCTCAAACTCCCTCCTCAATATCCGATGCCTCTAGCATTCCCTTTTACTCCCCATAATGATTTGCTATAGCCTTCTCCTACACCATCCCTAGTCAAGTCTACCCAACCCAGACAAATGAAGAAGAAACACACATTTACATTCCATAATAACATGCAAGAAAATAGTAGTTTAAATAAATGAATAACCTCTTACCTTGTCATAACAATGGCATCACCTTTGCAAGAAAGAAAATACATCCCAAAATATTAAATTGAATTTCCACAAAATAATCTTCAAAACAACAATAGGAATGCCCAAATCATAGTTTAGAAATACCAGGCTTCAAATACAAGAATGCAGCCCCAACAGTCACTTGAATGTCCACCAAAATAGTCTTCAAATCAGCAACAAGAATGCCCAAATCACAGTTCAAAAATATCAACTTCAAATACAAGAATGCAGCCCTAACAGTCACTTGAATGTCCACCAAAACAGTCTTCAAATTAGCAACAAGAATACCCAAATCACGTTCAAAAACAACAGCTTCAAATACAAGAATGCAGCCCCAAAAGTCACTTGAATGTACACCAAAACAGTCCTCAAAACAATAATAAGAATTCCCAAATCATAGTTAAAAAAACAGCAGCTTCAAATACAAGGATGCAGCCCCAAAGTCACTTGAATGTCCACCAAAACAATTTTCAAATAAGTAACAAGAATGCCCAAATTACAGTTCAAAAATAGCAGCCTTCAAACTCCAAGAAGATATTCCAATAGGGAACTTGAATGAAGGTGAAATGACATTCCAAAACAATAGCTTCAAATGTCAAGAATACAATCTAACAACAAAATTCTAATAAGAGAAGAGCTCCAATGGCTATCAAATCATGCATCTCCAAAATAGCAAAAGAATAAGAAGAGAAAAAAATGTGACTTTTTCCAACTCTCTCCAAAATGCAAGTGAAAAATAATCATCCCCCCAAAAATAAAAACCCAAAAAGAAATGTAATTTCCTCATGCCAATCAAATCAACTTTACTTGCAAGCCTCCACTTACACCTCAAGGACAACTAATTAAATTTTTGTAAAAAAAGTACACTTACAAAAGCAAGATTGACAAGAAAAAATGCATTTAAGAGGAAAAAATAAACACTCCAATCAAGATAAAGTTGGTATGAAACTTTTAATGGGTGTGGGGCAAGTTTATCTTGTCTCACAAGCTTCCATAAGCACCCTCCAAGTACAAATCTAAGTTTCAAGATGGTGAAGTGTTTTATACTCCAAGATCAACTCTCTTACACACATTAAATGCAAGGATCATCACATCAATAACTAGATTTAAGGAAGTCTTATTTAAATTTATCTTTCACATTCTATTTAAATAAAGGAATGGACACATTCACAAATAAAAACATGCAAGATAATAATAAAATAAGGACCACATACTAACAAACACAAACCCCCTTGGTCACATATAAAGGCAGTCCCCCATGGGAACCCCCAACAACAAACAACATGCAAACGACTAGTTTCCATGGTGACCATGTTGAAACAATCCAAAATTCCGTTATGGTTAGTCTCTAATCCCCGATGTCTGTTATGATATAAAATAGCCTACAAAATATAAATACCTCCTTCGGCCTTATGGCCATATCAGAACACTAAGAAATAATGTAATATAAATATAAGCATCATAAGTATAACTGCATAACACAACATCAAAATAGTGACTATATCATTTTATAAATTAAATCAACCATTCTATCATCATTTAAAATTTTCATTTTCTATATATAATCAAATGATTAAACATCACATATCTGGATAGCATCAATGATATAACTACATCAAATAAAGCATCAACATCTATATATATAATGTTTATAATAATCATCATGCATCCTGTATAAGTCTAGTCAGTAATGAAGTCCATAATCCAACATCATACTAAACCAAGCCAAAATAGTGTCTAATACATAATCCATAGTCTGACGATCAGAAAAATAGTGTCGAAGGGAAGTGGGCACTACAAATCTAGTTTGAAAGATAATGGCATAGGATCAATGTCAAGAGGAATGTGGATAACTATGGAACCACCCCAACACCGACATTTGGAACCATCAAAGAATAAGGTCATCTAGTAAATGGTATTGTCTAGGAGAGGGTGGTGATGGATTTATTAGGGAATTCGAAGTTAGAAGATTGGTTTGCGGAGAGAGGTGTGTCATGAGTAGATCAACATTAGTTTTTACTTTTAAAGAATTTTTATGGATGAATTCAAGATATAGGTCTGCAAGAAGCATGATCCAATGTTTAGCACATTGATATAGGGCTTAGTGTACATGTAATGTAAGGGGTCGTATTGGTGACAATGAAAGTTTTTGGTTGATTAGGTAATGATGAAATTTGGTGGTGACAAAAACTAAGGCTCGGAAGATTTTTTCAAAATGAGTATATCTAGTTTCATATTCTAAAAGCATATGTCTTATATGATAAACTATTTTCTCCATGTGTTACTCATCATGATGAGTGAGCATGACACCCAGGGAATGATCAGTAGCAAAAATGTAAAGGAAAAATGGTTGGTCATCCGTAGGTGGAATAAGCACCGGTGGTTAGAGGAGGTACTATTTTAAGGCATTGAAGGCTTTGTGTCATTCATCATCCCATTTCAAGGAGACATCCTTTTTGAGAAGATGATGAAATTTGTGGTAGCAGTCGAAAAGCTAAGAAATAAAGTGACAAATAGATTGCAACTTGCCTTCTAAACTACGAAGTGACAAATAGGTTAGTAGGTGGAGGAATCTCAAGAATAGCCTTCATTTTAGTAGGATCAACTTTAAGGCCACGTAAAGAAACGTTAAAACCAAGGAGATTTCTAGAGATAAAAATGAATATACACTTCTTAGGTTTGAAGGAAAATGTACTATTTGATGAGATAGTCAAAGAAAACCTAAAGGATAGAAATGTGTTCAGCTCGATGTTTATATTTGGAAAGAATATCATCAATGTAATCTTCTAATATGTTATACATGATGTAATGAAATATATAATTCATAGACCAGCGATATGTAACACTAGCATTTTTAAGGCCAAAGGGCATGACATGATAGTAGATGGTCCGCTAATGAGTGATGAAGGAAATTTTGTGTTGATCTTTCGGGGCAAGTAATATTTGGTTATAACTTGAGAAACCATCCATGAGTGATATCATCTCATGGCCGGCGGTGAGATATACTAGTTGATCAATACTAGGTAGCGAAAATTCATCTTTGGGGAAAGATAAGTTAAGGTTGTAGAAATCTTTATAAATTCAGAGTCCCTTGTCACTTTTGTGACAGGAACGATGTTAGATATCCATTGGGGATAATCAATGGGTAGGATGAAGGAAACTGAAAGAATTTGTTGTAGTTCTTCTTTGACAAGAAGGGAAATGCGAGGATGGATTTTTTGTAGCTTTTGTTTCACAAGTTTTGCATTAATAATGGCTACGATATTGTGGACCACAATGTTTGGGTCAATACTGGGTATATCAGCATAGGACCAAGAAAAATCATTGCTATGATCCCAGAGGAAAGAAGTTAAATCTTTCTATTCGCAACATATAAATATTGGTCTATTTTTAGAAGGTGTGGGTCATCCGAGTGTGAATGTAGATTTTAATGGTCAATACATTTGACATTGTTTTCATCTCATAAGGTAACAAACCAAAGTGAATATAATAATCTTCTCCACCAAGGTAGGTGAGAATAGACTCATCATCTTGGTATTAAACAACATTAATAGAAGGTGTATCATCATCGATCATGTCATGATACGGGAAGGTAAGAGAAAATGGAGCCTCACCATCACTCCGATAAGTCAGAGGTCCCAAGGAAATGGCATTCATGAAATTTTTTTAGGAGGAATAGATTTTGTATCCATAGACTCTATAGGTGAAGGTGGTGAGGTAGGTTAACGGGTTGGGGAATGTTTATTGTCCTCAATAATGTTCGACTCGAGCCTTCTTAAAAGGTGGTTCAGAAAATCCAATACCACTATGGTATTTAAGCTTATGAGTGGTGGAAGGAATGATAGTATGGTGAACTTGTTCATAGAAACCAAATACAAATCCCTTCCCAACACAACTATGAAGTAAGGTGTGGGCGAAATGACAGGTTGGTGAGAGATTGAAGGTCAAAGGAAAATTCTTGAGTTTGGGAAGGTGGCTTAGGAGAGTAGGTAGAAGCATCAAGTCCCCCATATGTTAAGTTGGTACAAAGGTGGGGAGGACCATAGGGGAAAACCTCACCTATGCGGTGATCATAGCGGGGATGTTGGTGAAGGTTACCATACTCTTGAGGAGTAAGGAATGTGTCAATGTTATAAAGGTGGTACTCCCCCAGAGTGAGGTGTTGAAAAACACCTTCTAAGGGATCAGTAGTGGGTATGTGAGTAGTGAGAATGGATGAATCACTAGAAAGCTAGGAAGAAGAAGCATTAGATGTTTGAGAAGTAGATGGGTTGGCTGATGGGTTAGCTGCGAAGTTGCGGCGGTAGTGGGAATAGAGGAGTTAGTTGTGGAAGATGTAGCGGCAGAGGTGGAGGATGAGGAAGCAATCGAAGAAGAAGTGGTAGTAGTTGTAGATGCCTTAACTTGTATAAGGACAACATTGGGTCGATACAACATGTTATAGGTTTTGAAAGGTGAAGGATCGGGTGGAATGGTATAATTTTTCCCTTCATGTTTGAAATTTAAACAAGTGGTGTAAGGTTAAAGGAAGAAAACACATGGCATGGATCCATAGTGAGCCAAGTAGCATGTTGTACTGGAATTAACCCTCTAAGACATAGAATAATTCAAGAATGGTATGGGGGTCTACACAAATGTGGAGACTGATGGTGCCGAGGGTGGAAGTCACAACATCATTAAATGAACGTAGCATAACAAGGTTATTATGCATGCAATAGGAAGGGATGCGCATTTGGTTATACATATAAGAGGAAATTATGTTAATATCTGGCACCACCATCAATCATAACATGTCAAATGTGAATATTATCAGTGTAGATGGAAATAAATAGGGAAGGGTCCGGATCATCCGATTAGAGAGGTACAATCTTGTCGTCGAGAGACATTGAGAGAAAATATTTGATGAGTGGTAGCGAGAGTAGAGGAAGGGGATGAATTGGTGAGAGTGGTGACATCGTGAGGAGTGATAATTGATGCAACAGTGTAGGGTTATTAGGTATAACCTCAATAGATTAGAGGACCTCAATGAGGGAATGAATATGAGACTCAAAGGTTTAGAATAGGTTGTATAAAGACATTTTTAGAGGATACTAGTACAATTATTTAAGTATTATATGATGGGAAAACCCATCAGAAATATGGTATGTGGGTCCATGAATGGTGATTTTGGGTCCAAGTGTAGATGAAAGATTGGGTAAAAGAGTAGTGGATGAGCTATTTATTTTCTCCTTTCCTTTTTCCTTTTGGGCTCAAGTGGAAATTTGAACCATATTGATCTACAATAAAGGAGAACATGGGAAAAAATATGGTGAGGGCATATCTGGTTTTGTGAACACAATTCAACACATTGGCATTTTGCTAGAAGATTGACTATCTCTCTTATGCGAACCATATTGATCTCAAATTTTGGAGGAGGATAAGTGTTGTGGAGGGGAGATGAAGGTCACCGAATAGGTATGGGATGAGGATGTGTGGTGATAGGTGTAGGTGGAATAGGTTCCTCATCTAAAAGATCATCATTGTCAAAGTTTTCTTTGAGAGGACATAGTCAGAGAAGAATAGTCTTAAGAGCCTTATAGTTGTCCATATCATGCCCTAACACACAATGGTAAGCATAAATTTTGTATCGTCAAACCCTTTTGGTTTAGGTTTTAGTGGGTCGTAAGGTCTAAGTGGTGGAAATGTGATGATAGAGGTTTCTAAAAGGTTAGCTAAGATGTATGGTAAGACCCCGCCAATGGATCAAAATGTGAAGTAAGTGTGGGTATGGATGGAAGTAAGTGGAGGAGAGACATCATTAGAGGTGGGATCGGAGGTTGAGTAATTTTGAACACTTGTTTAGTAGATAGTACGGTTTTAGGTTTGGATTGCACCTTCTTTGGTAAATATATAACAGGTGAACTAGTTATTGAAGGTGGTGTAGGTTTAACTATGTCTTTGGAAGGTAATGGGTTTCTTAGGATTTGGTTGCACCTTCTTAGGTAAAGGTGAAGAAGAAGTGTGTGATATAGAAGGGAAGGAAGATGGTGGAAGGGGGCAAAGTTAGCTAAGGTGATAATGGAGTGCGGTGAATGTTGTGGTAAGAGGCATTCGGAAGGCACTGGTTAAGGGGAAGGGAATGGCATATGTAATGATGATGATAATGGAAGTGGTGTAGGTATAGGAGGTAGAAAGGATGTAGGTGACATCGAAGGTGTAAGCTACGTAGGTAATTTGGGTATAAGAGATGATCATGAGGAGGTGGGTTGTTGAGTTTTTCATTTACTATGGGTAGGAGACCGCTTGGCCAAGGTTTATTGGTGGGGTCCTAGGATAGTTGGAAGTGGTGAAGGTGATAGAGGAATAGTGGTAAAACCTAGTGTATGTGACCTAAGGGGTTGGGTATTCCTCTTAGGTGGGGGAATATTCTTTGTGATGACTTGTGAGGATGTGGCTAAATCTAGTTTGATAGGAGGATGGGTTAGACATGATGTCAACATGACTCCTACCGTGGTAATGGGTCCGGACGTGGAGGAAGGTATAGGTGCGAGGTAATGTTTTAGGCATAGGAAAAATTTTGGTTGTTAGTAAATCTTTAGGTGTGTGGGTGAGGGTAATGGAGAAGGATCCACTACAACTAGCATGGTCATGGTGGGTTTGGTTTTCGAAAGACCCTTAGATAGATCGTGGAATTATCAAAGAGACAACATCTACATTTGAGTTGAGATATCCATTTGAAGACGTCCCTAAAGCATGGAATTTTAAAATAATGCAAGTTGTTGGCCAAACGTTAGAATGACACTTATGTAGTGGGGATGATGTTGATTTGTTAGTAATACTTGTAAAAAATGTCAGTGAGATAGGGAAATGGTTGGCTTCAAAATATTTGGTTAAAAGATATGAAAGTAAATCAATAGGATCCTTGAAAGCTAATGGAGAATTATCACTAATAAGAAGGGACGTTACTAATGGATCCCATGTGGGTAAGGGAGATGGAAAGTTACATGAGGTAATTTCTTGTTTTGGTGAAGAAGAAGGTAAGCATGACTCTCCCATGGGTAGAAGAGTAATTAATGTGGGTTGTTTTCCTGGTTGAGAGGTGAGTAGGGAAACTGTATCGAAAGATATGGTTGACTCCTCCATGGGTGAAGGTGAAGATAAGAGAGAATCCTCTATGGGAAAAGGAGAAGATGTAATAGGTCCCTACATGGATGAAGGATCTCGTGCAAGAATCTTCTCGATAGATGGAGTAGGAGGAAATTGAATAGGAAGAGCTTGTGTGATGTCGAAAAAGCATGAACCTCATGAATGTTACTGTCATTGGTAGAGGTTTCACTAGTTTGGTTAGACGATAAGGTCTGATTTAGGGATGGCTTCTTGAATATGTGAAGTTTTGATTAGTCGGTGTGTTAAGATTATCTAAGATGAGATCTTCATTGTCTACCATTTCTTGGACGATTTTTTAAAATTTATACAATTACTTTCATTATGACCTCTAACATGATGATAGTTGTTGTAATCATTTTCTTTGTAACATGCGGGCACATGACAAGAGGGTCAAAACTAGTAAGTGGTTTTATGGGTGGAAGAGTGAGTGATATGGATTTTAGAAGTTTTTCTAAAACTGAAAAGTAGGGTTCTCCTATGGGAGTATTTTTTTCTACTTTGCTTGAACTGAAAAAAATTGAACAAGAGAAAGATTGGAATATGGATTTGATTGGTTTAACCGATGAGATGGGCTGACTTTCAAAACTACTTCATCAAGTAGATCCTTTCACTTTAGAATAATTATTCTGATTTGGAAGAAGAAGAGGTATCATTTTATTTAAATGCAACGTTCTTATTACGCAATTATATCTTCTTCTGTTTAATGGCATGAATTAAAAGTTTTTGGGCCATGGTGAATGCCTTGTCAAACATGTAGAAGTTTTGAACTTTGAGAGTTGGAGAGATGTGTCTAGCATAAGATCTGGTGAAAAAATCTATTAACTCATTTTTATTCATATTGAATGTGATTTGGTTGATCGGGATCTGCCAACGAGTGAAAAAATCAGCGATAGATTCATTTTCATCTTGGTGTATTGCGTACAAGTTAGTCATGGTGACCTTCTTGACAATGTTGATAGAAAAGTGGTCTAGAAAATCTGTAGCTACCTGATTAAATTAAAATATTGAATGCCTAGGTAGAGTAATATACCAATCTAAAACTGTTCCTATCAAGGAAATTGGGAATGTAAGTAAGAGAAAAGCGTCATCATGAGAGATCAGATAACACACATGTTTAAAAGAACAAAAGTTCTGTTATGGGTATTTTTTTATTTTGAATCAGTTGAATTTAGGCATTTCCCAATGGTGAGGGTATGGATGAATTAGAATGGATGGGTGAATGGGATCATTGCCAATCCCATCATATGTCAAAGAGTTACTTGAGCTGGAGACAGATGCTTCTAATGTCTACATCTTGTCCATCATCATTTTGATAAGATCATTACTAGGTTGTGATGAATGGGCTTCCCCTACAATATAGTGGTCTATATGAGGTGGTTATGACGTGGGTAGTATCAAAGTATGTGGTGGTACCAAGTACAAAAAAATTGAGGAAGGAACATAGATTGGAATAGATGTAGATGGAAAGTATCCTGAATAAGTGGTATATGAAATAGGGGGTTTTTGGTGATAAGTGTAGGTAGGTGGAGTTGATGTAAAGACTCTCATAGAAATATGAGGAAGAGACTATAGGATGGAGAGGAAAATGTTTTGGAAGGGAGTGTGGGCTACCGACACCAATGGTGGCTGAGATGCAATAGGTATATGAGAGGTGGCGGGTGCAGATAGACCTACACTCAAGGTGGTTGATAAAGGCATGGTTGACATCGTAGGAGTGACATATGTCAAAGGTGTGATAGATGCCATAGGTGCAACAAATATTGATGATGTAGGGTCAAGATAGGAAACCACAAGTGGTAAGGTGGAAGAGGGTAAGGCCAATATAGTAGTAGATGATGTAGAAGTGGGTGTGAGGGTAGGAGGAATGGACACAAACATGCCATATACAAGATTTCTGATGAATCATAGGTGGATGAATGAGAGAGATAATAATGCATAGTAATGGGGTTGTGATAAAGGAGTCTCAAGAATTCCTCATCACTACCGGGTATGGAAAGATCCCGATTGGAATCCATAGGTGATGAGATGGAAGGGGACGATGGGATAGGTGGGAGAGGCTGAGGGCTAGCATGAAACACAAGAGAATTATCTTTTTTACAATTCAAAAACATGTTATTGATGATAGAATGGGTATTATGAGCATTGATGATAATGCAGAAACATAGAAGAAATGGAAAAATGGGTTTAAAATGTGTAATTTGATCACTCTTATGATTGGAAAATTAGAACACGAGACCGATGTCATTGGGGTAATCGATATTGGTATAAGTGGTAACCACCACCGGTCTCTTGGACTAATGTTGGTTACTATGGAGAAATGAAAGATTTGTAAATTTGACAATAAATGCAGAAGATGAAGTACAACTGGACTTTGAAGGTGATATCAAGGAATCAGAGATATGTTAAAGTGACATAAGAAGTCACATAAAGAAAGAAAATATAGATTGAATGCTACTTTGGTAGAAACTACCAAAATAACATAAACCGATTGACGGTGAGTGAAATGATGGTGGTGAGATGATGAAACCTATGGCATCACCTGGAATGGCACCGGTTACCAGAAATATGTGAAAAATGGAAAAATTGAATTTTTGGTGATTTAGGTCAAATAAAAAGACCAACTTAGAGACTAAGTATGGAAATGATTAGTCCTAACACACTTATAAACAATCGGAATACACCAACTATGATTGTGGAGTATGTAGGGAGAGAAAAAATGAAGAAAATGAACTCACACCTCAAAACACAAATCAAGAAAAAGATAGCAAACACAAAATCCTATGATGTATATTTTATGTTGTGGCTTATGCCATTTAGGAATGACTTGTGAATAGAATAGATTTTTTGGTTACCAAAGGTGCCCTACAAAAATTGACAACTATGGCTAGTTTTAGGTAAGTTTTGGCATGGGGATCCTTCTCTGATATGATAACTAGCCATAAACCCAGTTAGAGCCCACTATCAATCCTTTGATTGTGTGATCATTGACAATTTCTTTCGGGAAATATGTTGTTTAAGAAATGTGTAGTTTTTTTTAGTGATTTGGTATAAAGAGTGTGTAAAATGTGAACTATGGTTCAGTTTGTCAACCATCAATTGGGCATGACTTCCAGCATATAGGTTTCCCACAATTTAGATGAGCTAGAATGCAACATACAACAATGAGATGCAAAGATTTTAAAACCAAATCCACAATGAAATTCAATGAGAGAAATAATGAATAGGAAAGAGTATGTCTTTCACTAATGCAATATAGAATAAAAAGAAGTGTTATTTTTAACCCAAAATACAAGTTTCACTAAGATCAGTAGGAGAAAAATAATTATTCCAAGCGAGAATATTTTAATGTGAACTTTATTTTTGAAAATAAATAAACACACAATGATTCCCTAATAATGAATAATAAAAATAAACCCAAATGGGTCCAATTAGGCGTTCCAAAATGTTTCACCAATAATTTTATGCTTTCTAAGATGAAACAAATAGAAGGTAAAATGTTTAAGGATGAATACCTGTGAGGTGAAGGTAGAATGTGCATGTTGTTGACGTTATCCAAGTTGATCGTAGAGAACTCCTTTTTGTCTCCAAAGGACTACCTGTAGATGCAAAGCATGACAAAAATGAGTATTAAATAGCATATGACAATGGACTACCTCGTGTATGCTAGATCCAAGAAGGGTGGTACTTCCTAGAGAGGTTGTCAATCCACTGTTTAATAAAAATTCAATTTTAATAAACAACTAAAATAAGTAAGTCCTATTGCAATGTAATGATTTAGGTTTCACATACACACAATACACTAGATTTTTATTCTAGATATCAAAATAACACTAAATCTAATTAGAATCGGTTTTTTTTTAGGTAAGACAGGTATGTCAAAGGTCTTGTAAGGGTCTAGGGCTGATTTGTTGAGGTCTGGGTCAGTTTTGGGTGAGTCTCGGTGACCGATGTCGATATGGGGAAAAAACAAACGAAAGTTAAGAAACAAAATTTGGTAGGGGCAATAGGTAATGAACTATTAAAAATGGGTTTTTAGGCTCTCTGTGATTGTACAGAGAGTGAGGGTAGTGTGGTTTGGGTCATAATATGGTTGAGAAGACTCAGGAACACTAAGAAGGAGGTTTAGAAGGGTGAAAAGTCTTGGGGTGGTTGAATAGTGGGTTGGTGGGAAGAATATGATGTACGGGTAACAGAAGAAATAAAATACTGAAAGAAGCAAGAGATCTACAATGGGATAAGCACAAATTATTGAAATCATAGTACTTGGTATTTTGTAGATCCTATGATTTTAGATGGTTAATGGTTGATCAGAGAAGAGGTTCTTGAGTCTAGTGCCATGGAAGTACAACCTATGTGCTCCCTGTGAGTATTCCAATGCTCTAGAAGGATAACCAATTCCTTATCTTGGATTGTGGATGTGTGTGTTCATCATCTTGATGCAGGAGGGCTTAAAGATTTGTGGTTAAATGTAATAAGTTACTATAATTGAAATACCAACCTAGGTAAAGGGTTTTAAAATTCTATATAAAGGAACCGATGGTGGTTTAGGTGACCGACGTCAACTGAGGATAAATTGGCATTGGTTAGGGTGAAATAGTCTTATTTACCAAAAATAGGAAGATATTCCCAGATTTGGCATGTTTTCCTTGTTGGGTCCACTTAGGGAAGTAGAGTTCACGTGAGAGAAGGCATGAAGAATTTAAAAGAATTTAAGTTAGGTTTAGGAATGATTCTTAGTTAGTTTGGTCAAGTACTAACTCAGCATGGGGAGTGATGACTTAGTGTTGAGAGTGATGACTTGGTCACCATGTGAGTTAAATGCCCTAGAATGGGTCCAGGGTGAGGTGTAATGATGAGGTGGAGGTGTGAGGATGAAATTAACTTAATTAAAATAATTAATAATGTGAGGATGCATATTAATATGGATTAAAAGGGGTCATGATTAATTAAATGTGTTGTGTTAATTAATGAAGGGGACCAAGGGTAGTGTGACCCAAATTTGGTGTCTACGGTGATGATCACGTATTTATCACCAAATGGGAGAACCTATCTATAAGAAATATTATAGAAGAACAAACTTGGTGCCCATATTTAAGGTCACATCTAAGAAGTGATGGAAGACCACATAATTCCAAATAATCATGATGAGATATGGAAATGGCTAAGATTGAGGGATGATCTAGAGATATGACAAAGAGCACATTTGTAAATATTCTAACAATAAAATGGTCACAAGTGCAATGTGTTAAGTGGTTCCACTTTTGGTTTACCATCAAGGGAGGCCAGATGATAGGCTCTTGACTCATACTTGTGTGTAATAATGTATGGTCCAATCCAGTTAGGGGAAAAACTTCCATATTACCTCCTTTCCAGAGTGACATTCTAATTTAATTTGAGAACAAGGTCATCGACATTAAATTCACATTGCAAAGATGGGACAAAATGAATAAGTGGTAGTAAGGACAACTTCTAATCATTAATTAATTGAAGATACACACTTAAGATGAATAAATGGTCCCCCTAGAGAGAGACAAGATAAACCAGGATGAGATGAGTTAAATAGAGATCATAAAACTTGAACTTTAATGGAAGATTTTAGATAGAGCCATGGTGCTTATAAAGGAACACAGATATGGCAATGAAATTGGTCTTAGGAAGATGGGATGAAAGTACAATAAGATGAACCAATCCAGACAATGTAATATTATATCATATGTAGGAAATAACTAATATGTGAACAAACAAGTCCTAGAAATAAATCCACCTAGCATAGGAGGATGAATAAAAAAATATGAGATGAAGGATGATAAAATGTCAATAACATGGCAAAGATATTCTCCCAGTGAAAGGGATGTGAATCAAATAGTGGATGTCAAAAGATAAGTATTTCAAGAGGATGGTGTATCAAGTCAAACAATATTGATGAATAAGGGAGGACCCTCGTAAAGAAGTGTGATAGGAGGTGATGTAGATGGGTTAAGAGACCAAGAAACCGGGTGGATGGAGATACAATAAAAAGGATCATATGGGTTATGGATAAAGATATAAATGGAGAAGGGGACTCATTGTTGAGGTTTTCTCACTCAATAAGATGATGAAAAATAGTGTAAAAGGCCTTACAATGCTCATTATCATGGACCAGTGTAATGATAAGTATAGATGCAATAGAGATAAAACCATGAGGGATTCGAGATAGTTTAGGTAAAAGGCCCTAATAGGTGGGTGTGAGATGGAAAATTTATGAAGAAAATTTTAGAGGACCTCCACATATGATTCAATTTGGGGACCAGGAAGGTTTTGTAAGATGGTCTGGATAGAAAACGCAAAGGTGGATTGGGTCGAGGTCTAGGTGGTCTAGAAGAATACTCAGTTGTGTATGATTTGGGCCTAGATGATGAGGTAATTGGAGGTGTTTTTGATGAGGGTGTTCGCCATAGGAGGTAATCATACTATTTTTATTTGGATTGGTTGTGATGGAGGAGGGGGTCCTAAGATAGAGGGATGCAACCCTTACATGGAGGATGTAGATCTGGTCTTGATAGGAGGAATATTGATCTTCTTATGAGGACACTCATGGGATCAATGTGGAAGGATTCTCGAGGTTTTTGGATTTGGATTGTTGAGGATCACCCTTAGCAAGGAAGACAATGATTTCAACCTGGAGGATCTAGATATGGGGTTGTGGTTAATGGAGGAAAAAAATTTGCATGATTTGTTCTAAGGAGGATGAGGTTTTGTTTGATGTGGAATGTATGGTCATGTTGATAATATGGGAGGACCAATTATGATAGATACAAGATGTCATTTTCTCCAATACTAATCAAATGATATAGGTGGTTTAGAAGAAGAAGGAGATAATGGGTATGTGGTAATGATAGTCAATACGGTAGGTGTTGGAAAAATACAGTAAAGAGGAACTTGTATGAAGTCTAAGGATGAATCGATAGGAGTAGATGTGGTTATGGAAATAGAAAGGGGTGTTTGAATCAGATAGTTAATAATGTCCATGTGAGAGTAGGATGACATAGATGGTAGATGAATCAAAGTGTAGAGAGGAGGGTTGTGTGGGAGAAGTTTGAATTCCTTTTTGTTTATCTTAGATTTCCTAAGAGGCATTATGGATGTAGAAGTAAATTGAGAAGATGTGATGGGGGCTGTAGATGTGGGAATGGCAGATGTTGGAAGACTAGATGATGTGGGCATGGGTAAAGAAATATGTGATAATGATGTCAAGGTATACTTGGGTGGACTCGTGGATGTGGAAGAAATAATTGTTGTGACAAGTGTGTGTGGGAGAGATGTAGGTAATGGTCTAGGCATGATAGGTGTGAATAGAGAAACATGTGCAATCAAGGCTAATGCGGATGTGGTAAGAGTAGGACTAGTTGTAGATGAAAGAGAAGAAATGGAGGTTAAGGTGGTAGGTAGTGGGATTATGGGTATAGTGGATGTGAGGATAGCCCTTGAAGGGGTGGTAGGAACAATATCTAAGATAGGGGTAGATGATGAAGATGGTAAAATAGATGTGGGAGAATATGTCTGATGTATGGTGTTTATTGAAAAGGGGCTAAATTGATATGATGCAAAAATTTAAGATGATTTTTTTGTGGTGGATTAGGGAATGATTGTATGAAGATATCAAGTGGTGAGGGTTTGGTTGATTGAAGAGATATATGATGGGATAAGCAATATCATAAGATGGAGGAGGTTGGACGGGGAGATCTAATGTGGGAGAGATAGAAAGGTCAATAGGATTGTTAGGCATGGTGATATCAGATGAAGCAGGGATGATGGGAGATGAAGAGGAAGGAGTGGAATCCACTTGGTTAGCGTGGTTGGGAAGAAGAAGGTCTACAACGAAGGTACTCATATATGGGACTCGAAGAATATGTAGAAGTAACCAAGGGTTTTGATGGGGTCATAGTGGATTGTTGAGAGCTACTAAAGGACAAGTTTGATTCCATTTGTTAAGATAATAAGTCAAGAAAACAATTCCTTTTATGTTTTTTTATTTAGAATGTGAAAAGAAAAGGGGGTTCGCTAACAAAGGATCTAGGAGAAGGTGGAATATTTTTGGGTTCAAGTAAGCCATGGCTAGGGAATGTCTAAGGTGGCTTCTTATAAGTTGGCCAAATCCCAATCAACCTACAAGTAAAAGGATTGTTTGGATGTTTTAATTTGATTTGTGTGGTTTAGGTTATGTGTGATGCAAAAGATTAGACCCCTATTTAGACTATGTGATTATGTAGGATACAAAAAGAATGTTCATTTTAACTCCAAAATGAAGTATGATATTCGATGAGGACACAAACAAGAATGGAAACATAGGATGTAAAAAGGATAAAATAGGGGAAAAGGTGAGGAATACCTAGATAACGCTTTTCTTATTTATCTACACTATTTGAGCAATGAGAGATCCAAGACGTGAACCCAATACGAGAAAGAAATAAATTGAATCCTCATGCTTTAATGCTAGTGGAAGATAGAAAAAGGAACATATATATTAAAAAGAAAGAGATCACCAAAAGGGGTTTCCACCTAGCGTGTCGAGTAATGTTTACTAAATTTTTCACGTTCTCACTAAGGTTTAATACACTAGCTACTAAAGAAAATAGAAAACTTAGAAAGGATGGAAGGTTTATGTTAACTCAAATGTGATTAAACATGTGCATGATGGATGATGGATCCTTGTTGCTGAAAATCAGGTCAAACATAAAGATAACATTCAAAAATGATTTTGATTATATGATTTATGTGGGGTTGGCCAACGAAGCGCACCCAAGATGATTTAAATTCCTCGGTGGATGTGAACCCCCATTACTTAGAAAGGATTAAATAAGGAAAGTACTATAGATAACATGCATAAAGAACAATAGGAATGAATCGGGAAAAATGATTAAAATTATTTAAAGTTAATTGGATTGCAATAATTGTAAACCAATTGTTACCTAGTCTAGGTGGACGACAACCTAGACTATGTATAAGCAGTCGGTGGCAACTTGGGAAGGTAGATCTTGATTTTAGGGTGAATATGCAGACTTGCAGAGTCTTAATGCCAACTAAGGGATGCTATGAATCTATGTATGTTGTGTGTAGTCTGCGGGGAGAGACCAGGGGTAGAAAAATCTAGGAAATGCTTGGAAAAAACAATAGAATAAGTTTGTTTGATAAATTGGGTCTAGGTCGGTAGCAACCTAACACAGTCAGCAGTGACTTTAGTAGAAAGGATAAAGTTGAGGATGGAAAGATGAAAATGGAAACACACAAGGAAAGGGAGGATGATCATGGGCAATATAAGCACACTGAAGAGATGTTTAAGAGGTCTCTGGATGTCTCACAACTTCTCATGCACTGGGAAATATGCCCATTTCGCAAGAAAGCCCAAAGTTGTATACATATAAATTTATGATGATGTATATAAAGGAAGAATCTAGTTTTATAGGGTCTACGATGACCGGATTGGTCATCAGTGATTGTAGTGAAAGTTTCCCCAATGGGCTACTTTTGGTGTTTTTGAAAGAATTTTGAGCTTCTTAAAGATTACGCGAGTGCTTTAAAGCATTTAGGTGGGAAAGGGATGAGATAAGAGAAGTTAGGACATAAAAATAGATAAAATATAGAAAATAAAAGGGGATGTGTGTAGGATAAATGCAATAGAATTAGAAGGTTGAATTAATTAATTAATAGGCATAAAAATTAATGTGGATGGGATAATTGGGCATGTATGATATTAAATGATTAATTAATTAATGTTTCTTGATTAATTAATTAATAAGGATTGGATGAACATTTAATTAAATACGAGGATGATTAAATAAATATGGGCACGCATGTAATAAGGGTATAAATACAAAATTTAGGTGTTTACACCAATTTCGAGTATTATTGGATTTCAATTTACCTATTATTAGATTCCAATTTTTCTATTTTTAGATTTTCATTTTGGGAGTAAGGATAACAACCACTAACTATTAAAGGCATGATCCCGTTGGATTAATAAAAATAAAAATAAACAATTGTTGGTTGGACATTTTGTCATACCAAAATATGAGGTTCAGCCACAATACATGGGATTAAATTCCTCCTTAAAGACAAGTGAGGAAGTTTGTTTATTACTAATCTAAAACACAACAGAAATAATATATACAATATCCACACTATTCTAACCATTAGGGTTGGGATACAATCCCAAAATCCATATCAACACGAGATGGATATGTTACATCTTTAGAAATAGAATGGGTTAGAAAGGAAACTATTATAGATGAAACAGAGTGAGAAGGGAATGAGAGGAACATATTTTCTTTCAAGCAAACATAGATCAAGAAATACTTATACGAGTTTTAGATAATGAGTGTAATATTCAAAATGATTAAAATAATCAAGAACACTAAACAAAGAATAGCTTAATATCTTGGACATAAGAAAAATCTCTCAAGATAGATGAATCCCACAACACAAAGTTTGCAAAATAACACTTGTTTCTATTCCTCAATGATTAAAAAGAAAATACAAAGTTTTTCTTCTTCTTCACAATAGCTCTTAATATTCTAAAATTTCTCTCCCTATTGGAATGCATAAGCATCCCTTATTTATAATAAAGAGAGCAGAGAGAAAATAGGATAAATCCTAGAAAATAGTCATTTAACGAGAGTCCTATTTTTCTTGACTCTCACGCAGGAGAACAAGTCAAAATTTGCTTCCTATGTGACGAAATGAAAATGAAAAAGACATGAAAATTTCTTGATAGAAATGACATGAAACATTATGCTTATTTTGCTTCATCATCCTTGTCTTCTTCCAGTGAAGCCTGCTTGTCACGAAATTCTTGGAACTTCCGGATTATGCCCTACATCTCAGCTTCATCTGGTGCACTAGAATAATCACTTAGAACCTCACAAGTTTCCTGAGTGTCACTTGTGTTTCTAATAATTTTCTTCAATCTCTTTTTGAGTTTCCTTAATGATTCCAAAACATTCTTGATCCTTATGAACTTATCAATGGTTTTCAGATCAAAGACGAAGCCGGTTCATGTTGAATTGATTCTTGAATTTGTTTATAGAGATTATCAGTAGGTAGAATATTCGAGCTCATCTTCTATGTCATTGGTGGCATCAACCAATTGATCTCTAGATTCCCTCAACTTGCTACAAGCTTCACTGAGAATCTTTATCCTGAATCTGATGGATTTGGCTAGCTGGAAATGCTTATCCCCATGTGGAATGATTCCTTCTTCCATTAAGATCTGGGATGGAACCTATTTTAGTGCATTGAGAGCCTCTAAAGTTAACTCAAGGTTCCCAAATTCCTATGAAAATTCATCATCCATTTTATCACCATCCTTCTTTATTTCCTCCAAGGATTTATAAACCTCCACTATGTCATCAATGACCTCTCTTCCTTGTAGGAGTAGCCTCTGAATCCATTCATCAACCGTTCTTCTCTTCTCGTTGATCTTTTCAATCATAAATACTGATGAGAAATTGAACCTGATAAGAGTAAGGGTAGAAGATGATGGTGTTGATTGAGATGGCTTTGAGAGCTTGAGCAATACTTTTTTTAACTGTTTAACTTTCTCCTTTAGCTCATCTCTGCTCACCTTCGTTTCCTTTAGCTTCTGGCACAACATGTTCATGGAATCCTGTACATCTTGTTATGATCCGTCTGTTGTTACCTTTCCTAGATCAAACCTTATAATCTAATAATCGAGAATCTTGTTATATCATATTTAGTTTTTTCAGCCGCGGGAGTGGCAATCTCTACAAACTTATGCCCTGAGGCATCCACTAAAACCCTTGAAACTATTTTGGGTTTCTTGGCAGATTTGGCAGGAGAGGCCTTGAGTGAACTAAAGTTAAAGGCTGGTAGGGGAACTACCACCTTCCTCTTCCTTAGAGTCTGATCAACCAACCATTGAGGTATAGTGGAAGAAGTTGCTCCTATCGGAGGTGTTATGGTTGTATCTGTAGGTGGAGGAAGGTTTACTTGTGGAGTAGTGATGAGTGCAAGTGTAGTGACTATGGGGATAGATTCAGGGAATGAAGGTGCAGAAGGAGGAGGCATTTCTATGGCCATCTTAGGTCCAATAGAGAGAGGTGAGAGGTCAAAGAAAATTTTGGCCATGGCTGATGAGAGTGGCATAGAAATATGAGATGAGGAAGATTGGGAGAGAGGAGGTAAATATTCTAAAGTCAAAGCTTGAGAAGCAAGAGAAAGAATTACCTCTAATGAGAAATCATCAAAAGAAGAAATAAGAGGTTAGCCTACCTCTTGTTCGAAGGATTTTTTCCTTGTTCAGTCGGGAGGTGAATCTAGTACCTCAACTATTTGTAAAGGAGTGGTAGATAATTCAACTTCTTGCTTTTCTCCCCTTTTGACAAACTTAAACTTTATCTACCTCTTGGTAGGGATTTTATCCTCTTCCCCTCTCCCTTAGAGGGTCATGCTTCTAAAATAGATATTTTTGAAAATATATTTTCCATATAACTCATTCCCCAAGAAATGAGCCATGTCTTGGTATGGACAAGAGTTCGAGAAGCTATTTCGGTGATAGAATCTTTTTCAAAGAATGACCAATCAATGGCCGGGAGCCCGAGTTGGTCTCCATCTCGATTGTTTGTACCTAGTGTCTAGAAAAATTTCATTATCTGTGGTGCCTTAGGGATATCAGCCGAGATCTAACATCTGAATTTCTTCAAGTGTCAGTCTCTGTTGTATTTTCTTCAGATGGCAACTTCATCACGAAGATCAACCCAGATATCTTCCACATTGGGTACATGTAGGTACAAGGTTCCATATGACTTGAGGACTCTCTCGTTGTCGAATCCCTCCCTAAGATTCATATGTTTCTTTAATTTTTCCTAAATCTCGTGCACCACTTTCTTGGCCTTAACCATCTGTAGAGAATGTATACCTTCCAATGGAAATAGGGAAGGAGATAATGGCTTTGTGCCTGCTTTGTTGGAATTTGTGAAAATCTAAAAATTATCTGGCTAACTCCATGAGGATCAATTTGTCACCCAGGAACTTGGGAAAATGGAAAGGGTTACCCTAGAACCTTACCACCCA
This sequence comes from Taxus wallichiana var. yunnanensis, assembly GCA_018340775.1. Classification (NCBI taxonomy): domain Eukaryota; kingdom Viridiplantae; phylum Streptophyta; class Pinopsida; order Cupressales; family Taxaceae; genus Taxus; species Taxus wallichiana. The sequence goes on from CM031243.1 coordinate 204,664,619, forward strand.
AAGATAAGTAAACTTCTTGAATTATAAGAAAATGTAACCCCATTTTGACACTTCAACCCATGCTTCATCAGAAACCCTTCTCTTCCTCAAATCAGGATCCAACCTACAAATTTTTTCATAGAAGAAGGTGTCATTCACTCTTATATATTGGTCTTCAGACCCTTTTATTATCAGCTAAGGGAAGTATCGATATATGTGTTCCGTTGCTTGATTTCCCTTTGCATCTAGCCCTAGGTAGTTCCTCATTCCTACTGTTGCATAGGTGACATATGACATCATATAGAACTTGCCAGTAGACAAGACTATTTTCATTTGGGAGTCTATTTCATCACTTATTAGGCTACCCCAATCAATCCCTTGGTCATTCTTCTTTATGATGACCATGAACTGGTACATCCACCCTTGGAATTCTTTTGACTCTGGGAGCCCAAATAACCAGCTCAGCAGGGTGATGATATCGCTGACTTCAAGAATAAAATCACTTCTAGGGACCGACTTAGGAAACCTAGAAACAACTGGCTTAGCCTTGATCAAGAACTTCTTGTTTACATGCTTGATGCAGTCTTCTTGATATTTTCCCAGCCTTTTGTGTTGATTTAAGGTCTAAATCAACATACTCCACAAAGTCAAGCAACCTTAGGAGTTGATCGAAATAACCTCCGTCCAATTTCACTATAGACTCTCCTGCTTGATTTCTCACTGAGTGGGGGTTAAGTCATAGTGGGAAGCGCAAGATAGGATATATTCAGGGAATTGAGTTGATATTGGAAATCTTGCTACAAGAGGGAGACCACTGCCAGCTATCGACTTCATCTAAGAATTCTGAGAAGAATCCTCAATTCTCTTCCAGAAGTCCTCCATATCTATATTACTGAGATCTGTGTCCCAAATGTCATAATTATAGCTTATGTAAGAAGAAGACTCCATCTTTTGATATTTATACTTCATCTTTCTTGACTTATCCTTAGACTTGATCGGGGTCCAACATGAGGAGTCTCGAAGAAGAAATGCCTTGATGATTTCTGGAAGAACAATTGGGCTTGAAAGTTTGTTGGACAAGTGCACAGACCCACCACATTGTTCAGATTTTGAAACTTACAAACCACCTTCAAAAACCCGACACAAAGGAGTGTATGTCAAAAGTCAAGACATGTTGAGCATCAATGAAAACCCGAAACACTACGGAAGTGTCAAACAAGTATGAAACCCCGACACAAAGGCGAAACTAGAGGATGTCAAGCAAGTAGAAATACCTGACAGACTATAGATCTTAATGGATGTCGGGCACCTGGCAAAACCCAAAACAAGGTAGAAAGGGTGAGATGTTAAACACCCTGTAAAACCTGAAACAAGTATATCGGGTTTCTAACGTGTCAGAACATGAAAAATTCCTACCTCATGATCACTTAGGAATTTTTAGAATCATTATGAAATCTACAAGTTATAACTTATGGAAAATAAGTAAATAACTTAGGGGTAAATTTCAAACAAGAGCCTTCATGGAAAAAGACAAGAAATAAGGAAAACAACCCCAAAACCCTAAAACAATAAAGAAGAAGGAAAAGAAATGAAAACCCCAAGAAAACACTTCAAAAATAACCCAAAAAGCTTCTAAAAAGAAAGAAGAGAAGAATACCTTCAACTAGATTGAAAAATGATAAAAAATGGCTGGCAAAATCAATCGGGAAGCTCGATCGGGTTTGGAGGTAGAGGAAGCATCAATGAAAATCCAATGCAACAAAAATGAATGGTAACAAATGATGTGGAAAAACTGACTATTTATAATAACCTAGCATTAATTACACCTCATTTGACACGTGTGCCAACTACTAGACAACTAGACATTAATGACATGTCATCATGCTTGGAGCGTCTGAAAACCCGATACAAAGGTTTTGATTCAATTTGGGTTTTAGGTTTCGGGAAATAAGTGACATAAAACATGCATTGGATAAAGCATGTTCGATGCTTGAAAGTTCTGAAAACCCGACACACTGCTAAGGCAATCGGGTTTCAGGGAACATGAGGCATAAAACATGCTTTGGGAAAAGCATGTTCCGATGCTTAGAAGTTCTAAAAACCTGACATAAAGGACTTAGATAATCGGGTTTTGGGAAACATGAGACATATAACATGTAAGAAACATGTTTTCATGTAATGAAAACCCAAAACTCGAAGATCTCTTTCAAAGGGACTTTTTAAGAGATTTGTCAAAAAAATTCCTATGGTTATCTCATGTTTAGATGGAATCACTAAAACAAGATAACAACAATAACTTCCTACAAAATCCTCAATGTACATTGAGTGGTCGGTAACTATTATAAGTCATGAGCCCATGGTATTAAATGAATGAGAAAAATACTTGATGTAAGGTTAGATTTCACTAACTATTATAAGTCATCATCATTTTGTCTTAAAAGAAGGCACAAAATCCTCGATGTGATATTAGTGGGTGCTAACTATTATAAGTCATGATCATGTTATATTAAATTAAAAATTAAAACTAACAATAAATCCCTGCAATAGCAAGTTCAAAGTGCGAACCACACACTTTCAAATTACGATCCTCGCATTGTTAAATTTTCAAGACTCACACTTTCAAAGTTACAAAAATATGAGACTCACACTTTGAAAGTGTGAGAACACATTGTCCAAGTTGTGATCCTCGTACATAAAGCTTATTTGTAAGCCTTGCACTCTAAACATGCAAGCCCCCACATGATGAATATGTAAACCTCACACTCACGAAAGTGCAAACCTTGCATTCTTAAAGTGAAAACTACACACTCTGAAATTCTGAGCCTCACACGTTGAAAGAGTGAGACTCACACTTTTAAAGTGTGAGCTTTGCATATTTAAATTATGAGCCTCGCACTTTTTAAAGTGCAAGGGTCAAAATTTCAAAATGCGAGGTTATCACTTTCAATGTTTGTTATGCACATCCTTAAATTAAACACGACTTGAAATTGGTGAAACTTATAATAAATTTAGGTTCTCACCCGAAATATATCTTGTAACAACTCAAGTAGTGTTTTCTTAGATTGTACATGACATTAAGTTCACTAGTTTTTATTACTATAAACTATTTATGTGAGTAATCATTAAAGTAAACAACATAGTAGGGATTTTATATATATCACAAATTCTATTACTGTGAAAGATAATAGAATTTATGCTTGTAAATTATTTCATTCTCCATATAAATAATGAGTCACTTCCATGAGAAAGAAAATGAAATAATCCTTTGACACAATGCAAGAAAAATGTTTGTGAGAAATGTAGTCTTACACCCTCAGAGATACATTGAACCAATATTTTATAGTTTACATCAATCAAAAGACTCAATTGTGCCACAATTGTATTCTTTGTGAGTCAAGAAATGCCAACACCTTTTTCCCAATGTTGGTCCATGTGAATGAGCTACATTTGCATCACACCCCTTAATGTGGTATAGTGATTTTCTTCTTATTTTTTTCACAAGTCTCCCTCTTGTAGCATATTCTCTTAGCCTTGTAAAAGTGTCAGGACCTTGTATCTTTGATTTATTATCCACAACTTCCCTCAAGTTAGCAACTCTAGAAGAGTAATTTTGTAACTGTATACATCATGTCTCTCACGAAGCCTTGATGTTATTGTATATTCTTAGTCAATGTAACCAATGATACCCATAAAATAGGTAGAGGTGTGGTTTTTGGCTAAGGGATTGCGCTTGGCAATGTAGAAGTATGAAAAATGTTCCTTAAAATCATAATCCAAAAGAATTTTTTAAGTCTTCACATCCCTATGAACAATGCGTGGGCTACCATCCTAAATAATAAATGGCTATCCTTCTTTAGCACCATGATAAATATTTATAAGAGTGTTCCATTCTATCTTAATCATATTTGATGATCCTATACAAACATAAAAATTAATAAAACACTTGTTATATTTTCCAACAATCCATTTTAATATGAAGGTTAGAGATTTAGTGGATGATTCTATTTCAAAATATGAATCTACAATGAACAAATCCATTTTTTTCATAACATAATCATTTTACTCAGCATGTAAGATGTCACATATACTCTCATTACCCTGTAATCATAAAACAACATGTTTCCAAGTGGAGAAAATGAATATCCATGCAGACTGTCAAGATTTCGATGTTTGATGCTTCCAACTATTTCCACATTAGTTTCAAATGCAAGCAAGATTAGTGGGTAACAACTATACATTCTCTTTATAGAAATTGGCTTAGAATTATTTAGATCACATTTATAAATAGTTCTTCTAGCACCATAGCCAATTACATATTTCTCATTTAGATTTTTGTGATTGTCATTATGTCTTTATACATGTAAAGAGCCATGTTAATGTGTAGTATGACCAACCTTGGAGAACCTAAATGTAACAAATAGAGTTGTCAATAAATAAATTGTAATAAGATATTGCATTATGATTTACTCTCAGATAATCTATACAATATGAAATCATGCCTAACCATATTAGTTTTAACACCTTGCTCCATTTTTACAGATCCTTTTATAAATGCATTTGGATGATTTGAATGGTACACAACTATAATAGTATTACTGAACCCAATAAGATGCAAACAATTGTTAGTTTTGAGATGGATGTTTTTCATTGCACTCGCCACAATTTTGGCACACAAAATTATACATATCCATGTTTGGAAATTTTTGATAACAATAAAGAATATCTCTATAACCTAAGCTAGTTAAAGGACAACTATTGTTTATTGCATTAGTAAATTCTTGATATCCAAAACCATAGAGAAAAGCTGTGGAACAAATTTATAACTTCAAACAAACAAAATTTAATAGAGATTAATTATTTAAATTACCTAGTGTAATGCATAAAACAAGAATTTATTAATGATTTCTTGTTTTTCATAATTTAAAGGAGGTTAAAGTGTCCCATTCCCTTTACGTAGAAAATATTTAATGAGATGATCAATCTATAAACTTGAATGATCCATTAATACTATTCTGAAAAAATGGAAGGGCTTATACCAAAAATAAAAGTGGTTGGGAATACAAAAAAATGCTAGACCAAGTAAGATAGACATGATCATTCGATAAAAATGGAGCTCAATATGCTATAAAAAAACTGAAACAAAGATATAAACTAATGATTTTAGAAGCACTTATTTAACTAAATTAGATGAAACATTTGTAACCTCTACTTTAATAGGGATGAAAATGGTTTCCGTATGCGATTCCAGGAAAATATGATCTTTACCAATAAGAGCCCAACTCTTTATGAAATTTTATGCCTCATGAACTTAAATTCAAGAAGATCCCAATGTGCTTGTTTCTATTGCATCGAGAAAAATATCATCCATGTTAGGCACATGGAGAGAACAAGGTCCTTCCCTCCAGTCTCTCTCACCCCATTTGGACACACCAAACAAAAATGCATTAGGATGTCAAACCATTTGTACAACTCTCTAAAAATGGCCATGTCCATCAAACCTTCCTATATATAACGAGCTTGAAAAAGGAAGGGAAATGATGCACTCAATGTTTTTTCCATTTCTACTTCCATGTCAACCCTATACGTTGGCTTGATACAATGACGACCCATATCCAAAGCCCAATTCTTTACCCAAAGTATGATAAGAAGATGAAAAATGAATGCCAAAGAAACTTCTGCATTTACCTTAAGACATCCCTCTAGAGAAAGATAATATTATCCAAGAACACCCTTAACATGAATCATGTATCTCTTTGATTTAATCAAAAAAATGGATTTCAAATGGTGATGTGAAATTTTGGTATAAAATCCCATTTCACAAACTGAAGTGGAAAATTACATAAAAGGAAACATTAGAAAGGCCATGACAGATAAAATGAAATCTAGTGAAATAAACTCGAAAGGTGTGAAAATATGGGAGAGTGAATCGATAAATATATGGAGTGACTATGTTATCGCATGCTTGTAATTAATACAAGCTTGCTAGGGTATTTAATATAAAACTTTATTGGAAAATGTGGTGAGTCCGACCAATCAACCTATTTATTACCAATATTATCACAAAGAACTTGGTCAGTCCCTCAATTTTCTATAAAATCCACCTATTTAGTAACCTTCCAATATATAAGATTTAAGGTCCAATATGTAATTAATGAAACAATAAAAAGGAATTTTATTCACAAAATCTTTTCAATTGCGACGTTAGAAATAATATAAGAGTCACCTCCAATAATAAATTCATTACTACTCAACTCATTAGTCACATACCAACAATATTTCATCACTTTAATTTATTAATTTACAAAAATTCTAGTAATTATTCATTTTATTAATTATGATATTATCATCTAGAAGAAGGCCACCTTTTTTCATGGCTATCTTTCAAAACACGCTTCGAGGATTGGAGAGAGGATACCACACACATTTAGCACTTAGACCGATATTTTGTTTTTCCAAGTTCAAAATCCCCTGCTTCACCATGATCTTTAAAAAGTGAAATGTCAACTTATTTAACAATTGGAATTTTCTTGGTCTCATCGGTTCCTTTCCAGAGATAGGCCAATAAAATTTTGTTGATTTTATCAAACACGCAATTCAGGATCCTCAGAATAGAAACCATATAAATGGAAGTAAAACAATTGTATATTAGCAAGATTAGATCAATGCAATAGAAGTTTGTCATTTAATCCTGTGTGAGAATCATGTTCACCTACACCTTTCATATGTGATAGATCATTTAATTCTATTTTATTTGAATGATGAATTTAAGAAAATATGTAAGGACAAGGTGGATAAGATACTTATTCAGTTTTAAATTATGTACATTTGTTATGATGATCTAACCTTTCCATACTATGTTCTATGTTTATTACTCGAAATTATTTATCATAGCAATAGAAAATCCTTCCCTTTCATTAACTAACAACGCTTATCGGTTGCAAAGAATTTTTGTTTATATGAAAAAATATGAATTACATTTTATGCACAATATATCAAATGAGAACTACATAAGGCATCAACCTTCTCGAAGGTATGTATTCAAGGACTTGGATCCAGGGATAGTCCATCAAATATAATATAATTACAAATAATGACAACAAACTGTTAATATTGATTTTTTCATTGTTAAAATGGATTCTTCAACAATATAGAGGCTAGCGAATGGTAGCCTTCTCATCAATGAACTATTGGTAAAAATGAATCATGTTTATCTCTATACTGACCTCGATCATTTATTCTGCCCAATATTTGTGTTCATCTTTGCCCTCAATTTTTAGTAAATCTTTTAGGATTGTTTTCTTCAACAAGTTTTTTCTAGAAATATGTAGGTCCAATACGATCGGGATACGTCTTCATTTTTAAAATATGTACTTCTATTATTATGCCCTGAATCTTATATTTTTTTGCTAAGGTAGACAATGATTTTATTATTACTAGGTCACTCAAATATTGTTTAGCCTAGTTTTCACCATATCATTTCTTTATGTAAGTATTCAAGCTTAATGGTTGCTAAATATTTTCTTTAATATGAACTATTGTTTGATCTCTATATTTGAAAGTAAAAATAAGTTGAGCATAGTGTCCACTATTTACTCCTTCTAATAAGTAGCGGAGCTTAGTGGTCACTAAGATTTTTCATTAATGCCCACCGATGTGTAAAAATAAACAAGATGCAAAGGTGTGTGCCTAGCAGTCACTATGATGTTATTTGAGCACCCTGAAAACATTTTTAATAACCATATTTCTTCCCGACTATGCAAAGTCCTCCATAGATTTTGACAATAAAAATTATCCATATATGTTATCAAAATATATTATGAAAAATGCTTAGTGATTGCTTGATATATATTTCTATGATTTTATATTCTAGTGCTATGTTAAAAATAAGAAATTGTTTACCCTATTTTCTGCACAATCATTCCTTTCTATAAGTATTTCAGCTTAGTGGTCACTAAACATTTTCTTTAGTACAAACTATTTGATTGATCTAATGTTCAAGTAATGGAGATTAGGGCTCATTAAGTATTCTAATCCTTATAATAAGTAGTGGAGCTTAGTGATCACTAATATTTTTCATTGATGCCCACCAATGTGTAAAAAAAGAAAATATGCAAATTTGTGTGCCTAATAAATCCACTATGATGTTATTTCAGCACCCTGAAAACATTTTTAATAACCATCTTTCTCCTTGACTATATAAAGTCCTCCATAAGTTTTGATAAAGGTAAAAATTTTCCATATCTATCATTGAAATATATTATGGAAAATTTGTAGCAACCACTAATATAGATTACTATGACTTTTTATTCTAGCACTATATTAAAAATAAGAATTTTTTTACCCTATTTACCACATAATAATTCCTTTCTATAAGTATTTGAGCTTAGTGGTTGCTAAGCATTTTCTTTAATATGAACTATTTGATTGATCTTGTTCAAGTAATGGAGCTTAGAGGTCGCTAAGTATTTTACTATATATGAACCAATAAAAATATGTCTTGGACACAAAAACTTATGGGTAATATAAAAGTCATGATATATTTCAAGGGTATGTAGTTCTACACTTGGTTGTGGAAGGGATGCATAGCATATAATATATGATTGTCATTAATGAAAAATATTATCGATAAAAAATTATAGAGTTATTTATTTACATTTTTGTAAAGGAAACCGTGGAGTTGTAGTGGATGCGGCCACTAGGCTTCTTCTCAAAAAAAAAATAGATAGGCACCAAAATATTGATGATCACAAGATATATTAGAAATTTCATGCCACGTGTCAACATTTTAGCAGATGACATTCAAAAATTAATATGGTTGGTCTTTATAGGTTAAAAGTATTTGTTAATTCTAGGGCTAATTAAAAATTTCTTAAGAAATGTGTCAATTATGGAGTTTCCTAACAAACCTGGTTCAAAATTATCACGTGTCACATTTTATCACAATATTTTTTTTTAGATTGGCGTGCATTATATTTAAAAATTTTGAATTCAAATTTGATAAAAATTAATAATAAATATTAGAAATTATAAATTCGAATTCTAATATTGACGATCACAAGAGATATTAGAAATTTCATGCCACGTGCCAACATTTTAATGGATTACAGTCATAACTTAATATGGCATTTTTTTATAGGTAAAAACTATTTGTTAATTCTATCGCTAATTAAAAATTTCTTAATAAATGTGTCAATTATATAGTTGTGTAATTAACTGATTCAAACTTGCAAGATGTCACATTTTATTGGATTTTTATTTTAAATTAACGCAAACGATATTTAAAAATATTGAATTCACATTTGATAAAAAATAATAATAAATGTGCCAATGACCATGTATGAGCCAATGACCGTGAATGGGAAAGTACCATTAGTTGTTTCACTTAAAGTGACCACATGTCATTTTCAAAATTATAAATTAAATATAAACCAACCAATAAAGCAAGTCACATCAAGTTACATCAAAAAAGTAACCAATGAAATGGTGACATGTAAGCATTCCATAAATGACGACTTTATTCCTAAGTAATAGGTCACCTTAAATTAAATGGAATGACCAAGTATATTTCTTTACAATTTGTGGAGAATTGGAAAGACTGTAACATCTCCATTAGAGACAGGGATTTTCAAATCACTGAAGAATTCATCTCATTTATCATGGGATTAAGCATGGAGGGGAACAAATTCTTTAGGAACAAAATGGATAAGGAAGTAGAGGAAAGGCTCTTTCTGGACGATGGTGAAATGCTGGATATCAAGAAGGAAGGAATTCTGGTTTCCTCTATCCCGAAACCATATGATGATGTTGTTCGAGTGATAGTTCTTTATGTTACTTTAGACGGAATACTCTCAACCATTCATCAACATCATTTCATCTTTCTTAATCATTTCATGCGCAAGGTGAAGGTGATTCTTTCCTACTATATTCTTCAGTCTATGGAAAAGACTATTTTGGAAGTTCAGGGTCATAAGAGGATTGTTCCTCTCCACAAAGGTTTCATTTACCTCATCAATTAGTACATTTCAAATGTTTTGACAAATGAACCCTATCATGTTGTGGTCTCTCCCTTCCCAAACAGAGCCACATTCACTCTAAAAATCCCATGTATCATGATGTTGTTTCTGAGCCACCCCGTAAAAGGATCATTCATAGTAGTAGGAAATATAAGTAAATTGTGGATACCATCGAGAAGGAAAATAAATCTCTCGTGTAAGACATACCCCGAAACAGGTCTTCCTACCATGGAAGAAGACCCTGTTTTGGAAAAGAAATTCAACATGCAAGCTGAGATTGTGAAAACCCTTTAGGACAATGTGGACTTTCTACTAAATTTTGTTGTTAAGGAACAAGCACAAGATTCTATCACCAGCCTCAAAGAGGAAATTACCACTCTAAATTCTAAGATTAAAGCTCGGAGGAAAAACACAACAACTATGTGGCCATGCATAGTGCCACTCTGGATCTCATATAAGTACACATTCACCAGATTTATGACTCCTATAAAGCATACCAACCTCTGCATGGAAGAATGGGAGGATTACCAAAAATTTTAAAGCCACAAATTGGGACCCCACTATTGCCATTGCCTGAAGCTCTATCAAGCCCTTAGGGTTGCTTTAAAAGTTTTTAACAAATCTGTTGGTTAGTGTTGTTGTCTCTTTGTTTTTAATGCAATTGTCTTGGTGTTGTTTTTTAGCATAGTTTTGTTGTTGTTGGTTTGATGTTGGGCCCTTTGTAGGTAGATGGCCCCTACCTTTGTTTTTTCTTGTTTCTTTCCTTTTGGTTGGGGTGTGGCCCCACGCATCGATCAAAAAAACCACACTACTTTACTCTGTTTATCTTGGTTTTTGAGCCTTTGGTTGTAACCTTGGGTAAGGTCCCTCCAAAACCTTTTACCAATAATAAAAAAATAGGTCACCTTAAATTTATTTGTATTCAAAAATAATTAATTTAAATGTCGTAAAAATATGATTTCATCACAATTATAATGCTCAAAAGAAAATATGTATAATGACAAAATCATAATCTATCAAAGGTGTTTTTTTAATTATAATAATTACATGGCTCTGAAAACTTCTATTTTGTAAATGTTTTTTTTTATTATGCTTAAATTAATATTTGTCATTTCTTGTGTGTTCACAGAGAAACAATTATTATCGTCTTACTTATTTATAAATTTAAATTAATAAATTTTATTTCCTCATATCCCACGATATCCCCGAATTAAATGTAAATATTAATGAGGGGTAAATTCAAAGTTTGATATGAGAAATCCCCATTAAATGTAAATATTTGAAATTTCAAAATCCTGCACTTTTGCTTTACGAATGTGAAATTTAAAATTTAAAATTTTTCTAATCCTCTTTTTTATGTTTTCATAATTTATTTCGTTGAATGTATTGGGAAAAATTAAATACACCAGAGAAATATATATTAGGTTTCTTTTTTATTTTGAAATCATAGAAAAATAGCTCTTGAAATCATAATAAAACATGCACGTAGAAACTAAATCATTGCTTTAAGTGCTTGATTGTACATGTCATTTTTTGAAAGGAAAGTTGAGGTAGTGACTATAATATCATTTTGAGCACACAAATGAGAAAAAAATAGTGATTTTTGGTAGATCACAGTACAAGTGCATATCAAAAGGAACACAAAGGACATAATCAAAAGAGACAAGCAAAACATGTTTCAGATATAATCTCACGAGATAGTTTATTTAAGAGAGAATAAAAATCTTTAACAATCATTATCAAGCATGTAAAAATTTCGATACTACTAAAATAGGTATTTATAAAAAGCATCTATGTTATTGTATGTGTACCATAGTTGATGGTGGGAACTTTTAGTGGGTTTGTATTCACCTAGTTCTTGTGTTTTGCATCGTATTCCTTCCCTGCCTTTCCCTCCATAGCCTTTATAGTTTTATTTCATTTCCTTTTCAAAACACGTTGCTCTATCTGAAACTACATTTTTTTCCTTCCCTAACCGAATAAATTGTAATCCCTTTTACAATATTTATTCTTTCTAAAACCCATTTTTATGTTCAATCGTAGCACACGTATTTGTGTTTGTTAAATAGGTTCCCTTTTTATCCCTTCTATGTGTCTCTCTGTTTAATTTTTGTGTATTTTTCATTCTCCTTCCTATGTTTATTCTTTCCTTTAATAGGTTTCATTTATCCCTAATTTCTAAAAATGAGTCGCATATTCATTTATTTATAAAGTTTTTATTTTTATTATTATTGGTAAATAGTTTTTTGAAAGGGACTATACCCTTGTATACAAAGAGGGCCTAGAAGCTAGAATAGGAATGAAAAACATTACAAGAAGGATCAAGATCCAGATAAGACATAAAAACCTAGGGTAACCAAAGAGTAGTTACCCCAAAACATCAAACCAGTTCGAACACTTTGTAGAAGAGTAGACAAAAACAACAAAAACATGATGGAAGGCAACAAGAGCAACACAGATCCACAATTACTTCTTGGTGGCTTTGGTGATTCTGGATTTAATAGTTTGCCAGGAGGTGAACATAGCCAATGCCGTCATATGAGTAGGGTCAGTAATATCTAGCTATTGAATGGTTTGTTTTCTTTCTTTTTCCATGCCCCAAAGAGTTGTTGGTATTCCACTGAGATTAGAGATGCAGTGGACATGCTGCTCAATAAATTCCTCAATTGCACTAAAAATAGTCATATTATGGTCATGAAGATTCTTGGTTTTCCCTAGATAATTGTCCAGGTGAGTGAACTTTTTGTAGATATCTTCAACCTGTTTATTGTTAATATCAACCTCCTCCTCCTTCATCCTCTTACCTTTTTGCTTAGCCAAGTTTTTGACTTCTTCTTTCAACAGCAACATGTCTATTTCTAAGGCTTCCAGCCGTTTTGTGGAGCTCTCAGTGTGTGTGTCTTGATAACTCGTATTGCTAATATGAAGGATATTATGAGCAACCTCCAAGTCCTGAGGAACGTTCCCCAAAACAGGGGTATCTAGGTTCAGTCTTTTAGAAGACCTAGTTATAGGTCTAGTCGAAGTGGAGGTGAAGGGGGTGGGAGTAGAGGTGGGGGGATGATAGGGGAGCCAAGAAGGTAGGAAAAGGGGAAGAAGGTGGTGATGGGGATAGAAGGAGAAGAGATGGGGGTAGCGGCAACGGTGAGGGGAAAAGATGGAACAGAGATGGGGGAAGTTGGAATGCTGGGAAACTTAAGAAGACAAAGTTTATGCAACAAGAAAATGAGACCTTGATGCGAGGGACCGCACGAGTATGATTTTGGAACTCCAAAATGGAGCACTCAAGAGAATTAAGTAGATAATTATGGAAACATACCGTGAAATTTATGCGGAAGTGATTGAGGAACACAAGATGTTTTAAGGGCACTGTGACAAATCTCCCATCTTAAGAGATGTATCACACCATCATACGGGTGACCTCATCAAAAGGTAGAGGGATAGAGTTGACCTGCAAACCCATCATGACGAAGATCAATTTCTCATTACCCTCAACAAATTTCCTCTCCTCAACAGCCCTGTCAATCCTTTTATTAAAAAGCGGTACCCATCCATTCCAAGGCCTGTAGCTTCGGTGATTAACTCTTCATTGATCGAAATTTTCTATCCACCATATTCAACTTTTTGGTCCTTCCAATCCTTTGCAAATTACATGGAAATGCTTTGTTCGTGACCCTGTATCTTCTCAATAAAATTTGTAATGTCTCCCTGGTTGAGAAGATTCCAAAGATCTTCATTATTCTTCCACTGGGTCCGCGCTGGGCTCGATCTGAGAAGGGGATCCTCCCATTTTCATCATGCTTAAGTGATTGAAAGTGTAAACTTCAAAATCCCTATGAGGAATTCTATAATAGACACAATTTCCAATCTCCTTTCTCTTTTTTTCTCACATGATGGAAATGATGAATAGTGTAGCCATTATTATCATAACACTTCACACGTATGCCTGCGTGAATGTTGATCTGTACCTGTGAGATCTCACATGCGTGAACATCAACCCCCTTAGAAACCCACTCCAGATCATCATCAATCTTACTACAAACTTGAAAATCCATAAAAATCTGTTTAAAAGTTGTTATAGGCACAATATTTCCCGCATGTGTGGCTTTAATCTTTAGATAAATCCACTTTAAATCATCATTATACTTTCTATATCCTTGATTTCCCATCAAGATCTGCTTGAGTGCTGTTTTAAACTTATCAACATGTGTGAAAGTCTTATTCTTAAAGACCCACTCCAAATGCTCATTTATCTTACTCCAAATTTGCATGCTCATAAGTATCTCGCTTGTATGTTGTTTTGAATCTGCTCAAGAATGTGATCACTATTATCCCAAATAATGTGATTAACATTTATGCCATAGTTAGCCAATGCATCTGCCACCTTGTTACCCTCCTAGTAAGTATGCTTGATCTGAATATTATTGAAGGTTTGGAAAATACTTATGGATTCTAAGATGAAGTCCTTGATGTTCCAACTTGGAGGTGAACACTGATTAAGATGATTAATGATATTAAGTGAGTCTCCTTCCAGAATGAGATTTTGGATATTATGAGTCTGAGAAATTCTAAGGCCCCATAAAGTGGATAATGCTTCAGCAAAATGATTAGTTTGTATTCCCATTTTACTGGCATAAGAAGCAACCAAACTTCCTTTATGATCCTGGATCACTCCTCCCCAGCTACAATTCCAGGGTTACCCTTAGAGGCCCCATCAAATTTCAACTTATACCAGTTGAGATCAGGAGGATGCCAATGTATCAAAGATCTATCAATATTATTACCAGAATTATTTTAGATATTGTCAGCTCTAATCTGCCATTGGGACAAGATATGCTCTTCATTTTCTGGATAACTCTTGTTCTTGGGGGGTTTAAATCTAACAATATTCTCTTTAATAGCACTATAAATTTTCCCAATACTAAGCTTATAATTCTATTTACTATTTCTAAAGATGATATCATTTCTATCTTTCCATATCCTCCAAATAATATGAGGCATTACCAAATTCCAGAGCCTTCTCATAACACAATGTTTATAGGGTGGGCTCCATTGGGTCTAGAGGTGACTGAAGTCCTTCAGAACCACCTAGGAAGCTTTAAAATTAGAGAGGGAAAAACTCCACATTTTGGTAGCATATTCACAATGGATAAGCAAATGACTAATATCATCAGAGTCTTTTTACACATATGACACCTATTAGGCATTATAAAACCTTTTCTTATCAAGTTGTTAGTGGTAAGAATTCTACCCCTGAGAGCAAGCCAAAAGAAAAAGTTAATTTTAGGTGTTAGCTCAGTCATCCAAATTCTACTCCATTTAAACTCAGTTTGACTATTGTCGAAGAAAGTATTATAACTAGTTTTAACATAGTAGTTCCCATCAATATAATTGCTCCAGACCAAATCATCCTTAACTTCAAGCTAACTTAAGGGGATAAGGTCTAACTGATCTTGTAGGGAGGAAATAGTTTGGATCGATCATCTCTATCCACGTAAATTTTTTCCATTTTTTTGTTACCATTTCTTTCAATATAATCCTTGATTATAGTGCCATACTTACTTTCAATACTATCTTTGACTTCACTAAATTTGTCCATAAGGCTGCAATTAAACTAGTTATCATCCCAGAATTTTATATCACAACCATCTCCAAATTTCCACTTACTTCCTTGTTTTATGAAATTTCTTCTCTTCACTAAGTTATTCCAAAAATGGAACCATAAGGAAGATGCTCATCTTGAAGAAAAGAAAAGACTGACTTGTTGATTAAGGTATTTAGCCTTAATTACTTCTATCCGTGGTTGCTTCTCAAATAGTATTCTCCAGCCCATTTTCACAATAAGAGTCTCATTCATTTTCTTGATGTCTTTTATACCTGGGTTGTAACATCCCCATTTTAAGATACTAGAACAAGGGAATTTTTTTATTTTTTTATAAAACATTCTCTGTTATGAATTATATAATTCAAACACACGTTCAAGTTTTAATAATTGTTCTCTGTCAAATAATGCAGTTTGGAACACACAATTTCCTTTTAAAACTAATGTTCCCTGTTCACATATTTGCAATATGGAACACACATTCAGTGCCATTCAATCTTATAACAGATTCTATATGTTGTTGTAAATGACTCGAAGAACTACCGATCTCCCATTTTCATGGCTTGGAGTTTTAACGATCTCTCATTTCATGACTCTAAGCAACTACCGATCCTTCATGTTCATTCATGCATAGTATAATATATATACAAGGTTCTCTTTATCTTGTTTCTAGTTATTGAAGTGATCGATTTAAGAAACCTATCTCGAATATCTGTTGCTTGATATTCATCGACATCTGCATCATAAATTAGGTGATTGGGACAACGCAACCAGCACTTGTGATACTTTGGCCAAAGATTTTCACATGCTTTGCATGACCATATTCTGGATGTGATACACACAAATGGAATACGTCCTTCACCTCACTTCACCTGTTATCTAGAATGGTCTTTCCTGGTTCTTACCAAATCCTTCCAATTTAAGGTCAAATTCTAACTTCCAATTTCCAACTAGCAATATGAACGAATATAGGAAGGCACTCATGGTAACTAAAGATACGCAGACATACGGTGTCATTCCCAATGACTCTGTGTGTCTAGTTATCTTTAGTCCTCTAGAGTCACTTCGTATACGTGATCATACTCCTATCCCCAACCAAGAACTTAATATTCAGCTTATGTAATCTTGATGTTTTAATTCGGGAGGGCATTGTAATATGTCAGCTATAACATTGTGTCATCATGAAGACCCCGCCTTCATGAAGACACCGTGCTATAGCTGGCATATGTCAATGTCCTACGGAACCCTCCCATCGAGAGTACACATCCAGCTCAAGTGATTTGGATATGATCTTAATATTTAAGATCAACTTTCAGCAACCATGCTAATCCTTTATCCTTGTTCCTGTTACAGTTCTATGGAGCTAAGAGAGACTAAATCCATCTTCAAGCTTGCTATGCATCTTCTCCTTTGTACTAAAGGGTTACATTTTCTGTACTTGGTTCTTTTCTTAATCATTGGATTAAGCAGCCCATTACCGATAGACGTAATAGGTTTAACCTATTAAACTT
Organism: Taxus wallichiana var. yunnanensis; assembly: GCA_018340775.1. Lineage (NCBI taxonomy): Eukaryota > Viridiplantae > Streptophyta > Pinopsida > Cupressales > Taxaceae > Taxus > Taxus wallichiana. The sequence continues at coordinate 204,681,724 of CM031243.1, forward strand.
AACCAATTTTTTCACAATTGTAACCAAATTCATAATTCCGACTTACTAGACGTCATTTAAACAAGGTCTAATTCTCAATAAATGTATTCATTTATTCTCCTTAACCTTACATATTAAAGGTCTATTAGCCCTGGATATATTTATCCCATATCCTTTCTTTCTCAATTTAACATACTGATGATATTAACTGAGTCCGAATGCAAAGTTCGGTTGCTCTAAGTTATTTGATATTCCTTAGCTTCCAAGCTAATCCACGAATACCTATCGCTTATGAGATCCTGTTCCTCCTAATCCTTTTTAATGTCAATTAAAAATTCATCTTAACCCAAGTATGAACTAATTACATATTTCAACTTAAAAGTTACATTTAGGTAAGAATAGAAATCAGTTCCCTTTAAATCCATCCAAGGACAATTGAGTAATTCCAAATCAACAAATAACATTATATTTCCAATTTAATCAACAATATAAAACTGATATAGTCATTAAAATATCACACTTGTATTTCTATTCATCAATCCATTTCATAATTCATACATTTTCCATCAAATGACCGACTTTGTTTATATAAAACAATGTTACAACTCATAGATAGAAGAATGTACTTTCTTCTTTTCACAATTCCTCGTAGAGGAATAATAACTAACAAATACAATTCATCTTCAGACAATCAAAAGAAGTATCAGAAAACAACCATGTTTTCATTTTACTCAAATTCCATCTGCAAAATTTCTTGCACGGGTCAGTTCATTGAACTGAGCATATCAAGCACTTGTCATTAAAATGAGGTGCTTCAAATTAACTATCTCAATAAAAGAACCCTACTTTTATGAAACGTTAATAAGAACATCAATCAAGAATTAAGCATAAAAAAGAATGAACAACATGACAACTGAACCATCTAAATACCATCCCAATCAGTCAAAGGATTTCTATCCTATTTCCCACATAACCATTACAAGATGCAATTTCCTTCGACAGTTCCAGATTACAACATTTGTAAGAACTAGGAATACAAGTAAAAGCATACTGTTGTTATAATCATAACTGCTATCCCTTCCCTTTCCTTACATTAGTAATAAATGCAAAGGATAAAATCTAACTGAAATGTAAACCAATTACTTTCCTTTCAGTTCATGCATCTCCTTTGATTTCAAGCAATCAAGTATAGATGAGAAGAGAAAACAACAATAAATATAGATGCTTAAACCCAAGCAATAAAAAATTCGTTCCTAAACGATTACAGATTTCCAACTGTAGGAGAGAAGAAATGATCATTTTTCCAAGTTATCCATTCACACTCCTATCCTTTTCCTCATGACTGTACTGAAAATTGAATCCAACGAGACACAAATCAAGATAACAGTTCAGAGTGAAACTTACAAAATCCATTCAGAATTCACTTTCCAGCAACAAAGAATAATTCCATTCATATTCAGCTTTAAATAAAGACAAGGAAGAATTTATTATCCATAACAATACTTCCTTTCAGGCAGGTACATACGAATACCAAAACCAGGTTAGTAAGACATCGTATTCATCATAGAACAAGCAGTATAAAGATGCATACTATGTACTTACTGTACTAGAAGGATTCATACTTCCTTCACTATATTTTAACCAAATAAATAGTTATACAATCACTTAATCAATTATTCACATGACCTTCTATATCCATGAATGCACACAGTCCATAAATATCCATTTGCACCTTGTTGTTACCTACAGCAAGTCCGATTCATAATGCACAGTAAAGCTCTAATGCTATTTCCAGAATTCAAACAGCAAGAAGAGAAGAATTCATTCCTTTAACTATTTCAATAAGAAAACATCCATTTTCTTCAAGCACAACAAGAATCACTCAGTCAAATTCATTTTTTTTTTTTTTTTGAATGATAGTGCAAAATTAGAGATCCCACGAAACATTTCAACCTTCCATTTGTACAAAAGAAAACAACACTCAGAAAATAATCTAAATACCGCTGTCACTTCTATCAAGCTAAACCTATAAAGTTCAATAAATCCCCAATTAACATTTCTTCAAAATTTTAAAAGCAAGAGAGGAAGAAGGACTCGTTTCCTAATAATTTTAAAAGAAATGATGCCAAAACCAACTCGCATAAAGCATGCACAAATTTTATTCAATATACCATATGAAAAGAATTCCCAGTTCGAGTTTCTTCTCGATCAACATTTAAATCCAAAACAACATTCTCCTATGATTTCAATGATGTACAGAACTCAAAATACAATAATCATATATCAATACCTCTATCAAGGCAAACCCGCATAGGGTATTAAATACGTAAGCTTGGTACAGTCAAGACAGACTCAACAACAAGCTAATTCCCATGCATTTCTCCATTTATTTGCACAAAAATACAAAACCAAGTTCTTGTTCACAACTACAGTCCAAACTGGAAGATCAAACCGCATCAATAAGACACAACAAAATCAACTTTCCACCAAGGCAAGAGAAAATACAGTTCATTTATAAGTTCAGAAGGAAAACAGTTACTTTCCTTAACATTCACAAATACCCAAGTCATATTCATTAAATTTTACAAAAGAAAAGCACAGAAATAAGAATATTACTATCACTTCCTTCAAACTGAGCTCATAATGCTCAATAAAACTCAAATGCTATTTCCTTCAAAATCTAAAATGCTATTTACTTCAAAATCCAAAACAGCAGAAGGAAGAGGAACTCATTTCCTCAAAAATTTCAATAAAGAAACAACTTCAAACAACTCGCACAATTAATATGTTCCATCTCTCAAGTTCATATTAGCAAAAGAACGATTGCTTCAATAATGAAAAACAAACTCATACAACATGTACAGTTTCATAACATACATAACGAATTCCCCATTACTGTCAAACAAACCAACACAACATGGCGGTATTTCCAACTCAAATATATATGCAAAGACAGTTCAAATCACAACAACAAGAAAACGATTCTACCCAAATCATTTCCAACATGACAGAAAAATTGACTAAACCCAAATCATCTCAGTCATGACAGCAATCAAATAAACCCAAAACCCCCTTCATCAGAAGAGCAGGGTTGTTTTAATGAGATGTTTAAGCAAAGCAAGAGTTTTAAAGAGAAGGGCTTAACATGCCTGGTATTCTTCCTCGAATGCTTGAAGAAAACCACGTCTACAGAAGGTATTTCCTTCGATGGTGATAGCGACAAGTTTCCCAACAATCACCTTCTGCTACAGGCTCGAAAATAGCCTTCAATTTCCAAAGAAATAGAGATAGCAACCAAACACAACTGGTTCGACTGAACCAAGAAAAACCAAATGCAGAGCAACTTTCTAAAAATCTGAACAAACACAAATGACCAACAAAAATTGCTCCATACTCTTTCCAAGGCGGGCTGGTCACGATGACCAAGAAAATTGAATGCATTAAAGGCTCTGCCTTTTCTATTTCCTCACGCCACCACCGACTTGGGTTGGCGAACCACCAAATTCAAATTTTGCATGCAAACCAAGTTTAGTCCCATAACTAACTAGATACCTCCACCTTTTTCCTATTCCTGCCAAACTTGGCATATTCCACGCAAGGACTACATTAATTTCCATTAAACTTCCTTCCATCCTTATCCCTTCAATCCCCCAAGGGTCTATGCGTCCCCTTCCTTAGGTTAGGATTAGTTTAGGATTAGCAATAGTGTTCAAACCTAGGTCACCACCTCATTCTTAGGTTAATAGAACTTAGGTCTATTTTCACCATGTAGAATTTAAAAATCCACTTAGGATAGTAGTTTAGGATGTAAGGTAGAACTTAGGAGTATATTAGGATCTAATTCCCCCTAACACATAATTAATCAACTTCCAAACAAGTCCTTTCGATTGTCATCAAAATTCAGTGTTGTGCAGGACGTTTCGTCCCATATTAAACATGCATGAGCCACCCGCATCCAGGCATTTATCGCCTTACGAGGTCTCATGTTTCAATAGTGCATGGTTCGGGAATCGAACCTTTTCCGTTGGCATCTACGTGCCAACTATTCATACCTGAAATCAGGTGCTGCACATTTATATCAACCTTCAGTCCGGTTTAAGAGTAAATCGACAAAGTGATTACAAGAAGGCCACAGCATACCTTGGATCAATGGAATTGATTCAAGGTGTGCTGTCAATCAGCAAATAGAGTTCAAGCAAGCATACGACAAATTTTTCGTCACATCAACAAACATACAAGCAATAATAACTATTGTCCCATGTAAACAAATTACAGTATGCAAGAATCTAGATTAGCAACACATTCCCTTAAGATCAAAAATATATCTTAACATGTTTGCCTTCATTTCAGCAGTTACAACATTATGAAAAATAATCACCAAGATAACTTACAAAAATCAGGGTGTTACATTCCTCCCTCCTTAAAGAATCATCATCCCGATGATCAAATTAACCAAATCAAGGAGTTCCTAGGACAAAGTTCAGTTATTGTCCTTCCATTCATAAGTTCATACCAAAAATAGATTCACTCTTAAAAATAATGTTTTAAGACAACTGTACAATAGACTAATAATTGTCTAAATTTGGTAGAATTATCAGTTTTTCGAATTTCAAATTCGATCAAACAAATGTGGAAAAGTAGATCTCATTTCTTCAAGATTTTCCCAAGTTGCACTTTCTTCGCTGAACTAGTCCCACTGGACCTTACATTGATTCACTTCACGATTTCTTAAGTACAACTAGCGAGTTCCCAACACTCGAATGGGCTTAACCACGATTATTCCTGGGTCTTGGACCTATAAGGAATTCCAATTCAGCACATGTGATAAATCTGTCATGTATTTCTTAAGTAAAGAAATCTGAAAAACATCATGCATTCGAGACAAAGTAGGAGGTAATGCTAGATGATAAGGTACTGTGGTTGATTATTTCAACAATTTCAAAAGGTCCCACGTATCATGGCGACAACTTGGCAGCCTTGCCAAAATTTATCGAGCTCTTTTTCAGCTTCACCCGAAGAAAGACCTTCTCTCCCAGTTTATAATTCCTATCAACCCGCTTTAAGTCTACATAACTCTTTTGCCTATTCACACCTCCTTTAGATGTTCCCTAATCATTTTGATTTGTTGTTCCATTTCCATAAGGATTTCTAGCCCAATTACCTCTCTGTCCTCAATGTTGTCCCAGCTGACAGGGGTTCTGCATTTTCTTCCATACAATGCTTCAAAGGGCGCCATTTTTAAAGAGGCATGGTATGTATTATTGTAGGCAAATTCAACCAGCGGAAGGTATTCCTCCCATTTATACTGCTGGTCCATGCAATACATCCTTAACATGTCCTCTAAAACTTGATTGACTCTCTCATTCTGTCCATCTGTCTCCGGATGATATGTAGAACTGAAGTTTAATTTAGTTCCCAAGGCCGCATTAAGCGTTTTCCAAAACCTTGATGTCATCCTCGGATCTCTGTCTGATATGATTAATTCTAGTATTCCATGCAATCTGAAGATTTCATGTATAAATCTTCTTGCTAACACTGGTGCATCGTCCTTCAAATTACCAGCAATGAAGTGTTCCACTTTGGTCAATTTGTCGACTACAACCAGGATAATATCATGCTTATTTCTTGACATAGGCAATCCTTGAACAAAATCCATCGTTATCACTTTCCATTTGTACTACTGAATCGTCGTGGGGATACAATAATCCTACGGGATGCATATAATCTGCCTTAACACGCCGACATTCTAAGCAGTGTGTTACAAATTCCACCACATCCTTTTTCATTCCCTTCCAGAAGTATTGTTGCTTAAGATCAGCAAGCATTTTCGTAATACCAAGGTGTCCAGAAAAGGTGAATTATGAAATTCAGTTAACAATTTCCTTCTTAAGTCATTTGCCAAAGGTATATATACCTGTTTTCGAACCTCATAATTCCTTCATTGTCAAAACGGAATCCTTTATACCTGACATCCTTTGGATCTGCAGCAAGTGCTAGTTTGACTTGCTGGAAATAAGGATCTGATTCCAAGGCATCTTTCACCTCATCCTTAAATTGCATTCTTAACGTTATAAGAGCAGAGATATGCTTCCTTCAACTCAGAGCATCTGCCACTCTATTTTCCTTTCCTTTGATGTAGCTTATATCAAAATCATACTGAGACAGAAATTCTAACCATCTTTGTTGCCTTGCATTCAGATTTGGCTGAGTAAAAATATACTTCAGCCCCAGATGGTCTATTTTTAACTCAAAAGGCTTGCCTAAAAGGTAATGCCTCCACATTTGAAGTGCATGAACAATGGCAGCGAGTTCTAGGTCGTGTGGAGCATAATTCTGTTCATGTAACTTAAGATTTCTGCTTTCATAAGCTATAACATGGTTATTCTGTAACAGAATACCTCCAAGGCCTTCTCCTGAGGCATCCGTTACAACCATAAAATTTCCATTTTGATCAGGTACAGTCAAAATAGGTGTTGTAGTTAATTGTTCCTTTAAATTTTTAAAGGTAGATTCACATTTGTCCGTCCAGACAAATTTCTTATCCTTCTTTTGCAGTGAAGTGATTGGGGCAGCAATTTTTGAAAAGTCCTTAACGAACTTTCGATAATATCCAGCCAAGCCCATGAAGCTCCTCACTTCGTGCACATTCTTAGGCGCAGGCCATTCAGTTATAGCTGTAATCTTTGAAGGGTCAACAGCTATTCCATTCTTGCTTATGACGTGTCCCAAATAATGCACCTCTGCATCATAAAAGGAACATTTAGACAATTTACCATACAACTTCCTCTTTCTTAAAATTTCCAGCACTATCCTTAGATGTTCTTGGTGCTCTTCGACATTTTTAGAGTATATAAGAATGTCGTCTAAGAATACAAGCACAAACTTGTCTAAGTATTCTTGAAAAATATTGTTCATCATATTCATGAAGGCGACAGGTGCATTAGTCAACCCAAAAGGTAACACTGTGAACTCATAATGCCCGTACCTTGTTCTAAAAGTTGTTTTATGAATATCTTCTTCCTTTATTCTCAGGTGATGATACCTAGATCGAAGATCTATTTTTGAATAGACTGATGCTCCTCGCATCTGATCGATACAGATCATCAATCCTAGGAAGTGGGTATTGATTTTTAATAGTTGCCTTGTTCAGCATATTGTAATCAATGCACAGCCTCAATGTGCCATCCTTTTTCTTTACAAAAATTACCGGCACTCCCCAAGGTGAGACGCTCGGTCTTATCAGCCCCTTAGTCAAAAGTTCTTGTAACTGAGCCTTTAGCTCTACCAACTCAATGGTGGTCATTCTATAAGGTGCCTCGAGATATGGGTTGGTTTCGAGCTTTATTTCTATTACAAAGTCAAACTCTCGTTTGGGTGGAAGACCTGGCAATTCCTCCGGAAACACATCACTGAAACCCCTTAACAATGGATATCTTTCCATGAAATCATTATCTTCCTCAGCATTTTCTGTCATTTTTACTGCATACAAGGTGCAGCCTCTGTTTTTAGCCCTTTTTAGTTGCATAGCTGTCAGTTTCCTAACTGCAACTTCACGTTTTACACCTTGAATGACTGTTGCTTTCTGCAGGTCATCAAAACAACAAATTTGTTTTTCATAACAGTCGACCTTTGCCTTATGTTCAGCCAACTAGTTAACTCTAATAATGATATCATATGATCCTAGAGGAGTGACATACAAAGGTCAACTTCGGTGGAGAAACTAGGCAAGTCAAGAATTGCCCCAAAAAGGAACATTTCGACTGTATGGGCAACATTATTCCCATAATGCACTGTCCATGTTTTATCCATTCGTTCAGCCTTTCTTTTTAATTTCAATGCAAGTTTAGCAGAAATAAAGCATTCAGTAGCTCCAATATCAAAAATTATTACTACAGGCGTACCGAATAACTTACCCAGAACTTCTATAGGTGTAACTTGCTTTTCAACTTGTTTGTTAGCCACTGCAACATGTATCCTATGCTACTGATTGCGATCATCCTTCTTCAAAGGATAGTGATTTGCATAGTGGTCCTTTCCACAGTTGAAGCATCCTCCAACTGGCCCTTTTCTAGGCTCAAATTTGTTACCATCTTTGAAGTTATCATTCTGGCTCCCATAGCACTTCTGTCCATTGCCACTAACTTTTGTGAAGCTGTTCCGCATACTATTTACAGGTCTGTTCATCACAAATTTCTTGTTGTTATCCACAACAATCTTGTTTTTCACACCAAACCTTTTCCAAGGTCCCCTTTTTGGTGCGAGAGATGAAGAAGAATTGGGAATCTTCTTCCTTATCTCTTCCCTATGAGCAGAAATTACTCTCAATTTCTGTTCCTGTCTAATTGCCTTTTCAACAACTCCTTCCATGGTGGTTGGGCCGTGGACATCCACTTCACCACCAATGATGGGATTCAGTCCCATTATGAATTTCTGTATTCTGAACTTCTCGTCAGCTTGGTACTGTGGCACATACTTAAGGAGTTTAGTAAACCCTTCCCAAGTATTTTGTCACCTTGATGCCGGCCTTCCTTGCGACTCGATTCTGAAATTCAATCATTTTCCTATCAAAATAGAGTTGAGGCAGCCATCATTTCCTAAAATAACCCTTAAATTGATCCCAAGCTATGTCTGATTCGACAATATTCAACTCAACCTTACGGTTGTCCCACCATGATGATGCTTCATGAGAAAGCTGATATGCTCCCCATATCGCTTTGGTCTCTTCGGAGAAGTTTCTTATTGCAAAGTATTTCTCCATTTCACTGAGCCAGTTCTCAGCTCCATCCCCAAGGGTTGTTCCATCAAACTTTGGAGGACTTATTCTCTTTATATCATTTGTAAGTTCAGCTGCTAATCTTGCCCTTTTATTCTCAGGATGATTAGGAGCAATTACATTATTATTATCAACACCTGGATACCCTCCGTTGATGTTGTCCATAGGAGGAGGGCTGATAATTTATATCAGCTTCATCTTCCTCCTCTTCATTGCCCATTGACTTTTGTTCCAGAATAGTCAACGATCTCTCGTATCTAGTAGGGCAGCAAGGATTTCATCCAGCTTTTGAGCAGTAGTTGTTTCTCCACCCTGTAACGGGTTATTCACAGCATTCCCTCTTGTTCTGACCATTTTCTGTTCAATAAAAAAATGTAAACCTTATTAATATCATGGACTCATTAGGTCCAAGAGCTGCAACCTTCAGCTCTGATACCAAGATGTAACATCCCCATTTTAAGATAATAGAACAAGGAATTTTTTTTTTTAATTTTTTTATAAAACGTTCTCTGTTATGAATTATATAATTCAAACACGCGTTTAAGTTTTAATAATTGTTCTCTTTCCAAACAATGCAGTTTGGAATACACAATTTCCTTTTAAAACTAATGTTCCCTATTCACATATTTGCAATATGGAACATACATTCAAAGTGCCATTCAATCTTATATGATTCTATATGCTGTCTTTGTAAATGACTCAAGAACTACCAATCTCCCATTTTCATGGCTCGTAGTTTCAATGATATCTCATTTCATGACTAAGCAACAACCGATCCTTCATGTTCATTCATGCATAGTATAATATATATACAAGGTTCTCTTTACCGTTTGGTTATTCAAGTGATCCATTTAAGAAGCCTATCTAAATATCTCATATCGATATTCATCGACATCATGCATCTTAAATTAGGTGATTGGGACAATGCAGCCAAGCACTTGCGATACCTTGGCCAAATATTTTCAAATGCTTTGCATGATCATATTCCTAGATGTGATACACACCAATGGAATACGTCCTTCACCTCACTTCACCTGTTATCTAGAATGGTCTTTCCTAGTTCCTACCAGTCCTTCCAATTTAAGGTCAAATTCTAACTTCCAATTTCCAACTAGCAATATGAACGAATATAGGAAGGCACTCATGGTAACTAAAGATACGCAGACATACGGTGTCGTTCCCAACGACTCCGTGTGTCTAGTTATCTTTAGTCCTCCAGAGTCACTTCGTATACGTGATCATACTCCTATCCCCAGCCAAGAACTTAATATTCAACTTATGTAATCTTGATGTTTTAATTCGGGAGGGCATTGTAATATGTCAGCTATAACATTGTGTCGTCATGAAGACCCCACCTTCATGAAGACACCGTGCTGTAGCTAGCGTATGTCAATGTCCTACGGAACCCTCCCATTGAGAGTACACATCCAGCTCAAGTGATTTGGATATGATCTTAATATTTAAGATCAACTTTCAGCAACCATGCTGATCCTTTATCCTCGTTCCTGTTACAGTTGTATGGAGCTAAGAGAGACTAAATCCATCTTCTAGCTTGTTATGCATCTTCTCCTTCGTACCGAAGGGTTGCATTTTCTCTACTTGGTTATTTTCTTAATCATTGGATTAAGTAGCCCATTACCAACAGACGTAATAAGTTTAACCTATTAAAATTAACCAAGTTTTTCACAACTGTAACCAAATTCAAAATTCTAGCTTACTAGACGTCATTTAAACGAGGTCTAATTCTCAATAAATTTATTCATTTATTCTCCTTAACCTTACATAGTTAAGGTCTATTAGCCCTGGATATATTTATCCCATATCCTTTCTTTCTGAATTTAACATACGAGGCTATTAACGGAGTCCGAATGCAAAGTTCAGTTGCTCCTAAGTTCTTTGATATTCCTTAGCTTCCAAGCTAATCCTGAATACCTATCAGTTATGAGATCCTGTTCCTCCTAATCCTTTTTAATGTCAATTAAAAATTCATCTTAACCCAAGTGTGAACTAATTGCACATTTTAACTTTAAAGTTGCATTTAGGTAAGAATAGAAATCAGTTCCCTTTAAATCCATCCAAGGACAATTGAATAATTCCAAATCAAGAAATAACATTATATTTCCAATTTAATCAACAATATAAAACTGATATAGTCATTAAAATGTCACACTTGTATTTGTATTCATCAGTCCATTTCATAATCCATACATTTGCGGTCCAAATGACCCGACTTTGTTTATATAAAACAATGTTACAACTCATAGATAGAAGAATGTACTTTCTTCTTTTCACAATTCCTCGTAGAGAGGAATAATAAATAACAAATAAAATTCATCTTCGAGATAATCAAAAGAAGTATCGAGAAAACAGCCATGTCTTCATTTTACTCAAATTCCATTTGCAAAATTTCTTGCACGGTCAATTGATTAAACCGAGCATATTAAGCACTTGTCATTAAAATGAGGTGCTTCTAATTAATCGTGTCAATAAAAGAACCCTACTTTTATGAAACGTTAATAAGAACATGAATCAAAAATTAAGCATAAAAAAAAATGAACAGCATGACAACTGAACCATCTAAATACCATCCCAGTCAGTCAAAGGATTTCTGTCCTATTTCCCACACAACCATTACAAGATGCAATTTCCTTCAACAGTTCCAGATTACAACATTTGTAAGAACTAGGAATACAAGTAAAATCATACTGCTATTATAATCATAACTTCTATCCCTTCCCTTTCCTTACATTAGTAATAAATGCAAAGGATAAAATCTAATTGAAATGTAAACCAATTACTTTCCTTTCAGTTCATGCATCTCCTTTGATTTCAAGCAATCAAGTATAGATGAAAAGAGCAAAAAACAATAAATATAGATGCTTAAACCCAAGCAATACAAAATTTGTTCCTAAACGATTACAGATTTCCAACTGTATGAGAGAAGAAATGATCATTTTTCCAAGATATCCATTCACACTCCTATCCTTTTCCTCATGATTGTCATGAAAATTGAATCCAACGAGACACAAATCAAGATAATGATTCAGAGTGAAACTTACAAAATCCATTAGAATTAACTTTCCAAAGAAGAAAGAATAATTCCATTCATATTCAGCTTTAAATAAAGACAAGGAAGAATTTATTATCCATAACAATACTTCCTTTCGTGCAGTGTGCATACAAATATCAAAACCAGGTTAGTAAGACACCGTATTCATCATAGAACAAGCGTATAAAGATGCATACTATGTACTTACTCTTACTAGAAGGATTCATACTTCATTCACGTATTTTAACCAATTAAACAGTTATCTGTCACTTAATCAATTATTCACATGACCTTCTATATCCATGAACACACACAGTCCATAAATATCCATTTGCACCTTGCTATTACCTACAGCAAGTCCGATTCATAATGCACAGTAAAGCTCTAATGCTATTTCCAGAATTCAAACAGCAAGAAGAGAAGAATTCATTCCTTTAACTATTTCAATAAGAAAACATCCATTTTCTTCAAGCACAACAAGAATCACTTAGTCAAATTCATTTTTTTTTTTTTGAATGACAGTGCAAAATTAGAGATCCCACGAAACATTTCAACCTTCCATTTGTACAAAAGAAAACAACACTCAAGAAAATAATCTAAATACCGTTGTCACTTCTATCAAGCTGAACCTATAAATTTCAATAAATCCCCAATTAACATTTCTTCAAAATTTTAAAATAGTAGAGGAAGAAGAACTCGTTTCCTATTAATTTCAGAAAAGAAACGATGTCAAAACCAACTCGCACAGCATGCACAAATTTTATTCATTATACCATATGAAAAGAATGCCCAGTTCGAGTTTCTTCTCGATCAACATTTAAATCCAAAACAACATTCTCCTATTTCACAATGATGTACAGAACTCAAAATACAATAATAATATATCAATACCTCTATCAATGCAAACCCACATAGGGTATTAAATACGTAAGCTTGGTACAGTCAAGACAGACTCAACAACAAGCTAATTCCCATGCATTTCTCCATTTATTTGCACAAAAATACAAAACCAAGTTCTTGTTCACAACTACAGTCCGAACTGGAAGATCAAACCACATCAATAAGACACAACAAAATCAACTTTCCACCAAGGCAAGAGAAAATACAGTTCATTTATAAGTTCAAAAGGAAAACAGTTACTTTCCTTAACTTTCACTAATACCCAAGTCATATTCATTAAATTTTACAAAAGAAAAGCATAGCAATAAGAATATTACTATCACTTCCTTCAAACCGAGCTCATAATGCTCAATAAAACTCAAATGCTATTTCCTTCAAAATCCAAAACAGCAGAAGGAAGAGGAACTCATTTCCTCAAAAATTTCAATAAAGAAACAACTTCAAACAACTCACACAGTTAATACGTTCCATCACTCAAGTTCGTATTAGCAAAAGAACGATTGCTTCAATAATGAAAAACAAACTCATACAACATGTACAGTTTCATAACATACATAACGAATTCCCCATTACTGTCAAACAAACCAACACAAAGATGGTGGTATTTGCAACTCAAATATATATGCAAAGACAATTCAATCACAACAACAAGAAAACAATTCTACCCAAGTCATTTCCAACATGACAGCAAAATCAACTAAACCCAAATCATCTCAGTCATGACAACAATCAAATAAACCCAAAACCCCCTTCATCAAAAGAGCAGGGTTGTTTTAATGAGACGTTTAAGCAAAGCAAGAGTTTTAAAGAGAAGGGCTTACATGCCTAGTATTCTTCCTCGAATGCTCGAAGAAAACCATGTTTACAGAAGGTATTTCCTTCCATGGCGACAACGACAAGTTTCCCAACAATCACCTTCTGCTACAGGCTTGAAAATAGCCTTCAATTTCCAAAGAAACAGAGATAGCAACCAAACACAACTGGTCCAACTGAACAAAAAAAAACCAAATGCAGAGCAACTTTCCAAAAATCTGAACAAACACAAATGACCAACAAAAATTCCTCCATACTCTTTCCAAGGCAGGCTGGTCACGATGACCAAGAAAATTGAATGCATTAAAGGCTCTGCCTTTTTCTATTTCCTCACGCCACCGCCGACTTGGGTTGGCGAACCACCAAATTCAAATTTTGCATGCAAACCAAGTTTAGTCCCATAACTAACTAGATACCTCCACCTTTTTCTGTTCCTGCCAAACTTGGCGTTGTCCACGCAAGAACTACATTAATTTCCATTAAACTTCCTTCCATCCTTATCCCTTCAATCCGCCAAGGGTCTGTGGGTCCCCTTCCTTAGGTTAGGATTAGTTTAGGATTAGCAATAGTGTTCAAACCTAGGTCACCGCCTAGTTCTTAGGTTAATAGAACTTAGGTCTATTTTCACCATTTAGAATTTAAAAATCCACTTAGGATAGTAGTTTAGGATGTAAGGTAGAACTTAGGAGTAGATTAGGATCTAATTCCCCCTAACACCTAATTAATCAACTTCCAAACAAGTCCTTCCGACTGTCATCAAAATTCAGTGTTGTGCAGGACGTTTCGTCCCACGTTAAACATGCCTGAGCCACCCGCATCCAGGCATTTATCACCTTACGAGGTCTCATGTTTCAATAGTGCATGGTTTGGGAATCGAACCTTTTCCGTTGGCATCTACGTGCCAGCTATTCATACCTGAAATCAGGTGTTGCACATTTATATCAACCTTCAGTCCGGTTTAAGAGTAAATCGACAAAGCGATTACAAGAAGGCCACAACATACCTTGGATCAATGGAATTGATTCAAGGTGTGCTGTCAATCAGCAAATAGAGTTCAGCAAGCATACGAAAAATTTGTCGTCACATCAACAAACATACAAGCAATAATAACTGTTGTCCCATGTAAACAAATTATAGTATGCAAGAATCCATATTAGCAACACATTCCCTTAAGATCAAAAATATATCTTAACATGTTTGCCTTCATTTCAGCAGTTACAATATTATGAAAATAATCACCAAGATAACTTACACAAATCGGGCGTTACATGTGCATCATATAGATTTTGGAGTAGAAACCTTATCCCAAGCAACTAAGTGATATTTAAACTTCTCCTCCATGCCCTACCATAAGAAGTTTTTCTGAATCCTCTCAATTTTTTCTCTGAAGGTAGAAGGGATCTTATATAGAGACATGATATAGATAGGCAAATTTTGAAGAGTGCTTTTTATGAGTAGGCACTTACCAACACTAGAAAGAATGGCTCCTTTCCATCCAGCCATTTTTTTGAAATATCGCAACAGATCATTCCACACCTTGGTAGAAAATTTTTAGTGCCAAGAGGGAGTCCTAAGTAAGTGGCTGGAAGTGCACTTATTTTACAGCCCAAAATTTTTGCAATTTTAAGTTGTCTTTCCTCAGGAGTGTTGAAGAAGAAAATGGAGCTTTTATCATAATTGATCTCTTGCCCAGAAGTAGATTCGTAAAGTTGTAGAATAGCCTTGGTAGCCTTAGCTTCAAGGATGGATGCCATTAAGAGAAGAATTGTATCATCCGCAAATTGCTGATGAGAAGTTACTTGACTGATGGAAGTGGGCTTTGAACCTTTCAGAAGACCATCAATAACTGCTTTACCAATTGATCTACTAAGACTATCTTCCATAAGAATGAAGAGAAGGGGGATATGGGGTCCCCTTGTCTTATCCCTTTGCTACTTCTGAAAAAGCCCACTAGCTCACTGTTAACCACAACTGAAAATATGACCATAGTGATGCAAGCCTTAATAATTTTTTGAATTTAGCAGGAAAACCAAATTTAATTAAAACTTTGTCTAGAAAAACCCAAGAGACCTTGTCAAAGGCTTTATTCATATAAAGATTAAAGACCATATTCACTTTTTTATTATTTTCCATAGAGTGTATGGTCTCATGTACCATAATCGCTCCATCTTGGATAATCCTGCCTTTAATGAATCCACTTTTTGCCTTGAGATTAAATCATTCATAATAAATTGAAGCATGGTAGCAATGATTTTGGTAAAAATTCTATAGATAACATTCACAAGGTTGATGGGTGCAAGTCTTTGAAGTCCTTAGAATCCATTTTTTGGAGCAATCACAATGTGGGTGTTATTCAGCTCTTTCAAAAGGTCCCAGTTCTATAGAATTCATTCACCGCTCTGAGAAGATCATTCAAACAAATTTCCCGAAATTTCTGAAAAAAGTTAATAGAAAAGCCATTCGAGCCCGGAGCCTTGTCGCCTTCTAAAGTAAACACAACTTTTACGGTTCTTCAAGTGTGATAGATTTAGTGATATCTTTAAAGCTCTACTCCTCAATTTTGTCTAGGGAATAGCCTCCAACATGAAAGAAATTACCTCATCAAAGCAATGATACTTCTCTCATTAAGTAGTTTTTTATAGAAATTGAGAGCTTCCTCTTTGATGTTGTTGGGATCTTTTATAATAGTGTTGTTACTTTTAGTCACTTCCATAATCCTATTATAAGCTATGTGCTTCAAAGTGGTCATATGAAAAAAATTTCATATTTCTATCTCCTCCTTTTAGCCAGATAGCCCTAGATTTTATCTTCCATAAGGATTCTTCTCTACTACAAATCGTATGTAGCTCTGAAAGAATATTTTTTTCCTTAGTTTGGTCTTCAAAAGATCTCCCCATTGTATTCATTTTGATTTCCAGATCTTGGAGATTTAGTTTTTTTTTTTTTTTAAACACATTACCAACAACTCTTTTATTCCAAATTTTAACTTGTTTTTAACATTTTGAGCTCTGAATCAATCTAAATTGAGCATTGCCTTCACCATTCCAAACCCACCACTCTTTAATTTTTTCATAAATTTCATCATGCTCCATCCACATCTTTTCAAATTTTAATGAGCTTCTAATGGGCTTAGTCCAATTGAGAAGATTTAAGGCAATTGGATTGTGATCGATCCAGTGCAGGCGGGGAAGAGAGGTGGAAGTCCTGATCGAGAATCTAACTAGCAGAAATTAGGGCTCTATCCAATCTAACTTGGATAATATCTTTTCCCAACCTTCTATTGTTCTAGGTGTATTTATTCCCATGGAGATCCACATCCAAGAGATTAAGATCAACAACAAAATCTGCAAATTCCTCCATACCTGTGGAAAAGCTAGAGATTCCTCCATATTTTTCACCTGGGTTTAGAGGAGAATTAAAGTCACCCATGATAAGCCAGTTGGCTATAATATGTTGGGTTCTAAAGATCTTAAGATCAGTCCAAATTTTACGTCTCCCACTAACCGTATTAGGGGCATAGATATTAGAAAGGATCCATTCACCATTGTTCTCAATAGCATGAAATTTAATAGCAAGATGATTAGTGCTAGCATTAAGAATCATACCAGTATAGTGTCTTTTATCCCAAAGAGTAGCCAGACCTCCAGAGGCTCCCTGAGAGTCCACCGCAGCCATGTCAAAGTTTTCCCAAAAAATTTTTTTACTAATTTCAAGGATCTTAGCTTTCATCTTAGTTTCCTACAAAATCAAAATACTAGGACTACTAGAATCCCGTAACTCCTTAATGATTCTCTGTTTGGAGTTTCTATTTAGCCCTCGGATGTTCCAAGAGATAATCTTCATTTAATAGGAGTGCGGAGTTGGGATTTCTGATGGCTCAATTGACGTTGAGTGCCATCTGCAATGTCTTTCTCTGTTCTCTTGGATCTAAGAGTCTTTTTTGAGGGCCTTCCTCTTTTAGAACTACTTCCAAAATCTACTAGTCTTCTAGCAGAAGATCTAGTAGTTTTGGATGTTGAAGTTTCCCAATTGTCAATTTTCTTTTTCTTTTCATTGTATAGCAATTCTGGGATCATTTCAAATCCTTTCATTCTTTTTTTTTTTTGAAATGACCTCTATGAATCCAGAAGTTAGTTCCTCATCTTCCTTAAATGGCGTTACTTCTCCCTCCTCTTTCTCTCTCTAATTACTATCAATCAAGTGTAGATCTTGATCTGTTGCTGAAGCAAGGAGGTAGATCTACTGATCTGTTGCTGAAGCAAGAGTTTCCCTTTGTGGTTGAGATTTTACTTTCACCCCTTGGAGTGTTTTTCTGTAATGCTTCTTCTGAACCCATGTTGTCCTTCTCCAACATTTCCTCAATGATGCACAGAGAATTATCTATCTCAGCTTCCTTAGTGTCATTTGGAAGTTCCAAAGTCTGAGCTAGATCCTTAGGAATGATATTTACCTTTACAGTTCCTTCTTGTTCATCCACCTCCATAGTCACCTTTACTGGATTTTACATTTCTAAGTCCTCTTTGTTTCTGATTGGTGCTCCATGTAAAGATGCCATTCGGGTTTTAGGATTCCGGACGTGGTTTTCCTTATTGAAGTTCTAAATCCCCTTTTTTTCCTTTTTATTGTAGTTCAACTTAGGCTAGTTAGGGGCTTTTTCTTCTCTCCAGCTTTCATTGTCTAGTACCCTACTTTCCTTTGTCATTTCTAAATCACCCTCAAGTTGTTCTTTCTTTTTGTGTTTATCCTCCTCTGTAGAGATCTCCTTATTAGGAAATTTTTGGTGAAGTGTCCTATACGATGACATTGCTTACACCTTAAATGAAAGGTTTCAAATTCAATTTTTGGATCCACATTCCATACTTAGATTTCAAGATGATGTGCTTTGGTAACTCCTACTCCATTTCAGAAGAAATGTAGAATCGAGCAAAAGCATGTCTGGATCTATTTCTCTTGGAGTCATCCAGCATGATTAGGGAACCTATGGATTTAGCAATGTTTAGCGAGATTTCATCATCCCAAAATTGTAATGGTAGCCTAGGGAGTCTACACCAGATTGGAATGGTGTTTATATTTTCAATGTTCAGGTCAAACCCTGGATACCATTTTTTCAAAAAGAGGCCCATATTACCCAGCCACCACGGTCCTCCTAGAAGCACCGATTCCAAATCAGTCTGCTGATTAAATTTTTCCAAAAACCCCGTGGCATGATGGTAATACTCAGATCCCCCTTAGGTTTCCACTTTCTAAGAGCCCAGTTTCTAATAAAATCAATATTAGGTCTGGAGCCTAGAAACTTACCAACAAGGGAGAGATTCACTTTGTCCAAAGCCCTATTTACGTAGCCATCTAGAACCATTAGACAGGTAGCACCTTCATTGTCCTTTTCCCACGTGAACTGTCCTCTTTCAGGAGATTTTGGACCCACTTTTCTGTTAGGGTTTTGGAGAATCTTGTTCCAGGCCAAAGGTGTGGATCCTAGCGTGTCCACTTTTTCAGTTTGCAGCTTTTCATCCGTCCAATTCTTGTCAGTAAGTAGCCTCCTCTCAGCTATTATTGGCCTAGAACGCAGACATTCTGCAGCCAATACAGTGGAAACCACACTGACTGTACCTCCATCGCTATCTCCATCACTCACTATCTCCATCATTTTATTTTTTTATAAAGTTGTAATGGTTTGAATTTGTATAGTTTAGGTAATCATTTTAACCTCCTTTGATGTTTTTTTAATAGAAATAAATATTTGTTACTAATTATTTCAATGTTCAAGAGCTTACATTTTTTTAATATTGGTAAATAGTTTTTGAAATGGACTATACCCTTGTGTACAAAAAGAAGGCCTAAAAGCGGAATAAGAGAGAGAGGAGCAGAGAAGCTGTAGCAAAGCACAAAAGTTACAGCAAAGAACAACGAAGCCCAGAACAGCTATACAATCGAGACTTAACAGCAAAACAACGGCAAAAAAACAGCAAGCCTACAGCCAAGAAGCAGTAATAAAAACAATAAGGACCAGCAAAAGTAGTCGGGACTACTTCTTGCTTGATGATCAATACTCATCTTTACTCTTTTCCAAGCATGATACATGCCCAGCGTGGTCATATGAGCAGCATCCGTCTTATCAAGCTCCTCTCTGGTTCTTTTGCTCTCTTTCTCATTGCCCCAAAGTGTAGCCGGGACACCGCTAAGTTGTGAAACACTTCTTGCATGACCTTCGATGAACTCCTCGATGGCCCTGAAGGCTGCAATATTATACTCATGCCTAGTCTTCATCTTCCCTAGGCGGGAGTCTAAGGAGGTCAGTTTTTTGTATATGTCATCAATCTGGCTATTGCCAATGCTCCCTTCCCCCTCAATGCTTTGTTTGCCTTTTTGCTTAGCAAGGTTTTTAACCTCATCCTTCAGCAATTTAAGCTCAGCCTCTAAGGCCTCCAATCTCCTAGAAGGGTTATCCGTTGGTGCCGCCTGGGGACTGGCACTACTAATGTTCAGCAGATCACGAGCAATGTCCTCCAAAGGTTCAACCCCCTCAGCAGTAGACTCAAGGTTGAGTCTCCTAGAAGCCCTGGTGACACGTTTAGAGGTAGAGACAGGGTGGGTGGCAGGGGCAGCAACAGGAGGAAAAGAAGGAGAAGCATGAGCAGCCGGCATGGGGGTAGCAGCACCGAAGGCGGGGGCAGCAGCAGGGGCAGCAGGGGAGACAGGACTGGCAGCAGCGGAACCCAACAAAGCCGGGCCGGGAGAGGAAGGGAGACCGGGGAATTTAACAAGGCAGTGCTTGTGAATAAGCAAAATAAGCCCTTGGTGTAAGGGAACCGCCCGGGTATGCTTCTGGAACTCCAAAATGGAGCGTTCAAGAGAATTTAACAGATAGTGAGGGAAGCAAACCAACCTACTCCTACGAAAGTGATTCAAAAAGACAAGGTGCTTGGCAGGGACAGTAACAAACCTGCCTTCTAAGGATATGAAGCGAATCATCATGCGGGTGACTTCATCATACGGGGATGGAATTGAGTTAATAAGCAGACCCGCGGTGTTGAATATAAGCTTCTCCTCCTCCTCCACAAATCTTCTCTCTTCAACCTCTTTGATGACCCTCTTGTTGAAGAAGCGGTATCCTTCCAAGCTGAGGCCAGTCGCTTCGGCTATGAGTTCCTCATTAATAAGAATTTTCTGCCCTCCATAGTCGACCGTCCTCTCATTCCACTCCTTGGCAAAGCGAACAGAGATGCTTTGATCATGTCCTTGCACTCTTTCCACAAAGTTGGTGAATCCGCCGATGCTAAGAATGTTCCAGAGCTCAGTGTTTTCTTTCCAGTCAGGGTCCGCGCACGGCTCAATCTGGCAGGGAGGCCCTCCCATCTTCACAATGATGTGCTGGTTACAACAATTTTCAGAATACCTTTGGGCGTTGAGAGTGGTTCGTTTCTCACTGTTGCGGGTCGCATAAAAATGGGAACTGTAGCCGTTGGTCCTCCCACGAACGGCTGTATGATTGCCGATCTGAGCCTGCGTGGAGTCGCGCGTGAAAACCCTTTCCCTGTCAGCTTTCACCTTGTAGTTATCTTCGGTTTTCGCGGAGCTAGGCATCCGAATATCAACAGCTATTGTACCTCCCGCGTGCGCTGTTTTTAAATTTAGACCACTCCACTTGAAGTTCCTAAACAAAATCTTGCTATCATTTGAATTAGATATCATTTGCCACGCCAAATAAATTAAAACAGCACATGTGGAAGAATTTATGGATTTCCTCCAAAGATTAAGGCATGTCTCTAGAGATTGTTTGCGTGTGAAGGTCCGCATGTATGCTGTTGTGAAGCTGATTAGGGATACTATCATTATCCCAAATAGTGAAATTTATATTAATGCCATAATTGGCCAATGCATCGGCCAGTTTGTTTCCCTCCCTGTAAGAATGTATGATTCTGATGCTGTTGAAGGTATGACTGATGCTTATGGATTCAGAGATAAAATCTTTGATATTCCAGCTAGGAGAAGAGGACTGATTAAGCAGTTTAATAATATTAAGGGAGTCCCCTTCAACAATGAGGTTCTGGATATTTTGGGCCCGTGCAACTCTCAATCCCCATAGAGCAGATAAAGCTTCTGCAAAATGATTGGTTTGGATTCCCATTTTTCCAGCATATGCAGCAATCAAATTACCTTTATGGTCCCGTATTGCTCCTCCTCCAGCTGCTGTTCCAGGGTTCCCCTTAGAGGCTCCATCAAAGTTCAGCTTGAACCAATTGGATTCAGGGGGATGCCATTTAACCAAAGATCTATCCACACTATTCCCGGGGTTGCTCCAATATCCGATCTGCCAATTTGATAAGATGTGCTTTTCATTTTCAGGGTAACAATTGTTCTTGGGAGGTTTAAATCTGGCCATGTCCTCTTTGATGCCTTGGGAGATCTTGCCAGTAGTGAATTTAAAATTCTGCTTCTTATTTCTAAAAACGATATTATTTCTATCCTTCCAGATCCTCCAAATTAAATGCGGGATGGCTAATTTCCAGATTCTTTTGATAGCACAATGTCTGAATGGTGGGTTCCATTGATTCCATAGCTGAATGAGATCCTCCGGCATCACCCAGAGAGCTTCAAATTTGGAAAGGACAAAGTTCCAAGCTCTAAAGGCATAATCACAATGTATGAACAGATGGCTAATGTCTTCATAGTTATTCCTGCAAAGGTGGCACCAATTGGGAATGATAAATCCTCTTTTCATCAAATTGTCAGTGGTGAGAATTTTGCCTCTGATGGCCAGCCAAAGAAAAAAATTTATTTTGGGGGTTAACTCAGGCATCCAGATCAAGTTCCAGTTAAAATCTGATTGGTTACTGTGGAAAAGACTGGTATAACCAGATTTGACTGAGTATTTGCCATCGTGTGAATTGATCCAGATCAGCTCATCCTTGGAATCCAACTGACACAAAGGAAAGAGATCTAAAAGGTCTTGGAGGGAGGAGATAATTTGTTTCAGTTCAATACGCTCCACAGTAAGTTTTTTCCAATTCTTGTTGGTGCCATTTCCATCAATGTAGTCCTTGACTTTAGTTCCATACTTTCTTATAAGGCTGTCCTTAGCAATCCCAAATCTCTCCAAGAGATTATCATTGGACCAGTTATCCTCCCAGAAGTTTATGTCGCTGCCATCCCCAACTTTCCATTTGCTTCCCTTCTTAATGAAGTTTCTACTCTTAACCAGATTATTCCAAAATATGGAACCATTGGGGAGTTGCTCATCATGCAGATAGGAGTAAACAGCTTGCTGATTCAAGTATTTTGTTTTAATAACATCAATCCAGGGTTGTTTCTCCGAAAGCAATCTCCAGCCCATCTTAGCAATGAGTGCCTCGTTCATTTTCTCAATATTTTTTATTCCCAGCCCTCCCCTAGATTTTGGGGTGCAGACTTTATCCCAGGCCACAAGGTGAAATCTGAACTTTTCTTCCATGCCTTGCCATAAAATTTTTTTCTGAATCCTTTCCACTTTCTCTCTGAAGGAGGAAGGAATTTTGAATAGTGACATGATATATATGGGCAAACTTTGGAGTGTGCTTTTAATGAGAAGGCACTTACCAGCACTAGAGAGAGTGGTCCCTTTCCAACCGGCCATTTTTTTCTGAAATCTCGTCAATAAATCATCCCACACCGTGTGAGAGACTTTCTTCGTGCCAAGAGGGAGGCCTAAGTATGTTGCTGGAAGAGTACCAATTTTACAGCCCAGAATTTTAGCAATCTTGAGCTGTCTTTCCCCAGGGGTGTTAAAGAAAAAAAGGATGCTTTTGTCGTAATTGATCTCTTGCCCGGAAGCAGATTCATATAGCTGCAGAAGAGCCTTGATAGCTTTAGCTTCTACAACTGAGGCCAGAAGAAGAAGGATGGTGTCGTCTGCAAACTGTTGATGAGAGACAGCTTGGCTGAGAGAAGTGGGTTTAGAACCATTTAAAAGGCCGACTTCCACCGCTCTGCTAATTGTTCTACTAAGGCTGTCAGCCAGAAGGATGAAGAGTAGGGGGGAGATGGGGTCTCCCTGCCTGAGACCTCTGCTGCTGGTGAAGAATCCCACAGGCTCTCCATTAACAACCACAGAGAACCTGGCTGTAGATATACAAGACTTAACAATTTTTCTAAACTTTTCTGTGAACCCAAATTTAGATAAAATCCTGTCAAGGAAGACCCAAGAAACTTTGTCAAAAGCTTTATTCATATCAAGCTTAAGAATCATGTTTGCCTTTTTGTTATTTTCCATAGAATGCATAGTTTCGTGCACCATAATCACACCGTCTTGTATTATCCTGCCTTTAATGAATCCACTCTGCTGCCTTGAGATGAGATCCTTCATTATGAGCTGCAGCCTAGAAGCAATAATTTTGGTAAAGATTCGAAAAATAGCATTAACAAGACTGATAGGTCTGAAATCCTTGAAATCTTTTGCATCCATTTTCTTAGGTGCCAGCACAATGTGTGTGTTATTGAGTTCTTTTAGAAGATTTCCCGATCTATAAAATTCATTAACCGCTTTGAGTAGATCCTCCGAGCATATTTCCCAGAATTTCTGAAAAAAATTAATGGAGAATCCATCCGGTCCAGGAGCCTTATCCCCCTCAAGAGAAAAAACAGCCTTTTTTAGCTCATCAAGCGTGACCGCTTTAGTGATATCTCTGAATTTCTGGTCCTCAATATCATTCTGAGGGATGGCTTCTAGCATGAAGGAAATAGCTTCCGGGTTGCTGACATTACTCTCTCTAAGAAGATTTTTGTAGAATTCAAGTGCTTGTTTCTTAATGCTGTTTGGATCTTTAGTGATACTTCCGTTGCTTTTAGAAACCTCTAAGATCCTATTACTGGCTCTGTGCTTTAGAGTGGTCATGTGAAAGAACTTGGTGTTCCTGTCCCCCTCTTTAAGCCAGATAGCCCTAGATTTAAGGCGCCAAAAGGACTCTTCTCTACTGCAGATCGTGTGCAACTCAGAAAGAATTTTCTTTTCGTTTACTTCATCTTCAACTGATCTCCCCATAGTATCCATCTTTAACTCAAGATCCTGAAGCTTCTGTTTTAATTCTTTCTTTTTTCCGAAGATGTTTCCAAACACATTTTTGTTCCAAAGTTTGACTTGTTTTTTGACATTTTTGAGTTTTTGGACCAATCTGTACTGGGCAGTGCCTTCCCCATTCCAATCCCACCATTCCTTTATTCTATCATAGATATCAACGTGCTCCATCCACATTTTTTCAAATTTGAATGAGCTTCTTGCAGGTTTGGTCCAATTTAGAAAGCTTAAAGCAATCGGATTATGATCCGATCCAATTCTGGGCAGGGAAGAAAGGTAAAAGTCTTGGCTAAGGATCCAGTTTGCTGAGATTAGTGCCCTGTCCAGTCTCACCTGAATGAGCTCCTTTCCCAACCTTCTATTATTCCAAGTATACTTATTACCATGCAGATCCACATCAATGAGGTTTTGTTCAGTGATAAAATCAGCAAAATCCTCCATACCATTAGAGAAGGTGGGGGTTCCCCCAAACTTTTCGCCTGGGTTTAGAGGGGAGTTGAAGTCTCCCATGATAAGCCAGTTAACAGAACTGTGCTGGTTTCTAAAGATTTTAAGATCAGCCCATAGTTTTCTTCTACCACTAGCAGAGTTAGGGGCATAAATATTAGACAAGATCCATTCACACTTATTTTCAATAGTGACAAATTTAATTGCAAGATGATTAATATTATCACTAAGAATCATACCAGTACAGTGCCTTTTATCCCAAAGAGTAGCCAGCCCTCCGGAAGCACCCTGAGAATCAACAGCCGCCATTTCAGAGCTGTCCAAAAATTTTTTTAATATTATCCATGGTCATTGCTTTCATCTTAGTTTCTTGAAGAATCAAAATGCTGGGGTTACTGGAGTCCCGTAACTCCTTGATGTTTCTTTGCTTAGAGTAACCGTTAAGGCCTCTAATATTCCAAGATATGATCTTCATATGGAATGGTTGGTAGTTGGAATTGCTTGCTGGTTCAGTTGCCGCTGAACACCATCTGCAATATCCCTCTCTGTTTTCTTTGCTCTGAGAGTCTTTTTAGAGGGCCTTCCTCTTTTCGAGCTTCCTCCAAAATCAGCTATTCGTCTAACTGAAGATCTGGTTTTTCTGGAGGTAGAGGTTTCCCAATTGTCAATTTCCTTTTTCTTTTCACTATAAAGTGATTCTGGGATCCTTTCAAATCCTTCCATTCTTTTTTTTTTTTTTTTTTTGAGATGACCAAAGTGAACCCAGAGTCTGGATCTTCCTTTTCCTTGGAAGGCGTAATCTCTCCTTCCTCTTGTTCCTTATGAATTCTGACAGGAGTGTGATTGCAACAGACCTGCTCAGTCACTGTTGAAATGCTGAGGTATGGCAGCGGATCCGCATTACCTTTCTCTCCAGTAGGGAGAGACTCCAGGGGCTCAAACACCCTCATATCCTCCTTGATACAAGCTTCCTCTCTAACGAATGGCAGGAATTCTTTCTCTTCTGAACCAGAAGGGATTAAATAGGTCTTCTTTTCCATGGAAGGCGTGATCCCCCCTTCCTTTTGTTCCTTAAGGAAACTGTCAGGAGTATGATCAGAAGCAGTTTTGATGCTGCAGCAGTCCTGCGCAGTGGCTGTTGAAATGCTGAGGTATGGCAGCGGATCCGCAATTCCTGTCTCTCCAGTAGAGAGGATCTCCAGAGGTTCACTCACATCCATATTCTCCTTGTTACAAGCTTCCTCTCTAATGAATGACAGGATTTCTTTCTCTTCTGAACCAGAAGGGATTAAACCTTCTTGTTCGTTCACTTCCAAGGAAACCTTAACAAGGTCATCCTTCACAGAAGTTTCAAAAGGTTTGCCCGGAGATGCCTTCACAGTTTTGTCCACTACTTCTTTGTTGGGGGTTTCAGGCAAAGCTTTTGTAGCATCTTTGGGACGCCAGACAAGATGTTTCTTAATATGAGTTCTAAAACCCCCTTTTTTCTTTTTTTTCCCCCTGCTATTTAATTGCACATTCCTCTGGCTGGGACCTTTATCTTCAGTTTTCCTTTCCTTGCTTGGATCCCTGTTAACATTGTTTAGATCTGAGTCAATCCCAGGCTGATCAGAAACCAAAAGAGGGGTCTTCTTCTTGTTGCAGTTTTCATCAGAGTGACCAATGCTTTGGCACCGCTTACATCTTAAGGTCTCAACTTCAATTCTTTGAGTCCAGGATCCAAATCTAGTTTTCAATATTATGTGCTCTGGAAACTCCTGATCAATAGCTGAGACAATGCAGAACCGAGCAAAAGCAAGCCTGGATCTATTTCTTGTGGGTCCATCTAATCCAATAGGTGTGCCTAGGGATTTTGCAATATTTAACAGTATTTCATCATCCCATAGATGCAATGGCAGTCCTGGCAGCCTACACCAGATTGGAATGGTGTTTATATTTTCTGTATTTGGATCAAAACCCGGATACCATTTTTTCAAAAAAAGACCCATATTTCCCAGCCACCAGGGGCCACCAAGTAACACCGAATCTAAATCCTCTTGTTGGTTAAATTTAGCCAAGAAAAAACCTTTTGGCATAATGGTAATGCTTAGGGCTCCCTTGGGTTTCCATTTTCTCATAGCCCATTTTCTAATGAAATCAATATTAGGTCTAGAGCCAAGAAACTTACCAACAAGGGAGAGGTTTGTTTTGTTTAAAGCTCTATCAACAAAACCATCTGGGACCCTAAGACAGGTGGCACCCTCTTTGTCCATTTCCCATGTAAACTGTTCAGTGCTTTTCGGACCCACCTTGAGGTTAGGGCTTTGAAAAAGCTTATTCCAGAGCCAAAGGTGTGGATCTCAGTATTTCCTCATTTTCTTTGCTAGCCGTCCGATTGCAGTCTGAGATCTACTTTTCCTCAGTAAGTTTTGTCATATTGCGCAGACTTTCCGCGGCCAGAACTGCAGAGACCGCACTGGCTGTACTTCCCGCTTTTGCGACGTTCTTACCCGTGTCTACAAACGCCCTGCATTGGCTATAGCTCAGCCTTTCCTCAGCATTTTTAACCGTGGTTCGCAGACATATTAGATGCTATAAATATGAAACCGTGCCCCCGTAGATCTCTCCATCGCTAGATCTCTCCATCGCTTGACAAATTTGTTGCACTATGCAACACATTTATTTATATCACGTAGATATATGTAGTTAATTATATTCTTTTTCCCACATATAAATAGTTAAATCTAATGTCTTTAATTTTTTATTTTTAATAAAAGGTAAAAAATATATATATATATATATATATATATATATATATACACACACATGTAAATATTGTTAAATATAAATTTAAATCATTTTATTTACAAACTTATATTTCATTGTATGGATCTTATGATGCAATATATTATTTATTATCCTACATATCATTGTTTGAGTTTATAATTTTTTGAAATATAGTAACACCAGATTGTACTCATATATTTATGTACCTTTTTAAAAATTCAATCAATAAAAATGTTGTGTATTCTAGATTCTATTGAGCTCAATACATTATTCAAATTTTATCACATGATATTTGAGGTCTAGAGACCTCCAAGGTCATAGATTATTCAATTTTGTTGCTAGAACATGAAAAAGAATTGAGATTAGTGGTCGCTAGGATAATTGTTGTCTTACATTTAAGGTAATGTGTAAGAAATCTAATGAAAACTAATAAATGAATTATGAACTTAGCTCTAACACCAAATTTTAATCCTAGAGGCCCTTGAGTTCAACATGTTATTCGAAATGTATTACATGATATTCCTATCCTAACAAGATATTCAAAGCCTAATGGCCACTAAGGTCAAAGATAATTGTATAAGGAAGGTGGAAAATTATAGACTTGAGGTTAACGACTGATAGGATATTTGTTGTCTTTCTTACAGACAAGTAGTAATGACTCGACAAAAAAATAACTATGCTCCATTATTTTATTTAAATTTAACAAGACTATCTTCAAAGACTAGTGACCACTAGGGTGGATGCTTACTACCTTTCTTTAATGTTCCAAGACAAGAGAAGAAACATAATTAAAAACCAAATTTTAAGCCTAGTGTTCGTTGAGTAAAACATGTTATTCGAAGTTTATTACATGATATTCTTATCCTAACATGATATTCAAATCCTAAGTAGCCACTAATGTCGAATATAATTACATATCTCTGGTGGAAAATCACAAATACTTGAGGTTAGCGCCGCTAGGATATTTTTTTCTTGCAAATAGGATAAGAAGAAAATGAAATTCTAAGCGTTGTGGCCACTGAGTTAAACATGTTATTTGAAATCTATTACATGATATTCCTAGCCTAACACAATATTCTAATCCTAATGAGCACTAAGGTCGAAGATAAATGCATAGACGGGTGGAAAATCATACTGACTTCAAAGTTAGCAAACCGAAAATATATTTGTTGTCTTACTTGCATGATAATTAGTAGTAACTCGACTATCTTTAACAACTCGATAATTAAATTTAACAAGACTATCTTCAATGAGTAGTGACCACTAGGGTGGATTATTACAACCTTTCTTTAATGTTCCAAGACAAGAGAAGAAACATAATTAAAAAAAAAATTTTAAGCCTAACGTCCATTGAGTAAAACATGTTATTTGAAGTTTATTACATGATATTCCTAGCCTAACATGATATTCAAATCCTAGTGTTTACTAATGTTAAATATAATTGCATAGCTCTGGTGGAAAATCATAAAGACTTGAGGTTAGTGGCCGCTAGGATATTTGTTGTCTTACAAATAGGACAAGTAGCAAACAAAATTTAAAGCCTTGTAGTTGTTGATTTCAACATGGTATTCAAAAACTTTTACATGATATTCTATCCTAACATGATATTTGAAGCCTAGTGGTTGCTAAGGTTGAAGATAATTACATAAGCATAGGTGGAAAATCACAAAGACTTGAGGTTAGCATCCGGTAGGATATTTGTTGTCTTGCTTTACGGGACAAGTAAGTAATGACTTGACTAAAAACTATCCATTATTATTTAAATTTAACAATACTATCTTCAATGACTAGCGATGACTAGGGTGGATGCTTACAACCTTTCTTTAATGTTCCAAGACAAGAGAATAAATGTAATTAAAAACAAAATTTTAAGCCTAGTGACCATTGAGTAAATCATGTTATTTGAATTTTATTACATGATATTCCCATCCTCACATGATATTCAAATCCTAGCAGCCATTAATGTTGATGATAATTACATAGCTCTAGTGGAAAATCACATAGACTTGAGGTTACCGGTCTCTAAGATATTTGTTGTCTTATAAACATGACAATTAGAAAATGAAATTTTAATCCTAGTGGCCACTAAGTTCAACATGCTAATCAAAATCCATTACATGATATTCCTTTTCTAACATGATATTGGAATCCTAGAGGTTGCTAAGGTCGAAGATAATTGCATAGTTCAGTGAAAAATCACAAAGACTCGAGGTTATTTGTCGGTAGGATATTTTTTTCTTACATACATGACAAATAGTAAACAAAATTTTATGCCTAGGTGACCACCGAATTTAAGATGCTATTCGTAATCTATTGCATGATATTCCTAGCCTAACACAATATTCATAGATCTCGTATTCGATATAATATCTAAAATCTATTACATGATATTCCTATCCTAACATGATATTACTACCTTTCTTTAATGTTCAAAGACAAGAGAAGACACGTAATTAAAAATGAAATTTTAAGCCTAGTGGAGCTTGAGTTCAACATGCTATTCAAAATATATGACATGATATTTCTATCCTTACAAGATATTTGAAGCCTAGAAACTACTAAGTTCAAAGATAATTGTATAACATGGGTGGAAAATCACAAAGAGTGGAGGTTTAGATAGTGTTAGGATATTTTTTGACTTGCAAACATGATAAGTAACAACTGAAATTTCAAGCCGGAGGTGTTTGAGTTCAACATGTTATTTGGAATATATTACATGATATAACTATCTTAACATGATATTAAAATCCTAGCATTTTCTAAGGTCAAAGATAATTACATAGCACGGGTGGAAAATCACAAAGACTTGAGGTTAGTGGCTGGTAGGATATTTGTTGTCTTGTTTACAAGACAAGTAGTAACAACTTAAATGAAAAACTAACTATACTCCATTATTTTATTTATATTTTACATGATTATCTTCAAAGACTAGAAAATGCTAGGGTGGATGCTTAAAACCTTTCTTTAATTTTCCAAGACAAGAGAAGACACGAGAAATTTTTTTAAGCCTAATGGTCACCAAGGTCTAACTTTAATAAGGCCATGGATTATTGCATTGCATTGGTGTAACATAACAAAGAATTGTGATTAGAGGCCACTAGGATAATTGTTGTCTTGCATTCAAGATAATGTGTAACGAATCTATTGAAAACTAAATAATAAACTTGATCTAGGATCCAACACCAAATTTTAACCCTTGTGGCCTACTAAAAACAACATACTATTCAAAGTTTATTACATGATATTCCTAGTCAAACATGATATTTGAATCATGGAGACCACTAATGTTGAAGATATTTACATAGCTCTGGTGGAAAATCACAAAGACTTGAGGTTAGCGGCTGCTAGGATATTTTTGTCTTGCAAATAGGACAAGTAGCAAATGAAATTTTAAGCCTAGTGGGCAATGAGTTCAACATTTTGAGTTCAAAACATTTTTAAAAGCCTAGCGTCCAATACGATTGAATATAATTACATTTAACGACTCAAATCAAAACTATCTATGCTCCATTATTATATTTAAATTTTACAAGATTGTCTTGAGGTTAGTGGCCACTAGGATATTTGTTGTCTTGCTTACAGGAAAAGTAGTAATGACTCGACTTAAAAAATAAGTATGCTACATTACTATATTTAAATTTTACAAGACTATATTTAAAGACTAGTGACCACTAGGGTGGATTCTTACTACCTTTCTTTAATGTTCCAAGACAAGGAAAGACAACAAATATTCCAAGACAAGTAAAATATTTATGACTATATCATGTGGTTTATAAAACTAATGACTCGATTTGAATTATGTGATATTCATGATATATCTTATGAGAACTATAAAATATTTAACTATCGACCATTATCAAACATTCAATTATTGATTATATATAAGAACTATAAAAGTAAGATTTGTTATTATTAAATATTCAATTATTGACCATTATCACCCATGTTGGATTCCAGGTTTCCACAATGATGTAGTGTAGTTCAACTTTGTTTTTAACAGTGATAGAAAGATAGCCATCAATCCACTATTATCTCCTCTATTATAAAGCTATACTAGATTTTTTTACATTGATTAAAAGATATCTTGGAATATATAGATATATATTAACGGCCGCTAGTCTTCACTTCTAGCAACAAATTGACAACTTGAAACAAAGCAAATTTAATAGCGATTAATTGTTTAAATTTCTTATTGCAACACATAATAAAAACCTTTTATTACTGATTTCTTGTTTTTTATTACTAAAGGAGGGTTGAAGTTTTCCTATCGACCGCTAAGCTATAAATAATGACATCAAGATATCATTAATAAAAAACAAGAAATCATTAATAAAAGGAAAACTTCAAACCCTCCTTTAGTAATAAAAGGCAAAATTTCATATCATTAATAAAAACAATAAATCATTTATAATATCTTGTATTTTACTCTATGAAAATAATGACACCAAGATATAACATCTCCTTGTTATTATACTATGGAAAATGATATTTATCCTTCCTAAAAAGTGAAAAACTATTAACTTGTTTAATTCCTTTTTTAGGTAATTTTTAATTGGTCACACTTCATTGATGCAAATCCCTATTATTGAAGGAGTAGGGGATATGCATAAAAGAGATGATGAATGGTTTGTAGAAATGTATTCCCCGGAAAATTACCATGGTGATTTGTGATTATTTTTTATTGATGAAGACGTTTTCAGTGAAGTCGGTATGGTACGAAATTCATAAGTTATTGATCAATAAACATTGTATATTAGGGTGGAATGCATTGCCATTGAACCAAATAAGTGCATTATTCTTGAAATGGAGTTGGAAGTTTCACTGTTAAAGAAAATATGAATGAACGATTGTATAGAAAGTAGGACGCGTTCTTATTCTAAATATTATTGGAATTTGGGGAAGTTCATACACTCAGACAAAACAGGCTATGAAAATGCACTTGAAATTCATAATAACATGAATTTGGTATTAAAAAAATTGTATAAAATTGAGAATACTTCTTCTATTTTTCATTATTTGAATAGAATAAATTTGCTATTTCTCCACCAAAACATGCAAAGTTGTTTACAACACTAAGGCGATCTTATTTGTATAAATTAGAGATAGATCCCTCTAAGTCAAAGTTGTAAGGGATTAAAAATAATAATAGATTGGATTTATTGTTTATGTTCAATGGTGATTCATTTCTAGTTGATGTTTCACTCTACCATGTGGTGCCTCTACAATATCAATACCAAAAACTTCATGATGAGAATATTGACCTTCTTATACATTCAATGTTGATTAATGTTATTCCTTCTCTTAGGGATGCACTTATTCTTCCCTTTTTATATTCTACAAAGGAAATTATGTAACTAGAGGATCTAGACGACCTAAAAATATATTATGTACAATTATACATTCATGATGGCCAACATATAATTTGTTCCTAAAAACATTTAGTTGAAAGAAAATATAAGTCATTACATAATAAGATGCAGGTTAGAAAGGATCACATTTTGTCTTCAAATGCACATGGAAAAGTCATTATTAATATTTGCAAGCATCATATTGAGGTAAAATTTTTTTGGATTGAATCCAATTTTATTGATGTACTCTACAAGGATTGAATGATTTAGATATCCCTAGGATTTCCTTGGAGGCCCGGAGTGGGAAACACAAAGACAGATGAGTTGAAGGTAATGAAACTTAATTTTATGGAATTTGTACTTAAAATTTAATTTTTGTAATATGCAGAGAGTAAATATATTTTTTCCTCTTTCAATGCAGAGTTTCAAGAAGAAATGTCTTGCTATTTTCAAATTGTATAAGATAGAGAGCCTTTTTGAGAAAATGACATTTCAAATTTTTCCCTATGACATATGGAAAAATTGATAACAACCAATGAATTTTTAAATCAGGTGGGCTGGATTTTTTTCATTTTAAGGATAACTAACCTAACTTTCAAGAAAATTTGTTGGCAAGGTTAACGATGAATTCCTTCAGGCCTCTAGGAGGAATGCTTAATGAGGAGATATAAATTCTACTAGATAATGTGCAAGAAGGGAAAGTATGGCTAATTGGATCTATTGAAGCAGGTGTCATAGTGGAGACTTTTGATTCTTACTGCCAAAGAGTAAAAGATGACAAAATAATGAGAGGAAAATTTATAAAATATATGAAAAGTAAATATCTAGGTAATATTGTATTGGTAGAATGTGAAAAGAATATTATTGAAAAATTTTGTTTGCATGAATCTCATTACCATCAATTATGTGTAATTTTGGGAGAATAGAAGAAAGGAAAAATAAAATATGATTATGGAGGAAGTGAAAAATCAACAAAAAGAAAAATTGATGTTGAAGTGTCAAAGGTTTTGCTAGTTAAAGCTCAAAAAATATAGAAAACTACATGATTTCAATGGAAGAAAAAATTCTAGAAAGGATGGAGGACACCAATGAGTTTACCTACATATGTGCATATCCCTTCCAGCTCCAGTCCTTAAAAAAACTAATCCATTCAATCTAGAATCTGTGATCACATATTTATACAATTTTTCTAGTATACTAACTTTTGATGCAATAATTGACCACGATTACAGTTGTTGGATCTAGTCTAATAAATTATGTTTTATTATTGTGCTCTTACTTGTTTCTTCTTTTAAAATATTAAGAGATATAATAAAAAAATATATGCAAAAAGTTACATATTTTATGAGAGTAATGGAAACTTTAAGATCTTGTCTTATGTGTAAACTAACCGATGTGCAAAATTGTGATGTTGATAATGGGGATGGAGAAAACATCACCTTGGATTGGATGGAATGAATTCTATAGAAATTTGTGACTGTAAGTAGAATTGGCCTGCAAGGAAAGACACATTATTTTCTTTATGAGAGATATTATGAGTTTTGGTCTCATATGTTCACTCTACTCGGTTCCAAATATTCTTCAATTATAGTGCTTTATGGCGATAATGTTGTATTACAAGATTTGGTTGACTTAGGTCTACCTGTGATCTTTATTGTTGAATCGCATGATCAAGAAATGTTTTTAAAACATTACTATTGTAATTTCAAAAAAGGTACATTGATTAAGATCACTTTGAGCAATTCTATTATTTTAAAGCATTTGAACTGATACATACAATATTTATGTAGACAACCAAACAATAGAGGAAGACACCGTCTCTTCCTCTTCATATACAAAAAAAGAAGACGATGTCATTCTTAACATATCAGAGCCAGTTTAACTTGTTTCCCTAGATGTCATTAACCATCCATCCAATGAATCTATAAACGGTGAGTGGAAAATAATAATTTTATAAATTTATCACTACAAGATGTTTTCGATTGTCATTGTTTACATATTTTTAATAAAACTTAAAATAGTTTTTCAGATTTGATTCCAAATGGGGAGGATATTGGCACGTCACACACAAATGCGCAAACAAAAATGGTGTGATAGTCATGTAACATTATAAACAAAACCATTTATAAGCCACTCATAATTGTAGGAACCTATAAAAAAGTAGTTTATTTGTTATATGTATTACCGTAGCGGTTGCTAACATACATATTTTAATTTGATTTATTTTAAATTGAGTAAATTTTTGTTTTACTGGTTAATATTAAATTATAGACAATTGAAAAAATTACTTTTGTACAATTGGCTATTTGCACCGCTAAGCTAATCAAAGAATGTCATACCAACCATAGTCCAAGAAATAATGGGTTAGCCTAGTGGTCACTAATATACATCAATATCTATGTAATATTGTCCATAAAAGGTTTTTTCATTGAATAGAAGCAAGTTATATCATGAATTTAATTACATTGACATGGTATTTATTTTCAATTGATTAATGTTTTTAAAATTGGTTAAAAATAAACTGCCTAGAATTGAAAAAAACAAATACCTCTGTGTAGTTGGCCATTAGTGGTCACTAATCCCATCAAATATTTTCAACACAAACATAGTCCAACTACATCTATGCAATATACATATACATATATAACTACATTTATGCAATATTGTATAAAAGTAAGTTGTATCACATATTTTTTTACTTCAACTTAAAATTTATTTTTAATTGATTATTGTTTTTTAAAATATAAATTGCATCGATCGAAGAACCTCTAGAGGGTGAGTGCGAGGGAATCCAAGCTGAAATATCTACTAGTAAGTGTTAACATACTGGAATTTTTATTCTTTGAAATGGTTAATATTAAATTACGGGTAATTGAGAAAAATTACTTCTATGCAGTTGGCCAAAAGGATTATTTAATTATTTTAGATTTGGAGGGTTTTCTCTATGAGAAAAATAATCCCATAAGTATTTGGCAATCATGTTTGATAAGGAGACTACAAAATTGTGATGTGGGCTCAAGGCATTTTTAAAGATACTAATAGAAAATTGTGAAGTGTGAATTTGGTCTAGCTATCTCTCTTTCACCAAAGCTGAAAAGATGATTAAGGATTTGAAAAAAAGTGGTTAAATTAAAACCAGCTTTTTTTTGGTAAAGAACAATGTTGTTTAGGAGACAAAATTGCAATAAAATATCTCCCAAATATTTGGAATAGAAAAGATGTTACTTTTGGCCCTACACACATTGTGTATTATAATAGGTCCAAAGGGAAACCCTTTGGAAATATTTATGGTGGGTAGGAAACCCAATGGAGAAAATTGTATCAAAGATAAGTGGTTGATGAACAATTTTTACACAAAAATATCACAAATAAAGTTTCAAGGTTCGATTGTTGCCAAGGGCATGAAAAATTACAGCAACTAGAAATTATATAACTATTAATTATTTCAAAATGTTTTTTACAATGATATTCATTCGTACAGTCATATGGTCACTCTTTATTTTATATGTTGAGATTAAAAATTTAAAATTTGGCAGTATTTATATCTTCACTTTGAATGAGTTGATATTATAGTTTTATAAGTTGTTTCTATGAATTACCCAAATAAAATATTATCACAATATTATGTTGACTTGTGTTTAATCACTTTTGGAAGCTTACATTAATTTTGAGTTTTTTTTATAGATCCATTTGGGAAGCCTCAGAAATTACCATTTTTGGGAGTTGAAGGTTTGTTGTTATGAATTTCTTGTATTGGTGACAAAAAACCTCGTAATATGGTTCTAGATTTTAGATCTGGGAATAATGAATAGTTTGAATGATAATTTAGTACTCACTTGATAAGTACAACAAAATATTTTGACATTACCTTATGGTCTTCATTTATGGATCCAACAACAAAAGTACATGTTCATCAAAACATTTAGTTGGCTATGAGAAACTCACTTCAGGTTCATTTGGGGATGCCAACAATGTAAGTTAAAAACAAATACCAAGAAGGATAGTAGAAATTTATGGTAATGTCTATAGGGAAAACAATATAATTTTTATCGATGACACAAGATTCTTATAAAGACGAGGTCAAAGAATAAATTACTCTCAAAACCACAATATACTAAGGATTTGATGGAAATAATAAAATGATACAAAAATTGGTTGAAACACGCAGGAGAATAGAAGAACATGTGTAGATCATTAACAATGTTCAAACGCACCATTGGTGTTTGAATTTTATATTTTTCTTTCAAATAAAACAATGCATTGTGCATTTTTATGGAGTAAAATAACTACCTTAAGGTTCTTAAAGATTTGTAATGTGCAATCATTTTTTTGATTCTTTTTAAAAGAAAAACATTTTTTCTACACATGAAGAGAAAATCATGGATCATGGACAAATAAAAGAATTTTTTTCCCCATATATACATAGTTTAAACTTAAACATATTTCAAAACTAGTGAGAACCTTATTCCAAATCAAAAATTAAGCCTAGTAATAACTAACATGTAAAAACCATAATAATACAATGTTTATTGTTTGGCAGATTAATCTTGGCTTCCGTGAAATAAATTTTTTTCCCAGTCATGCATGGTTTAATCTTAAAGAAATTTTGAAAATGATAAGAACCTTATTCCAAAGCCAAAAATAATCCTAGTGGCTGCTAGACCATATAAAACATAAACATGTTATGTTTATTGATTTGCAGATCCATGTTGGCTTCCCGAAATAATAAAATGATTTTTTACCAGATATTCATATGTTAATCTTAATGACATTTTAAGAATGATTAAATCTTGTTCCAAAGCATAAATAAAGCCTAAGAAACCGTTAGAAAATATAAAACAAAAAAATTATGATTAATGTTTTACATATCGTTATTTTAAATATTTTCTGTTTATTATTGTGTGGACATCACCAAGAATGTAAAATTTTAATGACATGATGCCCTCATTCCTACGATACATAATTTAGCTTGGATGTTGGAAGCTTCAAGATTATATTCACACTAGAAGATTTCATCATTACCAAACATACCATTTGTTGAAGAACCATGAATTAAAACATATTTCTCAAAAATATTAGCATTGTTTAGAGCAATTGTAATGCATATTACAATTGTAAAAATATACCTATTGAAGGATGAATTGTGGCCTATAATGCATATTACAATTGTACTTG
The DNA here is from genome assembly GCA_018340775.1 of Taxus wallichiana var. yunnanensis. Classification (NCBI taxonomy): domain Eukaryota; kingdom Viridiplantae; phylum Streptophyta; class Pinopsida; order Cupressales; family Taxaceae; genus Taxus; species Taxus wallichiana. The sequence goes on from CM031243.1 coordinate 204,720,024, forward strand.
ATAGATGAGTTGTGGCATATTTTGCAACTATTGAAGGATGTGGAAGACAATGTGGAGATGTACACGATGTCATTAAATCAATAACCCAATTACAATTATGTAATTTTTCCCTAGATTTAATTGATAACACCTTTTTGTATAATGTGTGTGACTATCTTTAGTAATGTTATTTTCTATAATGTGTGTTTATCAATCAGCGGAAGCCTTTATTCATAATCTAGCCAATGCATGGGAAAATATTGATGACGCCATCCATTTTTTATTGTGTCGACCTGCCTCACACAAGTCAAGGGACTACTTAATTGGGTTGTGCTTTTACCTTCCCTCACTCATTTTCTCACGTTTATCTCTTTTTTTTTTTCCCCTTCCCTCTCATGGAATCTACCTATGTTCCTTTCATCCTCTTGCATGTAAAGAATCTGAAAATGGCTTTCCTCTCTCTTGTGTCTTCCACTCGTCTTCATAATGTCTTCCACATAGGCTCCACACATGTTCTAAAAGTAATTAAGAAAGTCCTGGGTGTGGATTATATCTAGAGCACCGAGAAATCTCATGTAAAATTTGAGATTATAGGTTTCTTCATGTTCAATTGCCTGGTATTTGTATATATAAGGAAGTGGTCAAGGTGGTTGCATTCCATTTCATTTACCTACATTATTGCGTGGGTTTAGTTGAAGCTCTAGAAAAAGTATACCTTCCTTTTGTTTTTGCTAATATATATCCTTGTCTGTCTCCTTTCTAGGTTGAAAGTAGGGATTTTGATGCCTTGGAATTGCAAATTTGGGTCCTGAATCAATTTATCGAGACTGTTCAAAGAATCTTTTGATCTGGTGGGGTGTCTATCTCTAGCATTCCATCCTTGGACCTAGTCACACTTACAAAACCTTTCCCGTCTCTTCCGATCACGTTGTGTAGTTGAATATTGTTACTATCTCATCCTTTTCCTTTCTCAGAAGATTACAACACTTGGCTTGGTGGACCAATTAGAGGTGAAACCCTAGGGTTTCTCTATCATTCCCCCTCTATTTTTTATGTTCATTGCTTTATGTTTTTTACAGGCTTGGCTATTAAAGGTACATTTTGGCCTTATGATTTACAATTTTTCCTATTGGATTTTTGTTTTTCTATATAACCCTTCATCAATCAAATCTCTCGATACTTATAGGGTGGGGACCCATCAACCCTCTAGTTCATAGATTTGGTCAAAAGTGTTAACTATCTAAAAAATAAAATTATGTAATTTGTCCCTAAATTTAATTAAGAACAAGTTATTATATAATGTGTGTGACTATCTTAATAATGTTAATATGTATAAGGAATATAAGGAATAATGTTTATATGTATAAGGAATGTTAATATGTATAAGGAATATTAATTACAAATTATTCACATTGGTTCAAGGAATATAAGGAATTGAAAAATTCTCATCCACTTCAACAATCAGTGCATTAATAGATATCATGAAAACAATTTTATTTTTCTATGATTTATTCTGTGAATTTGGGATTCCAACGTGACGAATAGTTTTAAAATGAAATTAAAATAATTCTTAAAATGATTTACCAAAATTCTACCTTTAGAAATGGAGTTTAAATTTAATTCATATCTATATTTAATTATGAAAATATATCCTCCTTATAGGTGGATTAAGGATAATTTTAATTTTCATTCAAAGTGTCACGTGTGGGAGGAAAAGTTATGCAATGATATCATGTCCCTTTGGTCGAGGCATGCAAGGATGAAAAAAGGTGATGTGAGTGGTTAATGATGAATTTAATCATGCATTTATAACTATTAAGGGGATGTTGATGTGTTTGTAATCTTGGTTTACTCCTCCCTTAGAATTTGGGTTTATAACTATTAAGGGGATGTTAATGCATATTTATTCCTCTCTTGGAATATGGGTTTTAGCTCGTTCCTTAAAATTACACTCTCAAGCTCCAAGAGTGGCACAAGTTCAGTGTCTCTACCAACTAGGAAACCTATTTGAGTGACCCCTCCCACCGGGATCCAAGGCCAATAATTCCAAGTCCGGCAGAGATGTTTTGTCGCCTCTCTCGATCTAAGTGCAAAGTGTAGTTCTCATAGTTTTTCATATCTACAAGAATATGGGTGATCTTTGCACATAAAAATGCCTTTTAAGGATCTCACCCCGACGATGCCAAAAACACCTTAACAATGGATAAGGTCATCTTGGGCGTCACCTCTAGTGGAATAATCACTAACAGGGTTGTCGCTTCGTCTGCTACTAAGAACCTCCTAGTCTCAAGGGGGCGTGGACTACTCGACAACTACATGCATTGCGTAAACAATGAATATTCTATTAAATTTACTAGCCTCCGACCGAGGACCATGAGGGATTTCAATTAGCATGAATCTTTCAAGTTGTTTATACACATCACGCATGTCTATGTGCCCATAGATTAGAAGATGGATTAACAAAGTGGATTTGGTTTTGTTAATTTTGTTAATAGGGAAGGATGCTCAGAGAGCTATCAATAAGCTCAATTCCTATGGTTATGATAATCTTACTCTCAGAGTCGAATGGTCCACTCCATGGTAAAAAAATAAAATTAATTAAAGCAAGGAAAAATTAAAAGCGCACATATTTCCTTCTTCTATGGAGTTTCTTACTTATTTTTGCTTTAGGTTTTGTATGTTTTTTAGTGTTGATAGGATCAATTGTGTTTCACTTGAATGCAATGATTCTCCTTTTATGTTGACTTGCCTCATTTAGTATAATGATTTATTTGTTTTCACTAAAGAAAACCTATCAAATCTTAATTTTTAAAATCATCATGACATTTTTCTCATGGTATATTTTAGAAAATTGAAAGTTAAAATTTTAATTTTACCTTTTATTGTTGAGAAATCATTTGTGTACTTACAACAAATCTGTGTTTGTTTACTCTCAGGTATTATTTTATATCTTGAGCAAATTTTCTTAACATAGTACTTGAAAATAAAGAGTTTATCTCACATTTAGTTCAATATTACTTCAATGTAGACCAAACTCACTTTGGCTCTAACATGCTTCTTATCAAATCATGTGAAAGCAACAAGTATTGTAAATTCAATTATTATTTGATTTTATCTCTATGGTGAGCGTAGTGTAGGTTTTAGATATATGATTTTTGAAGGACTGTGATGTTGAAGGATATTTACCTATTCTATGAGTTATAATATGGTTCCCCCAACAATAATGATGCCATAATAAAATGACTGGCTTTTAAAATAGAGTTGTACCAAAATTTGCGGCAGATACATAGATGCACTATAAAGGAATTGAGTTGGTTTCTTTCTTTTTCTAATAAAGGTGTTCTCATAAAAGTTTCTTGCTAACATGCATGCAAAGATCGACTACCCCTATAATGTCATATGTCATTTCTCACAAACAATATTATCCATTGTTGATTACATTTAATGGTATCTACTTTAACGAACTCATTTTTTTAATTTTTTCTAGGGATATTTGCGTATCTATAAACACTTAAAATTTAATCCGAACATGTGAGGATTTCCCAGCTTTGCACATTTTGTGAGTTAGGGATGACATTGATGGCATCTGATAGAGTGAGATGTGGGGAGCTTGAATAGGAGGATAATGAAGATCTAGAATTTCATTTCCCACCTCAAAATATAATCATCTGGATGAAGAAGATCATCGAATGCAAGTTCAATGAATAGGGCCGATGGTGGTTCATACCACTACCATGTGCATCAGAAGACATATTACATTTAATTATATTCTCATAGTCTGGATCATCACCCTATGCTAGTTTCTTCGAATATATTCAATAATTCTCTAGTTACATTGAGGTTCAATCACATCATAGTAAATGAACCTGGAAGTGTCTCACATATCTTGAAAGTCATTATCCTAAAGAACCGCTACTTGGTATAAAAGGAAACATGGTCGGTTTATTATTTTATGGACAAATGTCAGCTTCCATGAAATCATTAAAATATTTTCCCAAGATCTACATGGTTTAATGTTAATGACATTTTAAAACTGATAAAGACCTTATTCCAAAGAAAAAATTAAATCCTAGAGGCATTGCTAATTTGACATAAAATAGAAACATGTTATATTTATGATTTTGTATATCAATGTTGGATTCCTTGAAATCATTAAATGATTTTCCAAAAACTACATATTTTAATCTTTAATAAATTTTAAAAATGATAAGAACCTTTATTCCAAAGGAAAAATTAAATCCTTGCGGTCACTAGCCCATACAAGTGCACTCTCGAGTGCCACGAATGACACATGTTTGGTGTCACTACCAACTTGGAACCCTACTGAAGTGACCCCACCCACTAGGATCTAAGGTTGATGACTCCAAGTCTAGCAGAGATTCTCTATCTAACCTCCTCACTCTAAGGGAAATGTGGTGTTCATAGTTTTTCATATCTGCAATACTAAGGAAAATCATTGCACATCAAAATTCCCTTACAAGGATCTCACCCATGCCCATGCCAGAGACACTTTTACAAGGGATAAGGTCGGCAAGGGCCTCACCTCCAGTGGAAGCATCGCTAGCAGGGCTACCAATACCTCCACTCTTGGGCACTTCCCAATATCATGGGTGGTGTTGATCAATCTCGCGACAACATGCACCTTAGAGACAATGAACATTTTGTTCGAGTTACTGTTTTGTCTGAGGACCACAAGGGATGTCAGTCTACATGAGCTTTTCGAGTCGATTGGATACATCATGTATGTTTATGTGGCCATGAATTAGAAGATGGATTATAAAGGGATTTGGTTTTGTTAATTTCATCAATAGGGAGGACACTTAGAGAGCTATTAATAAGTTCAATGCCTATAGTTATGATAATCTTATTCTTAGAGTCAAATGGGCCACTCCAAGGAAGAATTTTTTAAAATTGAAGCAAGGAAAACTTAAAATTAGGTGTCTTTCCTTATTTCTATGGAGTCTTTTACTTATTTCTGTTTAGGTTTTGTAGGGTTTTTTAGTGTTGATAGGATCAATTGTGTTTCACTTAAATGCAATGATTCTCTTTTTATTTTGACTTTCCTCATTTAATATAATGATTTATTTGTTTTCACTATAGAAAACCTATCAAATCTTAATTTTTAATTTCATTTTGACATTTTTTCTCATGGTGATGTTTGTTTATTTTTATTTGTAGGGAGATTTGAGTGTCTGCAACCCCTTAAGATTTACTCTGGATGTGTGAGGATTTCCTAACTTTTCCCATTTCTTGAGTTAGGGATGACAGTGATGGCATTTGACAGAGTGAGATGTGGGGAGATTGAATAGGAGGATAATGAAGATATGTAATTTCTTCTACCACTGCCAAATATCATTGAGCTGGATAAAGAAGATCATCGAATACAAGTTCAACATGAAGGACCAGAAGGTGGTTCACACCACTACCATGTACATCCACAAAGTGGAAAAATTGCACCTTAACAAGTGTGCTCTTGAGTGCCACGAGTGGCATAATTTTGGCATCACTACTAACTAGGAACCCTACAAGAATGACCTCACCTAATAGGATCAAAGGCTAACGAGCCCAAGTATGGAGGAGATGCATTTTATTTCCTCTCTTTCTCTAAGGGTAGTGTGGTGCTCATAGTTTTTTTGTATCTGCGAGTAAGAAGGACGATCAGTGCATATAAAAAATGCCCTTACAAGGTTCTTGCCCATGCTTCCACATACACCTAAATAGTAGATAAGACTATCGAGGGCCTCACATATGGTGGAAGCATTACTTCTTTTGTTGTTCGGGGCCTCCCTGGGGTCTGGGGATGGTGCGAGACCACTCCATCGAAAGCATGCACCACATAAATGATTAAATTCTATTCAAGTTACCAATATATCTAAGGACCATGAGGGATGCCAATCTGTATGAGATTTTCAAGTTGTTTGTACACATCATGCATGTCTACATGCCCATAGATCAGAAGAAGGATTAGCAGTGGATTTGGTGCTATTAATTTCATTAACAAAGAAGGATACTCAAAGAGCTATCAATAAGTTCAATGCCTATGGTTATGGTAATCTTATTCTCATATTTGAAAAAGGCCACTCCAAGGTAGATTTTTTTAATTAAAACAAGGAGACTTAAAAGAACGCTTCTTTCCTTTTTCCTATGGAGAATTTTACTTATTTCCACCTTAGGTTTTGTAGGGTTTTTGGTGTTGATAGGATCAGTTGTGTTTCAATTGAATGAAATGATTCTCCTTTTATTTTGAATTGCCTCATTTAGCATAACGATTTATTTTTTTTCACAAAATAAAACCTATCAAATATTAATATTTAAAATTCATTTTACCATTTTTTCTCATGGTGACATTTATTTAATTTTATTTATACAATGATTTGAGTGTCTCGCAAGCCCTTAATTTTTACTCTAGATGCCTGAGGATTTCCCAACTTTTCCCCTTTCGTGAGTTAGGGAAAAAATTGATGGCATTTGTGAGTAAGATGTGAAGAGATTGAATTAGAGGATAATGAAGATCTATAATTTGTTTTTCCACCCCTGTCTATGATCGAGATGAGCGAAGAAGATCATTGATTTCAAGATCAACGAGTAGGGCCATAAGGTGGGTTGTAGCACTACCTTTTACATCCAAATCCTTAAAAAGTGTTCTTTAGAGTGCCATGAGTGGTTCAAGTTTAACATCACTACTAACAAGGAACCCTAGTGGAGAAACCCTATCATCCGGAATCCAAATCGACCATTCCTAGTTCGATGGAGATTTCTTGTCTGGCCTCTCATCTCCAAGAGCACTGTGGTACTCATATTTTGTTGTATCTTTAGTAAGAATGGTGACCATTGTAGATCAAAATGACCTTATAAGGATCTTGCCTCCGCCCTTGCCATAGACACCTTAATAAGGGATAAGGTCGTCGAGGGCCTCACCTCCATTGGAAGCATTCTTTGGAGGGGATGTCATTACCTCCATTGATGGGAATCTCCTAGTCTAAGGGGTGGGGCAGACTTCTCTAGAAAGGGTATGTGCCACATAAATAATGAAAATTATGTTTGAGTTACCAATCTTTCCAAGGACGGTGAGGGATGTCAATTTGCATGAGCTTTTCAAGTCATTTTAGACACATCACACACATCTACAAGGCCACAGATCATAAGCAGATTAGAAGGGGATTTTGTTTTGTTAATTTCGTCAACATGGAGGATACTCAAAGAGATATCAATAAGCTCAATGCCTATGGTTATGATAATCTTATTCTTAGAGTCGAATGGGCCACTCCAAGGAAGATTTTTTTAAATTGAAGCAAGGAAGACTTAAAATTAGGCATCTTTCCTTATTTTTATGGAGTATTTTACTTATTCTCACTTTAGGTTTTGTATGGTTTTTAGTGTTGTTAGGATAATAAACTTATTCCCCAAAAAAATTAAGCCTAGCACCACTAGCCCATATAAAAAGGAAACATGGTCAGTTTATTATTTTGTAGACATGATTTTGGCTTCCATGAAATCATTAAAATATAGTCCCAAGATCTGCATGGTTTAATGTTAATGAAATTTTAAAACTAATAAGAAAATTATTCCAAAGCAAAATTAAATCCTAGTGGCCGTCATCCCGTATAAAATAGAAACATGTTATATTTATGGTTTTGCATATCAATGTTGGATTCCCGAAATCATTAAACAATTTTCCAACAACTGCATAGTTTAATATTAAATAAATTATAAAACTGATAAGAACCTTTATTCAAAAGGAATAATTAAAGCCTCACGATCGCAAGCTTGTACAAAATAGAGACATGTGATGTTTATCATTTTGTAGAAAAATGTCGAATTCCAATTTTTTGATTTGTGGATTCCAAGATACGAGACTTTGGAATACAATAAATTACAATATATGTGATTTTTGATTCCAATATTTTGATTTTGGATTCCGGTATACGAGACTTTGGAATACAAGTAAATTACAATATATGTGATTTTTATTCCAATATATTTGATTTTGGATTACGATATATGTGATCTTGGAATCCAATATGTACAATTTTAAGCGTCCATATAATTTCAATATTTAAAATTTAGGAATCCAAAACTAGTAATTTTAGATTCAAATATTAGCAAAGATTTATTTTCTGCTCGACTAGTATAAGTCAAGATTTAGTGAAATAAGTGTTTGAATAAGAAAATAAATGATGAAAAATTGCTAAAATAGAGATCACACATATTGAAGAAAGCAATATGTAGAATTTTATCAACATGAATTGATGAGAAGGTTGAGTTATAGCTTAACAAGTTGAAAGTTGGAGCCTTCAACACAAATAGGTTTTTGTAATTCAACTGAGTAGATTCTTTGTTTTGAGTTGAAGTGGGTGCATTAAATGGAGTAGGTGCTCCATTATTTTGTAATTGTTATAATAACAATTGTTCAAAATATTTCTTTATTCCTGAGGGTTTTTTCCCTTATTGGGTTTCCCACCTAAAATATGGTGTATCCATATGCTTATGTTATTTTCTCTCTCATAGCATATCCAAATTATTTTACGATTTTATTGATTACACTCTTGACTGCTAAGGTCAAATTTACAAGTTTTAAGTGGCACTGATTCACCCCTACCCCTCTCATTGATTGAATTCTAAATAATTTATATCATATCAGGTAACTTAGGATAAATTTTAACTAATTTATGGAGACCCTATTTACAAAATCATGGATGACAGTCAAGGCCTTTCCATGACAAGGTCACCTCTGTTTAATGAAAAAAACTACACCATTTGAAATATCAATATTCTTGTGTATATTAAATCTCTTGGACATGATATATGGGCAGCAGTTGACAAGGGATTCACAATTCATAGTGTACCTATCACTTCGACAACTGAAAAGGAATCGATGAGAACAACTCAAGAGCTATAAATGATACTTCTATAGTCTAGCTAAGACATAATTTTTGAAATTCATGCATTGTAAAATAACCAAGGAAATGTGGGACAAGTTACAAACTATATATGAGGGAGATGAGAAGGTAAAAATTTCAAAATTATAGACCTATATAACACAATTTTAAGGTCTAAAAATGAAAGAGGATGAGAGCATTACTTCATATCTGCAAAGAGTAGAAAAATGAAAAACATGATAAGAGGATTAGATGAAAAACAAGAGGAATCTGTAATTTTCTAGAAAGTGATAAGATCTCGACTTTTAAGTAGGATACAAAACTCTCGGTTGTGGAGGAAGCTAATGACATAAAGAAGCTGAGTTTTGATGAATTGCATGGTATCTTTAGTGTATATGAGTTTATAACTTTTGGAGTAAAATCATGTCACATTCTATAATTTTTTATTTAGTATTGTCATAAAATAAATTGCAGCATTAAAAAATTTGCAAGTAACATGGTAGCAAGTATACCGTTATGTTGTTCCTTATGCTTCTATGCACATGTACACATAGCTAAAAGGGTATTCATATTGGCACCCAACTATATGTGTGACATTGAAATGTCTCCCATTGTCACGTAGTCACAAACTGATTAATGTTGTAATTAATTTTGCATATTTGTAGTCTTGGATCTACATAACCTTGTTTTCAATTGATAATTGATGCAACCTAGAGCTCTTGTAAATGACCTAGTCATGCTGGCACATCACTCAGCCTAATATGAGTGCTCACCAAAATTAAAAAAATGCACCAGTCCCTCTTTATTTTTTCTTATTAAGAATGTTATCATGATGGTGCATATAGATATTTAGATTCATAACCAATAATAAACTTCACACATTGCATAAACCAGATCTAGATCTTAGAATATATGTAAGATGGACTAAAAACTAACTATTTGAAGATTTACCATGCAAGAAAAATATTCAATCATGTTCAACACCATTATCCACCAAATATGAACCATTGTATTAAATAATCTAAAACACAGAAGCTTCTTACATTACATAAGTATCTCCATGAGTCATGTGTGCGAAAAAAACTAGTAGCATAACTCTATAATAATTCACACTTACTTAACCATGGAAATCAATACATATATAAAGGGGTGGGGAATTTCCTTCACTACCCATGCATGATCTCAAAATAGGGAACATGCTAATAATAGCCATACACCTTTACAAAAATGATGCAAAACATGCAATTTCTCTAACAATAGACTTCCTATAGTTAACTCTAAGTAGAAATCCTATTATTAGAATAAACTATGCATAGCTCTTAGCTGATGTGTTCCCAAAATACCATTGTGTGGATGACAAGTCTTCATGTATTTTTTGCCCCTGTATGCTAACTCCAAAAATAGCCTTCATAATAGAAGTAGCTAAGTCCCGATCATGGGCGCATCCCTACTATAGAATCATACCCTATGTTCATCATGTGCCCTACATTCACTCACCCAACACTTATCCCCTTTTTGTCCATCCAACATTACCCCACACTAAAATAGATTGCTTCCCTAGAAATGGGTAATCACCTTGTCTCTCCAAATAATATAGGATAAGAATAATGAATGAAGAATAAAGAATACATTAAGTCCTTTATTTTGTGCCCTCTTCTTCATTTGGTAGAATAAATTCTGGATATTCACTTTGAATTTCCCCCTCAAATTCATACCAGTCCTTAAGCATTGCATATTTTATATCAAGGATGTCTAGGAATATACCATCTAGATCATCTAGAGTAATGTTTCCATCCTCACTTTGTAAAATTATAAGGATGTTATCCATACCGAGAACATTCCTTCTATGACATTCATCTTTGCAGCAATGAGCTTTCCAATTCTCTTTATTCGGTCCACATTTTTTTCCTTACAACATCCAATGTGTCATGCTTCATTTCTACCATGGTAACCCATTCTATGCTCCTGAGTGTTTCATCTTTTACTTCCTACGTGAAGTTAATTTTCCTCTACTTTTGTTCTTCCCTAAACTAAGTTATTAGGTGCTTTACACATGGCACACACTAAATCTTCCTTCTTCATTTCATCCCTTAAGGCTTGCAAAATAGCCTCATAATTGGATATCTTCCTTGAAATTGAAGCCTTGACCCTGGATGCTTCTTCTGCAACATCCTTTGGTTTAGGGAGGCATATTGGTTCATCCTCTATAAGAAAATGAACTATTGTATGGAGGTAATGTAGTTCCGACTTGAACTCCTCTGGAACCTTCTCTGAAAATTGGGCCTTTTCTACAAGATTTCATTGGCAATCTACTCAGCCATCTTTTTGACATTTTGTGCCTCAACCACTACATTATCCCACTCTGGGTGAGTCATTTGATTTCTCATCCCTTATCTTTCTTATCTTCTAGGAGCACTCGTACTGTTGCTTCCTTATCAATATTTTGGTGTGCTAATTCAGTGGACACTTTAACCAATGCGTTACTCACCTATTCATTAGAAAATTATGTGGGTTTGATGGTCATATGGCGCATATGTGGCACCTTCCTCATCTTCTTTGAGTTGCACGCCTCCTCACAAACATCAAATTCAGGCTCATCCATGTGAGTCTGCATGCTCCATGATAATTTCTTACAAGTGTGCATATTGGCCATCTCTGGGTCCATCTAATCCCAGCTATACAATTGTATATTGGATAGGGTTTTCTAGAAGCGGGCGTAATGATTTTTTATTGGTCATCCAAATAGAGAAACTTTTGAGTTCCCACTACCTCTTCACCTTCATACTGACCTGTCTATTCCCCCATATCTTCTTGAACATGCCTACCTTCCCCTTATGGTTCTTCATCTACTTCATCCTATTGTTCTTCTCCTCCCGCATTATAGCTTACTTCCCCCTCTTTCACTTCTCCTTCAAGTGCGGGGTGCTCTTGGACTTTTGTATCCTCACTTGTCCTACTTTCCCCTTCACTTGAGTGCTGCTCATGGGTACTAATTCTATCATCAATAGTTTCATATATGTCCGAGTCCCCAATATCTTCATCCTCCTCCATATCAACACTAGGGGAGTCATCCTTCTCCTACGTTCTTTGTTGAGGAGAATCTTCCTCATCATTATCCTTTATAGGAAGATATTTTCTACACTTTCTCCTTTCTTCTTCCTCATTCTTCAAAAGAGTTACACATGGTGATTTTCTTACCAAATGTGAAGTCCCTTCATCGAGTGTCTCTAGATGCATGCCTTTTCCATAGAAATTTCCTTGTATAAAGTAGTCTAGTGATGTCTTCTAGTTCCTCCTCCTCCATACGTTCTAAATCTTCTTGAGTAGGGGGCACCAATGCAACTTTCCTTGAGGTTCCTATTGTCTTCCCCTTCCTTAGAAGTCATGGGAGTACCATATCCATGACCTTTACCACCTTTCATCCTTGAACCTTGGCCTCAGATAAATGTACATGTGCATTGGTTCAATTTGTCCTATGACCAGACTCTCCGGTGTGATGTCCACATTTCCTAATTCCATGGTTTCCACATAGGCCTCTTTCCCTAGACATACATAAGTCTTGCGCATAATGTGGATATCTACATCTAATTTTTCCACATCAAACTATATATTCCACATGTTGTGGAACCTATTCATTGACTCCTTGAAATATTTGGTAGTAAAAGTAAAGGGCAACTTACACCATGGGCTCTTACCACCCGACTACATATGAACTCACCCCAAGTTGAATTATTGGTAGACTACAAGCACATCTTCTCCATTCAAGTACTTTGGGTATCTCATGTGAAATATGCCATTCTCCTTCAAATGGCCTACATAGCCCTCTGAACCACTTCCCCAGAACTCCTTATACACATTAGAAATAGTTCTATGTAGATTATATCTTGACAATTTATTTTCCTAGAGAATTATTCTCCAACAAAACTCCCAGATGTTAACCCTAAGTCCATCGGGTACGTTGATTTAACTAACTACAATCAACAACAAGAAGATGCCACGAGTTATTTTCTAACCTTTATGTAACTAGACACGTACCTCATTTACCGAGCTTTCTGCAATGTACCCCACAATGTTGTAGTATGTCTTGTTCACCATCTTATGTGTTATATGTAGCCAATGCATTTTCACCTCACTCCACCATTCATCGACACCCAACTTGCTTCCTATCAAGCATGCTACAACCCTGGTGGCCATGTCTACAATATTGGTTACTTTAAAGGATTAGACCCCCTTCTTATACTGATTTACGATGTCTGTTGCATAAATACCCTCATCGTCAAATAAATTGTTGGTATCATCTTATATCCTAAGTTGCACAACCCTGTCACCTTTCCAATTAACTTGGCGGTGATCCTCATTCTCCTACCCGCAAAGTAAAAAAATTCTCATGCATGCGTGACATGAGCCACTGGTACAATTTCTCGGGCTTCCCAAAATAGGGCAACTCTAGGATTTTCATGACCCCTAAGATTTGAGTAACCTCTTCACGAGAGGTGTCCAAAACTCTAGTGTTGTCTGCTAAATGTCAATTAGTTTTCCTATAAACCTTTGCAACAATGTCCTTTAGGAACTTCTTGGTTTGGTGGTTAATGTCGAAACCCTACACTACATTATTTTTATCTCCCATGGCCACCCCTCGATCACCTCTTCTAGGTAAATCATTTCTACTAGCCATTCCTCTATTGGGTCATCAACTTCCTTCTCCATAGTTGGAGCCTTTCATGGTGCCATTGTTCCTTCTAATCCATAAGTGTGGCAAAACCCTAGCTATTGCAGACCCAAATCATGCCTAAAACCCTACACCGTATGTAACCACACCACCGCTTGAGTCCTTTTGTGCCTAGATTCTCAATCAATGTGCTTCAAATCTTGTTAGGTACAATCAATCTATAGAATGCTCCTCATCTTCAGCTCTTCTTCGCACTTCATAATTTTCTTTGAACTTGCAAGGTAACAAATGTTGTTGCAAACATCAATTTTATTACAAGTTTCAAAAATCCCCTTCCTTAATTTCTCCACCTACCACCATACATAACATTAATTCCCTTTGAGCATTTTTTGTGCCTCTTTGTCCCATGCCCCAATCTCTTGCACCTTAAACTTTTACATCTTGGTCATAACTTTCTCGGCACACCAACTACTTCTTTGTCTCATATCTCCTCTTCCCACACCTTATTACACCAAAGTATTTATCCAATGTGACCCAAACATACATAGTCTCAAATATTACAGCCTCCTTGAGTTATACTGAGTTCTCACCACCTCATACGTGGTATTTAACTTTGAGAAATCCTCTTGAATTTTTCATCACTTTTCAAATCTTATTCCCTTTATGGTCAGCCATGAGTTTATTTCTTTTTTGCATCGACTAACCTTATTTATCGACCCCACACTAAGGGTATGTGTAGTACTATGCACATAAAAATACTTTAGATTACAACAAGCTTTTGATGTGTAAGTTTGCTTATTACACATAACATTGAATTAAATTGACAAAGCATAGCGACGATGAAGGAAACACATCTAAAGGAAATACAAGTAAGGGAAATATAATCTAAATTGGAATACTTCCTTATTATAAACACCAAGAAGACTTATTTATAGTAGGGATTCAGTCTACTCCCATTGGAGTAACCGAGAAACATGTGTTCCACCAAGCGCCTCAAGTGGAAAGTGCTGAGTCAAGTATCGAGTGTAACACCTTAAGCTTGTCTCGGGTGGCACAAAAACTTTGAATCATAAAGAAGTACTAGCTGCCCAACCTAAAGCTTATTTTCCATGATGTGCATGTCATACCATGCCTTCTGCCTAGATTTTTCTTGCTTCTAACTCCATCGTGTTATTGCATGCCTCTCATCCAGTTGTATCAACTTGTCAATTCATTCTTCCAATTCTTTCTCATCAGCCAGTCCTCCTACATGTGTAATACGTAAAAAAGGTAACATGAATTCCATGGGTAGAACTTATTTTGTGCTAAACACCAATTGAAATTGTGTTTCCTTATTCAACCATTTGTAGGTTGTTCTATATTCCCAAAGCACAACAAACAATTTATCATCCCAGTCTTTCCTTCCAACATCAAATTTTTTTGTCAAAGTCTGGCTCAATATCTTGTTAAAAGCCTCATCAGTCCCATTTGTTTGAGGGTGATAAGGTGTTTTCTTATGGTGTGAAACCATAAATTCATCCAATAATATCCTGATGGTCTCATTAAGGAAATGAGTGCCTCTATCACTTATCAAACTTAAAGGACATCCATACCTAGTAAGAATATTTTCCCACAAAAACCTAGTTGTTGCACAATCCTTTATAGGTGTCACTTCCTCCCACCTTATAAGATAATTTGTATAAGTGATTAATGTAACACGATCTAGTTCTATGCGTGGCTAGGGAAATAGGACACACAAAGTCAATTTCCCATTTCTCAAAAGGTTCTGCACTAGTAATAGGCCTCAAAGACATTTCATCTCTCTACCTAGGTTTTCCAAGGTGTTGTGAAAGTGATCACATGCCTTAAAATAGTATTTTCAATCCTTGTCCAAGGTCTCCCACCATAAAGCTTCTTTTCCATGATGTGCATGTCATACCATGCCTTCTACCTAGATTTTTCTTGCTTTTAACTCCATCGTGTTATTGCATGCCTCTCATCCAGTTGTATCAACTTGTCAATTCATTCTTCCAATTCTTGCTCATCAAATGCCGGTCCTCCTACATGTGTAATACGTAAAAAGGTAACATGAATTCCATGGGTAGAACTGCTTCTGTGCCAAACACCAATTGAAATGGTGTTTCCTTATTCAACCATTTGTAGGTTGTTCTATATGCCCAAAGCACAACAAAAAATTTATCATCCCAGTCTTTCCTTCCAACATCAAATTTTTTTGTCAAAGTCTGGCTCAATATCTTGTTGAAAGCCTCAACAGTCCCATTTGCTTGAGGGTGATAAGGTGTTTTCTTATGGTGTGCAACCATAAATTCATCTAATAATATCTTGATAGTCTCATTAAGGAAATGAGTGCCTCTATCACTTATCAAACTTAAAGGACATCCATACCTAGTAAGAATATTTTCCCACAAAAACCTAGTTGTTGTACAATCCTTTATAGGTGTCACTTCCTCCCACCTTATAAGATAATTTGTATAAGTGATTAATGTAACACGATCTATTTCTACGCGTGGATGGGGAAATAGGACCCACAAAGTCAATTTCCCATTTCTCAAAAGGTTCTGCACTAGTAATAGGCCTCAAAGGCATTTCATCTCTCTACCTAGGTTTTCCAAGGTGTTGACAGTGATCACATGCCTTACAATAGTATTTTCAATCCTTGTACAAGGTCTCCCACCATAAACCAACTAGTAGAATCTTGTGCATGGTGGTGTCGCCTGTATAATGTCCACTAGCAATGCCTTCATGATCTTCCTCCATAATTTGCATTTTCTCATGCTCTTGTACACACTAGTGCAATACTTCATCTCAGCCTAGTTTGTATAAGTCAAAAATGATAAACATAAAAGGTGCAACGTGAATTGTAAGTTGTTTATTTTCTAAGGCCTTCATTCCTTTGGGTGCCATACATGTTCATAAAAATACAAAAATATCCTATAATTCCAAGGGTGCCTGGTTTAACCTGTATAACTGTGCATCCCATATTGTATCTTTAATACGCTGAATGTCATCTCCTGATTTAATCCTTGACAAATGATGTGGACTAGAATTTATTATACCTAGCTTTATCACCACTATAAATTAAAAATCCTAGAATAAGAGAACCCATCGAAATATGTGCCCTTGTAAGACATGGGCTTATTCACCAAGTATGTCAATGCCATTTGATCTGTATAGAAAATGAATTGACTTTCCATCAAGTACTATCTAAACTTATGAAACACATATATCATTAACAAAGACTTGCACTCTATAGTTGTATAATTCTATTATGTAGGATTCAACTTTATTCTAGTAAAGTAAATAGGATGATCTACAATACCTTCTCCGAGATGAGTTAGAACTGTGCCAATGGTCATGCCAGAGGCATCCAAATATATGTGAAAAGGTATATTCCATGAAGGAAAATTTATAATAGGCATAGTAGTAAGCTTTTCCTTCAATGCTTTGAATGTGCATTGTTGCGGTTCTCTGTAATAGAACTTGTATTTACCCTTTAATAACTCCTCCAAGGGCACATAAATCTTAGCATATCATTTGATAAACTTTTTGTAATACCTTGTGTGGCCCAAGAATCCAACCTCACTCTAACTAGTAGGCTCTTCCAAGCCTAAAATGACTGCAACCTTAGTTGGATCTACTAATAAACCCTCCTTGTAGATGATATTCCTAGCGAGTTCCAAAAGGTGTAGCAAATACACATTTCTTGATATTTTAAGAGATGCTTAACTGTCTGCACCTCTCAAAAATTAACCTCAAATTATCACAATGATCCTTGATAAGCCCATATATGGTCCAATCATCTAAGTAAACCTATAAGAATTTGTGAATAAAATCCTAGAATGCTTGAACAACAATGCGTGAAAATACTGCAGGCATGTTCTTCAATCCAAAGGGCATCACCGTGTATGTAAAACTTCCCAATTAGTGGTGAAAGTTATCTTCTCTTGATCTTCTTTAGAAATTCTTACTTGATGATACCTAGAGAATCCATCTGTAAAAGAATAAATTTCACGCCCTATAATGCCTTTGAATATTTCTTCAATAAATGGTGTAGGGAAATAATCAATCACACATGTAGCATTCAACGCCCTATAGTCCACACAAATCTTGATTCTTCCACATTTCTTTATGTTGATTACCATAGGACTAACCCATTATGATTCCTCTATAGGCTCAATAATGTAAGATTCCAAAATATTTTCAATTTCATCTTTAAGTTTTACACACAGGTTAGGGTTCATGCCATAAGGTCTCTTCCTAACTAGGTGTGCACCTTCCATTAACTTAATTTTCATCTCACCCAAATATTCATGCACCAATTTCAACTCATGGTATCCCTTAGGAAATAAGTCCTAGAAATTGCATACCAACTCAATTATCTTAGCCACTTGAGTCATAACATTAATCTCCAATTATGGCCTCCTTAGGTTCAACATACGTTCCAATTTTTACTTTCTTCATCTTTATAGGTTCATGGTAGGCGTGTTCCTTCTCATCCACACTGCATAATACTTCATGCATACCCTTTGAATAATCTATGTCCAAATTTTCCACTTCTTCATCATCTACCATGTACACCATCTTTCCTTTCTCCTTCTCTAGGAAAGTGCTTACAAGCGATTCAAAATCTTCCTCATCTACTTCATCAAAACATGCTTCTAGGTCTGACTCATCAAATAACTCTTGAATGAGTACTTCAGACTTTGCAATATCTCCCATAGTCAAGCACTTCATAACATGTAATGCCTCTTTAGCCGGATGTTTAGTGGAGAAGTATTCCAAAGTGTCGATCATTCCTATAGTCAAGTCTTACCAATATTAAGTCTCTCTATTCAACTCTGCATAGACATATCAAGCATGCGCATAGCCTTGCATGGTGAAATAAAGTTTGTACACCAAAAATATGGTGGTAAAGCTTCTTTCCCCTCTATCCAGAGTCTCTCACACTTTCGCTGAATATGATTATTACCATGATATTCAAAGATTTGAGTAGGTGCATTACTTCTGAGAAAGCTTGATGATAGGGTAATTATCACCTCTCCATTCTATGAGATTATCCCTATGAAGCATCCACCAACATGTTGTTTTCCCACATAGGGTATAAAATAACATGTTCATTATTTCCATTGTACTTCAGTGGTTCACAAGAAAACCTTGAGTTTTCTTTCTCTAGTGTACTGGGGTACCATGTTGTTACCTAACTGTTGAATGTAGAGTGACCTACTTACACTTGCAATTGTGCTTATTACCTCATGCCCAACCATATTATAGGTGTCATGTGCCCAATTTTCACAGGAAATACTTTTAGTATCACTAATGGACTATACAACATCCCACTAGAGAAATCCTTCTTTATATGGCTCAAGTGCTTCCAGATCTCGAATGGTGTGCACATAAATTTTGTTTGAGTCTTCTTCACTTAAGGGATCAACATAAGGTGCAGATTTCCTATCTGTCAAAGGAATAATAAATTGTTCTTCCTTGTTCTCAAATTTTATATCTCCCTTATTGAACCATAGATCAACATTATTTGCATAGCACCAAGGGCACCCAAGTAGAGATGGGAAGCTTTCCACTTTTACAAGTGCTAATACCTCAAAGTCCCCAGTGAACTTGGCCCTATGTATAGTAATGGATGCATCCTTCAAGAATCTAAGTGGCATGGCCTTAGTCCAATTTTCCATATACATTACATTGGAAGATGGATTGTAATAGAGGTCTTCCCATTTGAACCCATGCATCTAAGTTAAGCAAATTCACTTCCGCACTGTGTCAATCAAAATATTTCTCAACATCCATCCATCAAAAACATTATTTAGAGCATTCTCCTCATCATAATCCAAGCTATGAGGAGGGAGATTACCATGCAAAATCTTCTGTTCATTATCAATACAAGTTCATGGAGTGTTTCCCTTTAACCAAATCCCTAGTAATGGAATAATGTTCTCACGATATTGCATCTTACATACTTCCTTCAAATCATCAACATCCGATTTGGAAAGTATCGGCTACCTTTTCTGCATTCCAACTTCTTTGAATGTTCCTTTAAACATTGTATTTCACCCTACATATTTCTGAGTACTTCCATAGTTTCCTTATAAACCTTTTTCTGATGTGTAGGGTTTGGATATTTTTCATGCAAAACCTCATCCTTAGTAATGGTAGGATTATGTTATAATGTTTCTCTAGTGGTAGCAACCTTAGCGCATGTAGTAATCTTCACAGGTACCACCTCAAGATCCAATGCTAACTTTAGCATCCATTGGTTTTCCACTGCGCGTTGTATTCTAGCAATCCCTTAACCCTTGTTCTCCTGTTTGTTCTTATTTCTCATATGTTCATATAATTCTGATAACTCTTCATAGTTATGATTCATTTTGAAAAAATAAAAAGTAATGTTTTGAGGACACTTACACCTATAATGGTCAGGAGATCCACACCTATAACATATTCCATGAAATAACTCACCTTTTCCATTGCCACACCTCGGCCTATGAATCCACCATGGTATTCTTGACCTCTACCAGACACTCCCTCAAAGTGCCCTTCATTATGATTGTAGTGCCCTTAAGTTTGATCATGATCCTATGGCTCAGTTTTATCCTTTGATTTATTCAAAACTCCAGTCTTTCATACAAAAATATCAATGACATCATGGATCTGATCAATCAACCTATAATCTTCAGCACTATGAGTTGTGGACCAAAAACTATTACAATAACAAGATAAGTTCTTCCTTATCACACATTGCA
The DNA here is from genome assembly GCA_018340775.1 of Taxus wallichiana var. yunnanensis. Classification (NCBI taxonomy): domain Eukaryota; kingdom Viridiplantae; phylum Streptophyta; class Pinopsida; order Cupressales; family Taxaceae; genus Taxus; species Taxus wallichiana. The sequence continues at coordinate 204,740,303 of CM031243.1, forward strand.
ACAATGTGTAGTGGCTCACATCATGGTCTAAATGACATATCTCATAATCTAGCAATAAGGAGTGCACTAATCTCTGAGGACAAGTATCCTTAGTATGCCACTCTACTTCACAATCTGTGCATAAAATTTTAGTGCATGTCTCATGTGATGTATTGGCTAATAGTTTCTCTAACTGTTTTTCCATTTCCGTAATCTTAGCCTCTAATAATGGGCTCACTTGAGTATATATGCTCCAGACTTCCTTAGCACGAAAATATTCTTCAAGTGCCTTGTATGGGTCTATATAAGTATTATGTGAGAGTTCCCTCTTAAAAGGCATGATCAAGCCTCTGATGAACTACTGTGCATGTTTACTTGCATTGATATCATATGATAGTTTAGACAATATTGTTTTGAAATGAGTATAATATTACCAAACACTCTTGGTAGTGCTCTACTTGATATCCTTGAGCCCGCTTATACTTTTCTACTGGAACTTAGGGATATGAAATTCTTTAATGAAAGCATCTTGTAATATCGTATAATCCACACAAGTTTGATCAAGGTCAAACTTCATGTACCATTTGTGCATGCATCCCTACAACATAGTTGTAAACTAACTGTCCTTGCACTCTAAATTTTTAATTCCTTTCGCATGGCATAGTATCTCACACATATGGACATGCTCAACAACATTGTAACACCTATGGAAAACTGTTAAATTTTCCTCTTTTTTATTGCAATCGTTGACATGTTATTTCTCCTAAGAAGGTGTATTCTTTTTATTGTTAGAAATAATGCTTGCCATGGATAATTTATTTCTATTCTTGGATTCATTTTTCTAAAATGTTGTTTCTTGCAAGGAATCCATTCTGTTTGAGATAAGAAAGGTTGTAAACTGGTAATGTTGTTTACAAATTATCTCTTTATAATAATGAAACCTTGATCAATTTCATTGATCTAAGGTATGTTTTAATTCTTCTTACCTGATCTATATGGTAAACTGACATTCAAAGGTTGAAGGAAATAAAGGACTAAACTCTTGTATTTATACAATTTCATTGATCTTATTGGAAGTTCTTGCTTTGCATTCTGCTATAAGTAGTGTGCGCAGATCTTCTTACTAATTTGTCAAGGACGTTAAATGACGTAAATAGAATGGAGGTCTACTTCAGGACTATTGAGGGTAATAACCTAAGTCCTAGATCTTTAAGATCTATCCTAATGGGATTCTAACCTAAGGTAAGCTAGAACTACCTTATGTCTATGTTACACTAATCTTGTTACATCCTAACCTAAGTTGTATGTTTTACAAAGTGGGGGATTTGGAAATAACCTAAGGTAACTATAAGATTATTTCCAACCTATTACCTAATGCTAAATTTGTATGGGGTATGGTCTATCTAAGGAAAATTTACCTAAGGAAATTTTTATAAACCTAAGGTAAATACCTTCTAAACTAACCTAAGGTCATATCCTAAGATAATGATATATATCCTAAACTAATGCAAGGATAAAAAGGGACCTAAGGGGAGTCGCATGACAAGTATGTGTTATCCAAAATGTGCCCCTGCTCATTTTTGTGGCTAACTCCTTGTGTTCTTGCCTCTCTTGTGCCTCAGTCTACATTTTTTTATTTTTAGGCACTCAAGGCTTTCTAGAAATGGCACCATCAGATAGAGCTCTCTCTCATCTTTCTAGAAAGGTAAAGTTTTCCTCCTAACTCCTTATATTTTTCAAGTTATGGCTCGGTGGAGTTTTTGTGGAAAATTTTCCCATTTGAGGCCCATAACCAATAGGAAGCTGCCACGTGGCAGAGGAGTTCGGGGGTCGGAGGCAAATTGGAAATTTTTGCTAAGTTTTTGTAAAATTTTCAAAGGCCAAAACCAGCCCGCATAGCCCGCGTCCAATGGCAGTGAGCCACGTGTCTTCGTGGATCAAAGGGGCGCGGGGAGAAAATGGGAAATTTTCCCAAAGTATAAAAAGGTCAAATTTTCAAAGAAAAACCCGCGGAGAAGAAAGGAGAGAGAATTGCACGATGAATCAGAGCTTTCCACGTGGCATCGACCGGTGGAGTGCGGGAATTTTGAAAAAAATTTCCAAAGGCAAAAAGAGGTAAAATTTGAAATTTTTTCCCGCCGATCCGTTTTTGGGCGTTTTGCCTAAATCTTCAAACAATCATATATTTTGATCCAGAGCTCAAATTTTCGTGTTCTTTATATCATTGGAAAGATGTTAAAATTATCTACATGATTCCATGGTAAATTTCTAATTTTGGTTCATTTTGGAGAGAAAATTCAAAAATGGTTCTGAGTACGTGTCCATGGCGAAATGACATTTCAACAACCAAATTCAATACATAATGGGTCGCATTCTTGTCCAATATGGTCAAAAATGATAGGGTATGGGTTTTAAGGTCCTCCATGCTGTTTTAATGCATTTTTCATCAATGAGGAATGGGATCCCCCATTTTTATGTTTTCTCTCTCCTGAGCTCGACCCATGGACTGTAAAAGCCAGATTTGGCTCATTTCTTCATGGTTGAACACTTTTTGGCATTGAAAACTTCTTCTTTCACCTCCAACAAGTGATAGTTGTAAGAATCAGACCTTTTTCACAGTTTGTAATAGGTTTATACCTCTTTGATGGTGGAATGCAAGAAATTTTTACATGGAATTGTGTCTGAGCAAACTCGTGAATGCTTTCGACCTCCTCTGTTTGTATTGTTTTACTTCATTTTAAGACCTCTAATTACATCTATCAGCTTGTGTATGTTTTCCCTTGTTGCATTTCATGAATTTGTGTCTATTTACATGGCAAAAAATGTTTCACCACTCCTTTTGGTGCATCACCATCTTTAGTTTAGTTTCATTTTTACATTTTTATCCCTGTCTCCTTGCAATCTAGGGTAGAATTAGGATTAGAACCTCTGTAGTTGTGCAAAATATAGATCTAAATCAAAGGAGTTTGAGGAACCAACCTCTATTCTAGAGATTCCTCTCTCATTTTCACAAGTCCCACACTTGGAGAGAGGTTTCCATGTTGTGCAATCACACTGGATGCTCTAAACATCATTTAGAACCTTGATTCGCATCTAGGGGTGCTCCCGATTCGCAACAAACAAGTATGAGATGGTGGTGACGTTTCTAAGTCATTTATTTAATTTGAATTTTGAATTTAAAACATTATGTACTTTCAGTTTGATAGAGGCATGGAAACTAGAGGGGATCCTAGTTGGCACCATCTCTAAAGTTAAATAATGCATGTTCTCTTTGAATTTAGACTTTCCAACTTTAGATGGTGGTGGCATGCAGATATAGGTAGGAGCTGAAGTAAATGAAATTTATGGTCATCATTTTTAGTGAGAAAACCTCCTTAGAAACCATGTGAGCGGATTTTTTGGGAGTTGTTTGGTCTTTAATGCATTTCAATTTTTTCTCTGCATAGAGCTATCTTGTTCTTCGAACCAACAATTGTATTTTTAGTTTGTTGATATTTGTAACTCCCTTGGACTATTTTCGATCCACTAGAAGTATATGAGGCATTTGAGAAGGAATTTTTTGGTTGTTGATTTCATTTGGAGAAGAATTGTGAAGGCTCAACAAGAAATACTCTTTGAATCGACAAAGGCACTATCAAGCATGATAGGCTCTATCCATTAAGTTTCTCTTATTTTCTCTAAGTGTCTTCATTAAAAAAATTCTCTCATGAGATGAATCAATTTTTATTTCTATGATTGTTGTTTGGTTTCCTTGCTTGAATAATTTCTATATTTTCTAATTAAGGAATCTCTACTTGGAAAGGTATTCATTGAATTTTTTTCCTGTTTATTTGAAGGTGAATCCCACCTTAAATCTTGTGGTGATTTGAGTAATGAAGTTCATGCGTGAATCTTTCTTATCTATTTGAAAATGGGTTTATGGAAATGATATGTGGCTTCAAGTTTTGAACCAAGTTGTCATTTTGGTTGGTAGAAGACATGAATATTATTTATATCTGTTACTTCTCTAATTTGTCAAAGTAATGTAGCTTCTGTGTAACTACCAGTAAATGGATGCTTTTCTTTGTGTTGGGTAAGTCAAGTTCGTATGGAAAATAGTAAATAAGTGTTTTCTTCTTGAACTTACTATATAATCTAACAGTTCTTTGAATTCGGTATTCGATGGGAGCTGGGTAGTTATTGGGTGTTTGGAATCTCTATTTTTGTGGGTTCTTCTTATATGGAAACAAGAGTGAATGTTTTATTATTCCTTTAAACTTTTCAGATTAAAACTGAGTCGCTCAAATTAAGTTCTTTTATGGAACTATGTGTTAATTATTTCTTGGACCCTTGGGTTTCGATGTTACCTTGTTGGGAAGGATTTTGTGTGAATTCTATACTTCTAATCTTATTTATACAATGTTTTTCTTTATGTTCTAGAGGAATGAACTAAAGGATAAATGATGAGGTCCTATCGGTTGGGGACATTGTGATGGTCGGCTAAATGCCCGAGTCGATATAGGGGTCATTCTCATTGTCCCGTTTGAGCTTTCATTAAGTTGATCATGTTGTCTACTTCAAATTTGAATTAGAAGTTGTTGATTTTGATTACTGCTCCTCATATTGGTTAAGCGTTGGGTAACTTATTGGAGTAAACTTGTTAAAATCTTACGGTTGTAATTTCATGGTAATTTTTTAAATGGGTATTTAACTTTTGGAGTTGATCATTACTTAATTTGGAACTAACCAAATCGGCTTAGTTTGATAGGTTTTCTAGATCTCTGTGTGAGTTGTAAATAAAATAATGTCTTTTTGATTTCTTAGATGTGTACAGTTAAGTTTGTCCATGGAATTGAAATGAAAGGAATTTCATCATTTCTTTAGCTGACTTGAGCACCTATTGCTAAGTCATGTTGACCTTTTGTTTTGCATCTTCTTGAAATATAATCTTGATGGATTCTTCTCTGTACATTCTATTGATGTTCTCTTTTGTCTCTAGGTGGTTACGATTATGAGTCAATCATTCTACCATTTTATCTTCACTGGAAGAAAAGAATAAGCTTAGTTTGCATGATTGTAACTTTGTCGATTTTGAATGACTATTGAAGACTATAATTACCCTATATGGTGATTAGCAACTTTTGTTAATGCATCTCCTTTTGATATGGGTATAATATCACTACCATTAGATGTCCATGATGGGAAACCTTGCTTAATTCTGTTCAAACATGCCATTCCCACATTCTGTTTAAACCTCTTCTTATATGTGTTTTCTTTTATAAAGAGTGGAGGATGTTGAGATTGGGTCTGCATCTATTCTTGTATGACCTTCTTCACATTTTATAGAGGGTAAGAATTCCCTTTGATCATGTCATTTGATTCCTTCTCTTTCGGTCTCTTTGCTTAAGTCGATCACCGCCCCTTTGGAAATTATAGGAGGATGAGTGTTTTGGTTTCTTTTCTGAAGTTGTGTATAGGGATTTGGGTTAACCGAATCTTAAAGGAATTTCTTAAGCTGTTTTACCACAATCGTTCTTCTTCCCTTTGGTAAATCTTGTCATAATATTTATTTAGTTCATTTGCACTACTTTCTTTAATGGCTTGAGTAGTTGTCATTTCTACTTGCTTATGCACTTGACTTGTGTTACATGTTTTTAATATTTGTGATAGATGACTAATGTGATATGTTGTGCATTGATTAAATACTATCCTAATGTTAATGTATGGCCTAACTCAATAAATTAGGCTATGTCTTGGATTTGGGATTAGGATGTCACATCGATGTGTGAGACTCTTATTTACTTATATTATTAGATGATACATCCTAAATCCTTTTGAAGCTGGAATGAGCTCGATTGTAGTGTCTTTTTATGAAATTACATCAGAAGCGAGTTAGCAAGGGTTCCTACTTCGAAGGTAACTCTATTTTGGTTAAATAGTGAAGTTAGTTTTGTATTTCAAATTCAAATGAATTGTGAAGGAAATAATTAGAAGGTACTTCTATTTGATATGGATAAGTGTATTAGATGGAACATTATTTATCTCGATATCATGTAGATTTACGATTACATCATGATATTTCCTTGAATTTTATTCAAATTGATTAATTTTTTTCTTCTATGGTTGTTTTTACTTATGATTAATTGTCTACTTAACCTCACTATATCATAAAAGTATAGTTGGTTTAATGAAATAGTTAGTTGAAAGCACTTCATTTTAATGCTTAGTGCTTATCATGCTCGATTCAATGAAGTGACCCGTCTTTACTAATTTTTCCAAATGGACTTTGTAAGTGATAAAGGAATGCAAAAACTTATATGATGTATTGGTTGCTTAAAATTCTATACCATTTATAGAGAATTCTAATTTATTATTGACATGTATTGAAGGAAGAAAAGTTGAATTCTTATGATCTTGATGCTACTTCTTGACATGAAATATTTCAAGTAATGTATAGTCTTGTAAAATGTTTTTTTATCATGATGAATTGAAAATACTGAAGTTACTTAAATTGATTTTGTAAATTATCTTGTTCATAATATGAAGGAAATTTGTAATCCTATCTTTGATGTTGTTATTCATATATGATTGGATCCTTGTTTCTTTTTTATTGAATAGGTTGGATAAATGAGAATTAGTAAAATTTCCCTTACTTAAATACAACTTACTAAGTTACATGTATTGATGTTCTCTACCCAATCTTGTATGGTTGATTATGATGTTACGAACATATAGTTATAATATCAGGATGTGTGAATTGGATATGGGTATAATAAATCCTAATACTTAACCATAATGAGGAAGGTTCTCCTCCTCTCAAAAGGATACAAAATAAACAAATGGTATATGAGTTTGATAACCATTTAGACTTCATATTTATGAAGTCTTTTATAATCAGAACTTGTTTTGGTTCTTATACATTCCTTGAATGGTTGAGACACATTAATTAAATCTTATGATAGATGTTGTTTCTATTTTCGATTAATTGCACGTTAAGAAAAAGTTAATGAACATAAAAGCAATCATTGGTTATGAGGTTACATATTATTTAATCAAATCTAATAAGGATTGAAAACTTAAGGATTGTTGGGTTTAGGGTTATGCAAGGTTGTTGTGATTTGAATATTAATCCAATGGTAATTAAGTTGATATGACCTCTTGAGGTGCGTAAATTGTGATGAAGTATTTCTGTTGGATGTTAGCACATGCTTACTGTAGAATTGTACCTTTGTGAAGACTTGGGTCTTCACAAGGATACAATGTTATAGTTGACATGTTGTAACACCCTTCAACATTGGTTCATCTAGATCTACTCAAACCTGGACTTAAACTTAGTTTCTCTTTAGATCAGACTAAGGATATGATTAAGCATAGGAAGTGACTCTTAATGACTTAGGGTAACTTGGCACATTCAATTGACTTAGGTTGAATAAGTATGCCCATACACCTAGGTCATTGTGAGTGGTTCCTATACCAAATTATATGAATAACTGGATTAGGGTCAAACCTTGGACAAGTGGATTGCGTGTAGTTAGTAAAGACCATTTTAGATAATAGATGAATGGGGTGAAGGACGTATTATGATTAGATGAGTATGTTGTCTAAGGAATAGTAACATGAACAATATGTTGGAAATATTTGGCCAAAGTATCATAAGCTACTAGTTACATTGTATTATGTCACCTAGTTTGAGAAATGTGATTTTAGATGAATATGGTAACAAATATTCAGATAGATTTCTTAAATAGAACACTCAATACCCAGAACATGGTAAGAGAACCAAGTATACATAGTATACCCATAGTATACAATACTTAAGTTAACATGAGAGATCAGTTGGTAACCAAGTCATGAAATGAGAGATTGGTAGTTCAGTGAGTCATTTACAACTACATATGGTTATCTATTATGAGATTGATTGGAATGGAATATGTGTTTTAAATTATGATTATTTAGAGCAGAGAACATTATGTAAAAAAATTCCCTTCTTTCTAAAGTCTTAAAATGGGAATGTTACAAGCATATTCTATTCCCTATACTCCGGGGAGAAAAGTGAAATCTCCATGTAAATATTTTGGAGATAATAAGGACCATTCCCACTAGATCCAGAACCTCCTTTGTTACCTCTACCTCCAAATCCAAAAATCCGCTAGATCCCAAGCCACCTATTATGTCGTATCCTCCCCTTGTAATAGGAATTGAACCATAGGATGTACTACCTTGTGTCCCAATAGTGGTGCTAAACTAAACTCCTATAGTTTGTGAAGTTGTGTTACTCCTATATGTGATTCCAAATTTCTGCGTGCCTATGTTCTATATTAATGGAGCACCTAAAAGTTACCTCCAACTGGACCTCCAAATAACAAGGAAGACATCTACTGACCATAAATTTACTTGTTATCTTGATTTACTCTTGATCCTACTGATAAGTCAACTTTACCTCTTACTACTCTAGTGCCCAAACTATCTTGCTAACTACTACTTGTACTAGAAACTGGAAAACCAAGCGCAAGGACTAGGTTGCTAGGTAGATTTAGATGTGCACCTGCGGCCCATATTATCTCTATTAGAGTGTTTTCATAAGAGGCAAATGAGGTTTCCCTATCATACTTTCCTAAATGGGGAGTTCTAGATGCTCGGTGCCATGTCCTCTACATGAGCTCCAAAATCCTTCACGAGCCATCTCTCTCCACAATGCCATACATTCTCGTAATATCCCGATGCTTCTCTTAATCCTTCTCGTGTACCTCATTTAACAAATCCATCTTTCTTCTCTTACCCTCTCGCCACTAGGTCTATTATCCTTCACCACACCTACTTATGCCCCGGTGTGTGGTGGGGTGTAGTTATCCATTATCTTCTCTTCCAAATTTAGGGTTACTATCAAGATCTTGATCGTCAGTGGAATTATGTGCAAATATGATCCCCTAGGATAACATAAAAATTGAAACTCAACTACCTTCGGACAAGAGTAAGTGAAAATTTAGTACTCCAAAATATAACTATTCATAACACCACAGAACCAAGTATCCAAAGCACGCATCTAAATTAGATCAGCATCATAAAGAGCATAGAATTCTTCTTGCATCTAGACATGTATGCAAAACCTCCAATTATTTTTAGACGCATAAAACAATATCCACTCGTATATTTCTATGGGAAATATAACAAAGAATCTCTCATATAGGTAGTCATATAGATTCTGCTCAACCCACATGCATATGTGAAACTCAAATCCAGTGTTGAATCTATGAGCATAATCTTATTCTAGGTCTACTATCCACTCCCCAACACTTGCTAAGGTAATCTGATACATCTTTATCATGCAACATCCTGAAAATAACTAAAAAATATGTCCCAAAGCAATGGAACCAATGATGTAACCTAGAATTCACTATAAATGATGACTGGGGAATTAACACATCACTCAGCTTGAGCCGAGTGCTCACCAAAAGCACGCAAAGGCACTAGGTCCCTCTTTATGGTTGTTTATTTAGAATGTTATCATGATGGTGCATATAGATATTCAGATTCATAACCAATAGTAAACAACACATAGTGCATAAACCAGATCTAGATCTTAGAATATATGTAAGATGAACTAAACAATGACTATAACAAGATTTACCATGCAAGAACCAGATTCAGTCATGTTCAACACCATTATCTAGCCAATATGAACCATTGTATTAAATACTATAAAACACATAAGCTTCTTATATTACAGAGTTTTCTCCACGAGTCATGCACGTGAAAAACTAGTAGCATAACTCTATAATAATTCACACCTACTTAACCATATAAATATATATATATATAAATATAGGGGTGGGGTTTTTCCCTTCACCACCCATGCATTATCTCAAAATAAGAAACATGTTAATAATAGCCATGTGCCTTTACAAAAATAATGAAAAACATGTAAGTGCTCTAACAATAGAGTTCCAATAGTTAACTCTAGGTAGAAATCCATTTATTAGCCTAAACTATGCATGGTGCTTAGCTGATGCTTATTCCTAAAATACCATTTTGTGGACTATAAGTCTTTATGTCTTTGTGTGCCCAATAATCTAACTCTAAAAATAACCTTCACAATAGAAGATGCTAAGTCCCGATCCTAGGCACGTCAACCCTATTGTAGCGTCGCGCCTCGTGTTTGTTTTCAGCCCTACATTTATGTGCCCAACACTTAGCCCCATTTTGTCTATCCAACAATGATGGGTTCTCTAACCATCTTGAAGGGTTATGTTGATATGTTATGTGTTGAAAATACGTACCTTCGAAAGTAAAGATCGGATGCATTGTTGTAAATTTGGATTTTCATACCTGATTGTAATATCATAATTTATCTTATTTGCTGAAAGTAAAGATTTGTAAGTATGACTAAATTTTAATACATAATTTCATTATTTTTAATAAATTAATTAATTTTGAGTGATGGGAAGCTACTAACTCTCTTAGCATTATGGGGTATATTCATGGTTGCTATAACCATTACCTTCTCTACGAAGATGAAGGTTTAGTTATTGGAAATATGACTAATTTCTAGAACAATCTTATGGTGATTAACAGGTTGTCTTTAGAAGTAATAAATGTTACCTTGTTAATTTCTGATAATGACCTTTTAATAATGACAACACTATGCCAATATGATGTTGTTGTGAAGGAAATACTAATTGAAAAATTGTAGGGTCATATTGCATTATACGTATAAAGGCCATATTTGGTTTCCCTATAACAAAAGGTAATTATTGATGTTTATTGATGAATAAAAGGGGCATTTCATGCTTTTAAATCATTAATGTAAGCCAAGATTCTGACCTCATGGATTGACTTGAGATAACATTAATCTTGGCATTATCTTTCAATCTTAGAACTTAGTTCAAAGTGGAAGATATTTTAATTTTGTTATTTTCTTGAAAAACCAATTCCTGCACATGCATAATAATTAAGGATGTTGAAAGGATTTCCCTAGGTATTAGATCATGCTTGAAATGTAGTGACAAGTGTGAAATTTTATGGGGAAGTCTTGGCACAAGATGACTAATTATTGTTAATGTTTAATATGGATTAGATGTTAAAATCCTGATCATGTGTATTGATCTACATCTTAATGATCACTTTAGGTCTTTGACTTAAAGTAAGGATTATGAAATAATTATCCAATATTTTGACTGAAATCCATGCCAATCATAGTATGTTTTTATCATTCGTTGTTCGATAGAAAACCAAACATTTAATTATAAAGGGGGAATTTATTTTAAGGGTTGGCATTGATAGAAATTGTTAGTTGACCATGTGTGGGTAAAAAAATTATATTATCATTATCTATTTTTAGTCACAACTAATTTAGTGAGAACTTCGTGGGTGGTGGAAAAATTGAATAGGCCCTTACATGGCACTCTAAGCATTTATGGTAATTGTCAATGGTGTGATGGTTCCTCGAATTTAGAGAAGCTTCTTCAAGAAGCTACCACCGCTTGTCGATTATTAGGGTTTAATTTAGTTTCTTTGAAATTTTAAAATTGAGATCTTTGAGATATGCATGCAATTGAGATGGGTGATTTATGGTCAAGTAACTAATGGACTCTTCTATTTTAGATCTAAATTTCTGATTTCATGGGTGTTCTTAAACTGTGAACCCGAATAGAATAAAAAGGAATTTTTGTTTAAGTTTGGAAGTCATTGGAAGAATTTTGGAGACATTTACTTGGATTTCTTGTGCACTCGAGGAAGGTTTCTAGAAGAGAAAATATTTAAGGAGTTCTTCGTTAATTTTTACAGGCATGAAATTGTTTTCTTACCCCATCTTTATAATTTTTAGCATTAACATGTGTCAATTTTATAGAGGTTATTTAGTTTTCCTCCTAGTGTTATTATTATATTGTGTGAAAGAAGGGTTATAGAATAAGATTGTTGCATATGAGTCTCGATATGTTCTTGCTTGACATATATGCTTATGGATAGTCTTGAGATTATACTTGTATCGCATCTTACCCATTGAGTTCGATGAAGGAATATTGTAGACACTAAAAATATACACTCTCTTGTCTTCATTTAATTATTCCATTCTAATTCATGATATATCGCTATATTATATTAATTATGTTCATACCCCATATTTCCCACCCCATTTTAATTTAATTAAATACTTATTTATACATATAATTATCATATTCCATGATATTATATAAACCTACCTAAGTTATTCCTTAATAATTATTATCTTGACACATCTATTAGGGATATATTTATAAATCCCCATTATTCTTCAAAATCCTATAATAATCTTATAAAAATCCTAAACCAACCACTTAACACCTATCTAAAACAAATTTTAGATAATAATCCAACCTATTTTAAACAAACCCAACACCTTAACACTTTCAAACCAACATAACAAGATTATCCCCAAAAATCCAAAACAAACACCCAATTTTGGAACCCATTCTATCCTTATCCCTTAGGAATTTCAAACTGATTGAAATCGTCAGTGATTTGGTAATTAGCCAAAGATTATTTAAGCCCAATTTGCATTCCTTTTTCAAGAAAAAATTCTCACATTCTCGATTCCAACTCTTACATCAAAGTGCATTATTGTATTACATCAAAGATGATGTAATACTATCTAAAATTTGTATCCCTTAAGAAATTTTGTTAATCAATTTAGAGCCTGTCATGATAAAAAAAATTCCAACCAGCTATAGGTCTCGCCATTCTTTGTACATCATATTTTCTCAAGGTCGAGACTACTTCTCACCCTCATAGCATTTTTAGGTACTTTTATCTATTTATTCATCTATTTTCATCATCTCAAAGCTTCGTTAATGTGAAACATTAGTTTAAGAAGTAAAATATTATGATTTATCAACATGTGCATACTTTTTCTAAATCACTAGCAATTAGATTAATCACCGGTGATTTTCCTAAAAGATGGATATTCTTGTATATTACCCCTCCTTTGTCATTACTGACTTGTCTTTCAAACATCCAAACTCCAAATCTAATCAACACTCTGTCTCTGTGAGCATTTATTAATCCCATCAACCTCTTTTGAGTCAACTGCAACACTTATTTATCAACCAAAATAAACTTACCATTTTGCTTGCCCATGTGAGTGCATATAATTATTCGGATCCTATCCCTTTCAATCATTTTACCTTTGTAAAAGTTTATTAAGCTCTCTTGAATCATCCACAACATTTTATCAGTTAGTTGATCCAACACATTACCTCACACGATATTGTGAGCCCATAAATTATCAACATCCTTGCTCCTTTGAGCCATGTTGTGACTCCCTAGACTCCCTTTGGATTAGGTGTCACCATCAAACCAACATATAGCCTTGGACCGCATTAGTCCCTTTTCCTTTGCATTGATTGGTTATATCATCTGCTATTATTTTATTATCATATTATCATTATTTGATTAATTTTATGACAGCAGATTGAAATCCTCGCAAAGGAAGTCCTTTGACTTCTGGGGGTTGGCCTTTGCCAGGAAATCTGCCATATAATTGTCTAATCCCGTCTTGTGTATGTTCTGTGATTTCATATTTCTTTTACAAGATATGATCTCACACCATTATTCTATGGAGTGTAACATCACACATCATCCATGGATATCTCTAAACCATGACATCTTAAGGTTTGGTGAGCTTTATCATCTTGCTTATTAGATTAAGTTTAAGAAAAAAATTCTCTAAACATTTTGGCACGCCTAGTGGGACCTTGTCCCTTGTTTCTTTGTTTCATTTCATTAAAATAACATCTTTTTTATTTTTCTAAATCTTTGTGTAAAAATCACCTATGATTTGGAAAATCACCTATGATTTGGTAAATCACCTACGATTGGGAAAATCATCATTGATTTCTCTTTGTACTTTTCCATCTACCTAATAATTTGCATTTTGTTTTTTGTTTTTAACTTTTGTTCTCTATTTCTCCTAAACTGTTTGCACGGTGCTATTTCTAGAGAACTCATCTACTAGATTGTTGGAATTTATTACTTCAAAAATTTCTAAAATCTAAAAAATAGGAGTGATCTCGGTAAGTCCTAATCCCATTTTTTCTTTCCACATTGCATTTTGATTGTCTTCTCTCATAAAAAATAAAACTTCATTTTGGGCTTAAAACAAAAAAACACATCCTTCTTGATCACATAGATTTAATTAGGAAGGTAAATTGGTTGCATCCAGTTATTCTTCCCCCACACACAACCAAATCACAATTAAACATAAATTGCATTCAAACATCCCTACCCATGTGGATACCTATTTATATTTTATCACCAAGAGGAGAATCTGACTTGGTGTTTTGGCTGAGTATAATTATCTGTCTGTCGATATATATTGGCTCATCACCCGACACCCTTATCATTTTGGGACCGCGATGTGAGGGGGTAGGCCCCAATACCATGTCTCGTATCAGTAGAAGTACAAATTTGGGCCTCACGTACCTTCGGGTATATCAAGGAATTCATCCATAACATACCTAAAACCATCTATAACTTCCCATTTCCTAGGACCCTCATTAACCATTTTACATATTTCACTCCTTTTTTAATTAAATCAAGATAATTAAAATTCTTTTGCTTGACTTGTCTATTAAATTTGTAGCTTTCTTAGATATTTGTTTGTATCATTGATAATTGATTATCGTTTAATATGGATCAACATTATACATCACTATATCCTCATAATCATTGTAAAAATCAAACCATTTTCTATACGAATCTAGTCCTTATCGAGATCGGAAGGTTACCCACTACATCTTATTCAACATCATTTAGATCGGAAGGTTACCGGATCCATGTAAACCATCCCTTATATTTTATAGAACTTCAAACCTTTAACCAATCCAACAATCCTATGGCTATCCTTCACAATCAAGCTATTTCCAAACTATGTCTTCTCAACCCATATCTAATGTATCTCATCAAACAGTCTTTTCCACAACCTATCCTTCATCACAATCACATTCGAATCTTAATATATCTTATCCTTCATCTAACCAACCCATCTCTACTTCAATCCCATCTTCAGTGCCTCAGACATCCCAAACTTATACAAATATCCCTACTTAACCTCAACCAATTCCTCTCATCTAACAACAACATACTCAACCTTATTCCACATCTCCACATATCCCTTTATCACAACCCACTTTACAAACCATCTTTCCCCTAATTATCCCTAATCAACCTCCACATCAAGCACATTCACAACAAAATCATCTTATTTCATATCAATCAAATCAATTATATCCTCTTGTTAACTTCTTCACATCTACTCCCACAAATGATCCTTTACAGGCTCTATCCAATAGGTTAGATAATTTAGAAATCACTACCAAAGGATCCAAACATGTCCTCACTTATGATCAGGTTTGTAATGAACCCATCCATCCATCAATATCATATAAATCATACCCCGCATTGGGAATTTCCTGAGTTCACCTTGTTCTATGGCCAGGAGGATCCTCAACAACACATAATATCTTTTAGACACTTGTTTTATCCTATCATCCATGATCAATATCTTCTTCTTAGAACCTTACCTATGTCACTAGTAGGAATTTCCCTGGATTAGTATGACTCCCTTCCTCGACACTCTCTAGTCTCTTTCAAAAGCTAGATATTTTTATTCGTCAATCACTTAACTCTCAATGTCACTCACAAAATCATAGTCTTTGATCTTGCTAATATCAAACAATCCAAAAATGAATCCTTTGTTGACTTTTTCACTAGATGGAAAACCATTATCAAAAAATTCACCTTATCACTACCACAATCGGAATGAATTAAGTTATTTACTCAATTGTTTTCTCATCACATCTCATCCACTCTTCATATCCATACATTACAAAATTTTTGATGAAGCCTTTTCCATGGTGAAGAAATTAGAAATCCAATCCCTCAAGAGGTCCATCTTGATCATCAATTTACGCATGTTCTACCCGAATCCCTAGAATTCCTCCAATTTAGTTTAAGTTGCATGTGACTCCCTAGATCTTCTCATAATGAAGATATCATGATTACTTTACTTGGATTCCTAATCGACACTCTCATTTTAATCAGTTCATATGGATACTATACATCTTTCTAGTCATACAATCAATGTTATTACACAATTTTTCCCCCATGAGGAGACCCCTTTATCGTCATTATTTCTTCTTGAAGATTCAAAACCCCTAGATACACCTTCCAATGATACTCATACAATGACATTACCAAAGTGTCTTCGCTCAAACTCCTATTACCTCCTTGTAAGCTTTGGATTCCACTTTAGAAGTCATTACTACATAAGATTTTGTAATTAAAAATACTAATATCCCACCATTCATTGAACTAATCAAATAATTAGAAAACTTATTTAATCCACTTCAATCATCTCTAGATGTAGTGTCTCATTCATCGATTCTAATTCAATCTTATCTATATGTCATCACTTACCATCTAACATGGATCCTTTTCCTAAATCAGATATTATGCATTTGAATACCATCACATCGAAACCAAACCCTCATCATCTAACATGAGTCCTTCTCATATATTTGAAATAAATTCCATAGACTCAAAACGTGTCACATCCGCCACATCATCCTCTTTTTCTATCATAAAAATCCCCCTTTTCCTAAAATAAAAATTACATAGCCAAATCATACATCATCTAAGGTCTCAAACTTTCCATCTATTTTGGGATGCCATCCTTTATCTCCATACTACACACATTCATACCCTACTAATCCCTCCTCATCCATTTGGGACCTCTTCCCTCATCTAAATTTATCAACCCCTTTCTCGGGTCACATTATCCTTATTATCAACTTCAAAATATTCCTACAATTTTGCAACACCATATGACATCTAATCCAACTATGTTAGAAAAAATAGGCATCATACTAAGCGTTATCATAAATAAAAACCATAATTAAAATCCATTAATCCAAATCGTCTAAAAGGGACTTATACTGATATCCTTGAGAGGCTCATTCAAACATCTCTTATCATATTACCACCCATCAAAACACCTAATCCACATACTCAAAAACCCATATGGTATGACGAAAACAAAGCTTGTGCCTATCATAGAATCCTAGGTCATCATACGAAAGTTGTTAAGTGTTTAAATCCATAATCCAACAACTTTTCCTTGATGATATTATCCCATAATAATAACATTATAAGCTATCACCAACACCTCTACCATCATTAATACCCTTACCGACAGTTGTATGGAAAGGGGGATATCCTTCTTAAACCATCAACAAACCTTTATTGAAAACCTTGTCAACACCTTCCTCAAGGTCATCTGTCAATCCTATCAAGCACCTTCCATGAAGGGTATTCAGTTCTATTAACACCTTCCTGAAGTTCCTTCAACCCCATTAACACCTTCCATTAAAGGTTCATCTACCTTTTCAACACCTTCCAATGAAGGTCACTCAATTATATTAGCACATTCCCTTAAAGGTAATTTAATCTCGTTAGCACCTTCCATCAAGGTCCATTTACCTTGCCAACACCTTCCATTAAAGGTCCATTTACCTTTCTAGCACCTTCCATCAAGGTCCATATACCTTGTTAGTAGATTCCACTAAATGTCTGTCAAATTCATTGGTACATTTCTTTGAAGGTCCCTCAATCATGTTAGCACCTTCTTTTGAAGGTCCACTTATGCAGTTAGTACCTTCCTTGAAGGTCTGTAAACACTATCAATACTTACACCCAATACACTAGTGATATCTTCATCGATATCTCCAAAATCATGGGGTCATCCTCAATCAAGTCTCAACAAATGCATCTCGTGTATGTTCTTCTCACTATCCAACAAATTTCCTTTATCTCGAACATTATGGCTCATCCACCTATATAAACACAAATAAATACATATGAAAAAAGGTAAAACCAAAGTCTAAATCGATTCCTTCACTAAATTTTTGCATCCCCCTTCATTTATCATATACTGAATCTATCAAAATAAAAATTTCCAACATCCTAATTTTTTTCCCTTTTTAGACGTGCTATCTACTACATTATGAGGGCTCCTATATACTATACTTTGGAAATCTCACTTCACACATCATTATAAACTTACTTTGTCTAATCAAATCAAAATTTCATTACTCTAGAAAGGAGTAAATGTCAAAATTTTCCCCTAATTCGATTAGTTTATATAGCATGGGTCAACCTTTCAAGGCCTTACAATTGTGGCCTTTCTACTATTAACACATTGACCATCATGAAAATAGTCACATCATAAATTTTATTCGATCATCCACTAACCATCTTATCATTGTAATTATTTGAAAGCATGTGGTCTTCCTTCACTATCCTTACAAACCTTAAATATGAGCACTATGGCTCTATTAATCACATATTTCATATGGATAAGTTCCTCCTTCGTATGGACCCTGTAATCATTACACTCACCTACCTTGTATACCAACCAAAAATTAAAAAAACCATGTCTTGGGGCACACATGCGTAGGTCATGCACATATCTTTTTCCCCTCCTCAAAACAGTCTATTAGGTATTTCCCTCAACTAAAAATATATGTATTAAAATTATTTAGATGTATTTCTCAAAAGTCAAAATAAATGGTAGATGGGTCCCTCGAAGGAAAACTACGTATCCAATTCATAGATTTGGTACCTAAAAGGAAGATTATCTCGTAAAAATAAAAAGTCAAAATTGTAGACCATACCCTTGAAGGATGGATACCTATGAAAAAAGGCTTCCCACATCAATCAGCCTTCAAAAGTCAAAATATCAAAAGAATCTAGGACATCTTCCCTGCATCGATCATCTTTCCCATTTTAGAAAACTTCTCGTATTGATCAGTTTGCTTCAAAACTCAAATAATGTAAAGCTATGGGATTTCCCTATGAATCCATTTAAAGGAGAACCCTCTTTTTCCTCACAAGCTACATATGTCGGCCCTTCTCATGTCCTAAGAAGGTACATCTTTTTACTTCATTTCTATATCCAAGATCCTATGTGTAACTACCTATTGTTAGTCATCTGTTAACATTTGTTAAGGCCAAAAATCCAAGTGCTTTCATTTCATTGCTTCCATCACATATGTATGAAATCTAGTATAAAGAAATCAATCCATGTTTCATTATTTACCATGGTTATGTCAAACATTAACTAAAAAAATTCAACATCAACATCAATATCATCACCTAAAAATACCAACAACATCTAAAACATTATCAACATCTACATCATCACAAAGAAATAAAATCTAGAATACTAATATCTCTTAAATCTTCAATACATCTAAACATGACTTCTTCGTGTCTAAAACATTGAATTTATTCAATCATATCGACATTTTTCAAATTTATTCCTCCTGGGTACTATGCTTTTGGTAACCTTCGTGACCCCGTCTAGTTCTCGTAAGCCCACCTTTGTGGCAGCATCTATCATTATTCCTTTGAACTTATCAATACATCCTTTCCTCCGTTAAGTCATATGTCTATAGGACACAAACCCTTTGGTTCTCCTATCACTTGACTTCTTGGCCTTGTAAGCCCACCTTTATGGAAGCATCTATCATTGGTCCTTTGACCCTATCAAAACATTCATTTTCATTGTTAGATCATATGTATATAGGAAATGAACCCTTTGGTTCCCCTATCACTTGATTTTATGAAGGCATTTATATAACTCATCTTGGGAATTATTCCATCACCCATTATCCCTCACTTCCATCGCATCTCGTTTTATCATCCGGCTTGTCTCACAACCACTCAACAAAAAGGGGAAAATGTAGACACTAAAAATCTACACTCTCATGTCTTAATTTAATTATTCCATTTTCATTCGTAATATATCACTATATTATATTAACTATATTCATACCCCATATTTCCCACCCCATTTTAATTTAATTAAATACTTCTTTATATGTATAATTATCATATTCAATGATATTATATAAACTTACCTAAGTTATTCCTTAATAACTATTATCTCGACACATCTATTAGGGATATATTTATAAATCCCTCCAAAGTATCCTTAAAAATCCTATAATAATCTTATAAAAATCCTAAACCAACCACTAAACACCTATCCTACAAATTTTTTAGATAATAATCCAACCTATTTTAAACAAACCCAACACCTTGATACTTTCAAACCATCATAACATGCTTATCCCAAAAAAATCCAAAACAAACACCCAATTTTGGAGCCCATTCTATCCTTATCCCTTAAGAATTTCAAACCGAGCAAAATTGTTGGTGATTTGGGAAATCGTTGGTGATTATTTAAGCCTAGTTTTCATTCCTTTTTTAAGATAAACTTCTCACATTCTCGAGTCCAAATCTTGTATCGAGTGCATTATTGTCTTCTATAAACAGTAACACAATACTATCTAACATTTTTATCCCTCAAGAAATTTTGTTAATCATTTTGGAGCCTGTTAGGGTCAACAAATTTCCAACCTTGATTGCAGGTCTCTCCATTCTTTGTACATCATATTTTTTGAAGGTCAGAGACTACTTCTCACCCTCATATCATTTTCCAAGTATTTTTATTTGTTTATTCATCTATTTTAATCATCTCTAATCTTTTTTTAATGTGAAACATTAGTTTAAGTAGTAAAATATTTTGATTTATCAACTTGTGTATATTTACCTAAATCATTAGCGATTAGCTTAATCACTTGGAGATTTTCCGACATATGTGATTCTTGTTTGTTAGACCTCCTTTGTCATTGTAGTTTATCTTTTAGACATCCATACTATAATTCTAATCAATACTTAGTCTCTATGAGAATTTTTAATCCCATCAACCTCTTTTGAGTCAACTGCAACACTTATTTATCAACCAAAATAGACTTACCATTTCGCTTTCCCATGTGAGCACATATAATTATTCATATCATATCCCTTTCTACCATTATGTCTTTGTAGAGGTTTATTGAGCTCTCTTAAATCATCCAAAATATTTTTTCAATTATCTAATCCAACACATTACCTTGCACACCTTTGTGAGCACATAAATTATCAAAATCCTTTCTCCTTTGAGCCATGTTTTGACTCCCTAGACTCCCTTTGGATTAGCACCATCAAACCAACATATAGCCTTGGAACGAATTAGTCCATTTTCCTTTTCATTGATTATTTATATCATCTGCTATCTTATTATTATCATATTATCATTATTCGATTAATTTCTTGACAATGGATTGACATCCTAGAAAGGAAGTCCTTTGAGTTCCAGGGGATGTAATTTTCTAGTCAATCTACCATATAATTTTCTAATACCATCTTGTATAGTGTATAATATTGTATCATTATTTTCTAGGAAAGGAGATCACACCATTATTCTACAGAGCGCAACATCACATGTCATTCGCGGGTATCTCTAAACCCCGCCATCTCGAGGTTTGGTGAGTTTTATCATATTTTTATTAGGTTAAGTTGAAGAGGTAAAATTTACTCTAAAAAAATACCTAGTTGTGTGTATTTTTGACTATGTACCTTCTTGTCTATGTATTTCTTGACTGAGTGTGGTTGAGATTTATTAAATTTCTTTTTTTCGGTCAAAGAGTTAGTGGTTGTGTGTTTTATGACCATGTGCACACAACATTGTATACCTGAAGTTGGATTATAACCTTTCAAAATTTTGCTATATCTGTGTTTTAGATACACAACTTAAACAAATTTGTGAGTACTCTTTTCAAATTTCAGTTGGATTAAATCCTTAGTTATTGTAGTTTAATTATTTATTCTTGAATAACAATTTCAAGAGAAGCATTTAGTATGGGTTTTATATACATATTTTATTTGTATCTAAGTTTATTATTTTCTTAGATGGATTTTGTATTAAATAGTTGAGATTAGGTTAGCTATTGGAATATATGTTATCTTCTAAAGAAACCCAATTGGGTTACAACTTGTACATATACGTATGGTTTGTGGTGTATATAGATTTTGACACTAATTTCTTCAAGTATTTGTTTCCCTAAGTTAAAAATGGGCACCAAATATACCCTTGACTAATGGCATAATGTTTTACTATGAATCAATCCATTTGAGATTAATTTATAATCATACATTAATGTTATATGGGTGATTTCACATAGCGAGCCATCCACTATCAAGTTTTTGAATCTATTGATATATATAATTTTAGATAATTATAATTGAATATTTGAAAAGGGTATGTGGTCTAAAAGGTTGAGAATGTGAGCTAGGGATATAATCGATCTTGGTTATAAATTTTTCATTTAACCTTGGATACCTATATAAGAATGCATAGGGATAGGTTTCAAATCTTAAATAGCCCCGAGACTAAATGATGGGCTTAGTTGAATTATTCAAAACTGATTGTAATATAGTGGTAGTGTATTATTATAAGGAAATTTGATGTGATTCAGATTTGTTAAGGTATTTACGAGAATATTAAGGTTTTTTTATTATTGGCAAATAGTTTTTGGAAGGGACTATACCCCAATACAAAAAGGATCAAGAGCTAGATATTACAATGAAACAGTCCAAAGAGTGATCAAGATCATATTTTTACATGAGATCACAACCTGTAGTTAAACCAATAAATAACAAAGTACCAAAACAACTACAAAACTACTAGTCAACATCAACAAAAAGTAAACAAATAACAACTAAACAACCAGTCTACAAAAGCTTGTAATCACTTGGATGCTCTATCAATTGTTATCTTCAAATCTGTAGGGAATCTGAAAAATGAAATAGCAAAGTAAACTGACTAGGGTCATTCTTGTCAATTTGATTGAATACCTAAGATTGTGTTGGTCCTTCCCCCCATATGTTTTTAGAAATATTATTGATCATACAAACATTTTTAACTTATTGTTCTAAAAATTGTAATTTGCTTTGAGGGATCTAACAATAGAGTCTGATTTTATCCTCATATTAACAACCATGTTATCAAGAGAGTTGGTTTTTTTAGTAAATCTCTTGAATTTGACTTTTAGAAAGTCCAATATCTTTCTCTATTTTCCCTTTTCCTTCTTTTCTAGCAAGTTGCTTAATTTTTTTTTCTTCGCGCCTCTAAATATCGTAGTTCCTAATCTATGGTACATGTTTAATTTTGATGGAGCTTACAAGGATAATACTAGAGCTGCTAGAGGAGGAGGAATAATTAGATATCATAAAGGTTGTTTAGTTTATGCTTATGCGAGATAATATCAGTCACCAATAAAATCACTATTCGAAGATTTATTAGCATTATTGGGTATTAGAATGGCCAAATATTGTAATATTTCTAACATCATCATATAAGGTGACTCTATGAATATTGTAAATCATTTAAATCAAATTCACCCCCTAGTTGTATAATCAAGGATGCCATTAATGTATCCATAAATATCTGTAATTGCTTCACCAATTGTAAAATTATTTACTCCTACAGGAAGGCAATAAAGTTACAGATACTATTCTAACCATGGGGTCATATAAAAACATGGACAAATGGTATATTAATGAGAACTTACCTATCCAAGTACAAAATTTTATCATTAATGAAGAATATGGGAATACACATGAAATCCGTAATTATTGATGAGATGTTCTTCAAAAATGTGAATGTTATGATCATTATAACTCCCCCATAAGCTTATCATGAAAGCTAATTCCTCACATGCTTTCGGGTAGAAAGAGGAGCTGGTAAGAAGTAGCATTTGGGAAGCTTTACTAGCTTTCAAAAGTGGAACAAAATCTCTAATAAAGGTAGAGGCAGAGATAGTATGGGAAGACCTTCATGCCAAATCTAACCAATCTATGACCCTGCATGGAAAGTGAATGTGGTTCTTTGGAAATATATTCAGATTGGGGGGTTTCAAATCCAATTAAAAGAATTCAAGGATATGACCATCATATTTCACTTTGGTTTGTTGCAGGGTGGAAGAATAAATTTGTGGCATATGGGGTCAAGACCATCCATATAACCAAAGAAATCATTGCTGAAATCACAGGTCTTAGCTTGGAGAGAAATATGGTTTTCAAAAAAGAATTGATAAGGTGTCCGATATAGAAAAAATTCTAGGAATCGGAGAAAAAATGGAGTTTGTAACTATTGACATTAAGGTTCACCTCAATTTTAGTACCATTCAATGAGATCACCAAAATTATGGTTAGATACGTGACATTTGAAGGAAGTTATATCATAGTACCCTTAAGCACCTCATTTTTTGAACCATTTTAGGAGGAATATAAAAGTATGTTTCCCTCATTTCATTTTGAATTCACTAGAGAACTTTATCCTTGAGGTTCAAAAGCACACTCGTGTTACTCCCCTTTACCAAGGGATTATCCTTGTTCTACATCTCCATTGTCTTGTCCAAAATCCCACCATTCCACTCAGCCCTACTCCTCCTAACCCCATTTCCATTCATAAGCCCAAAATCCCTACCCCCACAACTTTGGGATAGAAGAAGATAAGAACTTAAAATCCCCATTCCTGCTTAATCATCATTTTCCTTCAAAGAGAACTCTCTCCAGCAGTCAAAACAAATAATTTGATCTTTTCCAAAGTATTCTACATATTAAGGTATTGATTGTCAAATAATGTTATAATTGATACATTGTTATGATTTGTTATTAGTACTAAGTGATATTGTGTGCAAGTGTTGTTTTTAAACTAACGCTAATGTAAACAAAGACTAACACCTAAATAGTCTTAATTAGCAATAATTGAACAACATTATAAACACCATCATGATAAGAATTAATCAAGGGTTAGATGCTAATATTTATCAATAAAAACTATGAAATCAACTATGTTAAGCACCTCAATATCCTCTATTCTCTAACAACATATAAATGAAGGAACCTAGGTAGGTTGCATGGCTATCAAACATAGTTTTCCTTAATATTCCAATAACCTAGGAATGGGGGCTAATCAAAGTTGGGCTACAAGACCCTTTTGATACCTCGAATATGACCTAAGCACTTTAGGCTAGAATAAGAAGAGGATTAACTCTTCAAGGTGATGAACTCTCAAGAGGAAAAAGTCCAAGCTCTTAGTCTCTTTGTTATATGCTTTGCATTTTCTCTCTTAAGGAGTTTAGGTGTAGGTATAAAGGTAGGAGGAGGGCTCTTTATATATCCCAAAGGATAAAGGATTCAACACATTCTCATGAATGTGGGATAAAGGTAAAACATGATTAGGAATGGATAAGGTTGCTTTATTAAAGGTAACCTTACTTTAGAAGGGTTTAATTTATGCTTAGCAAGTCATGGGAGTTGGGGGGTGCTTTAATTAATCAAATGTGATTAACTAATAGGTAGATGTGAGCTTATAGAAGCCAATTAGAGGAATATTAGTACGATTTAGGCTATTAGAAAGGGATTAAATCAATTAAATATTGATTTACTAGTTAAATGAAGGGGAAGACTAATTAATTAATAATAATTAATTAATCTAGATAGAGGAAGTCATTAATTAATGAAAGGTCATTAATTATGTTGTTAGCTCGATAGGTGACTTAATCAATTAGCGTATTGTGATTGATTAATGACAAAGAAGAGGGAATATGAGTTCTTTTGATGATAATTCATTGATTTGCGAGAAGGGGATAATTATCATGATTTAAGTATTTAAATTTCTTAGGCGTAATTATAGGTGTCTACATTTTCCCCTCTTTTGGGTGGTGTAAGTGATGTCACTTTAAAGATAGTAGACGGAAGAAAATTCAGAAGGGATAGAAGAAAAATTAGTAGGAGGGAGAGATGCCCCTTCGAGTGTTGATGGGGTGATAGAAGAAGTCAATCGAAGATTGAAAAGATTAGAAATAGGTAGAATAATGGGAAGAGGCAGGATGCCCCGAGAAGAAATATGGAGGAGGGGAAAGAAGAGCTTAGCCTCTAGCCGCTATTTATTTGGAACCAATTTGATGTCATCATATTGCCATAAGAACTACATCATCGGCCCTTATTAAAAATATAAGCATACGACAAAGGTAGGATGACATGAAAATTCATACTATGAATAATTTTCCATTTCCAAAAACACCAACTCCATGCAACATACAAAAATGCAATGCAATACAAGAAGTAAACAATCTCATGTAAGAGGGAAAACTAGTATGAATGCACATATTCAAGCCAACAACAGTCAAGACAGTTATACAAATGTTTTGTTATCAGTGCTGAAGAGACCTACAAGTTCTTGATTGACAACAAGGGTTAAAAATGATGCCCTGAGAAAGGATACATGCAAGGGGAAATGACAAGAGACATAGATCCATGAAAAGTGTTTGTGCGCAATGAAACAACACCGTGCAACAAAAGTTCCCGCAGTATAGGCGAAGCAAACAAAGCTAGTATTGTGAATGGTTGTGAATCTAGTGATCCATGAGTCATATTAATCGGGAATATTTAAGACAAACCAACAGGATATGGAGAAAATACCATGCGCAAGACACAAGTTTCAGCCATAATAAGCAAGTTAGCATTTTGTATGGTTTTTACTTTTTAGGATTTTTGGAAAAATTTTGCTCTGTTTTTGGATTTTGTGATATATATATATTATTGTTATTATTTTTATTTTCAAACCGTGGTAAAAATAAAAGTAGAAGAAAGTAGAAGAAGAAAACAAAGGCCTAGGGGTGACAGAAAGTGCCCTAGGAGGAAGAAAGGAGAAACAAAGGACAAATTATGTCCTTGTTAAGTGGAAAAATTAAGAAAAAATAATTATTTGAAAAATAATTATTTACGAGAGTGTAAAGAAGAAGAAAAATCACCAGGGAGCAATAAAATTGCCCTAGGGAGAAGAAAGGGGTTTTAGACAGCAAAAAATGCCCCAATATGGTGAGAAATAAGAGAAAAATATTTATTTAGTAAAAATAATTATTCTACAGTGAACAGAGGAGAAAACGGTGATTGAAACGGGTCTCTCGGCCTTCCGAACGGTGAAAAACTAGTTAATATACCCTTCCCCAGGGGAGTAAAAACATCACAATCAATTCATTTTAACCACTCAGTTTAGAAAACTTACTGTGAGGTTCGAAACTCGGGAGATATGGTGATCACACGAGACCGTTTGAGGCATGCTGATGCAAAGCCTCTGGGGTACCAGAGGCACATGGATGAGGGCCGATTTTTGAGTCTCACAACCTTGCATTTAAAATTTTGTCATTAATGCATTAATTAAGGCATTGTATGTATATATACGACATTTTTGATGTATCCTTATTGTACGCCTCAGCTGAAGGCATTTTTGATATAGAGCATAGATTTGTATGTATCCATTTTTGATACAGATGTATACTTGACACACATGCATATATATATGAGGAGTACTTTGTTTTGGCTCAGATTCACATGATTATGAGATGATGTATATCTTTGTTTTTGATACATGTATATAGATGGTTTTTGATTTGTCTTTAAACTCATGGGGAACTAATTGACGATGGGACATGAATCATGTTTAATATCTTGAGTGGGCATGCTACCTGTATTGGATTCGATGCATGTTACATTTTGTTTGATTCGCACTTATGGATGTTGCTATGATTTATTTTATTATTTTTGTACTCTGATGCATGTGACACGAGTGGGCATAATTCTATGATGTGAAATACCCCTTTTTAGAAATTACTATATGTTGATTCTCATTGCATGTTGTGTTTGTTTAATTCAGCACTTATGGACGATGTGATGATGTTATCTGATTTTGTACATTATATGTATTTGATTTCGATGTTTGATGTATACATGTGTTGTGCATGCTTAGATGATAGATCTGTAGATGATATCAAATGTAATTCTCATGTGTTACTTTGATGTATATGGATGGGATGATATGATGATATGGGTGCGGGGGGAATATATTTTTGATTATGTGTAACCCCTCTTGCCCCCATTGATGATATGATATGTGATAATTAGTTTAGCATACATGCATGATGTAACACTTACCATTTTTTTTTATATATGATGTATAGGTGATGCTAGATGTGATGATAGTGATGGTAATATGATGTGAATGATAACAAAATAGAGCACATGCAAGAAACATAGCCAAATGCTAACAAATAACACCAAGAATTAATGTAATACATCATGATTCACCCTGTCTTATTAACAAGTAATAAATACAACCAAATGCTCAAGAAAGAAAATAATGAATTAACACATTACATCATGATTTCCTAAGGTTCACTAGCATGTCGAGACACACAACAATATGCACAAGCAAGAATGAATCTAATCTAAGAAAGAAAAGATGAATTATGACAAAGTACACCCAAGCAACAAACAACTCAAAATAAAGCACTCAAAACACTATACAAGCAACAAGCAAAGAAAGGAAACAAGATACTGCAAGTAAATGTTTTTGTAAGATATGTTTTCATGCACCAATTTTCTATTATTTTTGTGTTTTGTGAAACAATTTTCTATTTTTTTGTGTTTTCTCGAAACAATATTCTATTGTTTTTTGTGTTTTTTAACAGTTTTCCAAAGCTATGTGCAGTAACCAAGAAAGCATGGATGCCCCAAAGATTAGGTGGAGAATATACAAGGGTAGAAACCATGCGCTTATGAACAAGAAGGTGAAGTCGTTGAGTTACCCCAACGTAAGATGGGAAATAGTGAAAGAGCATGCCCCTCACGAGATGAATAAAAGAAGACAAAGTTAGATCAAGGTCGAGACGGGATGGTGTGCACAAGGAAACTCGAAGGTAGAACCAGTCTAAGCCAAAGAAAACTACCCTTTTAATACAAAATTATTATGAACAAAAAATCCTCCCGAGGTGCCAGAAACTAGTTTTCACCCAAGGACTTGTCCAAAGTGCCACAATTGCATGGTTTTCACTAGTGGATGACCTATTTTTGTTTTTCTTTTCGATGTTTTTGATTTTTTTGATTTTTTTATACTTTTCATTTTTTGTACCATGTTTAAGCATAGAACTTCTTAAGATGCATGGCATTCATGGGCTCCTAGAGCTCATCACCATTGGGGTGAGCCAGTTTGTATGCCCAGTTCGTACTTGGCAACTATGACATAGGGTCCTAACCAATGTGGTTCAAACTTCCCTTTCTTTTCTCACTCCGCTCTGGTGTTGAACTGGTTCTCCTTCATAACCAAATCACCAACCTCAAACTGACTCTTGTTGTAATTTCTAGAGACTCTATGTTGATACACCTTCAGGTGATTAAGGGCGCGAATGCACCTCTCATCTAGTAGCTCCAACTCAGCTAGTCTTGCCACTCGATAATCTTCATCCTTATCCAGATAGTCTTGAAGAGAGATCCTTAGGGACGGAAGTTCAATCTCTAAGGGGATGATAGATTCTATCCCAAACACTAAGGAATATGGTGTCATACCTGTAGGGGTACAAATGGATGTTCGGTAATCCCAAGGGTTGGATGGATTTATAGGTGCCAGTTTCGACTTGTTTTGCTGACCATCTTCTCCATTATCCTAACCAAAGTATTATTTGTTGCCTCAGCTTTTCCATTACCCTGAGGGTAATATGGTGTGGACCATTTCAATCTGATTTGGAACTTGTGGAAAATACCTTTCATAGTTTTTTTCTCAAATGACTTCCCATTATCTGTAATAATGGCTGTCGGGATACCATATCGGTAAATAATGTGATTCATAATGAATTTAGAAATATGTGCTCCTGTGATATAGGTTAAAGGGATGGCCTCCACCCATTTTGTAAAATATTTTGTGGCTGTGATGATATGTGTATGACCATCAAATGAGGTAAGAGTAAGTTTCCCTATTAAATCAAGTCCCCACTTGGAGAATGGACACGGGGTAGTGATTATTTGCAATGGTTGCGATGGATCATGGATGAAATTTCCATACTTTTGGTAAAGCACACATTTTCTAACATAATTACGATAATCGGTTTTAATGGTAGGCCAATAGTAACCTACTCTTAATAGTTTTTTAGCCAAGACCATTACATTTGTATGTGCTCCACATACCCCTTCATGCACTTCTTTGATTTCCTGGATTTACTTTGTCACATCCAGACAACGTAATAGATACCCATCGTAGCCATGACGATAAAGTGTACCTCCTAAAAGGGTGTAATGGGCTATCCGGTGAATCGGGATCTGATTTTTAGAATGGGAGATATCAGGAGGGAATGTGTTATCCTTAAGATAGGTGAAGATGGGTTTATGCCATGGGGAATGGGGACCAACAAACTCACAAGCCAGGAAATATTATGGCATGTCATACACAGGATGGTGTAGATTTTCTACAAAGAATGGCATATCATTGTTCCCTATCAGAATATGAAGCATAGATCCCACCGTTGCCATGGCATCCACTGATCTATTCTGTGCTCTTGGGATCTTCTCAAAGGTGATGCACACAAAATACTCCTTTAGTTTTTCTACTAACTTTTTGTAAGGAATGAGATTTTCATCCTTAACTTTATACTCATCATTAACCTATTTAATGATTATTTGTGAATCACCTATGACCTTAACATGATGAGCATCCCACTTGATGGCGAGCTTCATCCCGTAATGAGTGCTTCATACTTTGTAATTTTGTTTGTGCAAGGGAAGGCTAGGTAGAAAGCTTGTTGTATAGGATCACCCGAAGGGGTAATAAGGACCACTCCTGTACCTAAACCATGAAACCTTTAGTGTTTCTACTAACTTTGTAAGGAATGAGCTTTTCATCCTTAACTTTATACTCATCATTAACCTATTTAATGATTATTTGTGAATCACCTATGACCTTAACATGATGAGCATCCCACTTGATGGTGAGCTTCATCCCTGTAATGAGTGCTTCATACTTTGTAATGTTGTTCGTGCAAGGGAAGGCTAGGTAGAAAGCTTGTTGTATAGGATCACTGAAGGGGTAATAAGGACCACTCCGTACCCAAACCATGAAACTTAAAATACCCATCAAAATGTATTTTCCATATGATAGATTCTTCAATATAGAGTAAAGATGCATCCGCAGATCCAAAATCAAAGGTTCTGTGCTTTGCAAAGGTTCTTCCACTAGTTGGTCTGCAAGTACTTGTCCTTTAACTATTTTTTGATGGACAAATTCTATGTCAAACTCACTGAGTAGAATGATCCAATTAGCCATTCTACCTATGAGGGAGGTTTTGGACAACAAATACTTGAGTGGGTTGACCTTGGATATGAGATTGGTCTTAGTATTCAGCAGGTAATGGAGAATTTTCTCGAAAGGTAAAAAGAATGGCCAAGCAAGCCTTTTCAATCTAAGGATAATTAAGTTCATAGGTGATGAGGGTGTGACTCAGATAGTACATCGGGCATGTCTTTGTAAGACCATGTAAACACATCAATGAACTATCGCAACAACATAGTGAATGTCTTTTGTTCTCTAGCTGAGAGTGATGCCCCCAATTTTACTATCTTGGGATCCTCTTTAGTACCAATGTTGACATCAATGATTTCTTCGACTAACAATTTTGATAAATCCTCCATATGCATAGGATTAGGAGGCAGGTTGAGATCTTCATCCAAGGATGTCTGCACAAGATTTTCATCCTTGGCATGGTCACTTTGTTTGTCCTTTGATTTTCTTATTTGTTTGTCAGTTAGTGCCTCAAAGAGGTTTTCACTGTGTGACTTGGACTTCGATTTTTGCTGAGGCTTTTCTTTATAACTTTTTCCCTCACTTTTCTTTAAATTTTGCTGACCAAGAAGTTTAACCTCCTCACCGAATTAGGCATAGGTGTCTAAGTCAATAAACAAACCTTTCTTGTGATCTCCAATGGGGATTGTATCCCTTATGCCCATGAACTCTGTAATAGCCTAATCATTTTTGAATAAATCTAGTGGCACGTGAAGTTGTTGGTCCCATTTAACAAGGGAAGGGTACACAAGATCAAGGGTTGGTTCAGTGGGGGTTATGGTCAGGACAACATTGTTCATGAAAAGGTTCATGGAGGCTAGATCCTCATATTGGCTACAATGGGAATTTGTATCACTATCTAGGTAATCGGAGCTATCCTCATGCTTAGAACAAGTCACATCTTGATTTTTGGGGTGTGCTCCATAAGGATGAATCCTGATGCCATATCTTTCTGTTTTGAAATGTAGAAGATGGAATTGTTCTCTTTGTCCTTGTTCATTCTTCCCAAATCTTAGGCCTTTATAGCCCATGGAGTACATCATTCTGCTAGATTTTTCATATTCTGGGGTTTGATAACAAGATGGATGAGTGTCCTCAAGGACCCAAGTTGTAGGTGGATCAAGTAATTTCTCCTCAGCTAATAAGCCTCCAGGCAGGAATGACCCAATAGTGTGTTTTTCTCTAGGTATCCTAAAGTGGTAGTTAGGTCGACCTCTAGTCTTGGGCGACAAAGAGAGATCTGACACCAAGAGTGCTTGTTATACATTATACTCCCCACAGCCATATTCTAGTATTTTCATCTCCCATGAATCAAATGGAGATGTTGAAGTAGATGCCCCATGAGCGTAAGAACTAATTGAATCTGAATCCACGTGGGATTAGCCTCAGACTGAAGAGGAACCTCTATATCTACAAAGGGACATGCATATGTACCCTTTCATGTAAATCTATTGAGAGCTATACAATGAGCAAAGGGATCGAATCTCCTGGTATTTTTATCATATGTCCCTCATGCTTTAACTTGATGCATTGATGAAATGTTGATCACATAGCCTACATGGCATGAATCCATGGTCGGTCTAGAAGCATATTATATGGAAATTCCAAGTCTAGGACGTGAAACTTCGTCGATAACAAGTGGGGACCACCTCCATGGGCAGCATGATGGTACTGCTAACTCTCTTCCACGTTGTCGTATGTGGTGATAGTGATAATATGGGACTCAAGATCTTCCTTCGTATGTCCCAATTTTTTGACCAAATTAAGTGTGTAGATGTTCAATCCTGATCCGTTATCCACAAGTACCTGTTTTATTTTCTTGCAGGTGACAACTACCTCAATGTATAAGGGAAGGTTATGTGTAGGATTATCAGTAGGGATTTCCCTATGGTTGAAAGTGAGATGCTCACTTGGTGCAATGTTGGCCACCGCAGCTTGAAGCTATGTAGGATTGAATTCTAAAGGAACTCCTGATCCTTGAAGAGTTTGATACTGAGAATGTCCTTATGCACATTGGATATCTTGAGAAGATCTAAGATTGAAGTCTTAGCAGACGTCTTCTCCAATTGTTCTAAAAGGTTATACTTACTGGTTTGTAGGGTCAACGAAGAGGGTTTGTAATCACGAGGCGTGCACTCCTTGTTACCACAACATAGTCCTTTCCCTTGATCCAAATGGTATTGACACGGTCAGCAGGGGAATGAATACATCTGATAAGTGAATCATAATGATTGTTATCTCTTTTGGTATACAAGTAATTCATGGATTTATAGGTTTGGGATGACTCTCCCCGATCTCGGCTTTGTCTTTTCGACTTATCATGCTTGGGGAATGGTTCTTTATAAATCCCCATTTTATCATTTGGTTTGTGTTTTTCCAGGGTTATCCACTACTATCTCCCCATTGTCAATGAGGTCCTGAATATAGTGGTGAAGCCGCAAACATTTGTCTATCTTATGACCTTTAACATGATGCATTTCACAATATTCATGCTCCTTATACCATGAAGGCTTCGGAAAATTGTCATCAAATGAATGTGTCATAGGATAAGTCATCATGTGGACCACATCCAACTGTTTCAATATGATGACAATAGTTCATTGAGAGAGGTGAATGTTTGTCACTTTGGTGGTGGTTGAATTGGGCCCTTGGTCGTATTAAAGGTTGACCGGTTTGGATTTGTTTGAACACGTTTGGAATCAATGATTCCATCTCCCACCACATTTTTGTTTTTGTTGAAAATCTTCACTTTTCCACGGGTTTGACACTTTGGTTGTCTTTAGATTTTTTTTTAAGGGTGCCTTTGGCAATGAGAGCCTTTTCTATTTGAATCCATTTCTCGATAACCTCCTCAAAAGTATAGACATAATGCATTTTGAGGTGGAAGGTGATATATAGGTTGAGATTGGGAACGAAGATGCTGACCAACTTCTTTTCAGGGAAAGTGCAAAGGAAGCGACTGGCTATCCCTCTCCATCATTAGAGGAATCTGGTGAAGGTCTCATTTGGGTGTTGCTTGGTGTTGTACAAGTCTGCCATAGTGACATCACTTTCTATGTTATACGAGAAGTGACGCATGAATCTTTCTTCTAACTCTCACCAGGTGAAAATTGATCCTTGTGGTAAGCATGTAAACCATTCCAATGCTTAACCTCCGAGACTCTTGGGAAAAATTTTGATGAGGTAATTATCACTATAAGAAACCTCTTGACATGCCATGTAAAAATCTTTAACATGATCCCTTAGGTCTCCCTTTCCTTTGTATTTGTCAAAATTTGGTATATCAAATTTCTTTGGGAAACGGTTGAAGGGTCATTGTCTTGTCAAAAGAATAGGGGCATAGTTCTTCATATTGATATTTCTTGATGCTCCCTATATTGCTATCTTATAAGCTCATAAGCATCTCTTTCATAGACTACACTTCCTGTGTGAGTAATTGTTCTTTAGTGGGAGAAATGGGGATGTATACGCGATGATACTCCATGTCTTCTTCTCCTTATTTTTCCCTGATGGAGTTCATTGATCTTAACCTTAGACCTCAACTTTTGAATTTTCTCATTTGCATCTTTCGTACATGGGAAGTAAGAAATGCTAGTTGTCAGCTTAGGTTACTGATTTTTTGTTGAATCGTGGCTTGGTTTATAGCCTCTTCTTCTAAAGGTTCCTCCTCTTCGTACTGTGGAGGTTCTTCCTCTGTCTCAAGTTCTATCTTATTTCTTCATGGCACTTTGATGAGGGGTATTCTATTCCCTACCAATTTATTATTTTCTACGTAATAAGTGGAAGCATGCTCGCCTGTTAAAATATATTCCATATTGATAAGGGGGCATTCTTCCTCAGTAGTTTCATTTTTCTGTAGTATTGGTTCATTCTCAATGGGAAATTTGGCCCCTAATTCAATAACCCAGGCCAACACTCTATCTTTATTTCTAAGAAGAAACTTGTCTAGTAGAGTAGGGTCAAAATCAAAGTTTGAGTGGTGACTCTAGTTTGTTTCCACTATGGTCGACCATTTCTTCTGTTTCCTTTTCTATAGAAAATAGTGGTCTTAGGTCATGTCCAATGAAGGGGTTTGACCCTTATCTATTAGAGGTTTCCTAAGCTTGCACTTTTTGTTCCTCATATGTCTGTTTCTTTAACCCTAGACATGTTTTAGGAGCCATGTTTTCGTGATAGTTTCACTAGGGTAAGTTGTGGATGCGCTTAAAACTTAATGACTACCCCTAAGTGAAATGCAAGATGTACATGTTAAGAGTATGAATAAATCAACAATGTGAGAATACCAATGTGATAAAGTGATAAATCACCAAAGTGATACAAGCATTTGGTATTGAAACCTGTTCAAATGAAGTACCTCCTAGACTATGTTTCAAAGATTAGTTCACATCACAAGATGATTAACAAGATGTTTTCACTTATGCCAAGTTCAAGGAATGAACAAAATGTAAGTAAATAAAAGAAGTCAATGTAATCTCCCAATCAAGATATACGATGAGTGAGCTCAAATCCATTTAAGACCTATATCTCTAAAAGTGCCAATTACGATTTGTGAATGACACAACATTATCACCAAGATATGTTAACCCACTTTGTGAGAAAGTGAGGTATTGATATCAAGGTGTTATTTGTATAACACGCACAAATGGTAACACCTAGCACTCTTTGAAATCAAGGTAATAATATAACCGAACTAAAAAGCTCAAAGTATAACTAGGAATAGTTAAAAATGTGTGTAGCGTAACCGTACAATATAGGTATTTATGTCGAGTTTACAAGAAACAAGATGTAAATATTGAAATTGTAGTGATACGATACAAACAAGCTAACTCTTATAAGGAAGTCCACACGGTGATGAACCATACCTAACTACAATGATGATCTTGACATGGGTATCAAGATCACAATGGCTACCAATGACGTGAGAACGCCTCTGCACACTTTAGATGTTTAACTAACCCAACCACAAACATGGATGGGCATAAATGGACATAAAAGTGAGAGAAATAGTCGATTGGTAACACAAAGGTAGTCACCCTTCTTTTGATCAACAAAGTGTCAAAAGAATGTGAAGGAAACAAATCAAAAGAATGACGAAAAATGCTAGCTTCACTTGGCAGAGTTTCACCTCGCCCTAAGGAAAGTAAAAACTAGGTGAAAGTAACATGTCACACGTTTCTCAATGAAAATATGGTTCAAAACTCAACACTATTTTAGAATGGTCAAAGTGTGCTCCTCACCAAAGTATATTCTCTTGGGTGGTTCTCTCGTCATAGGTGTTACAAAGTTATCTTAAGCAAGCGTGATTTACCCAAAAAGTTACACTGACTTGTTTGGGAGTATCTCGGCTTTACTTTATCCCCTTCAAGAATAGTAGGCAACTAGTACATCTACATGTACTATCACTGGGGTCGCCACATGGAAAACCGGTAACACTATCTCACAAAGGAATCACGGTCAAGTAGGTAGTGCAGAACACTTCCCATTTCATCCACAAGGTTCCCTCTTGCATGGACTACTTTGGGGTTTCTAGAACCACCCCCATTGTTATAGATTAAGGTGTTATGCCAAAGGGGTTATGTTCTAGTTGAGTGGAGAGGGACGTACCCTTTTCCGAAACCTACAATACAAAGTGTTTTTAATATGTTATTTTTTTATCTTTTTAATTAGATGGGATTTTCTTGAACAACATTTGGAAACTTGTATAACAACTGTATTAGTATTTTTCTGACTTTTGTTTGAATCTTTCGTTCTTTGACAAGCATTTTGGTCCTATATGCCGATGATTAGTAGTTTTCCATCAAAAGAGAAGGCATCATTTCTAATTCTCTAGATCATCCAAGGACGTAAGAGAAGATCATACGTGATGTCTTCACAAATCCCAAAAGATAACCAAATGGAACAACACTTTAATTCAACAATGCCAAATTAACCAATTCCAAATCAAATACCCTAACAATCTCAAAGTATCACAAGGACATAAGAATCGTTTCTGATTCCCAAGATTACCCCAAGAGATGCGAGGGAAGAGCATACATGATCTTAATCCTATAAGTAAACAAATGCAAAATATTATCTAATCAAATACAAACATGTAAAAACAACCTGCAAAGACAAATAAATGAGTAGATAAACCTGCAAGAATGTTAGCACATCAACTCTTTAAATCCAAAAATGCAAAAGGATGCTGTGCCCCTTTTTCTATGTCTACGTGGGTTAGGGTGCATGTGCCACCAAAGGTTGTTTTTAGTACACAAAGTGTGCTGCGCCACCCGAGAGATGTGTGCCCCCAAAAACAATGCCTACGCCACTAAAACAACACCTGCACCACTCTATGGATTTTTCAAATCAATTAAATGCTTCGCCACCCAAGAGGTGTATGCGCCACAAAAATAACATATGTGCTAATCTAAGAAAAATAGACATAAAAACAGACAAAATAACCGCATTACCAGAAAAGTATAAATGCTCCATTAAAACCATATGTGGGCCCTAGTTAGGTTGTGTGTTCCATTCTAAAAAATTTAGAATGAAATGAAGGTACAATACAAAAATGACGTGTGCACTGGGTTATTATACCTACACGCGGGTTAGGGTGGGTGTGCTAGGGTTAGTGCGCATGCGCCAGGGGTCACAGACAGAATGATAGATTTTAACAAAGCATGCCTACACCACCAAAGAGTCTTGTGTGCCCCAAAAAACATGCTTGCACTCTGAAAATCATGCCTATGCTCCAAAACTATGTCCGCACTCGAAAATCGTGCATGTGCTCCAAAAATCGTGCACTGCCAAACTTGTAACCAGAGTATGGAAAAACAAAGAAAACTTCACAATATCTCTAAATTTTGACAAATTAGTTTAAAAATGGCAATTACCCATTAAAATTAAGGCCATGAACATGAAGTTACACACATTAAATGAGCAAAAATTCCAAAAAAATGGACATTAACTACTACATGTGCATATCAAAAGTTAGCCAAAATAATGAAACTTAAACTAAAATGCCATGGGACTAAGGGTCCCACAAGTGCATTAAATGTGTGCAAGTGTTGTTTTTATACTAATTCTAATGTAAACAAAGACTAACACCAAAATAGTCTTAATTAGTAAGAATTGAACAACATTATAAACACCATTATGATAAGAATTAATCAAGGGTTAGATGCTAACATTTATCAATACAAAATTATGAAATCAACTATGTTAAGAACCTAAATATATTCTATTCTCTAACAACATATAAATGAAGGAACCTAGGTAGGTTCCAATGCTATCAAAAAAATTTCCTTAATGTTCCAAGAACCTAGGAATGGAGGCTAATCAAAGTTGGGCTACAAGAACCTTTTGATACCTCCCATATAACCCAAGCACTTTAGGCTAGAATAGGAAGAGGCTTAATTCTTGAAGATGATGAACTCTTAAGAGGACAAAGTGAAAGCTCTTAGTCTCTTTGCTATATGGTTTGCATTTTCTCTCTTAAGGAGTTTAGGTGCAGGTATAAAGGTAGGAGGAGTGCTCTTTATATAGCCCAAAGGATAAAGGATTCAACACATTCTCATGAATGTGGGATAAAGGTAAAACATGATTAGGAATGGATAATGTTGCTTTATTAAAGGTAACCTTACTTTAGAAGGGTTTGATTTATGCTTAGCATGTCATGGGAGTTGGGGGTGCTTTAATTAATCAAATGTGATTAACTAATAGATAGATGTGAGCTTATAGAAGCCAATTAGAGGAATATTAGTATGATCTAGGATACTAGAAAGGGATTAAATCAATTAAATATTGATTTACTAGTTAAATGAAGGGGAAGACTAATTAATTAATAATAATTAATTAATCTAGATAGAGGAAGTGATTAATTAAAGGAAGGTCATTAATTAGGTTTATAGCTGGATAGGCGACTTAATCAATTAGTGTATTGTGATTGATTAACGAAAACAAGAGGGAATATGAGTGCTTTTGACAATAAGTCTTCAATTTGCGAGAAAGGGGATAATCAAAGCACAATTTAAGTATTTAAATTGCTCAGCATAATTATAGGTGTCTACATTTTCCCCTCTTTGGGGTGGCGTAAGTGACGTCACTTCAAATATAGTAGATAGAAGAAAATTCTGAAGGGATACAAGAGAAATTAGTAGGAGGGAGAGATGTCCCCTTGAGTGTCGATGGGGTGATAGAAGAAGTCAATCGAAGATTGAAAAAGGTGAGAAATAGGTAGAAGAATGGGGAAGAGGCAAGATGCCCCGGAGAAGAAATATGGAGGAGGGGAAAGAAGAGCTTAGCCTCTAGCCACTATTTATTTAGAACCAATTTGATGTCATCATATTTCCATAAGAACTACATCATCGGCCTTTATTAAAAATATAAGCATACGAAAAGGTAGGATGACATGAAAATTCATACTAGGAATAATTGTCCATTGCCAAAATCACCAACTCCACGTAACATTCAAAAATTAAATGTGATATGAGAAGTAAACAAGCTCATGTAACAGGAAAACAAGTACAAATGCACATATCCAATCCAACAATGGTCAAGCGGTTATGCATGATGATGTTTTTTTGTCAAGACTAAAGAGACCAACAAGTTCATGATCGATTTACAAGGGTTAAAAATGATGCCCCAAGAAAGGATACATGCAAGGGAAATGACAAGAAACATGGGTCCATGAAAAGCGTTTTGTGCGCAACAAAACAACACCAACCAACAAAAGTGCCCCCAGTACGGATGAAGCAAGCAGCTAGCTTGTGAATGGTTGTGAATACGGTGATCTCATGAGTCATATTAATTAGGGAAGATGTGAGACAAACCAACAGGATATGGAGAATATACCATGCACAAGACACAAGTTTCAACCGTAATAAGAAAGTTACCATTTTTGTAGGGTTTTTTTGCTTTTTAGGATTTTTTGGAAAAATTTTGCCCTGTTTTTAGATTTTTTGATATATATATCTTGTTGTTATTGTTTTTTCTTTTCAAACTATGGTGAACAGTAGAAGATAGTAGAAGAAGAAAATGAAGGCCTAGGGGTGACAGAAAGTTCCTAGGAGGAAGAAAGGAGAAACAAAGGACAAATAATATCCTTGTTAAGTGGAAAAATTAAGAAAAAAATAATTATTTGAAAATAATTATTTACGAGAGTGTAAAGAAGAAGAAAAATCACCAGGGAACAATAAAATTTCCCTAGGGAGAAGAAAGGGGTATTGGACAGCAAAAAATGCCCCAATACGGTGAGAAAGAAGAGAAAAAAAATTATTTTGTAAAAATAATTATTCTACAACAAATAGAGGAGAAAACGGTGATCGAAACGGGTCTCTCAGCCTTCCGAATGGTGGCGGTTAATATACCCCCTCCCAGGGGGTGTAAAAACATCACAATCAGTTCATTTTAACCACTCAGTTTAGAAAACTTACCGTGAGGCTCTGACACTCAGGAGAGATGGTGATTGCACAAGACCATTTGAGGCATGTTGATGTAGTCCGAGGGTACTAGAGGCATGCAGACGAGGGCCCATTTGTGAGTATCGCAACCTTGCCTTTAAAATTTTGTCATTAATGCATTAATTAGGGCATTTAGGTGTAGAAAATGCATAGGCACGTCTACGCACACGTGTAGGTGTGGGATAGGGTACGTATGTGCCATTTTGGGGGCACAGCATCGTATAAGGGCACAAAAAGTGCAGTCTATGTGCACACATGCATAGTCAAAATTTCATACGCACACATGTGCACGCACACACATGAGCGCATTTACGTGCACATGCGCACACATCGGGAAAGGGGTGCACACACTAAAAGCATGGCGTAGGCATGGATAGTCAATCGCACATATGCGTAATCACACATCTACATGCGCAAGCACCAGATTTGTGGCACACATGCCAAAAAGAGTGTGCATGCACCCAAAAGAGGGCACACATGCCAGAAAACACACACACTTAGGTGCATGCCCTGAAAACATGGCGCACATGCCTAAAAGGGTGTGCAGGCACCATAGACAGGAAGAAAAAGATAGGAAATTTTCCAAAAATGTGACACTTAGAAGAATTTTTAGGATTTGTGGGTGAACCCTAAAAGATGAGATCGTTGTTTAGAGAAAATGTTAGAAACTAATGAGTGGTGTGTTATTTTGCAGAGATGACTACCGTGATTGCAGAGACATGGGAGTATCACTCTTAGATTGCCAAGTTAGAGGGAAGTATGCACCGATGTGATTTCCTAGAGATGGCCATATTATTGGAGGTAGTGGTGTTGGGCCCCGTGGCTCGGATGTCATCGATTGTAATGGATCATGGCCTCCTAACTGTGCTTGCCAAGAGATGGTACATCGAGAGTCAGTTCTTTAGACTGTCCATAGGCGAGATGACAGTGACCATAGAGGATGTGTGGTAGATTCTACGCATGCCCATGATGGGTACATTGATTGAGTATAGTACGGATGTAGGTCTGATCAGAGCAGCGTGTAGTGCCTTATTTGGCATTGATGACATCCCACATGACGGGATGACCGTAGCCTTACACGAGTGCATCTCGGACCCGACATTGCATTGGGGGCCACTTTATATCATGGTGCTTATCAGTGGGTTCCTACTCACTGATAAGACAGGGACTTCATTCCGAGAGGATTGCTACCACTAGTTCATGACATTTACAATGGTGAGAGGTATTACTAGGGGCCGTGTATACTGGCCCACTTATACTGGGATTTGCATCTTATCACATACCACGGTCAGAAGACCGTGGGGCCGACATCATTACTACAGATATGGTTGTGGGATCATATAGCTATTAGATGCCCTGTGGGCCCATTCCGAGTCTGAGATCCCGAGGAGCCATCATACATGGCATGGATAGCAATTGGCGAGAGATATTTGTGGTCACCTTGGTAGCCTATTCAGATATAGGCAGGAGCTCAATGAGTTAGCAATGATACACATCATTTGGCGTCCATATAGACACTTCCAGTGGCCAAAGGATGCCACAGAGCTCAGCATGTGCTTGGTGGAGCACTTTATTATTGGCAGCCACAACTAAATTATGGAGTTTTATCGTGTTGACAAGTGTTGAAGCTTCACCAAGTACGGGGTGTCCCTCAATAGGATATCTAGCATGCTCGCAAGGATTCTAAGAGGCAGACTATGGGGCCTCAGATTGTAGCAGCCTGAGCTAGGGCTAGTTTCTTACAGGTGGTCCCCCAGGCATGGGACCCATTACAACAGGTTAGAGATCTGGGGACCACACTGATTATGCAGCATGGTATGCTACAGTATTACCCCGATGACTTACTATTTAAGAGGTAGCTTGGATATCGGGCATTCACCCTTTGTGGAGGCATGACATGGGTCGAGTGTAGGGCTAGAGCGGTGGCATTGGGGCCGCACCCTAGGGATAATTTTAATGGGATCCCACATGATGGGAGTGGTGTCACACAGGCATAGGGACCAAGGCCGTAGGGCCCTGTACAGGTAGCCATACTACCACCTAGAGGTAGGGTATTTGACTAGGGGCAGTCTTCTAGAGTGTCTGTAAGGACCGAGTCCCAGAGGCACACACCTCACATTAATGGTGCGTAAAGCCACAACATAGGTACAATGCAGTGCGGCGGTGCATGGCCGAGAGAGACATGGCTAGAGCAGAGATATATGAGGCTTGAGGCTAGTACATGACAGCAGCCACAATAGAGTGAGACAAGGCTCGAGCCCATATAGTTACATTACTTTCAGGGTGGGATCAGGCTCAGGCCCAGGCCAGGTGAGGCCAGGAGATGACAGACTAGCATGGCGGAGCCAGATCCAAGAGACAGCTACACAGGGGGCATAGATACTAAGTCTCCTACATCAGCATAATTATAGGTGTCTACGAGATATGGATAATTTTACTCTTCTTGAAAGGCAAATAAATGTTCCTTGTATATGAAGGATGTTTGGATTACCTAGAATAAAGTAGAATTCTATTGACTAAGAAAAAAATATTACATTATGATGATTGGAAATGTAAAAGAATGCTTGGTAATAGGTTTTAATGTTTATTTCCATGTATCTTACACAACCTGGGTGGGTGGAAAGCATATTTATTATGTTAATGGTATCTAGTGACTTATATTTATGGTCTATTTTTGTATCTAGACATGATCACTAAATGATAGTGTGCGGTGAAATCATGATATGCATATGTTCCCTCATGTAATGTTTAATAAAATA
The DNA here is from genome assembly GCA_018340775.1 of Taxus wallichiana var. yunnanensis. Taxonomy (NCBI): domain Eukaryota; kingdom Viridiplantae; phylum Streptophyta; class Pinopsida; order Cupressales; family Taxaceae; genus Taxus; species Taxus wallichiana. The sequence continues at coordinate 204,783,553 of CM031243.1, forward strand.
TAGGAAAAATGAAAAGGGAGAAAAGGTACAATGTTCTCTTTTATTGATTTTGGAAAATGATTGAATAGTTGGGTTTTGATCATTGTAACATTTTAGTGATATAACTTGTAAAGATAAAGTGGATGAATTTTTCATGCAACTTCAGATGGAATTAACCATGTACAATTTTGGACTTCATCATTTTTAGAATGTAGGTTAAATAACAAGGAAACATAGGAAAAATATGGTTTTGATATAAGATCTTACACATTAGTCGATGTTATTCAGAGTTGTGAAATATCATGATTATATAATATTAATTCTGATGTTAAGTTGTCTTCATTTTAAAGGCATTGTTTTATATCTGAAAAAGAGCATCACCGACTTATTAATGAAGGTAGTTTAGCCTTAAGTGATAAAGTACTAATCTGAAATGGTATTTTAATCTCGTATTTACTACAAAGATAATAACTATAAAGTGAATTAAAATTGTTGTAAGTTATGTTGTGGTACATACTAGATTCGAGTGTTATGTGGTGTATGTTGAATTAATTTTGAATGGAATGTTATAAATTATCTTATTAAAATGATTAAATAATAATCTTGATAAACTTACCTATAAGGAATTAATAGAATTATGAATGTATGTAACCGATTGCACTAATAAATTCAAGTATTATGTACTTGAGAAATAAATCTACATTGTCGTAATTATTTAAGTCATGGACTACATTATTAATGTAGTATGCTTACATAATTATTGTAGAGATGATTAATGGACATACAAAAATAACATATAGAAGTGATGATGAATAATTATCGAAACTAATTTTTTGATCTTAGGATCGAATTCATACATGATAATGTATCGCTATGATATGAGTGGAACCTTATCGTAAAAATATTTCTCTTATAATCAAATAAGCTAAGTGATCAATATGATGTTATTAGTTAATGGAACTTGGCAAGCCAACTTTAGGAAGCTACTGTAATGTAAAGTCTATTTAATGATGTAGGTCATTAAGTAAATATTGTTATATAGCAGTTATCCTAAGTTATCCATCAAGGTTCACTAATTACAACTATCATAATCAGAAGGAATAAGTGATACGCTAAAGATACAATGTTCTTTTATCCTACATAGGTTGACCATTTTTTACCTTGTGCGTAGATTGAAACTATTTTAACTTAACAAACATTTTGAATTCGATAATTGAACCAAGTGATATGGCGATGGGACAAGTTTCCAATGATGAATGTTCTATCCAAAACCGAGCGTGCAATGTATGACTCTTAAACATTGGCCAAAGTAGTGTAAGTCATTACACTAATAGGAAACACCTATTTCTAACAAAAGTGTGAGATTTTGGTTAGGATTGTTAGGATTATACCAGTTGTACAGGTAAATAAGCAAGCAATGAATAATGCGGGAAATGTAAATTATAAATAAAATGTAATAAAACAAAGACATAGATTTAACGTGGTTCACCCAAAATGGGCTACGCCCACAAGAAACAACCAATCCTTTTATTCAGTTAAGAAAAACTCTCTTACAATGCATCAACTACTATAGTGAGCCTCATACATTATGAACCTTTAAATATATTAGGGTTTTTATCATTTCGAGGGAAACATAGAAAACCACCCATTAGATCTATGACCTAATAAGGAATGGTCCATATTTCATAATGCATAAATACATATTAAATGTGGCTTATGGGGACGCTGCCCTCGAGCCCCTACCGGGGTGAGTGGCCCTTGAACCCCAAAGGGGGCGAAGCCCCCCTTATAACCCCCATCGCTATTAGGCTCCACAACCAACAATCTCCCACTTGGAGACTGATTGCTATAACTCCACCACTACATCGTCTCGCTTGGACTTTTATTATTGGCTTGTTTCTTCCACTTCGAGATCAATCTTGAAGACCCATAGAAGTTGAATGTGAATCCAAATTCTCCTTTTTCAGTGGCTTAGTAAACATATCAGCAAGATTATCATTTGTATGAATCTTCACTAACTCAAGTTTCCCATCCTCCAACACTTGTCGTATGAAGTGATATCTTAGATGAATGTTTTTTGTTCTTGAATGGAAGGTTGAATTCTTTTCCAGGTGAATTGCACTTTGAATATCACTATGTAACTTACAATCCACTTTCTCCTTACCCAATTCCTCCATGAACCTGCTCATCCATAACATTTCCTTACTTTCCTCAGTCACTGTAACATATTTTGCTTCTGTAGTAGATAGGGAAACTACCTTCGGCAACTTTGAGATCTAACTCAATGCTGCACCACCAACTGTAAACATGTATCCAGTAGTGCTCCTCATGCTATCCACATCTCCTGCCATATCTAAATCCAAAAATCCCTATAAAGTATAATCTAACCCTCCGAAGCACAAGTGCCTACTAGTGGTCCCTCTCAAGTACCTGAGAATCCACTGGACTTCCTTCCAATGTGCTTTACCTGGATTTTCCATATACCTGCTAACAACTCCCACTACTTGGGTAATGTCTGACCTGGTATAAACCATGACATACATAAGGCTCCCAACTACTGAGAATAAGGAACTCGTGTCATATAATATTTTTCCTCTTATGTTGTTGGACATTTTCTGCGTACTTAATCTAAAATTCCCACCAATGGTTTACTAATTGGTTTCTCATTTTGCATCTAAAATTCTAACACATTTTCTACATAGTCATCCCGAGACAACACCAATTTCTTATTTATTCTATCCCTCTTGATTTTCATACCAAGGATTTTCTTTCTGCACCCAAATCCTTCATTTCATATGTTTGTGTAAGATTTTCCGTAAGCTTTACAATTTCTTGCATATTAGACCCTACTACAAGCATATCATCTACATATAAAAGAAGAAAAATGTAGCTCCCATTATCTAATCATTTAAAGTATACACAATGATCTGATTTACATCTAGTAAAACCATTTTCATGCATAAAACTATAAAACTTTAGATACCATTTTTATCCTTACCCTTCACCTCATATCCAAGTGGTTGCTTTGCATATAAATATCCTCCTCCAAGTAACCATGGAGAAATGTCGTCGTGACATCAAATTTCTCTAAGTGTAAATCTTCAACAAAAACTAAACTTAATACAATACAAATGGAAGACATATTTACAATAGGGGAGAAAATTTCATCAAAATCGATAGCTTTATTTTTTTATACCCCTTCACTACAAGCCTTGCTTTGTGCCTTTTCCATCCACCTTCTTCTTCTTTCACATGGTAGACCCATTTGTTTTGTAGTACTCTCTTCCCAACTGGTAATTTGACTAAATCCCATGTTTGGTTCTTCTCCAAGGAGTCCATTTCCTCATTCATGCCATGCTCCCACTCCTTAGTGGACTCCACCTACATTGCCTCATCAAATATCTCTGGCTCACCACTATCTATTAGTAACAAATAATACAAAGCAGGGGAAAATATTTCTAGAGGTCTACTAATATGTTGTGACCTTCTTACCAAAGATGGGGGTGTCTCGGGATCATTATTTTCTTGCTACTCATTTTCTTGAATTTCTGACAGAGGTGTCGATGTTGACACTGGATGTCATGCTTGGCCTACAAAACTATCAACCTCGGTACCTGTAGGTGGATATTTTCCATCTGAGAGTTCATTTTTAGGATCTATATCCTTAACCATATCTTCCTTTAGCTTTTTTATCATCATGTACTTGTTCCTTGTACATTCTATTTTCATGCCAAACAACATCATGACTCCTAATTATCTTAGATTCATCTAGATCCCAAAACTAAAATCCATAATCACCATTGGAGCCATAGCCTATGAATGTGCAACGTTTGTATTTTGAATCCAATTTCTTCCCGTTTTCTTTATTAACATGCACAAATTCCTCTAAACCAATTACTCTTAAAAATGAAAGGTCTACCTCTTTCTTGGTCTAGTATTCTTTGGGAATTCCTCCATCTAATGCACTCGAAGGCCCATGGTTGATTAAGTACACATCAGTATCTACGGCCTCTACCCAAAACTAAAGAGGCAGCCCCACATGCAATCTCAGTGACCGTGCATGCTCCATTATTGTTATACTCATCCTCTCACTAAAAATTTTTGTTGCAGAGTCCGGGAGCTATTTTCTCTCTACAAATCCCATTCAAGGAATAATAATCATCAAATTTATTACTATGCAATACTCACAACCATTATTAGATCTTAAACATTTCAATTTAAAACCACATTCATTCTTAACAAGTGCTTTCCATTTCTTAAATGTATCAAAGACATCATACTTACGCTTAATGTAATATAACCATACCTTCCTTGTGGCATAATCTATGAATGTGACATAGTAAAAAGAACCACCATGAGATGCAACATGGACCGGCCCCAACACATCTGTATGAACTAGCTCCAACTTTTTCTCTTTCTTGGTATTCCCTGCCTTGAAAAATCTAACTCTTTTCTGTTTCCCAAAAATGCAATGCTCACAAAACTCTAAGTCCAATTAATTCAAACTTGAAATCTTACCTTGTTCTGTAGAATTTTAATTCCCTTCGACTCATATGTCCCAATCTATTGTGCCACATGTTGGCATCCTCATTTGAAGTAGACAATATGGTAGAAGAATTAGATATACAAGTAGATAAATAAAGAGTGCCTACTTTCTTACCCCTTGACACTACCAGGGCACCCTTGGAAACCTTCCAAGCATCCGAAGTGAATGTGACTATACAAGCTTCACCACCCAGTGTCTTGTAGAGATGAGATTTCTCCTAAGACTAGGTACATGCCTCACATCTCTCAATATCTATGTAGTTACATTATATAATTTTAGGTGTACATTGCCCTTCCTAACAATGTTGCACAGCTCATCATCACCTAAATAAACCTATCCAAAATTTCCTTGGAAATACTCTTTAAAATAGCCCTTATCAGGGGTTGCATGGAAAGAGGCACCTGAATCTATTACCCAAGATTCTACTCTAGTATCAAGAGAAAGTATAAGAGCATCCTGAACAATATTACCTATCATATTTTCCTCTTTAATACCTTTAGGATGGTTTTCTTTGTTTACTTTAAACCAAAAATCCTTTTTAGCATGTACTCTCTTTCCACAGCTCCAAAAAGTAATGCCTATTCACCTAGATTTGGATATGGTCATATTCGATTTAGATCTCCCACGAGCCATACTCTTTGATTTCTCCTTGCTCCTCCCTCTACTCTCCATATTCAACACATTTCTAGAAGAATAATTTTCCCCGTACTTTTCCTACAAATTTCCTCGTTTAAAATGACACTTACTACTCTTCAAATTTAAGAGAAGTAGATGATGTATTACTAACTAACTTTACTAAGTGTCCCAAATTTCGGTAAAGAACATAGGAATAATAATGCTCTAACCTCCTCATCAAATGGGATATTACTTGAATCTAACTCGATTTATAATAGTGTGGAAATAATTCATATGGTTAGATACATTTCCACCTTCTTGAATTTATAGATTAAATAATATTTTTATCAAATAAACTTTATTGGATGCACTAGGTGTTTCATATAAATTAGTTAGGGTTTCATCAACTCTATCGTAGTCTTCGCCATGAGATATTTGAAGCTACGAATGATTCTAGACTGAATCGAATCACACTAAGAGTCTTCCTATCCAAAACCTTCCATTCATCATCAAACATGAATGGAAACTTCACTTCTTGACCTCCCAATGGTAGGTATAGATCCTTTTGATACAGGTAATTTTCCACCTGCATTTTCCATAGCTAGTAATTTTAGCCGTCAAACTTCTCAACTCTAAACTTACTCTCCTCTGCCATTGTTGCTTCTCCCACTCAAATAGAAATCCCTCTATGAGTATACTACCAACAAATAAATCTCAAACATGCTTTGATACCAGTTTTTAGGATTATACCAGTTGTACAAGTAAACAAGCAAGCAATGAATAATGCAGGAAACATAAATTAGAAATAAAATGCAATAAAATAGAGACACAGATTTAACATGGTTCACCCAAAATGGGCTACGTCCACCAGAAATAGCCAATCCTTTTATTTAGTCTAGCAAAACTCTCTTACAGTGCATCAACTGCTACAATGAGCCTCATACATAACGACCCTTTAAAGATATTAGGTTTTTATCATTTCAGGGAAACATAGAAAACCACCTGTTAGATCTGTGACCTAATAAGGAACAGTCCAAATTTCACAATGCATAAATACATATTAAATGTGGCTTACTTGCACGGGGCACTACCCTCGAGCCCTCCAGGGGAACGCGGCCCCTAGACCCGCAAATGGGGTGAAGCCCTACTTTCAACCCCTGTCACTATCGGGTTTCACAACCAACAAGGATTATATTGACTAAATTTCTGGTAGACACTTAGAACAACACTTGAAAAATCAATGCCAAGAAGAGTACTAAATGTATACTTTGTGTAGTGACTTGAAAGAGTAATCTATGGGGGATTGGTAGATCTATTTGACCCATAGACATGCACATGTTTAATTGATTTGTTATTTGAATTATTGTAATTCATTTTTTCTAGATTTAAATGTTAGCTGTATATTTAAATCATTGAAGGTATGTTTTATTTTTGGGAAGATAAAAAAACTCCCATTATTTGAAGTAATAGAAAGTAGGTGTTACAAAAGGTAAGAACGAATTTTCTTTCAAAGCTAACAAAGAATAAAGTTCAAGGAAGAGAAAAGAAAAATAAGAATCTTATATGGAGATTTATGATGAAAAGATAGAAGCTTTGTTTGTAAGGAAGATCAAAAAGGTTTACATTAGTGCAAAGTAAAGCTTCCATTTAAGTGTTTTAATTGTGGCCAAGTAGGCCATTTTTCATCAAAATGTCCTCACAAGAACAAAGAGGAGAAGGATGAACATGAAGAGAAGAAACATTTCAAGCATAAAAAGAGTTCCAAGAAAGAAGGAAATAAAAATATTTTCAAAGGCAAAATAAATTTCTATTCAAAATAAAACTCAAGCTTAGATGAATCAAGTGATAGTAATAAAAATGAAGGTAAGAAGGATGAAGCCTATAATGAAACCTTTTTCATGGCCCTTGAAATACCACATGAATGCAACTCTAAAGGAAAAAATCATGTTGAAGTTGAAGACTTAGATGAAGAAGGTGTTGTGGTAGACCTTGAAGCTAAATTGGTGAGTTCTCTTGAAGAATTACAACTATCTAGAAAGAAATATCATAAAATGAATTTAAAATTGAAGTATTATAAGGAGTATATCAAAATATATGAAATGAAAATTAGTATGAAGGAGAGAGAAGAGGATCCTTTACTTCTAAAAACAAGAATGTAAACTTCTTAAATCATAAATGGAATTTATAAAGACTGAGTTGGATCATATGTCAAGTAAAGTGAAGTTACTTGAGATTTTTGAAGAAAACACACATAATTTAGCTGAGCTTCTCAAGTATCCAAATATATGCAAGAGACAAATCAGGATTGGGTTACATAGAGGACAACAAGGGTGTTGCAGCAACTCGATAAAAAAGTGGAAAGAATACTTCTAAACAACCTCACATCACCAAAAAGGAATCATAAATGATCATAAGAAATGGAACAAATCATTTAGACCAACTTCCTTCACACCTATGTAATCCAACACTCTCAATCCTTTTTGGATTTTTTTCATGCAACATGTTTTGTCATAAGGCTATCAAATGTAAGAAAAATGCTAAAGGATATGGTAGGCATTATGATTCAAAAAATATTATAAGAAAAAAGGGTGTAATTTGTTATATTTGTCAAAATACTGGACATATTGCAAAGACATGCAGTCAGAATCCTATGAGAAAGATATGGAAATGTTTATGTAATTAATACTAATTCTACAAAGAAGAAGGAATTAACCATGATATCCCAAACAACATTTCATGTTCAAGATGAAGGAATAATATGGTATCTTGATAGTGGTTTCTCTAGTCATATGACATGAGATAAAAAAATTCATCTCGACCTTTGAACACCTAAGGAACTATTAGATTTGGAGATAACAATTCAACCAATATTGTTGGTAAGGGATCCTTGAGCTTGGACAATGGAAAATCAGTCACTAAAAATGTATTGTATGTGGAAGGTCTCAAGAACAATCTTCTAAGTGTCAGTTAGATGTGTAAGAAAGGATACACATTTATTTTCCATGAAAAAGGATGTGACATCAAAGAAAGAAAAATTGGTCAAAATATTGGTAAAGCTAAGAGAACAAAGAATAATATGTATGTGCTGAAAGAAGTCTTCAAAGAAAAGTGCTTCACTACTCAAGAATACTACAATTGGCTTTGGCATAGAAGACTTGGGCACTTGAATTTTGATAATCTTGTGAAAATCAGCTCAAAAGGTTGTGTTAGAAACATGCCAAGGATAATCAAACCAATTGATACACTTTGTAAGGATTTCCTATATGGAAAAAAAACTAGAATAATTTTTAAATCAAAGGAACATTCAACATCAATGCCTTTAGAATTGATACACATTGATCTTGTTGGACCCACTAGAGTTGAGAGTATACAAGGAGACAAGTATTTTATGTTGCTAATTGATGACTACAATAGAATGACATGGGTTGCATGTTTAAAAGAAAATCAGAAGCCTTAGACATATTCAAGAACTTCAAATCCTTGGTAGAAAATGAAAATAATACAAAGATAAAATGCTTGAGGTCAAATAAAGGTGGTAAATCTGGTCGATGAGATTGATGCTTTTTGTGAAGAAAATTGGAATATTAAGACAATTTTCATGAGCTAGGACACCTCAACAAAATGGGGTGGTTAAAAATAAGAATAGAATAGTGAAAGAGATGGTCAAGACAATTTTAAATGAGTCTAAACTTTCATATGGTTATTGGAGAGAAGAAATATGTATATATATATATATATATATTAAACATGACATAATTAAGAGTGAATAAAAATAAAACACCATATGAAATTTGGAAGGAAAGGTCAGAAAATGTAAAACATCTCAAGGTATTTGGAAGAAAATGTTACATTAAAAGAGATGAGGATGATCTAGGAAAATTTTATTCTAGATGTGATGAAGGAATATTTCTAGGATATTCAATAGTGAGTGCAACATATAAGTGTTATAATAAGAGGATCCAAAAGATATTTGAAATCACTAATGTAAAATTTGATGAGTCCTACCCTCTAAATATCAAATCTCAGCCAAAGAGAGATGAAGAATATGTTGAAGAAAAATCTCCTAGTATAAAAATAAGAAGATTGTAAAGAGAAAGAAATCTCTCATGAATGAGGTGATGAAGAACATGAGAGTCTTGATACAAAAACATCTTCAAGGAAAGTAAAGAAGGATCATCCTACATATCATATTATTAGAAGCAAGGATGCAAACATACTCAACAAAAGAAAGTTAAAATATCTGAAAATTAATGAAAAATCAGCCCTCTTATCTATGATAGAACCCAAAAGTGTTGAAGAAACTTGTAAGGATTAGTATTGGGTCAAGGAAATGAATGAGGAGCTTGATCAAATTGAAAAAATTAAAACTTGGGAATTAGTACCTAGACCCAAATATAAATTTTTTATAAGAACTAAATGGGTTTTCAGGAAAAAAATGAATGAAGATGGATTCATCACTATAAACAAGGCAAGGATGGTGTGTAAAGGTTACACTCAAGTTTAAGGAGTAGAATTTGAATAAAACATTTCACCTATGGTAAGAATGGAGGAAATTAGAATGTTCTTGTCTTATGTTAGCTTCAAAGGATTCAAGGTTTATCATATGGATGTGAAATCAACATTTCTAAATGGCACCTTAGAAGAGGAGGTCTACATAGAACAACCAAATGACTTCATATTAACATATGAACATGATTATGTGTGTAAAATAAATAAATAACTTTGTGTATTGCAGAAAGAACCTAGAGAATGGTATAAAATACTATACAAATACCTCATAGAACAAGGATTCAAGAAAGGATATGTTGATATAAATTTATATGTTAAGAATGAGAATGGGAAGCAACTAATAGTGATAGTCTATGTAGAGGTTATCATCTTTGGCAGTAGTAAAGAGAGCATGAAAATGTATTTGCAAAAGCTATGATAATACTTTGGGATGTCAATGTTGGGAGAATCTACATACTTACTTTGGTTACAAGTGATTCAATCAATAGCTGGAATCTTCATAACACAAGAAAAGTACATCAAGGAATTGTTGAAAAAAATCATATGGAATTCTACAAAGAATTGAGAACTCCCATGATCACATGATGTAAAATAAAGAAAGAATATGATGCTCGAAAAGTAGATCAAACATATTATTGGTCTTGTAGTCACATAATCAAGCACATAATACTATTATTATACCACTTAGTATGTTGTGTTATATATGGATCTTTCATAAGAAAAGTATTCACTAATTACTCATTCCATATTCTAGTCATTTGTATTGTTGGTCTTTATTGTTTTTATATAGCACACTTTTCAGTCACTCACATAGTTCTAGTTAGGTCTTATGAATCGATGTCTATTAGTCTTCATGCATCTATTTTCATTGGTCTCATGAAAATAGTGCCTAGGCTTAGATGAGAGTGCTGAGAACACTTGTCCATCCTAGGCACCCTTGTCCTCTTTATATTTGATTTTTCTTTTTACAAGTGAGGTCAGTATTTTCATTTTTCCTTCTCATCTTTTGAGGTACTAGGTCACATGTCAGGTTATTAATGTTGAAATTCGAATAAGATATCCGTATATAAACACAACATACATACCATTATAGGGGTGTACTATTTCTATCAAGGGATAGCTATATACATAGAGAAAGGGACTGCATTTGGGCATTATTCTACATCGAGCGAGTGTATAGGAAGGGGAGTCTACTATTTCCATCCCACACATCTTGAATTTTATCTAGATACTTCACGATATATCTGTTTCATTTGCGCTAGAGAAACCTAGGCTAATGATTTACACACAAAACTACATTGGGTTTGAGATGTATTGCAATGCTTAGTTATAAGTCCACCATTGTGGTGGTTGAAGACAATCGGCCCCTCATCTTGTATCATTCATTTTTAGGGTTTGATCCTTTGCGTGGGGTTTCACAAGTGATTCTTCATTATAGGTTTATGGTGACACCAACAAACCAACCGTGTCATTCACATGATCAAAGGAAAAATATTGTGAAGACCTAGATACCATATCATAATCAGATTCGATACATTCTATAGACCAGGCACACATATTTAAGAGTAGGGCACCCCAGATGCCCACATCCTTCCCCTGGTGCCCCAGTCCCGCGAGATCTTCCTCTACTATAATTTTTTAGGTTCATTGCGACACTCTATTCCATTGTTCCATCATTTTACCCAGTCCTAGATCACTGTGAGGTAATTCAAAGTTAGGTAAGTACCTTTCCCCTTTCATTTTATTTCATTTATAATATCAAATAAATTACTTAGCATATATATTCCATTGTATGTCATTTATCATAGTTGTACATTTCATATTTTAATAAAATAATTAAATTTTATTGAATAATTTTGGTGAACCCGTAGCTTAAAACTATTTTCCCTAAGATTTTTGAAAATCCTTAATGGCTAAGGATACCTCTTCTCCTTCTCAGCTCATCATGCCTCATGTTAGTATCAATCCTATCTATGATGAGGAAACTATAGCTGAGCTCACTTCTCTATATCATGATGTTACTATGCCGGATCATATTCAACAACTCTTAGCCAATGAATGCAATGTTCCTACTATCTTTGAAAATTCTACCGTTCACATTGTTTTAGATTCGATGAGCTTCACTCATTGTATACCATGTTATACTGATTAGCCATAATCCTCTTTCTAAAATTTTGTTAGAACATAATATTAAGTGATTAATATTTATTGGATTCAATAAATATGTTATATAATTAATTAATATCTCAGTCCTAATAAAATTTCCAAATAAAATCTTGATGATATTATCATTAATTTCATTCTTTCTTTTGACTATAGTGCACATATGTATGTTGATTTTCCTCCTAGTCGGACCGCTACTCTATCTACATCTAATATTTCTCCTATTCCTGACATTGCTTCTCATGATCCATCTCATAGTAGTTTGAATACTCCTTCATACAATGTTTATGATAAAATTGATGGTACACTTAATGAAATTTTCATATTTGATTCTCTCTAATTTCAACGCAACAATTGATAGTCATAATTATGCTACTTTCCATATTGTTGAGTATGAATCAACTCTTCCATTTTTATTTTCTTATGAGGTTGTATCTATTAATATGATGCATGAGTCAACTCCATCTATTACTGTGTCTTCTCCTTTCTTTTGCATTTCCATCTATTTCTTCATCCCCTAAGGATGTTTTTGATGTTATTCCTTCCACTTCTATGGATGTTCTATGTCCTTTATCACCAATTGCTCCTTTGGCACCCACATCTAGTATGCCCGTAGCATTGGAATCTCCTTTTTCTCTTCTTAATATTCCTATGATTAATCAAAGTGGGAAATTATAATTTCTTAACACATTATTTCAATCTTCTACCACTCCTTCATAGGATATCTTACCCTCATAAATGTTGTTGGCCACTTATAGTCTTAGGTTAAATCTCTCACATTAGAAAGAAAGGTCTACTATGCTTCTTTCAATTAAAAATAATTGCATGGAAACCTTACTTGTAAGAGGATTCATAACTCTCTTTTCATGTTTTGATGGTACTGAAACCCCTACTTTCATATAATGAATTATTGTATGGTTATGGATTCATATTCTAATGATCAATTATTATTTAAACCCTTTCACCATAGTCTTATGGACGATGCTTTATAATGGTATACCCATCTACCATTTGAAATTATTAGCACTTATTGTAAAATGAAATAAGATTTTGTCCAATGCTTTATCATAAAAAATGGCCCTAGAGTTACATCTAATAATTTACCTACTTTACATCAAGGAAAACAAAACCTATCATGGATTACACCTTATGATTCAATGCTTGTATGTACCAATTATACTTTCAACCTATTGAATTAGATAAGTAATTTATCTCCTGTCATGGTTATATTCCAACATGAAAACAAATATTTCCTTACAACACATGTGAATCATTCACACTTATATGATATAGAGTTATTAATCTTGAACAAGACCTTATTGTTACATATGTTATAGATCCTCCACCTATTGTTACTACTGCTGCTACATCATCTCATTATTCTAAATTTCCATCAATTGAGATTCCTACATGATCTCCATATCCTCCTCATAAAAAAATTTAGTCTACTATGTAACATAATCATACCTCTTCTCCTACTCTACGATAGGATACACCTCAATCTTCTATGCTTATTTCACATGGACCAATATAGTTCTATCATCACTCTCAACCACATGATGTGTTGTGTTCTTTACTCAAAAAGAATTTAATTTTCTTACCCTCTAACAAGTATCATCCATAACATCTCTTACAACACCAACATGATCAACCCTATTGTAACTATTTTTGTATCAATGACCATATGGATAGTAATTTATTTTCCCTTCATGAGTGATTGCAACAATTGGAGGATAAGGGTGTAATTTACTTTGGCTCTCTCTCATGTGAGAGGTCCATATCTCCTCTCCCTCATTGGTGAGATACTACCCTGGTTGATTTATCTCCTTGTCTAGTGTTAAGGGCATTATTTTTCCATCGCTTATAGGTTATTAATCATGCACACTCTCCATCGCATCCATCTATTTTTGCACCATCTCATCCATCTCATCCACCGTACCATGATATTGCTTCAAATTTACTTCCACATCCCTTAGAATTTTTGTTTCCCATCGCCACTCCACATGACATTCATTTTTTCTCGTACACTCACACTACTTTCATTCTACATGTTTTTCTACTACTCCATGCCACCTCGGTATTTAGTAGGAAATTGCTATCACCTTACCCCCGATGAAGCACTTATTTTCTTACAATTCTTACATGACTTAGGATGATATATTACAATAATAACCTCTCTTCACGTGCTTTGTAAATTCATCTAAAAGATTTTATCAATTCATTTCGATGAAACACTCTTTCGTAGCAGTTCATTCTTGAATGTTGAGGGTCTTCTTTAAATAAACCTCTTCATCTATATGCTGGGAGACATTGTTAATCATGTCCCCTATCCTCATCATACTAACATACGATTCATTATGATATTACAACCACATCATACTTTTATAAATAATCACGTATTCATAAAAATTCATTCATAATCACATTACATACATCATCTATCATCGCAAACACTATATCATCATCACATTACACAACAACTTTTCATCATGAGTAAATTCAAAAACATGAACAATATTCAACACATTACACATCACAACAATCATTCACAAATCATATATCATCAATCACATCATCACATCAATACACAACAAATACAATCATCATATGCAAATAAAACCATCTATACATATTGGTTAAAATAATAGTTATAAAAATCTCATCACCGGGGAAACTCCCTACATTGAATACATTAATAAAAAAATATATCATAATTGTTTTCACTATCTGCATGCTCAGTAACATCTCTATAACTCGAGGCCTCACTATTAAATTTTCATCACCGATCGCGACCTCGATATCTCTCAACCTACCTCCATAGTAGTTTAACCTAGGTAGAATACCCCAAAAAGTAACTTTGTAACTTAATGAAATGAGAAAACACGTCCCTACGCTTACATCGACTACCACCCACTTTGCTTCTTTATCTTGTCATGTCTCTTAACGTGCCTTATCCTCTTTCTCAAAAACATGGTACATGTCGTTGATGTTATTTCCACTGGCTCAAAAGAATGGGCATGTTCACACACAATGTCTTCCACACACTCTAACATCCCTCCGCCCACAAGTATGTCGATGGGAACATTACGTGTCAATGTCCAGGATCAATTTTTCCACTATCAAAGACCAATATGTGTCACATACAACCAATATAAAAATACAATATAATACAATGGCCATCATGTAAGTAAGTAACAAATACTATAATATAACTTTACTCATGCTTTGTTATAGCCACAACTAAGCTATCTAGGACATGTTCTTTCCCCTTTACTCCTCCCTATGGTAATCCTGCCACATCCATAAATAGTGGAAAAAATAACACCCATCGATTTTTCTTTCCACCATGCATGATATTTCTCTATACATCCCGCATCATCTACGTCTATTGGCTCTATCACTACATCAACATCATTTGGCTAGTGAGGTACTAGCTTCTCTTGTATGGGCATCAGTCTAGCTCCGGCCCTCCTCGGTGATCTAACAACTCTAACCCATACATATGGTTCTAGGGGTATATTCTTAGCCATACCTAACTGTCGAGATACATGTTCCACCTGAAATAACTCGGTCACCCCTAGAAATTGATCCTCTAACCACATCATCATTCATAGACATCATATCTCTACTACATCCTATGGTCATCCTCCATAGTCTCGATATGGCCTCCATATCATTTCCTCTAGCCCCATCTTATATTACATTTATATATAGGTGTCGTATACATCTTCCACCCATGCACACTAACTCATCTCCTAGAAAATATGTCTAGCCTCACCTAGTCTCCTCACGAACCACCAGTGACCTCGTAATACTATATACTCGTAGGGCCATACATGCTTCAAAAGTAGTTTCTTCATTCACACCTTCATTATCCTCCTATGTAAATTTGTAAAGATCTATATACGGGTGAGATAACACACATCATGCCCAAACATACCTAGTGCTATCCTCATCTATCCGAAGAAAATATCATCAATCTCCTATAAGATTCCCACACCCCCACCCTCCACTCCATTCGATGATGTAATAACCATGGCTATAAAATTTTGTAAGCGTGGAACCCTTGATCTTAAAATTACATCCAAACTAATATGGAAATTTGAAGGCAATCTAGTCCGTACAAAATATCAACTAGTGGCCCTCATCTATCTCTCCATATAATCAAAATCCATGACCTGTACCCTCTCTCCAAAAATTGATAATTGTAATATGAGATATACATCCTTGAGTATTACTTTCATCTACCTTGTAGGTAGCCAAAATGTGTAAATGTCTACACATAATATCTCACACAAAGTTGTCAACATAAACATATTATGGGGCACATCCCCCATCCTCACTATGTTCCCTAGGCTGACACAATCCAAAATATCCTAATCATCATCTGACATACCCAGCTTGAGAAATGTACTCAAGTGGTGGCCACCACGGAAATCCCTTAAATGGATATCCCTTTGCACACCACAAAAAAAAGAAATTAAATGATTAAAACACTATATAAATACACAAATTATTACAACATCACTACACATCAAATTTCACATTTATACCACTCTAGACTAAATTCACACTTTCTGGACATGGGCACCCAAAATCAGTACTAAGGTGCCCAAGAACAAGACAATAGTGCCCATGTATGGACGATCCTTTCCTGAAGGTCACTAGTGCATTCACCACTCTTGTCCTAGTCCAAAATGCCAAGGATAACAAAAATAACAATTTCACAAAAATCACCAAAAATGACTACTACAAACACATTTTTGAAAAAACCGCACTTACCAACTCTGTCATCATACATGATACCACGAAGGTCAATACCATTTTGAAACAACTAGATTACGGTGCTCTAACTTAGGGAATCCTTACACGCTCAAATCTCACTCTCACACTTACGCAAAATACAAATAAGTGACTAATAACTTATTCACTATACTATTTATAATCATTTAGTATTCACTTTACTGTAGTCATACTTCACAATTAATACATGTCACACAATTTCACTCATATCTTGAATATTTTTACTCGAATTTGTCTCCTATTTATGACATTATCTTAAGAATTCTTCCTACCATCATTGTAGACACCAAATTTTGGTGACACTCCCCCTTTACCCCACATGTATATTAATGTAATTACCTACAATTAAATTAATTCCCATTCTCACAATATTCATTATTTAAATCCCTTACTTGAACTAATTTCCACCTCACCTAAACACCTCAGCCCACCACATCACCTAGACACCCCATCATAGACATATTCTTAGCATGTTTCCTTTTAACTAGGACTCAATCTCCACTTACCATAACTAACTAAGACTTATTCTAACCCTAACACTAAATTCCTATTCTTCCTCTAACCGCATGCACACTTAGTTACATGAAAAAACCATTTTGGATCCACAACAAGAGACAAAGCGGCCAAAATATTTCCAAGATATGTTATTTTAGCAAACCTAGGATGTCTCACCTTAACCGGTGCCGGTCACCCTAAACCATCATCGGTTACCATATATTCACTTTTATAACCTTTTTCTAGTGTTGGAAGAATTATTCAAGGTTTGGAAAATAGATATCTACATGCAAACACACACTAGAGCACTCTTACACATCTAGACATCCACGAACTAGCACCAAACAACGATCTCGAAGGGAAAGCATTCACAAGTAACTTTATGGGATGTATAGCCATGGGAACCGGCCACCGGTTCTACGGATTAACCATCACCTTCATCCAACCACTAGGTTTGCAAGCATAAGTAAGCTCATTTGGATCTGCATCTTTCCATACTTAGATTAGTTTCTTTATCTCTATTTGGGAGTCCTAGTCTCCTTTGCATCTCATCACCTCTCACCTTCCTACCAATCCCTCCACCTAACCACCTATAACCTCTCATCCCTCCATACCTGACTCCAGACATCTCTGAGTATTCTTGGCATTGTTATCAACCTCATCATTCTATATCTATTTTCTGTGTAATCACAAAGAATCATCAAAAGAAAACCTTATTGAGTTTTTATCAGCCTAACCCTACCGATGTTGGTTAACCTAAACCATCATCAATTTCTTTCAACTAGCATCGGTCATATCAAAATGACATTGGTCTTTGTATCTGGTAAATCGTGTGTAACAACAACTTCATAACATTCACCCAAATAATCCAAACCACTCAAAACTTGACCCTAACCTATCCCAACCACCTTGTTTACATGTCTGACTTCCAGTTATGATCATAACCTAGCCTGTTAGATTATACTTGATTATTGTACTTGAATGAGACACCGAAATCATGTCAACTATAGTAGGATATTATTGGTTTACATTATTTCTTGCATTAAGTTGTGTTAAATAGTGGATTGAAATCCATCTAGGAAGTATCATACTTCTTGGATCTAGCATATCCTAGGCATTCCACCGACATATATTGTTTAATATTCCTCTTGTGGTCTTGTTTTGTATTCACAGGTAGTTCCTCTTAGAAAAGGAAGTTCTCACAATTAGCACTAGATTGGGAAATCAGAACGTGCACACTCTACCTTCCACCTTCATTCACAGGTATTCCTCCTTGCCCTAACTCTATCTATATTTCTCTTATGTATGTAACTTATCGGCGAAACATTTTGACACACTTGGTGGGACCCTCTCTTGGGTTCATTGCATTTTCTTCATATATCAAAAATTTTTGTGTGTTTCTTTCCTTTTAAAAAATACACATTTAATCTTCTCCCTAGTAATATTATTTTCTTTTAATTATCTAAATGAAATTTATCATTTGGTGTTTAAAACGAACCAATTATTTCTTCTTGCATTTTCATATTAGTGAAAGAGCACGTTCTTGACCTATTCATTATTTGCTTCATCGAATATAATTATCGATTTGGGTTATAAAATTTTCTTGCATTTCATCCTTGTATGTTGCATTATTAGCTCACATTTTAAAATGAGGGAAACCTATATGCTAGAAGTCATGCCCAGCTGATGGTTGACACAATTGAACCGTAGAAAGCACTTTCTTCTCTCTCTCTTTGCCAAACTACACAAATTTGAATTTACACATCTTCTTAAACAACATCCCACCCAGAAGAAGTTGTCAATGATCACATGATCAAAGGATTGATAGTGGGTACCCAGTTGGTTATCTTTGTCTAGTCATCACCTTAGAGAAAGGACCACCCCTACCATAACATAACCTGAAACCACCCTTTTAGAATTTCCTTCTTCGTAGGATGCCTTCCCAACCAAAAAAATTGTTTTAAATTCACAAGTCAATCTTAAATAACATAAGCTAAAAAAACATAAAATTCACTTTTAGGATTGCGTGTTTCTCTTAGCTTTGTTCTTGACTTGCATTTTGAGTTGTGAGGTTACGATTCTTCATTTTTATTATTCCTTTCACACTCCACCATCATAGTTGGAGTATTCTAATTGTTTTTGAGTGTGTCAGGACCTCATCTTATCATTCTCATATTTCTGGGTTGATCCTTCATCTATTTTAATTCACCAAAAATCCATTTTTCTTCATTTCTTCTAATTTCACAAGGCGGCATTGGTCCAACGACGTCGTTGGTTTATCTAACAAGTGTCACGGATCTTTTGGTTATTTTACCTGAAACAACCTTCATCACCTATTATTTTCTATTTTTGGTCCTCAAGACACCATCATATCCCCAACATTCTGATATCTCTGTCAGATATAATTTCCCCATTTCACATTCATCAATTCTATTTCATTTTCTAAAATTGGTATTTCCCACAGTGACCGGTATCGATTATCATAACCATCATCGGTTCCCCTTTAACCATCATTAGTCATACTGACCTTTGTCAGTTGTTTTGTTTGATTTTTAATTAGAACACTTACCAAATTTACCCCCAATTTCATCCTTCTCTACTTCTACTATTATCTTTTTCATTTACAGAATACAATTTTAGTAGGTTAACACTAATTCACATGGTGTTGAATCACAACCAAACCAACACCCTTATATTTCATTCTAGTCTTCAGCCACTCCCACCTAGCCCATCACCACCTTCCATCCTGTCACCTATGGATCCAACTCATCCTATCACCATTTCTACCGATGACGAGGAGTTTGCAAGACTCCTTGATCAGAATCCTATGGCCTTACAATACTATCTTTCCCACTCATCTACCCAAGACTCCTCAGAAAACTAGTGTACAACATGCTTGTATCTATCCCTCTTTCCCTCGCCCCAGTTCCACATCATCTACTACTAGCTTAACGCTTCCCTCATCCACATTACCCCCTGTGGTCTCGTAGTTAGGTCCCACCTCTGCCATAGCTTCTACCCCAACTATGCATCTGTGCCCATGGTTTCAATTGTTCCTTCACCAACTACTTTGAACATGGCCCCATCTGCCCCCTTTTCCTCATATATACCAGTTGCATCACAACCACCTCTAGTGTTGGTAACCCACACCTCATTCCAAAACCTAGTTCTTTCCATCCCTTAGTCTCTACCACCCATTACCATGAGATTCGTTGTGACCACCCCACCTATTTACACACATCACCAGCAACCCCCAATCTCATATGTCACTTATTCGGGGTACATTCCACATGTATCTAATCCCCCTTCATATTTTTTATATTTGGAACCTTCATGTATCTTTGGGATGTCATCCACATCATAAACCCATCATCAACCAACCTCTTCGCAGGAGGCACCCATTCCTCATAACCCACCAATGACCTCCTTAGGATGATGATGGAAAATATGTAGACATTAGAAGCATTAGTTTCCAGCTCTCATAACTCCTTGACCTATGATGAAATATTTAATGAGCCTATTCATTCATCCATTCCTATTCGCCTATACCCTGTGCATTGGGAAATTCCCAAGTTCAACCAATTCAACAGTAAAGAAGACCTGCAACAACACTTGTGGTCACTCAAGCATGGGTGATACCTAATTTCTGATGATGATGCTTTGCTCTTACAAACATTTCCCATGTCCCTAATAAGACCCACCTTAGATTGGTAAAACAGTTTACCTAGAAATTCCATCTACTCCTTCGACTAATCGGCTCAAGAATTTCTAGACCAATTCTTGATCAATGTAGTCAAAAAGTCACCATGACCAACCTATATTTGACACAACAATATGAAAAGAAATCTATCGTAGATTTTTTCCTCACTACGAAGTCTTATTAACCAATTAAGGTTCTAGTTACCTCAAATGAACTTATTGATTTGTTCACTAGAGCTTATGTCGGACACATATCACCAAATCTAGAGGTACAAATGTTCTAAACCTTCGGTGAAGAATTTACCATGGCTCAAAAGATGGAAATTCATGCCATAAAAGAAGAGAAAATCCAATTATGAAACAATAACACCCTGTTCAAACCAAATGATTCTTCTTCATCTTCAAAACCCCAAAATAATTATTCAAAATCTACAGGATCTATCAATGCGGTAGTTCTCAAAGTAAGCCCATCTCATCCCTCTAATCAAGCCCAAAATTCTTCCAATATTTCCCCTCTCAATACCTTTTAGTTTCGATGGAAGCAGCATGAAGTACACTTGATTAGAGAGTCATATTCTTTAGTCTTAGAAAATATTCTTAAAGATGGAGCCATTACACTTCCTCCCATAAAAGCTCATCTTGGTTTTAATCCCGCTCAACCTTTTCCTACATAGTATAAGGAACACAACTACTCGTAATTATCATTATGTCAAGGGCCATAGTGATGGTAACTACATAAATTTTAATAACATTGTCCAAGAGATGATAGATAATGGCGACCTCATTATAGACAACCTGAATGCATCAAAAAATAAAAAATTTCACATCTTCAAGAAGTCGTTCCCTAACCATAAACCATCATCTAATCAAAATAATGAACCTTCATCCAATGACAGTAATGTTCATGAAGTCCACATGGTTTTTGATATCATACCTTGCATTCCTCGATGTTAACTAATTTCATCTATTGAGGAAATTCTAGCACGAGCTCCTATACCCACAGAGCAGCATACCTCTTCTAGTCCTTCACCCATAGAGGAGTCCCCTTCATCTCCCCTACTCTCATGAAGGAACCCATGTTTTCTACTGATACCATTCCACAGTCTACCTCACAACCTACCAAAAAATGAACAATATTAATTATCCCATCCATAGGAGAATCGTCATCACCTTCTCCTCCACCACGGGAGAAATCTACCTCACCTCACCTACCATCTCTCCTACCCATAGGATATTCTTCAGACATGCCACTACCTATTCAGGGTAATTCTCCCTTAGCATCCCAGGACCCCATTGACATGATCTCGGCTCTTTTACCCATAGATTTTGAGTCTAGCCAATTCCCTATCTTGCAGACATATTTTGTAGGGATTGCCACCAAACCAACTATATCTCATCCTACAACAGTCCCATTTTCATGGCTGGTTGATCACTTGGATTACATTGATAAATCCATCCTATGGGGATGTCTTCATCTCCCCTTTTTACTCAAATGTAAATGTTACCTCAAGATACCTCCATAATCTATCCAAAGGAATTTCAAGAAACTAGATCAACCCTAATCATGCCTATCAAAATGGATTCTTCCTCATCCCATATACCTACATCCGAACCTTTACCCATGACTAAAACCATTCCAATACCTAAGAACCTACCCACACCTATATCTTCATCTGTATCTAGACCCATCACTACCTTGGGTGTCATGCCGACGTCAAGCCTTACCCATCCACCTATCAAATTGGACTTAGCCACATCTTCCCAAACCTGCACCAAAGTTATTCCTCCACCTAAAAGGAAGACCCAACCTTCTAGGCCACATACACTAGTCTCACCTACCACACCTTTTTCACCTTCTCCCCTTCCATCCATCTTAGGGCCTCACCCATCAACCTTGGCCAAACAGTCTCCTACCCAAGGCTAGTCAAAATCTAAGCAACCTACTGCTTCATCACGAGCCTTCATTACACCTCATTTACCTACATGACAAACACCCTCACCCTCACCCATGCATTTCTTACCACCTATACCTCTACCAATTACTATAACCCCAACTTGTATATACAACTTCAACCCATACCATCTACCCAACCTCTTCCAACCACTTCCACTGTAACTAGGTTGTCCCCATGGGTATCCTATCCTCTTCCATTGTCTACTTTCCCTTCTAAATCACATACTCTTATGTCACCTTTATCCAAAAGGTGCAACCCAAAGACAAGAACCCACTACCCTCTAATAAGGTAGTTAAACCAACAAAACCTTCCATTGCTATCTCTTCTACCACACCTTTACCCAAGAAGATGCCATCAAAACCTAAGACAATACCACTTACCAAACTAGTGGTCCAACCCATTCCTCCTCCTATAACACCTCTTCCCTCATGATCATCTCGCACCTTTACCCAAACCCACACTCACTTCCCATTGTGATCCATTGGCAGGGTCCTATGCCAACATTCTAACCAACCTCTTAGAGACTTCCGTCATCACATTACCACCACTTTGACCTTACGACCCTCTCAAACCCAAACCAAAAGGGTTTGATGAAACCAAGATTTGTGCCTATCATTGTGTGCCAGGACATGATGTAGAAAATTGTAAGGCTCTAAAAACCATTCTTCTCCAACTTTCACCTATCACAACACATCATCATCCCTTTCTTCTTCAACGACCTACATCTCCACCCCCACAACCCTTTTTCCACCTCCAAAATTTGAGATCAACATGGTCTGTATTAGAGAGTTGGCCAAATCACCACCCAAATGCTAGTGTGTCATATGCACTTCATAAGGATTTCCCCATTAGGTTTTTTCCCATCATGTTGTTACACTACTCATCCTACACCTTCTCCATTTACCACCTCCCCTCAGATTAACATGGTCCAAGTTGCCACCGGGCCCATAAGGAAAAAGGTAAAGAAAATTAAACTAGCCTCGTAAACCAATCCCGTGCCCAATATACCATATACATCAGCACCCAAAATCACCATTCAAGGACCCACATACCCTATCTCTGATGGGGTCATCCATCGTACAATGATAAAACAATTACACCAATCTCCTCTAAAGATGTCTTTATACGATCATGTCTTTATACGATATCATCTAAACTTCTAAATCTCATAGATAAGCCCTTATGGAGGTTTTGGAATCCATCAAATGTTTACCCAATGAACCCACACCGGTGGCCTCAATTATCACCCTTCACCACATGGCATCACTTACCAAATCATCTCCTTCTTCTACCCCATTTCCAACTCCTCAAATAGCCACCCTCTGTTTCTCGATGAGGAGATTGTACCTCTCCGAGTAAGATGACCCCGATCCCGCCATTTTAATTTATGTCTATATAAATAACATATACACATATGATGCTTCATGATCAATGGTGGTGCTTTCATTAACATCATCTCATCCCACATGTACGATAAAATGTGCATCCCTTCCATTGTATGCATAATAATCTAGTTATGTTGCCCTCCTTCAATGATGCCATCACCTTCACTCTTGGAACCATTATTCTCCACGTTCGCATGGGCCCTTGCACTATCCTCGTAAATATTATACATCTTTAAGGGATAGTTCTAGTATAACCTATTGCTCAGAAGACCTTGGATTCACGTCATGGGTTGTGTCCCTTCAAATTTACACTTTGTGTAAAATTCGAACATGAAGGGCATAACTATACCATCCCCGCCAACTGTCACCATCAAAACTTGTAACATGTTGTACCAACCTAACGATGTCCTTGTACCAGTCAAGACATCTACCACTACCCCCACTTCTCCTTCACCCATGACCCCATCCACCAATGCTTCCACCACCTCTCCCACACCTAATTATTTGATTCCTACTCTTTCGCCATGCACCTCCGTAGTTGACCCATCTACTTCCAAACCAACTGATATCCCTCCTACCTAATCATCTATTGATTATTCTATCCCTATTACCTACACATATACTACGATCCCTTAGAAGGTGTGTTTTAACACCTCACTCTGGGGGAGTACCGCCTCTACAATATCAACACATTCCTCACTCCATGCAAGAGTATGGAAACCTACACTAGCACCCTTGTTATGAATATTGCATAGGAGAGGTTTTCCCTTATGGTCCTCCCCACCTTCACACTAACTTAACGTATGGGGGAATTGATACTACCACCTATTCACTCGAACCTCCATCCCAAACATGACCATTTTCATCTAACCTCCAATATCTTACTAACCACCGCTTTTCCCACACTTTCCTTCACAGCTGCAGATGGGAAAACTTTGGCTTCAATGCTGATATTCCCGGTATTGACCTAAACATTGTGGTCTATAATATCATAACCATTCCTAGTGCCAAAACCATAAAACAAAAGTTGTGGAAAATGCATCCTTGCATTGCTCTTCTTGTCAAAGAATAACTTTAGCACCTTCTCTCGGTTTCCTTCATCCTACCCATTGACTATCCCCAATGGATTTATAACATCATTCCTATCACAAAAGTGACAAGGGGACTCTGCATTTACATGGATTTCTACGACCTCAACTTAGCTTTCCCCAAAGATGAATTTCCTCTACTAGGCATTGACCAACTGGTTGATCTCACCACCGGCCATGAGATGCTATCACTCATGGATGGTTTCTTGGGTTATAATCAAATATTACTCACTCTAGAAGATCAACACAAAAATTCCTTCATCACTCCTTGGGGGACCTTATGCTATCGAGTCATGCCTTTTGGCCTTAAAAATGTTGGTGCTACATATCAGCGAGCCATGACTTATATCTTCCATGACATCATGAATCACATATTGGAAGAATACGTGGATGAACTTCTTACAAAATCCAAATATCGGGCCAAACACCTAACATTCCTTAAGGTCATATTTGACTTGCTCATCAAGTATTGTTTTCTCCTTCAACCTAATAAGTGTTTATTTGTAGTGCTTTAAGGAAAGCTCCTTGGTTTCATCTTTCTTTGTGTGGCATAGAAGTTGATCCTGCTAAAGTAAAGGCTATTCTCAAAATGAATCTACCTACTAATCTCTTTCAACTTTGAATTTTGTAAGGTAAGTTCTAATCTATCCTCCAGTTTATTTCACAACTTTCTAGACATTGTTAACCATTTCATCATCTCCTCAAAAAGGAAATCTCCTTCAAATGGGATGATGAATGTAATAAATCTTGTGACACATTCAAATAATGCCTTCTTCAACCACCGGTGCTCATTCCTCCTAAATATGACCAACCCTTTTACCTATACATTTCTACCACTGATTATTCCTTAGGTGCCATGCTCTCTCATTATGATGAGTAGCATAGAGAAAAAGGGTTTTATTACCTAAGTTGTACCCTTTTGGACTACGAAACTAGGTACACATGTGCTGAAAAACTTTTCTTAGCCTTTGTTTTTGCCACTACTAAACTTCTTCATTACCTACTCAACCACAAAACCTTTTTCATCACTAAAACTCACCCCCATATTACATGTACACCAAACCCTACCAATATCAATGTGTTGCATGTTGGATCATGCTTCTTGCAGATCTTGACCTCAAATTTATCCATAAAAAGTATGTCAAAGGCCAAATCATCATTGACCAACTAACAGATGCACCTCTTTATGGAGGTCAACCCTCTAACTTTGATTTCCTAGATGAATCTACTACTACCCTCTCATTAGATGATACCACTTACCAGATGACCTTATTATTTGATGGTTCCAAATGTCAACATGGAGGTAGTGCATGTGTTATCCTCATTCCTCTTGATGGTGAACCTATGCCTTTATCTTTCAAACTAGATTTTGATTGCACTAACAACATCACCAAATTTGAAGCACTCATATTAGGTCTTCAAACCACCATCTCCTTAGATGTTAAATCAATTAATATCTTTGGTGATTCCAAATTGGTTGTAAAAAAAGTCAATGGTATATACTAATGTCGTAAAAAAATACTCCAAAAGTAAAAATGTCATGTCAACATACTTTTAAATACCTTTGACTATTACAAACTTCAAACCACCCCACATTCTACTAATAAATTTATGGATACCATGGCCTGCCTGGTTTCTTAGATTCCTGCTTCACCTTCTGACTCCAAAATCTTTGTCACAATATAAAGGTTTCCATCCCCCTCTTATTTATCATGGGATGTCAACACTATCAGAATAGTTTCACTTGACCCATGTGACCTTTGTTATAAGCATTTTATAGACTACCTTTCCCTTTCCATTTTGCCTCCCAATCTCACTCGTAATGGACAACGTGCCTTTCTTAAAGGTGTCTCTCGCTATGTCATCATGGGTGGTATTCTTTATAAACATGGATTAGATGGTATTATCTTACGATGCCTTACAAGTTCTGAAATTCCTTACACCATCAAGGAAGTTCACGATGAAATTTGTGGAGGTCACTTTAGTGGCTTAGTTGTCACTAAATGCATTCTTCACCTTGGCTATTATTGGCCAACCCTAAACCATGATTGTTGTGACTATGTCAAACATTTTGTTAAATGCTAGCAACATGCTAATCTTCATCACACACCTATTCATGCCTTACAGGTCACACGATACCTTTAGCCTTTCTCTCAATGGGGTTTGGATCTTGTCGAGAGATTCATTCTTCACAATGTCATAAATGGATTATAAGCGCATCTTTGAATACTACACTAAATGGGTAGAATACATTCCCCTCATTTATATAAAATCGAGAAAATATGTGAATTCATCAACCATCAAATCATTTGTCACTTTAGTGTCCCTCACCGCCTCATCTATGATAACAACAAGTAATTCAAAAACAAAACCCTACAAAATATTTGCGATGCTTTTGGAATTCAACTTAGTTTCTCTTCACCTTACTACCCACAAAAAATGGCCAAGAAAAATAAACCATAAAAACTTAATCAAAATACTTATGAAAGTAGTTGACGATTATTGGGAAGGATTTTCATACACATGTTCCTTTTTCCTTATGGTATTAACACACTAGTATTCACACTTTGACTACAGCCACACCTTTCTCTTTGGTCTATGGTATTGAGGTTATCTTGCCCCTCAAAGTACAGATTCCATCTCTCCACATCTCACTACAAGACATGCTCAAAGATGATGAATTTTTCGAGGAATTCTTAGCACAACTTGAGTTGTTAGATGAACATCATCTCAATTCTCTTGATCATATCTAAATCTACTAAAAACATATCAAATGTGCCTATGATAACTGTGTCCATAAATGAACCTTCCAGGTTGGTGACCTCATCCGAAGGACAATCAACATGTAACTAAAGAAGAGAAAAGTAAACGGGAGAATTTACTCCTAATTAACTATGGCCATATATCATTACTCATACCTATGGATCAGATGCTTATCATTTGTCTTCACTCGAAGGTAAACCCAAACATGAGCCCCTCAATTCCTTGTATCTTAGACCATTTTATTGTTTACATCAATTCCTATATCACCTTATGTCTATTGAACACTCGTCCTTTGAGAAACATTCACCTTCCATGTTACTTATTTTGAGTATCATAAACAAATAAATAAGAATCATGTGATTACCTGTCACCTATCAACCTTATCTTCAATATGAGTATCACAGATCTACTCATGGCATGATTCTCATGGATACTTTTTATATTTTTCAAAGATGGAATCCCATGGTTGTTCATCACTTAAAATCATCTCTTTCATAGTCAACCTCTATGTGCTATGGTTTTGTCGATAAAAAAGAACCTACTCTTCCTCCATAGTCGGTCCATGGCTTAAACATCCAAAAGAAAAATGGGATTCAACTCCTTGAGTAAAAATTTCAGCGAAAAGATGACTCACCCACAAGGGAAATTGCTTCTCTCTATCTTGCCACTATAAATAGATTGCTCCCTCAAAGGACGGCTGTATATAAAGTTGTTGTAATAAATAAAAAAATTCTGAAGCTTCTCGCATTGATTAAATTCATGAAGACCTCAAGAAGATAATATACTCTTCCCATATATACTTCCCACATCGATCATTCTATCACCAAAAAAAAGAAGAAAATGATAAATTTTTCATCATGGACTTTCCTATTTTTATCATGGGTTTCTTGCCAGAGTAAACATGTTGTCGTACACTAAGTTATGCTACACCACCCATTTTCACCTCATTTCCTTTTCACCCTAATTTTCCATCTGCTCAAGGGACTTTCTGTAACCGCAACATTTTGTGATCATGTGACTTTCTTCACCCTTATAATAGTCCATTATGCAATGCCTTTAGGGTCTCATGTTCATAATCCAATCTTTGGTATGATAGACTCATTAGGGTTCTTATCAATTAGGCATCTCTTTTACCACCTCTTACCATTCACCTTCTTCATTACTTATTACTTACCCTATACAAGACTAGACCATCAACATCTACATTTTAAAATATTTCCACTATCACCTAAGACTTAACCATGCCTATGACCTAGACTCAATCATGCCTGAAACCTACCAACCCATTCCTCTACCTTATCATATTCTTCCCTAGCTTATGGGAGAACTACATCGGCCTAAGGCCCCTTTTTGTTGGGGCTATGTAGGCAGCACTTCAAGGGAATGGGGACCTTGGAGGTTAGCTCGGCCACTCTTACCCTAAACCATTTTCCCCACATATTTTCTATTAACATTCTACTGATAATTAATTTCCATTTTTTTATATAACACTTGGAAACTTACCACACATACATATCTACCATGTTATCACATCATAAAAACATCTAATCAATCATTTCACATTTCCATAATATCAAATATTTTGGAAATTTACACCATAACATACATATAACTCATCATTCATTTCCCATGATAGCAATAACTTGGAAATTAAATCAAAATTAAACAACAAGACTCCATCATGCCTAACTTGACCTAACTCAACCATGCCTCATCGACCTAACTCAACCAAGCCTAACTAAAATAACTCAACCATGCCTAAATGACCTAACTCAAACATGCATAACTGACCTAACTCAACCATGCCTAACCAACCTAACTCCGCCATGCCTGATCCACCTATTTTCCATCCATATACAAATAACAATTGAACTTCCCAAACACAAGTGCATCATCCATAACCATCAATATCACGATATATAAATAAAAGTATGTCTATCCATTAAATATACACTAATAAAAAATAATACAAGTATCTCTTAGGTATAACCTCAAAATATTTGGCACGTAGCCGAGTATAAAAATGAAAATCTCAAAAACTCTCATGTACATCCTCACTATCATCAGCATGCAGGCCGGTATATATCAATAATAAACAAAATGACGATGTACAAAGACATCAATCATTAGCCCATATGATGTCTAGGCCGGTCTCATCTATCTCCTCCTCATCTCCTCCAACCCAATGTCCTACCATTATCTCTCCACCCTCTATGGGTCTAGGTCTCTTATGGGCCTTGCTTACTGCTAGGTCAGGCCTCCGTGAACTAGTGGCCTCACCCTGACCCTGTCTTTGGGATCTCTGGGCCCCTTTAATCTCTACACTTTGCATGTGATATCTTGTCTTCTCACTCGAGGTCTGTTGTACCCTGTACTCTATATAGGAGGGGACATATCCCGGTAGCAATCAAATGATCATGATAGTATCTAGCCTCATTCATTGAATCCTTGAATCTCACCATTAACACTCTTTGTGGGGGTACCATAGGTCTCACAGAAACCTACAAGCTCTTTCTTTCTACCGATGGCCTCGGCCCCTGTACCTATGAACCATGCCCTCCTCCCTATATCGTGGGACACTTTCCTACAGTTGCCTATAAAATGGGACCCTGTCCCTGGGCCTATGAGGGTTTCTATGTTGTGACCTGGGCTTGTAGGGCCACAACCTAAGCCTGTGTAGTGGCCAACTGACCTTGAAAACCTGCTACATATTCCTATAAGGTGGCTACCTATCCCCCATCACCATCCCCACCCTGTGTGGGTACCTGACCTTGTGTAACTTTGACCCGCAGGATTCCACCTATGCCCGAAATGTGAAACTTATGCCTCTAAACCTACCAACTACCCTTGAACTACTCCCAGCTAGTGTCAAAAGGGTAGCCACCTACCCCTGTAATGTGTCCCTTTGAACCGTAATCGTGGCTAGGTTAGGCTGCCCTGGCCTCGGTGTTTCTTCCCATAGCTACGCTACCTACCACTACCTATATATTTCCGTAACTCTAGCATCATCAATCCGTCGGTCCACTTCCTACTCCTCCTACCATTTCGTCACCGTCAAATGTGGTAGAGGAATAAGCCTCTCCATGTCATCTCTCTTATATTGTGGAAATGGTGGAGGCACATCCTACGAAATTCTAAACTATTGTCGACCCTATCAATGGTATTATCTTGTGCTCACGGACGGTGTCCCTCTATCCGTATGAGCAATTATAGCTCATCCAACTCCACTTCCATCTTTATGTATGAAGGGAAGCCAACATACGACCTCTAAATGATGTCAAATCCTAACAACCCCTTTAGTACATGCATGTAGTATGCTACATTGTGTGTAGCCCTAGAAGCATTGTGCTCTCCACTAGTAGGCACCCAATGCTTGTAGCCAACTTGAACCAATCCCACATTGAATGGGTTAGGATGGGGCATACCAATTGGATGCACACATACGAGTGTACTCGTATCTTTGAGTAGTGAAGCAAAAAGGTATAACATAAAATGAACCTCCATAGTCTCTCATAGGCTCATAGCTCTTTGTATAACTGCACCAAGAATGTTGGTGCCCAAGAAAAATAGGTCCTATCCTCCATCATGTCATGGAGAACCCCCATCAGCGCTTGTGGGAATCTCCCACCCTCTGCATCTGAAAACACAAAGCAACACATTGCCTCCATGATCAGGACAACCAACCTCATCTCCTGAGGATGGGCCGTGTACATGTCCCCATAGCTCAGGCTCACACTATGGTACCTCATCTCCGCCATCACCTCTCCAAACACTACCAACATCATCTCCTCTGATGCCTCTAATGAAATAGAATAAACCTTCTCTCCCACTATAGGTAGCCGCAGGATCCTATATACATCCTCCAAGGTGACAGTGATCTCACCCGTCGGTAGGTGGAATGTATTATTCGTTGAATCCCATCTATCAATGAGTGCGACCATCAAGCTTGGCTCTCAAACTATATACCTGTAGCATCAGATCCTAATCATCCCGATGTACTTCACATGCCTCCACTCCTCTACGGTCATGCTTGACCATACCGATAGTAATGAGAGGTGGAACCTTGTCCCACATCTACAACTTGTCCATATCCTACATCCAACAAACCACAACATTGTTAAACCTTGACCATACCCAACATATATCTTAACCAACCAACCTATTCCCAAGACCCTTACTACTTACTACCCTATAACCACATCCCAACCCTAAATACTACCCCTTTTCCCCCATCCCAATTTCACATCCTCAACTCATACCTATTTAGACTGTTACCCTACCCATTTCAATAAACCTACCTTTATATCTCAATGCATGTCTTTCCCTCCCATGTTATCTCATTTATTGACCTATTTTACCCTAGAGATGGCCGACATCGGTCACTATTGACCAAAATCAGTCCATCATAACTGATATCGGTCACCTAATACTCAATCGATTTGACCAACCATTAACCGTCGGTCATCCATCACGGTGTCAAAATCTGTAAACCCCTACCCTAATTTTCAAAAATATACAAATATGACCTAATAACCTACTCTAACCCACCCAAACCTATCCTAATTTCATTCCCTACCCTATTTAACTGACATTGGACCTTCCCATCACTCATTTCCTTCATTTTACCCACAATTTTCAAAATTACATTTCCACCAAACTTTTAAACACAATTTCAAAAGAAATATTTTCAATCAAATGAAGGATCGGGATTGTCTCCTACCTCATCCCAATGTCATCTACGTGGTGGTACATCTGGCCACTACCCGGTGGTCCACCCAATCCCTCTCCAGTGTATTTCATGCCCAAATCAACACCTCGCCATCAAATGAATGAAATCACTCAAACCGATCTCATGGACCCGCCAATCAAATTCCAATCACCTGCCATGTAGCTTGCCACCTCAGCTCTACACCTCATCCTATTGTTTTCCAACTTTCCTCTTCTCCTCTATCATTTTCCACAAATAGCTACAAGACAAATGATTCTCGTAAAAAGTGGAAATTTCCTTTTTATCCCTAAATCAACATGACCAACATCAGTCATATTCGTTCCCTAGCCAATCAATGTCGGTCACCATATAACCAACATCAGTCAACCCTTATAGTTATTTGTTAATGCTAGGCTTATTTTTCCTGCAACCATTATTGCTCAAACACCTTTTATCATTACAAACACCTATTAAACCTTACCCACTAGCCTACACTACCCGCATATTTACTTAATTGCATTTAGGGACTTTTCATTTTCCCTACACTTCAACCTTATCCATGCCCTGACCTATTTTCCTAAACCTAGCCTACTTGGTGTGACCATTGACCTTATGTACTCGTTATACCTTGCGATGATGTTACCTATGTTATTTTAGCCTAATAACCATACCTTGCCTATTGCCATGTCGTTTATCCCGACCAAACCTTTAGTGTACCAAAACATACCTAAATGTTCTTGCACCTAACCTACGTTGTGTTTCCGGACCATATCCTATACCTTGGATACCTGAATCACTTCACCCTTATTTGGATAAACCTATTAACCTTGGATGATGTAGAGTTTACAATCTCTTCAACCTGGTACCATGTTACAATCTATACGTGTGCATGTATTTGATTTCCATTACCCATTACCCAATTTTGACCCTGGCCTATTACCTATTACCCGAGTTTACCATTACCCTTTCCCACCTACCTTCACTTCCACCAACTACACATTTATCAACCCACTCACCGATTTTGTATTACACCTCATCAGTTCTTGGTTTGAGGGGGATCACCTTCACCCACACATGGGGCAATCACTTCCTATTTTTGTTAGCATCACTTACCAATACAAGCTACGTGACAAAAAGGGGCAAAATGTAGACACCAAATTTGGGTCACACTCCCCTTTACCCCACATGTATATTAATTTAATTACCTATAATTAAATTAATTCCCATTCTCACAATATTCATTATTTAATTACCTTAATTGAACTAATTTCCACCTCACCTAGACACATCACCCCACCACATCACCTAGACACCTCATCATAGACCTATTCTTAGCATGTTTCCTTTTAACTAGGAATCAATATCCACTTACCATAACTAACTAAGACTTAGTCTAACCCTAACACTAAATGCTTATTCTTCCTCTAATCACATGCACACATACTTACGTGGAAAACACCATTTTGGATCCGTAACAATGGATTGAAATGGCCAAAAGATTTCCAAGATTTGTCATTTTAGAAAACCTAGGATTTCCCACCTTAATCGATGTCGGTCAACCCTAAAGCTGGTGCCAGAAACCTAAACCATTGTCAGTTACCATATATTTTGTAACCTTGTTCTAGAGGTTGGAAGAATTATTCAAGTTTTGGAGAAGAGAGATCTGCATGCAAGCACACACCAGAGCACTCTTGCACATCCAGACATCCTAAACCAACACCAAGAACTGATCTAAAGGGAAAGCATTCATAGTAACATTCTAGGAAGCATGACTACAACACTGACCACCAGTTCCATGGATCAACCATCACCTCCATCCAACTACCAGGTCTACAAGTACAAGTAAGTGCATTTGGATCTACATCTTTCCATACTTATTTAGATTAGTTTCTTTATCTCTATTTGGGAGTCCTAGTCTCCTTTGCATCTCATCACCTCTCACCTTCCTACCAATCCCTCCACCTAACCACTTATAACCTCTTAGCCCTCCATACCTAACTCTAGACATCTCTAAGTATTCCTAGCACTATTATCAACCTCACCATTCTTTATCTATTCTTTGTGCAATCACAGAGAATCACCAAAACCAAACCTTATTGAGTCTCTATCAGCCCAAACCTACCAACACATGTTAACCTAAACCTGTCTTCCCTTTCCTCTCAACCAAAGATCGGTCAAACCAAACCAATGTCGGTCTATGTATCTGGTAAATCTCCTATAATAAGCAACCTCATAACATTCACCCAAATAATCCAAACCACTCAAAACTTGACCCTGACCTGTCCCAACCACCTTATTTACCTGTCTAACTTCCAGATCTGATCATAACCTAGCCTATTAGATTATATTTTCTTATTGTACTTGAATGAGACACCTAAATCATATCAACTATAGTAGGATATTATTGGTTTACATTATTTCTTGCATTAAGTTGTGTTAAACAGTGGATTGACAACCATCTAGGAAGTATCACACTTCCGGATCTAGCATATGCTAGGCAGTCCACTAACATATATTGTTTAATATTCCTCTTGTGGTCTTGTTTTGTATTTGCAGGTAGTTCCTCCTAGTAAAAAGGAATTTATTGTAATCAGCATCTTTGGATCGGGTGAATCGAATGCGTGCACTCTACCTTCCACCTTCATTCATAGGTATTCCTCCTAACCTTAACCCTATCTATTTTTCTCTTACCTTCGCAGATTGTCAGAAAAACAATCATATCATACGCATGATGCACACACCATTTCTCCTCGACATTTTCTTTCACTCAACCTACACATAGTTTTATGATATCCATCATACACTATCTATTATGTGCTTATTTTTGGCTCAAATTTTCATTCTCATCATCACTTCCATTTTTGCCAAAATGAGGGAATATAATTGGGTTCATCCTATAATTTCCCTTTACACCACTTCATGATCATTATACACTTCCATTTCACCACTTTAAAACATTTACTATTATACCATGCAAAATTTCATCATTTTCTATTGATTCCCCCTAATGACCTATCATGGGGGTAACAAGCATAAAATATCTTTATGACTAAGACAATAAAAAAAACAATCAATTGATCGTATAACACTTCAAATTTAAAATAATTGAAATCATACCATTCAATTGATACAATACAACACATTCGACCTCCAATATGACCTAACTTTGGAGTAAAATCATTACTTTCTTAGATGACCTAACATGGGAAGTTATTCTAAATTTCCCATTTTCTTTTATATGACCTAACTTGGAAGCCATCACACATTATGGTGACACCATTGGAATGGGGGAAATGAGACATCATTTCCTTTCCTATACTACTCCTATATAGGTCAACACATTTGATCGAAATATTTGGATCCAAAATCACCAAAAATTGATCGGTGTCCGTCTGTAGAGGCTATATCTTTTAAGGATGTAATTAAGGGATGGATAATAACACATATTTCTCCCTACACTCTTCCTATAGTGTAAGGACACCCAAATCCTCTAGGTTTTTATACACATGTAATCAGTTTGGCATTTAATCACTCCCTAACCCATCACATCGTGATCACAAAAAAACAAAATTGTCAATCATTTAGCATCACAATCAACACTCTTGTTCAATGTTCTTCATCACAATATCATGACTCTCATTGCACCACATGGATCAACACATTAATCCATGGTTTTTCACACAATATGTTCTCATTTGGCATTATCTTCTATTACATATGCACATTCTCATACAACATTAAATTCTCGAGGTATGAATCTCTAACTACTTTATGTTACCAAGATTTCACTCACCCACATAAGTGGGGAAAACGTAGTCCCAAAATCACACACTTAATACTATTATTATATTTCCAAGTATGTTTTTTTATAAATAGATCTTGCGTAAGAAAATTTATCATTGATGACCCATTCCACATTCCATTAATTTGTCTTGTTGGCTTTTATTACTATTTTTATTCCACACTTGTCTTGTCACTCACTCACATAGTTCTAGTCGGTATATAAGGGATCCTTGTCTATCAATCTTCACTCATCTTTCGTCATCTGGTCTCTGGACAATAGATCCCAAGATTGAATAGTAGTGTCAAGTTCCCCTATCCATCCTTGGCACCCTTGTCTTCTTTATATTTAATTTTTATTTTCACGCTTGAGGTTGGTATTTTCAGTTTATATTCTCATCTCTCAAGGTACTAGTTAGCATGTCGGGTCATTAGTGTCAAAATTTGAATAAGAGAACCCTATATAAACACAACATACATACCAAGATAGGGTGTACTATTTATATAAAGGGATATCTATCTACATAGAGTAAGGGACTACATTTGGGAACTATTTTACATCACACACTACATAAGAAGGTGAGTCTATTATTTCCATCCACAAATATTACATTGTATCTAGATATTTCTCACTACCTATGCATCATTAGCACTAGGAGACCTATGCACATGATTTGAATACAAAAGGACATAAAACTAAATTGGTTCTGAGATGTAGTGCAATGCTCGGTTGTAAGTGCACCATTGTGGTGACTAAGGACAATCTAACTAGTCATTTTGCATTTTTATATCATAGGGTTTGATGCTTTATGTAGGGTTTTGTAGGTGATTCTTTATTATAGGTTTATGGTAAAAAACCAACAAACTAAGTGTGACATTAACAAAACCAAAGGAAAAATGTTGTAAATATGTAGTGACCATATCGATTTAGATTCGAATTGTTTTGTAAACTAGGAATCTATATTTCATACTAGGACGCTCCAGTGCTCTCATCCTTTCCTAGGTACCCCATTCTAACTAGATTTTCCTCCACTATAATTTTTTGAGGTTTTTTTAATCTTTATTATGTTATTCCATCATTGTGCCTAGTCCATAATCACTCCACGGTAATTCAAATTTAGGTAACCACCTTTCCCCTTTCATTTATAATATTAAATAAATTACATAGCATCGATATTCCATTGTATGCTATTTATCATAGCTCTACATTTCCAATTTTAATAAAATAGTTAGATTTTATTTAATCGGGTCTATGATAGGAAACTTTCTCTATACCACAACCTCTATGCCTACCAATATGTAATTAGTTGGATTAGTAGGAAGATATCAGGATGATCCAAGAGAAATTCATATGAATGTTGTCAAAATAATCTTTAGATACCTCAAAATCACTTTTTCTCATGATTTTTAGTACCCAAGGAGTAGATATTTCAGTCTAAAGGTATACATAGATGTTGAATGGGCAAGAAATATGGATGAAATTTTTTTACTAGTAGTGGAGTCTTCTTTCTAGGTGAGTGTCTTGTATCTTGGATGAGTAAGAAGAAATCATCAATAGCTCTATCCACATATGAATTAGAAGACATCACAAGTGCTACATGTTGAACACAAGTGTTATGGATGAGAAAGACGTTGAAAGACTACAATGAAGATTATGAAGGGCCTAGTCATATCTATTATGATAGAACTAGTGCAATAAGTGTATCCAAGAATCTTGTAATGCATTCCAAGACCAAAAATATCCCAATCAAGTATCATTTTTGAGAGAACAGTTAATGAGTACAAAGTCAAGCTTGAATATGTGCCTACAAAAGAGTAGTTCACTAATTTTTTAATAAAACCATTACTAAGAGTAGCATTTCAACATCTGAGATAAAAGTTTGGGGTTTTTCCTACTCCTAAAATCCATTAAAGAAATTCTAGCAAGGGGGAGCTATCCATAGTGTTTCAGCTCTAAGAAATGAGAAAAGTATGCATGGATATAGGGGGAGCATTGTCTTTGAGAAAATATATTTTTCATTCATGTAAAAGGGGGAGAATGAAAAGGTGAAGGAGGTTTTATCCATCAATAAAAAAGAGGGATTTTTTTTTAAAAGTTATTATTGATGTCAAACAAGAAAATATTGAGCATGGGCTTGAGCATGAACATGCATGAGTTTCTAACCTATGTCCTATGTTTTTAGTCATGTGGCTCAGTTTTAGAGTTTTATGGGTTTGTTGCATGGTATTGTTGTGTGTAAGGTCAAGATGTCTAGTTTCACACGTGTTTAAGGTCCTACAGTGTAATATTTTGTGTCTATAGGAGTATAAAAATGTATGTCTCAAGTATAAACACATGTCTAAAGTCCAAGCAAGTTTAGGTGTAACTCAAGATGTGCAAATGCATTGATTTGGTATGTCAAAGTGAGTTTGTAGTACCTAGTATGAATAAAAATGAGTTCAAAGTATCCATATGACTACCTTAGAGATGTGAAGAGTGTGTTGTATTTCTTTCTAAGTGACATACTTGTGTTCAAACTAAGAACTAGTCAAACTAGGTCAAGTACAAAGGTTTGGTTCTAGTGGCCATAGTGTATGATGCTTCTGTAGGTATAATGTGGTTGTTATAAGTTTGTAAAGAATTGAGAGGTAATTTTCAAGGTATTTGAAGGAGAGAAAGTCATAAATTATGTTTCTTAGTGCCTGAAGTTGACTTAGTGTAAATGAAGAGTGAGGAAATGCCAAGTACACATAAGAAAATGATATTTTTAAAGAAAATTCAAAGTTTATGATGAAAAAAAAATCATGAAAGATGGTATAGGGATGTGTTTTGATGGTATGAGCAACATTTTAGAGGCAGGAAATGAAGATTGATGTTGTAGAACAAATTTTTCAAAGATTGTTTTCAAAGACTGAGTTCTTGAGAAGGCTGATTTGAGCACCCCATCTTATTAGAAGTTGTACTAAATTATTAATACTTATTCAAATTAGTCATGAGATAATTTTTAGAAGAAATTAGGATATAAATCTTAGTGCAAAATTTTTGAAGTCAAAATAAGGTGAAATGAAAAAGTTCCAATCATTTATTGAGATGGTTTGAAGGCCTCCATAGCTCCTTTCTTGAGCGATAGAAGAGATCTACAAAGTAAGGACATATTATGTGTTGGGAAAGCATATTTGATGAGTTTTACATTCTTTGGACACTCCAAGAGTTACGAAAAACCAAGTGTGCATCTATAAGTCGATAGTTCGAATAGAAAAGGACTATTCTTGACAAATTTACAGGCATATTGTTTTTTTGGGTGTTCCATGAAGAAATTATTAGTGGTCTAAGTAGCCTATAATGTTTTTTAAATTTTCATAAAGTGATTTGAATAAGGTGTGTGTAGAAAACCTGAGTTGAAAGTATGTGTCTCTTGCTTGAACAATGCATTCTAGGACTGGTCATGGTGTTTTGAGGTAGTACTTGTGTGTAAGTCTAATAGTTGGAGTATAAAGAGGTTGTGAACACCTATAAAAATACAGGAGAACCTTATAGAGTAGATTGAATTATTCTGTGAAGAAATTTGAGGTCTCAAACTTGCTACTTTTCAATTCTATCAACAATTTTTTCAAGAAAATGACAACGTGAGATAAATACATACTTCTAGCCTAACAAATCATGCATTCAAATGTTGAATATTGATTTGCAAACCTCCAATGAGATCAAAATCTAGTAAAAATTCCATAAATAATAAATAGAAATGTTTTCTAATCTCTAAAACCTCATGCTAGGGTTTCGTATGACAAAACCCTCTTCATGCACTTTTCTTTGAAACCGTGCTTATTTTGCCCCCCTGGAATTTTCCTGGACAATATTTTCAATTGAAGAAGTTGTATAGTAGGTAGGGTATCGTTGAGAGTTTTCTCTACTATCATGAAAGGCCATGAAGGTTGATGAATTACTCAAATATATCTTAAAGATAAGAAGGCTGCAATTTGTGATGAGAAAATGATGAATGCACTATCTTGAAGTTCATAAGTTGAAGAATATTTATAATTTCCTAATTTTCTTAAGTATTAAAAAATATAATGTGGTGTCATATCTTCATCTCCTAATTTTACTGACACTAACATCTAAATCTTGGTGAAATTTCTAAGATCTCTTTTCACTAAGATAGTGTGGGTCATGTATGAAAGATGAAAATGTTGAATTTACCAAGTTTGATTGTCTTAATCCTCATGTTCTAAATCTTCAAGATATTGAATTTGAGTAAGGACCTCCTACAACCTTTTGGTGCCCAATTTGAAACATCCTTGTTTTGCTAAGGAGAAATGCATTTTTGCCCTATTTCTGAGGAAGAATGGTTTTGGGATTCTCATATACTTCAAATTTGACAAAAACAAATCATTTTTGTGTTTGAGTGCTATGTATTGTTCGCATTTCCTCCATTTTGCACCATTCTAAAGGAATCCCCAAGTTTGCTTTACATTTTGCCCTAATTTTTCCCATTTCAAATGCCTCTGCCATTTTTTCATTTTTCCCAGCCTTTGGAGCTTGAAATCATTTGATTTGTACTTATTTTCCCTAAAAATCCTTGACATGGTCATAAATTTTCTAAAATCACTTTCCATTTGTCTTTTGATTAAAAAATTCTTCACCCACAAAGAAAAAAATTGATTTGGGGGTCATTGCAATTTTCGTATTTTTTACGATCATGTGGGCATCCTTTACCCATCAAATTCTAGCTCATATAATTTTGTATATGTGGACATTTGTAATTGGACAAGAATCAGTGGGTCATTTCTAAAAACTTAAATTTTTCATGTTTTTGGAAAAATGTGCAAGTTGCCCCCGAAGCTCCGCAGGCCCCAGAGGAGATACACGTGTCACAAGCAGAGTGAAGGTGGATGGGCGGGTCATTTTGTGCCTAAGGGAACTTTGGAAAATACATGGAAATGAAGAAAATACCCTAAGTCCCACATCCAATCAGAGGAGGACATGTGGCAGGTGGGGAGATGTAAAGGTGGAGGAGTTTGATACATATTGGCCTTTGGTGAAAAATAGTTAAAGTATCAAATTGAACCACAAACTTATAGCCAATGGGATGAAGACACATGTTAGCATCAAGGCTCAGAGGTGGGGAGGTGGGATGTCAGAGGAAATTTGTATTTTTAGCCTCTAGTTATCAAAAGGGGGAGAAAATAATCATAATGGACCCGTGAACCCGAAGCTAAAAGTCAAAATTCATCTGAGGAGTCAATGGCGGAGGTACGGGTTGTCAGAGGAAATGTTGAAACATTTCCTTTGGTGAAATATGATTAAAATCTGAAATCAGAGTGCTTCCCCTCATCCAATCATATGAGGACACATGTCTTGTGGGAGGGTAGAGCCGTGGAGGAAAATTGAACATTTTTCCTTTGTTTAAAAAGATGCAAAATGTGTAAAAATGAGCCACTACTTTGTATCAAGTCA
Source organism: Taxus wallichiana var. yunnanensis (assembly GCA_018340775.1). NCBI lineage: Eukaryota > Viridiplantae > Streptophyta > Pinopsida > Cupressales > Taxaceae > Taxus > Taxus wallichiana. Next base: position 204,825,475 of record CM031243.1, read on the forward strand.
TATTGCACCACATGTCAGACCCAAATAGCAAAGGTGGAGTAGTAGAGGAAATCAAGAAATTTTGCAAATTTTCAAAAAGTTGTAAAAGGGTCAAAAGTGTCTCCGAGGCCGATTTTTTCTAGATCTGCCACGTGGAGGGCTCAGATTTAAAGATAAGAATAGATTTATGGTAGCTATGTATTTCACCAATTTGGCCACCATTATATCTCCACGAAGTTTGGAGATACGTTTTTGCATCAATTTTCATTGATTTTTTTGCAAATTCGTGTTGTTTTGGCCTGCGCAGGTCCAAAATGATTGAATTGGGGACTCATTTTTGAATCCAAGGCATTTTTCAAATGAATTTTTACTCTGGTTTGTAAAAATTTGAATTACAGATCCAAAGTTGTAGAGTAAAAAATTGGGAAAGGAAAATTTGAAATAATGAAATGAAAGGGTCTACATGCGTGGGGAAAGAAAAACGTGCTTCCACTTTGAATAATGATAAAATTTTTGTAATGATTCACCTTTTGAAAGAATAACTAGCAATTTCTTGCAATTTTATTGAAAGTCATTATCCATAAATATTGCAAACCAAAGGTGCTTTGAATATTTCACTTTTGGAGGGAAGATTTTAGGGGAAAAGTGCGTGAGTAAGTAAAAGCTATATATTACATAAATTTGTCATGTAAATAGTTAGAGAAACTTAGAATTTTCATGGGAAAATCTTGGAAGAAGCTCATTCTCCGAGAAACCACCGAGAACCATTTTAACTCCCTTTTGCATCAAATCAGTATCATGTTAGGTTGGTTGCAGATTTATAACCACTAATAAGCTCGAGATTGTTCTTATAACATTCCTCTCCTAATAAATTTGGTCATTCGGATTACTTTGTGTTGTCTCTTGGTAAAATTTACATTTACTTATGTTTCGAGAATGTTTTCAATTTTTGTTTCTTGCTCCTATTGCAATCGGTGTTTGGAATTTCCTTTTGATCATGCAAATCTAATTCAGTAACAACTTAGGGTCATTTACAATTGTAAAATCGGAAGATCTTTCATCCAATGAAGGGATAAACAATTTTAAATTCACTCTATTTTCATTGATATAGATTTGATTGTAAACCTTTGGGGGTACCTTAGGTCTAATAGAATATAAATTTCTTAATGATTTGTTAATTCATTTAACTCAAGCTTTTGTGATAAGTCATTAGAGATTGTGTGGAAGAGTGCAGATCTGGGCTTCCATTTGATGCACATAACTGGTTAAATGAACACCTTAATCTCTTTGAAGCATTTCTATTGTCTAACTCTTTCAATTTTTGCAAAGGTCCTCAAAGAAGTTGGAAAATTCTGGTTAGTCTTGTCTAAATATCTCCCACCCCAAAATTCATTTCAAATTAACTCATCCTACCTATAATACCCCTGCATTGTATTATGTGTCAACAAAAGAATACAATCCATTTACAAAAATGCACAAAGTAAATCAGGATCATACCATGTCTTTAGTAGCCTTAGCCTTGTCTTGAAAGAATTTCCATCATTTAGTAGTTACAACTCTGTTGAGTTTGAATAATGGGAAATTGATCATGTTTTCTCAAGGCCATCTCCATACAATCTACATAAGTACAAGTATATTTTCACCTCATTCACAAAACAGAGGCTACAATATAGGTTCTCTTACCCCTGGTTGATAGGCACAACCTAAAATAGTGAAGATTAGATCAAATCCTTCCCACTTCTTCAAATCTTGAGTGCTAACAAGTCGGATAAATTACTTCCCCGGCTACAAAACGACATATAAACCATTTATCTTCCTCTGATTGTCTTGTAAAATCCATGATGCAGCTCAAGTTGTGAAGGAGATTAAATCTAGGTACCAACACCCAAATGGCACCATTGCCGGGATGAAGAATGCAATATCTAGAACAATTTGTTAATATGCTTCCAGTTCATATTCTTTTGAGCTCGTCAACATGCTTCTAGCTTCATTGTCGAGGATGAAGAATGTAATATCCAGCTAATTTGTTAGTCTGCTTCCAATTCATATTCTTTTGATCCCATCAACATGCTTATGGCGTCGTTGTTGGGGATGAAGAATGCAATATCTAGAAAAATTTGTTAATCTTCTTTTGATCCCATCAACCCGAATGGCACTATTGCCGGGGATATTTTTGATATTTCAATTTTTCAAAATCCCTAGTAAAACTTCTCACGTATTTTATGTGTAAGCGCATTCATGAGCATTAGTTTTTGATCATATTTATACTAAGGAATGAGACTAGGATTATGATTTTGATATGTTCAAGTGTCTCCAATTTGTTGTTTCAAACTTTGCACAATAGTTGATAAATTGAGTGAAAGAAAATCAGATCTGTTCAAGCTTTGCATAGTGCTAATATTTGTAGTCATTTGATAGATCTTCATAGTGCATTTGCACAAACTAGGGTGAAAGTCCTTAGTGGTGACTCCTGGCTGTTATATTTTGATAAATACCAGTACCTTATCATACATTAAGTGAAGTGTGTCATATAAATCTACAAACCTGGAAGGAAGAAGATCTCTCTTTAGGAGAGACCCAAGTAGAAAGCTATTTCAAGAATTGGGAAAGATAGTTTTAGAGGAAAGAAAAGTTTGGAAGGTTTTGAAGGTCGACATCAAGCAAAGATATATCCATTAGTGAGAGAGATCAGCCTTTAATAGAGCATTATCACTCTTCTTCTAGTTATTCGATGCAAGCAATCTTCTTATAAACCTTTTTACTTCAACTAGTGAAGGTCCTTCTACTATACCTGGTGAGTTCTTTCTTTAATCTGCACATGTGTGTTTCAATTCTAGTAAAACTTTCCAAGAAAATCAGCACCTAGAGAATACCAATCTTGTGAACCACATTCTTGAGCCCTAAATACCTCACACTCCTAATTATATTGTGTCACCCCAAAGATCATCTCCTCCAGACAACATGACTCACCTCTACCTAGGCCTCTATTTGTGGTCAATACCTTTGGCCCAATAAATTTTAGGGGAATGTTTGGTTATCCTTATACAAATGCCTCGGGATGTTAGAAGTAGATTTCCAAATTTCTAAGGGAATAATGCCATAATAGGTGATCAACATTTGAAACTCTTTATTAATATGATCATGGAGGATTTGGAAATTAGATTTGAGGATGTGTACATTAAATTTTTTGTCCACACTTTAGAGGAGGATGTTAGGGATTGGTACAAGGCCTTGCCAAATAATTCAATTGATTCATGGAATGAAATGTAGAATGCATTTAGATTGCAATATGGTGACAAAACTAATCCCATATTCCTCTTATCAGAGTTTGAGAATATCAAGAAAAACCCAAATGATTCGGTCCATGACTTCAACACAAGGTTCAATAAAAATTTAAGGAGATTGCTTTGGTAAACTTAAGACCATATGATGAATCTTGTTTGATAAAATATTCTGATCCATTTGACAAGAAGGCTACATATCACTTGAGGGACAAAAATCCTAGCAATTTAAGGAAGGCTTTCACCGTGGCAATTCAAATTGAGAACAATATCAAGGCTGTTAGGAAACCTTCTAAGAGAGATGGAGTTAAATTAGAAAACCCTAACAAGCCTCAAGAAAACAAGAGTGTAGACTTGGAGGAAGTGGTGAGAACTTTGGCAGGGGCTATCAAAGAGATTTCTTATAAGTTTGCAAGAGATGAGAAAGGAATTGGACAAACTTCACAACGTGAACCTAGGCAACAAATACAAGATAGATTTTGTAATCACCATAGGAATGAGAAGATATTTGATGAAAAAGGTAAAGGACCTATGGAATTTGGAAATAGACAATCTCGGCCAAAGAAAGTAATGTTTTTCCTGATCCGTTAAATGCTATAAGGGTTGTTGTTGATGATGCAAATCAGATTGACTAGTGTGACAAATGTTTATTATCCCATGATCTATGTGGAATATATCAGCAAATTGAAGAGGAAGATGATGATTGTAATATGGATGACGATGCTTTTATGATAGGCGCCCTACAAACTCATGTAAAGGAGAAACATCCACTAAAGTGATAAGTGCATGGACTCTTTGCTAGCTTTTGGGATTTCATCCAATGGGTACATCTTCTTCCTCCTTCTCATGTTTTATAAATTGATAATGTACAAGCCTTTGAATTGCCCAATAATGATTTTGAATACTTGAGGGCATTGATGATCAAGAAGTATGATGGAGGTATACTCTTAGAAGAAGATAGGAAACTACTTATGAATGTTGTGGTTGCCCAAGAGAAGGAGTATAACACAAGAAGTAAGGCTATCAAGGGATATGGGCCTTAAGTAAAGAATAAAACCCCATTGCTTTCTAATATCCCAAAATAATCTCCTAAGAAAGAAACATCTGCTAAGAGCCCTTCGTCCTAAGTAAAAGTTATGCTTCACCCCATGCTCAAAATGTTAAAAACCTTGTTCCATTTGATGAAATTTACAGCCCTCCTTCTAATGTTGTTTTCCCAAAATACATTCCCTATGACATTGCTCAAGTTCTGAGCCAACTCAAGGTCGGGATCCAATTGTTGAGTTGTTTAGAATTCCGAGCACAAGAAGAGAGCACTTAAGTATTTAGGATTGAAAGAGGAGAAGGCTTGTGAAGAGAAATGTGAATGTTGTAGAGGCTCTACTTTTATTGCAGAGGTAGGAAAGACATCAACATTGGAATAATTTGGTGAACCACCAAAGGTATATTTGGGAACATCCTTGGTTGAATATCAGCTAAGTGTTGACCCTTTCTTCACAACTTTGATCATCAAGGACGAGGTTGCTACATAATTGTATGTTTGACTCTAGGAATCATGCAATGTCATATCTCTATAATTTATGAATAAGTTAGATATCAAAGTAACAATAGTGTATGGTAAGTGTATCGCCATGGATTCCAAGGAAGTTCAGGTTGTTGGGTGTGTCAAAGGTTTGGTGGTACAACTTGGAGCCTATCGGGTAAAAATTTGAAACTCAATATTGTAATTGTTGATTACCCTGTCAAATGGGGTATGTTATTATAAAAAAGTGGGCTGTAAGTGTTGGAGGGAGTGTCCAAATGGATGTCTTTTTCCACCATTCCCATTGAAGGCAGCCTTGTGAAATTATATGGAGAGAAGAAGATGTTGCATCTAATTGAGGATCCAAACAATTACTTCTTATGAAGTATTATTTGATGATGTTGATGTTGATAATTTTATTGGGTTTGCTGATGGTAAGGAGCAAGATATGGACCAGTCTAAGTGTCTTGAAGAGGTAGGCTCATCCTGGACCTTGTTATCTCGATGGAGCTTGCTCCAAATTTTGAAACGGTGCGGTGTTTTTTAATCTGTCTAAGCAATGAGAAATTTATTTTCTCCTTCAAAATTAACTTTAAATGCACCAATAACATAGCTAAGTATGAGGCATTACTGTTAGGGCTAAAGATTTCTTGGAAGTATGGCTTAAAAGATGTTGTTGTAAAGGGATATTTTTAGTTGGTTGTCAAACAAGCTAGAAAACTTTATGCAACAAAAAATCAGCAGTTGAAACAATAAAAAACATATAGTTTGGGATCTGATTGAGATGTTTGATTCCTTCAACATTCTTCATCATGATAGAAGTTTAAATATGATTACTGATAAGTTGGCAGTGTTGGGGTCTAGATTTGACAATTGTATTGTTTCTCCATATTGTGAATATGATGTAGAAATACTCATTAGGCCTGCAGTCCCTAATAACATCAAACATTGGCAAGTATTTGATGATGATGCTTAGGTTCAGAGGTTTTTGTAGAACCAAGGTGATTTTGTGGATTAGCATATTGTTTTGGAACCATTGGTGTTTAATGTTGATGGAAAATAAACCTTGTTTGGCAAGCATATCATTCAATTGAAGACTAACACCATCCTCAGAGGGATGGTTGCTCTTGAGTCAAATTTTAACAATGTTGATTATGTAATCAATAAAAACATGTTTGCATCTAGAGATGTTGAAGAGAATGACTTGGGAAAAAAGGAAAAACCAAGGAAGATTTGGTTAGGGAGTGGTTTAAAGAAGGAAGAAAAATAGTCCTACGTCCAATTGTTGAAACAATATCAAGGAAGCATTTAGCTTGGTCTTATTCCGAGCTAAAAGCATATAGAGAAGACTTATTCCAACATGAGATCCCTATTGAGAAATATGCCAAACCATTCAAATGAAAGCAATGGCAAATTAACCCACTCCTTTTGTCAAAATTCAAGAGGAATTGAAAAATTTGAAGGATGGAGGAATCATTCAGCCCACAAGGTATTCTTCTTGGGTTGCAAACTTGGTCTTTGGTTAGAAAGAAGAATGGAGATATCAGACTTTGTGTGGATTTCAGAAATCTAAATAGAGCATCAATGAAAGACAAATATCCTTTACCAAACATGGAGAATAAGGCCTTTACATTGGTGAAAGAAACTAAAGTTTTCAGACCTTATATTTTAAGTTCCAACGTTGTTGCTTATGTTCCTCACACAATGGTAAAATATGTTTTGTCGATATGGAGATTTCAAGCAAAAGATGCTTAGGTACACATTTCTCTTAACAAATTGCAGGAGTATGATATGGACATTCAAAGCACAAATCTAGTAAAGAGGTTTGGGTCTTTCCAAGCTCATGGCTGAAAGCAATTTGCGGAGAATTGAAGTAAATGAAGTAGTAAGAAGAGAGGGAAAATGTTCTTGAAAAATTGTTGAACTCGAGTAGTACAAGGATGTAATCTATTATGTATGGACACCTATGCTTCCCTAGACATTTGAATAAAAATTAGAGAAGATCTATCAAGCTAGCTTCTCAAAAATATATCATTACAAAATTTGGGTTAGCATAGAAGAACCCCGAGGGAATCCTCTTGAGATGTGTGACTGAAGATGAAGCTCCCAAAATAATTGCTCATTTCCATGGGGGAGTTTGTGGAGGAAATTTTTCGGGAGGGTTCTTTTGCACATAAGATATTGAGGGCTAGTTATTGGTGGCCAACTCTTTTCAAGGATGTAACTCAGTTGATTAGAGGATGTTAGAGTTGTCAGTGTCTCTCCGGAAGAATGAAAGCTTTAGGCTCCCTTCTTTTTAGCTTGTATCAATTGAATCTCATTTAAAATAATGGGGTTGGACTTCATTGGTGAAATCTCGATTCATCAAGTGCTATACACAAGTGGATTTTGGTAGCTACCGATTTCTTCACAAAATGGGTGGAAGAAATCCCCACTAGGAAGGCAACACACCAAGTTGTAATGGAGTTCATATTGAATCATATCATTTGCAGATTTGGAGTGCCAGTCAATATTGTTACTGATAATGCCATGAGTTTCATATCTGGACCTTTAGTGGTAATGTGCAAATAATACGAATAAAGTTGACATATGCTTCTAACTACAATCCACAAGGAAATGGGCGGGTTGAGTCCATCAATAAAAACTTGTTGAATATTATTAAAAGGACTTTGGAATTAAATAAGAAGAAGTGGGGTGAAAAAGTAATTTTTTTGTTTGGGCTGATAGGATCACTACCAAACCAAAAGAACTACTGGTAAAATCCCATTTGAATTGGTATATGGAACACAAGCTCGCTTTACCCTTGCATCTCGTAGTTTTCTTCATTTCAGTTTTGTCAACAACTTGAAGATCAAGAAATCAGTTCATATAAAGCAAGGATTAATTAGATTGTTGAACTTGATGAAGAAAGAATAGCATCCCATCGAGGCATGTCAAATTCAGAGAGAGAATGAAGAAGTTGTTTGATAAGAATGTAACCCCAAGAGCTTTCGGTATTGGATATCTTGTGATGTTATGGGACAGTAGGCATGAAGATAAGGGAAAACATGGTAAATTTGATGCTTTGTGGATGGGACCACATTCAATTTACATAAGAATTGGTGAGAATACTTTTTTCCTCAAGGACCTAGATGGGGAATTTCTTGAGCTACCTGTTAATGGAAAACATTTGAAGCATTTCTTGGATTGATCCCCAAAACTGAAGTTTACATATCACTTGTACAAAGTGTACAATTTTTGTTTCTGCTCTATTTTGTTGTTGTTTTGGTTGCTTTTTTATTCGCCTTTGTGTGTGGCAGCCCTTTTTGTTGGTTTATCAGTTGGTTTTTTGGATGTTTTGGCTTGTGACTCCATTTTCCCAATGGTTTTTTGGCACATGGTCTGCTTCAGTTCTTGTGGCACTCATTGGGAGTGCCCATCCCCAAGTTGGAGCCAATGTTGGTGCCCAATTTGAAACATCCCTATTTTGCTAAGGAGAAACATGTTTTTGCCCTATTTTTGAGGAAGAATGGTTTTGGGATTCTCATATACTTTGAATTTGAGAAAAAGACTTGTTTTTGTGTTTGAGTGCTATGTTTTGTTCGCATTTCCTCCAATTTTGCACAATTCTGAAGGAATCCCCAAGTTTGTTTTTGCGTTTTGCCCTAATTTTTCCCGTTTCAAATGCCTCTGCTGTAATTTCAATTTTCCTGGCCTTTGGAGCTCAAAATCATTCGATTTGTACTTATTTTCCCTCAAAAATCCCTTTTCATGGTCGTAAATTACCTAAAATCACTTTCCATTTTTATTTTAATAGAAAAAATTCTTCTCCCACAAAGAAAAAATTGATTCTGGGGGTCAGCTGGCAATTTCTACATTTTTTGACGGTCATATGGGCATCCTTTTCCTGTCAAATTCTAGCTCATATAATTTTACATATGTGGCCATTTGTAATTGGACAAGAATCAGTGGGTCATTTCTAAAAACTTAAATTTTTTTATGTTTTGGGAAAATGTGTAAGTTGCCCCCGCAGCTCCGTAGGCCCCAGAGGAGGTACACATGTCACAGGCAGAGTGAAGGTGGATGGGTGAGTCATTCTATGCCTTAGGGAAATTTGGAAAATGCATGGAAATGAATAAAATCCCCTAAGGCCCACATTCAATCATAGGAGGACACGTGGTAGGCGAGGAGATGGAAAGGCAGAGGTGTTTGATACTTTTCGGCCTTTGGTGAAAAAGAGTTAAAGTATAAAATTGGACCACAAACTCATATCCAATGGGATGAAAACATGTGTCAAAGCATCAAGGCTCAAAGTCGGGGAGGTAGGCCATCGAAGCAAGTTGTATTTTTAGCCTCTAGTTATCAAAAGGGGGAGAAAATCATCAGAATGGACCCGCGAGCCCAAAGGTAAAAAGTCAAAATTCATCTGAGGAGTCAATGGCAGAGGAGCGGGGTAGTGGAGGAAATTTTGAAACATTTCCTTTGGTGAAATAAGATTAAAATCTGAAATCAGTGCTTCCCTCACCAATCATATGAGGACACGTGTCTTACGGGAGGGCGGAGCTGCGGAGGAAAATTGAAAATTTTTCCTTTGTCTAAAAAGATGCAAAATGTGTAAAATGAGTTATAACTCCATATCTAGTCATATTGTGCCACGTGTTAGACCCAAATCACAAAGGCAGAGTGGTGGAGGAAATCAAGAAATTTTGCAAATTTTTAAAAAGTTTTAAAAGGGTCAAAAGTGTCCCCAAGGCTAATTTTTTTTGTGGATCTTCCACGTGGAGGGCTCAGATTTAAAGATAAGAATAGATCAATGGTAGTTGTGCATTTCACCAATTTGGCTGCCATTTGATCTCCGGAAGTTTGGAGATGCATTTTTTGCATCAATTTTCATCAATTTTTTTGCCAATTCATGTCGTTTTGGCCTGCAGGGTCTAAATTGATCAAATTGGTGGCTCAATTTGTGAATCCAAGGCATTTTTCAAATGAATTTTTACTCTGGTTCATAAAAAATGTGAATTACTAGATCCAAAGTTGTAGATTAAAAAATTGGGAAGGGAAAAGTTGAAATAATGAAATGAAAGGGGTCTACATTCGTGGGGAATGAAAAATGTGCTTCCACTTTGAAGAATGATGAATTTTTTGTAATGATTCACCTTTTGAAATAACAACTGGCAACATTTTGCGAGTTTGTTAAATTTCATTTTCTATAAATATTGCAAAGAAAAGGTTATTTGAATATTCTAATTTTCGAGGGAAGATTTGAGGGCGAAGTGAGTGAGTAAGTAAAAGTTATATATTGCATGAATTTGTCATGTAAAGAGTTGGAGAAACTTATAATTTTCATGGGAAAATCTGGGAAGAATCCCATTCTCTAATAAACCACCTGAGAACCATTTTAACTCCTTTTGCATCAAATTTGTATCATGTTAGGTTTCTTATAGATGTATAGCCACTAACAAGCTCTAATATTGTTCTTATAACATTCCCCTGCTAATAAATTTGGTCATTCTGGATTATTTTGTGTTGTCTCTTGGTAAAATTTGCATTTACTTATGTTTCAGAATTTTTTCAATTTTTTTTTCTTGCTCCTGTTACAATCTGGTGTTTGGAATTTCCTTTTGATCATTCAGATCTAATTCTGCTAACAACTTAGTGGCATTTGCAATTCCAGAATCAAAAGATATTTCATCTAATGAAGGGATAAACAATTTTAAATTCACTCTGCTTTCCTTGATATAGATTCGATTGTAAACCTTTGAGGGTACCTTAGGTCTAATAGAATATAAATTTCTAAATGATTTTTTGATTCATTTAACTAAAGATTTTGTGATAAATCATCAAATATTATGTGGAAGAGTGCAGATTTGGGCTTCCATTTGATGCACATATCCTGGTTAAAGGAACAACTTAACCTCTTTGAAGCATTTTGTTGTCTAAATCTTTCAATTTTTGCAAAGGTCCTCAAATAAGTTGGCAAATTATGGTTAGTCTTGTCTAAATATCTCCCACCCCAAAATTCAGTGGGAAAGGGAGTGAGAAAGTTAGAAAAGAGAAACTAATGTTGCAAGTAGAAAATCAGAGACTTGCATACACCAACTAAAAATTTCATTACATGCACTTGAATTTAGAAGAAAACAAATCCATAACAATAACAAGACCAAATAGTGTTTAATGAGCACAAAGTACCACTAAACTCCTTAGTCAAAAAAGGCTAAAATTCCTTCTTCCTTTATTGAAGCTCAAGAAGAAATTGTACATAACATAGAAATGGAAGACATTTTAGAGTAGGGAAAATGGAAAAAATTTCTATCTCTTTTCTCTCTTCACAAGGATATCTCTCTCATGAATTCACAAAAAAAAGCTCCAAAAAATCTAAGAAGTCATCTAAGAAGAAGCTCAAATGAGGAGCTTGTTACAATTTATAGAAGAGAAAGCAACTCTTCATCTTCCGGTGACTTTTCAAATACTTTAATTTGACTTTAGACTATTTCATATTCCACTTAAATATTTAAGTCCCTTTTATAAAATCAAGGTGACTTAAATTTTACATTATGTTTCTAAAGTCACTTAAAGTTATATTAAAAAGTGCAAACCTCAATAAAAAAATATAACATTGATGAGAGAGAGCGTTGGGTGAGAGGAGAGAGAGAGAGAAAAGAAGAAGAAGAAGAAGAGAGAGAAAGGAAGAATTATGTAGAAGAATGAGCCACTACAGTGGATTTGATCTCGCTTCCTGACTGGTTTCCACCTCGCTGCTCCTGAGAAGGCCTTTGTCCCTCCAAGCTCCTTTTTGAAATGAGTTGCTACAGGTTCCACTTTTTTGGCATGAGGAATGTGAAAAACAACTCAAGGTATTTCTATCCATCCATCACCACATTGTTGATGTCTTTACACTTCCCAAACCATGATGAATTTTTCTCTGTGATAAGTGCAATAGAGGCCCAAATCTCTGAGAGGAAGTCAAGGGTATACCCTTAGTGAAGGAAAATGGGTTGCCTACCTCTTTCTTGACATATTCTTCAAATGGACCAATCAACTCATCAACAATTTGTGTCCTCGCCCATTGCAGGTACTCCAAGTTTTGAGTTTTTTATTTATACTATCCTACAATTTGTATGCTTGTTCCTCTTTTTCCTCCAGCTCTGTGATGGCCCGATTGATTTCCTCAAACCTTATTTCCAAGGCCCTCACCCATACATGAAAAGTCTTCTAAAGGAGTTTCAAAAATCTTCCTGTTGATCAACTCTAGTGATGAGTGTTGCTCATTTCATCTACTATTGGACCCAAAGGTTCCCAATAGTCCCTTTCTTTCTCTAAGTCCTCCTTGAGTTCCCATGTCCTATTTTTATCACACACATGTAAGAAATATTTTGACCACTTCTTGGAGCACTGACTTCCCTTTTTAAGAAATTGAGTCGATCCATTCATTATTCGCTCCCCCTGCATTGTGAACTCGTGTGTCCTCTGATGGACTCTGGATTGAAAGCTACTTGATGGGAACAACTTCCTCAATGGGATTTTCATGGCATTAGGATCAACTAGATGTTACACATAGAATGATAGAGTTTTCACCTGCTCCTTTAGTTCATCAATCTTCTTCTTATACTCCTTATTCCTTGCCACCACCATGAGTGGAAGATTGTTGATACATGTGAAAATCCCCTTCATGAGTTTTGGTCCCTAGTTGGATCATGCTCATCTCATAGTCAGTTGGTGTCATCTCATCCACTGGCTTGATTACCTTTGGCCGAGCTACTTCAATGTATTGATTACTGTTTCCCCATTATAGAACCGTGAGGCCGTATGTGTGAGATTTCTTGATATTTTTTTCTTTAGCCAATGAGACAATCATTGATAGATCAAGGGTTTGCCACTTGTTGCATAGTGTGGGTGTCAGGGAAAATCATTTTCCTGCATCAAGGAAACATCTCATTGGATTTGGGCTCAATGATAGGTGCACCAACCGTTCCCTATTCTAGAGGAGGAGGAAAATCCTGAATGAGAGAGGTATGGGTGTCAACAAGAGGTGAGACCTCATGTGGTGACTTGAAGATTGGGTCTTGAACCATGTGTTCTTCATCCACTTGTGTTTCTACCACTGTATTTTCTTCCTACATTTTATGATCAAGTCTTCCTCTCACAGTGATGTAAATGAGTCTTCTTCTACCCTAGATTTCTTTGGCATCTTCTCGTGAGGAGAAGCTTCCAATTCTGTGGCCTTCCTTTTTGAACTTTCTCTGGAGTGTTTAGAACTGGAAGTCACCTCTATGAATTTTGAAGATGACTATGATGGGAGGCTTGCTTCTGACTTGGAGGAATTCCTCATGATTGGATGATCATGGTTCTCTTCTTTTGAAACCAATTTCTCATTCTCCTTACCACTTTCTCAATCCACTCCTTTATATCCCTTGATTCATGAACATACCAGTTGACTGGAGGCAAAGGGGACATCTTGACTACTGACTACCACATACTCAAGATCATACATCTCTATCCCATCATCATGTGAAAAATATCTTCATACCAAGAGAACTTGAATTTCTTCATCTCATTGATTTTCATCCTCATATGGTCCTTTTCATGCACTTCAAATTCATCAAAGCACAATTGGCCCAAGTAGTCCTCGACTTGTGGCTCATGTTGTAATTATGGGACATAGAAAGAGTTCAGGATCTTCTCGGATGTCAAAATTAGGCCTTGGAAATGTAGGAATGCAAAGTCAAATGAGTGAAAGTGGCCTCCAGATGAGATGTGTCATTTGAGCTCTTACATGTGAATACCCCGAGAGAGATAGGAAATGAAATCAACTTCTTCCTCCTACTCCTAAGCCTTATTATTCACTTGAATGATCTCCTACAGAGCTTGAACAATACAATTTGGTCACTAAGGTACTTAGGTAGCCTTAGTGGAGCTTGGTCGAAGCCAACAACTCATAGGTAGGAGAAGGTCGAGAATTGTATGAAATAAGAGCCATATTTCTTAATCAAGGACACCACTTGTGGTGACATCCTAGCTTCCATATCCCCTTCTAAGCTTTGGACCACATACATTGTGAATGCATCATTCATGTGAGTGAAATTTCTATGGATTTCCTCCATTACCAACTGTGGAAGTTTCTCAAATGCGTAGGCACCTTGGCAACAATGTTTTGCGTGAGAGCCAATCCTTTGAATGATCTTGAGCTAGTGAGGAGATAGACCAAGTAATAATTCATGTGGAACTTCTTCATCATGGGTACCTAGAGTAGTTGTAGATGGAGATTATCATTGATGATCTAGCCCCCAGTCAATTCTCTTCTTTCCTTTTGTCAACGTCAAGATGAAAAGGCCCATCTAGTCTTGGAAGTCTCTTGTGCTTGCTTCACCCATAACTCTATTGAGGAGAGTGATGGCATCTGAATATCCTTCTCAAAACTCACACCTTGGAAGGTTCTTGGGCATCCTTGAGGGATTTCTTCCTATTTTCAACCATGAACCAAGTGCAACCCCTTATACATAGGCATCCATCATTTCCCAATCATGCAAGGCTCTATCCTTTGAGATGATACGACCATGTTGGGTGATGTAGGTATCTACAGAGAAAGTGAGATGGTTCTAGGGCTAATGACCACCATCATTTGTCATTTTCATCTCGGATGGTTTGTGTTTTGGGATCATAGTGGTGAGAGAAGGCTAGGACCAACTCAAGACTTTTACATAGACATTGGGTGTCTATGGCAATGAACAAGCCACTTGTGAATATCTGATCTTCAATCTTCTTTTGGATTCTTTGGCTTGCCATGCAAGTTCTAAGGTCATTTAGGTCCATGTACAAGACATCATTGTCTTCTATCTCATACTCATAGGTGAAGGGTTGTGCCAGCTTTTTATCCCATCCACTTCTGCTTCATGTTTTCCTTAGAAAGAGAAACTTACTATTTTTAGTAAGTATGAAAAAGTAACTCCCTCGAACCTCAACTGGATGTTGTGACTCTGATTTCCTCTTCTCTCCCATGTGTTCTCTCTCTTCTGGATCAAATTTCTATTTTTGGTAGGTGCTCGTGGGACCACTTACTATTTTTTAGTAAGTTCAAAATTGGACCAAAATCCCATTCTAGTGAATTTCTCATCTGAGTGCATCTTCAATGTCTCGTCTCCTCGAAAGCAAGTTCTTTTGTTGATGAATTTCCCAAAATAGCAGTCCCCTATGTAGAAGACTGCTATTTTTAGAAAGTGGGCTTTTGGAGGTGGATTGATGTGGAAAATTTTTTTGATATGGGTTTTTTTCCCAATATCGCCCCTCTGAAATTTTAGACCTACCCGCTCAATAGTTTAGGAGATTTTAAACTTTTAATTTTTGACCTAGCAATAGTGCTTTTGGACATGACAACCATTAATGGACCTCAAAATTGTAGGTTTAGTTTTCTCCTCTATTTGTGAAAAAATTATATTTTTGATATGGGTTTTTCTTCTTGTGCTTTGGTGAAATCTTGTTTCGATCGATTGTCGGTTTGATGGGAAATCAACTTTTTCTTCGTTGGGCTGGAAAGAAGATTTCTTCATTGTGAATGTTTTATGGCATGAGAGGAGGGTATGAAGGTATGTTTTTATGATGGTTTTGGATAGAGGAATGAAAAAAAAAATGGTTGTCAATCCATGCATGCATTTTTTTGCAAGATTTCTTCAAATTTTGATTTCATGGCAATGGGGATTTCTATTGTTCTTCTTCTTTGTTCTTCATTTCTTCTCCTTAGCTTGATGAAATATTCTTTTGGGACCTATATATCACCATGAGAAATAGGATTTTTTTTTTTGATGGATCTGGTTTGAGCTTTGGAAATGGTGGAGTGGTGGTAGGAAGTTGCAGAGGAGTTTGCTAGATATGGTTGTGCATGGGAATGTTAGAAGTTAGAAGTGGGAAACAGGTGGGGATTTTTAAATTTTGAAATAAAGATGAGAAGGGATGAGGAAAATTTTCATGTCCCTGATGTCCCTCACCTAAAAGGGATGTGAGGGACATCAAATTCCATGGTGAGCAAGGTGATGACATGTGGTGGAGATCGACGACGAGGGAATGAAGGCTAAAAATCAGCTTTAAAGCATTGAGGGGTTGGAAGTTGGTCATATGGGTGACAGAAGTCTCCTTAGGGGTATGGGAAAATTTTTCCATGTTTGATGTCCCTGACCTCAAAATGAGGGACATGAGGGACATCAAATTCCATATGCTCAGGTGATGACACGTGGCAGTGATCGATGGTTGAGGCTTTGAGCTCCCGCAAGCACCTGGGGGCTGAACTGGTGATCCTGGAGGTCGCATGAGGGTCTAGAGGTCTTATGGGGCTAGGTGAATTTTTCCATGGTTTATTTCCTGACCTTGAGGGATGTGAGGGACAAAAAATCCCACCAGGATCCTGGAGCTGACATGTGTCCTCCCAAAATTTGACTAACTCCCGAACTCGCTCCAAGAGGACAACTTGAAATGTGATAACTTGAGCTCCCCGATGGAATTTTTTTGATGAAATTTTATATGATATTGACTTGAAATACATTTTAAATCCAATGGTGGGGGTATATGTCTTTATTCTTCCATTTGATCCCTAAAAAAATTGATTTTGATTTGGTACTCCACTTGTGCATGAGAAAAACTTTCAAACCCATTGCACCAAAGTGTTTGAAAAAAATAATTTCACCATATTGTAGGGTCTTGGAATTAAATTTCCAGAGATTTTTTTTTCTCCTAACTCCATCTGGAGCTCCTGGAATCACCTTTGGAAGCTCAAGTGGTTGTTTTGGCATGTGCACTACCTAGGCCTGTGAACCCTAATTTTGGTGAAACTGCCCCAAACTCTCCAAATATTTCTAGAATCTTCCTGAATCACTTCCATGATGTCCCAAGGCCTTTGAATCACCTCCGTGTCTATTTTGGTTTTTTTTTTTTTCCACTCCATGGGGTTTCTCAGTCCTAGGAAGGCTAGTGATAGCCCTTCCCATAACTGCCCAAAGCTTGCAATTTTTAATGAACTCCTAAAATCACCTAGGGGGTTGATTTGAATTTCCTAAATCACCTAGGGGAATGAATTAACACAAATTTGGAGGTTAACTAGAATGACTAACTGGGTAGACCTAAGGTGCCTCGGAATGATAAAACATGAAAATTTTGGTATAGGGGTATAGTTGTCATGCTCGAAATTGTTAATTTCCTTGTTGCACATTTGCAAGACAACAAGCTGGCTCTAGCTTGGGGACATGACATGGAATGAGTGTAGTGAAGACATGACATGGGGAATCCAAAATCTCAACTTTAGACCATATGATTCATTGACCAGTGCCTTATCCATTGGGCCTGCAGAGTCATGTACAATTTACAAGAGAGAAGATAACGAAGAAGGAAAACACACACACACACACACACAAAAAATGGAAAAGAAACACATGACACACAAAAGGAAGGGAAACACATGCAACAAAAAGGGAAACACACCTAGCAATCACCTATGGTACAAGGTGGGGGACAACCCACTTTCACTGATGATACAATTTTAGGTATTTTCCCACATGAGGCAATTCCAGTGGCATTCCATCCAAATATGAGAGTAGAAAAACATTCTCACCACAAGCTTCACAAACCTGGAATGGGCCAAGCCATAATGAATCAAAATTTCCATGGCTGCCTTTTGGTTCCCTTCTCTTGTCCCATAGTAGGATGAGGTCTCCAACTTTGAATTCTCTCATTTTGGCTTTCTTGTCGAAGATCTTATTTACTTTCAATTGGTGCTCCTTGATACGGTCCACCACTCAGAGTCTATTTTCTTCTAGCTTCTCAAGAAAGAGGATCCTCTTGTTAATGGAATCCTTGTACTATCTCATCTTCTATTCCCTGGAGCAACTTGAGAGTTGGCATCTCAACCATGATGGGATTTTTCTACTTGACTCCATACAATAGTTGGAATGGTGACATACCTATTTCCTTCTTGGGGTGATCCTATCCACCCATAATGCATCATACAACTTTTTGTGCCAATTCCTTTGGTTTTCATCCATGAGCTTATGGACAATGGTCATGATGTTCTTGTTGCTTGATTTGATTGTCCATTTCCTTATGGATAGTAGTCTGATGAATGAGACAAGGAGATTTCATAGCCATAACAAAACTCAGTCAACTCCCTTGAAGAGAAATAGGTAGCATTTTCTCTACAATCTTTTGTGGCACTCAAAATGTACTATGATATTCTCCTTGATGAATTTACATATTGTTTTGGTGTTGGCTTGCTTGGCTAGAATGGCTTCCACCCATTTTTTGAAGTATTCTATCATTGTGAGCACATAGGTGTGCCCCATGCTTGAGTGAGGATTTAGAACACCGATGAAATCTAGTCCCCACTGTTGAAATGGTTCTTCAATAACAACTGGCTTGAGTGGTAGTGTTGCAAGTTGTGGTCTCCCAATGAATTGTTGACATGCTTCACATTTGGAAACCCATTCTTGAGTGTCTTTCTGAAAAGAGGGTGGGCCAATAATACCTTCCTTGGAGGATCTTGTGTGTAGTGACCATCATCAAGAAATGTCCACCACATGCTTGGTCATGGTATGCTTTAAGAAATTTTTCTTGTTGCTCTTTGTCTACACATTTGAGGAAGCATCCATCAAGACCTCTCTTGTAAAGTGTGTGGTTCCAGATTACAAAATTTGTTTCCTTCATCTTGAGTGTTCTCCTTTTCTTATAATCAAGATGAGAAGGGCATTCTCCATAAGTTAGGTAATAGGAAATATCAACATACCACTCATCAGTAGTGGTTATAAAGAGAACCTATGGATTATTTTCAGAACAAATTGGGCAAGCACAATTGTCTTCACCGTGTTGAGCCTTGAGTGCTTCATCTTCAATGATCAACCTACACAAGCCATTTCCTCATACCAAATTGGAGGGCCAGATATCCAAATCATACTCTTGAATTTTTGCAACCCATTTTCCTCTTTTAGCTCAGGATCTTGTTGTGTCAAGATGGACTTGATTGCACTGCCGGGTACCATTACCACAATATGAGAGTTTAGTATGTAAAATCTGAAATTTTTTATAGCCTTGACTATGGCATAGGCATGTTTCTCTAATTGGTTGTAGTTTATTTCATGCTTCTTCAATGGGAAGCTCATGAAAGCAATGGGTGCCTCCACACCTTCATCATTATTTTGGACTAGAACGATAGAGAGTGTGTGTTCGATGCATAACAATACATGATGAATTTTTTCTTGAAATCCAAAGAGACATGAGAGTGGGGCTTTGGAAATGGATTTCTTGATTTCTTCAAAAGTTGATTTTCCTTCATTATTCCATTTGAAGTTTAATTGAGGTTTCATCATGGTAGTGATGTGCTTTGTCAATTCTGCAAAACTCTGGAATGAAGTGGTGAAGGAAGTTTACCTTACAAAGAAAGAGTGGACTCCTTTCTTGCTTGTGGGTAGAGATAGTGCTTGAATGGCTTGTACTCTCTCAGGATCAATGTGTGCTCCATGTTTGTTCACAATGTGCCCCAACAACTTGCCTTCCGTGACTCCAAAAATGCACTTTTTTGGGTTTAATGATATGCCATGTTTTCTACACCTTGCAAGTACTATTCCAAGTGATGGATATGGTCTCCCCTTTTTTGAAAATACCATGAGATCATCAAGATATATGATGATGTAATTTTTTAAATATTTGAATTCCAAATCCATCACCCTTTGAAATGTAGCTCTACATTGATTAGGCTGAAAGGCATTATGTTATACACAAAAGTGCCCCAAGGCATTGTGAAGGTTGTCTTGGTGTGATCCTCCTCTGCCACTTTGATTTGATTGTACCCTGAGAATCCATCAAGAAATGAAATCATTTCAGATCTGGTGACTTACTTACAAAATATGGTCCATGATAGGGAGAGGATAATTGTCTTTCAGTGATGCTTGGTTCAAGTTGTGGAAATCTACACATATTCTTATTTCACCATTCTTCTTCCACACTGACACAATGTTGGCCACCCATGTTGAATGATGGATGGGAAAGATAATCCTTGCATTAAGCATCTTCATTACCTCCTCTTTGATGGTATCAATCAATATTTGGGTTATATGGCCTTTGTTTTTTCTAAATGGCTTGGCCTCCTACTTCAAGGGAATCGAGTGATGCATTTCCTTTGGTTGGAAGGATTTGAGCTCATCATAAGAGTAGGCCAAAACATCTGAATATTTCTTGAGTAATGCAACAAACCTTCTCTTCTCCTCAAGTGAACAACACTTTCCGATATTGACCATCCTTGGCTCCTCTGGGGTGCCGATGTTTTCCTTCTCAAAATCAGTTGGGCACCGAGAAGATTGTTTTGCTTTCTCTTGAATGAATCTATCATGTTTTTCAAAGAGGTCCTCTAGAGAAACTAGGCCTTTGGGAATATTGTTTCCTTTCAATTTGATCACTCCTTCATTGATCCCTTCAATTCCTTCTTTCTCTTCTTTGGCTACCACTTCTCGGTGTGGATTCTCACTTCCTTCAAAGAAGAGATTATTGAAATTGTCCCTTTGTTCTAAGAATGCCAAGATCTGATTATCATCATTGAAGACCTGCCAATGATTTGCATTATCTGGTACACTAGGCTTGAACACCATCTCAATGGTTACTTTATCTTTCCAAAAGAAGGATGAGGTGTTACTAGGGAAGATGACACTACAAGGGAATCAAATTTTTCATTCTTCTCTCTTGGGATAGACTCGATGGAAAATGCATCAAAAGACTCAATGCAATCCCATACTCTATTTCTATAATGTCAAAGTCTTGGATTT
Source organism: Taxus wallichiana var. yunnanensis (assembly GCA_018340775.1). Classification (NCBI taxonomy): domain Eukaryota; kingdom Viridiplantae; phylum Streptophyta; class Pinopsida; order Cupressales; family Taxaceae; genus Taxus; species Taxus wallichiana. The sequence goes on from CM031243.1 coordinate 204,846,024, forward strand.
TTCACCTGATATTGTTATCGGACTTGCTTTACTATCACTTCCACATCACCCGACATCTTAGCTTCTTGATTCCCATATCTTCTGCCATGCCCATGCCTAAGAGGAGAGCTTCATACTCCATCATGTTATTCATATTATCAAATTGCAGCTTGTAGGAAAATGGGTACAATTTTCAAAAGGAGAGTACAACACCACCACGCCTCTCCCAAACTACACTAGAAGTGACTACCATCAAATTCCATTATCCAAACTTGATCTTCTTCCTTCTTCCATAAGAAGTGGAAATTTCTCATATTTTTTAATGTGAGGAAGTAGTTTCCTAGCCCATTGTCTTGAAATATAATGTTTTCCTTTGGATCATCAGACTTTCATATTGTGTACTTCATCTTCCTTACTGGAAACAATTTCTTCATCTCACCTTTCACTGGAATAGTTATAGATGACCAATCCATTTTATTTCTCCACCCAAATCTCTATAAAATATTCGGCTCAAGTAGCATGCCAAAGGATGTTGGGATGTCTACCACTAGGATGGTTAGAAGCACCTTCTTATCTGGAAAATCAGCTAATGCTACTGTGCATCTTTGATTCTTCCTACCAATGGAACTTGTTTGGATTCCATTGAATAACAAGTGCCATTTTCTCAGGTCAAGGTGAGGCCTAGGGAATTTGCAACTTTGATGGGCATCACATTATCTAAGGCTCAGAATCTATGATGCAATTATTTAGTTGGAAGCCTTTAATGAGGAGTGATAGGTAGAAAGGTTCAACCTTGTTGGTTTTGGAGGCACTGAGGGCTAGCATGTTTTGAGAAGGTGGTGTGGATGGTGTGGGAGTAATCCTTTGGAATTTGGACCTAAGGTTATAGGATTACCACCATGGACTACATCAATGAACCTATCAAATTGGGCAAGGATGCATTTGTAGGTATTCTATTTTTGTGAGCTGGACTTTAGTTTTTCTTGCATGTTCACAAAGTCAAATGGGGTTATGGTGGGAAAGGAAGAGGTTTAGGAATGAAAAAGATTTACATGGTGAAGGTTTTTCTACTTTGGGGTTGGATTTTCCTTCATGGGTGCAAGTAATTGGCTTGGAAGGAGATGGGGATGTAGGTTTTGATGGAACCTTAGATGTTTTTGTAGAAACAACATTTGAAGGAGAATTATTTTTAGCAATTTTTGAGTTGGGAGAAGGACTAGATGACTTACTTGGTATGGAAAGCATGATCCTTACTAACTAGTGGGTCTGGTTTTTCTTTAGCCGACTCCATCGAAGGTGGTAGTGGTGATCCTCTGTTGATGATTTTATTTTGTGGAACCTCTACAGAAGAATCTTCTTTCTTCTTCTTTTTCCTTCATTGTAGCCATTGAGGATGGAGCACCTTTCTTGGATTGTGTGTGCACAAGTGAAAACTATGCATGAGAAGCTTGGATCTTCTTCATCATCATCATCTTCATCTTCATCATCAACATACTCAATTAGGCCATTGTGTGTATCACCATCAACTTCCTCGACCTCAAGATAGTTGTCATCATCACCCACATTTTCTTCTTCAGGTTCTTCAATTTCCACTTCCTCCTCTGGTTCTTTGGTTTTCAGTCAATTGAGGCATTGATTGGTGCTTGAGAGAGCAAGCTAGTGAGGAGGTGGAGCAATCCTTGGTCTATTGGGAGGATTTTTCTTCCTTGGATTGTTCTACATTGTGATATGGGAAAATGTTTCTTCAAGGAAACCAAGTCATTTTGCCATTTTTGGAACATTGGGTCCATGTGGTGATTGAGCCTGAATTTGGCCTTTTTTCTTTCCATTTAGGCCTTTCACTTTACCAAATAGGATTAGATCATCATCTGTTTATATCACAGAGTTCTGAGCTTCCCTCAATGTTCTTGGTTGGGTTCTTCTAAGGAAGAAACCTACTTCTAAAGGTAAGGCATTGATGAAGAATATTTTCAAATTAGCAAGACACCACATATTTAGGAATTATTCTTATCACTCGAAATTACCCATATCTTTCACGAATTCTCATTGATTTAGTAATTTCCTTTCTTATTCACACCAATTGGACCAAGAGATCCCGAAAGACTTCCGTGGTCTTGAACCTATGTTCGAATGAACTTGTTATATCTTTCTAGTAGTTGATAGACCTCGGGGTAACATGGTATAACCATTAAACAACTTTTTCTTGAAGTGACTCCAAAATCCAATCAGAATGACACATCTTGTGCTCACTAATGGACCCAAATACACCGCAAGCGGTGATAAATATATCTACATGTTTTTAGGGAGTTGAGAACCATCCCATCTAAATTTTGGAAAGTTTTTTTTCTTGAGCCTTTTGGTAGCTCATGAACCCCTGGTTGAGCAAGGGTGAGTGGGCTCCTGTTTCCACCCATGGTACAATAGGCTTACGGTCCTCACAATCACTAGATCCACCATTCCATTTCATGATTCTACAGAAAATTCCAACCTCTCTTGGATCATATTATTACTCATTTTCATCTTCTTGTGTCTTTTCCTTTGATCTCTTTCAATTTCTTCAATTTGAGATCTTATTTCGCTTCATCTCTTACTTATCTTTCTCTAGCTTCTTTTATATCTCTCATCGTTAGTGAAATCTTCAAGATTCTCATTGATATAAGGAACTCAACATCAATGGATTGACAATTCCTCTTGACTCCCAATGTGACCAGCTATGTGATGAAAAGGAGACCTCTAAAAGAGTAGACTCTTATCTTCTTTGATGTTCTTCAAAAGTAGGAATGGTTTTTCCTCCTTTTTTGTTGTTGGGTGTATCTTTATCCTCCAATTAGAGCTTAATATTTATCTCTATGGTTCTTGAATTTATCTTTTCCTTTCAAATTCACATGTTATTCTTCAAGTTCAAGTATTTTTGTATCGATGAAAAACTACTTTGACACATTTCTGTTATCCTCATATCCTCTCTCAAATATGAAGCAATATCTTCTTGAATGTGGAGATAAATTTTATGGTCATTTAATAGGAGGATTCCCTAGAATAACCATGGTTTGTAGACATGAGGTTCCTATAGCTATTCAAATTCTAATAAAAATTTTTTTTGAATCTTTTTTAATTTTTAGAATATGAATTTTGTATTTTTAGACCTTGCGGGTTTATTGTAGTGTGGATTTTCTACTAAATATGCCCCATGGTGGGCACCAAAAACTATTTGTGAGAAAAAATTTTGGGAGAAAATTGTTGTGGTTATCTTGCAATGTTTCTATTTTTGTGTGGGATTCTAAGTCCCTCTACTTAACCGTGTAGTTGTCATATGTGCATGCATGAGTAAAAGTGAGTTTTATCTTGTGTGGCTTCAGGCCAAAAAGGATCCAATGGATAGGTCACTCCATTGACCTAGAGGAAAAATATTGTAGATATCTATAAAGAATTTTTTAGGAAAGTCGAGAAAGTGAGTGAGAAAGTTAGAAAAGAGAAACTCGCGTGCTTAGTAGAAAATCGAGACTTTCATACACAACAAAATTTCATTACATGCACTTGAATTTAGAAGAAAACAAATATGCATAATAACAACAAGACCAAATACCATTTAATTAGCAAAAAGTACCACTAAAATCCTTAGTCAAATAAGGTTCAAGTGTATCTTGCCTAAATTATATATGCCATAGTTTCAGACTTCTTGTATTTCACAATTTTTTCCTAAAACTTCCAAATTATATTTAAAAATAAAACATCTAGAGTTATGATGTCCCCCTTCACCAAAATTTTATTATTTCCCTAGTTAAAATAGCTTCTCTTGACATTGATAAAATGGGTTCCCTCATGAAATCCCTTGAGGGTTATGCCAAGGAAGAAGACTCTTCTCTGAGGAGGAGGATTCTACTAAAGAATCGAGTCTCGGGAAGGAGATTCTTTTGGGGATGATAAGGATGTAGTGGAAATTGATGTGCTCAAAATTTTGGAGAGATAAATTGATGAATGTTCCTATTGATGTATCAAACCAAAGAAAGGGAGAAAGAAGTGAAAGGGAATGGAGAGGAACTATGGGAAAGGAATATGGAGTAGAAAATGGCATTCGAGGGTCAAGTAGTCCTAATGGGAAAGGGAGATAAATCAAGGAGGAAATGTGAAATAAAATTTTTACAAAAAACTTAAGGATCGAATGAGCTAAGGAAAATTTCTATGGGGAAGATATCCTCTTTAATGACTAGACAAAATGAAAATGTAGGTGAAGATGTGGCAAAAATCATTGAATGGGGGTGAGTTTGAATTTCGTGAAAGACAATTTATTGGTTTAACCTCTAAAAAAAATAAATGGTGGATTTCAATCATAGCTATTTGACATCGAAGATAGGAATGTAATGGAGTACTTATAATTGTGTAGTGTCCACTCTCTAATATCTCTAAATTGGTCATTTTTCTACAACTATGATTACAATTAGGGTATGTTGCATGAGAAAATTTGAAGAAAAGAAAAGGGAATGTGGTTATGTGACCAGCATTCTTGGGTGTAAGTCCCTCTGACTTAAGGAGTGAGGTGAAAGTGCATAGATGGAGTAAAAAGTGAGTTTTATCCTTGATGTTTGTCTAGGGATCTATTACAGGGCACTCCACGACTGTGGAAAAATATTGCAGATATATACGAAAGGGAGGAATTTTAGAAAGCGGGAAAGGAAGTGAGAAAGTTAGAAAAGAGAAACTAATGTTGTAGTTAAATCTAGACTATATGCATACATGGAGGACTCAGATGTAAATTTCATATACATGCACTTGAATTTAGAAGAAAAAAATCTTATATGATCAACAAGACCAAATTTCATTTAATGAGCATAAGTACCACTAAACTCCTTAGTAAGAAAAAGGCTAAAATTCCTTCTTCCTTTATTGAATCTCAAAGAAAATTTTACATAACATAGAAATGGAAGACATTTTAGAGTAGGGAAAATGGAAGAAATTTGCTATCTCTTTTCTCTCTTCACAAGGATATCTCTCTCATGAATTCAAAAAAATCTCCAAAATCTAAGAAGTCTAAGAAGTCATCTAAGAAGAAGCTCAAATGAGGATCTTGTTACAATTTATAGAAGAGAAGAAACTCTTCATCTTCCCAGTGAATTTTCAAATACTTTAATATGACTTTAGACTATTCATATTCCACTTGAATATTTAAGTCCCTTTTATAAAAGCAAGGTGACTTAAATTTTACATTATATTTCTAAAGTCACTTAAAGTTATATTAAAAAGTGCAAACCTCAACACAAAAATATAACATTGATGAGAGAGAGCGTTGGGTGAGAGGAGAAGAGAGAGAAAGAAAAGAAAGAAGAAGAGAGAGAAAGGAAGAATTATGTAGAAGAATGAGCCACTGTAGTGGATTTGATCTCACTTCCTGACTAGTTTCCACCTTGCACTCCTAAGAAGGCCTCTATCCCTCCAAGCTCCTTGCTGAAATGAGCTACTACAAGTTCCACTTTTTTGCATGAGGAATGTGAACACAATCTCAAGGTATCTTTCCATCCATCAGCCACATTGTTGATGTCTTTGCACTTCCCAAACCATGATGAATGTTTCTTTGCAATAAGTGCAATAGAGGCCCTGAATCTCTATGAGAGGAATTCAAGGTACCCTTAGTGAAGGAAAATATATTTCCTACTTATTTCTTGACATATTCTTCAAATGGACCAATCAACTCATCAATAGTTGTGTCCTTGCCCATTGCAGGTACTCTAAGTTTCTGAGTTTTCTAATTTATACTATCCTACAATTTGTATGCTTGTTTCTCTTTTCCTCCAGCTCTGTGATGGTCACGATTGATTGCTCTAAACCTTATTTCCAAGGACCTTTCTCATACATGAGACAAATCTTGTGAAGGAGTTTCAAAATCTTCGTATCGATCAAACTCATGGTGATGAGTGTTGCTCATTTCATCTACTAAAAACCCAAAGGATCCCAATAGTCCATTTATTTCTCCAAGTCTTCCTTAAGTGTTCATGTCCTATTTTAGTCAACACACATGCAAATGAAGAGTTTGATCACTTCTTGGAGCACTAACTTCCATTTTTCAGAAATTGAGTTGATCCATTCATTTTTCACTCACTCCCGCATTGTGAACTCATGGGTCCTTCCGATGGATTCGGATTGAATGTATTGATGGGATCAACTTCCTTAATGGGGATTTTCATGGCATTGGGATCAACTAGATGTTGTACATAGAATGACAGAGTTCATACCTATTCCTTTAGTTCATCAATATTCTTCTTATACTCCTTATTCCTCGTTTCACCCATACGATGAAGATTGTTAATACATGTGAAAATCCCCTTCATGATTTTCCGGTCCCTAATTGGATCATTCTCATCTCATAGTCAACTGGTGTCATCTCATCCACTGGCTTGATTACCTTCAGTAGAGCTACTTCAATGTATTGATTACTCATTTCCCCACTATAGAACTATGAGGCCAATTGTGCAAGCTTTTTCTTAATAGTTTTCATTTACCCAATGAGACAATGTTTGATAGGAGGGAAATGTCACTTGTTGCACAATGTGGGTGTTAGGGGAAATCATTTCTCATTAGATTTAAGCTCAATGATAGGGGCACCAACCATTCCTTACTCTTGAAGAGGAGGAAAATCCTAGATGAGGGAGGTGTGAATGTCAACAAGAGGTGAGACCCGTTGTGGTGGTTTGAAGACCGAATCTTTAACCATATGCTCTTCATCCATTTTTGTTTTTGTTGTTATATTTTCTTCCTACATTTATTTGATCAAGTCATCCTCTAGTAGTGACGTAAATGAGTCCTCTTCTACCTTGGATTTCTGTGGCATCTTCTTCTGAAGAGATGCTTCCAACTCTGTGGACTTACTTTTTGAACTTACTCCAGATTTTTTAGAACTGGAAGTCACCTCTATGACTTTGAAGATGACTGATGGGAGGATTTATTTCTTATGGAGGAATTCCTCATGACTGGATGATCATGGTTCTCTTCTTCTTTGAAACCAATTTCTCATTCTCCTTACCACTTTCTCATTCCACTCCTTTATATCCCCTAATTCACAAACATACTAGTTGGACTAAGCAAGGGGGACATCTTGACTACCACATACTCAAGATCATACATCTTGTCCCATCATCATGAAAAATATCTTCATACCAAGAGAACTTGAATTTCTTCATCTCACTAATTGTCATCCTCATATGGTCCTTTTCACACACTTCAAATTCATTAGCACAATTGGCCTAGTAGTCCTCGACTTGTGGCTCATGTTGTAATTATGGGACGTAGAAAGAGTTGGGATCTTCTCATATGTCAAAATTAGGCTTGGAAATGTAGGAATGAAAATTCAAATGAGTGAAATCGGCCTCCAGATGAGATGTGTCATTTGAGATCTTACACATGAATACCCCAAGAGAGATAGGAAATGAAATCAACTTCTTCCTCTACTCCTAATCTTATTATTCACTTGAATGATCTACTGCAGAGCTTGAACAATACAATTTGGTCACTAAGGTACTTAGGTAGCCTTAGTGGGGCTTGGTTAAAGCCAACAACTCGTAGGTAGGAGAAGGTCGAGAATTGTATGAAATAAGATCCATATTTCTTAATCAAGGATGCCACTGGTGAAGACATCTTAGCTTCAGGACCCCCTTCTAACACTTTATACCACATACATTGTGAATGCATTGTTCATACAAGTGAAATGTTTATGGATTTCCTCCATTATAAATTTTGAAGCTTCTCAACGCATAGTACCTTAGTAATAATGTTTTGCATGAGATCCAATCCTTTGAATGATCTTGAGCTAGTGAGGAGATAGACCAAGTAAGAATTCATGTGGAATTCTTCATCATGGGTACCTAGAGAAGTTTCAAATGGATATTCTCATTGATGATATTCCCCCAGTCAATTTTCTTATTTCCTTCTATCAATTTCAAGATGAAAAGACCCATCCAGTCTTGGAAGTCTCTTGTGCTTACTTTGCCCATAAATCTACTAAGGAGAGTGATGGCATCTGAATATCCTTCTTGAAACTCACATCTTGGAAGGTTCTTGGGTAATCCTTGAGGGATTTATCCCTATTTTAACCATGAACCAAGTGCAACCCCTTACACGTAGGAATCCATCATTTCCCAATCATGTAAGGCTTTATCCTTTAAGATGACAACCATGTTGGGTGATGTAGGTATCTGTAGAGAAAGTGAGATGGTTCTAGGGATAATGACCACCATCATTTTCCATTTTCATCTCGAATGGTTCATGTTTTGGGATCATAGTGGTGAGAGCAGGCTAGGACCAACTCAAGACTTTGCATAGACATTAGGTGTCCTACGGCGGCAAACAAGCCACTTGTGAATATTTGATCTTCAATCTTCTTTCGGTCTTTGGTTGTCATGCAAGTTCTAAGGTCATTTAGGTCCATGTACAAGACATCATTGTCTTCTATCTCATACTCATAGTGAAGGGTTGTGCTAGTTTCTATCCCATCCACTTCTGCTTCATGTTTTCTTAGAAAAAATAACTTACTATTTTTAGTAAGTATGAAAAAAGCAACTCCCTCGAACCTCAACTGGATGTTGTGACTTTGATTTCCTCTTCTCCTCGTGCATTCCTCTCACCTTTTGGATCAACTTTATATTTTTGGCAGGTGCTTGTGGGACCACTTACTATTTTTAGTAAGTTCTAAAATTGGACCAAAATCCCATGTTCTGGTGAATTCTCAGCTGTAGTGCATCTTCAATGTCTCTATCTCCTTCGCAAGTTCTTTTGTTGATGACTTTCCCAAAATAGTAGTCCCCTATATAGAGGACCTATTATTTTTATAAAGTGGGCTTCTAGAGGTTGGATTGATGTGGAATGAAGTTTTCGATATGGGTTTTTTCCCAATATCACCTCTTTGAAATTTTAGATCTACCTACTCAATAGTTTAGATATTTTAAACTTTTATTTTTCAACCTAGTAGTGCTTCTCGACATGGACACAATTAATGGACCTAAAATATTGAAGGTATAATTTTCTCCTCTATTAGCAATGAAATTTATATTTTTATATGGGTTTTATCCTCTTGTTCTTCGAGTGAAATCTCATTTCAATCCGACTACCGGTTTGATGGGAAATCTAGCTTCTTTCTCCATTGGTGGAAAGAATATTTTCACTGTGAATGTTTTATGGCATGAGAGGAGGGTATGAAGGTATGTTTCTGATAGTTTTGGATAGAGGTATAAACAAAAAAAAAGGTTCATCAATCCGTGCATCTTTTTGTAATATTTCTTCAAATTTGGATTTCACCGCAATGGGGATTTCTACTTTTCTTCTTCTCTTTTCTTCGTTTCTTTTCCTTAGCTTGATGAAATAATTGTTAGGGACCTGAATATCACCATGATAAATAAGATTTATTTTATTTTTTGGAGCTTGTTTGAGCTTTGGAAATGGAAAAGTGGTGGTAGGAAGTTGTAGAGGAGTTTATAGATATGGCTATGTATGGGAATGTTAGAAGTTAGAAGCAGGAAACAAGTGGGATTTTTAAATTTTTAAATAAAGATGAGAAGGGATGAGGAAAATTTTCATGTCCTGATGAAATCCCTCACCTCAAATGGACATTTGGGATATAAAATTCCATGGTGATCAAGGTGACGACACGTGGCGGAGATCCGACGGCAGGGAATGAAGGCTAAAAATCAGCTTTAAAGCACTAAGGGGTTGGAAGCTGGTCATATGGGTGACCAGAAGTATCCTTAGGGGATGGGTGAATTTTTACATGTTTTATGTCCCTGACCTCAAAGGGACATGAGGGACATAAAATTCCATGGCACTCTAGGTGATGACACGTGGTAGCGATCGACGGTTGAGGCTTTGAGCTCCCACAAGCAACTAGCGATCCTGGAGGTCGTATGAGGGTCTAGAGGTCTTATGGGGGATATGTTAATTTTTCCATGTGTTATTTACCTAACCTTGAGTAACAAAAAATCTCGTCAAGATCATGTAGCTGACACGTGTCCTCTAAAAATTTGACTAACTTGTGAACTTGCTCTAAGAGGGAAACTTGAAACGGTGTTAACTTGAGCTCCCGATGGACTTTTTTGATGAAAATATATTATATCTTGACTATAAATATCCTTCTAAATCTAATTTTTGTAGTATTATGTCTTGATTATTCCATTTTATCCCTAAAAATCTTATTTTTGATCTAGTGCTCCATCTATGCATGAGAAAAATGGATTTCAAACCCATTGTGCCAAAGTGTTGAGAAAAAAATAGTTTCTCCATATTGTAGGGATTTGAATTAAATTTTAGTAGATGTTTTTTTGCTCCTAACTTCATCTAGAGCTCCCAAAATCACCTTCGGAAGATCAATGGTTGTTTTGGCTTGTGTTGCCTAGGCTGTAAATACTAATTTTGGTGAAACCGCCCAAACTCTCCAAATATTTCATGACTCTTCCTAAATAACTTCCATTATGTACCAAGTAATTTTAATCACCTCTATGTCTAGTTTGGATTTTCTATTCCACTCCATGGGGTTTCTCCAATCCTAGGAAGGCTAGTGACAGCTCTTCCCATAGTTTCTTGAAGCTTGCAATTTTTAATGAATTCCTAAAATCACCTAGGTGGGTTGATTTTAATTTCCTAAGTCACATATGGGAATGAATTAACACAAATTGGTAGGTTACTAGATGGATTGGGTAGACCCAAGGTTCCTTAGAATGATAAAATGTGAAAAAATTAGTACAAGGGTATAGTTGTCACTCTAAAAATTATCAATTTCCTTGTTGCACAATTGCAAGATAATACATTGTATCATTTCAAACAATTTCTTTTTGAAGTTTATATTTGTATGCATTTTTATTGAACATAAAAATGATGAGGAATTTAGAAATGTCCATCCTAAAGGTATAGTGTGTGAAAAGTCACTATCTTGATTTGATATCCTCCACAACATCTTCATGTTATAGAATATTGTGGCACATGTGCTCTCTATGGCTTGAAAAGATTTACCATTAATGAATCTAAGTCTCATTATGAATGAGAAAGCATTAACCTTTTCTCCAAATAAAAACAAATGAAAGTGCTCTTTTTCTTGATGATCTTCAAGCTCAAGACTCTGCTGATGAAGGTTCCTTATAGCCATAGTATTCTCAATGCATGCTTCATAGAGATAGTGTGTGGGTCTAGTATGAATGAGAAGATAATCATGTGTTCAAAAAATAAAATGCATGACTCTAAGAATGAAGAAGAGTTTGTAATCAAAACCTTGACTTAGATGGTGTACAAGCTATAAGTGGTGAAAATTACCTCATATGTATTTGATTCACATGTAAAAAGGAGTAACTAAACCGAAGATTCTTAACCTATATATATTTATGATGCATGCAAGAGAAAAAATAAAGGAATAAAGTTTTATATTTTATTGACAAGGCTGAAAGTCTAAAATGAAGAATGTAAAAGTTGGTCAAGGGATAAGTAACATACTTCTTGATTTACAACTTCCTTGACAAGGCTTGAGCAGTGCAGAAAAATGACAAACCCTTACATATGAAATAACATATATGAGATTCTAGAGTATATAACCAATTGAATGTGTCTTAAATCATTGGTTTTGTTCCTTAAAAATGCATTAAAATATATGAAAGAAAATGAAAATAGTAGAAGATGGTATTTAACATTACATAAACAATGATTACATTCTATGACGCAGTTTTGAATCTTGTTTCTTGACCTCATATGTTCAAATTAAAAATAAGAAATAAGTTTTGTAGAGAGGAATATGAATGTGAAAGGTCAAAAATATGGGAATAAAATATGAAAAGCATGTTTTTGAACTTGGAGTTGTTGTTCAAAGAGTGTTGTGAATGTATATACGGTGTTGTAGCAAAAGAAAAAAGTGTGTCTTGAATAAGAAAAGAAATGAGGAGCAAGTTCTAAAACAAAGATCACATACATTGAAGAAAGAAATTTGAAGAAGGTGATCAACATGAATTGATGATAAGGTTGAGTTCTAGCTCAATAAGTTTAAATTGGGTGCCTTCAACAAAATTAGATGTTTGTAATTCAACATGGTAGCTCCTTTGTTTTGTATAGTGCACTATAAAAGGGGGTAATCCAAAACTTCATGGTTCGGGAGAAAAACCTCAAAATTGAACAAAAATGCGTGTAATAACTTGTATGATAAAATATCATTAATGAGTCCTTTAACCTCATAATTTGTGAACCGTATACCACTATGCGTCTCATGAGCTGAATTATCAGAAATATTTTCCAATTGTTTTTCCATTACAGCTATATATGCCTCCAAAAATAGGCTCACTCCAGATCAACACTTCCAACTTCCTTAGTATGCAAAGATACTTCCAAAGCCTCACACTGAGATCAATATACATCTTATGAGATATCTCTCTCTAGAATGGAGTCAAAAATACTCTAATGAACCATTGTGCATGTTGTATTTGATGTATGCCATAAGATAATTTGGACAAGAGAGTCTTGAAACACACGTCATACACCCTCACACTTTAAGATAATCCCTTCTTGATATCCTTGAGTGCTCTGATAGCTTGTTACTAAAAATATTGAATATGAAACTCAGTTAGGAATGCATATCGTAAAACATCATAGTCCACCACCTTCTGATGTGGGTGATACTTCATGTACCAGTTATGCGTGCGCTCTTGAAGAATAGTAAAAAATTAACTTTCCTTGCTATTTGAAGTTGTAATTCCTATAATGCACGATAGTAGCTCACATTTGTGCACATTTTAAGCCACATATTCAATACCCTTGTACTCTTTCATGTGGAGAGACATCTAAAAGTAAACTTGAGGTGTCTTTTTTGGTTATAGAGGTGGCTGTTGTGGGTGTGGACCTTACCCACCGATATAGAACCGTAACCTCCACTAATATTCTTCCTCCCGATCCTCCTAATCTACCTCGTCCTATGTATGCTCCATATTTTCCTAATCCTCTCTTGCCCCATACAATGGGTTGTGGACCAGATTGATGTACTTCCTTGAATCCTAGTGGTAGTACTAAATTGGACACCCATGGTCTACGTGGTCACATCAATCACTCAAGTACTTCTAATATTTTTTTATCCATACTCTATCTTAGTGACGCCTTTTGAGAAAAAAACCCTATAATAGGACCTCAAAAAATTTACCATAAGTTTGGTTTTTGTTTGATGCACTTTGAATTCACCACAAAATTGTATATACCCATATCTTCTTGTTTACCTATACTAGTATCCTTATCAATGACTACCTTTGCATTAAAAACAACAACCGGAAGGGTAAGGTGGCTAGGTAGGATCAGATGTGAACCTATGTTCCTCATGCTCTCCACTAACGCACTCTCATACAAAGACAAAGGGGATTCTATGGTGTTCTTACACAATGTGGGGAGTACCTGATGTTATGGCTAATTCATTTCCACGTGATATTCAAAACATTCATGATTCATCATTATCCTAAACTCCATTACCTCTGCAACCTCTCTTGGGTGTGTCATGTCCCTCTCTCGTGCTTCATTAAACTTGATCCATCTTTCCTCTTTGTATTTCTTCTACTAGGTCCACCATATTTCACCATATATATTCCTACCCCCGAGCATGGTGGGGATTTATCTAGCCATTGGGAGGAACTCTAAATCAAAATTGATAATTAATATCGTAATTGCCAAGGGCATAACATATAAATATGATTCTTTGGGATCGTGTAAGAATATAAATTCATCCTCCTCTAGACACAAGTAAGTAGAAATAACATACTCCAATGTATAACTGCACAACACTCTAGATAAACATTGATCTACAACTCTAGCCTACTACACATTAGCATCAAACAACATTTGGTAATTATCATGTTTATAAGTCTCTCGGCCTATAGCCCCAACTCTTCCCTAATATGTATACTACCAACCACTCATATAATTCTACTAGAATGAAGAATAACAATGTTTCATAGAGAACATCATAAAGGATTTCTTTCACCCACCATCATCCATTAAAACCAGGTCCATCACTATATCTTTGTGTAAACTTATCTTGTCTATCTTATACCCAAATTTTAATGCTCTCAAGATTCAATAGATATGACATCCGCATGTAACATCCTAGCGAGATAGTTTAAAAAGAGGACCCAAAAATAGAAACAAAATGTAGTCTTTTATTTCCACTCAACTACTATGCACACCGACACCTCATCTAGACAAATATGAATGCGCACCCATAGTGCGCACATCTACCAGTCCATCCTTTGTGTTATCTTGTCAAGATGTTAGCATGCATATCCATAATTTCCAATATCAAAGCATACATTCAAGTACAAATCATTACAAACATCATATCATGAGCTTATAATGGTACCACGTCTAATAAGGATATATAAAAAATTAGATAAACACTAAGATCAATTACACCATATAATCACCATATTCAGACACATCATGTACCAGAATCCATCCAAAATGATCCATTCATAGAAAGAGTATTACATACAAAAAGATAGATACATAAAAATCAATACCACAGACTAATGCATGCTAATAAATTAGAGCAACATAACATTATTACATCATGAGGTGTCTTTACAATGAAGTATAACAAGTATATATAGGGGTGGGTAATTTCCTTTCATTACCTATTCATTCTAAAAATAGACTACATGCTCAAAATAGCCATGCGTACATCCAAAAACAACCATAAAGCGTGTATTTTTCTATCAATCCTAATAATAGATTAATCCTATAAATACACTTCCTCTTTAATCCAATTATTAGCTTTATCCATGCATGAACTTTCATCTTCACTTTATAGGTTCTTTATCCCAAAAATAAACATTCCTTGTTTACTAAGTCATCCTACTTTAATATTTTTCATGATCAACACTCCAACCATGATTTTATATTTTTATCCCGTAATTGAAAAATCAGCCAAGTCTTGGGTTCTATATATTCCTAGGTGTGTGCTACTTCAATAGTCCCTCGTGCACATACATGTGCCCCACCTGTGCACCTCACTTTCTCGTGAGCTCTTCATACTTAGTCATTTTCCATTCTAATAGAGAAAAAAATTGATGATAAACCTAAGCATGACAAAGAGCCCAAGCAAGGATAAGATTGGTGTGGATGTGAAAAACCTAAGGAGTTCTGAGAACCCAAGCAAAGGTGAGATCCCAATCCAAAGAAAATAATTGAGGTATTCTAAAGAGAGGATATTATCCATCAGGGATGAATGATCATAGATTATCAATGATAATATCATCTACTTGGTTCAAGATATGACTATGTACATGAGTCATAAGGTCCTCGATAGCATGTTGGGTAATGGATACCTTACGATGGACTTCAAATCATGTGGAAAATAGGGTGTTATATATCTTTTCTTCCAGCAAAGTGAGGATACCACCCAAAACATCATTGAGAGAGGAGTAACGTTATGGGTTAGGTGGAGGCCCATATGTAGGACATGATCTGGATTCTCTAAAAGAAAGTGGGAAGCTTTTAGAGGAGTCATATCTATGCTTGTTTCCACATGAAGAGGACTCAAGAAATGTATGATTTTTTCACATCACCCAAAATTTGGCTTCAGTATGGGATAAATAACTATAGTGTGAACAATATAATGGGGATGAGACAAAAGGCCATGTAGTATTTTGAGCTTGATCTTATCTCACCTTAGCTTTTTATTATTTTCATGTGTTTTCTATAGGATTTATAATTAGATACATGATACCTCAGAGCCTTGTGCCACATACAATATGGATTTACCAAAGAAGGTGAAGGATCCATAATGGTAAGGGGTAAGAGATGATGTGATTGATTACCATGGTTTGGCATAGATGATTTCCTAACATCCGGTGCTTCATCCTCCATAATTTCATTAGCTTCATAATCAAATCCAGGTATACATTCCCCTTCCTTTAGATTATGAACTACCGCATGATATAGTAGTATCATTAGAAGAGAATGAGGTTGGTGAAGTTGTCTATGGATCAGTGCTTGACATGCTAGGAGTAGGTTTGGCCCAATGTGAGGAGTCTTCTTACACAAGAATGACATTCACATCATGATTGAATGCTCTTTAGAGGGATATTTGGTAATGTTGGACCTCTCTATCCCAAATTTGGGCATAACTAGCCAAATGGGGATCATCCAAAGTGTAACCATCATCATAGTTAGGGGTAATAGTATCTATCACACAAAAATCAATGGTGATTTCAAGTTGAACCTTTTTCTTAGGTGTAGGTTGATGTGCGTAAGAAATAGTAAAAGGAAGATGGATCCTTCTTGTGATGTTGATGTCATAAGTTAGGAGGAAGTTGCAAGATGAAAATATATATTAGGTAAGGAGTATTGATTCTAATGGTAATCTCATCAGGTTCATCATCATCAGAATCCAAGATATTGGGAGGCATACGCCCGACCAACTCTGGATGACCTGAATTACCATGAAGGGACTCAATGGTATAATTGAAATGATGGTATTCATGGAATGGGATAGGAAATAGCTCTTGAAGGGTTGGGAATTTATACATCCCCTTTTGTTGGAGAGTATCATAATTCCAGGGATTTGGGTCACCTTGGATTTTATAGATTGCCCCTTGGCACTGTGAACTTGACACATTACTATGTTTAAGATGCAACCTTAGACATGTGGTGAGTCCAAGGTCAACTAAGGATAATGTTGTAAGATAAAGGTAATTTGAATATAATAACATTTACATGCACTATCCTAGGAGGGATAGTGATAGGAAACCAAATATAACCCATGGGTGGCATTTACAAATGATCATATCCTTAAAAATTAGTATGTGTGGTCTTGGGATTTTCTATTAAGTATATTATAGCCTTAATAAATTATAAAGAAGCCACAAAAGTTCCATAACCCTCATCAATGAGAGCACATTTCAGTGTTTTTGAAAAAAATTTTGAAAATAAAGAATAAAGGATCATCCGCTCAAAACAGATGTTTTTCTTAAATCATGACTACTACAAGAAAATGAATGCAAGTTTAAACAATAGTGGTATAGTCCATACAAATGGAAATTTCAGTGCATTCACTTCAGATGTTATCTTCCAAGCCATGCACCGTAGGAGACTACCCCAACATAGGAGGGAAGGAATAGCTCATGTCAGACAACATAGTCATGAATTGATTATGATGGTGAGGTGACATGCACACGATATCTAAAAAGGGGATTGGTCCATGATTATGAAAAAGTTATTCCAAAGGATCCGACTTATCGTGTCTAGTTTGAGTAGTAGACTGAGAGTGATCGGAATCCTCGAAATAGGATCGAAGGGGAGTAACTATAGATACTTCAAAAATGTATCTTTTCTTATTTTTGATGCCATCAACTTAGCTGAAGGTGTATGTGGTTGAAAAAATAGTTTGAGATGCCCTCGTCCCTATAGTAGTCTTGTTATATAGGCCGGTGACATCTATGGAAGATAGAATTTTCATTTTAGGAGACTAATTTTTGAAGACATGTGGGTAGATGACTATATGAGTGTTAATATGAAATGATGGAGAGTATTCTAGCTCTCTGTATGCAATCACATGCCTCACATCATTTATAGCCACTACATTCTTAGGGGGATATTTGGAATAAATAAAATTTTTGTTACACTTTATATATTTTTAGAGCATTCACCTAAACTATGATTTGGAATAGGCTCAAAGAAAACTTTAAGTTCTTCATTTTCTTTACTAAGGGGCTGATATTTTTGTCTTTGAGTGTTTAAGACTTGACTTCTTGATCAAGTGATATTCTGAGATATCCTCATTGTAAAATTGAGGGCCTTAAAATAAATTGATGGAATCTCTGCATAGGTCACAAAAATTCTCATGGGAGTTCCCCAATTGGCATACTACCGAAAGAATATATTTTCATCATGCCATTGTGGTATGGTTTGAGAAAGATAAATGGTCTAACTAAATGGTTTAGGAATACGCTTTCTCAAATCATCCTTATTTAATGGATGATAATTGGAAGTTTGGATCTTATTATTAGTTTTTGATCAATAGAAAATACATTTATGTTTACAAAAGGCATGAGATGAATGACATCTAAGACACCATCATCTATGGAATTCTTGTTCTTTAATTTTTGTAGTATTGTGTTAGCTTATTTTTAGGTTCGTAGGAGGATCCTTCTCAAACTCCCTCATGAGATAATATTTTATTTATTTTTTCAAAATCCTCATCCATGAAGGTAGGATAAAATTACCTAACCTTTTACTAAAGGTAAGGTTTTAAGGCTTGAAGGAAGAGTTGGAAAAGACTATCATACAACATATGGTGTTCTTCTTTAGTAGATAAGTGTTTCCAACATTTCCTAAACATTTGATTTGATTCATTCTCATGTTATTTTCAGTTAATGAAATAATTAATGTTATTTTTAGGTAAGTCATGATAATGAAATTCATTAACTACAGTTGTTGCCAGATATTCTAACTCCACTATAGAGTTTAGGGGTAGCATGTGATACTAGTCCAAAGCATCTCTAGTAAGATTTTTAGATAATATTTTAGTGGTGACATAGGAAATTCCTTTGATCCGCTCTTTCTAAACATGTACAAAGGCCTCAATGTGTAAAGTAGGTTTGGTTGATCTATTGTATGAGATAGAGGTAGCAATAACCGTAATACCCATGCTAGTAATGTAAGGTGTTAGAAGCTCTTGTTAGACTACCCTCAAGACTTTTTTGTTAATGGGGGTTGGAAAATATGTTTCACATCAGGTCCATTAGGTAGGGGTGGGAGAATTACACCCCTAGATCCCATGTTAGGATAGATAACCATATGGACCATATTAGTTAGCATTCGAAGGAGTTGGATTGTTTTGGCATTTTTTTTGACTCATATTGTCTATGAGTTGAAGAATAATATTAGTGGGATAAGAACTAGAGGTATCCACAGATGATCCTACCATGGTAGTATTCTCATTATGAACCCTATAATCAAGTTTCTTAAAGATAAATTCAAGGAGGTGTTTAAGAATTATTGATTACGGTTCACGTTTGTATTGGGGAAACTTGTCAAGGAATTTTTGGATTTTAGGTGGGAAGTCAAAGATTTCCATAATTTGTATCTCTATTGGTCTAATCAAATCTTTCCTAGGTGTTGAATGCACAAGTCAAAGTTACATGGAAGTAGGAGGCACATAATTAGGCAAGAGGGTGTGACAAATTTGTGTCGTGTGGTTTCACGCCTGAATTGATCCATAGGGATCTAGAATAACTCCACTTCATCGAAATAGTCAGCACAAAGAAGAAAAAAAAATGAAATGGAGGTTCTATCTTTTAAGTAATAGGACCACCACCTTGCAGTAAGGCGAGAGGTTATAGAACTTCCACCCGGCCGGGGTGGCAGTCCCGAGACCACCGATCACCCGCAGGGTGGTGGTCACGGCCATTACGGACAGAAAAATAAATTCAAAATGAACAACCTCTAAATTTGAAAGGATATTCATTTCTCTTCTCCGTCATGACCTTTCACATTCTCCAGTGCACGAGAGGACATGAGAAATGCTATAAATACATGATTGTAGAAGTGTAGAAGATCATCGAAGCATGGTATCAAGTGAGCAAGAAGTCTTGGTGCTATAAATTGTATTTTTGTAGGAGTGTTGAGATAAAGAAAGCAAGTATCGGAAGGAAGTGTTGAGATATTATCTACTTCTATTTCTTACTTATTGTAAATTGTATTACTGTTGTTTTGAATTGGACAATAGAAGTGGGAAGAAAGAGCAATTTCCCTTCCTGATTGGTTTTTCCTCCATTGGAGGTTTTTCTAGGATAAAATTGTTCGTGTTATGAGCTTATATTATTTCCCTTACTAAAATTGTTGATTCTAAGCACAATAATAATTCATTCAATAGCTATCTCTGTTATTTTCCAATAGAAAGTAAACAAAAATGATTAATTTGTGATTTGTGAATATTTCCAAAGTGAAGATTTTACGAGATCATTTTGGTATCGGAGCTAACAAGTGTCCAAGACTGTGGTATTTCATTCTTGAATTTGTATGAAAATGACAAGATCTAAAGGCAAAGAATCTTTACCTTACAATCCAGAGATTTCTACAAAGAAGTGGAAATAGAGAATTTAAGGAGAAATGGAGGAAGAGAACTTGGTCCATAGAATAAAGATGTTAGAGACCATGATGGATAGGATGTTTAGAAGGCAAGAGGAACTTGCATATTTGCAGAGGACAGCTTCCACCAAGTAAGAATCCATGGAATTGGTGGTTGGAGGCTTAGCCGAAACGTTTGGTATAGGTAAGAGTCACCATGAGGAAGATTATGGGGAAGATCATGAAGAAGAGACTTTAAATACAATATAAAAAGTAAAATATTAACATACTCATTTTAAAGTTGAGACTAAAGTTGAAATCAAAAGCTTTGAAGGACAAGTAGATGCAAAAATATTGGATAAATGGTTGAAATGGTTAGAAGTCTATTTTAGCATGCATAATGTCACCGAGGCATAAAGGATCACCTTTTCATGTCTCAAAATGGAGGAACATGCTATAGTTTGGTGGGAAACTCATCTAACTACTTGTGAAAAGAAGAAACGTCCTATTGTGAAATATTGGCAAGAATTTAATGAATGACTTAGAGCTAACTTCTATCCTATTGGGCATAAAACCGACCAAATGATTAAATGGCATTATTTTAGACAAGGCAAAGTGGTCAAAGTGTGCAATTCTATCTGAGTCTTTTAGAGGCAAGCCATATTGCTAAACATGGATATAGAAGATGAGGATATTCTAACCAAATACTTGGCAGGATTTCACACTCACCTTCGAAGAAAAGTCATCTCCACAAAGCCCAAGGATCTCAATGAAGCATGTGTACATGCATACTACATAGATGATGAGAAAAAGCAAGGAGAAGTAGAGCCAAGGGTAAAGCAGTCAACAAATCAGTAGAAAAAGGATTATGGGAAAACAAGTAACAAGAGTAAGTGGAAAGGGAAAGGTAAACAAGTTGCCACTACTTTAAATACTTGTAAAGATCCCAAGAATTTTTGCAAGAATTGTGATATCAATGGTCATACTGATGCTACATGTTGGAAGTTACATCTGAAGTTACACCCAAAGATTGGAACCAAGGACTCTAAGAATTCCATGATAGCTGTAAAGACAAAAGGGGAGGTGAAAATTAAAGATGACTCGATGTAGAAGAAAGGCTTGGATACATGGCCACAAACATGGATAGTGAAGAGGAGATGAGTAGACTATTCCAAATTAAAATCTAGATCAAAAGGACTAAGGTAAATGCTTTGGTTGATACCGGTTCTCAATCTAACTTGATTTCTGAGGAAGTTGTAAAGAAGCTTGGTCTTGAGACTTACAAACATCCGCACCCATATCCTTTGGGTTGGGTGAAGAAGGGTGTTGAAATTTAGGTAATAAGAATATGTAAGGTCAAGTTTGGGATAAATTCCCAATATATAGATGTTTTTGAAGTGACATTATTCCACTTGATGCTTTTGATGTGGTATTCAGAGTCCTTACTTGTATGTTAGGGATGCTATCTTTCTAAGAAGGAAAACCAGTACATATGGGTCAAGGATGGGATCATCTACAACATCCAGGCACACCAGTGTAAGACATGGGTTACTATTGTAAGTGCTAACCAAGAAAAACAACTTATTTAACCAAATTATAATCAGTTTGTTTACTTTTGTTTAAGGATAAACAAGATGGGGTAGAAGATTAAGATATTTCTAACAAAGGAAAACAATATTTGGATAGTATTATTCATTATTTTCAGGAAGTATTTCAGGATCCTAGTAGATTACCACCAAAACAGGAAATAGAGCACGAGATTTAACTATTGTCAGAGTCACCTCTATCAAACATCGGGTTCTATAGGAAATCCTTGCTTGAGAGTACTGAAGTAAAGAAATAACTCCAAGAACTTATAGACCAAGGGGTGATATGTCCGAGCATCTCACCATGTGGTTCACCTATTGTGATGGTTCCAAAGAAGGATGGTTCTTGGAGAATCTACATCGACCACCATGCTTTGAACAAGATAACCATAAAGAATAGATATCCACTTCCCCATATAGATGATCTCTTGGAACAGCTTCAAAGCATGCCAAATTTTTCACGAAGTTGGATCTCAAGTTAGGCTATCACCAAGTCAGGATGAAGGAGGAGGATATATGGAAGAGTGCCTTCAAAATAGAACAGGGTTTGTATGAATGGTTAGTACTTCCTTTTAGATTATGTAATGTACCCGTTACATTTATGAGATTGATGAATGATGTATTGTGGCAATTCATAGATTCATGTGTCATTGTATACCTAGATGATATCTTGATTTTTAGTGCCACATGGGAAGAAAAACTAATGCATTTGTAGCAAGTCTTGCAAGTTCTCAAGGAGAAACAATTGTTTTGTAATATGAAGAAATGTGAATTTTCCAAACAGTCACTTGTCTATCTTGGGCACGTGGTTGGAGGAGGAGAGCTATGAGTGAATCAAAATAAGGTGGAAGCCATCACAAATTCACCAACACCAACAGGAGCCACATAGACTAGAAGCTTTGTGTGAGCAGTATAGTACATGTAGAAGTTCATTATGGGTTTCTCGATAATTGTAACACCTCTACACATAGTAGCCACAAAGAGAAATGGTTTTGAATGGGGTAAGGAAAAAGAAAAATCTTGAGTTATTGAAATAAAAGATTAGTCATGCTCCAAAGTACTTTCTTTTCCTAGTTTGTAGCAACCTTTTGAAGTAGAGACAAATGTTAGTGATTATGCTATGGGTGCAGTGTTTCTTCAAGGAGGTAAACTCATACGTTATCATTCGAAACCTTCCCTTCAACAGATTAAAGGATATTCATTATATGATAAAGAAATGTATGCACTAGTTCAAGAAATTAAAAAATGGAAACATTATTTTTTGGGTAAAGAAACTATTGTGCACACTCACCACAAACCTCTCAAGTATTGCAAGCACGATATAAATTGCAGTAGGAAAGGCACTATAAATGGATGGGGTTTCTTCAGCAGTTCCATCTAGTGATCAAATACAAGAAGGGTAGTACAAATTTTGTGGCAGACATGTTGTCTAGGCCACCCACACAAGAAAAGTTATCTGTTTGGCCACTATCTCTCAGGTTGAGCCCTATATGAAGGAAGCTTATGGAGAAGCATATGCCCAAGAAAAATAATTTGGGGTAACATTTTAGAAGTTACAATCCCAAATGGATGAAAAAATGGGGATTGAAGACTATTATGTCAAGGACGGGCTTCTCTACCAATGGGGGAAGCTGTGTGTGCCTAAAGAAGAAAGAATTCTATTAATGATGGAAGCACATACCTTGAAAGTAGGGACATTTCGGTGTTGGTAAGACTCTAGCCCACTTGCAAAGGTATTTATATTGGCCCAACATGTAAGAAGAATTATCAAAATTTATTCGTGGATGTAAACTTTGTTGTACTAGTAAGCCTAAAACTAGGAAGGAAGGTTTGTATATGCCTTTACCAGTACCTACTCATTTGTGGGAGGACATTTCTATGGATTTTATAGGAGGATTACCTATGTCTAAACATGGCCATGACTATCTCTATGTTTTTTTGAGAGATTTAGTAAAATGTGTATTTTTATGGCATATAAAAAGACATAAAAGCACATGAGGTGGTAGATATTTTCTTTGCTAATGTATGGGTGCAGTTTGGTTTTCCAAAGTCTATTATCTCTGACCAGGATTCCAAGTTCTTATGGAAGTTTTGGACTACTTTGTGGGACAAGATGGATACCAGGTTATAGAGGAGCACAACTTTCCATCCACAGATAGATGGACAAACAAAGGTGTAAATAGTATTTTGGTACAGTTAATTAGATGGTATAATAGTAAGTACCCAAGGACTTAGGACAAGTCCTTAGCCTACATTCAACATTCCTATAATCAGGCAGTACACACATCCACTATGAAGTCACCATTTGAAACATGCTTGGGATATCTACCTACAAATCTGCTAGACATAGCCATTGGACAGTAGGATAAGGAGGATACATGAGACACATAGGTGACTAGAGACAACAATTTCATTGAGAGGATCCAAAAATCCATCTCAAGTTCAAAGAAAAACTAGAGAAATATCAAGCAAAGTACAAAGCTAGGCATGATTAGCATAGGAGAGAACACAAGCTTCATGTTGGAGAAAAATTTGGCTTTACTTGAGCAAGGAGAGGCTAAAAGGTCAAGCACGAAAGCTCAAGCCACTACGATATGGACCCTTCACCATATTGGAGCAGATTGGGGAAAATGATTTTTGACTTGATTTGTAATCATTCATGAGGATGTCCTCTATAGTAAACTATGGGAGCTTGCACCTATATGAGCCGTCCATGCTTTGGATGAAGATGAAGAACTATAGTTGCTACCTTTCATTAAGGATTGCATCTTTGACTCACGAGGTGAATTGGAGGAGGATGTAGTGTTACATCAGAAATTTAGAGAGACTAGAAGAGGTCCCTAGGAGTCTCGGCAGATTGGATTGAAAGGAAAGACACCAAGGTAGGCCCGATGGCACTCAAAGGAGAAAGTGAGGGAATTATTACTTCATCTACTCCCCTAATAAGCTTTTGTGGGACCAAAATCCTCCTAAGAAGGGGATATGTGATCCATAAGGATCGAGAATAACTCCACTTCATCGAAACAACCATCAAAAATAAGAAAAACAATGAAACAAAGGTTCTATATTTTAAGTAACAATACCACCACCCTTTGCGGGGTGGCAGTTATAG
The DNA here is from genome assembly GCA_018340775.1 of Taxus wallichiana var. yunnanensis. Taxonomy (NCBI): domain Eukaryota; kingdom Viridiplantae; phylum Streptophyta; class Pinopsida; order Cupressales; family Taxaceae; genus Taxus; species Taxus wallichiana. The sequence continues at coordinate 204,870,756 of CM031243.1, forward strand.
AACTACCACCCAACTAGGGTGGTGTTCCCAAGACCACCGATCTACACAGGTGGTTGTCTTGGCCATTACGGATAGAAAAATAAATTCAAAATGAACAATCTCTAAATTTGAAAGGATGTTCATTTCTCTTCTCCTTCATGACCTTTCCCATTATCTAGTACACATGGGGACATGAGAAAGGGTATAAATACATGAGTTTAGAAGTGTAGAAGATCATCAAAGCATGGGGGAGCAATCGAGCAAGAAGTCTTGCTGCTGGAAATTGTATTTTTGTAGAAGAAAAGAGTGTTAAGATAGAGCAAGCAAGTAATTGGAAGGAAGTGTTGAGATATTATATACTTCTCTTTCTTACTTATTGTAAATTTTGTACTTTTTTTGAATTGGCCAATAGAAGTGGGAAGAAATAGCAATTTCTCTTCCTGACTGGTTTTTCCTCCATTGGAGGTTTTTCCAAGATAAAATTGTTGGTTTTATGAGCTTATATTCTTTCCCTTACTACAATTGTTGATTCTATTAACAATAGTAATTCATTCACTATCTATCTTTGTTATTTTCCAATAGAAAGTAAACAACAGTGATTAATTTGTGATTTGTGAATAATTTCAAAGTGAAGAGTTTACAGATCAAGAATGAGAAAGTTCAGGACTTACCCATTTTGCATGTTGTGGGCTGAAAATAGGATTGAGTGCATATCATGAATTCGAATGAGGCATTAAGAATTGGACGATATGCCAAGGATATTTTGGGAAAAATAAGAAGCTTAAGCATCATGTAAAGTTAAGCTAATATTAGGATACAAAACTAGACTTAATTATAGATGATCTAATATTAGGCATAATTGGCATGCTTCCTTAGTTGCTTTGTGTAGGCCGCATGGCTGTTTTTGAGCATGCCGCTTATTTTGAGAATGGATTGTAGGTGAAGGTAAAGTCACCATCCCTATATATTTATTTATTTTCATGGTTCAAAGTATTACTAGATTGTAAATAGAGTTATTTTGTTGGTATTCTTTCATGCATGACTTTGTATTGATAATTTTGATGTATTCAGCTACTATGTTTTATGGTGGATTACTATGATGGATCATTGGGGATGGTTACTTATTATTGATGTATCTATTCATGGTTATTGTATGGTGAATCTGGTATTAATATTTATGTGATATATATGTTCTTTATTATGTGTGTTTCTAAGTTAAGTTCATGTATTTAATTTGTTAGAATGGGATATGCACTTTGAGATCTTGTTAATAAGAATTACATGCTAACAACTTGGTAACATAGTAATAAAGAGGATATGGAACCTTTCTTGCTTCAAGTGAGTGCTTAGATATCTCTAAGTGATGTGTCAATGTGTCTAGGGTTTTGAGTGAGAAAATAAGACTACATTTTTGTTATGTTTCCCATACCTCTTTTCAAACTGTTTACCACAATGAGGCATGATGATCGTGTGTTAGTTGACTATTGCATCCATTGAAGATTGGATTATTGATGGAAAAGATCAGTTTGTAAGAGATATAGTACTAGAATTTATTTCAATGCACGTGTGTGGGCTGAAGAACATATTTTTCATGATCTCTACGAGACAATTTTTTGTTTCTTTTCAATAGATTTGTATGAGTGGTTGTCAACGTATTCATCAAACAATAGCTGGAGTTATAGACCAATGAATTGGACACAAGAAATGTATTAGGCTTTGTTTGATGTAGATAAATCTTGAATGTGTGTTGCAGATCATTAGTGGGTGGGTTTTTTGAGAAGTTATACTTTGGAATATGTTGTGTCTACATATTCTTGTCCAAAAGTTGTTGAGTTTGAATTCTTGCAGGATCTTACCTTTGTGTTGTTCCTCTTTCCATTAATATCTTGATGGTGGTGCTGAGTTTAGAGCACCTACATATGGCTAGCTAAACATCCCACCACATGTAGGGGTAGGATTAGGCATGTTGAAAGATGACAGGACCTTACTTTAAGAGAAGAAGAGAGAAGAGATGCGACTTAAGTATAATGAAGCATGAGAGATGGAATTAGAAAAGAATAATGATATTGAGGAGTCTATGGATTTACTGAGAGGATGATGTATCATGAAGTATTTGAATATCACATGGAATACGTGGAGTGGAGCATCGGATCTCCCCACTTAGGAAAGAGCAAAGAGAGAATCCCCTCCAACTTCTAATGAGAGTAAGTCAAATGAGGAAAGATTGAGGACCACATGCACACATCTAATCCAACCTGGTGACCTATCCCTTGCACTTAGTATTCGAGTTCAGTAAATATTGATAAATAGGAAAGTGTAAGTAATCTAGTGGCTTCATGGGTAGATATCATTTTCCTTTGAATACATAAGTTCGTTAGAAAACATCTATAACATCACATGTGACAACAAATATGTTTTTAGAGGACCAATTGGAGGATTATTTTTGGCACGTCATCAAGATAGAGAGTGGGTGCATGGAGAACATTAGGAACACATTTGAAAGTACTACAACTTCACAGAATATGGGAGTTGGTATAATGCTACATTTGAGACATAAAAAAGTACATCTAATGGTCAAGCACTTAATACCGGTGGTTCACGAGGTAGTTGATGAGAACCCGAGTCTCGGGATCAAGTGGATCTAGTGTTCTAGAGGTGGAAGGAATACTAGAGGTAAAATAGGTTCTAGATATGTTGATCATAGTCCACACCATCCATAAAAAAATTATCACAAGATGTCTCTTCAATTACTAGAGTACAAAGGTATTGAGGATGCATCAAATCATGTGCACATATGTGAGATAATATGGTGCTCTAAGGTAATCACAACTCGTGAGTGGAAGGAAAGTCAATTTTCTACTCTTTTACAAGGGTGCGCACATAGTTGGTATAGGAAGTGTGACCCGAATCGAGACTCTTGTGGATTAAAAAATGATGCATGATACCTTCTTGGTTGATTTCCATATACCCGAGTTTGAATAGAAAATCATCAATGAGAGGAAGGAAATTAATCGGAGGTATGGTTGAGAGTGTAAGGAATTATGATGCACTTTTTAAATTTTTTTATCAAATTTGTCTAATGATATTCACCTTAGCGAGAATCCATAGTGGTTTGTTGGCAGATTGATATCATAGTTTAGAATTTCACTCTCTCATAATACCTTTATGTATCCATGCAAGGAGTTAGAGGTAGATCTACACATTGAGGAAATTATAATAATAAACACTAGAGTTATCCCATTTTTAGAGGTTCATATAACATCTATAGTGAAGTAGTTAGAGAAACATTTGGTAGATTCGGCTCATGATATGTGCAAGTGGGATATGGTGTACATATTGTGAGGTTGAAGAACATTCTAATGATAGTTTCCCTTTAATATTGGTGCATGCCATGATGCTAGATTATGAGATATATCAATTAGATAATGATTCAACTAAATTCATGTTGTTATTGTACATGATATATAAGAACATGTCCTATTACTGTAAGATTTATAAGTCTCTTACTCATGATATGGAGAACAATAGATTGATTGATTAGATTCATGAGGCTATTAAGACTGGTGTGCACTAGAAAAGTATAGTTGGTGGGTCTAAGAAATAGGGATAGCAACATAATGATGAAGGGTGCAATAATGGGGAAAATAGGAATAAAGGCTGTTATGGTGGATATAGAGATTGAGGTCACAATGGTGGAAGAGGAGGATTCCCTTAAGGAAATTTTTTTAATTGTGGATCTTGTGATCATTACCAAAGCACAAGTGCCCTTGAAGGTGATTTTTTCATTGTGTAGAAAATAACATAAGTTTGAAAAATTCCATGAATTTTATGATAATATTAGAAAGCAACACAAGCAATATATGGGAGAAAATATGATTAAGATACAATGGGTGGATGGAGATAAAATAATATTTATGGTTAGTCTTAATTATTATTTACATACCATTTTAGTTAACACAGATGTTATGGCTACATGCACTTGTGAACCTCAGAAGTATAAACCGACTATAACAAAGCAAGAAGTGATCTATGAAAAGTACCCTGATGTTGAACATCAAAAAGAAGTGTATGTAGAAATTATGGACCGATTAAATGAATCTACATGGAAAAATTCTAGGTTTGAAGGAATATGTGTACATGATGGAACACACTAAGAAGGTTAAAATACCACGAAGGATGTATATTATTTAAAGGAAGTCTATAAAAATTTGTGACATGAGAACAAAATCCCTCTTTTAGGAGAGTGGGTGAGAGAAAAAACCGACATGTAATGAGTATGAGAGGTAGATCCTCCGTACAAATATGCCTCCCAAAATCATGAATATGCCATGGATATTAAATTGAATGTGGTCATAGATGGATGGATTCGAGAAAAATTTAGATAGATACAGGTGTAGAATTTAATGTATTCACTTGGACACTTGGAACTAGATGGGTAGACCACCATTATAGTCTTCTTTGAATGCTCGTATGTGGCAAACAAAAATAGGGCTAATACTAGTGGGGTGTGAAAAGATGCTACTATTATTGTTTAAGGAGAAAAATTTACTAGGAATTTGAAATATTGGATCCCATACTTGGGTTCCCTTAGTGTTATGCGAATAATGCATACCTTCATTTAAATAAGGGGTAGATTACCTTTGAGAACAAAGAAGAGTTTGTTATTATACCTTTTATAGATGCAAAAAATTCCTCATATGTTGAGCCCTTGAGTGAGAAATACTTGATAGGATATACATGCATAAAATCAAATACCCCTGAGGTAATTGAGCCATCTAACAAAGGGTGATACAATTGGATGATGCTCATTCAATTAGTGATACTACTAGTTTTTATTATAACAACTGTGTACATGGGACATAAGAAGTAATTGGGAAAGATATCAAAAATATTATTACTCAAGTGGTCAAGTCACACGTCATTCAATAATTTAGTCATAAGCAGTACCTTGGTACAATAGTGAAGGTAACTCTAATGTAATTTTTTTCACCATAGAAGCCCGATATAAGGACAAGGGTGATAGAAGAAATTATTTGGTTTACACCCTACGTGGGACATCAACGATTCAGTGGAATATGTTTCACCAATAAGTTCTACACTTTCTAAGATGAAATAGATAGTAGGTAAAATGGTTAAGGTGAAATACCGTGAGATGTATGTCAAAGGTTGAATGCACGCATCATTGAAGTTTGATCCAAGTTGATCCGAAGAGCTTCCCTTTGGATAGGACGAACACCATGTAAGAAACACAACAAGACCAACAAATAATATCAATAATATAGGTTAGTGGACTTCCTAGCAAAATGCCGAGATCCGAGAAGCATAATGCTTCCTAAAATGTTATCAATCCACTTTTAAATGCAAATTAATGTTGCAAATATCATGAAGTAATAAAATCATACTTTAGTTATATGATTTAGGTATCTTGTACAAATACAATAAGAAAATATACTCTCATAGGTAAGGTTGTGATTAGATTAGGAGGTTTGGTATGTTATTCCAAGCTTTGCGGTTCGACAAAGGTATGGTGAAGGTTATAGAAATGATTGGGTAAGGTCTAGGTTAGTTTTGGTTGATCGGGAGTCTTGTTCATCAAAAGGAATAAAATGACACGAGAGACCAATATTGGTTAGTGGCCGATGTCATTATAGAGGTGGAACCAATGGTGGTAGGGTAAGCGACGCGTCGAGGGGAAATTGACAATTACTTGATAAAAAAGGTTTTTGAGAAGGGTGTGGTTAGGTTCATAATATTACTAAGAAGACTTGGGGATACGAGGGGGAAGTCGAAAGGAAAAAAGGATTTAGGTGGTTGGGTTGGTGGATTAGTGAAAGGGGAGATAAAATAATACAAGAAGAAACAAAGTATAATGCAAGAGGTAAAGAATATATACTCTAAGCAAGCACAATATGAAAGAAATCATGAATACTTACTTGTATTTATAGATCGGTAGGTGAAGGTGGATGGTAGTTGATCCATGAAGATATTCTCAATTTAGTTTTGCAGCAAAAAGTACTTTTGAAGTGTTCCGTGAGTATTTCAATGCTCTGGAAGGAGAACCAAATGCTTTCTTGGGCCTGTGGTTGAGTATTTTGTGTCATCTAGATGTTGAGAGGCTTTGGATTTACGCTTGAATGCAATAAGGCTCCAATAAATTAATGACCAACCTGTGTAAAGAGTTTTGAAAGTGCATATAAGGTGCTCGATGGTGGTTAGGTAACTGACACCGACCAAGGAAAAAACAACGTTTGTTAGGGTGAATTAGTCCCTTTTACCAAAAATAGGAATATATTCCTAGATTTGGCATGTTTCAAGTTGAGTGCTTAGGGAAGTAGTGTTATCATTAGAAAAGGTAGGAAGGCTATAGAAGAATTCCAATTAGGTTTAAGAAGAATTCTAAGTTAGGTCAATTGGTGACTGAACACTAGGACTAATGACACAATACCGAGAGTGATGACTTGGTCACCATGAGTTAAATGCCCCTGGAATGGGTCCAGGACGAGGCGAGAGGTGTGAGGATTAAATTAACTTAATTAAATTAATTAATAATGTGATAATGAATACTAATATGGGATGAAGGGGTCATGATTAGTTAAATGTGTTACGTTAATCAATTCAAAGGGGTCGAGGGAGTGTGACCCAAATTTGGTGTCTACATTTTCCCCTTTTTATCCCATAGTTTGTAGTGATAAGTGACATTGATAAAAACATTAGGTCGTTTAACTAGGTATGAGTGAATGTTAGGTTTCCCTAAGTATGAGTGGAAGTGATCCCCCTCAAACCATGAACTGATGAGGTGATAAATGGAGTTGGTGAGTGGTTTTATAAAATGGGTAAGTGATGAAAATGAGGGTTAGGTTGTTGTAGATAAAGGTAATTTCATTCAAGTAATAGGTAGTGGCATTCTAATGTACGCAAATGTATAGAATGTGATAAGGTGCCCGGGTTAAGAGCTTCCAAACTCTACATTGTCAAAGGTCGATATGTTTATCTAAATGAGGTTGAAGTTGTTTAGGTATCCAAGTTATAGGATATGGTCTTGAAACAAAACTAGACCAGCTGTAGGAATAGGTAATAGGTTATGTTCCAAGGTACCAAAGGTATGGTGGGGATAAAAATCATGACATTAGCAAGGTAATGTCATTAGGTTGAACAACATGTTACGTAGTGTCATCACAATTTATAGTGAGTACACAAATTTGAATATCACAAAACATGAGTGTCGGTAGGGTGAGGTAGGCAAGGCCATAGGTATGGCCACGTTAGGAGAAAAAATATGCCCCAATTGATGGTCAGGGCAAGTGGGAGGTTATCAAGTGGGGGTGATTGATATCCATAACATATATTGTACTATCATTTTGATTTTTTCTATATATATTGGCCTGCATGCCGAAGATGTGAGATTGTACATGATAGTTTTGAGATATTGATACTTATTTATATCTATGTATATATGTATTGATACAAAGACACTCCCATTATATAGTTGATGATGTTTGTTGGATGGATGATGTACTCTTTCTTTAATTTCCATTGTTATTGTGTACCATGGGAACTAGGTGAGTTAGGCATGATTGAGTCTAGGTCATCTAGGCATGATGGAGTCAGGTATAGGCATGGTTTGGTCAGGTACAAGCATGGTGGAGTCAGGTATAGGCATGGTGGAGCTAGGTATAGGTATGGTCTGGTTAGGTATAAGCATGGTGGAGTCCGGTATATGCATGGTTTTGTCAGTGCATGAGACATGGTTTGGTCGGGTACATGCATGGTGGAGTCTAGGTAGTTTCCAAGTTACTACTCTTATGGAAATAATGTATTGTATGTATGTTATGGTTAAATTTCCAAGTAATTAATAACATGAAAATATTAAATGATTTAAGTAAAATATGGCTGTGGTGATAAAATGGTAGGTATGTATGTTTTTATGATATATTAATTTCTAATTTTTTGTGTAAAATTGAAACTAACTAGGGTCTAATGTGAATATAAAGGGGAAAAAATTGTTAGTGGAAAAAGTGGGTGAGCTAACCTCCAAAGGCCCCATGCCCTCATAGCACTACCTACATAGCCCCGATGAAAAGGGGACTCAAGCCAATGTAGTTCTCCCATAAGCTAGGGAAGAATATGATAAGAGAGATGAATTGGTCAATAGGTCTTAGGCATGATTGAGTCTAGGTCACTTAGGCATGGTTTAGTATAGGTTAAATAGGCATTGTTGAGTATAAGTTGAATAGGCATGGTTGATTTTGGTGGAAGAGGAATTAAAAGAATGGAAGTGATGAAGGTATGGTCCTATGAAGGAGGATCAATAAGTAATAAAAGAGGTGATCTGAAAGAGGAAATGAAAATCCACCTAATTGGTAAGAACAATTATGAGTCTATCATATCAAAGATTGGCTTATGAATGTAAGACTCTAAATTCATTACATCATTGATTGTTCTAAGTGTGAGGACGGTCACATGATCATAAAATTATGTATTTACTGAATGTCCCTTGAGTAGGTAGAAGATTATAAAGGAAATATGGTAAGGTGAAATAGGTTGTTTTAGTGTAACCTTGGTGTGAGACAACATGCCTCTTCTATAAGATACCCAAGATTAAAATAGGAAAGTCCATGATGAAAAAGTTATCTTTTTCTTTTTCTTTTGTTTTATAGACTGGTCAATGTAGGAAGTCTATGTGGGATGAATAGAATATCTCCTTGAGGTATTCATGAAGCTAATCGATGTGGGAAGATTCAAAATATTTTTATTTTTATTTTTCAGAAATATTCTTCTTTTTGATGGACTACATACAATATATCTATCCTTCGAGGAAGTAGTCTATTTATAGCAGCAAGATAGAAAGATAGATATATTTTTAGGGAGTCATCTATTTGCTAGAAGTTTGACTCAAGGAGTATGAATTTGAAAATATTGTATATTACTTTTGAATTTTTTTTGGACTTTTTGGTCATGGACAAGACTATAGAGAAGTATAGGCTTACTTTATAAAGACAAAACCATAGAAAACATGGATTAGCTATGTAATAAAGGTTTTAAGTGACGAACAACCATGGGATTCCATCTTAAAAAGGATGAAAATTATCCATGAGAATCATGCCATGAGTAGAGGAGTGGTACTCATATTGAAGATGAGGCTAAAAGGTGACGGTAATCACATGATTCTTGTTTACTCGTTGATCCTTAAAATAGGTACGTGAAAGGTGAATTTTTCTCAAGGGATGAACATTTAAAAGACAAAAAGTGATATATGACTTGTTTCAACAATAGAATGGTCTAATATGTAAGGCATTAAGGGGATTAGGTTTGGGTTTACCTTTGAGTGAAGATAAACAATAAGCACCCGATCCATATGTATGAGTAACGATATAGTGTCCAAGCCAATTAGGAGAAAACTTTATTTGTTTACTTTTCTTCATTTTTATTACATGTTTATTTTCTTTCGGGATGAGGTCACAAACCTGGATGGTTCATTCTAGGACATGTTTATTGTAGGAATGTTTGATACTTTTTATAGATTTAGAGGTGATCGAGATAATTTAGATGACATTCATCTAATAACTCAAGTTATTCCAAATGGTCCTAGCAAAAATAATCATCGTTGAGCATATATTTGAGTGAGATACAAAGAGATGGAATTTGGAGTTTGAGAGGAAATACATCCTCTATACCGTAGACCAAAGAAAATGTGTGTAGCAAAAGTTGAGGTGTGAATACTAGTGCGATAAGCCCGTAAGGAAAACGGAATGTGCATGTGCCAATCCTTACCAATATCGTCAATCACTTTCATAATAATTTTATATATAGTTTTGTTAGTCCATTTAATTTGGCCATGTTTTTAGGATAATAAGGTGAAGAAAAATGAGTTTAATGCGAAGGAATCAAAAGTTTCCAAAGGGTTTTGTTTTTGAATTGTTTTTCGTTATTAGTGATGAGGTGACGAGGAACACCAAAGTGAAAAATGATGTGATGGTTGATGAATTCAAATATTTTCTTGGATTTTTTATAAATAAGAGGTACGACTTCCACCCATTTAGTGTAATATTCCATAACATTAATAGTCTATTGATGACATTGGGAAGAATGAGGGTTGATCTCTCGACAAGATCCAAACCCCATTGAGAGAAAGGCCAAATGTATTGTGCAACGTGTAAGGCATGACTAGGGGTGTGATGAATATTATCATGTTTTTGACACTTCACATAACACTTGATATAGTCACAATAATCATGGTTTAGGGTTGGCCAATAATAGCCAAGGCGAAGGATGCACTTAGCGACAGCTAAGCCACTGAAGTGACCCCACAAATCCCATCGTGAACTTCCTTGATGGTGTATGTAATTTTAGAAATTGTAAGGCATCATAAGAGGATACCATCAAATCCATGTTTATAGAGAAGACCACCCATGATAACATAGTGAGAGACACTTTTGAGAAAGGCTCGTTGTCCATTGCAAGTAAGATATAGAGGCATAATTGAAAGGGAAAGGTAGTCAACAAATTACTTATACCAAAGGTCATGTGAGTCAGTTTCAATGTTTCCTATAAGGTTGACATCTTGGATTAGATAAGAAGGTGATTACAACCTTTGTATTGTGACAAATATTTTTGAGTCGGAGGGTGAAGTGGGGATTTGAGAAGTAAGACAGGACCATGGTGTGTAAATTTATTAGTGGAACATTGTAAATTTATTAGTGGAACATGGTGTGATTTGAAGTTAATAATGGTCAAAGGTAGTAAAAAAATGTCAACATGATGCTTATACTTTTCAAGTATCTCATTATGAAATTTATATATACCATTAACTTGGTTCCAAACCAGGTTGAGAGTCACCAAAGATATTAATTTATTTAACGTCTAAGGCTATGGTGGTTTGAATACCTAACACGAGTGCTTCATATTCGGCGATATTGTTAGTACAATAAAAATATAGTTTGAAAGATAGTGGCATAGGCTCACCATCAAGAGGAATGAGGATAACTTTGGCACCACCCCCATGCTGACATTTGGAACCATAAAGAATAAGGTCATCTGGTAAATGCAGATTATCATTCGAGGAGAGGGTAGCGATGGATTCGTTAAGGAAATCAAATTTAGAAGATTGGTTTCTGGAGAGAGGTGCGTCTGCAAGTTGGTCAGCAATGGTTTGTCCTTTGATATATTTTGATGGATGAATTATAGATCTAGGTCTACAAGAAGCATAAGCCAACGTGTAGCATGTTGATGTTGGTAAGGCCTAGCATACATGTAATGTAAGGGGTCAATATTAGTGACAATGAAGGTTTTTTGTTTGAGTAGGTAATATCAAAGTTTAGTGGGGACAATGACTAAGGCTAGGCAAAGTTTTTCAGCATGAGCATATCTAGTCTTGTAGTATAAAAGCATACGACTTATATAATAAACCACTTTCTCCTTGTGTTGTTTGTCATGATGAACAAGCATAACACCCAATGAATGGTCTTTGGTAGAAATGTAAAGGTAAAATGGTTGTTCATCCTTAGGTGGAATGAGAACAGGAGGTTAGAGGAGGTATTGTTCTATAGCATCAAAGTATTTTTGGTATTCATCATCCCATTTGAAGGAGACATAATTTTTTATAAGATGATGAAATAGATGGAAATGGTAAGACTACTAAGAAATAAAGCTTATGAATATATTGTAACTTTCCTTACAAACTATGAAGTTAATAAAGGTTAGTAGGTGGAGGTATCTCAAAAATATCCTTGATTTTAGTGGGATCAAATTCAATGCCACGCAAAGAAATGATAAAACGAAGGATATTTATGGAGATAAAAGTGAAGACACACTTCTTAGGTTGAAGGTAAACACAGTATTTGATGAGAAGATGAAATAAAACTTTAAGGATAACAAGGTTCTCGACCCGATGTTTATATTTTCCAAGAATATTGTCAACATAATTTTCCAATATGCTATGCATGATGTCATGAAAAATATAAGTCATATCCCACTGATATGTAGTGGTGATGATTTTAAGGCCAAAGGGCATGACATGATAGCAAAAGGTACCGAACGAGTGATGAAATTGGTCTTTTTTTGATCTTCCGGGTGATTAATATTTGATTATAACCCAAGAAACCATCAATGGGTGATTTCATCTCATGGCCGACGGTGAGATTAACTAGTTGATCAATACTAGGTAGAGGAAAGTCATCTTTGGCGCAAGATAAGCTAAGGTCATGGAAATCCATGTAAATGTGGAGTCCCCCTATCACTTTTGTGACATGAACGATGTTATAGATCCATTGGGGATAATTAATGGATAGGATGAAGGAAACTGAAAGAAGGAACTAAAGCTCTTCTTTAACAAGAAGGGAAATGCGATGATGGATTTTTCACAACTTCTGTTTAATGGGTTTGGCATCAAGAATGGTTAAAATATAGTGGACCACATTTTTTGGGTCAATACTAGGCATATCAGTGCAGGACCAAGAAAAATCATTGTTATAATCTCAAAGGATAGAAGTGAAAGATTCTTTTTGAGTAGTATCTAAGGATTAGCCTATTTTTAGAATTTTTGGGTCATTATGAGTGTCAATATTGATTTTGATGGATGATTTATTCAACATAGTTTACATCTGAGAAGGAAATGACTGGTGAATATAAGAATCTTCCACACCAAGTTAGGTGAGAACAGACTAATCATTTTAACATTAAAGGATGTTAATAAAAGGTGCAAATTCATCGACCATGTAAGGATACATGAAGGGAATTAAAAAGGGAGCCTTACCATCACATTGATAAGTCGAGAGGTCCCGGAAAACAATGTTCATCCAAATTTTTTTAGGAGGAATGGATTCTAGATCCATAAACTCGTAGGTGAATGTGGTGATGTAGGTAAATGGGGCGGGAATGTTTATCATCCTCAATGAGTTCAACTTTGGCCTTCCTAGAAGGTGATTTGGAAAATTCAATACCACTATGGTCTTAATGCGTACGATTGGTGCAAGGAATAAAAATATGGTGGCCTTGTTCATAGAAACCATAGTCAAATCCCTTCCAAGAACAATGATGGATGAAGGTGTGGGAAAAGAGGTGGTTGGTGAGAGATTGAAGTTCAAAGGTAAATGGTCGAGTTTGGTAAGGTGGCTCACTTGAGTAGGTAGAAGAATCCGGTCCCCCATACGTTAAGTTGGTGCGAAGGTGGGGAGGATCATAGGGGAAAACCTCTCCTACAAAGTGATCATAATAGTGGTGTTGGTTAAGGTTACGATTGGTCATCAAACTTGTACCCATGTCTTGGATTTCAAAGGATCAAAACATTTAAGACAATAATGGAACCATTTCCAAGTAGTGGGACCTTGTGTGCTTGTGGAAAATCTCTAAAGAAGGTTGTTTCCTCTATCTATTTTTACTGCTACTACTACTCCTAGTGTTGAAAGGGAAAGCGAAGTTAACAATGCCAAGGGACCGAGGGTAGAAGAATAACATGAAAAGAAACTACACTAAACAGTGATAACCCAAAAAAAGAGGGATGAACACTATCCATTATGAGTGAAAATGAAGAGAAATTCATGAAATAAGGCTAGGAACATGTAGCACAACTAAAACATATTTATTAGACCAGTTTCATGGAACACAACTAGAAAGGAAACTTTAAGGGATGCAGAATGACAGAAAAAGCACATGTAAAAGAAAGGTGAGAATAAATTAAAAAACATACTTAGGACGTAGAGTAGTCATAAAATGATGCTTCCATATTACTTTAAGAAATGCACAAAACTATAACAATGGCGAAAGAGGCTGATATCCACATCCATGAGCTAGATCTAGAGGTTTGCAATTCAAAATATATAAAATATGAAATCCTTAGCAAAATGCGTAAGGATCCAAAATGTCCAAAGTTAACAATGAGCCTATATCTTATAGATGAATCCATGGAAGAAGAAGAGAAGGAGGTAAAACCCAAATTTGAAACACAACCACTAACAAGAAACATTTAATACCTATAAAATTCTCCTGTAAATCTATCAAATGAGCTTCCCCAAGTCTTGTTTAGTGTGATGGAGAAAGAAGGAGGGTGGATCATATCAGATCAAGTGGTTGGAGTAATTATATCTTCTCATTAATGTCTAGAATGATGTTTTCCCATTTCTCACCTACCAGATCTGCTAAGAATTTGAATTTGAATATCTAGCAATGTAGCCTATGTCAATAGTTGTTGATTGAGACTAGGTGCACACTAATCGAGAGATTTGTAGAAAAATATACAACTATCATAAGTTTTTCAGATTTTCTATGCACGCAAGACACGTGGACATGCACCGATTAGCTGAAAGGATGACCAACTATACAAATTTTCTTTGTCATTTCTACCACATGTCAATCATTGATTTATTGCAAGGATTTAATGACCTATTGGTGAGTTTGGAATGGTTATGTATGGAACACTCAAGCATGTCAGAGAATGATGTGGCACAAAAAGGTGTAGAGGAGGGTGTAAATGTATGCGTGTGGAAGAATGAGGCGTGGGGATAAAGGAAAAAGGAAATCATGTGTAACACGGGAGGACGAAATGAGGTAAAATAATGAGCGGAGAACATATGGTTAAGGTGCAACTATTACAAGGTAATTTGTGGGGTGCGCGAGAGGGCCAAGGAATTAGTTGATTGAAGCAAGTACAAGGCGTGTGTGTAGAATAGCTTCGGGAAGAAGGAAATTACATAAAATATGCACGCAAGGTAAGAGTGGAACAAAGAGGAAATGGAAAAGGGGGAAGGGGAAGTGCACAAGGGCATATGAGGAAACAATGATCAAGTGAATGTTCCAAGGAGACAATTGAGGTGTACGCCACTGCAATGAAGATCTATGAGTCATAATATGTATGTAGGTTGTCCAAATAACTAGGAGAGTTATTTGGATAATAGTTTTGGTGACTTTTAGGGCCATCTACCTACTAGATGAAGGAGATCAGTAGCCTGGAGCATCCATTAGGCATGGATTCTATAATGTAATCATGAAATTCTTATTTGTAGCTTTGAAGAACTACCCTTAAAGTCACTTGAAGGATCATTTCTTGACTCTATTTTAAATTTTGCAAACTATTGAAAGAAGACCGACACCCGGAATAAAAAGTAGAGTGCACATAGGAAGCATGCAAGAATAAAGAACTATGTACAAAAATAATGTGCATGCAAAGCACACTTGGAGGAATTGAAACTACTCTAATATATACAAAATGATGCAGAAAACTTAATGGAAGGGTTTGAGATATATCCCATTTATTGGGATTTATAGTGTGCCTCCATCAAGATGAGTTAACTCGAAAGAGTTAGCCTCCTTGCATGAATTGATGATGTATGGGCCACTCCAAAGTGCATCAAACTTTGAATGACACCCTAGTTTAGCTCTGTCAGCATCCCATTTCAAAACCAAGTCCCCAAATTTGAAATATTTATGTCTAGATTTTCTGTCAAACCATTTCTTTGTTGTTTGTTGATGTTGTTCTAGCTTGATCATGGCAGATTTTCTTGATTCTTCAAGATTAACCAGCTCTTCCATTCTAATTTTTCTTTGGTCTGCACCTTCAAGCTCTAGATGTTGGGAAAGTACTAATGAGTTCAACTACATCAACAAAGGAAGGGTAGCCTCTCTTTTATAGAGAATATTTGTACGGAGAAGTTCCTATTACATTTTTATTTTGATTCTATTTTCCTAGAGCGCGTGCGAGACCTTTTTATGTCACTGTTTTTGGCTAATTTTCATTGTACACTTCATAATCCCGATCGGGTTCTTGTTTATTGACTCTACCAAACCATTACCCTAGGGGTAATAGTTGGAAGAATTATTTATATATATACCCATATTTAGAGCCCAATCAGTGATTTTAGTGCCAAGGAAGGATTTTTCATTATCAGAGATAAAGGTTTGAGGAATGCCAAACCTTATGACTAAACACTCAAGAAATTCAAGGATGACTGACTCAGTTGATTCCTTGAGTGCAACCGCTCTGTTCATCCGGTAAAGTAGTACATAGCTATCAACACCCACTTGTGTCTAGTGATTGAAATTGGATTGACCATGCCTATGAATTCAACACCCCATTTCGTAAAAGGTTGATCTGCTTAGATTTTTGGAGGGCTTCCAACCTCTTCTTTCCTTCAAAGAAAGTTCATTCCTTGTATTTTTGACCCACTTGTGTGCATCTATACACAAAGTAGGCCAAAATATACCTATCATTGATATACATGTGCATCTTCATTGATGTAGTCTTGGTAGAGAAGTGTCCACCAGAGAATCCATCGTGAAATTATACTAACACATTTTTAGTGTATGCGTCAGCGATAGACCTTAACAACACACTATCAAGATTATTATTTAAGACAAGTCCATTAATAAAAAAATAAGGGATATATTTTAACCTCATATGTCTTCTCTTTTCCTTGTTTAAGTTAGGAGGGTATGTGCCCTCGAAAGGAATGTGATCATGTCCTTCATTTAGTCATGCACGATAGGGTGTGTATTATGTTCAAGTACTACACATGGGAGAGATTCATCGATAAATAATGAAATCTCGATTCATTGTGTGTGTCCTCAAAGCAAGATGGTTACCGATCACGCTACCTTTTACCATATTTGTGGTTTAATAGTCACATCATATTCCATAATTTTGGTCAGCCATCATACTCTCTTTTCACTAGTTTTTTCTTCCATGATGAATTCTTGATAGAAGAGTGGGATAATAACACCTTGATATGATTTGTGGCAAGAATACTTTTTAATTTCTTAACTACACGCATGATGGCAAAGACCTAATTCTCTGTGTGACTATATTTTAATTCATAATCCTTGACATCTAGTGGAATAAAGCCACTAGTTATTCCATCCCATGTTCATTTTATTGTGTTAGGACAACAACAACACTCGCATTAGTGCCATAAGCATAAATGATAAAATCCTTTGACTAATTTGGGTTTATGAGTGCTGGCGTGCAAGAAATTTCTTACTTGATTTTGTTAAAGATTTCCTTTCTTTCTATTTTCCATCTAAAAATTATGTCCTTCTTGAGCATTAGGGTGTTTGGCCCTTACTAGTCCGAGAAAAGTTAGGAATAAAACACCTAACAAAATTTATATTACCCAAGAAGGAGTACAAGGCATTTTTGTGCCTTTGGTAGGGAAAGAACTAGGATGGCTAAGAAGCGTTTAGGATCAATTGTGATGCCATCCATTGAAACCACATGGCCTAAAATCTTTCCTTGCGCCACAACAAAATCATACTTCTTGGGGTTTAGAGAGACCCCAAAATTTCTGCATCTCTTAACGAAATTTTTAGGTGCACCATATGATCCACGCTATGCTTTGAGAAGGCCGTAATGTCATCAAGGTAAAATAAGATGAACTCGTTGATGTAACCTTTGAAGGCAATGTATGTGGCACGTTAAAATGTTGTGCCTTCATTTGATAGACCGAAGGGCATATTTTTATATGCATATATTCCCCACTTAGTTGTAAATGCCATTTTGAATGAATCCTCTTCCTTGACTAGGATTTGATTGAAACTTGAGTACCCATCCAAAATTTATAATATTTTGCAATGGCCATAGTTTGCAAAATCTGCTCCATTGCATAATCTTCTCATACTCTGATGAGAATATATCACTCTATTTTTGACAGAGAGAGATTAAGGCATTATTTTCATTGGGTGTGCAAGCTTTATCAAAACTATTCCTTTTCATGCATAATAGTGACTTGGGAGCAAATTTATTGCATGACATGCATATATTTTCTTTACCACGAAACTCATCATCAAGGCTCAAAAATTTTCTCTAAAGTTACAAGACATTTAGGTAGCTTGTTTGACTTCAATTGGATCACTTGGTCACCATAGCTATCATGTAAATTAGCTTGCATGCTTGATGAGAACTCAACTTCATTTTGAATGAAGCTGGACAATCGTGCATCATTGTCAAACACTTTCAACTTGGTGTTGTTGTCTTGAATTGATGCTCGATCACCATCTTGATGTGTTGAGTGTTTCCTTTGACAAAGCCCTCAACAAGAGAGAACTATGAACCAAGTGCAGCCATTTGATGAGATTCCTTATTCATTTTGTGTGGAACCAACTACGTATTTAGAGCATCAAAGCTCCCAAGGATGTCCCAAACTCTATGTTTATAAGCTTTGAGAATCTTATTATTTTCCTAGCACTTGTTGGTGACTTGATGGATAACCAATTCAGTATCTCTAAAGATCTGCAATGCCTTACTCTTTGTCTTTTCAAAAATAATTAGACCACACACAGTAATTCATACTCTGCCACATTGTTAGAACATGTAAATTGCAATCTATGAGTGAATAAGAATTTATCATCCTTAGGGGAAATGATAACGACTCCTGCTCCCTTGTTGTTTATGCTTACGGATCCATCAAATCATAATTTCCATAGACCATGGTTCTTTTCTATTTGTTTGAGCATTTGTGGAAGCATAGTTTCTTATTCAAGAATACAGTATGTACTAATCCTAGTTTCATAAGCTTCTAGTTCTTTAGCATATGGGTCAAATTTATGGTGCCTCTCCACCCACTCATCAAGTACTAGATCAAGAATAGGTGGTGGAAGAGACTACTCTTCGAGAACCGAATCTTGTTCTTTTTGGATCAAACAGTTGGCTTGGAGAGGGGATATGACATATGACTTTACATGATAGGAAAATATTGGCTCAGCTTGTATGGTAAACCGGGTACCATACCTTTTCTTGAGTAACATATGGGTCTAATTAGAAGAAAAGTAACCACCCACTTTAGCAAAGTAAAATCCCTTGACAAACATAAGGCAAACAGAGGGGTAGATCAATGATTGACACATCTTGAGTTATTGTAAGACTTGGACATGCATGAAGAGTTAGCTCAAGATCCTTGATGATTCCTAGGGTAGTTATAGTGTAACAAATGAGTTGTATGACTCCTTTTGTGTCAGGGGTTATACTTAATACCTAAGACATTAGTAATATTTTTAGGCATGACAAAAGTACTAGTACTGAGTCAATCATTCGGTTATGGGAAAGATGTTTTCCTATGATCAAAGACATATAGAAGGTTGCAGTTTTAACAAATTTACTTACTTTCTTCTCTTCTTCTTGTGATGATGTTGATAGAAGCATGTGGATTCTACATAGCTAGATCGGTGTGTGTGAGATGTGCCAAAGCTTCATGCAACAAGTCACACTAGGATGGAATGGTTAGGGCATCCCACATTATAACATTTATGTTTGTCTTTTTAATCTAGTCTACAATGCTGACTGGAAAACCCATTGAATTGCACATTTAAGGAATAACAACATCCTTGCTTGTTTTCTTAGGTATAAGGATAGTAACCTTAGCTGGTGCATAGGCTTGACATACTAAAGGAGGGTCACACACCACTTCTAGAGGAGCTTTGCACGGAGTCTTGGGTATGGTAACTTGAGTACTTTTACTACTAGATGTCTTAGTTGCTTCATTTTTCTTTTAAGGTTCTTCTTGTGTTGTTGGTATTGTGACCTACGCACTAGAATATAATATTCTCATATTATATCTTGTGTTGTCCACATGACCTTGGTGCATGGTTTTCTTATGTCTTCTATAGTTTGGTTAATTACACGAAGTTGTTAGTGCCAAAGAACATAAAATTTTCCTCTAGAGGAGCTTCTGGCATTTCTTGGTTATCTCGCTTGGCGCACTTGTTGAGGGATCATAGATGGAAGCATTGTGAATCATGTAGGCTTACACGCATAGCATTAGCATAGTAATATCACTGGCTATGAGGTATATTTCAAGGAAAACACCATTCAAAATTCTACATCGTCTTATTCTAGATCTGGGACAAGTGCCTTACTTGTGTTGGGCATAGGGAGAGGTTATGAAGGAGGAATAACTTGCAAAGGCAAGTGTGCATTAGTATGTCATCTACCATTCTACTAGTTTTGTTCATACCTTTGATTCCCATACTGATTCCTCTAAGGTTGATTTCTCCGAACATGTTCTTGATTAGAACTACCTTGGTAGGCTTGCGACTACTATTTCTCTAATGATATGACCTCTTTGGTCAAGTTTCTAATCAGGGTCTTCAATTCATCATCTTCTTTTTCTCTATAGGAGAGTAGGATGCAGATGCTGATAGGTAGCATGCTTTGCATTGGAATGTGAATAGTAAAAGGTGAGGCACTAAAGACATTTCTGGGAACAAGGGTGTAGGAGGCCTAGGCACCAACTTACCAGCCTAAATGAGATTGTTTTCTACCCATATTACAATGTTGTATGCAACAAGTAAGGTTCTACATCCCATGGATTGAATCATGAATAAAATGTCACTATTCAAATCTCTTAGATAGTAAAAGAAATCATGGTATCCTATAGGCTTTACCACTTGAGGAATTTTGTCCCAAGTCTTCTGGAATTTGATATTGAAATCAAACATCTGCTCATTGGGTGAGTGCTTTGTTGTAATCAGCTACTCTACCAGTGATACATGATCTCATTTATCTTCAAAGTAATTGTAAAGACATGTTCCAAGCTCATCCTAGGTAGCAATAGATGTAGGTCTTAGGCCACGGTACCATTAAAGTGCCTTACCTTTGAAAGAGGTTGTAAGCAACCTGATAACAACATCATCATGTTCAATCAAATAGACAGAGCATACATTGGCCACATCTTGAATGTGTTCAACTAAGGTGACTTGATTTTATCTCGTGAAGTATGGAATACTTGTAATCGTGGCTACTAGAATTTCATCTTTGAGCATTGAGATTGATTTGGGCTTCCACTAGTTAAGTTGACAAAGTTCCTCGAGGATGAGGAGATTGAAGTTCCATGGTAGGGTGTGCTTTTCTATTTTGAGGAGTAAAGTGCATGCTCTGCACTAGAGATGGGGATGTGCACATGGTAGATCTATTACATGTGTTTCTTGGCAAAATCTGGAGGTATTCAAATGATCCTTTAGCTTCAGAACTCTATCTAGTATGCACTCTTCTCATAAAATGTGCTTAGGACTGCAAAATAGGAGTTCGGAATTGTTAGGAGTCGCCAAATGTGTTGAAATAAGCCTCCAAAGGTTTGAAATGCTAAATTCACACACCATAAATTAGTAATATGAAATTTAAGCTTTCGCTACTTGTCCAACTAGGTGTGCCAGAAACTGTTAGTTGTCAAACTTTCACCCACGTCTCGAGATCTCGAAGGATTGAGTCATTTAAGAAAACAATGCAACCATCTCTAATTTGTGGGACCTTACACACTTGAGATGGATCTCCAGAAAAGGCCAGTTCCTCTAGCTATTTTTACTACTACTGATACTCCTAGTTACGAAAGGAAAGCTAAGAAAACAATGCCAAGGGACCAAGGATAGAAGGATAACATGAAAAAAACTACACTAAAAGGTGATATGTAATGCCTCTAACATGGTTGATATCTATGATGACTTTTGTAATTGAAGTTTTAAACATTGATATGTGATTATTTTTTATAGACAGTGTAATCTTGTGAACTAAGTAATCATGTTTGATGTAGATAATATGTTATCTTCGGAAATAGATACAATTTTGCCATGTCTATTCTGAATTTAAAATGAAGTATTTCATTCCTTCTTATGTTGAATGTTCACTGCATATGGATAGAGGAAATTGATTCATCTTAAACTCGTTCATAGTCTTTATTGCACTTGAACTTTTTCTTCAGTCTTTATGATCTCTAATGTAGGATAGCTATACCTTGGATCAATTTCATTGATCCAAGGCATGCTTTCAATTTCATGATGTTGAGGTCATTTTGATCAAGTTGGGTAGAATGTTATATTTTTGAACACAAGATTTTCATGGGATCTCGGGTGAATTTTTATTCTCGCACCCTTTACAAGTGATCTAATAATGTCATATTGGTTCTCCATTTGGTAATGTTGAAGTGATAATTTTAACAATTATTAAGGGAACCTAATTAAATCTAAGTTCCTAAGTTGTAAGCTTATCCTAAGTTACTAGGTTATTTTATTAATGAGGATTATTTATTAGAGGAAGGGGATCCTAAGACATGTAACTAGGATAACCTAAGACTAAACTAATAAACTTTAACCTAAGGACCTAAGTTGGTTTCTAATCTAATGTTATGAACCTAACCTAATACTTAGAATAACCTAAAGGGATGACATGGACAACATACAATGGGATGTCGGTGGAACCAATCTCTAAGTATTTAAGAGGATTTAATGTGGCTTTAAACTCTTTGTTTCTGCCAATTTTAGTGAGTGCATGAAAGGTTAGTGGAGGCTGAGTTGACACCTCTTCTAAATAATTATTTGCATGACATTTTAAACTTGGTAATAGCCAAACATGATTTGGTGGAGGTGGGAAAGAAGGAAGGACTCTGTCAGTCCTGTTTGCATTAATTGATCTTGGAAATTATGAAAAACTACCTAGGAAGTAGGGGAAGTTGGAAGAAAATATGGTTTTCAATTTTTCATTATTCATTTGGTTTTTGTGTGCTTTGTAGCTATGCATGTGGTTTTCATTTTGAACCTCTAGTTTGAATTTTTGCATGCTTATTTCACCTTGCATGGTGGTGATGGTAATGGAAATAAGGCTAGGAAGTTATAAGAAGAAGGAAAAAAAAGTTTTAGAGCTAGTTGTTGGCATTTTTCATGAAATTTTTCTATCGAGGCTCTACTTGAATATTTGCAACAAGGAATAGAAGACATGAGCTCTATCAAGCATGATAGGCCCTATCTCTTTAAGTCTTCTACTTTTATTTAAATGTCTTCATTAAAAGAACTTTGTTTTTTTGGTAACTTCTTGGTTTTGGTTTTGTATTTCTTCTCCTTACTTCAATGGTGTTTCTACTTGATTCTTTTGGATGTAATATGATTTTGTGTTTGTTGTGTGGAATATGGAATCTGGGTTGTATTGATTGATTTATAGTTGTGTTAGCTTATTTTCTTATAAACTTTCTTGGCACTAATACATGGCTATGATTATATCTCTGTTGGAGGGATACCTTGTCTGGGTATTGTGTATTCCTTAATAGTATCCTAGTTTTTGGTTGGAATCTATAGATTCTCGTTTAGAATTATATCCTTGTTATTATGCTTGAAGAATAATTGTATACAAGACTTTGTCATGGTAATTTAATATATATGCCTGTGTTTTAGGAGAATCCTTGTGTTTTTCATTTTGGGTCAGCTTTTTTATGTGATGAGTGGAAACAAACAATAACGGTTGACGATATCATTTCTATACTTTTACTTCTAGAATCATTTAACTGTGTTATTCTAGGTTTTGAATATATGTATCCTCTCCATGAAATGGGAACTATAGAAAATATTTTGTTCTTTTATAGAACCCTTGTGTGGGAAACTATATCTTTCGTGGGAGAATGAATAGGAAGGTATACCTATGTATACTTTTGGATTTCTATTCTTTTCAAACTAAATCATTTATTATTACCCATTCTGGGCTATGTTTTTGTTATAGGTAATATTTTTGTTGATCTTATTTGGCATTCGAAGCATGTCTAGCAATGGAAGTATGATTGTCTTTGGGGGAAAATTGTTATGTTTTACTGTCATATTTTTGGTCATATTTGTACTCTTCTTAGTTGGACTAGCTGCTATAAGGACATGTATGTGCTTCCTTTTCATAGTTGAATAAATTGGAATGAAAACCCTCACGGGTTAACCTGGGAAATAGGTAATGAAGTATGGAGTGTTTTAAGTTGTAGTTTGACTTATAAATGTTTAGTAAGGAGTCTGAGGTTTGAATGAACCTTGATATTCTTCTTGAGAGGATGTAAACTCCATTTTTGTTACTCTCCTTGTTTTGGTTCCAACCTTTGATTTGATGAGTCTCTTGGAAGTTTTGGGTGGTTCATGGTAACCTAGGATTTCTTCTTTCGTAACTTTTGTTCTTGCGTGGAATTTTGACCACTTAAGTGAGGTTTAGTCTTCTTTTGTTGGGAAGATCTTAATGCACTTGAATTTTTGTGTTTGGTCATAGTGTTTCCTCAACCTTGATATAGATGGATCTGAGGGTAAGATTGTTCCGTGGGAATGATTTGGGTCTTGAGATGGTTCTGAAATTTTAGTTCTCATGTTCCTTTCCTTGAATTAGGATTGATTGATTTGAATTGTGTGTTATTTAAGATGATAGATAATTCTTATTTGTGGTTTGTGAAAATAATAAACATACAGTTGTTGATGTCTAAGGATTGCATGGTGTTTTTATGACTGCT
Organism: Taxus wallichiana var. yunnanensis; assembly: GCA_018340775.1. Classification (NCBI taxonomy): domain Eukaryota; kingdom Viridiplantae; phylum Streptophyta; class Pinopsida; order Cupressales; family Taxaceae; genus Taxus; species Taxus wallichiana. The sequence goes on from CM031243.1 coordinate 204,894,950, forward strand.
ACTTTTGAGTTTGAATTTGGATATGAATGCAAGACTTTGAGAACTTGAACCATGAGTTACTTGGTCTTGTTTCTAATTGATTAAACATTTCTCACCTTTAGTGTTGGGACTTGTTCTTGATCAATATAATTCTTAGAATCTATGTTGAGCCTAATATAGGTAAGATTGTTTGATGGAATGTATTTATATTTTTATTGACATTTCAGTTATTATTCAGGTTGTTAAATTTTGAATAACAAAACAATATACTTATTATAGAAAGGTAGTTGTTTATATATTTTTACTTCTTGAAAAGAAAAATAGGTTGAGTTGAGGAACTTAAGTTGGAAACTTGACTAAGAAGATAATATTAGGATTGGAAATATGAATTTCTTCCTTCTTTAATATTGTTGTTTAGATGACTAGAAGGTTGCAATGAGTTCATATTGATGTTTGAGATAGAATTAATTATGTTGATTTAATTAGTTCTTACTTAAATATTAATTATTGTTGATTATATGATCTTTCTATATCCTTCTTGATTTTTTATACTTTGGAAAGTTTTTTTATTAATACTTATTTGTGATTTAGGAACTGTTTCATTAACAATAGGGTTCCTTTCATGAAACAATTAGATAAAAGCACAATTTTTTAATGTTATAGCACTTATCATGCTCGGTTCATATGAACTGACTCATGTTAACAATTTTGCAGATGGATTTCGTAAAAGATGAAAGGAGAAAGACATATAGAAAGTTACATTTGTTTTACTAAAGAAATTATCTCTTTATTATGATGATTATGTAGCGACATTACTTGAAATGTACTTTTGTTGGGAAAAGAAGATGTAATAAAACTAGTTTTATATTGATGCAATGACATTTTGTAATCCTTGAAATATTCTTATGTTTAGTGAGTGGATCACTCCCTTTTGATAAATGAATGGCTTGATGATTGTTGATTACTACTTTATTGTGATACCTTCATTAACATAAATTGTGATGTATTATTAAGTAATATCATTCATGAAGGGAGAATTTAGGTATTTAAGTGATATGGGATTAAGAAACTTATTAGATCTTATAATATATCAGCTTCTTAGTTTAAGGACCTGCTCTAGTAATTGATCTATTTTCAAGTGAAAGAGAACAACTAAGTTGATACTCTTGAGTAGATCCTTAAATAGTAAAAAGGGAATATGATTGAATTATATATATGTGTATGAATTCTTTGTTGTATTAAAATATATGTGATCTATTTTCATAATTAGGACATTAGTCCTTCTTTAAAGGAAAAATGATATTTAACTTGTAATTTAACAAAGAGATTTATTTAAGATATTGTTAGGTGTTGTGATTAAATTATGAGATGGTAGGTTATGTTTTCCTTAAGAATATTTTTGTAATTGAAACAGAATGCTTAAAAAGGATAATAAAAGGATTTAGACTTTAGCATTGTGAATTCTAAAGTAAAGTTTCAATAAGCTTTTTACAAGCCAAAACTGAAGTAAAAGATCTATTGATCACACTTTCATAACATTAAGTTCAATCATGTTGACATATGAAATAGACATATAAGATTAAGATAAACATAAGCATGTATTTAGAATGGTTAGGAAAGAAGATTTTATTTGCATACCTACCTCTCATGTAATTTACACCTTGTAACCTTTTTAGGTTAAATGATGCTTAGTTGACTCTTAAAGCGTTGTTATCATTAATATTTAAGATAATGATTAATTAGGTTAATAATATTATAATATTAAGTATGTTAGTCCAGTTGAGGAAACTCAGTTGGATGTTGAAACATAGAAAGTGTGGCATAGTACCTTCATAATTACAGGGGTCATTACAAGGATACTATGATGTAACATGCTATACATGAGAACCCCACTTATTTTGATTAACTAGATTGACATAAGTGGAATACTGAATCACAATCCAACCCTAAATAGAGATAGAAACATGATCTAGTGTTGAGGTCAACTCATGTTGACTTAGGGTAACTAGACACACCCAATTGACATAATTCAATTGATTATGTCTATGTATCCTTAGTCACCATGGATATTCTTCTACACTAGTGCATGTTTCTGCCCTTGTCTAGCGTGAAACCTTAAATCGATTGAATTGTGAAGTCAGGAAAGACCATTCTAGATAACATAACAAGTGTAGTGAGGGACATATTCCTTTCAACGAGTATGTATTCTAGGAATATAAACATGTTAAACATGTTTAAAAACAATGGCCAAAGTATCGCAAGCTGAACTCGTTACATTGTCCTATGTCACCTAGTCTAAGATGTAGGATTTTAGATGAATATCGGTAACAGATATTCAAATATGATTCTTAGATAGAACACTTGGGTACCCAAAAATGGTAAATGAACAAATTATACATAGTATACACATTATTAAGTTAACATGAGATATCAATGTCTCATTGAGTCATTTATAGTTGCATATGATTTTGTATTATAAGATGGATTAGCAATGGAATGTGTGTGTTCTAAATTATATTAATTTATAATAGAGAACATTATGTAATATAAAAAAATCCCTTGTTTTAAAGTCTTAAAATGAGGATGTTACATAATAGCACCAAAAAAAGAGGGATGAACACTATCCGTTCTGAGTGAAAATGAAGGGAAATGCATGAAAGAAGGCTAGGCACATGTAGCACAACTTAAACATATTTATCAAATTAGTTTCATAGAAGATAACTAGAAATGGAATTTCAAGGGACGTAGAGTGACACAAAAGCATGCAATGTAAAAGAAAGGCAAGAAGAAAGAATAAAAACACACTTAGGACAAAGAATAGTCACAAAATGATGCTTCCATTACTTCCAAAAATGTACAGAACTATTACAATGGAAAAAGAGGCTAATATCCACATGCACGAGCTAGATATAGAGGTTTATGACTCAAAATACAGAAAATATGAAGTCCTTAGCAAAATGCGTAAGGATCCAAAATTTCCAACGTTAACAATGAGCCTAGCTCTTACATTTATAGATGAATCCATGGAAGAAGAAGAGAAGAATGAGGAAAACCCAAATTTGAAACACAACCACCAATAAGAAACATTCAATGCCTATAAAATCCACCCAAAAATCTATCAAATGTGCTTCCCCAAGTCTTGTTTGGTGTGTTAGAGAAAGAAGGAAGGAGGATCATATTAGATCAGGTGGTTGGAGAAATCAGATCTACTCATTAATGTCTAAAATGACATTTTCCCATTTCTCACCTACCAGATCCACCAAGAATTTGAATTTGAATATCTAACACTATATCCTATGTTAGCATCTATTAATTGAGACTGGGCACGCACCGATTGGAGCTATGTAGAAAAACATACGGTTGTCGGAAGTTTGTCGAGTTATATTTTCACACAAGACATTTGGCACATGTCGATTGGATTAAAGGATGACCAATCTGTGCAAATGTTCTTTGTCATTTCTACCAGATGTCACTAATTGATATTTTACAAGGATTCAAGTGCCTTATTGGTGCTTTTGGACTAGTTATATGTGACACACTCAAGTGTTTGAGATAATGATGTGACCACGAAAGGTGTAAAAAAGGGTACAAAGGTATTCACATGGAAGACCGATGCACGGGGATGAAGGCGAGAAGGAAGGTGCGTGTAGTACACAAGGATGAAATGAGTCAAAATAATGAGTGAAGAACATATGGTCAAGGCACAACTATTATAAGGTAATGTGCGTGTGCGCGAGAGGGATATGGACTTAGATGATTGAAGTAAGTAGAAGGCCTATGCATAGAAAAATATCGGAAGAAGGTGAATGCACAAAAATGTGTGCAAGGTAAGAGTGGAACAAAGAGGAATGGAAAAGGGGGAAGGGAATCCTGCAAGGGCATGTGAGGAAAAAAGTGAACAAGTGAATGTGCCAAGGAGACAATTAAGGTGTGCACCACCGCAATGAAGATCTTTGAGTCATAATATTTATGTAGATTGTCCAAATAACTAGGAGAGTTATTTCGATACCATTTACCATATTATTAAGGAGTAAGGAATGTGTCAATGTTATAAAGTTGGTACTACCCTAGAGTGAGGCTTAGAGAAACTTCTTCTAAGGGATCAGTAGTGGGTATGTGAGTAGCGAGAATGGATGTACCACTAGACAACTAGGAAATAGAAGCATTAGATGTTTGAGAAGTAGATGGGTTTCATTGATGGGTCATTTGAGAAGTGGCGACAACAAAGAGTAGGAATATAGGAGTTAGTTGTGGAAGATGTAGTGACATAAGTGGTGGAATAGATAGCGGATGAAGAAGAAATGGTAGTGGTGGTAGATGCCTTAATTTGTATAAGAAAATCATTAGGTCGATACAACATGTTACAGTCTTGAATGGTGAAGGGTTGGATGGAATGGTATTGTAACATTCCCATTTTAAGACTTTAGAATCAAGAGAATTTTTATTTATTTTTAATAATGTTCACTATTCTAAATAAAGCAATATTTAGAACAAACATTCCATGCCAATCAAATTCAATGGATAACATATATAATTGTAATGACTCGGTGATTCACCGATCTATTCATTCCATAACTCGGTAAGCTACCGATCTATTTATGTTATCTTATGTATTGAATACATATTATATACTTCAGTATAATTTTTCATCCTACCCTACACCGGGTACTAAGTGATCTGTTTAAAGAACATATCTGAATATTTGTTACCAATATTCATCTGATATCACATTGTTTTAAACTTGGTGACATAGGATAATGCAACCAGCAATTTGTGATACTTTAGCCAAAGATTTATAACATACTATGTATGTCACTATTCCTAGATAGCATACTCGTCATTTTGGAATACGTCCTTCACCTCACTCTTCTATTATCATGATTGGTCTTTACTGACTACCGTTAGTCCACTTGTTCCATGTTTTACCCTAGCCCTAGATAGAAACATAATCTAATATAGGAAGATGCTCATAAAGGCTTAAGGTAGATGGGCATACTTGTTTGACCTAAGTCATCCGGGTGTGCAAATGTACCCGAGCCTTTGGAAGATCATTCATATCCTAAATATGCTCCTATCTAGACCTAGAGAGAAACTAGGTTCAAGTCTAAGTTCTAGATGTGTGTAGATCTAGATGATTAATGTGGAAGGGTGATGCCACATGTCAACTACAATACTTTATTCTCAAGAAGACCCAAGCCTTCTCGAAAGTACAACCCTACAGTTGGCGTGTGCCAACATCCTATAGAAACTACCTCATTGAGATGTACATACCCCCAAGGAGATTGTTAATACTTTGATAGTTTGGATTAAAACCTGATTACAGCAACCTTGTCAAACCCTAATCCAACACTCAATAATTTATTTCCTAAATTTTCCTCAATTAGCCCATTAAGAACTTCATTATTTTCATGGTCACTTTTAATATTTGAACACATAGTTAAAGCGCAATTAACTGTAATTGTACAACGTTATAATATGTCTTATTTATAAAGTACAATAACTTTTTAGAAAAGTTCAATGCTAGAATATATCCAATATAAAGTAGACTTCATACAATTTGAAGTCTAATAAATTGTAGTCATATTTCCAAACCTTTTTGGTTTATGAGCAATTAAGAAAGAGAAAGAGTCTTTCTCTACATGTTAAGTGTTAGGGTTTATCCTACCCAATGTCCACATTTCTTAATGTATGTTCATCACATGTTACATTACTATGTTATATAGTTTAGATAATGAATATCATATTCTACAACTTAACAAGCTGCATCACAAGTAGGGAAATTGAACTAAATCCCTTTATCCAACTTATTAAAGGATAACCAATTAAGCATAAAAATAATATGAAGAATATCAACAAGATAGAATCCATCTCTTCCATACAAGTACAAAATAATTTACACAACCAATACAGGTAAACTCTCAACTTTCAATTTATCTTTATAACTTATACATTTACAAGACTTATGCATTTAGGTATACTGCATAACAACTATCTTCATTATAAAAGAATACTACATTTCCTTTTTCAATACAATCTCAAGAATGAATTAAAATTCTTCACAAGGAATCAGATTTAATTCAGCCAATGCATCATATAAGTTTTTCCTTCTTTTATCACTTACGAAGTCCATCTGCAAAAATTTCTAGCACGGGTCAATTCAATGAACTGAGCATGATAAGCACTAAGCCTTAAAACGAGGTGCATTCCAATAATTGTTCCATTAAAACAACTCTGCTTTAATGAGACAATTATTACATCATAAATATAAATTTAAGCAATAGCAACTGAAAAGTAGTACGTTTAACCAATTGAATTCATTTCAAGAGAAAAATAGAATAAAATCCACTATGTCCACCTTACCAAATTAAAGTTTAATTGATCCTATAAATTATCCTTAAGCAAACTAAAAATCAAATCATCTCATTGTTCCCAATTCTATCATAATAGAATACAAATTTATCCTTGCTTTAACCAAAAGAAGCATTTAAAGCATGGTTCTCATTAGGATGATTCATCTAACTCCTAAGCAAAATAAAAATAATAACCATTACAAACTATGCCCAAACACAAGACATTTGAAAAATTGAAACAAATTCATAACATGAATTAATGGTTTCATTTAAAGGACAACTACCTTAAAGTTCAACATTTAATATATTCATCAGAACAGAATCCCATTTCAATCCAAGAAGGAATAGAGAATCAAACAATATACCTGCAAGTCTAAATCTACTTCCACATGTTAGAAGTTAAGATTTAAAGATTTGAAACCAACGTTCACAAATCTAGATAGACTCATACAGGAGTTAATCTCTACTTGAGTCCATCCAAGAAGGATCAATAAAAAAAATAGAGTGCAAAAGATAAAACCTACTCATCCCAAACCAAACAAAGCAAATCCTTGTCAAGAAACCAGTCTACCAAACAAGCTTACATTTTTGTTCAACAAAACCGAATCATCTACTCTCTTCCTACATCATTTCAGCAAATGATTTGAACAAGGAAGACCAAACAACTCATAAATAAATCTCCATTTCATAAGAGAATCAAAACAGAAAAGTTCAACCAATGAACTTATCCCAACAATAGAAAGAAAGGGATCTTAATTAGAAAATGATCCAATCAATAATTCATTTTATTGTACTAACAAATGAATTTTTGCTTTTAATTCAAACATAGAAATTCATAAGCTAGTTCCCTAAGAGAGAAAAAAATCGACTCATAGTAAGAAGAAAGCACACTTCCATTTTCCTTACAATTCTTTACCTTCAATAAACATGAGTTTCAATTCTACTCTCAAAATGAAATACACATAATAGTCCTAAAAACAACATTTTATTCTAAAGGAATCACATTCCTCTCTTTTACAAAGATACAAGGTTTATTTACTATATCCAAAAAGAGATAGAAAAACAAACCGATCTGAACCTAAACATGTTCATAAGTATGAACAAACTCAAAGATTGAAATACCATTGTCGGGCTCAATATTGCATTACAAAGAGTAATTAGTCCACGATTCAATAAGTACTATAATACAAAAACAATCTGAACAGAGACAAAGTAATCCCACCATAACAATTCAGAGCACTAAAGTAATAAACTCTTCTTTTAAACAAAACCTAGAGCTTATTTTAAAAGATATGAAGACACAGGTTTCCACAAAATAGAGGGGAAAATAATACCCCAATAAAATGCCATTGCCATCTCAGAAAAGATGAAATAGTTCTCAGAAAATAATTACCCAATCCATTCATCAAAAAAACATTTTTAGTTAAGGTCTCGAAGAGTTTACCCAACAACTCAGCCAACTATTCTCCTAGTTTTCTTTGAACAATAGTTCAACAAAAGAGTTATAAGTTTTTAAACTTTTAATACAAGTAAAACCCAACTCAAAATACTAGAACAGAGTCGAACATGAAGTCTCAACAAAAGTTCAAAACTACACAAGTATTTGAATACGAGGGAAGTATAAAATATGATCTTCCAATAATAGTTCAAAGCTACACGAGTCTCTAATCACAGGTTCAGGGAAACACGAAGTTCCCATTCTAGTTTATACTTTAAACAAGAAGCCCTAATACCAGCTCAAAATGAAACATGAGCTTCAACAAGAGTTTAGAACTATACAAGTAACAAAATATGAGTGCGGTGTAAAATACAAACCTCCAATAACAGTTTAGAGAAACACAAGTAATAAAATATGAGTACAGAGCCATATACGAACTTTGAACAACAAAGTCCAGAGCTACCCAAGATTCCAAACACCAGTTTAGAACAACAAGAATCTCTAAGCACAAGTTCATATCAAAACATGAAGCCCAAATACAAGCTCAAATGGAACTCAAGGTTCCCATATAGTTCAAAATCCACATATTGCAACGAAGGTCAGTTCCAACACAACAACCTCGAATACAAATTTCAGAAATGGAAAGCAGAGCTACTAATACAAGCTTTGCATGCATGTTTCACTATTAAACTATCACAAAGAAAGTTTCAAAACCAACATTATTTTTGCCATGGATTCATATCCAAGATAACAGAGATTATAAAACCCAAAAAACAAGTAACCAGATAAAACATGCAAGCCAAGAATCTCAAAAGAGCATAATCATTTTAATGAAACATTTAGAAGAAAGCAAGAGATCTTAAAGATTAGAGCCTATCATGCCTGATAGTGCTTCTACCAAATCGAAGGATATCTCCAGCCAAGCTCACAACTTCTCCTCTTCTCCATGAAATATCAAACAACCATATTCTTTTTCCACAATGCCTCTTATACATCCCATGAACCAAAAATAGGTCTAAGACTTCAAAAATATCCATTAAGTGTAGTTCAATCTACTAGTTCAAAAAACCAGAGAGCATGCAGAGCAAAAATCATGAAACATGCAAAGTGAAACAACCCCAGACAAACCCGCTTGCATGCCTTCCAAGATGGTTTGTGCACGAAAACCGAAAACAATAAGTTTCATTAATTCTAATTTTTCTGCCTATCCTTCCTTGCCACCGCCTTCCAAGTCTGGTGATTGCCAAATAAAAATTAACATGAAATTCCATTTTAGTGATACTTCCACATAAGTCTCCCCCAAATCACTAGCCCCCGCCAAAACCGGCGATTACTCTATGCATTCAAAACCTTATCAATAACATAAATTCCATAGGAACTGTCACCCTTAATGCATGCAACCACCTAATTCCCCTTTCATACCCATTAGTTTAGGATAGATCAAATTTCTTAGGTTAGACCTTAGGTAGTTTATAATATATACCTTAGGATATAACCCTAACAACAAATTTCCACCATAGGTCTTAACACATAGCCTTAGGTAGTTTCCACATAGGTTAGATTAATTCACAACATAATAGTTTTAGGCATTAGGTTAGATCATCATAAAACCTTATAGTATTAGGTTCTAGGTTAATTTTAATAGCCTAGTAACCTTTCCATATCCTTTAGCACAGAGCTTAGGTTAGGATGCCAATCAACCAACAAAGTAGAATAGGAAGCTTTAGGTTAGAATAAGAATTCTATTAAGTGACATAGCTTAGGTAGAAAATATTCTTACCTAGCTTAGGATTCTGTAGGATAGTCCTTTTATGATCCCAAATCCTTCCTATGTTGTGAACAATTTGTATTTTCGTGTTCCTCAAGCAATGTCCTACCATGATCAATCTCCAAGGACCCAAGCACAACATACAACTGAATGGAAATACATTCACACAAAAAAATCAAAGAACTTGTAACAACAAAGTTCAGTCAATATGTCTCTTAATTCATGGAATGTCAATTTACCATTCATTCAACAGAGAAGATTTAAAACATTCCTTGGATCACTGAAATTGATCCAAGGATGAGTCAGATTAATAGATAAGTTTACAACTTTTAAACCAAATTGTAACTCACCTACAAGAAGTGAAAAATGAATTCACATAAGCCATTCCAATTCAGTCAAAGGATCTTAATAACAAAAATGATTTGTCCATATCAAGCATGATCTCTAACAATCAAAAGAACATATCTTTATAAGGAAAATCACATGTCAGCACTTAAAATGCAAAGGAGGAAAATAACAATTGCCAAGGGTGTTATAGGTATAGTTGTGCCCTTTATGTTTGAATTGTAAATAGTGGTGTAAGGTTTAAGGAACACAACCCATGGCATGAATCTAGGGTTGGAGAAGTAGATTGTTTTGTTGGAATTCCCCCTCAAATACATAGAATAATTTAGGAATGTCACGGAGGCCTAAATGAATGTAGAGAATGATGGTGTCAATGGTGGAAGTCAAAGCATCACTAAATGAATACATTATAACTAGGTTATTATGCATGCAATTGGTAGGGATGCATATTTGGTCATACGCTTGGGAGGAAATGATGTTAATACTTGCACTTCCATCAATCATAATGCATCAAACATGTATATTATCAATGTATATGGAAATAAATAGGAAGGGTTCAAGATCGTCCGAATAGAGAGGTACAATCTCATTTTTAGAGAAACTGAGAGTGGACACTTGATGAGTGGTAGTGGGAGACGAGGAAGGGCGCGAAGTGGTGAGAGTGGCGAAATGGTGAGATGTGATAATGGATGTAATAGGAGTAGGGTCATTAGGTAGAACCTTAATAGATTTTAGGACCTCAATGAGGGCCTGATGATGAGACTCAAAGGTTTAGACAAGGTCATACAAAGATATTTTGAGAGGAGACTGGTGTAATTTTTAAGCATTGTACAATGGGAAACCCCATCAGAAATAGGGTATGTGGGTCCATAGATGGTGATTTTTGGTGCAAGTATAGATGGAATATTGGGTAAAAGAGTAGTGGATGAGCTAGTTATTTTCTCCTTTCCTTTGTCCTTCTGGGCTTGAGTGGCAATTTGAACCATATTGATCTATGATAAAGGAGAAAGTGAGTTGTGATAGGTGTAGTGATAGGATAAGAAAAAATATGGTGAGGGCATATATTGGTTTTGTGAAAATAATGTAGCACATTGTCATTTTAGAAGAGGTTCGTCTAGCTCTCTTATGCAGACTGTATTGTTCTCAAATGTTGGAGGGGGATAAAATGGTTGTGGCAGTTCGGATAAAGGTCACTAAATAGGTAAGGGATGAGGATGTGTGGTGATAGGTGAAGGTGGAATAGGGTCATCATCTAAAAGATCATCATTGTCAATTTTTTTCTTCAAGAGGACATAGAGAAAAATAGTCTTAAGAGCCTTACAACTTTCCACATCATTCCTAAAGACACGATGGTAAGAAATTTTTTTATTATAATTAAAACCTTCTAGTTTAGTTTTGAGTGGTTCTTAATGTCTAAGCGGTGGAAACATGATGACAAAGGTTTCCAAAAGATTAGCTAAGATGTAGGCATAAGACTCTACCAATTTATCACAATGTGAAGCAAGTGTGAGCCTCAATGGAAGTGTGGGTGAATTTGGTGGGAGAGGCATCATTGGAGGTGTAATCGGAGGTTTAGTAAGTTTTACCACCTGTTTCATAAATATTATGGTTTTAGGTTTGGATTACACCTTATTGGGTAAAGATGTAGTAGGTGAACTAGTTATTTAAGGTGATGTAGGTTTAACTACCTCTTTCTAGGGTAGTGGGTTCTTGGGATTTAGTTGCACCTTCTTGGGTATAGGTGGAGAAGAAGTGTCGATTGAGAAGGGAAGGTAGATGGTGTAATGGGATGAGTTAGCCAAGGAAATAATGGAGGCATGGTGAAGGTTGTAGGAAGAGGTAATGTGGAAGGTACTGATTGAAGAGAAAAGAATAACATAGGTATTAATGAGGATAATGGAAGTGGTGTAGGTATAGGAGGTAGAAAGTATTTAGGTGATGATGAAGGTGTAATATTTGTAGGTAATTTGGATGCAATACAGGATCATGATGAGGTAGGATATAGTGCTTTTGGTTTACTCTAGGAAGGAGGCTATTTGGCTAAGGTTGATGGGTGGGTACCTAGGATAGATGGAAGTTGTGAAGGTGATAGAGTGGTAGTGGGTGAAGCCGGTGTATGCGAATTAATGGGTAAGGCATTCCTTTTAGGTGGGAGAATAGTTTTTACGATGGAATGTGAGGACATGGATAAATCTAGTTTGACAGGAGGATGAACTAGGCTTGATGTCGGCATGACTCCTAATGTGGTAATGGGTCTAAATGTGGAGGAAGATATAGGTTTAGGTAAGGTTTTAGGAATAGGTAAAATTTCATTTGATGGTAGAGGTTTAGGTGTAGGTTTAGTTGTCTGAAACACCTTTAAATAGATCATGGAAGTGTCAATAGACAAGATTTGCATTTATGTTGAGATTGGTAGTTCAAGACGTCCCTAAAGCATGAAATTGTCAACATAATCCCAAAGTGGTCGGCCAAACATGAGAATGACACTGATGTATGGGGTGGATGATGTTGATTTGGTAGTAATCCCTATAAATAATGTTTGTGAGATAGGGAAATGGTTGGATTCATACTCTGTGGGTAAAAGAGATGAGAATAAATCAACAAGATCTTTGAAAGACAATGGATAATTATCACCAATGGGAAGGGACACTACTAATGGATCCCTTATGGGTAGGGGAGATGGAAATTTTGATGAGGTAAGTTTGTCTTTTGGTAAATAAGAAGGTAAGCATGACTATCTTGTGGGTTGAAGAGTAAGTATTGTGGGTTGTTCTTCAGGTTGAGAGGTGAGTGGGGAAACTGCATCGGTAGATATGGTGGAATTCTCCATGGGTGAAGGAGAAGATAAGGGAGTCTGCTTTATGATTAAAGGAGTAGATGAAATAGGTCCCTCTGTGGATGAAGGATCTTGTGTAATAATATCCTCAATAGATGGAGTAGGAGAAAATTGAGTAGGAAGAGCTGGTATGATGTCAAAAACAACATGAACCTCACAAACATTATTGTCATTGGTTGAGGTTTCACCGGTTTGGTTAGATGAAGGGGTGTGATTTGGGAATGAATTATTGAAGATGTGAAGGTTCTTATTAGCTAGTGCATTAGGATTATCCAAGATGATATCTCCATTATCTAACATTTATTGGATGATGTTTTTGAAAGTTATACAATTACCATTGTTATGTCCTCTAATGCAATGGTAGTTGCACTAATCATTTTCTTTGTACCATGAAGGCACAATATGAGAGGGTTCAAAAATAGTATGTGGTTTGATTGGTGAAAGAGCAAGTTCTCTGTCTTTTAGAAGTTTTTCTAAAACTGAAGAGTAGGGTTCTTCTATAAGAGTATATTTGTGTTTCTCCTACTTGAACTAAAAAATCCTGAATATGAGAAAGATTGGAAGAAGAATTTGAATTGTTAGATGGATGAGATGGGACATATTTCAAAACTATTACGTTGGTAGATCCTTTTTCTTTAGAATAATAATTTTTGGTTTGGAAGAAGAAGAGGTATCATTTGATTTAAACGCAACATTCTTGTTATGCAATTGTATCTTCTTCTCTTCAATGGCACAAATTTCAAGTTTTTGGGCCATGGTGAATGCCTCATCAAACGTGCAGAAGGTTTGAACTTGGAGAGTTGGTGAGATGTGTCTAGCACAAGCTCTGGTGAACAACTCTATTAACTCAGTTTAAGGTAGTTAGAATGTGAGTTAGTTGATCAGGATCTACTAACGAGTGACAAAATATGCAATAGATTTGTCTTCATATTGGTGTGTCATGTAAAATTTGGTCATGGTTACCTTCTTGACAATGTTGATAGAATTTTTGCTAGAAACTCCTGAGCTACCTAATTAAATGAAAAGATAGAATTCGACTAGAGCACTATACTAATCTAAAGTTGATCATGTGAAGGACATTGGGATTGTTCGCAAGAGCAAAGTGTCATCATGAGTGATCAGATAACACACATGTTTAAAATAAAACAAGTTTTGTTGCAGGTATTCTTTGCTATTGAATCAATTGAATTTAGTTATTTTCCAATGGGGAGGTTATGGATGAATTGGAATCAATGGGTGAATGAGCTCATTACAAATCTCATTGTATGTCAAAGAGTTACGTGAGCTAAAGACATGATGCTTGCAATATATGCATCTTTTCCATCATCATTTTGATAAGATCATAGGTAAATTGTGATGAATAGGCACCCCTTACAATATAAGGGGGTAGATGAGGTGGGTATGACATAGGTGGCATCCAAGTATGTGGTGGTGCTTGAGAACAAAAATTGTGAGGAAGGAATGTAGGCGAGAATTGATGTAGATGGAAAGTATCCCTGCATAAGTGGTAGATGAAATAGCGGGCTATTGGTGATAAATTTATGTAGGTGGAGTGAACATAAAGAATTTCATATCAATTGGAGGAAGATATCTTTGCGGGATGGCGAGGAAATATTTTTGGAAGGGAGTATGGGTTCTTTGTCACCATTAGTGGTGAGATGCAATAGGTATATGACATGGTGGCGGGTGCGAGATATACCTACACTCAAGGTGGTTGATAAAGGCATAGTTGACATCATAGGAGTAACAGATGTCAAATTCGTGACAAATTCCATAGGTACAATAGATATCAATGATGTAGGGTCAAGGTGGGAGACCACAAGTTTTAAGGTGGAAGAGGGTAAGGCCAACGTAGTAATAGATAATGTAGAAGTGGATGTAAGGGTAGGAGTAATGGACACACACATGCCATATACAACTTTCCCGATGAATCATGCATAGATAAATGAGTGATATAGTACTTGAGTGGTGGGGTTGTGATCAAGGAGTCTCACGAACTCCTCATCACTAGTGGGTATGACAAGATCCTGATTGGGGTCCATAGGTGATGAGATTGAAGGGGGTGATGGGATAGGTGGGAGTGATTGGTGGCTAGTGTGAAAAATGAGAGCATTAGCTTTTTTTTGAGTCAAAACCATGTGATTGATGATAAAATAGGTATTATGAGCTTTGTTGATGATGTAGAAACACATAAGTAATTGGGAAAAATCTGTTTAAATATAGAGACTAATGTCAGTTGGGGTAATTGATGCTAGTATGAAGGTAACCACCACCCATCAACTCGGATCGATGTTGGTTATTGTGAAAAATAAGACATTCAAAGATCTGGAAATGAAAGGTGAAAATGGGTTAACCTGGACTCTGAAGATGACATTAGATACCCAAAAGTGTGATAAAATGACACAAAAAGACATGAAAAGAATAGAAATGTGGAGAATACTATTTTGGTAAAAATAACCAAAAAGGATAAAAGTGACATTGGTCGGCTTAAGCGATTGTAGTGAGATTATGTAACTAATGATGGTCGCTAGACCGATATCGATACCGTGAAATCTGGGAAAGAAGAAAAAATGAAGTTTTGGTGATTTAGATAAAATAAAAGGGCCAACCCAAGAATGAGTATGGCTATGAGTAGTCCTAATAAACCAGAATACACCAGTCATGATGTGGGGCATAAAAGGATAAGAAATAATGAAGAAATGCAACTCACACCTCAAAACGCAAGTAGACAAAAATCTAACAAACATGAAATCCTAAGTTATAGATTTTATGTTATGGCTTATGCCATTTACTGGTTGTGATAAGTAGGATATATTTTTGGTTAACAAAGGTGCCCTATAAAAAGTCGACAACTATGGCTGGTTTCAGGTAAGTTTTGGTATGGGAGATCCTTCTTTGAGATGATGACTGGACATAGAAACTAGTTTGAGCCCTTTGTTAATCCTCTAATCGTTTGACAACTTATTTCAGGAAATATGTTGTTTAAGAACTTTGTAGTTTGTTTTTAGTGATTTGGTATAGAGAGTATGCAAAATGTGAGCTATGGTTCAATTTTTCAACCATCATTTGGGCATGAATTCTAGCATATAGGTTGCCCACAATTTAGATGAGCTATAATGCAACAAACTCAAAAATGTAAGTGCACGAGTTTTAAAACCAAAAACCAAAAATTATATTCAATGAGAACAAAATAATGAAGAGGTTAAGGGTATGGCTTTCACTAAGTGCAATTCAAGAAAAGAAAGAAGAGTTCTTTTTAATCCCAAAAAAAGTGTCACTGAGATAATCAGAAGAAAAGAATATTTCTAGAGAAGAAGCTTAATGTGAACTTGTTTCAAATGAAAATAGACACACAAGATTTTCCCTAGGAATGAACAATGCAAAGAACCCCAGATGGGTCCCACTAGGCATGCCAAAATGTTTCACCAATAAGTTTTATGCTTTCTAAGATGAAACAAATAGAAGCTCAAATGGTTAAGGAGGAATACCGTGAGATGTAGGTCGATGGTTGAATATGCATGTCAATAAATTTTGATCCAAGATAATCATGAAGATATTCCCTTTGGCTAGGAGGAAAGACTTGTAAGAAACACAACAAGACCACTAGATAACATTAATAATGTAGGTTAGTGGACTACCTAGCAAAATTCTAGATCTAGGAAGTATGATGCTTCGTAGAAGGCTTCCAATCCACTTCTACATACAAATTAGTGCTGCAAATATCATGAAGTAAGAAAATCCTACTATACTTTTACAATTTAGGTATCTTGTACAAATAAAATAAGAAAATATAATCTCATAGGAAAGGTTGTTATTAGATCGGGAGGTTTGGTAGGTTATTCTAGGCTTCCGATTACAGAGGTCTAGTGAAGGGTCTAGAAATGATTTGGTAAGGTTTGGGTTAGTTTTGGTTGATCAGGAGTCTTGTTGGTAAACAGGAATAAAATGACATAGAGACCGATATTGGTCGGGTGACCGATGTCCGTATAGGGTTCGAACTAATGGTGGTAGTGTAAATCAATGTTGATAGAGGAAATTGACAATAACTTAATAAAAATTGTTTTTTTGGCTTCTCCGTGATTTCACAGAGAGTGAGAAGGGTGTGGATAAGTTTATAATATTACTTGAGAAGACTTAGTGATACAAAGGGGATGTCATAGAAGGCAAAAAGGTTGTAGGTGGTTGGGTTGGTGGATTCTTTGAAAAGGGGGAGACAAAGGAATATAGGAAGAAAACAAGTATAATGCAAGAGGTAGAGAATCTATATTTTAAGCAAGCACAATATGACAAAAATAACGAATACTTACTTGCATTTATAGATTTGGTAGTTAAAGGTGGATGGTAGTTGATCGTGAAGATATTATGGATTCATTGAAGTGGTGGTACTCTGAAGTGTTCCCGTGAGTATTCTAATACTCGGAAGGAGAACCAGATGCTTGATTAGGTCTCTGGTTGAGTATTTTTGTCTTATCGATGCTTTGAGAGGCTTTTGATTTGTGCTTGAATGAAATATAGATCCAAAAACTAAATGAAAAACCCTTGCAAAGAGTTGTGAAATTGTATATAAGGTGACCAATGGTGGTTAGGTAAGCTAGTGCCTTAGGCTAAGGAAAAACTAGTGTCATTTAGGGTGAATCAAGTACCTTTTACCAAAAATAGGAAGATCTTCCTGATTTTGTGTGTTTTCCAAGTTGAGTCCTCTTAGGGAAGTGAACTTATTATTAGAAAATGTAGGAAGGTTATAGAAGCGAGTCTAATTACATTTTAGAATAATTCTTAGTTAGTTAGGTCAGTGGTGACTCAACACTAGGAGTGATGACTCGGTCTTGAGAGTGATGACTTGGTCACTTTGTCGGTTAAATGCCCCTGGAATGGGTCCAGGTGAGGTGTAATTATGAGGTGGAGGTGTGAGGATGAAATTAAATTAATTAAAATAATTAAATTAATTAATAATGTGAGAATGAATATTAATATGGGATGAAGGGTTCATGATGACTTAAATGTGTTACATTAATTAATTGAACAGGGTTGAGGGAGTGTGACCCAAATTTGGTGTCTACAGACTACTACACATAGAGACAAACTATTGGAATGGTGAGAGGTGAGAATATCATTTTCTACTAGGTTCCTAAGGAGGAATGTACCTTTAAATATATGTGAATTCCATGGGAAGGATTTTTATTTGAACCACATTCAACAATGTGAGAGAATATGGACGAGAGGAGCAGGAGGCCTTACCACCATCACTCTAGGTGTATATGTTCTATGCCACTTGAATTGGATATGCATGTGTGTGGTATGTCCATACTGAGACTTGACACATGAAACATTTAATTGGTAGGAGAGAGGACATTAGGTATGATCCATACTTTTGATTAATTTTCTACTAAACCCCCAGTCCATAAAGCATTATAGATTATGAAGTGCCTTACTCTAGGAGAAAGCGAGAAGGCAGAGTAACTTATTTTAGAGATGTTTAGAGGGTTGGATTTAGAGGTGCACCTTAATCTTGAAGAGTATGAAGAAGAATAAATGGTCCGCGCTAGGAAGAAAAATAAAAGGGTAATATGGTATACATGATAGATGGTTAAGATGATGAGGAAAATAAACGGATGTTTACCATAATCGAAGGTATGCATAATGTGATGGACAAAATAGAAGAAAATTTGTGCATGTATCATGAACCTATGAAAATAAATAAGGTTAACATTGGAACAGATCTGAGAACCTAAAGAGGCCATTATTGGTGATTTTTGTTCTAATAAGGAGGTGGCTAATATTATTGAATCTGCTACACAAATTCTAAGACTTATTTATTTGAGGATATCATCAATTAAAAGGCATACAACCTTCTTTAGGTGAGATGTGAATAAAACTTAAGATTAGAAAGATGTCATACATGATGAATCCTAACTTGCATGTTAAGGTGAGTGAATAAATTGATAATATATTGAAGTCCTGGTATCATTGAGCCCATTGAGGAATCACATAGGGTTATCCCAATTATCATTAGTATCAAGAAGGATGGGAGGATATGTATCTGTGTGGACTACAGAGAATTAAATTATTCATATTTTAATGATCCTTTTCCCACCCCATTCACTCGGGAGATATTGGAGGGTATTGTAGGGCATGAGATCTATTCTTTTGCTAATGTATTTTTAAGATATCATCAAGTGCACATAGCCAAGAATATTAGGAAAAGACAACTTTCACCACTAAATGGGGAATTTTTTCATACAAATTTATGCCCTTTGGATTGAAGAATGTGCTTGTAGTCTTTTCACACATTTTTATAGAGAAATATCAGGATTTTATTCATAAATTTTTACATGTGTATCTAGATGATTAGAAAGTGTATGGTTTGATTAAGGATCATTGTGGAAATTTAAGACTTATGTTTGAAATGTGCAGGAAGTTGAGTATCTCTCTAAATATTAATAAATATATTTTTTCGATGCATTTTGGCACTTTTCCTAGGCATATTATTTGTAGGGAAGGATTTTTGGTAGATACATCCAAGGTTGCTATGATCTTGGGATTGGAAGAAAATAACAATAAAAGTGAAGTGTGTAGATTTCTTGGTCACAAGAAATTCACTAATGGTTATGTAAATATTGTCATGCCCTTGGAGGAAGTTTTGAAGGATAAGGTAAAATTTTATTGGGGTGAGGTGGAACAACAAGCATTTGAAACAACGAAGGAAAGGTTGACCACTGCACCTATTTTTCACAATTGACCACCGCACCTATTTTTCACATTCCTTTCTGGTACAAACCATTACATGTTCATGTAAATTCTTTTGGAATAAGGATTGGTTTCATGTTAGTACAACCAGTGAAGGAATTGTATACCACCATATTTGTTTCACAAGTAGGAAGATGACACTAGTTAAACATAACTATACAACTACTAAGTGGTAATATTTTTCAATGATTTACACACTACACAAGTTCAGACCATACTTATTGGCTAAACCATTTACCTTCTTCATAGATCATATGGCACTTAAGTATTTGGTCAACAATCTTATTTTACAAGGGTGCATTTTTAGGTGGATACTACTATTTCAGGAGTTTAAGTTTACAATGATTATGAAACTAGGAAAGAGTGACTTAGGACTTGATAATTTGTGAAGGATATATTATGGTGAGGACACGGATAAAATTGAGGACATAATGTTAGATGCACAAATTTTTAGATTGAATCACGTGCCTTCCAAGTTGTGAGATATTACCATATTTTTACACACTAACTAGGGACATGAGGGAATGCGAGACATTATAAAAGAAATAACTTGATATATGTGTGTCACCTTACCAGTTGATTGGTGGAGTTTTGTATAAGTTAGGTCATGATGAAGTTTTGCACTAGTGTGTACTGGAGAATGATCATGAGGCAATAATGGAAGAAGCTTGTGGTGGAATTATAGGAGGTCATTATCTAAGAGATGCCACTGGGTGTAATATTTTGATGGTTGGATTATGGTGGGAAACCCTATAGAAAGATATTAAATAATATGACAAGGTGTGTGATCATTGTCAATTCCTTGGGAAGCCTAGATTTTGAAATGATATTCCTCTAAGGCTTATTGTAAGTGTTGAACCTTTTGATAAATGGACGATTGAATTTGTGGGTCCTATTTATCGACCCACGTGTAGGACTGGTGCATGTTATAACTTGTACAAACTATTTGACCAGTTTGTCAAAATCAGTTCCTACAAAGGATTACATGATAACTATAGAAGCAAGGTTTCTATGAGAAAACATTATCAGTAGGTATGGATGTCTTTTGATTTTGAAAAGTGATAGGGGCATTCATTTTCTCAATGATCCCATATGAATTATTTGGTTGAGTTTATGGTGGAACACCATAAGACAAACCTTTATCATCCATAGGAAAATGGGACTAGTGAGGCTTTCAACAAGATAATTAGACAAACATTGACAAAAATATGTGATGTTGGAAGGAAATACTAGGATGACAAAGTACTTATTGTACTTTGGGCATACAAGACTATTTACAAGCGATTGAATAAAGCCACACCCTATCAATTGGTGTTTGGCATGGAGGTTATGTTCCCTATGGAATTCATGTTTCCATCCCTTTGTATTATGCACACTGGAGGATTGGATGATGAACAAGATGTTAAATAACATATAGAACACTTTATGCAGTTAAATGAGCAGTGTGCTATTTCTCAATGAAGCCAAAAGATAGAAATCATGAAATGATACAAATATTTGAAATAAGGAATTTGAGGTTATAAATATGATTCTTCCGTATGATTTAAAATTTGTGTGTCACCTAGGGAAGTATAAAGTGCATTAGTTAGGACCATTTTTTGTAACAAAGATACTTAATTTAGACACTTGTTAGTTATAGGTGTTGGATGACACTTTATTTCCCGATTATTTCAATAGGAGTAGGTGAAGTCCTACTATAAATAATTCTTCGTAAATTTTATAATAAGGCAATAATGTTCTTTTTACATTTATTGTTGTTGTGTTATAATAAGTGCATTTTTGCTCCTTAAGCTGATGATAATCTATTAAATTCATGTGCAAAGGAACCCGCATACTTTTAGTGTGGGGTGGATAAAAAATAATATTTGATTAAGGCTTTGATACAAATTGGTGTGTATCGTTAAATTACAGTGATAAAGTGAATATTGTTTTAAAGAGAATTCGAATGATATTTTTCTCATATGAAGACCATGCATAGTTGGATGGACGTGAAATGAAACTTGATGTAGGTAGAACCATAAGACAATACTTGGTATAAGGCACAAAAGTCAAGTAATTTGACACAAGGAAGCATGCATAAGGATGTATGTGGCCGAAAAGTAACGGGCATGCCATAAGGTTACGAATGGGGTATGGAAGAATATGACACAATGCATGGAAGTGTGAAGGATTTCATAACACATTATTGATAGAGATCTACATGAAGGTGTATTTGAGCTTGTTAGATGGGTGAGGAAGGAAATTTTGTGTGGTTATGGTTTTAAGGAGGTAGATTTACGACTAGGGCATATTAGGGCACGCAAAATCTGAAGAACCATAGGGGATTGAGGATTGTAAGGGAAAGGTAGTGAAAATATTGTAGTTTTCAAAGCACATTATTACTTGAGTAGAGAAACTGGCACCAAAGAGAGCTATGATGAAGGAGTCTATAACAGAAGAGGAACCATAAGAGTGGTTTGCAGAGATGCAATATCCGGTGGAAGTAATTTAAGGAAGGCCATGGATAAACCAACTAGCCAAATCCAAGATTAGTTATTTCAATCACTTGAATGAACAAACCGTGAAGGAATTAAATGCGAAACTATATTGAAGATGAATAGAAGGATTTTTATGGGAAAAGGGTGATGGATAACTCCATACAAAAATTATTAAAAATTGTTGGAGAAATACAGTTGTATGATTTATTGTTCTTTGGAAAACTAGACCATTTTTACTAGTGGTTGATGTCATGAGTACATGAGGAATTATTTTAATTCACATAGAGACGAATGAAAATTATAGTAAAGTTAGTCTACAAAGTTACAAGTTTGCATGATGTTGGGTTAGAAATTTTAGGAAATTTGTCTTATGATGAGGGAGTAGAGGCAATGACCACTGCATTCCATTACCAGAATGGATGTCAGGATTTAAATGTTAGAAAAATAGAGGACCTAGCTATAAGGGTAGTTGGGTGACTGATTAGTTATAATTTGGGTACCACAGAGAGGTGGAAGGAAGTGAACAAGTTTTGGTTATACATAGCGCATGAAATGGTAAACAAGATTTATTATAACATTATAGGCTATATTGTAGAGAGATTAGTGGTAGAAGCATGCATATAAGTAGATAAATGTGAGAAGATAACTTGGGGTGCCATTTTACTTCTGATTGTGTTTTGTGAGATTAGTGTGCCTGATGGGCCAACAGAGAAAGTATGGGAGTAACCCATGGAGAACACACCCTTGACAAAAATTTTCAAAAATTATACGTGCCACGACTCAATTTCTAATACCTATAACTAGTGCCAAGAAAAATGGTACGAAGGATGCGTCAAAATTTGAAGGATAATTACACATACCTTGAGAATGTCCCGTGTATTGTAGGGGTAGGTAGATTTTGTGGCTTATCAACATTTCTCCTTGAGTAGCTTTTACATGTAGTTAGGTGAAAATATCCCTTATTGTAAGTTACCTTTCACTTTCACAACACATTATTTTAAATATTTAGTGAACCAATGGCATAATGCACATAAATTAAATTTTTATGTCGATAAGGTAGACACATATATCCATATTATGTACAAATCATAAATCTACCCTAATAAGGAGGCGCATGTGGAGAAAATGGAGTCAGATATTATTGATATCACTCTAGAGGTCATGGCAGTTGAGCAGATTGAGCCCACATCTGTATAAGTGTATTTAAGGAAGAGTTTCAAGGAAAGGAAAATTCATTGCATGAGATGAATTGTCACTTCTAGGTCCTCCAAAAATTATATAGACTATGGGCACTAAGAGGTTGCTTGAAGAGACACCTGTAAGTAGGTGAATTAGGACTTAGTGAATATCCTTGAGTGCAAAGAAGAAGAACACAAACATACTAATGTGCTAGATCATGATAAAATAAAATTGTGTAGGGGCATAAAAATGAATATGTGGGCACTGGGAATTTACACCCTTTAATAAGGTCATTGCGTGTAAAGAAGAATGAGGAAGAGAGGAATAAAAGGTGTAAGTACATCCTGGTGAAGGATAGTGATGAGGAGAAGTCATTTGGTTTGGGCACAAAGAATGAGGTTTCTACACCTAGCCTTGAAGTTGGGAGAGATGAAGGAGTAGGCAGCAAGCAACCATAATTTGGGATGAAGTCCTTAGCAAAAGCATACATGAGTGTAAGGAAGAGAATTTTGTTGGTGAAGATACACAAATTGAAGACAATGTTGCACACTCAACCTGGTGGACTTGAGGGGAAAATTGGAGAAGAGATCCAAAAAGGCAATGGAATGCAAGAACATATAAGCGAGCACACTAATGAGTAAAGAGATGAATAAATTCTCTAAACAGAGAACCTTAGATACATTAATGACCCTAAAAATATTATACACACTAGGTTCTAAAGCACTATTACTAAAAAATAATTATATCGATGGGAGCTTATGGATCCGAAGATGGAAAAATTACACACTTGGAAGAATTTGTCATGGATTATGAAAACTCACACGGATGAGCCCTTATTTGATTTGTATGAGAAGTCATGTGCATCAAAAAGAATGAATAAGACTCTGTATTCCTGACATGTGACCATGAAGTTGATAAATTTATTGGATGAACTCGGAAAGCAATGTGTTAACGAATATAGTTGTAGAGATTGTGCATTGAAATATTGATAAGGTGGATACCTTAAGAAATTTTCTTGAGGAAAATAAGGATAAGGAAGAGGAAATGACAAGCTTAAAGTAAGTAAAAGAGAGGGAAGAGAATAAAGAAGATATGTTCCTTGATATTTCTAAGGAGATTGGGGAGGAGATTCTTAAGGTCCGACCACAATATAAGAGACATGTAAGTGGTACATTCATTTCATCCCTACATTAATTATGAAACTTAGTTCACTTACTTTTGTTGAATGAAGGAACCAATGCACATGGTGAGAAATAATCAAGAAAATGAGAAAGAGGTCTTTGACCGGGAAAAGATAGAGTAAAGAATCAAATAGAGCGGAAGATAGTTGAGTATGATGTCATCCTTGATACATTGAGGGATAAGTTAAAAATAGAAATTTTATCACTAAAAATGTGTGAGGAGCCTAACAACATTATTAAAACAAGGATTCTAGAAGAGGAGGATGCATTCCTTGCTATAAATAAAAATGATACTTTGGGGCAAGAGGAGGAGTTTGTGATGTTAGCAAAAATTGTGACCGCCTTAGAGAAACTTGAGATCCTCATGGTCATAGAATTGAGGAATTAGGGAATTTTATGGCATGAAGAATGGATGTTATGTATGGAATGATCTTTGGTTTAGAAATTTTTTTGAGGATATTGAAGCATAAGGGTGAAGACATGACTTAAGATTAAATGAATATTGTGTTTGGCGATGTTCCCACAAGGGTGAAGAAGGGACTCAGTGACTAGGAAGAGTTAGAGGTAGAAATTAAAAATGAGTACCCGAGTTTCGCTTCTTATAGAATAGGAAGTGCAATGATTAATTGATCACTCTTTCAAGTATAGGCATTCTTTTATAAGTCATTCTTTATTCTTTACTCTTTAGAGGTATAAGTTAAAGAAAACTCATTGACAATGACGAAAATGATATTAGTATGGGGTAATGTTGGGGTGTCGAAATATTTCCTAGGTGTTAAAGGTGCAGAGTGAAAGTGGAGTGGAAGTAAGAAACATGTAAATAGGTGCAAGGGTGTGACACAATTACGCCCGTGGTTTCACACCTTTAAGGATAAATTCTAGGGCTTAGCTATTTTTACATGTTACGAGCTAAGAATAGGATTGTGTACAGATCATCACTTGGATAAATTAATGAAGACTTGGATGATATGAAAAAAATATTTTGGGAACAAGAATAAAATAAAGCATCATGCAAATTTGAGATGATAATAGGATCCAATACTAGAGTTAATTATAGATTATCTATTATTAGGCAAAGCTTTCATGTTTCCTTAGTTTCTTTTATAGTGATGCATAACTATTTTGAGAATGGATGGGAGGTGAAGGGAATGTCCCCACTCCCTATATATGTATTTATTTTCATTGTTTAGAGTATCACTAGATTGTAAACAGAGTTATGCTATTGGTATGCTTGTGCACATGACCTTGTATTGATACTTTTGATATATTCAACTAATATGTTTTATGATAAATTTATATAATGGATCATTGTGGATGGTTAATGGTTATTAATGTCTCTATTTGTAGTTCCCACTTCCCTTTAACACCATTTTGATACTAATCATGATACTACCGATTATATTATGGACATGATTATGGACTTTATTATAATATGATGTTAAATGTTAGATCATGGATTATTGTTGACTTGATTCAGTTAAGATGCATGATGATTATTATATACATTTTATATATGATGATGATATACTATTGGACATGGTTATATGATGGATGTTGTTCGAGACTTGTTATATTTTGTGAGTAGACCTAGAAATGGAAAATTATTGGATGATGATATAGTTGTTGATAAAACTATAAATGATATTGTTAGATTGCTTTGATGTTGTTGTGATTCATATATCTAGATGATTTTGGATTTTTAATTATATTTATATTATTTTGGACATTCTGATATGGCCACGAGGCTGAAGGAGGTATTTGTGTTTTGCAGAGTTAAAATATCACAACAAACATTGGGGATTAGAGACCAACCACATTGGAATTCTAGATGAATTCAACAAGGTCACCATGGCAACTGTATTTGTTTGTGTGTGTTTGTTTGTGTTAGGGATTCCCATGGGGGATCACCTTTAAATGTGACCAAGGGATTTTATGTTTTTCTTTTATTTGGTCCCTTTTGTTTAAATTTTTTCATGTGTTTTATGTGGTGCACTTACCCTTTCATTATTTATTTAATGTGGTGTTAATATTGTGAGTAATCATATTGTTTAGTTAATTAATTAAAAGATGTCATAAGAATGTAATTAATAGAGTTATTGGCCATGTTTTAAAGTGTTGTAAGAATGTGTAAGTAATGTGTAAGTGACCTTGTAAGTGATGTGTAAATTAACTCTTGAGTGTGAAACACTCCACCTTCTTAGAAATTCAAATTTGTCCTTGGAGGCTATTTTTGGAGGATTGTGGGACAAGTTAAACTTGTCCCATACCTCTTTAATTTATTTACCAACCATACCTATGGTTAATGATTTGAAATTAGACTTTTATTATGCATTTTGGGAAGACTTATTATAGGTTTTAATTGCACTTTTCTTACATGTTTTAATTTCAGTCCTTTTGGGTGTGGGTTGGATTTGAGTGTGTAAGTAAAACTGTCATATTATTCACCCACTTATTTATTATGCATTGGAGAATGAAGTTGAATTTTGGGGTTGGGGTTGAGGATGTGTGATGTGGCATCCTACATGGATCCTCCTCATCCTCTTCTCTTCCCTCTTCTATAAAATTTGAATTGTTTTCCTTGTTTTGGGAAAATATTTCTTGCTATTTTGAGAGCTCTTGCTTGGAGAAGTTTTTGGAAGATTTTTTCATGCTTTTGCTTGGTTGTTTTGGATTGCTTGCATTGGGATAAAGCTTGTTGTTTTGGAACTTGGAACAACTCCATCATGGAGAGGTAGGAGCTTGGCTCTTGAAATGCTCTTCTTGTATATATGTAAATGTTCTTGTGTGAATGTTTTGGTATATATTGTGGGTTGTTGGGTAGATGGCCTAGGAATGGTGTAGGAGAAGACTATGGGGTTATTTTTGGGAGGCACAAGTGGTTTTAGGGAGGTATAAGGGTGGAGGGAGTTGGGATTTTGGTTCCACCTTACAAAGAAATAGCTTGCATTTATTTACTCATTATGGGGTGCCATAAGAGGTTGGGGAGACATAAGAAAATGTGAGGAATAAGGGGTACTTGGGGGAGGCATAAGGGCATGATAGGGTTTTGAAATGATATTCATATATATATATATATTGGTGGGTTGTTCTTAGGTGGTGATACCCATTTTCCCCTTTGGGAGGCATAAGCAACATCCCCCATAGCTTCTTGCTCCTTTGGCTTGCTTGATGAAGCCTTTGTATTGTTTGTCATGTTTTAATGTAGTTGTAAACTACATTTTGTTTGGGACTGTGTTTCTTTGTGAAAATGTTGCTTGTATGTTTGTGGAAGCCTGTTGTTGCCATGAGTTGGATCACATATTTTATTGCTTTGTGGTTGGGGCTCAGGGGCCAATGAAGAAGGATGGCTTATCCTCTTCATTGGATGTCTTGGTTAGGTGGAGAGCATTGCCTTTCCCCTACTCCTGTTGTGATCAAATTGGAAGAATGAGGAGTATGCATGTTGCTGTTCTGGAGTTGAGAAAAGACAGTTTAATAGTACATGTGAAATGAAATCTCAAGTATAACCTTTCCCACTTGAAGTGGATGAACTTGTAAATGGTTGTAATGGAAGGATTTTGTATTGATTACAAGTTGTATATTGAAATGTAAAAGAGTTATACTTTGTTTTCTAGTTTGGAAAGAATGTGAAAGAAAGATACATGTTTTTGTATGTTTCAATTTGAAACCAAATGGAAAGGAAGTTGTAAAGGTCATTTAAATTAATGGAAGTGGTTTTTTCTTGTCCATATGTTGTTATTCCATTGGAAATATGTGTTTGGCATACACTATGAAATCCCTATTTGAAAAGTGGTAAAGTGAAAAATGTGAGAAGAAAATGTATTATTTTGTCCTGTATATAATATATGTTTTGGAAGAAATGACAGAAGAAAGGATTGTAATGTTGCATTTTGGAATCAATATAGGATTGCAGTACCTTTCTCAATTTGTGTTGTTGTTTTGAAATTTCTGTTGAAAATAAGTAAATGCGTATGAAGGAAAATGTAGAACTCTGTCCTTGAAAAATGTTAAGATTGGAAATCAGAATTTGCATTTTAGCCCGTAAATGGTTTGATTAAATCAACTAAATGTATTAGGCTAGGATTAGAATGAATTTCCACACTTGGGAGATGGAAAGTAATTAAATAGATCCTTTAAAAATTTTCCTCTGTTTTGATTCTTTCAAACTGGCAATTATCTAAACAAAAAAATGCACAGATTCGAACTGCAACAATAAAATAACAAATTAAATGATTAAATTGAAGTAGTAGGCCCTAAACGAATTCAATTAGACAAAAACACTTAATGGAAATACTTCAAAACCTGGCAAAACCGAGTTCAAAGTTTCCACAGTTGTTTTGCTATCAAATTTGTAAATTTCAAATTGGAATTCAATCAAACAGATCTACCTCACAAACTTATCCTAATTCCTCCTAAGAACAACTCTCCATGTCTATTTGACATGTTGAGAGAGGAAGAAGATCAAATTGAATAAATCTCACAAGTTAAAATTTACCAGTTCACACTGTAAAAGCCTGTAGGCCGTTTTCTTAAAATTAACTCCTTAAAATTTATCAAAATAAAAAATTAACAATCTCTGTTTAAAGAATACATCGAGATCTTTCCAGAAAGTCCTCATTTTCCAAAACTCGAGCTCTCTATCAAAATTTATGGCCTTATGAAGTTTTTCTTCCTTGGTGTCAAAAAAATGGGAAAATTTTCCTTGGCGGGCATGCACCCGAATTTTTCCCTTAAGCACTTAGGAAAATTTTCAAGAAATTTTTCCAAATTTTCCCCGCTAGCCATAGCCAATCAAAGGCTACCACATGGCACCATGGGGTGTTGGTGGAGGGGCGGACCCCTTTTTAAACTTAGTGCATCCAAATTTTTGGGAAAATTTTCCAAGTTTTCCCACGCGCACAGTGCCGGCCCACGACCAATCAGGTGATGCCACATGGCATCATGAGGCATTGGTGGAGGAGTGGGTCCCTTTTTCCTTTTTGTGTTTTAGAAAATTTTGGGAAAATTTTCCATGTCTTCCCTATCGTTCGCTAATCTGTGAGCCGGTCGAGTTGTTGCATGTCCTTTGAGGATCTATGGGAACGTGGGTGCAAAGTTGGCTCCTCGCCCCATGCGAAAAATTTCTCAAATTATTTCCCACCAGCCCATCCTTCCTGGTACTCACTTGGGAGATGTGACTTGTCCCTAGTGGTCTCATGGGAGCGTAGGTGCAAAGCTAGTTTTGTGCCCCGCACGGAAAATTTCTAAAAGTATTTCCGTCACCCCGCCCTTCCCCATGTTGGCTCAAGAGGCACCACATGTCCCTTGTGGACTTCTAGACCCATGGATGCAAAGTTAGTTTTTTTCCCCACGTGGGAAATTTTTCCAAGAGTCTCCCCGTGGCCCGCCAACCCGCCCTTTGGGAAAATTTTCACCCCAAGGCC
Source organism: Taxus wallichiana var. yunnanensis (assembly GCA_018340775.1). Taxonomy (NCBI): domain Eukaryota; kingdom Viridiplantae; phylum Streptophyta; class Pinopsida; order Cupressales; family Taxaceae; genus Taxus; species Taxus wallichiana. Next base: position 204,924,673 of record CM031243.1, read on the forward strand.
CGCCGGCCCATAACTTGAGAAATATGAGGAGTTAGGAGGACTTATTTATATAAATGGAAAGGTGAGGAAATTTCCTATCCAATGGGAATGTTTTAGGAAATTTTTAATGTGTTAAGTGTGAGAAAAATAAATTTGAAACTTTAAGCCTATTAGAGAGTGGGTATGGTGAAGATTTACCCTCTGAACCTAATTGAACCTTCTAACCCTAAATTTTGGACCTTATGACCTCTAATAATTTTTAATCAGAGTAAAGTATGTTCTAGTGGATTAGAATTTTTTTGGAACTTGTTAAGTGACAATTGTTGCCTTGTAACCTGGTTGTAGACTCTTCTTATTTAAAAAATAATTATTCCATAATTTTCCTAACTAATCCTAGGTTGTTCTTGGGTCTCAAGTGGGTTGTTTTTAGCAGGCGTTACAATATTCAAGGTTATTATATGGTGAATCCAATATTAATATTTATTTGATCTATATGTTCTTTATTATGTGTGTTTCTAAATTGAGTTCATGGATCCGATTGTTAGAATGGGATACTGATTTGTAGATCTAGTTAATATGAATATACATGTTAACACCACGGTAATACATTAAAAAGAGGCAACTATTACCTTTGTGTGCTTTAGGTGAGTGAAAAGATATGTCCGAGTGATGTATCACTATTTAGGGTTTTGAGTGAGAAACTAATATTGCAATCTCTTCAACTTCCTCACCGATACATTGTTGTTCTAGTTATTATAGTTTCTCTTGTTATATTCTACCACAAAAAAATATAAATAGAAAGGAAATCTAATGTTGGGTAGTTTTGAAAGTGACAATTCACCGAGTTAGAGAGCCTCATGATAGGATACTCCATGACGGGATAGACAACATCGACCCTATAAATGACACATACGCTTATGGCATCTAAGGTAAGGTTGGGCTAAGACAGACATGATTGACCCTCTACAAGAATTATACAAGGGTTGATGATGTCCTGTAAGAGGTTATTTTTATGATTTTTTGGAATTTTAGAGACCAAAATAAGACAAAAATTAAAATTTGGATCTTTTAATGATTTTTGCTTGATTAGAATGGACAAAATAAGATTCACTTTAGGTTCACTAAGGATATATGGTGGGAAAAATGTGTCTAAGAACCATGCACTCTTATCATCCATTTAATTATTGTATTCGAGGAAACAACCGAGGAACACACTAATACCAACACACAAATGGATAAAATTAAAGGGGGTACATGGACTTATATGATCACATACCCAAATTGAAATAACCCTTACACTAGGATAAACTAAGGATTCCAAGGCATTAGGTTTAAGAAGAGGAAGGAAAACTATGGAGGTATCATAACTATGGGGTAATGAGAGATAAGATAAGCATACAAATGTTATGCTAACCTAAGGAAATCATGTAGCATAAAATGCAATACATTATCCTAGCACATCCATAAAATACTAAGCTAACATAGAGCATGTATCAAATTCAAGGAACTACTCTACATAAAATGACAAAAATGAATTAGAGACCTTACTTATTATGGGTGGTTGTTGATGCATCTATCTCCCAAAGGACCATACACCAAGAGAGAACAACTTTTAGGTGGAGAAGGGGAAAAATCTAGTCCTAACTCACTATAGATGACCCAAAAGTGCAAGCAAACCAATCCAAGTAAGAATAATATCCAAGCTAAGAGTCAAGATGTAAGAAATCTAGAAGATGAGAGAGCAGGTTGAAGTAGGCACAAGAGAAAAAAGATAATTGCAAGTTCCTTTGTGTAATTATGTGATCTCTTCATATCAATATGAATTTTTTTGTTATTTATAATGATGTCATCTCTCATGGGTGAAGGCATTGTCAAGGAATTTAAATTTTCATCGATTCAATCACCCATTGGTGATGGCATTGACAAGGAGAAAAATTCAAAGGGATGTGTGTAAAAGATTCATGAAGGATAAAAATGATGCAAGATTAAAGGAGAGGGGTTATGAGAAAGAAAGATGTTGGAATAATGTGAGGAAAATTAAAGTAATGTGAGAAAATGAAACACATAAATGGGACAAAAAGTTATTCACTCTCCATGTATCATCCCTAACCCAACGGCTATGTGAAAAATCATACCCCTATCTTGGAAAAATCCCCTTAAGACACTTGTTCCAAATATAGATGCATTAGAATCCCCTAACCTAAAAAGAGAAACTTTTAGTAACCTGTATGAGAATAGAAAGCTTAAAATTTTAGGTGTATACACACTCCTTGAAGCCTAGATAGCAACAATGGCTACTTAGTTGTTGAATTTTTTTTCCAATTCAGCACATGAGACACGTAGTGGGTTATGGTAAACATATTACGATCTTAAAAAGCATACAAAGGATATATTCCCATGTAGTAACATGTGTTTTTGTTATTAACATCTTGTGATATTTTACATAATAATCACAATGTCAATAATTGTCCACTATTACAACACATGACATAGAAAAATGTCTCTATCTATTTCAAATTTTGTGATGCAAACACCCATGAAAAAATTACTTATCGGTTAATTGATAATATCCATGGGGTTTGTGAGACGGGTTGCACCAAACCGTTGTGGCAAGTGAATCACATGAAGAAGAATGGAAAATAAAATGAATGGTGTAATAATGGTAATGGAAGTTTTAGATGTGGATTTAGGAGAAGAGGAAATGGTGTTCATAGAATGTTTACGTAAGGGACATGTTATACATATGGATCACTTGATCATTATCGCATGAGTGTCCAAAGAATCGTATGTATGTATTATGGTAAGGTGCACAAGTTGGAATATTTTCAAGACCTATATGCACATATGTGTAAAAAAAGAAGGACAAGTGTGTGGAAATGATTAAGGTGGATCACACAAAGCACAAGTATATGGGAACTTAAGAAGATGGTTGAGCCTTAACTCTAGCCTGTATTAGTAACTACTTACATAGAGGTTAATGCATGCATGAGAAAGGAAGGAAGAGACCTATCATCAAGAGGAAGAAGATGTAAATGTAATGTATCAATAGACATCCCAATAAAAGGAAGTATATCAAGAAACCATGGGATTCATCACAGAGCTATAAGGAGAGATTTAATGTTTGAAAGAACAAGTGTACGAGAGGGAATGTGTGTGGGGTACTAAAGTCCCTCAGAATATATTGATGATCTTAAAGAAGTGTGAAGAATGTAAAGGAAAGATAACAATATCCCCTTCTTACCAAAATGATTACAAGAAAATTACCAAGCTTGGGTATTGAAAGAGAGTGCCATATCCTACATGTTAATTTATCACCACGTGACCATGAATATAATAAATAAATAATGCTGGATGCAAAGTGGTCAATGGATGGGTTGTGAGTAATATCATGATTGACACTAATGCAGAAGTGATTGTTCTAACCCTTGGTGCTTAGAACCAAATGGGAAGGACACAATTGTAGCCATCTTCAAATGTGTTGTATATGGATAACAAGACAAGGTCCATGCCCATTGGGGTTTAGAAGGACTCTTCAATCACTATTATAGGGAATAAATTTATAAGATATTTTGAAGTATTAGAGCTTACTAAGGCAGATAATTTTCTTGTGTTTCTTGAACATCCTTGGTGTTATGCTAACAATAAAAACTTGCACTTAAATAAGAGATATATTAGCTTTGATAAAAATGAAAATCACATGGTCATTCTTCTAGATGAAACAAATTTAGTGTCATACATGAGCCCATTAGTGAAGAGTAACTTAATCAAATCTATGCACATATGGTGCACAAACCCGAGAACATGGAACCATGAAAGGAATACATGTTTGATTGGGAAGATGTGGAGTCCATTAGTGATAACAATAGCATCTCTTATGATAATTGATCCCATGGCTCATATGAAATGATAAGTTGTGAGGTACGGGGATGAGTTACTAGGACGATAAGGTCACATAAATTCAAGCGGCTGGGTAAAACCAGTATTTCAAGTATAGTAGAGGGAAGAGAAGCCAAAATCTATCTTATGTGTGATAGATGAATAGTGGTGTAATAGAGTGGATAGGATAAATATGTTTGTATATAACTTGCGAGGTATAGCAGCATGTTGTTGGGATGTGTAAAGAGATGGTTTACTTAGTTAGCATGAAGCTAGAGTATCCTTCTTGACAAGGTTTACATAGAGAAATGTTCCTTCTTCAATACATGAGTATGATGGGAATACTTATCTTTGTTTACACATTGAAATTTGTGAGAGACATTAGGCAAAGGGGAAAGAATATTTACCACCATCTCTTTGGGGAAAATAATATTTATTCTACTTTACACATTGCACATGTGCTTGGTATGTACATGATGAGTTTAAGCATGAGATATCAAGCTAACATTACCTGACTTAGGGTATGGTTCACACTTTTGATTATTTTTATACTGAGCCAACAATTGATGATGCCTTACTTATTATGATTTTCATCACTTTGGGGATAGGGAAATGTTGAGGATGTCATGATCTAGTTATTTGGATAACTGATTTGAGGCACACAAGGACCTTGTTTAAATAGAAGATATATAGTTGGTGTTTATGTTGTGGAACCTATTTTCATGTGTGGAAGTTTTGAAGGTTTAACACTAAAATTAATGTACACTATCCACATTTGATGGCCTCGAAAAATCATGACCAATATTTTGGGAAATATGATCTCATATGGGTGGGATTTTTGACCCATATGTTTATGGGACGGTTTTGGCCCATGGTTTTAGTGCCCATGGTATTTTAAAACTACTTAAGCAGTTGCTTATTTATGTTGTTTTTCTCCATATGGTAGGGTTTATGTAGCATTGCAGATATGTGAGAGCTTAAGTGTGAATTTTGTAGAGTTTGTTGAGCATAGCTCCGAACAAATATGAGTACTATATTGAGAGAAAGAGGTGGCTTGTAATAAAAATTTGAGCAAGTGATTCTTAGTGGACATAGCCTAAATTGGGTGAACCATGTTAAATAATGTATCTATATTGTGTTCTTTTTATTTTTTGCACTTTTATTTCAAATCAGAATATATTATGTAATATTATTTTTCTCTGTTGCGATTTTGTGAGGGATTGTTCCACATATTTTATCCCTTATTTCCTAATATTTGAGGTGCGTTTAGAAAAAAAGAGAAAGGAAATTTTGTCTACCTTATAGATGATGAGGAAGTTAAAGTTCTAAATATAAAATACACTAAGGGTGCATGTGACATGATGGAATTTGAAAATGAGCATGCACAAACATAACATGTTTTGTTGAAGAATAGAAAGGTGAATATTGGTACGAGGATAGATCTAAGGAGTAAATTATTGGAGACTATTAGTCCGAACCTCAATTTGCAAATATTATTGAAATTTTTATCGACATTAAATATTTTTTTCTAGAGGATATCATAAATTGAAGGGCGTATATATGTCATTAGGAGAGATGAAAATTAACCTAAAGGATGGTGTATGTCTAGTTCAAAAGAGCCCTTATAATATGAATCTAACTTTACATGAAGGTAAAAGAGGATATTGACAAGATGCTCAACTAATGCATTATTTATAATATTTAAGAATATAAATGGATCAACCCCATGGTGATCAATATCAACAAGGATGGTGGATAAGGATTTTTGTTAACTACAAGGTACTAAATGCTTCATGTGTCAAATATCCTTTTCATACGCCATTCACATAAAAATCTTGGAAGGAGTAGCATGAAACGAGATATATTCATTAAATATGGGTTTTTAGGTTACCATCAGGTGAGGATTGTGCATGAAGATCAGGAGAATACCACCTTTGTAAAAAGCTGGGGAAGTTTTACATACAATGTTATGCTCTTTAGATTGAAGAATGGACCAATAGAGTTCTCATGCATAATTATTCAAGTTTTCCAAGAATTTATCCACAAGTTATTACAAGTATACTTAGTTGATTGTACCATTTATGGGTTAGTGAAAGATCATTGTGATAACCTGAGGTTGATGTTTTAAATATGTAGGAAACTTATCATTTATTTAAATATCAAAAATTGCATCTTTCTAACTCGTTTTGGTACTTTACTTGGGCAGATCATTTACAAAGAAGGCTACACCATGAATGTGAAGATATCATAGATGAAGCACATGGAGTAATAGCTGGAGGAATCTATATAGGAGAGGCTATAATCCACAACATCTTATTAGCTTGCTTCTTAAGGGAAACATTGTATAAAGACATTAAGGAGTTTGTTAAAGAATGCAACCATTGTCATAGGATAGGTAAGCTTGGAAATAGGGATAATATACCATTTTGCCCCTACAAGTGTATATCCATTTAAGAAGTGGTAAATTAACTTTATGGGCCACTTTGCACCACCTACGCCTAGGAAATGCACGCACTATATCATTACATGTACGATTACTTGACAAGGTGGGAATAGGCTACACCTACAAAGGAGTGAAATGTAAAAATATTACTACATTCCTATGGGAAAATATTATAAACAAGTATGGATGTCCTTTGAGCGTTATAAGTGAAAGAGGGACTCACTTTCTAAATGAGACAATAGTGATATTATTGGAAGAGTTTATGGTGACACACCATAGGATTACACCCTCTCACCCACAATTAAATAGAAGTGTATAATATTTCAACAATATTTTGGGACAAAATTTGACAAAAATTGTGATGTTGGAAGGAAAGATCGAGATGATAAGGTATCAACAATATTGTGGGAATATAGAATAACTTAAAAGTGGTTGAATAAGGCCATACCCTTTAAGTTGGTGTTGGGAATAGAGGAAATTTTCTTGGTTGATTTCATATTACCCTCCCTACGTATTGCGCATGCAGGTGGATTGGATGATGAGAATTAAATATAGGATTGCATTGATACACTAATGCAATTGGATGAGTGACACACCATTGTAATATGGATTCAAAAGACAAAGAAATATAGATAGAAGGCTTGGCATGTAACACACATTAAGAACAAATCCTTTATAGTAGGGATGATGGTTCTCTTGTATGAAACCAAGTTTGCATTCCATTATTGAAAAATCAAATTGCATTGGTTGAAAACATTTGTAGTAACTAAGATATTGGAATCGGTGCATGTAAGTTACATGTGCAAGATGGCACCATGTTTCCCTATTACTTCAATGTTAGTAGGTTGAAGCCCTACTATAAATTATATTCTTTTGTGTTTATAATAAGGTAGTATTTCCACTTAGATCAGATTTCCCTTTCCTATTTTATTTTTATTGTTTTATTGTAATAAGCGCGTACACACATGAGATGATTACTACCTTATTAGGTTGAAGCATAGAGGACCATGATAACTTTTAGTGTGGGTTGAATTAAGTAAAAGTATGCGTAAGAAGATAAATTGGTACTTTTTTAATCCTTGAGAAGCTTTAATATGATAAAATTATGAGTTAAAGAATAACGTTAGTGAGCATGACTATGTGAAATAATGATGCATGATACAAGTATATGGTGTTGAGTAGATGATGATGTGATGAAAAACTAGATATGATTCAAGGGTGCTTAATGATGATGGTTCCTTGAAAAAATTTCTCATATTTGGAGACTACATGAGAGAAATGGTAGCGCAGTTGTAATGCAAGGGAGTTAGCATCAATAAAGACTACTTGAAATTGGCGAAAGGAATATAGTGTGCATTATAAGAAGATGTGCATAAAGAGGTCTGTAACCTAGGAAGTAGTAGCATCCTGAAGGTTATGACTATTACCCACGAAATATAAAAGTGCAAGAAAAATTAATAAGTAATTTTAAATAAAATTTGGTTATATGTGGGGAGTAATAAATGCATGAAATTAGGAAAATCTATAAATAGTGTGTGGGAAAATTCATTATTACCTTACCTTTGAGACCTTGTGTGTTTGAGTGATTGAGAGAAAACTTGTGTTTAAGTGCAAAGAGTGTTTAACCCTGGTCATTGATGTTGTCATTGATGTAAAGTGGAATTGATATAAAATTAGTGAGTAGTGAAGTGAGGCTTTGTAATAGGCATGAATGTTGATTTGTAGTGGCTTATCAGTGGTGTTTTGAGCTTTCAGGATGGTTTTAGGATGGCTTAAGTGCTTTACAGGCTTGGTTAGTGAAGTGGGAGTCTACTGTAGGTATGGAAATGGTTGGTATTATTGGATAAAAGGTTCAATAGATCAAATATGATGGTTTTAGCATCGGAAAAAATATTTAAGTGAGTAAAAAGTTAGATTTTTGGAGTGAGAGTTGTAACTGGCTCATTTAGTCCTAGTTCTAGAGCTTATCGAGGTGTGATAGCTTGTTACAGGTCATGAAAATATCATGCAAGTATGGAAGGAGAATAGTAATGTTTTTAGGGCATGTCCGAGCAACATCAATGTGTATTTTAGCTCCTACAAGAATTTTTTTACAAAGTTGGCCTTGAGGCCTAGTAGTGTAGGATGAGGTAAGTACAATAGGTTTTAATAGTAAAGGAATATTTATGGAAAATATACTCTTGGATAATGTATAGGGGTGAATTTTTGTGCTTCATGCCAAATTTCATCAATTTCTTAAGAGGTATATGAAAGGTATGCTAATTTTTCTAAAATTGGTTCTTTGAAAAGTGTAAAATGAGTTGTTTGTCTTCTTAGCACTCAAGAAAAAATATGAAGATTCCATTAGATAAATCATAGATTAAATTTTTTTATAGGATTTCTAATGGAAATATTGAAAAGTGTTTGAAGAAAATTGGTTAAGTTTTAGTGATGTTATGAGTATTTTTCCACTAGTATTTACTCTTTTCCAAGGTTTTTTCTTGAGTTGACAAACTCAAAATTAGTATTTTAACTCTAAATCATTTGTGAAACTTTTTACACTCCTCATAAGCATAGAATATCCTTTCTAAGGAAAAATTATGATTACATTCCATTTCAGGGTGAATTGTGCCATGTAGGCATGTTGCTCCTGGAAAAGCTAGCTCTGGGAAGGTAGTCAAGTAAATAGTCCATGCTTGTGTTTCTTCAAGTATATGATGGAATGAAATCATTATTCAGAGGTTAGGATGTTTCAATCATCCTCTGTAGGATTAAGGGAACTTTTAGGGAGCTTCGGGTAGTTGGTGGAGTGCATATTCTATCCGGGCATGTTGATATCTTGCATATATCTTTTATGGTGTATCCAATAAATAAGTATTACCAAGTTATATCCATTTATTTAGAATCATCTATACTATACCAAAGGGAGGCTAAGAATTTTTTTAATCACTCTATATAAGGTTCAAATTGAAAGTCTAGTTTGTGAAATGAAAGGATATAAGTAATAGACTAATGATCAAACATGGCTTGTGGTGCCTTCAACACTATACCAACATACTTGAGCTAAAAACTGTATTCAAATATTTTATGTGCATGACATTACATAACATACTAATGTGAGTGAAAAATGTTTCATTGTTAGGGTGTTTCCATAAAACTAAAATTACACTATGAAGACCATTCACATGATGATGCATTGTCATACTTTGACTTGTATTATTTTGATGTTAGAAGTAAATTGGATTGTTTCAATCTTGTTGATTGATTGGAGGATTTGGAAAATTGTCTCATCTATCCAAATCATTTATAATTTCATTAAAAAATAAGTAAGAAATCAAATTTTTATAATTCTCAAGTATGTACAGTGGGTTCAAACCTTGGAACTAGGGTTTTACATCAAAAATGTTTTGCACCAATAAAATTCTCTAAAATTTTGAAGAAATATTTGTAGCAAGGAAATTAACAAATTTTTAAAAAATGAATATATTTCATCAAGGCATGAGGAAATATTTGTTAACATGATTTCCTCAAAGACTATTTTTCAATTCTGGTAAGAGAAAGAAATCTATTATTAATGCAAATCATCAGTGTAAATGTTCTAAATCTTTGTGCAAAGGTTAGAGGCATCATGCAATAATTCAATCAACATAATTATTTGATTAGTTTGATTTGAAAATGTATATATTTCCGACATTGATTAGAAGTATACACAAAATTATTGTATGCTACTACCGATAAGTGGAAAAGTGCAAGATTTCTCAAGAAACATCATGAACAATGAAGTAGGCTAGTTTTTGCATCAAAAGAATGTTTTCAAAGAGACTAAATGTTTAAAAATTCTTCAGTAACTATTGGTTTTCATTACATGGGTTGAAATTATACCGATTAATTAAGATGCTAAGTTGTGGTTAGTTTAATGAGAACATGATAGGTGAAGAGACTTCCTCATTCAAATTGTATGAGTTCTTGGAGAAGCTAAAATATTAGAGATAGTTAAAAACTCTTGTTGTCTTCTTCTAAGATTAAACAAGAATATTATAGGAAATATAACTTATGAGTTATAAGTTGAAGAGTCACTTAGTGAAAATTCTAGTAGCGGATATAACTTATGAGTTGTAAGTTGAAGATTTAATGGATTTAGTTGTATTGATAATTCGAAGGAGAATGCATTGTTGTGGCATGTGTGCTTGAGAAAAATAATATTAAGATTTCTTGAAAGAATATCTTTGATAAATTTTTCAAATAAATATGCAATAGGATATATGTGAATGATAGAGAAAATATAAGAAAGAGAGTGATGTGAAATAATTTCAATATGATGAGAGAGTGTGAAAAATAGATATAGAGTGTGAATAAAATGAAAAGAAGATGAGAATATTCTTAGATTATTATAGGTGAAGAAGATTGCGAGACTCTAAAAACATATATACGATTGAATGAGAACTAGAACTCTAGGTTTCATTTGTTTATTTTTAGACACAATATGAGAATAAGATGACAATATGAAATAGTGAATAACAACTGAGTTACATGGAATGACACAGGTGTCTGTAAAAAACGTTTGATGCTATGATGAATAAATGAGTAGGGTGATTTAGATATGAAGTTTCCTTGGTGAAGGATATATGTGGTGACAAAATGCAAGGTTATGTCAAGTTTATTAATGAACATAATACATATATTAATTGAATATGTTTTATAAGTTATTATTGTGTGTAGAAAGTGGAAATGAAATTGTAGTAGAAAGAGCATATTTAGAAGATGTTTTTGATGGGAATGAATCTGATTTTTTTTTGTTAAAAGAATAGGGAATTAGGGGTTATGTCAAGCATTCCATTTGAATGAGAATTAATGACCAATAAGATAAGGCTATGATGGCCATATTATAATGTGATTGAATTCATGAAATACAAAGACATTAATATTAAACAGCAGTAGGTGGGTGATTGGATGAGTGGTCTAAGGAGTGAAAACTTGAGATGAATCTTTGATTAAAAAGAAGCCTTGTATGATAAAGACTGGATGAAGTTATATGATCAGAAGAAAGTGTATCAAAAGAAGAATAGTAAAGTAGATAAGAAGATAAAAAGTGTGCTAATCTAGAGATCATTATCAGTTGTGTAAGATAGTAAATAAATTGTGACCAAAGCACATAACAAATCTAAGTTTTAGTTTAGCATATAGGGGTGCACCCATCTTATAAGTAGTAGCTTACTCAAGATTATTTGTAGCTAGTTATATTATAGGGGCTTTGAATCCTCTAGAATGAGTAATAGCTTGGTAAAACTTGAGAGTTGCAGCTCTAGGTTCTAAGCCATGAAATCAATGTAACTGATATAGGACAATTTGGTCCTAAGTCTAATTCTAGGTTTCAGTGGGTTTTTTCCCAGTTTTGGTTTCCCATATTAAAATTGGTGTCTCTATGTGTACTTATTTGTTAATTTCTTGTGTTTGGTTTTATGTGTTAATCATAGCTAATTTGAGAAAGTAAATTTGAGAAGACATTGATTCACCCCCTCTCAGTGTCCAAATTCCAAACAATTAATATCAATGACTGGTACTATGGAATCAAGTCTAATAGCTTGGAGTACGTCCTTTCTAAATCAAAAGCATGGTTATTGAAGTAATTACTAAAATAAATTAAAGAGACAAATATGTTAGTGAGGATGAAATCTCAGATGAAGAGGAAGCAGAGGTAAATCTTGAAGCAAAACTGATAAGTTCTCTAGATGAACTAGAAATATCAAAGGAAAAAGAACAAGAAATTGAAGACCAAGTTAAAAGAGTATGAAGAGAAGATCAAGATTCTTCAAGAGATGAAAAATGAAGAAGATAAAGAGGGAGTAAAAGATCTTGAGACATAATTGGAGCTGGTTTCAACATCTCTCAGAGATAAAGAGAAAGAAAATCTTAAAATTAGTACAGAGATGAAATATCAGGTTGAAACAGTGAAAAATATTTATATACAAAAGAATATACTTTCATGAGATATGAATAAGAGTTGATATCTTTGAGATATTAATTAGAGGAAGCAACATAGAGACTAAAGATGTATAACAAGTTAGAAAATATATCTGAGGCTCTAAATGAAATGTTGGACAAGTAGAAGGAAGCAGATGACAAAACTGGACTAGGCTTCATTAAGGAGCCTGTAAAGAAGAATGAAGATGAAAAATATGGTTCAAGTGGACAATCAAACATGAAGACAACTAAGTGGAAAAATTCAAGAAGGCCTAAACCTATTAGGAAACCTAATGCTTTCAGGTATGAAAGAAATTTTAATGGATATTGTTATTCATGTTATGGTTTTGGACATAGAGCTAGAGAATGCATGAAGAATTTTGACAGAGAACACCCATGGAGAAGCTATAAAACTGATTATGAGAATAATATAGTGTGTTTCAACTGTCAAGAAAAAGGGCATATTGTCAAGAATTGTTTAGAAGAACCTTCAAGTTATTTTTGGGATAAATAATACTTAAGAGGCATGAACATGTTAGTGTGCTACAACTGTAACAAATTTAGACACTATGCTAAAAGGTGTCATGAGTTCAAGGCTGAAAATTATGATAGAAATGATAATTCACATCAAGAAAGAGGAAAAAGTAATGTCATGTGTTATACTTGTCACAATTTTGGGCATTTTGCAAAGCATTTTTATCATCATAAGAAATTTAATTATAGTAATAGAACTATACCTTTAAATGGAAATATAAGAAGGCATCTAATATGAAGATCAATCCTAGAAATGAGACTAAGTCAAAGCCATGGGTAAAACAACTCCTAAAAAGAAGAAAACTAAATGGATATACAAGGTCAAGGAAAAACCCAAGAGTTGAGGAAGAAAATAAGGACAAGAAAATAGTGTGGGAAGATGATGCAAGCTCAAGCAAGACACCAAGAGTTGATGATCAAGAAAATAAGAGTGAAAGCAAGCCAAGAACAGTCATGAAGAACACTCACTTGTAGTCATGAGAAGAAAAGGAAATGAAACATACCATACATGTTTGACAAGAAGGTAAGTCTCATGAAATGAAGGTAGAACATTTAATAGTATATTAAAGAAGATAGAAAAAGATTCACATGAGAGAGAGAAAGAAATATTGAGTCATCAAGCCTCTTTGATGACTTCCTATTGTTTTGAGAGAGTCTATCGAGAATAGAGTACCTTCTCTAGGCTTCTAGAAGGCATACTCTCTTTGAAAGAAGCATTGATGTGTACCTAAGAAGAATCATCATCAATAGGTGCTCATGTTGTAAATAGATCATCAATGAAAGACATGATTAGTCCATAATTCTCTTTAAATTTGTTTGGTATATTTAAATTATGTCAAATAACTAAATGTTTGGGAATGATCTGGTTATAAGGTATATCTATCATGGTGTCTATCTTAATCCTTAAAGATCTAGTTTATGAAATGATTGGAATCAATTATTCAATGTTTTATACGACTACATGTGATTCAAAATGGTTATTCTGGATATTTGAAGTGCATTTGTATGCATCTGTATATTCATTATGGTCAAGTCATGGGTCCGTAAAAGTGGGTATAATTCAGTCAAGGAGTCAAAGTGTACTCTCTAGTCTATAGACTCAAGTTATGTTCAAATTGTGGTGTTTAGTAAAGATATCATATATTCTTACTCATGTATTCATGCTTAGCCCAATTGGTCATATTTTGAAGTGTGTAATCCTAATTAAGTGGGAAGTAACATTTATCTATTTATGTCATGCAAAAGTAAAGGTGTTATATGTCTAGGTCCACACAATTTTGTGTGTCAAAGTAAGATCTTATCATCAAAATATGTCAATAGGGTACTAAATATTGTAAATTCTATGTAAGCACAACTATAGTGAAAATTTTGTTTCATCTCGTCATGAAGTAGAAGGAAGTTATGGTGAACAAGTAATTTAGAACCTTACAAGTATGAAAGATGACAATAAGATATCTTACATACTAAATTGAAACTTGATCATTCACCTATATGAAAATAAGGTGGAATGATTAAGGATAGAGATTTGGCTGAAATTTTGACACTTAATCATGAAATATAATGAGTTCTTATCAAGTTTGTGTTTTGGGTCTCATAGTGTCAGATAGTCTGTGTCACCAAAGCTTATGATTTTAAGGATCAGACCAAGAGATATCACCTTAAAATATTGAAAAAAACATCTTCATAGACTCTAGGAATGGATTATGAAGGTTTTTTTATATTTTGTTAAAATATCTCAAATATTTCTCTAGAATCTTAAAACACAATTAGAGGCTAATTTGGTGAAGGAATTAACAAAGAATATATACTATTCACTTGGGAAAGCTCATTAAATTTTAACAGAGTGATAAATATCCTATTGGTTTCGCTCAATGCATCTTTTTTTGCATGGAAACTATCTACAACTAAATATATTGCTAAGAATGTATGTTGACAGACCTAGTAAGGACCTAGGAAGCAAGAATGCAACAAGAGAAGTATAGAGAGTTCTATATGGAGTGGGGGCTTAAATTTTTGGGAACATGTCAGGATAGGTAAGAAGAAAATAATGGAGCTTTTAAAACTTTTTAAGTTCTCATGAGAGTGTGAATTCATGGTGGTTACATAATCAATGGCTTAAGGATCTATATAGGACATTCTTGTTCAAGAAGTGAGGTGGTGCATTTTTATCTTGAATGCATTCCTTTAGTGAGTCTAAAAAGTTTGCAAGTGTGTGAATAGGAGGAAACATTTGAAATATTCCTTGGTATTTATCACACATCAAGTTCAAAATGACAAAGATGCGTCTAGACATGGTTCAATAAATGTTAAATTTCTCATTTATTAATTTGATGAAGGGTTTGGATCTGATGTTGCTTCTCAAAGTTTAAAACATAATTGTTTAGATAAAATATGATTTGTAGAGAATTATTGATCATCTATAGGTCATTTATATGCATATACAGATATAAAATTGGTATGCATCAAGTGTGTGATGAGTTGGTGACTCTAGGAAAGTGAACATGAATCGGGAGAAGAAAGTAAAGTTATGAAGAGATAGGATATCATTTTATTTGATTTTTTTCCATTAAAACATAACATAGAATAAAAGTATAAGGAAATATAATGGAGAATGAGAAACAAGGAGCATGAAGGTGCATGATTGATTAAGTGATTAACTAAAAATGTAATATAGGTACTAGTTAATCTAAGCTATGCATAACTATAAATAAGGTAAATAGATGTTGTAAATAAATGTAAAGATGACCCAAAGCACTCTAGAAAAGGAAATGCTAACCCTAATGTGTAAGATTAAAAAGTAAATAAATCATCCGAATAGAATATGCTTGTGAGATTGTGTCACAGAGCTGACTGGAGACTATGGAAGTAGGAACGATTGTCCAAGAGCCCCAAAAAGTATGGATCTTGTTAGATTCTCTAGACCTGGGGTTCCTGAGAGAAGGACCGGGGTGCCTATGACAACTGGTCTATAGAATTGGTGCCCTAGTCTATACATAAGTTATGGAACTAATCTTCATAAGTTTTGTAGGTGGTCTACAACCCTTACCGTGTGTCACATAAAATCCTCTATACCGCACCAAGTGTTGCTACTAATCCAAGATTAAAGGAAGACATGCAAAACCCTAAATAAGAATCAATCCTTAAAAAATAAAAATTCATATGATAGGCCCATATTGAACTCATCTACTATAATAGTTTTCTTACTAATCGGGTTCTAAACTACATTCTAGATCAATATGTAGTTTTGTGGGTGTGTGTGTGTGTGAAACATGCCCTAGGTTCTCTCTTTCCCAGTCACACTTTGTGATGTAGCGATTAAACTATGTCTATACAAATTTAATAGATGGTACGTGGAATAGAATAGAATCCCCCCATGGTTTATATGATGCATATGTCCTAGCCTTGTGCCTTTTGATGGAGCTATGTAGATGCAAATGATCTCTAATGTAATAAATGGATGCAACTCTAGGTGGATGATAGTAATGACTATTGTTTGGTCCCTCGTTATAGCCTCGTAACTTTATATTTATAGGTTGTCTTGATCTTATTTCATAATTAACCCTTAAATTTATCTGTTAGCTTTGAATTTTAAATTTCACAAATCATAGATTAATGTTTTTAATATACTTTCAATTAGAAAATGACAGAATTGAGCTAGTGATTGATTCTTGTATGATTTAGAACTAAAAATTACAGAGAGAGAAATGAAATTAAGAACACAACACAAATATTTTTATCCTAGAAACCCCAAAGTGTGAGGGAAAACTATTCAAGAAGGGAAAATACTCTTTCTTCCCACTTATGTATTGGCCAATAATTCAAGAATATAGATTACAATAAGTTTGAAAGGAAAAAACAATGTAAACCTTCCTTCCAAATACTTTCTTTCTCTACTCTCAACCCCTTACTTCTAAAAATTCAATTCCAGCACTAAATATCTTTTTCTCACTTACTCCCATGAATCCAAATTGCCTTTTATGCTCAATTCTCTTTCTCCTCCATTTATTTATAGCCTTTCTCATGTCCTCCTGTGTATTAGAGAATGAGAAAAGTCATGAAAGGGAAGAGAAAAAGTTTGGAGCCTTCAAATCGAGACTATTTGCTCTCCATTTTATTTTTTCCATCAAAAGTGACAAGACCCCACCTTGTGTAGAAAAATAGTTATATAATTGATACCCTATGCAGGGGGTAGTTACAAGATCACCATAATACATAGGGTAATGGTTCTGTAAAAATACAACATGTAATTCAGTTTTCTCATTTTTTCTTCTTGTACTAGATGATCTAATGAAGTGGTGTTGTTTTGGATCCCTATGGATCACACCTCCCCTTCTTAGAAGGATTTTTTTCCCATAAAAGATTAGTGGGGGAGTATATGAGGAAATAATTCCCTCACTTTCTCCTTCGAGTACCATTGGGATTTCCTTGTTGTGTTCCCTTTCACCGCAACTTGCTAAGACTCATATGGACCTTTATTCATCTCTTTGACCTTCTGTTGTAGCACTATGTCCTCCTCCAATTCACCTCATGAGTCCAAGACATGATCTTCTACAGAAGGTAGCAACTATAATCCTTCATCTCCATAAAGCATGGATGGATCATATAGGTGTAAATTCTCATAGTTTACTACTAAGAACATCTCGCATAAATGGTGGTAAATCAATCCAAAAATCATTTTATAAAACCTGCTCCAATATGGTGAAGGGTCCATATTGTAGTGGCTAGAGCTTCTATGCTTGACCTCGTAGTCTCTTCTTTCTCAAGTAAATGAAAAATATGTCTCCAACATGATACTTATGCTCTCTACTATGATGATATTATCTATCCTTGTACTTTTCTTGGGATTTATCCAACTAGTTTTTCACCTTGAGATGGATTTTCTAGATCCTCTCAATGCATTTGGTTTTTCTAGTCACCTTTGAGTCTCATATCTCCTCCTCATCTTTCTTCCCAATTTCTATTTCAAGTGGATTTATTGGTAGATATACAAAGAATGATTTAAACAATGACTTCATAGTCGATGTGTGTACCGCCTGTCATTGTAGGAATGTTTAATGTAGGCTAAAGAATCATCCTAAGTCCTCATATATTTTCTATTATACCCTCTAATCAGCTGCACCAAATTTCTATTCACCACCTCTATCTGTCCATTTTTCTATGGATGGAAGGTTGCATTCTGTAACTCGGTATCCATCTTGTTACACAAAGTAATCCAAAAATTCCCAAGAACCCGGAATCCCCGATAGAAACAATAGACTTCGGAAATCCAAAATGCACCCATACATTAGCAAAGAAAATATTTGTTAACTCATGTTATTTGATTGTCTTTTTACATGCCATAAGAATACACATATTACTGAATCTATCAACAACAACATAGAGATACTCATGGCCATGTTCATACATAGGTAGTCCTCCAAAAAAACTCCATAGATATATCCTCCCATGGACAAGTAGGGACCGGTAATAGCATATATAAACCTTCCTTCCTAGTCTTAGGTTTGCTAGTAAAACAAATTTTACATCCATTTATAAATTTATAAACTTCTTCTTGCATATTGGGCTAATACACTTACCTTTCTAAGTGGGATAAGGTCTTACCAACAAAAAAATGTCCCACTACTTTTGAGGTATGTACTTCCCTCATTAATAGAATCCTCTCTTCTTTTAGAACACAAATCTTCCCCCATTGGTAGAGTACCTTGTCCTTGAGATAAAAATCTTCAATCCTTGTCCTTGCAGCCCCTTGGGACTATAACTACAGAAATGTCACCCCAAAGTCTTTGTCTATGACATATGCCTCTCTGTAAGATTCCTTCGTGAAGGTATCGATCTAAGTGATAGTGTCCAAGAAAGATATTTTATCCCATGTGGGCACCCTAGAAAACATGTATTCCACAAATTTTTACTACCCTTCTTGTATTTGAACACCAAATGGAACTACTATAGGAATCCCATCCATTTGTAGTTCCTTTCCTTCGCAATTTTGATTGTGCTTGTAAATACTTGAGAGGTTTGTGGTTAGTTTGCACAATAGTTTTTTTACCCAAAAAATAATGGTTCCATTTCTTAATTGCCTAAAATAGTGTGTACATTTCCTCATCATACACTAAATACCCTCTAACTTATGAAGTAAAGGTCTCAGAATGATAACAGACTGGCTTACCTCCCTATAGAAACATTGTTCCCATAGTATAATCAGCGTCATATGTCTCTACTTCAAAGAGATACTACAAATTAGGAAGATAAATTACTAGAGCATGACTATTCTTGTACATCAATAACTCAAAGGCTTTATCTTGTTCCTTACCCCGAAAAAATCCTTACTCTTTGTGGTGATTATGTGTAGAGGTGATGTAATAGCGGAGAATCCAGAATGAACTTCTCGCATGTACTATACTACTCCCACAACACTTCTAATATTTTTGGCTCTTGTTGGTGTTGGAAAATTGGTGATGGATTCCACCTTCTTCAGATCCACTCGCAACTCTCCTCCTCCAAAAATTTGCCCAAGATAGAACAATGATTGTTTAACAAACTCACACTTCTTCATGTTGCATAATAGTTGTATCTCCTTGAGAACTCGCAAAGCTTTTACAAATGTGTTAGATGTTCCTCTCATATGGAACTAAAAATAAAAAAATCATCTAGATATATAATGACACATGAATCTATGAATTTCTGTAATACATCATTCATCAATCTCATAAATGTAGCGGGTGTATTACATAAACCGAATAGAAGTACTAACCACTCAAACAAATCTTGTTTTGTCTTAAAGGAAGTCTTCGAAATATCCTCCTCCTTCATCATGACTTGATGATAACTGGACTTAAGATCTAACTTCGTGAAGAATTTGGCATGTTGAATCTGGTCCAAGAGGTCATCTATGTAGGGGAGATGATATATGTTCATGATGGTGAGCTTATTCATAGTGCAGTAGTTGATGTGAATCCTCTAAGAACCATGCTTCTCGGAACCATCACAATAGGAAAACCACATGGTGAGGTGCTCATATGTATCACACCTTGGTCTAAAAATTCTTGGAGTTGTTTCTTTACCTCAGTACTTTCCAACAAGGGGTGCCTGTAAAACCCGATGTTTGGTAAAGGGATTCTGGCAATAATTGAATCTCATGTTCTACCTCCCGTTTTAGAGGTAGCCCGCTAGGAGTATGAAAATTTTCTTGAAAATACTAAATAGTACTATCCAAATCCTTCATCCCCTAGTTATAAATATCTGAAACTTCCACCCCATCTTGTTTATCCTTTAACAAAAGTAAACAAAATTGATTATGATTTTCCGGAATAAGTCATTTTTTATTGGTTACCAGTTACCATAATAACCCTTGAATTATGATAGTGTTCCGGATGTTGTAGTTGATCCCATCCTTAACCCATTTGTATTAATTCTCCTTTTCATGAATATATCATCCCTGATATATAAGTAAGGACTCCCAAAAACAACATCAAATGCATCAAGTGGAATTACATCAGCCTCCAATATGTATATATATTGAGAATTTATCCCAAAGTTGAAATTAATCTTCTTGATACCTGAATTTCTACACCCTTATTCACCCATCCCAAAGGATATGGGTTTGGATGCTCGTAAGTCACAAGACAATCATTTTTCACAACCGCATCGAAATAAAATTATACTAAGAACCAATATTATCCAAAGAATTTACCTTAGTTCTCTTGATCTAGATTTTTATCTAGAATAATCTACTCATGTCCTCTTCCTACTATTGGTTGTCCATCTTGGTTTTCATGCATCCAAGA
Source organism: Taxus wallichiana var. yunnanensis (assembly GCA_018340775.1). Taxonomy (NCBI): domain Eukaryota; kingdom Viridiplantae; phylum Streptophyta; class Pinopsida; order Cupressales; family Taxaceae; genus Taxus; species Taxus wallichiana. The sequence continues at coordinate 204,945,229 of CM031243.1, forward strand.
ATCTCATCTACATCCGAGACATCCTATATCTTCACCTCCCATTTTGTCTTCACAATTGTCATGTATTTCTTAGAATCCCTAGTTGAGTTCTTCGAGACGTAACTACTAACATGTAGCGTCAAGTATGACCATTGATATCACAATTCTTGCAAAAATTCTTAGGATCTTTAGAAGTATTCAAAGTAGTGGCATCTTGTTTACCTTTCCCATTTCATTTTCTTTTGTTACTTATCTAACATTCCTCTTTCTTTGTGAGGTAAGATAAAATTACAGAATAATCACACCGATGATATTCTATTGATTACCATGTACAAGATATATATAAATATAGGAGAGGTTTTCCTGAAATTTAGGAAATAACTCCTACAACAATAAGCTATATATGTGGGTTTTTTAAACAACCTATGTAATAATAATATTAGAGAACTAACAATATATTAATAATGTGTGCACTAAAAAATGTATTTCCTAATGTTCCCCCTTAGTGTGAACATGGGGAAAACACCATCATCAACCAAGCATCATGCTGCTTAGTAGCCTACACATGGTCTTGATCTTCAACACTGACTGTGGGAACCACATCATCCATGAATAGGGACCTATTAACCTATTCAGATGAATACATGAATTGGGACTATTCAATCAATTCATATCAACCATCAAGTCAATCTAATCAAGAAAAATTGTTGTAATAGTATCAATGGTACAAATATCTACATTATCGGGAAATACAAACACTATACTACACATAGGAATAGGGATGTTCATCTATAATTATTCATCACACAAAATAAAAGGTATCACTAAATTAATTTGCAGCTTCTAAGGTAGTGAAGAACTCGAGGAAGTTGATTGTCCTCCTACCTCCATTACCTCCATCCTCCAATAACATGTTGCTAACTCACCTGATTTGAATATGAATCTCAATGATTCCCAAATTTGTTATTATTCCCCCTCCAAAATGTGAAATTATTTATTTTTGGACATCGGGTAACACCAAAAATGTGTCTGTAAGGTAAATTTTTTATATATTTTTATATTTTTACAATTTTTGACTCTTGACTTGACTTGACCATAATTACTCTTACTTTAATAATGAAAGAAAAATAGACTAAATTTTTATCACATTGACTATGTGAATATTTTTACAAAATGTAAAGACTTTACAATGACAAGACTCGATGAATTTAATAACAAACTATGACTATATATACTTAAAAATTAAACAACAAAACACATGACATTCTAATATAGCGTAAGGCTATAATTAGAAAATAAGTTAATAATACCACAAAACTTAAACTTGACCTACAGACTATAATGAGTAAATTTATTTAAAAGGAATAAACTAAAGACAAGACACACCTCCCAACAAAAATTTATTAGCCGCTCGGTGCTATAAAGACTCAAAAGTAAATATTATAACAAATGCAATTTCAACACTAACATAATTAAACTATAAGCTATAAACAAGTCTCCGCATACCAAATAGAGGATGATCCAAAGACGGAGGGTGGATCACCCCAAATCTCACAGAGATGGATATTCCTCTACTAATAGAGATGTAAATATAGAGTGGTAAAAAGGAGCTTGAATTGGATGCACAGCTCAAGAATTTTTGAATAATTTAGCTCTAACTTGTATTAATATGAACCTGAGACCAATGTAATAAAGAATAATCCTCAAGCAATGATTCAAGGTGTGGAAATATCTCAAAGAAAACTACCAACTACCTTAACTTTGTAAATCTACCTAAAATAATATGATCATCAATCAGGGGTGATTAAAGAAACTATGAAATGCCCCCCCTTTTAATTCTTACTTATTTAAACTCCATATTTTCATGGGTATGGCTGTTACGATACTAAATGTGATGCGGGATAAAATCACACATGAAAATCACACTGATGATATGTTATTGATTAACCATGTATGAGATATACAAATATATAGGTGAGGTTGTTCCTGAAATTTAGGAAATAACTCTTACAACAATAAGCTATATATGTGGGTTGTTTAAACAACCTATGTAACAAAAATATTAGAGAACTAACATTATATTAATAATGTACGCACTAAAAAATGTATTTCCTAAGATGATTTTCTTGATTTGTTGATTTTTTTGTCTTCCACTTTACTTTTTCTTGCTTCCTTTCATCATCCAATTTTCTTGCACACACGCCTCATTGATATCTTTAGACTTCATGGAGATTAATTTTCTTCAAAGGTGAGTGTGAATTCCTCCCAAATACTTTGTTAGCATTTCCTCATCCTCCAATTCCATATTCAGTAACATGTCTTACCGCCAAAACTCAGTAGTATAGATCGCACTCTTTGATCACTACCTTGTCTAAAATACGCCATTTAATCATCGATCGGTCTTTATGGCCAATATGATAGAAGTTATTTCTAATTAGCTCCTTTAAACTATCCCAAGTACTGAAAATAGGACATTTATTCTTTTATAAGTGGATAAGTGGATTTCCCATACAATCGAGCATGGCCTTCCATTTTGAGATGTGTAAAGGTAATACTCTATGCCTCCATGAAATTATGCACACTAAAGTATATTTCAAATTGTTTAAACCACTTATCTAATAACTTTGCATCAAATTGTCCTTCAAAGCTCTAAATTTCAACCTTAGTTTCAAATTTGAAAGGAGTATGATCATATTTTACCTTCCCAATTGGAGTCTCTTATTCATGCTCTTCTACATCTTCCTCATCATGGATCTTCCCTATACCAAATTATTTATCCAAATCTTGAACCACTAAGTCCATGTTATCTACTTAAAAAAATTCATCTTTTTAGATATGAGAGTTATTGTTGTTCTCTATACAATTTATCCATCATTGCCTCTAGCATCTCAACTCTATGGACCAAGTTCTCTTCCTCCATTTTCCCCAAATGTTGTGTTTCCACATTTTTGTAGAAATTTTTGGATGGTAAGGTAAATCCTCTTCACATTAAGACCTTGTCATTGTCATTCAAATCACATGAAAGAATACAATAGTCTTGGATACTTATTATCACCGCTACCAAAATGATATGTAAGCTTCTACTTTAGAATTTAATAAATCACAAATTAATGTTGATGTTATACTTTCAATTAGAAAATGACATAATTGAGCGAGTGATTGATTATTGTATGCTTTATAACTAAAATTATAAAGAGAGAAATGAAATTAAGAACACAAAAAAAAAAAAATTATCTTAAAAACCCCAAGTGTGAGGGAAAACTAGTTGGGAAGGAAAACTTCTCTTTCTTCCCACTTATGTATTGGACAATAATTCAAGAATACAAATTATAATAAGTTTGAAAGGAAACAACAATGTAAACCTTCCTTCCAAATACTTTCTTGGTCTACTCTTAATCCCTAGCTTCTACAAATTCAATTCCAGTACTAAATATCTCTTTGTAACTTACTCCCATAAATTCAAATTTCCTTTGATGCAAAATTATCTTTCTCTTCTATGTATTTAAATCCATTATCATGTCCTCATTTGTACTGTACAATGAGAAATGTCATGAAAGGAAAGAGACACAGTCCAGACGCTTCAAATATGAGATTGTTCGTGCTCTTTTTTATTTTTTTCATCAAAAGTGATAGGAAAACCACCCTATGTCGACCAGAATTTATAGGACCACTTCCCTGCACAAGGGTTGTTATAGGACTTCTACTCTACTAGGGGATGGTTACAGGACCTCCACTCTATATAGGATGGTGGTTCTGCAAAAATATAGCTTGCACTACATTTTTCTCATTTTTCTTCTTCTAGTACTAAATGATCTAATGAAGTGCTATTGTTTTGGATCCCTATGGATCATAAATGGATGACCACAAAAATATAAAGACCTCAAATGGCTAGAGAGAGCCCAAAAAGTGGTATGAAAGTTTTAAAAGGATTGGGGTGCCCATGATGGGACCAGGTGCCCATGGGCACCCCAATACTAGCCTAGGAACCCTAGTGGAGGCTAAAATAATGTTAAAGCGATGAGACAAAATGGACATACATGTGGTAGAGGTTGGGAATGAAGAAATAAAATAAATCAAGATGGCCATAAGATGGTGGGTAATTAGTACTTTCTTGACTCAAAAAACTTCTAAATAGTTGTATGATACTCGAGACTAAATAATGTTTAAAGTGTGTGATTTTATGTCTATATATTCCCTACTTTATGTTGGTGAGAGGAAATCTTGGTAACATAAAGTAGATAGAGATGTGTACCTGATGCCAATGTAGAGTAATAAAGAAGGCATGCCAAAGGACTAGAAAAAGTGTGGAATGATAAAAAAATGATGGAGCATGGAAACTAAAGATGAAAATGCATAAAAAAGTGATGAGAGTGAACCTAGGGTGGAATGCATGTGTTGATGTTGATGTGTGTAGTGTAGTGCATGCTTAGTATGCAAAGTGTGTTCCTAAAAATCATTTCGTTAACGTCATTGTTATTCTTATTGCCCCTATTTGACTATTTTTTTCTCATATGACAATACTTGAAAGGAGAAAACAATCAAGTAGTCAATTATATATGTACATGTGTGTAAAAATGCAATGTAAATGTAAAGTGTGCAAAATAAAAAGTGTAAATGGAACATGTGCACCTAATCCATGTTGAGAAAAGAGAGTGTAGAAGGATATCCTATGATGCCAATATTTTTAGGTGATTCGATGCCATAGGATGAAGAAGCATGGGTAGGAATTTCTATGTGTCCTCCAACCTTTAACTACTTCCCTAAATGTGTGTGAATATATCTTTGTATCATCCTAGTTTTTGGGAGATATGACACCAACCATAGAAAAATTATAGGGATGAATTCTTATATATCCCGAAACCTTTAACGCTCCTCCGAATGCTAAGGAAACCTGTCTTGTAAAATCCACTATGTATGGAGTTCATAGACTTGTGTGAAACAACTCGTTTTATGTAAACCCACAATGTCAAAGGTAGAAAGTGTAATGAATTGAATAGGTGTAAATGCACTATGTAGACTATAAAATCCCAAATGATGCCCCCATATTTAGGGGTGCATTTGACGTCACCGATAGGAGAATACGGCCCCAAAATAGCACCAACCCCATGTAATATGAAACTTTCACTTGCATGGGTAAGGGAATGCACTTGGTAGAAACTAAGGTATAAACAAACAAAAGGCTATCCGTAAACAAGTGTTAGTACAAAAAGCATGCATATAAAAAGACAATGTGTAATCTATGAAAATAGTGTAAAATATACCGATAAAAGTAGAGTAAATATGCAAGAAAAAAGTAAGTCAAACAGAGTGGGTCGTAAACATAGAACATCACCGATGATGTTGTAAGACACGCAAGGCCATCTTGGAAAAAAACAAGTGTTCACACCAAAAAATAGGGAAAAGCCTATAAACAAGAGCAAAAATAGAAAATAATGTAACAAATGAGTATGGAAGCAAATATATCTACATAAAAATGTTGCATATGAAACATTTGTTATCATACTAGAAAGATAACCAAGATGTCAAAATTGTGTATAAGCAAGGAATGTAAAGTGATAAGTACAAAATGAAACAATAGCACTGGAATAGACAAATTTTGATGCCCCCAACGACCAATATAGGAAGGGTAGAAGGTGAGCATCCATGTTGCGTGTAAGAGACATGTATCTATGATAATAACTAGTAAAATACATGAACACACATATGTGTATGATATAGATTAATGACACACAATTAATCTAACTAGCATGTGTAATAACGTGTGACCATGAACAAGTAAAAGTAAGAAAGAGTAAGAGAAATGATAGTATGCAATAAGTTGTGGATGGATGGAATGGAATCCAAGATGAAAGGTAGGAGTCACATGCCCCCGAGTGAATGGAAATTTATGCAATGAGGCTCATTTGTTTTTTCTCCTCAACACTCAATAATTAACCATAAACTAGAGAGCATCATCGGGAAATGGTCAAAGTGTGTGTTGTGTTTAATGTGTTGTAATGAGTGTGTACATGTGTTGTGACGATATGCAACCTAAAGATGATGGGAGTGTAAACCCTATAGCCAAAGTGTATATCATGACTAGATGAATGTATAAGTCTTGATTTAGCCTAAGTGTATATCTCGTATAATATAAATGTATGAGTGATGATTTATCCCTAAGCGTATATAAGTATGAGATGAAAAGAGTGAGTGGTGATGTAACCTAAGGTGTATACCATGAAAATATGATAGAATGGGTGATGATTTAGCTTAAATTGTATGTCGCTAGCCTTGGAATGTTGCATGATGAAAGGTCGGATAGTAAATGTGTGATGAGTGTAAGGTCCATTTTATTTATAAACCCTCGTAGTAAAGTATGCACCGGGAAGTAAATTGTGTCATAGGGTAATGAGTGCAGTGGATTAAAGAATATGTAGTGTGTGTGATGATAATACACAACAATATGATGTGTAGGATGCATAATGTATGATTTATAAGATGTAATGTATTGTGTACACTAAAAGTAGTATCTCGCATGAGGATTAGTATAGAATGTTATGTGCATGTATGTATAATGAAGACTAGTATGATGTAAGATGTGTAAATGAAAAAATGTCAATATGTTGTAGATGAAATATAGAATGTATGGTGTATGATGCGTAGTATGTGGTTATATACTATGTGTAAGTCCTATAGTGTAGTGTATGGGGTTCATGTGTAGTAATCCCTCAATAATCAAGTGCGAACCAAAGCACAAGAGTGTGTCATCAGTTAATGACGATGCTATATAACATGTGATGAACATGCCTATTTGAAAATACAAATATGATATATGTTAAGGTGTTTGAGGCTGATGTATTAGATGCAATACCCCTAAATTTTATATGAATGAGTAAAGTAACCAATGAAAATGAAGGATGGAGGTCCTCCATCTAATACCCTGTAGTGGTGAAAGCGTAAGACCATGCTCTAACATTGGGGTTATGGTAGAAAAATATTGTGTTTGTACATGAAGTATAAATGCCTATGAGGGATAGATATATGATGAAGTATGTGGTGTCACAAAATGTTTTAGTAATAGAGATCTATGTTATGTTGAATACGAAGGTGATGAGAACCTACATGGTATAAACCGATGTGGGGACATGCATCGCAATGCAGCGACTGTCCTAAAAATGAGTCTATGCCAATGTGTAGGACTAGTGGAACAATGTGGTTGGGTATATGATGCTTACGTAGGTGAACTAGGAGTATATTGTGCTTTAAATAACATACAATATGATGTTCTAGAGGAAGTAGGTGGTGTGCTAGCTACTATGTGAGGAGATGATGACCATGAAGTAGATGGAGGGATGCCACCAATAAAAATAACTTGATTGTTGTGAATAAATTTGAGTCAAAAATGATTCATAGATATGATAGATTGAGAGTGACGAATCCAATTGATCATCGAGAAGAATGTCATAGCCATCAAAAAAATTTCTAACAAGGAAAGGCATAAACAATGCAAGAGGAACAATCGTAACATGTAGTTTCACAACACACAAGTTTTTGTTAAAAGGGAATTCAATTTGCGATGGAGGATAACCGATAGCCTTGAGAAGTGAGATAGAGCATGCACTAACGGGACAGGATGGGTCAACCTTAATATTATTGATGGAGATTGAGCCAACATATGGCTTGATATACAAATGATTAGATGTAAAATTTGTATGATAATCAACGACAGTGAAAGAACTGATTGGTGGTGAAGCATTAGTATTTGCAACTAAGAAATTAAGAGCCCCTTATGTAGGAGAAGACACTACATGACAGACATAATTAGTAGTGGAACAGGTCATTTTTGTATTATGTTTTAGTAAAGGGTTATTAAAAATATTAGTATTATGATTTTCATTAATAGGTGTAGATGTTGTAGGTTATGGAAGCTCAATTTGACCATTGTCAATAAAATCCTGAATGAGATGTCGTAACTAGAAACAACAATCAGTGGAATTTCGATGCATTGATGATAATCAAAATAAGAATTTTCATTGAAATTATGCCCTTTTGGTTGAGATGGATCAAGTTGTAGAGGCGATGGTAAGGTAATAAGATTACTATCGATGAGTTTTGGTAGAAAAATACTCGGAGGTGTACTAAACTTAGTAAAATTATGCCTATATGGTTGTGATCAAAGCTCCCTAAGATTAGAGACTACATTGACATTGGTTTTTCCATCCATGGGTTTAGTTGTAGAAGGATTAAAGGTTGTATTATTCTGAAAATGTGTGGATGATGATGCTTGCTCTTGATATTTAAGTTTTCGTATTTCTAAGAGTTAAGTCTAATGAATCTTGAGAGCTTCAAAAATTTGATCAAATGAGGAAGAGTTATCAAATAGAACACTCTCTAGAAGCTAAAGTGGTAATAGAATCGAATAAATAATTCATGAAGCTCAGAATCCATAAGTATGTTATTCATCTTAGCTAAATTATTTTTGTGGCACAACACATATTTGGATAAGTTTTTGTTGGACCCTTGCTTGAGCTATTCCGGTTGAGCATAGGGTATCTTAGATACAATGTTGATAGAGACATTTTTGAGAAAGGTGTTAGATAGATGCTTGAAATAGACTATCAAATAGAAAGGTAGGTCATAGAACTAACACATCACATAGTCCTTTAAAATAAAAGAAAAAATATTAGTGAGAATGGTGTGATCATCGGCATAGATGAGATATGCTACGTGGAAAGTGTGGAGGTGCTCTTGTGGGACACTATGAACTTTAAAAATTTGAAATTTGGGAGGGATGAAGTTAGGTGGAAATGAATAAGAGGAGATAGTTGGCGTGAAATGGGTATCTAGTAATGAAGTAACATATAAATATGGTGAGCCCTGAGAATTAGTAAATTGGAGCTGATGAATTTGATTTTGCAAATCCTAATATAAAGATGTTAAATCGAGAGTATTTGAGGAAGATCCAAGTTGCATATTAGGAGGTCTAGGGTGGGTGATGGGAGAGGAGGTTGTAATAATAGGAGAAGAAACATAAATGGGTTGAACGGAGACCATGGGAGCTGAAGAAGACATGACATAAGTAGAAGAATCATGATTTCATTTATCATAAATTAAAGCATGTAAGACATGAGGAAGATGAGTTGGGTTTTCGAGAAAAGATTTCTAAAAGTAAGTAATAACATTAAGTTGATATTTGTCAACATTGGTGTCTTTGTCATAGAAATTCTCACTATCAGATGCCTTTATTTCATGAAGAGGGACATTATTTGAATTATCCAAAGGATTTTCAGTGTGAGCTGCAAAAGTAGGGATATCATCTATTGGTTTAGAAACCCTATGGGTGAAGGAAACTCATGTAATATTGAAAAGTACCAAAATGACCACTACAAGTGACGGGCATAGGAAGAAGAATCCTAATGAATAAGTGTATTCAAATATTGGGTTCACAAAAATGATTAACTAAAAATGTAATATAGGTACTAGTTAATATAAACTATGAACAACTATAAATAAAGTAAATAAATGTAAAGATGACCTAAAAAACTATGAAAAAGTAAATTATAACCCTAATGTACCAGAGAGAAGATGAAATAACATAGATGAATATAAGATGCTCTTGGGACTATGTCACAAAGGTGAATGGAGAATCTGGAAGTAGGAACGAATGTGCAAGAGCCCCGAAAAGGATGGATCTGGGTTGATTCTTTGGACTGGAAAATGGGTTTAGATGGGCATTCTATTATACATAACAGGCACCATGGTCTATGTAAAATATCTGGAACTGATCTTCATAGGCTCGGTAGGTGGTCTAAAACCCTTACTATGTGTTGCATCAAATCCTCTATATTGCACCAGGTTTTGTTGTTAATACAAGATGAAAGGAAGACCGATAAAACCCTAAACAAACATCAATCCCTAAAAATAAAAATACATATGATAGGGTCGGACTAACCTTAGCTACCACAATGGTGGTCTTACTAATTGAGCATTGTACTACATTTCAGACCCAAATGTAGTTATGTGTGTGTGTGAAACATGCCCTAGGTTTCTCTTGTGTCAATCACACTTTGTGATGTAGCGAGATAACTATGTGTATAAAAATGTAATAGATGGTACATGGAATAGAATAAAATCCTCCCCTATGATGTGTGTGATACAGATGTCCTAACTTTGCACCTTATGATGGAGCTATATGGATGTAAATGATATCTAATATAATAGATGGATGCAACTCTAGGTGGATGATAGTAGTGACTAGTGATTGGTCCCTCATTATGGTCTCATAACTTTATATTTATAGGGTTCTCTTGATTTAATATCATACTTAACCCAGAAATGGCTGACCACCACAATGATAAATACCTCAAACAGCTAGAAAGATCCTAAAAAGTGGGAAAAAGTACAAGAAGGATCGGGGCACCCATGGGCACCCTAGTACTAGCTTGGGTGCCCTGCTCAAGGGTAAAATAACATGAAAGTGATGAAACAGACTAGGAATATGTGTGGTGAAGGTTGGGAATGACGAAATAAAATAAATTAAGATGGCAAAGAGATAAGGGTTAATTAGTTTGTTCTTCACTCAAAACCCTCTAAATAGTAGTACAAAACTGGGACTAAATAATGTCTAAAGTGTATGATTTTGTGTTTACAGTAATAAATCATTGCAAGAAATTTGAAAATAAAGTCAATAAATATTGAATACACTCATCTAATGTTTCACAAGTAGGGTAATAGAGACTATTTACTCCATAAGTCATGAAAACAAGGTAAGAACTCAAACTTTTGCATTTTCTAGTAGAGGAAGGTGTCATTGGCCTAGGGGAGTGATGTGTATGATCTTCATGATGTGAGTAGGATTCCAAGGCTTGTAGAATGTTGTCTTAGATTTACTTAAGTTTTCATAAGGGTTAATGGTCCTAAAAGTGGATATGAAAAAGTTAGAGGCATTTTTGTGATCTTAAGCATGAGAATGGCCTAGAAAGTGATGCAAAACATGAATGAAGGAAAAATAAGGAGAGTATCAATTCAGGGGGATTTTGATTTGGTCAAGAAGAGGTCACTCAAGGCTAGTATAGGAATTAAGAATAGAGAAAAAATAGTTTATCGGGCCCTAAAATATTGGTTAAGTACCAAGGGGGCGGACGTGTAGGACCCGAGAAGAAGCAGGATCATGGGAAAGTACATAGGACAAAGGGGTTTAAAAGGGTTTAAGTGAAACTAGAGCATGTGTGGGAGGAAGAACATGGTTTTAAAGGACTTAGCAATATTTGGCATTCTAAAGGAACTTGAGGAAAAATGAGGACCCGACTAGGCATGATGGGTGGCTAAGGTTCCACCTGGAACCTGGAGGTCAAGAAAAGGATATTCCACATAGGGAATATTCCTAGAAGACATCATTCTAGAGAGTGGATGGTTTGAAAAGGGATAAGAATTAACAAATGGATAAACATATGGACACTTGGCACATGATATGCTCGGAGAAAATGCATGTTGGTGGGTGTTGATCCTATAAAAAGAGATGCTCAAGCTAGAGAAAGGGATGCAAGATATATAGGAGGGATGAAGAGATAGACAAAGAAAAATTATAAGAGATGATGGGAGGAAGAGAGAATGAATTGAGAATACAAACTAAAAAGTGTGGTAGTAATGCTATGGTTTAGAGCACTTAGTGTTAAGGGTTGTAAAGGATGCCATAAGCCTTATATGGCACTAGAATCTATAAGAAGGGTTAAAATGGGAAAATTATAGTTAGGGTCTCATATCAAAGATGCTGATAGGATTTGAGTCTTTGTCATTTAATATGTATGGTCTGAGATGACCCTTTTGACTATAATGTGGCTACTAAAACTATGTTAAATCAATATATATATGTGGGTTTGTTATGTATATATTTTTAAGGGTGTAAACCCTCATGTTATATGACTATCATGGCTCAGATTTGGTTTATTATGCTTATTACAATGTTATTTAGTTTTTGTAATGCATTAAGGTGTGGATTTGTTAGTTGCATCTTCTACCTCTTTAAATAAGTGAATGTACTTCTAATTCTGTAAATCATCCTCCATTAATGGTGGAAACATATCACAAAGCTCACATAAATGAGTAGCTTGGCACCCACAATGCCGCGGGTGAGCACCCAATGCTTGTTGGGTGATAAGCTAACTTGTTTGGGGTTAGTAAAGGTATTAAGGGTAAATAAATGAATACATCTTGGTTCCATTGCTAAGACCTCTTTTCAAAGTTGTTGTGAGAATGGTGTGTGATGACAGAGTGTTTGACCTTGGAAAATGTTGAAGCATGGCTTAAAACCCCGAGGATGAGTTTTCTTAGATATTTAGTATTGGACCTGAGTTTGATGCATGTAAATGGGTAGAAGAACATTTGTATCATGAGATATATGAGACCTTATTTTATTTCTTTATAATGGAGTTGCATAAATGGCTTTCGGCGTATGCATATAGATCAAGTTGGTACTATAGACATTACGTATGGACCTAAGAGGAGTATCAAATGATACATGATGCTTATCTGACTTGGAAACATGATTTTGATCATTTTTGGAGTAGAGTGTTGATGAGTTACACCTTGGAGTATGTAATTTCTATGTATTCCTGTCAAGATATTTTTGAGCTTGAGTTCTTGAGGGACCCAAGAGGATCATTCTTGTATGGTATCCCATTAGTTATAAATATTCTAATCATTACACGAGTTTGTAAGCATTTCCTATGGCTAACTCCACTTCTTCTAAGTGTTGGGTGAGGAAGCTAGGTGGAGGAAGATGACGGACCTTGCGGCTGAAAAGGAGAGGGAAGAGAGATGACTCAAGTATAATGAAGCTCATGAGAAGGAGTTAGATAGACAATGTGAAGTTGCAGGGTGATGGATTTATAGAGATAGACGTTACGGGAAGGAATTGAGGTTCACGTGAAGGACATGAATCTTAAGCAACTGTGCTACCCCATCTTGGCAAGCACGGGAGAGAGACCCCTTCAACTTCTGATGAGAGATCATCACTTGGAGAAAGGAGAGTCATCGACGTGTATCTGAATATTCTTGGTGACCAACCCATGGCACTTGGTTTTCAAATCAAGAGATAAGTATTGCTAACCCAAAGTATTGGTGGAAGTGACCGATCAACACCTAGGAGGTATAACTTTTCATTTGGCATATCTATGGCTATAAAATCATTCCCTGTGTTTAGAGGTATATTATCTCGAATGATATTTGGGAAAAGTTTAGGTACATAAATCTTGGGTATCACATCTAGAAGTGGCATGGGACACACATTTGGTAGTAATACAATATCACAGACTATTGGCATGTAGTTCAGTGTGACAGTTGGGACACAAGTTGAGACAACTTTAGGATCCTTTCCAGCAATGGAGGGTGGATCTGGTAGAATGGGAACTAGTAGACCTGGTAGACTTGGTGGATATGGAGGATCTTATGGGTTAGGAGGGATAAGTCTGATAGATATAGTGGATCTAGTGGTAGAGGCAACACCAGAGGGAATCAAGGTTTTGGATAAGGTGGAAAAGGGTCTCAATCACCTCAACAAGTATTTTCAGAAATGTCTTTACATGTACCAAACTACAAAGGTGTTAAGGATGTTGTAGAATATGTACAAAAATTTGAGATGCTATCATGTGTGAAGGGGATCACTACCCGAAATGGAAAGCCATTCAGTTTGTAACAAATTTGAAAGGAGTGCGCATAGTTGGTATCGAAAGTATGACCCCACTAGGCAATAGTATATTACACCACGTTGCCTAATGCGTTCTTAGCTAAATTTCATATTCTTGATTATGAACAAAAGAGCATTAGCACACCTGAAGGAAATTCAAAAAGGTATGGTAGAGAGTGTAAGAGTATGACCCGTATTTTCATAATATCTTATAAAAATGTCTTATGATTTTCATTCTTCTCAAAGCATGCTTAATGGTTCACTAGAGGATTAATAACACCTTTTAAGAGAGTGTTGTCACATAAGACTTTCACATACCCACGCGATGCCATGGAGGCTACCCTACACGATGAGGTTTTAGGAAGCATGGATACCAGTTTTAGTCCTTTTCTTAAAGCTCAGATTGCTACAATGGAAAATAAGTTGGAGAAACTATCTATGAAATCAGCACATGAGACTCACAGTGGCCTATGGTGCATGGATTGTGAGGTAGAGGTGCACATGAAGGACAATTGTCATTTTAGATCGGTACGCACCATGAAAGTAGACTGTGAGATTTTCCATGAAGATCATGATGCAATTAGGTGTCTGCTATTGTAGCATGCGATCCATAAGAATGTGTCTTGTTATTGCAAGATTTGCACCTCCACTACTCATGACACCAAGGATTGTAGATTGATTGACTAGATACATGATGTTATTGATATTAGTGTGCGCCAAACTAGCATTTCAAACAATTCGAAGGATGATGTTCATCACTATGAAGGATATGTGGATGGAGAAGCCCGGAAAGAAGAATCTGTGGAGGATTTCGAGGTCAAGGAAACCATAGAGTTGGAAGAAGTGAGTTCCCACATGGAACTTGTTACAATTATGGGTCTTTGAATCACTATAAGCACAAATGCCCTAATATATTACAATTTTATTTGTGTGGAAAGAAGCACAAGTAGAAGGAGTTCCCAGAGCTATTTGAACATATGATCTAGCAACAACAGAAATACAAAGGTGCTGGGATGGTAAGTGTTAAGAAAGTAGACTTGTAATGGATGCCAAGTGTGGCCCATGAGTCGAATTAAAACCTATACTAGTGACAACTCAAGATGAGGTCACATGCACATGCCAAGGAGATACCAAAGTAGATACCATTGATTACAAGAGAAGAGGTGGTGTATGGGAAGTATCTGGACCCTACCCATTAGAAGTAATTTTATTAAGAGACCATGGACATAATCAGGAGTCTTCAAGGGGAAATTCAATGTTTGAAAGAGAAATCTAGGAGGTTGGGGCATAAGAAAAGCATTGAGGTTCCTCAATCAGATATAGATGATGTTTGAGGGGTGTGTAAGATTATGCACTAAGAGAATATCATTCCTCTATTAGGATAATGGTTGAGGAATAAGATACTAAGCACTAGAGAAGAGCATGAGAGGAAGGTTTTACATGCTAACCTTCCTCCCCATAACCTCGAATATGATAAGGATATTACCTTTAATGTAGTTGTTGATGGATGACTCCTAAGCAATATTCTGATTGACATGGTGCGAAGTCAATTTTCTCACCATGGATGCCTGGAATCAAATAGGAAGGCCCCCATCATAGCCATCTTCAAATGTGTTTTATATGGAAAATAAGATAAAGGTAATGCCCATCGTTGTTTTAAAGGATGTTGCTATCACTATCCAAGGGGTGAAATTAACTAGAAACTTTGAAGCCTTAACACTTGCTGAGGTGGACAACTTTCTAGCATTACTTGGATGCCCCTGTTACTATAATAGCAATGTTGATTTACGTTTCAATAAGGGGTATATAATTTGTGAGAACAAGGAGGAACACATTATCATTCCTTTGAAAGATGGGAAGTCAGTACCCTATATTGAGCCTTTAGGATCAGAATACCTAGACATAATTTACGTATGCACGATATCGGGACCCGAAACTATGCACGCAACAAAGTAGGGTGTCATTCGTGGGATGACACTCAATCTATAAGTGATAAAACTTGTTTGACATGTGACAATTGGGTGCACAGGACATGAGTTTGTTGGAAGGTAGTTAAGAGGCTCTGTGACGAGAGTAATAAAGGCACACTCAATCAAGTGCCTAGGAGGAAAAAAGTTGCCAAGTTATTCTAGAGGAGTCAACCATGATGTTTTCCTATGAGAAATGGAGACCTAGTGGAGAAGTGAGATCGAAAGGAGAAGGATGCTTAGCTATACCTTACTCAAGACCACATCACATTGGTGGGTGAACCATCGTGATAGCCTTCTAGAGTGGCACAAAGTGAGAATCACGTTCTCTGTTAGGTTTTCCTAGAGCAATGCACCTATTATCATATGATATTATCATGGGAAGGAGCCCACCTCATTTCACGTCCAAGCATGTGAGAAGGCCTAGATGGAAGGCACAAAAGCCTTGCCACCTTCTTTATGGATGTGTAAGTTGTACTCCACCTTACAAGGCTATGCACGCGCAAGGTACATTAACTCAAATATTTTTATCTATCGACAGAAACCGACATGAGTTGATGGTTGAACTCCTTCAAGATTTCAAATATCAGAGTACTAAGTCATAACGCAAAGGAGATATACCTTGAGTACGTATGCACTGAAAAATAAAAAGGAAAATTGGTCTACGTGGTCGATGGTGAAGAAGTGAAAAATTTGAATGTTAACCATATTGTATGTACCCATGAAGTTATGGATAGTGTTGATGACCAAGTGTGTGCCTACCATGAACCCCTAAAAACAAATAAGGTTAACATTGACTACTATTGGGGATTATTGGGGAAAAAGGAGGTTTTAAAGATCATTGATCTATTGCATGAGTTTCAGGACTTATGTCAATGTGGGTACCATGAGCTTAAATAATTTCACCACTCTCTAGGAGAGATGTAGATCAAACTAAAGGACGAATCACACCCAATTTAGAAGAGACCTTATCGAATGAATCGAATCTTTGCATTAAATTCAAGGAGGAGATTGATAAGATGATTGCATCGTGCATCATTGAGGCTATTAAAAATCAAATTGGACAATTCCAATTGTCATCCGCATTAATAAGGATGAGAGGATAAAGATCTGTGTTGATTACATGGATTTGAATTTTATATGTGTTATTTGCCCTTTTCCAACCCCATTCACTGAGAATATCCTTGATGGAGTAGCTGGGCACAAGATCTATTCTTTCAAATACAGATTCTCGCGATATCATCAGGTTAGAATTGAAAAGGAAGACTAAGAAATTACAAATTTTTCCAATGAATGGGGAAGATTTTCCTACACATTCATGTCTTTTGGATGAAGAATGCACCTACTATTATTTTGTACATTGTAGTCTAGACATTTTTCAAGATTTTATCCATAAGTTCCTTCAGGTCTACCTTGATGACTGGACAGTGTATGGACTAGTGAAAGGCCATTGTGACAATTTGTTTTTGATGTTCGAGTGATGTCGGTAGTTGTGCATATCTATCAAAATCAATAAATGTCTCTTCGCTACTCCATTTGGAATCCTTTTGGGTCATATCATATGTAACGAAGGCTTTCGGTGGATCCTTCCAAAGTTGTTATTATTGTGGTATTAGGGGAACCTACCAGCCAGAGCACAGTGCATGGATTCCTTCAAAGGCATATGGGGTATTACTAGAAATTTATTAAGGGGTATGCTAAGATCATTCTGCCATTGGTAGAGTTATTGAAACATAAAAGTGCATTTCATTGGGGAGAGGAGTAAGAGATGGCATTTGACTCATTGAAGAATAATATTATCACTGTGCCCATATTACACTTTCATTCTTGGGATAAGAAATTCCATGTACATATTGATGCTTCAGGGATGGCGATTATAGAAATATTAGCATAACCTGGAGAAGGAATTGTTGACCACCCCCTATGTTTTTCTAGTAGGAAGTTGACACCAGTAGATAAGAACTATACCACTACTGAGTGTGAAGCATTGTCCATGATCTACGCACTACACAAATTCATATAGTATCTATTGTAAACACCCTTTATTTTCTACACAAACCACATGGCATTGAATCACCTAGTAAACAAGCCCATTTTACAAGGGCACATATACTAGTGGGTCTTGTTGTTCCAATAATTTTTGGTAGTTGTGAAACTAGGTAAGAGTAATTTGGGACCTGACCATTTATCAAGGATTGACTCAGAGAGGATACGTAGAACATTGAGGATACAATTCTAGATGTGTAACTATTTATATTGTGGCACACACCCTCTGACTTGGAAGATATTGTTGTGTTTCTCAAAATGGGTGTGGCACTAGAGGGAATGAAGACCTTGGAAAGGAATAATTTAGCCATACATGCGCCGCACCCTACATGTTAATTGGTAGAGACTTATACAAGCTAGCCATGATGGGGTTTTGCGCCGGTGCATCTTAGAACATGAATGTATTGCAATCATCAAGGAACCACATGGTAGAATTCTAGGAAGACACTATGTAGGGAATGCAACCACGCACACGATGCTTCTAGAAGGGCTTTGGTGGGAAAGCATTTACTAGGATTGTATTGAGTTTTACAAGGCCTGTGACCATTTCTAGCACCTTGGAAAACTAGGAATAAGAGATGAGATGCCCTTAAGACTAATAGCTAGTGCATAACCATTTGAGAAATGGGTGATTGATTTTGTAGTATGATTTAACCTTCCACATGAAGTACTAGTTCACCCTATATCATTACATGCACAAATTATCTTACGATGTGGGAGAAGCAAAGCGATTGCCTACAAGGGATTACACAATGAAAATAACAGCTAGGTTCTTTTGGGAAACTATAATTAGCATGTATGGATGTCAATTAATCCTAGCTAGTGATAGAGGCTCAAACATTTTGAATGAGATGGTCTGATTATTATTGGTAGAATTCATCATAGCCCACCACAAGACTACCCGCTATCACCCAAAAGCTAATGGAACCACCGAGGCATTTAACAAGATACTAAGTCACAAGATGAAAAAAATTCTGAAGTAGGGAGAAGAGATTCGGATGATAAATTTTATAATGTATTATGGTCATACTTGGACTACTTATAAGAGACTAAACAAGGAAACACCTTTTCAATTGGTGTTTGGAATGGAAGTGGTGTTATCTATTGAATTCATGTTACCATCACTACGTATGGTGCATGCATGAGGGTTAGCTGATGGACAAGTGCTTGAGGAGAGGATCAATAAGTTAATGTAGTTAGATGAGAGGTGGGTTATTACTTTCTAGAGTCATAAAATAGAGAAATCCAAGCAGAAGGCATGGTACAATAGATATATCAAGAATAAAAAGTTTTAGGTTGAGAAGATGGTTCTATTGTATGATTCAAAGTTTATGCACCATCCTAGAAAATTCAAAGTCTATTGAATGGACCCATACATTGTATCTAATATACTTGATTTAGGCACTTAGTAATTACAAGTGATGGATGGAACACGGTTCTGAGCCATTTCAATGGGAGTAGGTCAAGCCCAACTATAAATAAGTCATCCTTGTGTTTGTAAATATGGTAGTATTTCCATTTAGCCTAGGATTTCCTTTAATGAATTTCCTTATTTTGTGTGTCCCTTTCTCATTTCTTGTTCCCTTTATTTTTGTTGTTGTGTGCATGTTATGCACCAAGTAGCCACTTACAATTTCAAAAATTTCTATGCCCAGAGGACCGTCATCTATTTTTGTGTGGGGTGAAGTGATGTGATAAGAGCTAGAAGATGGTATTGGAAGTTTGTACTTTGATGGCCCGGATCAAAGGATCAAAAGAGTGTAGTTTGGGAGAGCATGTGTAGAAAGGTGAACATGAGGAGTTTGGTGTGAGGAAGGTTTTACAAAAACCATGTACAAGGGTGAAAATTAAAAGAACAACATGAGGTAGGTGATGTAAAAAATCAAGGTAAGGATAGAAAAAGTGCCTTCATCTCTGGCTACAAGCGCACGAGTAAGGATGTTTGGTCGAAGGGTTTTTGTGCACCAGAATGTTGTAGAAGTTTTCATGTAGGATTGGATGCGGGGTAAAATAATTGAAGGTTAGCCTTAGAAGAAAAGGTATAATTTATTGTAAAGGTATGCTGGTATGTGGCATGGCATTTATTGCAAAAAAATCAAAAGCTATAAGTAGAAGGTTAGAGTACATTATTGTTTACCTTGTATTTTTGATATCAAAGATCTCTTGTGAACTAGGGAATCCTTGAAGAAACGTTGTTCAAAAAAGGGTTGTGAAAATTTGATTATATAGCTAGTTTGATCGGATAACTGGAGTGGAAAAAGAGTACATGAGGCATGAGGGAGAAGGTTGTAGAAGTTTTCAAATCCTGCAAGTGAATACACCATCTTTTGGAAAGAAGGGTTTTCTAGGTTAGGGTTCCATAGCTAGGGCACATGATTGAAGGGATTTTTGCAAAGTGTTAGAGATGAAAAGTTGATCGAGCTAGGATCAGGAGAAAGAAAGAAATTTTAGTGACCCAACAAGAGAAATGGCACCAAGGAAAGCAACAACCATTTCACCAAAGAAGGGAAAGGGAAAAGGGAAACAAGTTGTTTCCACCAGTTTCAACAAAGAATGGTACGCTAAGATGTAATATCTAGAAGGAGTTTTTTGGAAAAGAATGGGTGTGTCATGTTCAAAAATGGCCATAAGTGACTACAACCATTGAATGAGCACCACAAAGAATGAGATGGCATTGGAACTAGTTTACCCTATAGAAAAAAGGACACTAGATGGAATGCATATCTATGATGATGAGGTAAAGGTGAAGATGGAGAAGGTAGGATTATTGCAACTCTATGAGTTTCCCTATTTTGGAAAACCTGAGTGATTGTACCAGTGGTTAATGTCGCGCATACATGAAGACCATTTCTACTTCAGGACAAAGGATGCGAGATAACTCCCCAACCGATTACTAGATTTCTGGTCTTACTTGTGAGGGAGAATCTTTTGATAATGAATTAGACAAAGCAAGGAGGAAATCAAGAAGACTATTGAAGCCTATGAATACAAGAAGGGGTTGCGATACTTTGACATCTCTATGATTTCGACCCTATAATGAGGATGGCCGTGTGCTTGGTCATAAAAATAAATGGGCAAGAGAGATGGACATAGATCAACAAGGCTTGGTTGAAAATTTTCTATAAGATCTTAGAGGGGACCATCTATAACCTCTTGATATTCATGGTAGAATAAATCATCAGTTGCGCACATGATGGGGAAAAGATCATGTTTGGTAATGTCATTCTTACCATCATATTTTCAAAGAGTGGAGTGCCCGATGGGCCAGATAAATTTGTGTGGGAGTACCTAGATAAGAACCCTTTCCTTGCCAAAATATTTTATAAATACACTTGTGACACCATGACAACTACCCACAAGGCACACCTATGAAAATGGTGTAAGCACATGTGTGACATATTCAACACCGAGTGAAGAATATCTAAGCAGTTACTGTTTTACTGCAAGGAAAGGTTGAATTCGACATGTACCAACATTTTTGTATTGGCGTTTAGTTTACTGGTAGATGGCAAATTCATGGGTCATGGGTCAATACTTCTAGGCTGGAGTCAATAGATTCAAAGAGGAAAATAAGCTAAGGTTTTACCTCAACACTATATACCATGATTACCGTGAGCTACGTAGGACATTGATATTTTCAAAGAAGTGCTCCTATGTGGAGAAGTATGGCTCCCATGACCTACATATGTTGAAGCTAGTAACATTTCATGTTCCTAGGTGGAAACCAACAATGGTATACCTACGCATAAATACAAAGTATGAGAAGGGAAATTACATTGAGAATGATGTCTCTATCCCAAAATATCCCACAATAAAGAAGAAGGTCGTGCCAAGGAAAAGGGAGAGAGAGGAGGCCCCTGAGAAAAAGGAACCAAGTATATAAAAAAGAAATTTGTAGGCACACACAGGAGTCAAGTGAAAATCCAAGCACCTACACACAGATGAAGAAGTCCATCATAGAAGAGAGAGAGAGAAGATAGGCTGAGGAAGATGCACCAAAGTAAGAGAATCCCCATGCAAAATAAGAGTCACCATCAAAGAAAGGAGTCACCTAGGGAAGAAGATAAAGAATATTCTCTTATATTGGAATCACCAATTAAGAAAAAACAAAGAGTAATAGAAAAGGTAGACTTAGAAGAAAAAGAGAGCATGGAGGCCAAAAAGGGCAATGAGGAGAATGAAAAGAAAGATGAGGATTAGGACCATCCTATGTATGATGTACACAAGTCAGAAGAAGAGGGAAATGAATATATGGATGAGGACAAAGGAGGTGATCATAGCAAGGGGGAAGTGAGGAAGTCAACATGAAAGATCAAAGGACTCCAAGCTTGACCAAGGAGTAGATAGAGGATTCTATAGAAAGGGAGGTAGCAGGCATCATAAAAGACTTGGTGGATCAAGAGGTAGAGCACAACGCCGAAGAAGTACTCAAGGATATGGAGGGAAGAGAAAGTGTAGAAAAGGAGTATGGAAGCATGGGAAGAGATCCCACTCTAGAGTAAGCTTCTCAAAGGCAGCGTGTATAGGTGGAAAGGGGATGGTAGTGACACAGAATAAGGAATGACCTACATCAATGATCCAAATAAGGTACTATGTGCATATTTCCAAATTACCATGCCTTCAAACCAACTCCTTGCATGGTATTATTTTGATGAAGAGGGTGTATACCTATGCACAAGGAAGATGATGTCTTGGGATTTTGATTCCCATATTAATGGGCCCAAATTCAAGGTCAACCATAAGGAGTTGATGAAGATACCAGATAGCAAGGGAGTAAACCCTCTAGTGAATTCTCAATAACTATCGATGAACAAGTTTGTAATAAATCAACAAAGTGTCAGTGGAGGTTGAGGCAAGGATCTTTGGGAGAAATGACAAAGTAAGGGTTCTAGAGGAAGAGATTTAAAATAAAAATGAAGAGATCATTGAAAATATCAAGGAGTTAAAGTAGGAGGATTTGATCAGCACACAATTAAGACACGAATTAATAGAGGAGAAGGAAAAGGTGCATGAGATCCATAAGAAAATCGAGATGAGTTCAGACGCCATAATCTTAAACCACCCAAACCTCGTATTTTCCTAAGAAAAAATATGAGTCAACCATGCAATGCTTGGAATACTAGACTTGCATCCTCACCATGGAGAGGTGGTCACTCGCATTGGAATTAGCAGAAGAGGAATTGGCATACCAGAAGGAGGAGGAAAAATTGAATATTGGGGAGATAATTACTTAATATTCTGAGCTCCTTTCCATTGTGAAGACCTGGCCGTGAATGGATGAGGTTTTTAATGATAATTGAGTTGAGAGAGACATGGTAGAAAGTATAGAGGTTGCTATGCATGAGGCGTATTTGAAGGAGTTTCAATATAAGAACAAAGGAAATAGGGCGGAGTGGGATAAGATCCTAGCCGAGGTTGATAAAAAGTTAGAATCAATTGAAACCTTACGGGGGTCGATTAAGAATCATCTTAAGGAGCTATATCCCTAGGTCACTCATAGAATTGCACTAGATGATCTTAGAAAGAAACTAGAAGGAATTGTAGATACGTTGAATGCTAAGAGAGACGAATTGAGTTTTGATGAGGTGAGCGCTCTAGTAGGTGACCTACTTCAAGTAAGCATAAGGTGAGGTGGATGCCTGGGAAAATATTGAGGCAACAATGAAGAAGGAATTTTGACTCCTCCTACAATAGTAGTAGATTATTACATTCTTTTATTCTTTATTCAGATTGTCCCTATTCCACTATTCTTTATTCTTTGAAGAAATAAGATGTTTCTGAGGATGGAGAACACGCTTAGTGTGGGGTGATGTTGGGCCCTGAAATATTGGCTAAGTGCCAAGGGGCACACATGTAGGAACAATGAGAAGAAGGGTGCTCATGGGAAATCATGTAGGACAAAGGGTTTTATAAGGGTTTAAGTGAAACCAAGATGCACATGGGAGGTAGGACACGGGTTTAAGGGAATTTTCCATATTTTGCATTCTAGAGGCACTTAAGGAAAAACATGAGGACCCGACTAGGCATGATGAGTGGATAAGATTCCATCCTGGAACTTTGGAGGTCAAGAAAATGATATTCCATGCAGGGAATATTCATAGAATACATCATTGCAAAGAGTGGAGGGTTTGTAAAGGGATAAGCATTCACCAATGGAGGACCACATGACACTTGGCACACATCTGTTAAAGAGCATGGTGGTGGGTGTTGATCCTATAAAAAGAGATGCTCGGGCTAGAGACAGGGATGCAAGATATATAGGAGGGATGAAGAGATATAAAAAGACAAAATACAATGGATAATGGGAGCGAGAGAGAATACATAGAAAATGTAGAATACAAAGTGATGTAGTAATACTAGGGTTTAGAGCACTTAGTGCTAATGGTTGTGAAGGATTTCATAAGCCTCTATATGGCACTAGGATTTGTAACAAGGGTTAAAATGGGAAAATTATAGTTAGGGTCTCATATCAGGGATGCTGATAGGATTTGAGTCTCTATCATTTAATATGTATGGTCTGAGATGACCCTTTTTCTTATAATGTGGCTACTAGAACTATGTTAAATCAATATATATATATATATATATATATGGGTTCATTTTGTATATTTTGTTTAAGGGTGTAAACCCTCATGTTATATGACTACCATGGCTCATATCTGGTTTATTATGCTTATTAAAATGTTATTTAGTTTCTGTAATGCATTAAGGTGTGGATCTATTAGTTGCATCTTCTACCTCTTTAAATAAGTGAATGTACTTATGCTTCTACAAATTATCCTCCATTAGTGGTAGAACCATCTCACAAAGATCACATAAAGGAGAGCTCGGTGCCTATGTGTGCCTTGGGTGAGAGTTTAACACTCACTGGTTGATAGGCCAACATGCTTGGGGTTAGTAAAGGTATTAAGGGTAAATAAATGACTACATAGTTCTAGGGGGATCTTTTGGGAAATTAAGCTTATTTTCTCATACATAATTTTTTATCATTATTATTTTTTCAAGGTAAGTGGTCAATAATCCTTTATTGTAGATTTCAAAAGCGAGAGAGAAGTTTTGAAACTTGGAGTGGTGATTAGAAGCTACTGGTGTGTGCATTTTCCATCAAATTTTCTTAGTGGTTGCCATCTATGAAGAAGGGGCAAATTGTTGAACCCTGGTCATTGGTGTTGTCATTGATGTCAAGTGGCATTGATGAAAAATAAGTGAGTAGTGAAGTGAGGCTTTTCAAGAAGAATGAAGTCTAATTGATAGTTCTTTATCAATGGTTTTTGAGCTTTCAGGATGGCTTCAAGATGGCTTGAGTGCTCTGTAGGTTTGGTTAGTGAAGTAGGAGTCTACTGCAGATATGGAAATGGTTGGTATTCTTGGATCATAGGTTTTACAGATCAGATATGATGGTGTGAGCATGTGAAAGAACTATTTAAGTACATAATAGGTCAGATGTTTGGAGTCACAGTTGTAATAGGCTCACTTAGGAATAGTTCTAGAGCCTAATAAGGTGTGACATCTTGATACATGTAATGAAAAGATCATGCAAGCATGGAAGTAACCTAGGGATCTTATTTAGGGAATGTGTTAGCAACATTAAGATGCATTTTAGCTCTAGGAGGAAAATTTTAAAATTTTACCAAAGTTGGATCTCGAGGACTAACAGTGTAGGCTATGGTAAGTGAGATAGGTTTAGATATTACATGAATATTTATGGAAAGAAACTCTTCAATCATGCATAGGGGTGTTTTTGTGCTTTATGCCAAATTTTATCAAGTTCTAAATAGGTGTGTGAAGGTTTATCGAGTTTTTTCTAAAAATGGTTCTTTGAAAAGTGGAAAATGAGTTATTTTTCTTCTTAGAACCCAAGGAAAAATATTAATAATCCTTCATATAAACCATAAAAGAAATTCTTAGAGATGATTCCAAGCCTAAAATGTTACAAATTTTTGAAGTAAATTAGTTATGTTTTAGAGAAGTTATGTTTCTTTTTCCACCAGTGTTTTCTCTCTTTCAAGGGCTCTTTCTTGAGTTGATAGGATCAACATGAGTTTTCTAACTCTAAATCATCTGTGAAAAATTTTATACTCCTAAAATTCATATTAAATCCTTTCTAAGTCAAAATGATTATTCTATTACATTTCAAAGTGAAGCTGTGCCATGTAGGCATGTTGTGCTTCATAAATATAGGTCTGAGTAGGTGGTCACTAAGCACTCTAGGATTATGTTTCTTTAGTAGAAGATGAAATTAAATCATTCTTCAAAGGTCATGAGGTTTCAATTACTCTCTACATGATTAAGATAACTTCGAACGAACTTTCAGGTAGTTGGTGGACTACATATCTTGTCTAAGCATGTTGATATCTTGTATATATATTGTATGGTGTATCTACTAAGAAATTCTTACCAAGTTGTATCTATTTATTCAGAATCATCTATAATATTCCAAAAGGAGGTTGAGCATGTTTAGAAATCACTCTCTATAAGGGTCAAATATAAAGTCTAGTTTGTGATATGAAATGATGTAAGTAAGAGGCAAATGATCAAACCTAGACTTTGGTGCATTCAAAACTATACTGACATAATTGGGCTAAACAAACCCTATTAAAATAGTGTATGTGCATGACATGACATGCTTGGGTGAGTGAGAGATGTTTCAATGTAGGGTTATTTCCTAAACTCAAATTACGATGTGAAGACAATTCACATGATGCATTGTCATATTGTGGATTATATTCTTTTGAAGTTTGAAGTAAATTGGAGTGTTTTAATATTGTTGAATGATTGGAGGAGTTGGAAAATGGTCTCATCTATCCACAATATTTTTAATTTTCAAATTTCATTCAAAAATGAGTGAGAAATCAATTTTTATTATTCTCTCGGGACTCTATAGTGGGTTCAAACCCTAGATATAGGGTTTAACATCAAATAAAGTTTTACACTAATAAAATTATCTAAAAATTTGAATAAAGATCTATAGCAGGGTAATAAACACATTTAAAAAAGAATCAAGATATTTCATCAAGGAAAGAGGTAATATTCGTTGACAGTGTCCTCAAATATTTTTGTTCAATTCTTGTAAGAGAAAGAAATGTATTTTTAATGAAAATAATCAATATAAATGTTCAAAATCTTCATTAAAAGGATAGAGGCATAATGGAATAAGTCAATCAACATAAGTATTTGATTATTTATATTTTAAAATGTAAATATTTCATGATAGTTATTATAAGTATACACACAATTGTTGTATGCTACCATTGACAAATGTAAAAGTGTAAGATTCCTCAAGAAACATCATGATAAATGAAGTAAGATAGGTTTTTCATCAAAATAATGTTGTCAAAGAGTCCAAAGGTCTTAAAAACTCTTCAGTAACTATTGGATTTCATTATATGTCTTGAAATTCTACTGAGTAGTTAAGATGCTAATCTATGGCTAGTTTTGTGAGAGCATGAAAGGTCAAAAGGCCACCTCATTTGAATTGTATGAGTTCTTAAATAATTTAAAAGGTTAGAGACTATAAAAATATATTTATTTATTCTTCTAAGATCAAACAAAAATATTAAAGGAAATATGAATTATGAGTTGTAAGTTGAAGAGTCAAACCAAAGACAAAAATTCCAAAAGGAGATATAACTTATGAGTTGTAAGTTGAAGATTCACGGAGTAAGGTGTATTGATAATTTAAATGAGAATGCATTATTCTCGCATGTGTACTTCAGAATAATAATATGAATATTTAGTGAAATAATATATTTGAAAAAAAAATTCAATGGATATGCAACATGATATGTAAGAAACATAGTGAAAGAGGCCAAAAGATTGTAGTATGATGAAAGACTGTTATAGAGAGATATAAAGTATGAAGAAAATGCAAAGAAGATGAGGATATTCTTATATTCATATAGGTGAGAAATATTATAGAATTGTAAAAATATATATATAGTTGAATGAGAACTAGAACTTGAGGCTTCAGCTTTTGGTTATTTGGAGACACAATATGAAAATGAGATGACAATATGAAACCATGAATGAGAAGTTATTTACATGGAATGACATAGGTGTGTCTATAATTTTTTGATGTTGTGATGAATAAATGAGTAGGGTGATTCAAATATGAATTGTCCTTGGTGAAGGATATATGTCGTGACAAAAATTAAGGTTTTGTTAGGTTGATCAATGAATATAGTATAGACATGAATTGACTATGTTTTATAGGTTTTTCTTGTGTGTAGAAAGTTGAAATAAAATTGCAGTAGATAAAGAAGATTTAGAATATGTTTTTGATATGATAGAGATTTGAATTGATGTTGAAAGAAACTTGAATCTGACTATTTTTTAAAAAGAAATGAGAATCATGAGTTTTTTCAAACACGCCAGTTAAATGAGAAGGAATGAGTAGTAAGATAAGGTGATGATGAAAAAATTTGAATGTGATTGAATTCATGAAATACAAGGAGATTAAGGTTAATATTAAACTATAGTAGGTAGGTAATTGACTGAGTGATATAAGGAGTGAAAACTTGAGATGAATTTATGAGTAAAATAAGTGTTGTATGACATAGACTCGATGAATTCAAATGATCGGAGAAGAAATTTTATTAGGAGAAAAATTGTGAAGCAGAGAAGATGAAGAAAAGTGTGGTAATATAGAGGTCATTATCAACTATGTAAGATAGTAAAGAAAGTGTGATAAAACACATAACAAGTCTAAGTTGTATCTTAGCATATAGGGGTTGTAGCCTCCTTGTAAGTAGTATCTTACTAAAGATTAGTTGTAGTTGGTTAAATTATAGGGGGTTGAATCCTCTAGACTGAGTAGCATCTTGGTCAAACTTAGGAGTTGTAGCTCCAGGTTGAGTAGAAGCTCAACCATGAAATCAATGTAACTGATATAGGACAATTTGGTCCTAAGCCTAGTTCTTGGTTTTAGTGGGTTTTTTCCTAGTTTGGGTTTCTTACACTAAACTTGGTGTCTTTATGTGTATTTATTTGTTAATTTATTTTATGTGGTTTTATATATTAATAATAGATAATTTTGCAAAGTAAATTTCAGAAGATCTTGAGTCACTCCCTTTTAGTGTCCAAGTTTCCAACAAAGACCTAGTATAAAAAATGAACTGGAATTAAAATGAACTATTTCAGATTGTATATGGCCTTGGAGAGTGAGATGTCCTTTTGAGGAAAGAGAAGCATGAAGAAGAGGCATGAATACAAAATATGATCAAGGATTAGGGTTCACAAGAAAGGGTTCGAAGAGTGTGTATTCGTAAATTTTACATTCGAAAAGCATAAGGTTTCATCTCTAGGGCACAAAATTGTAAAGCTAGACTAGGGCATAAGATAAGGTAGATGAGAGGAGGAAAGATTGATCAAAGAACTTGAATTATTAGCACTAGGAATAAGTCCAAGTAAGTATGCAATTCCCATCACCTAGGGAATTTTTTTGTAAAGTATATAGTTTTGAAAAATGGCACCAAAGAAGGATTCTATAGTCAAGAACTCACTCAATGGAAAGAACAAGGTGTTGACACAAAATCATGCACTTTGGGTAATTATCTAGCCCGATTACATACTACTATTTATATGATTCCTAAGTAAGAAAAATACTAATAAACCCATGTCTTGGGCCATCTTTTCTTTCTTTCTATCGCCACATTTGGTCTTACACTCTTTCTAGATCAGTCTGTCTTTTCACCTTATCCCCTCTTTGCAACTAGGGTTTTAATATTTTCTAGCTCAGATTGCTTTGGTCTATTGTTGTACTTAATGATCCATTCATTTATTGAAATATTTCAAGTAAAATTAGGCTTTTATTTCAATATTTTCTTTAATCATTTTGGTGAACCCAAACTCAATCTAATCACTCTTAGGATCATCTCATCATGGATAACTCTATTCAATATTTCCTCCTTATTAACCATTAATTAAGAGATAAAATCATTACTCTATTAGGTACTACTTGAATCCCTTGTAATATTCATCCAGATATAGTATATAATACATTTGCATATGCATTTTTAAAGCATGTTGCTTTCTAATCTCTCCCTATTGACAATCTTACTATTTTTTACAATGATCCACCTCTATACATAATGATTTATATCAATAATGTGGGTGTCAAATAAACCATCATCGATAATGGATTTGAGCTTAATCTATGCACTTTATCATTCATTGACGTCATCATCCTTCCTACCAATTATGTTAGTCCTTCCTCCATTTCTCTTCACACTTATGATGGTTCTGTTTCATCCATGCATAGGCCACATCACTCTTCCTATCATTGTTGGACCTAAAACTCTTCCTATGGTTTTCTTGGTCATGGGATTCCCGGTTTACTATAATTTTCTACTTGGAAGACCATGGATTCATGCCATGTATGATGTACCCTCTACAGTGCATTGATGTGTTAAGTTCTTACATGAGGCTATAGAATGTATAATCCCTGATGATCATGACCCATTTAACTATTACAACATCAATCCCACCACCACATTTACCACTCTAACATCTCACGCCAATGAACCCAACCAACCCATGGATACCCCATCTCAATAACCACCACTTTAAGGTTTTATTTGCATGTTAGATACTATCTCATCTATGCATATGCCTGCCCATGCTTCTACTATGGCCATGATTCTTTATCAGGGACCTGTCTAGAAACTGAACATCATGTAATCCCATTCATCTTCTTATGATCAACCTCCATTAACACGACCTCCATTTACATGTACACTTCTCATGAATTAATATTATTGATATCACATTCCATTTGATCCTACTTTTTCCAATACAATATCCACACATCATGGGTTAACTCGTTAGGATTCATATTTGATGACATATTTACTTTACCTAATGATCATAATCTCTACGAAGGATTTGTTTGCATTACCACTACTTATGGTCTTCAAGTAGTTTATCTCACATTTTTTCTTACATGTGCTCCATGAACTTCTCCATTTACTCTATGAAAGTCTTGACTTGATTACATTGGGGTAGGTTAGATCCTAATCATACCGATATATCATTTCCATTTTCGTTTGGTTGTATTTTAATTTGTAATGTCTCATTTATGGGATATTCACCAAATATCACTTGTTAGTATGCATATAGGTGTCCATTACCTAATTTTACTGATGAGGAATACACTATGGGAATATATAATTTATATCTCAATGGCTCCTTGATCAACCTGACACTATCGCCTATCAAGTTTCGGATGCTTCACCATTTGGTTTTGACCATGACAATGATGAAATCTTAGATAACATTACTTAATCACACTCATCATTACATACTTGGGGGCATTACAATTATTGTTATTCCCCCTTATAGCATCAAAAACATCGTATTTTCTCATCAATTCAAATCTAATCTACCACATACAATACACATATCTTGATACAAACTTGTATCCTCATTTCTCTATGACACACTCTTGTGTTATGGTCCAAAATTCACTGTTGATGGCATCCTATACACATGAGCCTCACCCACTACCCACTACATTACACATTATACTACACCCCACATAGCACATGACATACCTCACAACATATGTTTCTCGCATATAGTTATCACTACATAATTAACACACTTGTGACATATTCTTACTCCACACACTCACAATACATTATTCTCATGCCTATCTATAAATAAAAACTCAACACACTAGTAGCACATACTCTCTAAACATCCTCAAAACAACTATTTCACCATTTTCTTTACGTTATTGAGACAAAATATATAAGGGTTATGGGTTGAGGAGGAATACCTGTTTATGTTGGTTGGTTGATGGTTGTTGCACACGTTCTGACTTCTCAATCCAATGCTGATTGTGAGAGATTCCTTTTGGCTAGGAGGAACTACCTGAAATAGAAAACAAGACCACAAAAGAAGAGTTAAATAATATATGATAGTGGACTGCCTAGCATGTGCTAGATTCGGGAAGTGTGATACTCCCTAGATGGTTTTCAATCCATTGTTTAAAATAAATTAATGAAAAAAATAAACAAATTACTCATCGTAGTTGATATGATTTAGGTATTTCATTCAAGAACAATAAGAAAATCTAACATAACATGCTAGGCTATAGTCAAATATGAAGGGTAGGTAGGTGTAAAGGTGTTGGAACTGATTAGGGTCAGGTTATGGGTTGTTTAGGTCACTTGATAGAAGGTAGGTTGGCTCGTTTATTGGCACATGAGTAAAACATAGAGACCAATTTCGATCGGGTGTAATCGATGATGGTTTAGAGGTGACCGGCGATGGTCATGGGTAACCGGCGTCGTAGGGTTAGGGTGAAAGGAACTCAATGAGATCTGATTGTAGGAGTTGAACTGAAGCTAAAAAAAGATGGAAGGGTGGATAGGGAGGTCTGTAAAGGTCTCAGGTATACTCAAAGGGGTGTAGGAGGTGAGAATGGGTGATCTTTTGTTTTGGGTAGAGGAATAGCCGTGTCTACAAGTAGGTAGAAGATGGAAAGGAACATACAAACTATAAACTGATAATAGAAGTAATGAAGGCTATTATATTGAAATAGACTATGCTGGTAGAAGGTACACCTACTATGATGTAGGTTTGATGGTTGAATGGTGATGGTAGTTGATTAGAAGAATGGTGTTTAGTGCCATAGTAGTGCTTCCTGGAATACTTCTATGAGTGCTATGCTTTTGGATCTATCTTGGTGCTAGCTATGGATATATGTAGGTGTAAAAAAGCTCTGGTTCTGCTTTCATGTAGCTCTCTTCTCATCTCCTTGATCTCGTAAATGTGCCAACCCAAAAACAAGATTACCTTGAAGTGAATAAATGGTAATCGAAGGAGGTCTGTGTGTACCAACATCAGTTTAGGGATGACCGACGTCGTTAAAGCAGAGATTCCCTAGGTTTACTAAAAATGGTAGATCTCACATCTTTTGGATCAAGTTCATTCCTTTATCCATAGATCCAAATGGATGTTACCTTTTTATGAGCGGGAAGGTGGTTAGAGGAATAATAGGCCTTGATTTTTAGGTTTGGACCAAGTCTTATTCATTTATGGAAACATGCTATGAATAGGTCTATGGTGAGGTGTCTAGGTGAGGTGTCTATTCATTTAATTAAAGTAATTAAATTAATAATGGGGTGAGGATGGGTATTAATTTAATTATAAATAATTAAATTAATGTTAATGTGGGGTATAAGGGTCATGGTTAGGTGAATGTGTGTAAGTTGGTTATTCAAAAGGGGACCAAGGGGAGTGTGACCCAATTTTGGTGTCTATATTTTTCCCCTTTTTGTTGGGTAGCTGTATTGGTAGGTGGCATGAAAAAAATGAAGGTTGGTTTTTGCCCCATGTGAATTTAGGGTGAGAAGGTGAATTTGGGTGCCCCAGATAGGGGCATGAGTGATCCCCCCTCAAATTAGGCACTGATGATGAAGAATAGAGATTCGGTGGGTGGTTTGAGAAAATAGGGTTAGGTGTGAAGAAGGTGAGGGTTGAGGGTATGGTGATTGTAAAAGGTAGGGTGGGTGATTAGGTAGAGCATTTAGACATACACACATGTTTTGAAATTCCATGAGATACAAGGGTTTCTCAACATAACAAAATTTACATTAGCTAGGGTCGTAAAGGTCATCCAAACAAGGGTTGTTGAGGTTCGGTATCCAGGGTAAAGGATACGGTCTGGGCACTCAACGAGGTAGGATGTAGGAATGTGTAGGTGTGGTTTCAAAGTACATCCAAAAGTGCCATCATTGCAAGATGCAACGAGTGAGGACATGGGAATATCCACATAATCAACATTAGGTAGGTAGGTGTGGGTAGGGTAGGTGGAGGTAAAAATGGGTAATGGGTAGTGTCAATCAAACATATGCACATGTGGAGATCACAACACAATATCAAGTTGAAGAGATTTTAAACTCTACATCATCTAAGGTCGATCGGGTTATCCAAACAAGGGTTGTTGAGGCCCGAGTATCTAGGGTAAAGGATACGGTCCATACACATAACAAGGTAAGATACAGGAACTTGTAGGTGGTGTTTTGGTACATCCAAGAGGTTAAAAGGTCAAGGTTTGTTTGGACAAGGGTCACAACCAAAGATAAGGTATGGTTTTTAGTCTAATAATGTGGTAATAACATCTCAAGGTAAAGTGAGTGTGTAAGGTCAATGGTGACATCATGGGAGGTTATGTGTGGGTAAAAAGAAGGTGTGGCATAGATAAGGCCATAAGAAGCATAGAAATATGTCCCAACTGGTGGTGAGGTTGGGTGATAGATGATGAGGTCGAAGGATAAGGTTGAGGGTCAGGGTTAGCTTTAGGTTAGGTGAAAAAGGTTGTGGGAAAGTAGATAAGGTGTAATGGGTTGCCATAGGGTCAACATGGGTAAACAAAACCAGTCATGTTTAACCAATGCCGGTCTAGGGAAACTAACCATGGTATGTTAGGGCACATGACTAATGTCGATCTAGGTAAAACTGACATCGTCAAGTTGGGGAGAGGTTAAAAAGGAAATTTCCACTTTTTGTGGAATCATTTGTAATTTTCCAAATAGGAGAAAATGATAAAGGAGAGAGGAAAATGTGGAAAGAGATTGAGTGAGATGGAGAGCTAAGTTGGTGAGCCTCGTAGTGGGTGATCGGTAGGTGATAGGCGGGTCCCTTTGGATCTGTTGATGGCTGTAGGGATAGATTTCCTATCTTATAGAGAGTATAGAGCACAACAGGCCTCGAGTGAGAGGACCAGTTGCGCACCCCACAGTGTGAAGAGCACACGCGGCCATTGAGCCCGAGACATGGTCGGGCAAGGATACTAGTCCATGGAGGCCAACCACGGGTGACGTACTAGCAAAGATCATGTCAAGACCCATGGTGGGTGGTGAGATGTTAGTGGGATGCCGCATGGGAGTGGAGGAGGAGGAGGAGATAGGTGAGATAGATATGGAGGATATCTAGCGGGGTGATGCCTAATAGCCATATGTACCTCCTATTTTGTGTAGTTATTTATTTTTGATATATATCGGCTGCATGCCAAAGAGAGTGAGGATATATATGATAGTTTTGAGAGTTTGGATCATATACTGGCCTACGTGCTGAAGATGGTGAGGTTATATATGAGAGTTTTGTATTTTTATCCTTATTCGATATCTCATGTATATTGTATGGATACAGATTTGTATGATGATATGGATGATTTGTTGATGATGTACTTGTGTTGGTAGAATTTGATTGTTATGTATAGATGGAAGGAAAATAGGTGTGTTTAGGCATCTTTGGAGTCAGGTCATAAGCATGGTTGAGTCTGGTGGTAGGTATGGTTGAGTCAGGTCATAGGCATGGTGGAGTCAGGTGATAGGTATGATGGAGTCAAGTTGGTTTAGGCATGAGTTAATGTCCAAGTTGTAGGTAACATGGGGGGAAAATGGTGATGTATATATAGGTTATGGTTTTAATTTCCAAATATGTGCTATAGTGGAAATGTGAAAATGATAAATGAATGATTTGATGATGTAATAAAAATGTGTATTAATTGATGCTTATTTGGTTTAATTTCTAGTTATTGATATAAAATGGAAACTAACTAGGGTAGAATGTGAATAGGAAAGTGAAAGGGGAATTGGCTAGGGTAAAGGGTGGCCGAGGTAACCTCCAAGGGCTCCATGCCCTCGAAGTGTTGCCTACATGGTCTCGACTAAAAGGGACCTCAGGTGATGTAGTTCTCTCGTAAGCTAGGGAAGATTATGATGAAGTAGAGGAATGGGTTGATAGGTGTTAGGCATGGTTGAATGTAGGTCAGAGGCATGATTGAGTTTAGGTTGTAGGTATGGTTGAGTGGTTTTTAAATATAGGTGTCGATGATCTGGTCCTATATAGGATAATCAATAAGTAATGAGGAAGGTGAATTGTAAGAGGTGGTAAAAGAGCCACTTATTTGATAAGAACCCAAATGAGTATACTATACCCAAGATGGTATTATGAACCTAAGACCCTAAAGGCATTACATAATGGACTATTCTAAAGGTGAAGAAAGTCACATAATCACAAAATGTCACGGTTGCGGAAAGTTCCCTTGAGTAGAGAGGAAATTAGGATGAAAAGGCAGTGAGGTGAGAATGGGTGGTTTAGCATAACCTAGTGTACGACAACATGCTTCTCCTAACAAGAAACCTAGGATCAAAAATAGGCAAGTCCATGACAAAAATTTCATCTTTTTCATCATTTTTTTAATAGACTGATCGATGTGGGAAGTATATGTGGTATGAGTATATTATCTCCTTGAGGTCTTCGCAAAGCTTATCGATGTGGGAATCTTCAGAACATTTATTATATTTTTGCAATGACTTTATGTAGTTGTCCTTTAAGGGATCAGTCTATTTATAGCAGCATCATAGAAAGAAGAGATGTCCCTTTTGAAGGATTCATATTTTTCTAGAAGTTTGACTCAAGGAGTGGCATCCCTTTTTGGTTTAGATGTTTAAGTCATGGACAAGACTATAGAGGAAGAGTAGGTTCTTATTCGGATGAAAAAACCATAGTACACAGGAGTTAACTATGAAAGGGGTGGTTTTGAGTGATGAACGACCATGGGATTCCATTCTAGAGAAGACAAAAAGTATCCATGAGAATCATGCTATGAGTAGATTCGTGGTACTCATATTAAAGATAAGGCTGAAAGGTGATGTGTAATCACATTATTCTTTTTAGTCATGGATCTTCTAAAAAATAGGTAATATGGAAGGTAGACAACACTCAAGGGACGAGTGAGCAAGCGATAAAATGTGGTATAGAACTTTATGTCAACAATAAAATGGTCGAAGATGTAAGGCATTAAGGGGCTCAAGTTTGGGTTTACCTTTAAGTGAAGAAAAATGATAAGCACCTGATCCATAGGCATGGGTAATGATATATGGTCCAATCCATTTAGGATAAAATTCACCCCGTTTACTTTTCTCTTATTTGGTTATATGTTAATTTTCCTTTAGGACGAGGTCGCTGACACGAGCGGTTCATTCATGAACACATTTTTCATAGGCATGTTTGATATGTTTTTTGTAGATTTGGAGATCATCAAGAGCATTAAGATAACGTTCATCTAATAACTCAAGTTGTGCCAAACGATCTAAGTCATCTTCGTTGAGCATGTCTTGTAGTGAGATGCGAGAGAGATGTAATCTAGACTTTGAGAGGTAAGACATCCTTTGTACCATAGACTAGATAAAAGGGTGTGGTAGAATTTGAAGTGTGAATACTAGTGTGATAATCCCACAAGGCAAAAGGAATGTGCATATGCCAATCCTTCCTAGTATCATTGACTATGTTCATAATAATTTTCTTCAAGGTTTTATTAGTCGATTTGGCTTGACCATTGGTTTACGGGAAGTAAGGTGATGAGAAATTGAGTCGGATTCTAAAATCATTGCATAGTTTGCATATGGTTTTGTTTTTGAATTGATTTCCACTATCAGTGATGAGGTGGTGAGGAAAACGAAAGTGAAAAATGATGTGATGGTTGATGAATTCACATATTTTATCGGCTTTTGTAGAAATGAGGGGAATTGAATCTACCCATTTAGTGTAATACTAAGTATCGAGTTATGATTCATTGGTGGCGTTGTGAAGAATGGGGTTGATCTCATGTGACAAGGTCTTAACCCCATTGAGAGAAAGGAAAAATGTCTCGTGTGACCTGTAAGGCATGACTAGGTGTGTGATGGAGATTAGCATGTTGCTAGCATTTCATGCAATGTTTGACATAATCACAATAGTCATGGTTTAGGGTTGGCCAATAATATTCCAGGTGAAGAATGTGTTTTACGACAGCTAAACCACTAAAGTGACCTCCAAAAATTCCATCATGGACTTCCTTAATGGTGTAGGGAATTTCTAAACTTGAAAGGCATCATAAGAGAATGTTGTAGAAGCCATGCTTGTAAATAATACTACAAATGATGACATAACGAGAGACAGATTTTAAGAAAGGAACATTTTCCATTACGAGTGAGATTGGTGGGTAGAATGGAAATGGAAATATAGTCTCGCATATTACTTATACTAAAGGTCA
Source organism: Taxus wallichiana var. yunnanensis (assembly GCA_018340775.1). Taxonomy (NCBI): domain Eukaryota; kingdom Viridiplantae; phylum Streptophyta; class Pinopsida; order Cupressales; family Taxaceae; genus Taxus; species Taxus wallichiana. The sequence continues at coordinate 204,982,931 of CM031243.1, forward strand.
TGTGGTTTCAGGGAAATGGTTCGATGGATTAGACCTCACGAGGTAAATAAGAGGGTGATTATAGGCTTTGTATTGTGACAAAGATTTTAGAGTCGATGGGCGAAGCGGTATCCGAGAAGCCAAGCAGGCCATGGTATCTATACATTTATTAGTAGATTGTGGGGTGGTTTGAAGTGTGTAATGGTCAAGGTTGTCAAAAGTATGTCTATGTGATGCTTATACTTTTGAAGGATATCATTGAAACCGGTATATAACATTGACTTGGTTTATGACCAATTGAGAAATAACAAAGATATTGATTGACTTAACATCTAAGGCATAGGTAGCCTAGAGACGCAATACAAGTGCTACGTATTCAAGTAATATTGTTTCTACAATCAAAATCGAATTTGAAAGATAAATCCATAGGTTCACCATCAAGAGGAATGAGGATAACACAAGCCCCACCCCTACGCTAACATTTGGAGCCATCAAAGAATAGTGTCATTTGGTAAGAGGGTTCATCTAGAAAGAGGGCATCTATAGTCTCGTTTGGGAAATAGAAGCTAGATGATTTATTCTCAGAAATAGGTGCATCAACTAGTTGTTCAATGATATCTTGGCCCTTGAGGGACTTTTGATGAATGAATTTGAGGTCGAGGTCAACAAGAAGCATAATCTAACGTGCGGCATGTTGATGTTGATAGGGTTTGGCATACATATAGTGAAGTGGATTAGTATTAGTAATGAAGAAGGTTTTTTGGTTGAGTAGGTAATGGCAGAGTTTAGTGGTGATGAAAACTAAGGATGAGTAGAGTTTTTTGGCATGCGTATATCTAGTTTCATAGTCCAGAAGGGTATGGCTTATGTAATAAACTACTTTCTCTCAGTGTTGGTCATCACGATGAGCCACCATGACACCTAAAGAATGGTCAGTGAAATATATAGGTAAAAGGGGTGGTCATCCTTAGGAGGAATGAGCACTAGTGGTTGAAGGAGGTATTGTTTTAAGGCTTGAAGGATTTATGACATTCATCATCCCATTTGAATGACATGTATTTCTTGAGAAGATGATGGAATGGTTTACACGGTGGTGAAAGCTACGAGATAAAATGATGAAAAGATTACAACTTACGTTGTAGGATTTGAAGTTGATAGATATTAGTGGGTGGAGGCATTTCTAGAATATCCTTGACTTTAGTAGGATTGACTTCTATGCCACACAAAGAAACGATGAAACCTAGGAGTTTTCTGGAAAGTACCACAAAGACACACTTCTTTGGTTGAAGACACACACAATACTTGATGAGGCAATCAAAGATGAATTTAAGGATGGGCAGGTGTTCAGTTCAATGTTTAGATTTGGCAATCAAATCATCTATGTAATATTCCAATATGTGATGCATGATGTCATGGAAGATGTAAGTCATGGCTCGATGATATTTAGCACCAACATTTTAAAGGCCAAAAGGCATGACTCGATAGCAGAAAGGCCCCAAGGGGTGATGAAGGCAGTCTTGTGTTGATCTTTTGGAGCTAGTAATATTTTATTGTAGCTTGATAAACCATCCATGAGCGATAGCATTTCATGGCTAGTGGTGAGATCAACTAGTTGGTCGATGCTTGGTAGGGGGAAATCATCTTTGGGACAAGCTAGGTTGAGGTCACAAAATTCTGTGAAAATGCAGAGTTCCCCTGTCACCTTTATGATAGGAACGATGTTAGAAATCCATTAGGGATATTCAATGAGTAAGATAAAGGAAGCTGAGAGAAGGAATTAAAGATCTTCTTTGACTAGAAGAGCAATGCGAGGATACATTTTCTACAACTTTTGTTTGATGAGTTTGGTATTAGGAATGGTTACGATATTGTGGACCACATTTTTTAGGTCAATACCGGGCATATCGAGAATAGGACCAGGAAAACTTGTTACTATGGTCTCAAAGGAAGAGGTGAAGGCCTCCTATTCAATAGTGTTTAAGGATTGGTTGATCTTTAGAATTTGTGGGTCATCCTAAGTGTTAATGTTGATTTCGATGGTCGATTCATTCAACATCGTTTGTGTCTTAGATGGTAATGACTGATGGTTAAGTGAGGATGGATTCATAGTCCCGACATCAAACGACATTAATAGGTGTATCATCATCGATCATGTCTGGATACAGGAATGGGAGAGAAGAGGGAGCCTTGTCATCACGTTGATAGGTCAGAGGTCCCAGGGAAATGGTGTTTACAAAAAAGTTAGGAGGAATAGATTCAGGATCTATGGACTCCGTGGGTGAAGATGGTAATGTGGGTGAATGAGGTGGGGAAGGTTTTCCATCCTAAATGAGGTTGACATGAGCCTTCTTGGAAGGTGGTGTGTCAAAACCAATGCCACTATGGTCATTGTGTTTACGAGAGGTACATGAAATGACAGTATGGTGGCCCTGTTTGTAAAAGATGAAGCCAAATCCTTTCCATGCACATCGGTGGAGGAAAGTGTGAGTGAAGTGGCGGTTAGTGAGGGAGTGTAGGTCAGATGAAAATGGTTGGGTTTGAGATGGAGGTTCATGTTTATATTGGCAATATCAAGTCCCCCATACGTTAGATTAGTGCAAAGGTGGGGAGGGCCATAAGGAAAAAATTCACCTATGCAGATGTCATAATTGGGGTGTTGGCGTAGGTTCCCATACTCTTGCGCGGTGAGGAAGGTATCAATATTATATAGGCAGTATTCCCCAGAGCGTGGCATTGAAAAACACCTTCTAAGGGATCAGTAGTCGATATGTGGGTAGTGGGGATAGATGACTCCCTAGATGATGGGGAAATAAGTAAGTCAGATGTAGAGGCTATAGTGGCAGTAGGGATAGAAAGGTTAGATGCGAGAGAAGTGGTGGTAGTCTTGGTGGATGGGCGTGTAGGTAAAGGTGAAGTAGGGGTAGTGATAGATGCCTTGACTAGTACAAGCACATTGTTGGGTAGGTATAGCATGTTATAGGTCTTGAAAGGTGATGGGTCTAGTAGGGATGGTGTAATTATGCCCTTCGTGTTCAAATTTGAGACCACGGTGTAAATTCAAAGGGACACAACCCATGGCATGGATCCAAGGTTGGTCGAGAAATAAGTTATAATGGAACTCTCCTTCTAGGATGTAGAATAGTTCTCGGGGATAGAGTGGGGACCTACATGGACATGGATAATGATGGTACCCGGGGTAGAGGTCACGACATCATTAAATAAGTGGAGCATAAATGGGGTTACCATGCATGTAATTGATAGGTATGTCCATTTGGTCATATGCATGGGAGGAGATGATGTTAATACTAGCACCACCATCAATCATAAAATGTCATATGTGTATATTATTGATAAATATGGGGATAAAAAGAGCAGGGTCAGGGTCTTGCAGCTTGGAAGGGAACGATCTCTTCATCTAAAAATCTAAGGGTGGTTACTTGGCGAGTAGAGGAAGGCAATGACCTAGTGAGAGAGGCTACATGGCGAGGGGTAATTATTGAGGCCATGGATGTGGGGTTGTTTGGTAAATCCTCAATATATTGAAGGACCTCCATGAGGGCTTGATGATGTGAATCAGAGGTTTGGACGAGGACATAAAGAAATTTTGAGGGGGGATTGATGTAGTTGTTTTAGCATTATACGATGTGTGACCCCATCGAAATAGGATATGCAGGACCTCGAATGGTGACTTTGGGTGTGGGTATAGATGGTATGTGGGGTATAGTGTTGGTTGAGGGGATACCCACCTTTTCTTTTCCTTTTTCTTTCTTTGCAACGGTGGAAATGTTGATCATGTTGATCTGGAATCGCAGAGGATGGATCACATATTTGTGGTGGTGGAGATATTTTTCACTTAGTAGGTAATGGAAGAAGGTCTAGAGAAATTGGTAGAGATGAAATGGGGTCCTCATCAAGAAGATTGTCTTTGTCAAAAATTCTTCAGGAGGACATAATTAGAGAAGGGAGGTTTTTAAATCCTTACAGTTCTCTACATCGTGTCCTAACACATGATGGTAGGTGTAAATTTTAGTTTCACAAATCCTTTTAGTTGGGTTTGAGTGGGTCATAAGGTCTAAGAGGTGGTAATGTGATGAAAAAGTTTTGAGGAGATTGGTTCATATTTTATCATAGGACCTTGCTAGTGGATTGCAATGGGAGGTGAGTGTAGGTTTGGGTATAGATATGGTTGATTATGGAGGAAGAGGATTTCTGGGGAGGGATAATGGGTTGTTTCACTAGTTTGGGGTGTGGAGTGGTCTTCGGTCTTGGTTGCATCTACTTGGGTACATGCATGGTAGAAGAGCTGGCAACAAAAGGTTTGGTTGGTTAACTACCTTATTGGAGGGTAGAAAAGTTTTAGCTTTAGGTTACACCTTTTTGGGAAAAGGTGACATAGGTGTATGAGATGTAGAGGGAAAATCATATGGTGGAAGAGGACGGGTTACCCACGGGGGTAACCGAGTTATTGTAGAGGTCGTTGGTAGAGGTTGGGTAGAAGGTTTGAGTGGAAGAGAAGAAAGTTTCATGGGTAGTGAAGAAGTTATGGATGGTAGTTGTGGTATGGGTGGTAAGAAGGTTACGGGTGATAACAAAGGTTGTGTGGATTACTTGGTTATATTATAGGTTATTTATGAGGAGGTAGGCTTTCGCATTCTTGTGTTACCGGTGGAAGGAGGTTCTTGGCCAGTGGTCAAGGGGTGAAGGTGATAATGGTGTGGTAGGAAAGGTTGGTGTATGAGGCCTAGGAGGTTGGGTCTTCTTTTTAGGGGCCGGAATAATTTTAGTGTTGGTTTTGGAAGATGTGGCTAAATCTAATTTGATGGGTGGGTGAGTAAGGTTTGATGTCGGCATGACCCCTAAGGTGGTGATGGGTTTAAGTAAGGGAGATGATATAGGCATGGGTAGGTGTTTGGGTGTAGATGTATGTTGGGTTGTGGGAAAAGGTGTGTGTTGGGATATGGTTGGTGACATGGAAGGTGTTGCAATAGTTGTGGTTGTGTTTGGTTTGGTCACTTGAAACACTTTTGGATAGATAGTGGAGGTGTTGGTGAGTGATAGCTACATTTGGGTTGAAACAAGAAGTAGAAGGCATCCCCAAAGTAAGGATCTATCAACATAATCTAGGTGATCGGCCAAGTGTGAAAATGGTACTATTGTAAGTGGGGCCAATGTGGATCGAGTAGAAATCCCTATAAAATGTGTTTGAGACACAGGGAAATGGCTAGCCTTAGATTTTGTGGGTAAGAGAGCCAAAAGCATATCAGTAGGATCTTGAAGGTCCAATGGAGAATGGTCATCTAAAGGAAATGGTATTTCTATAGGATCCTCCATGGGTAGAGGAGAGGATGGGCTAGATGAGGTGGACTCTCCTTGTGATGGTGTAGGTTGTGGACATGTATCTCCTATGAGTAGGAGAGGTGCCACTAATGACTACTCGTTGTTTTGAGGGGCAAAAGGAGGAGTGATAATTATAGGTTCTTTGACAGTGAAGGATAAAATGAAGGGGGTTCCTCTAGTGTGAAGAGGAATAGATGAAATAGGTTCTTGTGTAGGTAGGGGGCTCGAACTAATATTTCATCTATGGAAGGAACATGGAGCAATTTGGAAGCAATTGGTATGTCCTCAAAAATGGTGTGGACCTCACGGATATTGCTATCATTGGTTGAAGTGTCACCAATTTGGTTGGAAGATGGGGCATGATTAGGGAATGGCTTCTTAAATATATGTAGGTTTTGGTTAGCGAGTGCATTTGGGTTATCCAAGACTAGATATCCATTGTCTAACATTTCTTGGATGATATTCTTGAAGGTGATGCAGTTATCATCGCTATGACCTTTGACACAATGATAGTTACAAAATTCATGTTCTTTAAACCACGTGGGCACAGGCACTCGTGGTCAAAACTAGTGTGTGGTTTTATAGGTGTAAGTGTAATGACACCATCCTTAATAAGATTTTCCAAAATAGAAAAATAAGGTTCTCCTATTGAAGTTTACTTTTGATGTTCTCATTTAAACTGGAAAGGTTGGATAGGGAGAGAGATTAGAAGGAGGTTTGGTGGGGTTTGATGGGTGAGAGGGGCCAACTTAGAAAACTATGGTGTTGGAAAATCCTGTGGGTTTTGAATATTTATTTTGGGGTTTTGAAGATGAAGAAGCATAATTTGATTTGAATGTGATGTTCTTGTTATGCAACTGAATTTTCTTCTCTTCGATAAGCGGGAATTTCCAATTTCCATGTCATGGTGAATGCCTCGTTAAAAGTATGGAAGGTCCGCACTTACATGGTTGGTGAGATGTGTCTAGTGCAAGCTCTGAGTAAACAACTATATGAGTTCGATTTGAGATAATCAAAATGTGAGTTGGTTAATTAGGTTGCACTAGCAAGAAACAAAGTTAGCGACATGCTCATCATCATACTATCATGTGGAATAAAGATCATTCATGGTATGGGGTTGCTTGAGATGAGATATGGGGTTGTTGATAGTATGCGTATGTAGGTGGGATGTTTGCAATGACTCTAGTAGTGATTGGAGGCATAGATTACTGGATGGAGAGGAAAATATTATGGAATGGAGTTGGGGTCAGTGACACCACAGGTGGGTTGTGTTATAATTGGTATATGTGAGATAATGGGTGTGGATGGGGTTATGTTTTTGGTGGTCAATGATGGGACAACGAGATACTATGGGTGCAATTGATCTGCAGATGCAACATTCATAGCATGTATGGGGCCTAGCTATAAAACCATTGAGGGTAAAGTAGTTGAAGGTAACACCGCATTAGTAGGGGCTGATGATGAAGTGGGAATAAGGGTAGGAGAGATGGATACAAGACATGCCATATATCAACTGACCTAAGGAGTCCCAGGTGGAAGAGTGGGAAAGGTAGAACTATAAGGCCATAGGATTTTGATCGAGGAGTCATGTGAATTCCTCATCACCTGTAGCAATGGTGGTAGGTAGGGTTGGATCCATGGGTGATAGGATAGAGGGTGGTGAAGGACTAGGTGGGAGTGGTTGATGACTAGCGTGGGATATGAGAGCATTAGCTTAGATGTGAGTCAACACCATGTGAATGAATTTATATCACGTGATGTTGTAGCACATTGATGATACACAAAAAATTAGGAATTATAAAATAGGTGTTTGTAGGTGGATTTGAGTCGTATCGGTTGAGAAACAACATAGGGTAACCGATGCTAAGTTAGGAATGACCGATGACAGTTTAGGGCTAACAGAGGTTGGTTAATGTGAGTAAAGAATAGTTTGACCAAAGGGGCAAAAACTAATGAATGTTAGATAGATAAGCTGTATGATGACCGTTTATGAGAATATAGACGAGAAAGAGACTCAAAAAAACTCAAAACAGTGAAGAAGATGAGAATAGGTGTCCCTTGGGCAAGTTAACCAAAAGGACAGGGAACCGATGGCAGTTAGGTAGAACCAATGATGGTGAGGTGTAAACCGATGCTGATTACTATGAAAATTTGAAAAATGCAAGAAAATAGATTGTTGTGAACTAAGATCAGATGAATGATTAACCCATAAGCCTAGAGATGATATAATGAGGTCTGACACACTCAAAAGAAGTCAAAATACTCCAATTGTGATTGTGGAGTGTGTAAGGAAAAATAATGGAAAATGGAGAGACGTATCCTCACACCTCAAAATGCATATCAATCAAATGCTAAAAACATGTATCCAACAAGTTATTTTAATTTGTTGAGCTTATGTTATTTAGAAGACTGACTTATGAATTTAGAGTAGATTTTTTGGTGAGGAAGGCTTCCTATGAAGAAGGATATCTAAAAGGAGAGGTTTCACATTATGTTATGGTAGGGGTGGGCCATCCTCGAGGTAATGACTGGATGGAAGTAATCAACTGGGTGCCCACTGTCAATCCACTGATCATGTGATCATTGACAGCGACTTCTTCGAGGTGAGATGGTTTTTAAGAAGATGTGTATTTTCTTAATTTTGTGTAGTTTGGTAGAAGAAGAAGAAAGAGAGTGCCTTTCTACGATTCTTTGTGTCAACCATCAGCTGGGCATGAATTCCAGCATATAGGTTGCCCTCATTTTAATGTGAGCTAAATACAACATACAAGGATGAAATACAACTGATTTTAAACCCAAATCGACAAATTACATTCGATGAAGCAAATGATGAACAGGTAGGAACATGCTCTTTCACTACTTATGTGAATGCAAGAAAGAAGAAATGGTTCATTTTAAGCACACCAGAAAATAGATGTTGTTTTAGACAATTAGAAGAAGAGAGGATTACCAGGGAAAGATATTTAGTGTGAATAAGTTTAGAAAATAAACAAACACACAATCTTTACCTAGGAATGAAGAAAAATGCAAGGAACCCTGGATGGGTCCCACCGAGCATGCCAAAATGTTTCACCATTTTCTTTACGTTATTGAGATGAAACAAATAAGGGTTATGGGTTAAGGAGGAATAATTGTTTATGTTGGTTGGTTGATGGTTGTTGTGCATGTCATGACTTCTTAATATAATGATGATTGTGAGATCTTCCTTTTGGCTAGGAGGAATTACCAATAATAGAAAACAAGACCACAAAAGAAGAGTTAAATAATATATGACATTGGGTGCCTAGCGTGTGCTAGGTCCAGAAGTGGGATGTTCCTAGATAGTTGTTAATCCTTTGTTTAAAACAAGCTAATACAAAAAATAAACAAATTCCTATTGTATTTGATATGATTTAGGTATTTCATTCAAGCACAATAAGCAAATCTAACATAACAGGCTAGGCTATAGTCAGATCTGAAGGGTAGGTAGGTGTCAAGGTGTTGGAACTGGTTAGGGTCAGGTTCTAGGTTGTTTGGGTCACTTGGTAGAAGGTAGGTTGGATTTGTTATTGGCACATGTGTAAAACATAGAGACCGATGTTGGTCAGGTGTAACTAACGATAGTTTAGAAGGGACAGTGACGGTCATGGGTAATCGACGTCGGTAGGGTCGGGGTGAAAGGAACTCAATGAGATCTGATTGTAGGATTTTAACTTGAAGCTAAACAAAGATGGAAGGGTGGATAGGGATGTGTGTAAAGGTCTCAGGTATATTTAGATGGGTGTAGGAGGTGAGAATGGGTGATTTTTTCGTGTGGGTAGAGGAATGGCTGAGTCTACAAGTAGGTAGAATATGGGAAAGGAACATGAAAAGTATAAACTGATAACAGGAGTAACGAAGGCTATTATATTGAAATAGACTATCTTTGGTGAATGGTACACCTACTATGATGTAGGTTTGATGGCTGAATGGTGATGGCAGTTGATCAAAATAATGGTGTTTTTTTACCATGGTAGTACTTACGGATTTGTCTTGGTCTTTGGCTATAGATGTCTATAGGTGCGAAAATTATCACAGTTCTCCTTGTATGCAGCTCTCTTCTCATCTCCTTGATCTCAAAAATGTTCAACCCAAAAACAAGGTTACTGAAGTGAATAAATGGTAAGCGACAGTAGTTTTGTGTTGACCGAAATCGGTTTAGGGATGACCGGCGTCAATTAAGGTGAGATTCCCTAGTTTTACTAAAAATGGTAGATCTCCCATCTTTTGGATCAAGTTCATTATTTTATCTATGGATCTGAATGGACGTTACCTTTTACTGAGTGGGAAGGTGGTTAGAGGAATAATAGGCCTTGATTTTTAGGTTTGGACCAAGTCTTATTCATTTATGGAAATATTCTATGCATAGGTCTATGGTGAGGTGTCTATGTGAGGTGTCTATTCATTTAATTAAATTAATTAAATTAATAATGGGGTGAGGATGGGTATTAATTTAATTATAAATAATTAAATTAATGTTAATGTGGGGTATAAGGGTCATGGTTAGGTTAATGTGTGTAACTTGGTTATTCTAAAGGGTACCAAGGGGAGTGTGACCCAATATTGGTGTCTACAACAACATACAACATGCTTGACATATCTCCAACCTACTATAAAATCGGTGCTTTTATGACCAATGTATTTTACATCACATGACATATCTTTCTTGCATGCAATCAACATACACATATTAAACACTCTACATATCCATAACACATTACCTACTTGAAACTTTAACAAGTGACACAAATTAATATAATTTTGACACGTTCACAACACATCTCTCTCAAAATATAGCATTACATATTGAATGTGTCCACAACTAATATCTTTTGACAAAATTCCACAAACCTTCACATTATACTACACAAGCGACACATTCATAATAAATAAAAACCTTACACATCCACCATATCTCACAAAATAAAGATGACACACTACCATATGATGCACTTTAGTTTCATGGCTTATACTCAATTGTTGAGGGATTACAACTCAAATGGACCCCACCACACTCACTTACACACTTGTACTCTACATGTTGCACTTTGATGATAATATATTTCTAATACACATAACTCAAACCATTTTCCGATGACCCACTCTCATTTACAATTCAATATTTACTTCTAAGGGGAATGTATAAATTAACCTCACCCCTTACATACATACACACTTGGCAGCACAATGCTCCTATCATTCACACTCCATTCCATTCCATCTCATCCATGACATATTGTATATATTTCTCACATTTAGTCTTGATTACATTTACTTGTTACATGAACATCTTATTCCAAATGTTAGATAGATATCTTGTATGTCATTTTATTTATCATACACACATGCATGTTTAATTGGTTTCTACTTGTGATAAAAAAATGCTACGAGATCTATACATGCAAAATGGATGCTTTGTGCACCCTATTACTAATCCCACAATGGCTCCTGGGGGCATCCAATTTTGTACACTACATGTGTTATTGTTTCATTATTCATAACACATTATTTTATTAGATTAGGTATGCCTTAACATATTTTTTATATATCTAACATGCTAACGGGTGCTTCATGTGAAACATTTTCTTTCTTGGTCTATTTTCTTCCATGGCTATGCATTATATTTCTAGTTCTTGTTTGTCATTATTTTCCACTATTTGCGGGCTTTTCACTTTGTCTTGTGTCCACACTTGTCTACTTTTGGATTAGTCATCCTTGATTAGCTTAGAACATTACGAGTGATGTCCCAGTTTTATACCCAATTTCGTGGTCTCCATTATATTCTTGCATTTTAAATTTTTACGTCTTAGATTACACATTGTCTACTTGTTTACTAGCATACATTTTACATGCATGTTTATTTATACTAATACTCATGTATCAGCCACTTTGTTTTTATGTGCCTTGGTTTCTACTAAGAAAAATCCATCACTCCTTCAAGGCACAGTTTCAACATAGAAGTAGGTCATCCTTTGTGTCGCATTCTCCTTGAGTGATGTCGCATGTACCCCAAACAAGGGGGCATAATATAAATGAATTATTCACCCCATATAATATTCTACATACATTACACAATAAAACACAATACCGTATAACATAGACTTGATTTTCGGGGTTGAGAATCATACTTAGGTCCTTAGAAAAAACAACCACTAGATCCCTTCGTAGATGCCTATAACCAGGGACAGTTACACAACATTCTTCAGTACAAAAAAAACTACAACACTTCACTCAAGATATTTTGATGGGTTAAATATTATTTTAGCTTGTAGGACATATTATTGTTTCTTTTCCCATCCACAACATTGGATTAGAAATGGATGAACCAGATCATATTTTTACACACCATCTGCACTGATGTTCTACATTGCGAGAAGAAATTAAAGGTTCAAGGATGACACAAAATTTTTCTCCCTACACTTCTTCTATATCATTAGCATGAGATCACGTAAAAACTCACAGATGGAACAACTAATGTGAGATCACCTAAAGAAAATTCTTCTACAATATCTATAGGATCCTTTCCACACTCTTTTCCTCATCACGGATTAGGTGCAAATTTTCCTTTTCATAATTTTCATTTTGCATACTTCATTACATGATTTTTTACACATATACATGCATCTTTGACTGCTTGTACGTTATTCTCTTTTGCAAGTCCATCCCTTTAGGAAGTGGTAATCAACATCATTCAACATCATATTACAACAACAAAAATATAAACAACATCACACACATCAAGATCTATATCAAAAAAAGGCACATTGGTGACATCTACAACATGTGTTTCTTCCTTAGGGTCAACATTTCATCAATTTTTGCACTTTTTTGTCTTTAGTTTCCATGCTCCACATTTTTATCACTCCATGTTTTTCCTTGTACCTCGGCACACTTTCACCATATATCTACATGGCTATTAGGTACACATATCTTATCTATATGTTATCGAGATTTTTTCAACAACATAAAGTGGGGAAAATATAGACACAATATCATGCACTTTGGGTAATTGTTTAGTCCCGATTACATACTATTATTCATATAATTCCTAAGTTAAAAAATTACTAACTAAACCATGTCTCCGGCCATCTTCGATTTCTTTATATTTCCACTTTTTTCTTACACTCTTTATATCTCATTTTGTCTTTTCATACCTCAACATTCCTCATCCTTGACACCAACATGAAGCACCTTTGTCCCCTCTAGGCACCCATGACCTCTATGTACTTGTGCACATCTTTTGGGTGCTTTCTAGCTAGTTGAGCATCTTATATTTATGGTAGTAGGAATTTTCAAGGTTAATTATGAAATTAAATCAAGGGAATCATATAAATATATAGTTACATGATCATAATAAAGACCAAACACTAAGCATTAGATATATCTACCTCATGTTACATCCAAATTCTATTCAATAGCATTCAAATATCCATTCTAGCATCTATTCAAGGAAAAGGGAATGTATTATTTTCATAAACTTCATAGGATGGGAGTCTATTCTATTCCATGCAAGAATCTACTTACATCTTCTACATCTTATTATTTTTCTCACTATCAAGTGTGACATGCACAATATCCACCTATGGCACAATTCCACACACACACACACACAACACAAAACTACATTGGGTCTGAAATAAGTGTGAATATCAGTCGTAAGATCACCTATTTGACATACGAGGAAATTATAAACCCTCATTTGCATTCTTTTCTTTTTAGGATTTGATGCACTCTTGAGATTTTTACAATCTTTCATTGTAGTTTAACAGCAACATCAGTGATCATTGTGTGACACATTAGTGACTAAAGGAGAAGGATAATGAACATCTCGCGACCTTGTGAAGGATATTTCCCAAGGTTTTGAGTAGTCACAGGATCCCAAAGCAGTCTAAGATACCCACGGGAACCCTTGCCCCTTTCCACGAGCCCTTGTCAGGAAGATCATAAGCTCACACATTTTTATGATTCTTAGTGCAACACTTCAACCTCTTTGTTCATCGATTAGACACTTCATCACAACACAAGATTAATTATGAAACAAATAAGTCCCTTTATCCCCTTTTTTTGTAACTAGGGTCTTAATATTTTCTAGCTAAAATTTCTTGGGTTTATTTTTGTACATAAATTTCCATTTATTTACTACAATCTTCTAATTAGAATCATGATTTTATTTAAATATAATTTTAATCACAAGGTACATACTAATATTTTTGATGATACACTAGAGGAATGGATCTCTGTGATGCAAAGTACCCACCAAAGGTGGTTGTAGGGAAACCATGGGTTTTGTATTTGACAAAGTGTAAAATCAATGATTATAATTGTTTCCCAAGTTTGCATCCCTTGTAAAATTTGAGCAACTTGCAAAAGTGTTAGACTTGGAAGATATTTAGAGGAAAATTTGAAGAAACCACCGAGGATTTGAGCATGCCACGAGATCGATAAAACATTCTGCAGTAAGAAGAAAGTTTCGTTGAATGAAGAAAATACTCCACGGGAGGATATTAAAAGCCTCGCTAGTATAAATAGTGTCCCAGGATAAGATAACGGTGAAAGGTGTGCCACTAGTCATAAGTAATCAAGTCACATCATTGGGAAAGCTACGCAGAAGGTTTTCAAAATTTGTGTAGACCTAGGGTGTTGTAATACAAAGGAATGATCCATGGATGTCAAATAGTCATGCAAGACTGAGTGGAGAAGCCGCGTAATAAAGTAAAATGATGATTCTTCATGGAAATTAGAAATCGACCGGTATTCAATTCAGTTATCAAATATTTGCAAATTTAATAATATTTTATTGTTCTCTATGTGATCAAATCTGATTTTATGAGTCAAATCGAGGAAAATAGACAAAAGCAAGGAAGCTTCTCTAGCATGCAAAAGGTATTCTCAGGATAACTCAACCACTAGCATTAAATACAGTATGGGCACCTTTCTTTCTTCAACAAGTCGGTTGGTGTGTAGACATGGATTTCTAGAAGCATTCAGGCCTTTCCTTAAAGCATGCATAAAAATTAAATAAAGGTGGTCGACTGGTGAGAGAAATTCAAATTTCAAATTTCCCTCTAAATTTCACTCACCTTCTATCTTTTTATATATTATAAAGTGATGTATTATTTAAAGGTTAGATACTTTAGAATGCGAAGGCATCATTTTATGTTGCACAAGTGTTCTAAGGATAACATTCCTTGGACTTAAGTTTTGTAAATGTTTTTTTATCTTATTGTTGTATCGTGATGCTCGTGCATGATCTTCGAGCAATAAAATTCTAGTTTTGTGGCTTATTTCCACCTTGGCTATTATTTTATCATACTCTCTTACCTATCATTCATTTACTGGTGTTTTTTTAGAAGTGGTGTTCATTATCCATCATGGAGGTGGAAACCTGAATGTGATTTTGATATGTGGTCCCCACTTGGCCCTCTTCACCATCATTTTCTTTCATCTTCTCTCTTGTTACAATATTCATCCCCTTATTTTCAAGTGCTATCAACTTTGTAGATTAGGATTTTTGTTTATGCATCTCTTTCTCACCCTAGTGACTTGGGAGTTTAGAGTAGGATTAGATAGTAGCATTTAAATTTCTAGGAGTATTTTAGTAGTAGAGGTAAGTTGAGGAGGCCGACCTTCTCCAGAGGTCTGTCTGAGTTTGATTACCACAACTTGGAGACATTCCCATGTTGAATCCAACTTCAGGTCATCTATGATCTGAATGTGGGTGTAATTTTGAGCTCTAATAGTTTAAGCATGCACTGACAGGACTAGAAGTAAAACAAATTCTAGATTTATCAAGTTATGGTGTGTGCTTGATAAATTTCTAGCCTTTCAGAGGTTTTGTGATAACACATATGGTGACTCCAAGTAGTAAATTTTTTTTTTAAATTCTCAATTATCATTCATATCACAGGATTACACATATATAGGAATATGCATTCCTAAAAACAAGGAGATTGTTCAACAACACTCCCACAATTCTCTCTCTCAACACCTAAATATGTGAGCTATTAAAACTCACCCAAACTAATATTGTTATATGAGTTGTTTATCAAACAACTCAAATTAACATTTACATTAAACACATATATTTACCTCTAAGTAAATATTCAATCATAAATCTTAATGAAGCACTAAATGCATTCCTAACATCCCCCTTAGTGCAAACATGGGAGAAAAATAATCACACTTCCTTTACAAAGCATGCCTCCGTGCATGCTCATGATTTGGATGGTTTTTCAAGAAAACCAAAAACCTCAACAAGGATGGTTTTACTGGACAACCAACAACCTCAAAAAATATGGTTTTACAGGACAACCAACAACCTCAATATCATGATACTACTTTTCCTTGTGCTTTCATTTGTCCACTATGTTTTTCCTTAGGAAATTATGTAGGAAATACTACTCACAGATTACAAATTTTGAAAAAAGGAGGCAAAAATGGAAATGGAACATTGAGACTATGTTCCCCCCTCAATGTGAACATTTCACTTATTCAAACCATAACAGGAACACTGAGAAAGAATCATGTTGCACACAACTAAAATCAACTGCAACTCTGAAATAAAAGCAAACTCACACACAAAATGTCACCACAGCTTCGTGCAGCCCCATCGTTGGTAACTGACGAGAGGTCATTAATTGACCTCTAGCCTCTTGTGCCTCCATCCTCCAATAGATGCATTCTTTTAGTAGAGAAAGTCTTCTTCACTATCTTGAGCAACAACTTCTCTGTCATGTGAATGGTTGGATCCTACTTCCCAATCACTTTCTTCTTCTCTATTTTCAGAAATGAAAGCTTTATTATTCAATTTACCATCCAATAGATCCCTTGCTCTTTGTTTACAATACATTATTCCATGTCCAGACACATTACAATAGTGACAAAGAAGCCTTTTCTTTGGATCCTGGGAGGTTGAACCTTGCTTGAAAGAATGATTGTATCTCTTTTTAAAATATTTACCATGTGTTCCATATAACACTTTTTCTTCTGTTTCAATTTTATTTGTTCTATTTTTGTCCTCTATCAAAGAAGAAATCAAGTCTTCCAGACTTGGATTGATTTTTCTCAAAGTGAAGACCATATTAGAATAGCTAGGAGGCATGCTATTAAGTAAAACTACTTTTTCATCATCGTCAGGAACATCTACTTTGATTCCAGCTAATTGATTTAATACAGAATGAAACTTACTTATATGTTCCACCATGCTGTCACCTTCCTCCATTTTTAGTCCAAACAACTTTTTTTTTAGTGCACTGTTGTGCTTCCTGCTTGTGATCCAAATAGTTTGTTTAGTGTTTTCCAAATTGTATTTGAGGATTTTGATAAATCTATATGATGTAAATACGCATCATATAACCCTAATCTAATGATCACTATAGATTTTTGATCTTTGATGTCCCATATTACCACTTCATCTACATCTCTTGGTTTATTTGCTTTTCCATCCACAATCTCCCACAAATTTTATTGATTAATAACAAATGAGTTTTCACTTGCCATGTGTAAAAATATTTTCCTTTGAATTTTCCATTCGATTCAACTTATCCATGTTAAAAAAATGGATGTCGGTTTCAACCGAAAATGCATCGAGAAGACAATATGACAACTGGACTAAAAAATTAAAAAGTAATAAACTAAGATTAATTTTTAAAAGAAAGTGACTATATAATAAATAAAGATAAACAATACACCTTTTGAAATAGTGTGCTTACTATTAAGCTGTAACATGTGAGAGGCGTATGTGTGTGGGGATCCCACGTTTAAGAGAATACCATCACAACTTTTCTATTCAAAACTAAATACTTAGAGAGCTCACGCATGCTCCTGACCAGTTTTGAAATGTGAGATTTTATCATTGGTGAGCTAAAATGCACTTTCCTTTTTCTCTCAACTAGACTGCATCGAATGGAGGCTTTGGTATATTATTTGAAAATAATATAGAATGCTTTAGTATATCTTTGACCACCAAATCCCACTTACACAACTAATGAATTATTAGTAGCTCTTTGGATATCTGGATTGTTGATAGTAGAATTATAGATTCGTTATTACTATTATAGGCTTGAATGCCAAGAGTTATGGTAGGGAGACACCATGAAATGGTAAGGAAAAACAAAACTTGGAATAATACGTGGAAGGCTACTATGCTTGATGCAAGTGTAATGAAGGAAATCCAACATGTTTCCTCCTTTACAACTTTATTGAATCTGCGCCTTTGGAAGATAACCCCACGTGAAGATTAAAATACAATGTTCAAGGGAGATTTGCAAACATTATCACCATGACTTAAATGTGTAGACTCCCACTCGGGAAAATGATGCAGATCTACAAAATGTAGAATTAAATGAGAAAGATCCTTTATCCTATTAAACATTGAGTTCAAGCCTCTGCATAAGAAAATAACATTCTAGCAATGTGCGAAAACGTGGAGTTACGAAAAATGTATATGTAAAGGATAGGATGAAATTACAAAATAAATTTAAACTATATCGTAAAAGACCCGCATAAATTATATTTTCTCATCCCTTTGGGGCAAGCAAGAAACAATGGCTCTACCCCCGTACAATAGCCGAGGATTCCATAACCTCTCTCGATAAATTATGAATGTGATAACCCGCGCTCCCTCAAGGGTCCGCTATGCTCTAATACCAAATGACAAACCAATAATTCTTAGTTATCATTCATATCACAGAATTACACCTATATAGGAATATGCATTCCTAAAAACAAGGAGGTTGTTCAACAACACTCCCACAAATCTCTCTCTCAACACCTAAATACGTGAGCTATTAAAACTCACCCAAACTAATATTGTTATATGAGTTGTTTATCAAACAACTCACATTAACATTTACATTACACACATATATTTACCTCTAAGTAAATATTCAATCATAAATATTAATGGAGCACTAAATGTATTCCTAACATAAATATACTAGTTTGAGAATTTTAGGTGTCCCTAATTCATGAGAAGGATACAACCATGGTCTAGAATAAGGAAAGAAGGCATATTTTAGTTTTTTTGAGTTATCTCTAGGTAGACAGAGGAGAGGTAGACAAATTCAAAGATCTCCATCTCCACCAAATAGAACTCTCTCAACACCTCCACCTGATAGGCCCTTCTTGCAATCAACAAGATTTCTCAAACCCATCATAATGGCTCATCAACAACAACTACCACCTCAAAATCCATTTGTAAACTTCATAGGTAGTAGCCCACTTGCCTTGAATTCCCAAAATCCTATCCCAGTAGAAACTTTGAAGAATATTCCATATTTTATTGGAGAAAATCACACTACTCTAGTTGACCACATTTAGGACATTGCAAGTCTTGTTTATCCATGAAATTGCTGAAATGGATGTAGTAGTCAAACTCCTGACTTCATCTCTTAAAGGAAAATCTTTGCAATGGTTTAGGAGCTTAACCATGGGCTCAATCAAGAATTGGAACAAGTTTTGCACAACCTTGTACAATCAATTTGGGGAAAGAGATAATAACTTGTCTCTTTTGGAGTAGTTGACCACAATCAAGAGAGAACCTAATGAACAAATGGTGGATTTCAACTTCAGATTCTAGAGAACTTGGGATAGAATTCTAGTTCTTTTCAAGCATTCAATAGAAGGTTCCTTTCCTTACTTTCTAAAATCTCTTAACTCGATCATCTGTTGTTATGATAAAACCAATGAGAGGGATAACCTTACCTGAGCTTATGCATTAGCCATTAGTGTTGATATTTTTTTAATTCAAGCTATAAAATTAACTTCCAGGCCACATATGTCATTATTCCTTGAATTTCCACAAGTCATGCATCCTTCCATTGCTTCTATTCCCCCAAAAAAATTGTAATTTGTTTCTTCCACATAAAAATCCCTGCACAACAAAAGGAAGATGAAGAAATGAAATATTTGATTAGAAATTTGACAAACAAAGTTATATCCATAGAAAAACACCAAGCCCATTCCTATAGAAATCATCAAAATCAAGGTCTATCTTCAAATAATGGATATCAGCCATATAAAAACCAACAAACTAATCAAAGATATACACAGAACTAGTAGAATAACATGTGGTAAGCTGAAATTTCTCCTCTTCCATTGGCAACAATTCCTCCTCCATAGGAACTCCTTTCCCCAATCTCTTGTCACGCCTTAGTTCTATTACAAAATAATATGGTGCAAAAAACAAAGTTTTTTTACTGTGTAATCTACCTCATAACCAAATTGGTTGTGAAATGGAAATGCATCTCCAACCCTACATGATTCAAGATGCTTTAAGTTATAAAGAACCACCTATTTAAGAAACAAATCATGGTGTGGAAGAAACTCAACAAGCTACACCTAATGATAATGTCATGTTTTTCAGAGCTGAGGATTTTTGTGCACTCAATCAAGTGTCTGGAAGATTTGGTATACCTCAGATGAGTGTTTACGAAAACACACAAAATAAGAAAATAATTTTGGAATCCTAGGTTACAATTCCCGTGGATTAGAAAAATGTCACAAGGAAAGGAAAAGACATTGGAGGCATTAAGGAAAATCTGCATACTAAAGAAGAAATAAAAAGGTGTGAGAAAATGTAAAATGAAGTAGAAAATATATCGAAGCATCCTATAGTGCACGATAAACTTGCCCACAAAAAGGTGGTTTCTTTTCAAACAAATTCACAACAAAAGAAAGAAAGTAGCATGTTGCAGATGCAGAAATATGCGGGTCTCCCATTCAACATAGTTGAGAAAATGAATAATAATAATGTCAATGTCTCAATGTGGGATGCGCTTTCCATTCCATCTCAGTGAGATCTTCTATGTGAATCCCTCAAGAAAATACCTGCAATGGATCTAGTAATGCAAAATACTCATGTCACTGAGTTCATGTTTGCCAAATAAAAGAGGACAAGTAAGAAAAATTGTTAATACCCACCCTTTTATATGTCTATAATTGTGGGTAAATACCTATTTCATAGTTGTATGATTGATTCAGGGGCTAGTACATCTATAATGCCTAAGAAAATTACTCATATTTTAGGTCTCAAATGTAGTCCGTGTCTAAGGGAGTTTTACAACTAGATGGGTCAATTGTTAATATCTTGGGGTAATTAAGTACCTTGATTTGACACTTCATTCTTTCTCAAGGCTTACAATAACCCATGATATATCAGTCATAGACTTTCTTCCCATGTTTTTAATTTTCCTATCTAGAGATTTTACTACTAAGGTAAGGGGTTATCTATCTTTAGATTGGACTCACATACTTTTAAGAACCAGATATGACACAAGATTCACAATCCAAGTTGAGCCTATATTTTCCTATCACATAGAGTCATATGAACCTTCCTTTATCCAATCAAATTGTTTAATACAAGAAGAACAAGATCAAGTTTCAAGTCCATAAGAATATCTTGTTCCTCCTCTCATGCCTAATTTTTTGTTTGATGAATGGGATAAGAGAGATCACAAATTTGATCCATATTCTAAATATCTTAAATCTTATTAAACCGGTCTTGGAACCCATTTTTTCCCATAAGAATGATCTATTATTCCTATAACATTCAAAGAAGAAAAGAATCCAGTCTCTATCTTATGGCATATGTATTTTGATGGTTATAGAAGTAGAAATAGAGTTAGGGTGGGTGTTGTGCTTATTTATCCAAAGGAAGAGAATTTATTCTTCACCCACAGATTATAATTTTCCTATTCCAATAATGTGGCAAAATATGAGGCACTAGTGCATGGCTTGCTTGATTGTGGAAAAAGAAAGATCAAGAAGTTGTAAATCTTTAGAGATACTAAGCTAGTCATTAACCAAGTCCATGGAAGATGTGCTACAAATAAAAAGCTATTGAAGGCCTATAGACATAGAGTTTGGGACTTGCTAGAGAGTTTTGATGCTCTCAACCTACAAGATGTACTGCTGAAGATGAAAAAGGAAGAAGATAAAATGATGGCTCTCGGATCTCAGTTTTCACCTACAGAAGACCTGGTTAAAGGAAAGATATAACATATCAAGATGGTTGTTAGGCCATCCATACTTGATAATGCAACCAACTGGAAAATATTTGATAGTGATGAAAAAATTGTCCAATTCATACAGAATGAAGTTGAATTTTCTTCAAAAATGTAGTCTGATTTGTAGGACATATATGGTGATTAGATTATTCAACTCAAAACAAATAAATTTCCAAAAGTATTGGTCACTCTAGAAAATATTTTCAGTCAGATGATGAGTTCAAAGGTATAAAAAAAGATCATGACGGAAAAACAAGAAGACTTTTAGCATGTTGTAATTTCCCGGAAAAGAAATTTTTCTTGGAAAGGTATGTGATGAACATGAAAAGAAAAATTTTGTTTCCTTATGTCAAAATTTCAGTGATGTGTTCTCATGGGGCTATGAAGATTTAAAAGAGTTCAATCCAATTGTATCCAAACATTCTATCAATCTTGATCCTGATATCAAACTAGTTAGGAAAAAACAAAGGCCGGTAAACCCCAAGATAGAGCCCCTCATGAGGAAATAAATCTCTAAATTCATCAAGGCCAAGATAATTTTTCTAATCAAATATTCTACTCGGGTGGTCAATTTGGTCCCAAATCGGTAAAGAAGAATAGTGAAATACTGACTTTGCATGGATTTAGGGGATTTCAAGAGGGCCTCTCTCAAATATCAATACCACTTTCCTTCCATGGAACAAATTTTACAGATAGTAGTAGGGAAGAAAGATTCTCTATGTTATATGGTTATTTTGGTTTTAACTATATCAAAGTAAAGGAGCAGGATCAATACAAGATTACATTCACCACCAAATGGGGAGCACATGCATAAAAAAAATTCCTTTTGATTTATCAAATACATGTGCTACCTTCTAAAGAGCAATGAATATTTCCTTCAAAGGATATATTAATCAATTTATCCTTGTGTATCTTGATGATATCACTATTTTCTCAAAGCATAAAAATATCATATTAGTCATCTTGAGAAGGTATTTGAAAGATGCAAGGAGTTTTGGGTATCTCTTAACCCTAAGAAATGTAATTTTGTAGTCCTTAGAGGTAATATTTTGGGGCATGTTGTTTCTAAAGAAGGCATTGCCATTGATCCAGAAAGAGTCTCTGTCATCCTTGCTCTTTCCTTGCTAGCTCACAAAAAATATTTGCAGTCATTCCTTGGCAAGATCAACTTTGTTAGGAACTTTATACCTAGCTTCGTGGGTCTGGTAAAGCCACTCACACTTATGCAAGTAGAAAATATTCAGCTTTTAGCTGGACCGTGGAGGGGAAGGGAAAATTTGAAAAGATCAAACAATAAATAACCTAGGATCCTATGTTGATTAATCTAGATTACTCCAAATATTTTATCTTATATATGTATGGAGTTGATTCTTGCATTGCCATGGTTTTAACCCAGCCAAATGATCAAGAATTGGAGTAACCAATATCCTTCTTTAGCCAAACCTTGAAGTATTATGAGCTTAAGTATAACCATATTGAGAAACAAGTGTTTTCCATCATGCACGCCTTGAAGAAATTTAAAAGCATGATTATAGCTAGCCACGTAAAGGTTCTAGTATCACATCCCAAGTGTTAGAGATTTCATTATGGGAATAAAGATCAGTGAGAAATGAGCTGGATGGGTAACTAAAATCATGGAATATGATGTGACCATTAAGGCCACAAAATTTGTAAGAGGCATGCTCTCTACAAACAAATTGGCTGAAGATGCATGGAATGACCCAGAGACTACTTTATTCCTAGAAGAGGAGAATCGCATGGAACTTGAGAAAAATGAATACATAGCCATGGATATCTGTATGAAGATAATGATAACATTAATATCCTTTGGTATATATCCTTTGGGTCTCAGAAAAGCAAAGAGGTGACATTTAAGGTTGTAGTCTTTTCCATATGTGTTGGTTGATGGTATACTATTTAAAAGGAACATTGATGGTGTGTTGCTCAGATGTATTGAAGGAGAACAATGTAATAGGATCCTTGCCAAGTTTCATGATGGTTTCTCAAGGGACATTTCTTTGTTATGGATACAACTATGAAGATCATAAAAGAAGGATATTTTTGGCCTACATTTTTGCGGATCTTTGACAAGTGGGTAAAGAAATGTAAGGAGTGTGCCCTATTTACTGGAAAGAGAAGATTGGTGGCCTTGCATCTTCATCTAATTCAAGTGGATCAGCCATTCACACAATGGGTTATTGACTTCATTGGGATGATCAATCCTCCATCTAGTGTGGGTCACAAATGGGTTCTCGTAGCAATATATTACTTCACCAAGTGGAATGCGATTACGTCATTGAAGGAAGCCACTAAATCAATCATTGTAACAATTTCTTGAAGAAATTGTTACAAGGTTTGGCATACCCCAAACCATTATTTTTTATAATGCTAAATATTTCTTAGGATCAAAAATATCTTATTGGGCTCTTCAACTTGGGATTTATCTCAAAAATTCCTCCAATTATTACCCCAAGGCAATGGATTGGCGAATATACCAAAAAAATATGATCAAAATCATGAAGAGAACCATGGATGTGAATCAAAGGCAATGGCATATAAAAGTGCAAAATTCTAATTGGGAAAACAAGATAACAATGAAGAAATCAATTTTCACTTCTACCTATAAAATAATATATGGTGAAGAAGGTAGGATTCCTTTGTCACTTGAGTTGCCTTCACTTGAATTAGCACAAAAACTGGAATTTGAAGGCATGGATCAAAGATAAATCAGAATGGTGGAACTAGTGGAACTTAAATGCAATAGAAATTCCACCATGGTCGGGATGGAACAACATTAGGAATCAACCAAACAATGGTTCAATAGAAAATATAGACATTAAACATTCAAGATTGGAGATCTAGTTTTGAAATGGGATAGGGATCAAGGTAAACTAGGGAGACACTCCAAATTTGATGCTATTTGGAGTGGACCATATATTATCACTGCTTGCAAGGTGGATAACTCATTTGAGTTGTCTGATCTTGATTGGAATGCATTTCGAATCCTAGTCAATGGGATTTATGTTAAACCTTCTCATTAAGACATTTCACTGCATCTTGTACATAGTATCTTAGGATTTCAATTCCTCCAAGTGATTTTAGCACATTGTCTTGTTGGTAGTTTAGGTTTATTTTCCCTAAGTTATTTGCACATGTTTTTTTGTTTGGGGATCTCACTTGGCACGAGTTCCATGTTTTTAGAGGATGATGTTGTAAAATGAATTCCAAAGCATTAACAATCAGTTGCCATCAAGTGAAGGAGTCAAATGTAGAGAAACTAAATCAATCAGTTGACTCCATGCCTAATGGATTCCTAAGGCTACTGATCATCCATCTATCGGAAGAATATTACCCTATGAGTCACAAAAATGTTACCCAATTTTACATCCCTTACAAAATTCAAGCAACTTGCACAAGTGTTAGACTTGGCGGATATTCAGAGGAAAATTTGAAGAAACTATGGAGTATTTGAGCATGTTACGAGATAGAGGAAAATTACCATGGAAGATCTACGTAGAACCACAAGAAGGAAGAAAGTTCCACAGAAGGAAGAAAAGACTCTGCAGATGGATATTCAAAGCTGTGCTACTATAAATAGTGCCACGGGCTATGAAAATAGTGAAAGGTAGGCCATGGGTCATAAGGAACCAATTCAAATCAATGGGGAAAGTCATGGAAGGTTTTCAAAATCTGCGTAGACCCAGGATGCCACGATACAAAGGAATGATCCATGGATGTCAAATAGCCGCGCAAGACTAAGTGGAGAAGCCACATAATAAAGTAAAATGATGATTCTTCATGGAAATTAGAAATCGACTGGTCTTTGATTCAGTTATCAAATCTTTGTAAATTCAATAATATTCTCTATTATGTATGTTATCAAATCTGATTTTATGAGTCAAGTCGAGGAAAATAGAAAAAATAAAGGAAGCTTCTCCATAACGTAAAAGGTATTTCTCAAGATGACTCAACCAATAGAATTGAGTGCAGTATGAGCACCTTTATTTCTTGATAAGGTGGTGGGTATGTAGACATGGATTTGTAGAAGTGTTCAATCCTTTACTTAGAGCATGCAAAGAAATTAAATGAAGGTGGTCAGCTGATGGGAGAAATTCAAAATTCAAATTTCCCTCTAGATTTATCTCTCCTTATATCTTTCTATATATTGTAAATCAATGTCTTGTTTTAATCGTTGGATACTTTGGAATGTGAAGGAATAATTTTATGTTGCACAAGTTTTCTAAGGACATCGTTCTTGGAATCGATTTATGTAAATGTTTTACATATTCTTACTTTGGATTGTGATGATCTTGAGGAAATAAAATTCTAGTTTTTTGGCTTATTTCCACCTTGGATATTGTTTTATTATACTCTCTTTCATCTCATTCATTTGCAGGTGTGGTGTTTTAGAACTGGTGTTCATTGTGCATTGTGGAGGTGGAACCATGAATGTTAGTTTGATCTATGGTATCCGCTTTACCAGCTTCACCATCATTTTCTTTCATCCTCTCTCTTGTTGGAGTATTCATCCCCTTATTTTCTGGTGTTATCTCCTCTATGGATTAAGATTTATGTTTATGCATTTCTTTCTCACCCTAGTCTCTTGGGAGGTTAGATTAGGATTAGATAGTTGCATTTCAATTTCTAGGATTAGTTTAACAAGTAGAGTTAAGTTAAAGAATCTGACCTTCTCTAGAGGTATGTCTTTGTTTGATTCCCAAAACTTTGAGATATTCGATATTGACTCAAATTTTAGGTCATCTATGATTTGAATGCGGGTGTAATTTTGAGCTCCAACAATAACCGAGTGCATAAAGGCCCAAAAAGAAGAGGAATGGAAGGAAGTTATGAAAGAGTTTACTAAGAGGATAGAAAAAGGGAATTTGGTCATTGATGATATAGTAAAGAAGGACCTAAAAAGTGTAGGAGTTCTAAAATTATATGAGTTACCATACTTTCAAAAACTAGAGTTCCTCTACCGGTGGTTGATGTCAAGGGTTCATGAATATTTATTTTAATTCACATGAAGGTGAATTCACATCACCACATAATTGATTAGAAGGGTGACTAGATTACACAACTCGGGAGATGAAATTGGAATAGAATTAGAGGATGATGAGGTTAGAGAGGTCAAAACTAGGAAGTTTAAGTATCAATGACAAAGTTGTATGTTCATTGTCATAATCATCACTAATCTTGAAACAAGAGTTATAGTACACCTAGATAGTTGTAATTTTGGTGCATCTAAATGATGGTCATAGGTAAAAAGTAAATGGTTTCATGTCATTCATAAGACTCTATATAACATCACACTTTACATTGATAAAGGGATAGTTAAATAATCAAGGGTCTATGTAAGAAAAGGAGAGAAGATATGTTGGGGTGAAATTTTTTTGTTGATTTTCTTTTGGGATTTCATAGTTTCGAGATGGCCTGAAAAACAAAATGTGGATATATTTGGTAGATCACAAGTTACCTATAGAAAGATTTACAACATTCACATGTGATGGGGATATAAAAATTCCTTACAAATAATGCATGGACAATTAGTATAAATGGATGCGAGAGGCATTCAAAAATGAATGGTGTGTACCCAAGGAGATACACTCACTATAAAATGGACAAGAAGAATTCACAAAGTGCACCAACATTAGTTTACCTAGAAGGTTTGTACTTAGTAATGGGGAGATTGGCCCTTGGTATAAATTTCATTTTTCATTTCTTGCCAAGTATTTTCAAGCTTTGATGAATAGAATAAATGATGTTTAAGGTGAACTACAATGTAGAAAAAGTTGATTCGAATTGTCATACCTTGTGCCATACATATGTATATCCATATAGGTTTGCATATGTGGAGGTAGTGGAATCAAACAATATTGACTGAGCCCCATAATTTTCATAGTGGGAAAGAACACATACATTATATATATTTATCTCAGGACCCAAGTTAAATGGTTGAAAGTACCTCGATGTGCTAGATTTTCATCTTCTAGATCCCTCACAAAAGAAGGTAGATAATGATAATTACTAAGATAAGGTGAGAGAAGAATACTCCTCAAGAAGAAGAAGAGGAGGTAAAGGATGAAGGGGAGGAAGATGAAGAATAATAATAAGAGCACGACACACCTTGAATGAATAAAGCCATAAGAAGAAAATTAAGATGAAATGTAGGGAACAAATTCAAGGACATGGTACCTCATAATAACCTAAAGGGTCACCATATATCACATTAGTTAATATGAGTCCAGAAAATAAAAATACAACCCCAATGAAGAATAAGCATTGGGTAATTCATATTGATGAGGATGAAGAGGACTTGGAGAAGGAGACCAAGGAGATGGTGTGAGAGTAGAAGAAACTATATGAAGATTCAATGGTGTGTGAGGAGGATTTGATGCACAAGGATGAGGAAGGATCCAAGAGTGAGGAAGATTGGGAAGAAGATACCAAGGAGGATGATGAAGGGGAGAAAGGATATGGGGAGCAAGCTGGGAATATGTCATTGTAAGGGGTGATGGGAGTAGCATTCCCTAAACATTATGCAAAATATGCCTAAGGGAAAGCAAGGAGTCAAAAGATAGAAGTAAGAACCTATGCAAGCACCCCATATGAGCTACATAGATGATCTCTCGAGGTGCTAAGGGAAATATTTCTAAGTAAAGTTCTCAATAAAGACCTATTCAAATGGGAAATGATTAATCAACTTCAAGCGTACTTGCACAAAAAGAATATTTTATCATGGAGTATGTAGACACATATAGAGGAACAACAATTTGAGATAAATAGAGAATCATAATCTAAACACAATTTGAACATGACACTATCTAATGAGAAATCCTCAAAATACACTGAATAAGATGACAATTTGAATATGTGCACATGAACGTAGATTAAAGAGCTACCATACAAGTAATGTAGGGTGATAAGGAGAAAAATGGCAATCAAATATAGAAGATCACAAAGGATTTTAGAGATGAGAAGAAGTGTATGACATGATGATGAGAAGAAGTGCATGACATATGTGTATAAAAAGGAAGCTGATATGGTAAATAAAATCTTGAGTGCACACCTAGAATTAGTAGAGCAAGCCAGGATGTGTATCCAATAGAGTTGGACTATCAAGAAGACCTGGTGCATATGATGTTGGTTGAGGAAAGGAGTGGGAAAGTTCCAAAAATTGAGTAACTAGCAGCATTGAAGAAGAATACTAAGGATGCAGGTGAGGAAAATATATCATAATATGAAGCATTAATCACTTCTGGGCTTAAGGAGGCCACCAATAAGGCAGAACTAGCATTTAATAAATTCCATAATTTTGACCTAATCTTAGTGTGCATGTTTTAAATGAGGAGTATTGGCTAAGAATGATTCAAACTATAAAATGAATAATAACAAGATGAAGTGGGAGAAATTCATGGAAGAAGTAGCAACTAAGAGAGATTAAATCAAATCCATGAAGGAAATGCTTAAGGAAAGGCTTAAGGAAATTCACCCCATGGTCATGAATGGATTCCTTGGAGGGTGTGACACCAAAATTAGATGTGGTTTTGAACGAGTTAAAGGATAAGGATGATAATCTGCCCTTATGAATCTATCTATTATTTTTGAAGTCATGCCAAATAAGGATACTAAGGAGCTTACATGATGGAAGGGTTTAGAAAATATTTTAAGCAGGGAGTTTTTAGAGCTTCTCTATCCACCTCAATCCTAAGTTTGGATTTACGAATAGATGTTAGATTATCATTCTTTTATTTAATGGGTAAAGGACCTCCCATTATAGGAACACACTTTTTTTAATATTGATGAGGATGGAAAATATCCCTAATGTGGGGTAATGTCAGTAAGAAGAGAGAATGGATAAGTACTAGCCATACACAAAATTTGGAAGTTGGATAGAGGGGAATGTGTACATGAAGGGGAAGAAAAAATAGGGAAATGTGTAGAGGTATGTGTATTATTGAAGCATGGATCAACGCGCAAGAGCTTGCATGTAGAAACACATAACATTTGGGACTTGGCTTATTTTTAAATGCAACTATATTTAGAAAAATAGAAGATGAATTAGCAAGCAAGAAACATCCAAGAATAATAAAATAATATGTGAAAAATTTAAAGCACATATAGAGATGGTGATAACTAACAGCAAGAATTAAACCATGTAAGGGTTGATCTAATTATAGGTCGATCGATTGTTAAGAAAGGGTTTAAAAATCATGAAGAATAAGAAAAATACATATATTATTAGGAAAGGTGTGTTGATTGAGAAACATGGACGGAAGCTTTGTGATATTTTATTAATCTCAATCGGTGAACAATTACAGAGAATGGGCTGCAATATTTATAGATATTGCATGACCAAATACACACAGAGAATAAGTTGCACAGTGCAACCAAATGCCAAAATGAATAAGCTTCCAATAACATCCTCAGAAGCGGGAATTAGAAAAAGACAAATATATTGTTTAAAACAATATAACAATCTGAATACAAACAAATATGGTTGATTAACCATACAACAGTATATTTATTATTTAATTAATAAAATTAATTAAATAATCTAACTATGCATAATTAATAATAGGATAATATTATTTATCCTAACATTCCCCCCCTTAATTGTGCATTGTCTGGAGAGATGAGGAGAGAAATGCTCTGAACAACTCAAACTTGTCACGTGCAAGTGACTTTGTGAAAATATCTGCTCGTTGTTTAGCTGTTGGACAAAATTGAAGCTGGATGTTGTGCTTCAATACATGTTCGCGTATGAAATGAACCTGAACTTCAATGTGCTTTGTTCTCTCGTGAAAAACTGGATTGCGAACAAGTTTGAGAACACCTTCGTTGTCAACATACATGGTGGTCGGTTTGTCCTGTGGTATTCCAAGTCCTTCCAAGATGCGGCGTAGCCAAATCACTTCACGATGGCTTCTCTCTGCAGCGATACTCGGCTTCGTGGAAGAGCGAGAAACAAAGTGTTGTTTCTTACTTCCCCATGATATTGGTCCAGATCCCATAAAGAATACAAATCCAGAAGTGGATTTTCTATCATCAATGTTACCTGCATGATTTGAATCGAATATCCATTCAAGAAGAAGTTTTTGTTCTTCTTGTATTCTAGACCAAGATCCACTGATCCTTTGAGATATCTTAAAATGCGCTTTGCTGCTTTCCAATGACAAACTTTGGGTTCTTGCATGAACCTGGATAGATAGCTTACTGCAAAGCTAATATCTGGTCTAGTGTAGGTCAGGTAAATGAGACTCCCAATCAGCTGCCGATAGAGAGTGGCACTTACCTCAGGAGATGGATCTAAACGAGATAACTGTAATCTGTTCTCCATAGGTGTAGCAATTGGTGTGCAATCCATCATCCTAAACTTCTTGAGCATTGTCTTGGTATATTTCATCTGAGAAACAAAGATGTGATTCTCTTTCTGCCATACTTCCAGTCCAAGACAGTAGTGCATAAGCCCGAGATCTGTCATGTCGAATGATCACTTAAGATCTTTCTTTGTTTCATCAATAATTTTCTTCGAAGCGCCAAAGTGATGACTAGATCATCGACATAAACTACAACAATCACCATCTCCCCCCCTTGCTTTTTGAGGTAGAGATTGGGATCGTATGGATTTCTGATGAATCCATGTTGTACGAGATGCTCATCAATCTTGATGTACCATGCCCGGGGTGCCTGTTTGAGGCCATACAGAGATTTCCTGAGTCTGCATACCTTTTCTTCTTGACCAGGTACTACATATCCCTCAGGTTGAGTCATGTAGACTTCTTCTTGCAAATCTCCATTCAGGAAGGCACTTTTTACATCCATTTGGTGAACTTTCCATCCAAACTGAGCAGCTAGAGCAAAGATCATCCTGATCGTTTTGATCTTAGCTGTGGGAGCAAATGTCTCCTCATAGTCAATACCTTTTCGTGCGTACCCCTTTCTTTGCTACAAGTCTTGCTTTACACTTGTCTACTTGTCCCATATGCTTTGTACTTAGTTTTGAATATCCATCTGCATCTAATGGGTTTCTTCCCTGGTGGAAGATCAACAAGATGCCAAGTGTTATTCTTCATCACCGATTGATATTCGTAATCCATGGCATCTTTCAAAGCTTTTGACCGTAGGGCTTCTGGACTGTAGATGGCTCGTCTGTTTCAATAACTCTACTCATCAAAGAAAAGTTAACTTCTTGTCTTGCTTTACTGTGAGTCCGTGGTCTAGGGGTGGATGTATCCGGTGGAGCATCCAGTCTTGCATCTCGTAATGTGCTTGTACACCATTTAGGCATATGTTGAGCTGTTCCCATGGGTTGTGGTTCTATCTGATCAACACCATCATCCCCATCATCACTTTCATCTTCTGAGGGAACATTTGCTTCAGTTTTTACAACTGGTGAAAAATCTACATCTTGCGAGTCCGGAGGAGGAGTCTCTACTTCCTTCTTCTCAAAAAACTCAACATCTCTGCTTGTGTAGACTTTTCTGGTCTTAGGATCCATCAGTCTGTACCCAAGAGTCTCTTCACTGTATCCAATGAAGATGAGATTTTGTGACTTCATGTCTAATTTATTTCTGTTCTGTTTGGGTATGTGCATGCTTGCTTTGCATCCGAATACTCTGAGGTGTGCAATGGATGGTTTCCTTTTTGACCATGCTTCTTGTGGTGTAATTCCATCAAGAGCAGTTGTGGGCGCTCTATTTAGCAAATACACTGCTGTTTTTGCTACTTCTACCCAAAATGTCTTTGCAAGTCCGGAATCATCGATCATGCATCGCACCATTTCCATGATAGTACGATTTCTTCTCTCGACAACACCATTTTGCTGCGGTGTGTGTGGAGGAGGCATTTGTCGACGAATCCCGTGAGTTTGTAGATAGTCTCTGAACTCATCACTGGTGAATTCCCCCCCTCGATCTGAGCGGAGAGTTCTGATGTGACGACCAGTTTCTTTCTCAACTGCCACTTTGAACTTTTTGAACGTTTCAAAGGCTTCACTTTTCTTGCGAAGACAGAAAATCCACATTTTGCGTGAATAGTCGTCAACACAGAGCATGAAGTACTGGAACCCTGAATGACTTGGCTGCATTGGACCGCACAGATCGGTATGAACCAGGTCAAGTTTTCCATGAGCTCGAAAAGTACTCGTTTGGAATGAAACTCTGTGTTGTTTTCCTGCTAAGCAGTGAGGACATTTGTCTGTATCCTTCTGAAGAGATGGTAGCCCATGTACCATATTACACCGGCGAAGTGTGTCGAGATATTTGAAACTTACATGACCAAATCTCCGATGCCACAACTGAGCTGAGGTGGAGTTTTTAGCCACGAGTGCTTGATCATTTTTGTGAATAAAATCAAGTTGAAACATTCGTCCCACATTTGAGGCTTTTGCAATTATTTTTGAGCCTCTGGATTTATCTCGAATCAGACACATTTTCTTGCCGGATTGACTATCAAAGTCAATTTTCAGGTTGTGATCTAGGAGTTGACTGACCGAAAGAAGGTTCTTTGTCAACCCAGGGACATATAGAACATCTGATAGTCTGCAGTTGCGTGAACCAAGGGGTAGAGAAATGTTTCCAATCCCCTGAACTGTATATGAAGAATCATCTCCCAACGAAACATGATTTTTCGATGGCGTGTCCCTCATTGAAATAAACCAGTCTCTGTGGCCGGTCATGTGTCGAGTGGCTCCTGAATCAACATACCAGACGTCACTAGATGACGTGGATGGTTCACTTGATCGAGCAGTGAACAAGAAGTCTTCATTGTCTGACTGATCTTGTTGCTCAGCAATATTACCTTGCTGGTGGGGTCTTCTTTTCCAGTTCCCCTTTTTCTGCCCGTGATAATTGTTTGAATGTCCCTTGTAAGTTTTTTGTTGTTGTGGTCCAGAATTGCTCGATGAACCTTTCTTATATGTGTTAAACCAACATTCTTGCAAGTCATGTCCTCTTTTGCAGATTGGACATCGCTTCTTCTGTTGATTGTCCCCATGATACTGATTCTGATGTGGGGACTTCTGATAGGATTTAGGTTTTCCTTTACCTTTTCCTTTCCATTTTTGATGTGAAGACAGTGCCTGCTCCTCTTCATCATCCTTGTTGTACATTGCTTCCTCTTGTCATAAAGTAGGTTTACTAACTTGTCAAAACTAATTGTCGTATCGACAAGTTTAGAGTTGTGACAAAAATTCGGTAAGAAGAAGGAGAGCTCGTAACAATGGGAACGAGAGACTCATCTTTGAATTCTTCTCCTAGGGCTAGAAGTGAAGCCCTCAACTCGCAACTCTTCTTAGGAAGGCTTCAATTTTCTCATTCTGTTTGAATTTCAACATATGTAATCGACTCTACAAATTGAGTATGACATTCTTGTTCTTGGCCTCATATATTGTGCTCAGTTTATCCCAAGCTTCTTTTGTTGATGTAGCATCTCGAATGTGGACTTGCACATCGTCGAATACTCCAAACAAGATGATGAGCTTTTCTTTCTGATCTGCTCTATCAAATTGTCGTTGTTGTGTTGCATCCGTTGGTGATCTGGTTAGAGTACCAGTCACAACAGGCCAGATTTCTTCAAACTCAAGTTGTGTTTTTATTTTTGTCTTCCAAGTAGCATAGTTGCTTCCTCTGAGCAATTGTGAATCCGGAAGAAAAAATTTGGGGGCATTGGTGCCCATTTTGCAGAGATCACTGACAGGGTTTGGCTCTTATCACTCCAGGTATAAGGTCTCCCAATCTATATACCGTCAGTCCGATATACCGAACCTTTCTATATACGCGCCCTTCCGATATACCCGTTGGTACGTGGAAGAAGCTCGCCCTTTCTATATACCCACGGTACGTGAAAGAGGCGTTAACGTACGTGAAAGAATTCGATACGTGGTACCAAGACAGTACTGATGGGGTCTATGCGATTATTGACACCGGCTCAAAGAAATATCCTCATACGCGCGTAACTTCGCTATATACTCGGATAATTTCTCAGTCCGGATTTATGTCTTGCAATCGTTCACAGATGGATGGGATGGTTCATAGTGTGTGCACTGTGACCTTATTACTCCCCGTCGATTTATAGGGACGATGCCTAGATGACGTTGTTGCAGCTATATTAGGTGTTAAGTGCAGTAGTAGTCACGACGGCTTTACCCGTAAGCGCTTCCCAGAGGCACTGTATATACCGAACGCTGCGAATGAGATCTAGGATCTCGTGAGTGTTACAGAACCAAATTTACTATTTTTGATTACAATTCTACCAGTTTCTGAGCAGTTACAAAGTTTTGCAGTTGACTATGGCAACCTGCAAATTAGTACAATATACAATACAATTTGAATGACAGGCAAAAATTTACAGTTTCGGGGTCCTGGTGACCTCCTGAACCCTAAATGCTAAAAATTGCAAAAAAATAGCTGAAAATGCAATTTTTAGGTGGGTCTCCTTTTGCAAAAAATGTCTGGAATGAGAAAACAGACCAAATAGGAGAAAAAAATTTTTACCCTAAATTAGGGATTCTCCGCTAAATTTAGTTAGTCGTAACTAAATTCAAAAAACCTGCTAAATTTAGCAGTTCTGCCAAAATTTCCGCCAGATGCAAAAGGAGAGTTTTTGAGTGTTTTTTGTGGGATTTGATCCTCAAACCTCTCACTCCTAAGGCACATGCAATAACCAACTTGGCCACTTGGGGCGCTTGGACTATGAATGGAAGAAATTTGTATTTAATGTCAAATAAATTGACTTACCTCTTGAAAAATGAATGCCACGTGGCGCATGCTGGTGAAGGGGCGTTTTTAGGGTTCTATTTGCCCAAAAAACGGATCTGAGGCTTTATTTCTTTGCTCAGGCCGCATTTACTTGCTCAGGCCTCATTTTCTCCTTCCCACGCACTGATCAAGCCGTATTTTTTGCTGTATTTTCTTCTTGGGCGCGTGTTTGAATGCCAGGCCACGTTTTTCACTGTACAGGAAGCGTTTTTGACTTGTGGCTGCGTTTTTTTAATTCTTTGGGCCATTTTTTTAATTTCGGGCGCATTGTTTTGATCTTGGAGGCATTTTTTTAATCTTTGGCGCATTTTTTGCAATCTTTGAGGGCGTTTTTTTAATTTGGGGCGTTTTTGAATCTTTGGGCGTTTTTGCCAATGCTGGGGGCGTTTTTTCAATGCTGGGGGCGTTTTTTGAATTTCGGGGCGTTTTTGCCAATGTCAGGGCATTTTTTATTGTTTATTGCTTGTGCAGGTCGCTGGAAGATAAAGAATGGCGCGGGCAAGAGAGAAAAATGCATTTTTGCTCCAAAAACAACGTTTTTTGTTATGCAGGCCGTGGGGGACAGCAAAGGGCACGTATGCTCTAAAAACACCTTTTTTTTTCCTTGTACAGGCGCTAGATCAAAAAAAACGCCTCTTCTCTCTTTTTTTTTATTTTCTTTGCTCTGTTTGTTCACTGCAGGTGCATATACACAGCAAAGCAATCCTCCAAAACAAAATATACCTCTAAATGCAGTAAAATCAAAACCCTGATTGGGGAAATTTTTATTTTTTTAAAATTCAATACCTGTAGCAATTTTTGCCTGGTGCTGAGTGCACCAGTGCAAAAAAATTACGTTCCAAACACCTGGAACTGAACAGGAGGTTGTTGGTTTGCAGGGGGTTCTGGGAAGCTGCAGGAGGCAAAGACGGCTCTCCTCCAGTGCAGATTACTTCTCCATGAATTCTCCTTCTTCTGCAACCTTCTCCAACCTTGCCAGGAGCTTCAATTCGCTCTGGTACCAAATGTTGATTGAGAAACAGGGACGGAAGCCTGTGATATTTTATTAATCTCAATCAGTAAACAATTACAGAGAATGGGCTGCAATATTTATAGATATTGCACAGCCAAATACACACAGGAGAATAAGTTGCACAGGTGCAACCAAATGCCAAAATGAATAAGCTTCCAATAACATCCGGGAAGCAGGAATTAGAAAAAGACAAATATATTGTTTAAAACAATATAACAATCTGAATACAAACAAATATGGTTGATTAACCATACAACAGTATATTTATTATTTAATTAATAAAATTAATTAAATAATCTAACTATGCATAATTAATAATAGGATAATATTATTTATCCTAACAAGGTGCATGTAAGCGGTGAAGGTAAAGTCACCACCATGTACAAATAGGCATGTACTCCTTGTATTAGATATATCTTGTTGATATGACATTGATGGTAGTTTTGGATGGATGTCTATAGTATGTAAGCCATTTTTAATGTGTGCATGGTCCAACAAATGTTTATATGTAGTGATAATGTAATCAATCTTATTATTAGGTAAAAAAATATGTTTTACAATGAATAATTCTTTTTGGGTGGATAAAGTGACTACGTTTGATTATGGTATTTTTGGAAATCAATTGTTATTGATCATCTTGTATGTTGATTAAGTTTCATTAATATATGTACGCCGATTTTTTATGTTATGGTGTATCATCTTGCATGAATGGTTTTGATGAATATGTATGTCTAACATCTTAATAATTAAACAAAGAAGGGACATAGTGGGTTCACACACTTCATTTGAGTATTTATATCTTGTCTAAATGAAGTTCCAAAATGCATAACTAGGTGATGGCTACATAAAGACTACACCACTATTGATGTTTTACTTCGGCCCTCTTCCTATTTCTACAACTAATAGTCCTGTAGGTTCTCCATATGTTTTCCTAGAACTATTTAAGGATTTCATCTATGACGGGATATCATTATCACCTTTGCTACACTAACTATCCCACATCTAGGTATAGTGATTTGACTGGTCTAAATCGATGATACTATACCTAGTATTATCTTATGGTTCCTAGATATATGAAATCATGACATATATCCCATTATTTCGGGCCATACTTGGCCCAATCTACCACTACTATCATTGTATCCATATCCTTACCCCAATACCAAATCTTATGGGTCATCTCATACAAAAATGTTTCATCTTACTGGGATCTCCCTTATGAACCCAAATTATCTCCGTACTTAATCTATCCTATAATTTTGTACTATAAAATCATGATTTACCGAGTAGATAGCATTATGTAAATGCATAGGAAAACTTTACATAGGTATTGAGCCAAGAAGGTATCACTAGATAAAGTCTCCATGTAATATTTATTAGAACTATCTCATCGATAGTTCACCGTATAGTAGAAACTATATCGACCATCGCGGGATATTCATATTCATGTCTATTTAAATGATATGTGATTATGAACCTTTAAGCGATAAAAATCACCCATCGGTTGGCCAACTTCAATGTGCTCCTAGGCTTATACCCGTAAAAGTGTAGTGTAGCGTATACTCTGCCGCGCGCAGTGTACAAACAAATGAAGTTATTTTTATACTTGACATAAAATGTGGTATCCCCATGCAAACATTTTCCAATTATCTAACATGTCAGGCACCACTCACACATATGAAACTTGGAAATATATGCCACTCTTATCAAGTAGCGAGAAGGCCGCTAATATTATACATAAGGACTAAAGGAAGATCCATGCTCATATCTCTATCATAGATCTTTTTAAAATATTGGTATGTCATCATCTTGGTAGGTTGGATTGTTTTGTTGCTCACACCATCTTATAATCCATTATTTTAGTATCATAATATAGTGTTTCCCCTATGATTGACACTTGCAAAATATGATGAACATCCTCCAATATAAAAGTTTCCTCTATCGGGAGCTCTGATGTGTTGGTTTCTTAATGCCACCTCTCAACTAGGGAACTCAATAGTGCTCTCTCTCGTATAGATTGTGGGCATCAAGGCCACATATAACGTCTCTTTTCATCAAGAAGAGACTAGTTATGCAGATGGAAATAGTATAAAAATTTGAAGTCACGTGAGTGGAACTTGCAGAGCTGAATGATGCACAAACGCTCCTATAATCACATAAAGTCGACAAATACACATGT
Organism: Taxus wallichiana var. yunnanensis; assembly: GCA_018340775.1. Lineage (NCBI taxonomy): Eukaryota > Viridiplantae > Streptophyta > Pinopsida > Cupressales > Taxaceae > Taxus > Taxus wallichiana. Next base: position 205,021,223 of record CM031243.1, read on the forward strand.
CGACTTAGCCATTTTAATAGAAAACACTTTAAATAATAAATTAACTTAGCAACATGTGCTTTTAGCTCAAGGCCACTTTGTGAATTGGCTCAAATCCACTAAAAATAGTCAAAGACACCACAAATTTTATCTAGGCCACTAAATTCTATCAAAATCATTAGAAATAATGAGGTCGCTTACATATTATAACTATTTTGCTAGACATGAAACGCATTGTAATTGTACTAATGATGCGATGTCTAGTGAGGCTACTCTTTATGCAACACATAGTGATATCGTTAAAACCCTATCAAGACCACTAGAATGTGCACAAGACTGATTTCGATGCTAATAAGGTCATTGAAATTGACCTTTGTCGATTTTAGTGACCTTACGAGGATTTATTTTTATCTTACTAAATGCAAATAAATTTTAAAATGAAAAAAATTCAAACACAACATCACCTACCTACTATTTTTGTGCATGTGTCTATTGGTACTACCAAATTCATTTAGCACGATACATGAATTGTGTGGAAGTCATGACTACTCATCGCAATTGTCTAGATATCTATTCTACAAATTGAGAGGGTGAAAATTTCTTGTTTCTACACCTCCCACCCCTTATATATCCCTCATTATCCATCGCGATGGGATTTTCTTCTACTATGATCATTTTCTCTTATTTTTGAGCATTAATCCACCTCTTTTATCACCCCATTGACGTTCGAGAGGACATCATCCATCCTACTAATTTTACTTCTATACATATAAACTAAAATTGTATACTATCTTTAAAATGGCATCGGTCACACTACACCACATAAAAAAGGGGTAAATATTCAAACATAGTTTAAACCGAGCAATTTTAATACTAAAATTGCACTAATTGTCTTCTTTTCCTTCATTTCATTATAATTAGTTATTTTATACTAATTAGCCAATATTCCTCATCACCCCAAGTAACTTAATGAAATTTCATTAAATAACTTTCCTTTTCCCATCTTTCATGCAAATTAACCTTGCTTCATTAATTAAAATCCTCTTTTAATTAATTAATTAACCATTATGAAGTAATTAACCTTTCTCATCGAAACCGGGTTTCTAAAATCTATTGTCAAAGAGCTCAAGAACTCGGATAGCAAGGGGAAAGGAAAAAACCTCAAAAGGAATAAGGAGATCAAATAATGTGAAAACCACATCAAGTATCTCATCAATATTTCCTCCCAAACCTTTAATTATTAATGTATCTTCTTGTGAAGTGCTTTGATTAGTCTTTGGCTATTGGTTGGTTCTTTTATGGATTGTTTCACCTTTTTTATGTTATGGATGGTTTTAAACTAGTTTAGGGATGGTTTGAGTTGGAGGCACCAATTTTTTTGATATTTGGTTTCTTTTTGTTTCATGAAATGTATAAGGATATATCTATATTCTAGATCCATGTTGTAATAGGGTAGGATCCCTACCAAAACCCTCTTTTTACCCAAATATCAAAAAAGTAATTAACCTTTCATAATTTCGTATTTAAATAAACCCTCTTATTAGTTAAATCCCTCTCTTAAAACCCTGAATATCACATAGTATATAAACATACATTTTAATTTTCTCTAGACTACATTTCTTTTATTTTTTTAACACTTAGCTTATAATAGTTTCAATTAATTTGGCCCATTTCTCTTTTAGTAATTCAATTATATAACTTGATTGGTAATAGAAAATTTGATTACACTTAAATCTACTAGTACTTGTTCTCAAGCTAAGGATTCATTTTTCTAGAGCATGTTTACAAGTGATTAATGAAAAAAGCATCTAGTTGACCCAAAAGGGGACACTAGGGTATTAATGTTAATCTAATTAGGAGGAATAAAATGTTGTAATAAAATACTAAAATAGTAAAGAGTAAATGTAATTAATTACTCTATGTGAAATAAAACCCTAATTATACAAAGGAAGGAATAGAAAATTATTAGCTGATTGGCATTGGATGTCACAGGTTGTCACAGATCTAGAAATGAAATAAGGAATTAAAGATGAACACTCGAAACCCCCATGAAGGATAAATCTGGATGATTTGAGATGATTGGGGCACCTGGGAGTGTCTTTGGGGCACCCAGAGGCACCTTGGTCTACAATATGGGCACTCTAAAAACTGTAAATGATCAAAACCTATGTCATGCCCATTTAAACAACCACTTGAGACCCAAGAAACAACCTAGGGTTAGCTAAAAAAATTAGGGGATAATTTTTTTTTGAAATGTCTACAACCAGGTTATAAGACATCAATTTTCACTAAAAAGTTTCAGAACTAGACTAATGTACTACAACATATGTTTTCCTTAAATACAAGGTTCACACTTTAGGTTTATATGCTTTAGTTAGATTCAAAGAGTAATTTACCCCCATGTCTCTCTCTCTAACAGGATCAGAGATTCAACAAAAATTTTCTCAAACTTAGTGCTTCTAAAATTTCCCTAAACTATTCCCAATAGATAGGAAATTTTATCACATTTTCGATGATATAAAGAAGTCCTCCTAACTCCTTAGAGAACTCAAGATATGGCCGGGTGGAGTTCTAGGGTAAAATTTTCCCTAGGGGGACACATGTCAAGAGGTGGGGAAAACACCCGAGAACGGCTTGGTGGGTCACGAGGAAGCTTAGGGAATTTTCCCCGTTGCTTGGGGTCAAAAAAAGAAAACATTCTTCCGCACCTCTGCGAGTCCTTGAAGGACACGTGTTGAGTCCTGGCACAAAGCAAACAAAGGTAAGAGATTGGCGAAGCGGCGGGGAAGAGTGGAAAATTGTGCCAAAAGGAGGCAAAATGGGAAAAGGGGATGCGTGGGTCCATGCACCTGTGGAAGAAGGAAATTTGAGAGAAAATTAGAGTTTCAGGCCATGGAGAGAATTTTCCAAATTTTCCCAAAGGCAAAAAACCGAAATAACAAAGGGGTTCTGCCCTATCCGTTGCCACCCCCAAAGTGCCACGTGGCACCTTCTCATTGGCTGCGGGCCGTGGGGCCAAAATGGAAAATTTTCCCAGAGTTTTAAAAGGTAAAAAGGACAAGGAAAATCTGCACCTCCACCTCTTGCCTCATGAGGACATGTGGTAGCTTCGATTGGTTGTGGCCAATGGAGGAAAAAAAGGAGAATTGTGCCAAAAGAAGAATTAAAAGTTAAATTCCAAATTTCTCCCATGCATTTGTTGAGCCACATGATTGGTCGTGGGTTAGTGGGAATGCAGGAAAAATTTGAAAAATTTTCAGAAGTCCGAAACTTAAAAATTTTAAGTCTAAAACGGATCTGCCCTTCCACCATGTCACGTGTCAACATGTGATTGGTTCATGGGGGCGACAGGGTTGCGCGGAAAAATGGGAAAATTTTCCCGAGGAATTTTTTTAAAAAAGTATAAGTTTAAATTCGGTTCACCCCTCCAAGGTGCCACGTGGCAAGTCCCGATTAGTTATGAGATGTTGGGGGCCATGAGACTTTTTTTTTTTTTTTTTAGGGAAATTTTTTGAAAAGTTAAAATTTAAATTTTTCTAACAATTAGATTTATTTGTTTTATTTTTTGAATGCCAATTTGAAGTAAAAATTCAAATGGCCATAACTTTAGCTAGAAAGCTCAGTTTGGGAAAACAAGAACTTTTCCAAAATATCTCAATGCCCTCTTTGCCTAGAAACCATAAAATTTAGTTTTTGATGAAAATTAAAGGTTAAATTTTAGAAACCAAGCTGCATGAGCTTTTAATTTGTGGTGGCAATTTTCAACTTCTCAATTTGGTTAAATTAGATCTCCTCCTTCACTCAACATGTCAAATAGACATGGAGGGTTGGTCTAGGGAGGAATTAGAGTGTTTTCGGAGAGTGAATTTGTTCAATTTATTCAAAGTTGTATTTTTCCAACAATAGACAGAAAAATGACTGTGTAAGTTTCAAATTGGATTATATAAAGTTTTGAAGGTTCTTTCTTAAATGTTAGGGTCAATTTGAATTCCTTAGGACTTACTAAGCCTGAATTTCAATGTTTCATATCTTATTGCTTGGTGTAAGTTTGAACTGCTCATTTTTATAAAAAAATAGAATTGCCAGAGTAAAGTTTATAACCGTGATCTTTTCTTTTAAGTCTGCATGTCAATTTTATAATTTAAATGTGTGAATAGTTTTCTAAACTAGTCTAATACATCTACTGGATTTAATTAACCATTCAATTCCAAGTTAAAATTACAATTCTTGATTTCAATTTTAATAAAGTTCCAAGTATGCAAAAATAATATACTTCCTTCCTACACATTCTTCCTTCTTCAAACAACAATTTCAATCTTAACAACAAATCCAAATCCAATACACAATACAATTTTGAAAGTTAAGGTAATCCTTTATTCATTTCCAATACAACTTTACAATCTTCTCTTTTCCATTTGATTTCTAAAATACAAAATACAATGCATATAACATCTTTTACATTTCTTTTCCAAAACAGAGAGTAAAATAAATCTCCTTTACATTTCACATTCCAATCTTCAGTATTACATTACCAAAAAAATGTCTTCACATTACAATTATTTATACAACTCATACACTTCAAGTGGGAAGGGTTACAATGCAATGCACTTGCACAAAAGAAGGACTGTCAAACTGTATTCCTCTTACTCAAAACAACAACATGCTAGTTTCTCCATCTTTTCATCTTGATCACAAAAGAAAGGGGGAAAGGAAAAACTCTCCACCCAACAAAGACATCCAATGAGAAGGGAGAAGCCATCCTTCCTCATTGTCCCCAAGCCCCAAACATATTAAAATACAAGATGAAAATCAACTCATGGAAAAACAAGGCTTCCACAACAAACATGCAATATTCTTTCACATGCATAATACAATAAGAAACATAGTAAAAAAAAAAAATAGTAGTTCACAACTACATTTGAAAACATTCACACAAAACTTAGGCTTGATCAAGCAAGCCAAAAAGAGAAAGGAACTATGGGGAAGCTACTTATGCCTCCCAATTTGGAAATTGGGCATCCACCAATAATCATACCTACCAATATAACATATCATATCCCATAAACCTTATGCCTCCCAACCCCTCCTTATGCCCCCCAAAGTTTCACCCTTATGCCCCCAAGAGTAAGAAATGCAAGCTATTTCTTTTCCAAGGTGGATCCCAATCCCAAACTCCCTCCACAATAAAAATGATTCCATTGGCATTCCCTTATGCCCCCCATATGAAATCCCCATAGCCTTCTCCTACACCAAATCCTAAGCAGTCTACCCAACCAACCAACACACACATAACAACATTCACCATTTCATACAAGCATGCAAGAGAAAGAAACATTTTCAAAAGGCACAAGTTCCTACCTCTCCATAATGAAGTTTGTTCCAAGATCCACAAGCTTTCCAAATTCCAAATGCAGTCCAAAATCACCAATGCTCAAGCATGCAAAATAACTCTAAACTCCTTCCACAACAATGCTCACAAAACAACAAGCTAAAATTCACCCCAAGAACAATGAACAAAGTTTCAACAACCATAATAAGCAAAAAATTTGAATTTTTAAAGGAGAGGGAAGAGAATAGGATGATGTGGATCCATGTGGGATGCCACATCATTCTTCCTCAACCTAAGAGTAAGTCAACATCATGCACCTAAACACAATAAATAAAAATGACAAATTTACTTACACACTCCAAAATAACCCATACTCCAAAAGGACTGAATTTAAAACATAAAAGAGAAGTGCAATAAAAACTTACAATTAATCATTTAAAAATGCATTAAAAAGGTCAAAATTTAACCTCCAAACCATAGGTATGGTTAGTGAATAATTCTAAGAGGTAAGGGATAAGGTTAACTTGTCCCACAAACCTCGAAATATAGCCTCTAAGGACAAATTCGAATTCCTAAGAGGATGAAGTGTCTCACACTCCAAAATCTATCTTACATTCTCTTACATATCTCTTACACCTTCTTACACATTTCTTATCTTACACACTCTTACAACATTACATTTAAGATCAACAACTTCATTAATTACATTCTTATGACATATTGATTTATTTATTTTAACACATGATTATTCACAACATTAATACAACATATATAATAACTAAAGAAAAAGGTAACACCTCACAAAATAAACACATGCAACATTAATATAGAAACCACATTAATCAAAACATAAAACCCCATGGTCACATTAATGGAAATTCCCCATGGAAATCCCTAACAACATAACACACACACACACACAACAGTTGCCATGGTGACCTTGTTGAATTCACCCAAAATTTCAATATGGTTAGTCTCCAGTCCCCTGACATTGTTGTGATATTTTAACCTACTGCAAAACACAAATACCTCCTTGGCCTCATGGCCATATCAGAACATCCAAAATGATATAAACAACATCTCAAGATCATCTAAACACATGAATCACAACAACATCAAGAATTCAACATTATCATTTTTAATTAATTAATCAACTATATCATCATCAATAATCTTCCATACTAGGTCTACTCAAAATATCCAATGTCACATGTCCAAATCAACATCTATAATATGTCCATGTCAAACAAGTATATCATCATCCACATATAAAAATGTCTCTAATAACCATCATGCATAATAATTGAATCTAGATCAATAATAATCCATGATCTAACATTTAACCATCATATTAAAACAAAACATAATAGTGTCCATAATATGATCAACAGTATCAAGATCAGTATTTAAAAGTGTCAAAGGGAAGTGGGCACTACATCCCCCTCCCCTTAGACTCGACTTCCTCCTAGGAAGTCACTGGAACAAATGTGGAAACTGCACTCGTAATACTATGGCATCCTCCCAAGTGGATGCAGTCTCATATCTGTCCCCTTTGCACCCGTATACCGATCAATATCTTTTCCCCAAAGGCCAAGGGTTTTGCGATCTATGATACAGATGGGCTCCACCATCACCTGCCCCTAATCCTGCACTGCAATGATGTCCAATCCAATACATGAGATAGATCTACAATATATCTCCTAAGAACTAAAACATGAAACACATCATGTACACGAGACAAGTTGGGTGGCAATGCTAGATGGTAGGCCAAAGGGTCGATACGCTCTAAGATCTCAAAAGTTCTAATGAATCTAGGAGCTAACTTAGAACCTTTTCCATAACGGATAGGGCTCTAGTGATATCTCGACACAAAGGAACACCTTCATGCCCACATCAAAGCTATGTTCAATCCTATGCTAATCCACATAATTCTTCTACCTATCCCATGCCTCCTGTAACCTCTTCCTGATCAACACTACGTACTACTCAATGTCCTACAAAAGAGCTGGTCAAGAGAACTTTGTCATCTAACCTGTCCCAGCTAAGAGGTGTCCTGCACTCTCTACCATACAAAGCCTGAAAAGTAGCCATGCCTATAGAACTCTAGAAACTATTATTGTAGGAAAACTCCACTAAGTATAGGTACTCCTCCCACTTAGACTGTTGATCCATCACATACATCCTAAGCATATCCTCTAAAATTTGATTACTCACTCGCAGTCATCCATCCATGTCTCGGGGTGATATCTTTATCTTTGAAGTTGATCCTTGTGCCTAGAACATACTGCATGGTAGTCCAAAAGTGTGAAGTGTACAAAGGATCACGGTCACAAATGATCTTCCATGGAATCCTGTACAACCTGATGATCTCATCTAAATATACTTGTGCCACTACTCTAGGTGTATAAGTGGATTTTTCGGAGAAAAGTGAGCCACTTTTTCAATTTATCAACCATGACTATAATGGCGTCGTGGTGATATCTCAACATTAGGTAGCCCAACAATGAAGTCCATGGAAATGGTGTCCCACTTCCATTCCGGTATGGCATGAGGATAAAGAAGGCCTATTGGATGTTGATGCTCGGCCTTAACCCTCTAGCACTCCAAACACCATGACACAAACCTGATCCCTATCCGATGAAGTCCCTCCAATGATACAACTATCGCAAGGTAGCGTGCATCTTCTTCACCCTAGGATGGGATGAATAGGGTGCATGATGAGCCTTTACCAAGATGTCCTGCCTCAAGCCTCCATCTTTGGGAACATATATCTGGCCTTTGTGCCCGAGAAGTCTCTAAGGAAAATCAATCAAACTTCCCCTCAAGGGGTCTCGTGACTCAATCTCGGCTCATGCTATGCTACAATGTAGAAGTTGTCAAGAGGAAGAAACTACTAAAGAATCCTACTCCACAAATCTATGATCAATGTAGTGGACATAACCACATGTCTCCATCTATTGAGAGCATCTGCTACCACATTCTCCTTCCCCTTCACATGCTCATTCTCATTCATAATCACAAAGTAACTCCATCAAACACCACTAACGAGAGTTGAGATTGGGTTATGTGAAGAGGTGGAGAAGACTCAAATGATCAGTCCTGAGTGTGAATCTTCATCCAAGAAGAAAATGTCTCCATATAGCCAAACCATGCATGATCGCCCTCAAGTTCAAGATCATGGTTGGGTAATTAAGCTCGTGATCTTTGAGTTTGTGAGACTCGAAAGCCACTACTCTGCCATCTTGCATCAACACACCTCCAAGCCCTACTAATAAAGGATCTGTGTAAACAAAGAATTCACCCTTTGGATCTGACACTGCAAGAATGGGTGTTGTAGTGAGGCACTCCTTTAGTGTTCTAAAGGCCCACTTGCACCTGTCTGACCAAAAACATTTCTTCCCTTTTCTCTGAAGGGAAGTGATGGGGTGCACAATCTAAGAGAAGTTCTAAACAAACCTCCTATACTAACCTAGCAATCCCATGAAGCTGCACACCTCGGTCACTATAGTGGGTGGTGGACAATCCATAATGGCTCTAATCTTGGAAGGATTGACTATGATACCTTCCCAGAAATGATATGGCCCAAATATTACACCTCTATCTGAAAGAAAGCACACTTCTCCAAGTTATCATAAAGATGCTACTCCAAAAGACACTGAAGAACCTAGTGAAAAGGTACCCCTCATGCTCCTCACGTGTACGTGAGTATATCAAAATTTCATCAAGGAAGATGAGCACAAAGTGATCTAAAAAGTTCCTGAATACCCCATTCATCAAACTCATAAACACTACAGGGGCATTTGTCAAACCAAAAGGCACCATTGTGAACTCATAGTGCCCATATCTCATACGGAAGGCGGTCTTATGAATGTCCACCTCTGAAATCCTCAACTGATGGTACCCTAACTTGAGATCAATCTTAGAGAAAATTGTGGCTCCCTTCATCTGATCAAACAAGTCATCAATGCGAGGAAGAGGATAATGATTCTTGATCGTTACCTTGTTCAGTTGATGGTATCAATACACAACCGCAAGGATCATCCTTCTTCTTCACAAAGATCACGATGCACCCCAAGGGGATACAATAGGATGGATAAGGCCCTTCTCCAAAAGGCCCTCAAGCTGTAACTTGAGCTCATAAAGCTCTGGGGTGGTCATCCGATAAGGTGCCCGTGAGATAGGCTCTACTCCAGGAACTAAATCTATATGAAAATCAATCTCACGTGGGGTGGTAACCCTGGTAGCTCCCCAGGAAAGACATCAAAAAACTCTCTCAAGATGGGATGATCATCATGCAATGGTCCACTAGACCCATCCTTTGACATCACTAATCGTAATAACACATACATCCTGATAGCCCCGTCGCACATACTGCTTAAGCTATATAGCAGAGATGGTGCGAATAGAAATGGGTCTCCTGACCCCCGAGATCACTAAATCAACTCCTAAATCATCTCGTATAAGCTATAAGTCTTGTGTTAAAAATCCATCCTGGTCCCATGTGTAGATAACCAATCCATACCCAAAATGACTCATACGAGCCCAAAGGAAGAATACGGAGATCCGAGGTAGTGGTGAAAGGTCACAAATCCACTACACACTCCTTAACTAAGAGTCCATAGAGATCTTAGCTCCGAAGCCATCTCGACATCCCGAGCTAAGACCTTACCTAAGCGCCAATAGCCTGCAATGCTCTACTAAAGATGGTACAATGAAAGAATCAAAAGAACCAAATTCAAACAATATAGAGGTAGGAATACCACTAATGGTACTTGTGGTCTCAATGACGTGCTCTGGTGCTCGCTGCCGGTGATTCTCAATTGCTGCATAAATCTTGTGGCTACATCCCATGTCACCAATTGTCATCGGCTTAGAAACATGTGCCTTACCCTTGTTGGGGTTTTGAGGGTAATCTCTCCAAAAGTGTCCCACTGACTCCACATCAAAGCAACCACCGATCCTCTACAGGAGTAGCACCTCCAGTAGGTGCCCTAGAATCTATGGTGTGGATCCCGATGATCTAGCTACGTTACTGTTGAGGTCTGGCCTCCTTGGTGAGCCCACCTTTGAATGAGCTCTAGGTCCACCCTGTATCCTGATGGGACCCCTAGGAGGAGGCCCCATACTCTAGCCTCTCTGTGCATCAACTCTTTGTGGAGGTCTATAAGGTGGGCATGATTGTTGTTGTTGCTATTGCTATTGTTATGGCCTAAAGGATTACTATGTTGTACCCTAGCCACCATGAGGAAGAGGTATTGAACCTCTTAATCTACCATCCTACATCTGCTAAATGCAGCTCTGACTCGGTCTCTAGCCTACCTGTTGGGTCTTACCCCAAGTCTCCTCTGCAATATAGGCCTTCTCGATGGCCTCAGCTAATGTCTGTGGATAGTGAATCTGCACTACACCTCCAATATCCAAATTTAGGCCTTGGATGAACCTGTGAATCTGCACCTGCTCATCCTGCATATACTCTACATACTAGAGTAGATCTAAAAATATGATCTCATACTCTGCTACTAAAAGAGAAGCCTGTTGAAGGTCATGGAACTCATCAATCCTCTACTGTATGAACTTTTGTGATAGATACCTACTCCTGAATCTCTCCTCAAATAGCTCTTAGGTCACTATCTTTGAATCTACATGGAGCTTCTACTCCTCTATCCTCCACCATACTCTAGCTCCATCCCTCAGTAGATGGATTGCAACACAAGCTTTCGTGTTGCTAGAACAAGGACAAAGCTTGAAGTAACCAATCAAGCTCACTAGCTAAGCCTCTACCTAAAATCCACCCATTTCACCTGAGTAATGTGAGTGCTAAAGCTTAGGATCTCCCTGATGTGATCCACTGCTATGGTCTATCAGCCTCTAGGTCTCTCAACACACTCATCCCTAAGCCTAGGGCTCCAAGACCTCTCTCTATGCTCTGGAACTCTGTCACCATGTCTGCTAGGTGGTGACTCTACTCTGAATTACTTCACATGGGATTTCTCTCCTCTATGCTCCTCATGGAGTCGAGGAGATACCTGACCCTCAATATAAGGGGATCTATCATGACTAGCTACATGTCCTCCTCCTAAGCCTCCGCATAGAGTGGAATTGACATCTAAAGGGTGCAGTAGAATCGAGGTAGAATGGATTCTACATCCCGATCTAGTGGTGGTGGTGGTGGTGATTTTGAATCTTTGTGAAGGTTCCTCTCTCTGTCTAAGCCTCCTGCATAGACCAAAGTGAGATTTAGTTCATTTTGCTAAGTTTATACAACTTCCATGTTTACTAAAATATACAATTTCTTGCTAAGTTGTTTTTGCTAGATTTAAAGTGTGTTAGGTTTAAGTTTTCATGTCTCAAGTTTTCTAGTGTGCCCAATGGTCCAAGCCTTTGAACAACTACTCTGATACCAAAATGTCATGCCCATTTAAACAACCACTTGAGACCCAAGAAACAACCTAGGGTTAGCTAAAAAAATTTAAGGGATAATTTTTTTTCTTTGAAATGTCTACAACCAGGTTGCAAGACATCATTTTTCACTAACAAGTTCTGGAACTAGACTAATGTAATACAACATATGTTTTCCTTAAATAAAAGGTTCACACTTTAGGGTTATATGCTTTAGTTAGGTTTAGGGAGAAATTTACCCACATGCCTACTCTCTAACAGGCTTAGAGATTCAATAGGATTTTTCTAAAACTTAATAGTTCAAAAATTTCCCTAAGCCATTCTCAATGGATAGGAAATTTTCTCACCTTTCGGTGATATAAAGAAGTCCTCCTAACTCCTTATAGAACTCAAGATATGGCGGGCGGAGTTCTAGGGTCAAATTTTCCCCTAGGGGGACACGTGTCAAGAGGTGGGGAAAATGCCTAGAATGGCTTGAGCGGGTCGCGGGGTGGATTAGAGAATTTTCCCATTATGTAGATTCAAAAGAAAACATTCTTTTGTGCCTCCATGGGTCCTTGGAGGACATGTGTCGAGTCTTGGTGCAAAGTGGACAAAGGTAAGAGATTGGCAAAGTGGTGGGGAAGATTGGCGAATTACGCTGAAAGGAGGCAAAATGGGAAAAGGGGACGCGTGGGTCCGTGTGCCTGTGGAAGAAGGAAATATAAGAGGAAAGTAGAGTTACGGGCTGTGGGGAGAATTTTTGAAATTTTCCCAAAGGCCAAAAACTAAAATAACAAAGGGTTCCACCCTACCCACGCTGCCACCCCCCAAAGTGCCACGTGGCACCTTCTCATTGGCTGCAGGCCGTGGGGCCAAAATGGAAAATTTTCCCAAGAGTTTCAAAAGGGAAAAAGGACAAGGAAAATCCATGCCTCCACTACTACCCCATGAGGACACGTGGCAGCCTCTGATTGGTTGGGCCGATGGAGGAAAAAGGAGAATTGTGCCAAAAGAAGAATTAAAAGTTAACTTCCAAAATTCTCCCGCACATCCGTCGAGCCACATGTCAGCATGTGATTGGTCATGGGTTAGCGGGAATGCGGGAAAAATTGGGAAATTTTTCCGAAGTCCAAAACTTAAAAATTTAAGGTCAAAAAAGGGTCCACCCTTCCACTGTGCCATGTGTCAGTATGTGATTGGATGCGAGGAAAAATGGGAAAATTTTCCCAAGGAAATTTTTTCAAAAAGGATAAGTTTAACTTCTATCCGTCCCTCTGAGGTGCCACATGTCAAGTCTCGATTGGTTGTGGGATGGTGGGGGCCACGGAATTTTTTATTTTTTATTTTTTAGGGAAATTTTTCAAAAGTTAAAATTTAAATTTTTCTAATAGTTAGATTTTTATTTTTTTAAATTAATCCAAATTGGAAGAAAAACTTCAAATGGCCATAACTGAGCTAGAAATCTCAATTTTGTGAAATCAAGGAGTTTTTGAAATATCTCAATGCCCTCTTTGCATAGGAAGCATAAAATTTAGTTTTTGATGAAAATTAAAGGATAAATTTTGAGAAACCAATATGCAAGCTTTTAATTTGTGAACTATCAGTTTTCAACTTCTCAATTTGGTTAAATTAGATCTCCTCCTTCACTCAACATGTCAAACATACATGGAGGGTTGGTCTACAGAGGAATTAGAGTCTCTTATGAGAGTGAATTTGTTTAATTTATTCAAAGTTGTATTTTTCCAACAATATCCAGAAAAACAACTTTACAAATTTCAAATTGGATTATACAATGTTTTGAAGGTTCTTTCTTAAATGTTAGGGTTTGAATTCCTTATGACTTACTAAGCCTAGATTTCAATGTTTCATATCTTATTGCTTGGTGTAAGTTTGAACTGCTCATTTTTATTTAAAAATTGAATTTCGAGAGTAAAGTTTATAACCATGATATTTTCTTTTAAGTTTGCATGTCATTTTTATAATTTAAATGTGTGAATAGTTTTCTAAACTATTCTAATACATCTACCAGATTTAATTAACCATTCAACTCCAAGTTAAAATTATAATTTCTGATTTCAATTTTAATAAAGTTCCAAGTATGCAAAAATAATATACTTCCTTCCTACACATTCTTCCTTCTTCAAACAACAATTTCAATCTTAACAATAAATCCAAATCCAATACACAATACAATTTTGAAAGTTAAGGTAATCCTTTATTCCTTTCCAATAAAACTTTACAATCTTCTCTTTCCATTTGATTTCTAAAATACAAAATATAATGCATATAACATCTTTTACATTTATTTTCCAAAACAGAGAGTAAAATAAATCTCCTTTACATTTCACATTCCAATCTTCAGTATTACATTACCAAAACAAATGTCTTCACATTGCAATTATTTATACAACTCATCCACTTCAAGTGGGAAGGGTTACAATGCACTTGCACAAAAGAAGGGACTGTCAAACTATATTCCTCTTGCTCAAAAAAAAAGCAGCATGCTAGTTTCTCCATCATTTTATCTTGATCACAATAAGGAAGGGGAAAGGCAATGCTCTCCACCCAAATAAGACATCCAATGATAAGGGAGAAGCCATCCTTCCTCATTGGCCCCCAATCCCCAACCATATTGAAATAGAAGATGAAAATAAACTCATGGAAACAAGGCTTCCACAAAACATACAATATTATTTCACATGCATAATAAATTAAGAAACAAATTCCAAACAAAATAGTAGTTCACAACTACACTCGAAAACATTCACACAAAACTTAGGCTTGATCAAGAAAGCCAACAAGAGCAAGGAACTATGGGGAAGCTACTTATGCCTCCCAATTTAGAAATTGGGCATCCACTAATAATCATACCACCAAAATAACATATCATATCCCATAAACCTTATGCCTCCCAACCCCTCCTTATGCCCCCCCAAATTTTCTCCCTTATGCCCCCCAAGAGTAAGAAATGAAAGCTATTTATTTTCCAAGGTGGATCCCAATCCTAAACTCCCTCCACAATAAAACTGATGCCATTGGCATTCCCTTATGCCCCCATATGAAATCCCCATAGCCTTCTCCTACACCAAATCCTAAGCAGTCTACCCAACCAGCCAACACACACATAACAACATTCACCATTTCATACAAGCATGTAAGAGAAAGAAACATTTTCAAAAGGCACAAGTTCCTACCTCTCCATAATGGAGTTTTTTCCAAGATCCAAAAGCTTTCCAAATTCCAAATGTAATCCAAAATCAGAAATGCTCAAGCATGCAAAATGACTCCAAACTCCTTCCACAACAAGCTCCCAAAACAACAAGCAAAAATTCGCCCCCAAGAAGAATGAACAAAGTTTCAACAACCCACAATAAGCAAGAAATTTGAATTTTTAAAGGAGAGGGAAGAGAAGAGGATGATGTGGATCCATGTGGGATGCCACATCATTCTTCCTCAACCCAAGAGTAAGTCAACATCATGCACCTAAAGACAATAAATAAAAATGACAAATTTACTTACACACTCCAAAATAACCCATACTCCAAAAGGACTGAATTTAAAACATGAAAGATAAGTGCAATAAAAAATTACAATTAATCATTTCAAAATGCATTAAAAAGGTTTAAATTTAACCTCTGAACCATAGGTATGGTTGGTGAATAATTTTAAGAGGTGTGGGACAAGTTTAACTTGTCCCACAAGCCTCTAAATATAGCCTCTAAGGACAAATTCGAATTCCTAAGAGGATGAAGTGTCTCACACTCAAAAATCTATCTTACATTCTCTTACATATCTCTTACACCTTCTTACACATTTCTTACAACATTTCTTACACACTCTTACAACATTACATTTAAGATCAACAACTTCATTAATTAAATTCTTATGACATATTGATTTTTTTATTTTAACACATGATTATTCACAACATTAATACAACATATATAATAACTAAAGAAAATGTAACACCTCACAAAATAAACACATGCAACATTAATAAAGAAACCACATTAATCAAAACATAACACCCCATGGTCACAATTAATGGAAATTCCCCCATAGAAATCCCTAACAACATACAACACACACACACAACATTTGCCATGGTGACCTTGTTGAATTCACCTAGAATTTCAATATGGTTAGTCTCAGTCCCTGAAATTATTGTGATATTTTAACCTACAAAACAAAAATACCTCCTTGACCTCGTGGCCATATCAGAACATCCAAAATGATATAAAAACATCTCAAGATCATCTAAACACATGAATCACAACAACATCAAGAATTCAACATTATCATTTTCAATTAATTAATCAACTATATCATCATCAATAATCTTCCATACTAGGTCTACTCAAAATATCCAATGTCACATGTCCAAATCAACATCTATAATATGTCCATGTCAAACAATATATCATCATCCACATATAAAAATGTCTCTAATAACCATCATGCATAATAACTGAATCTAGATCAATAATAATCCATGATCTAACATCTAACCATCATACTAAAACAAAACATAATAGTGTCCATAATATGATCAACAATATCAAGATCAGTATCTAAAAGTGTCAAAGGGAAGTGGGTGTTACAACTGAATCTGATATGGTTGCAAGATATCTTCGAATAATTCTTGTCTCTCATGCTAGTCTGCCGTGTGGTGTGTTGTGTAATGACTTACAATGAAAAAGTAAGTATCAAACCATAGAAAAATTAAATATCCAAATGAATGGGTCAGACTAACCTTAGCCACTAAATTTATTGTCTTATCATTTGAGCATTGCACTACATTTCAAACCCGGATGTAGTTCTTGTGTGTGGGTGCATGTCGTGTCCAAAGTTCTCTTGTGCTAGCTGCGCTTTTGTGAGGTAACGAGTAATAGTAACAATATAAAATGTAAATAACATGTGTGCATATAATAGAATATATTCCCCCTATACAGTGTGTGTGATGAAGATCTCCTAGCCTTGATGCATGACACTATGTGGATACAAGTGATTCAATGGATGTAACTCTATATGGAGTGATAGTAGTGTTATGACCTAGGACCTAGGACCCTCATTATGGTATTATAACCTTTTATTTATAGGGTTCTCAATATTAATTTCATAATTAATCTCGATAAGGATGACTAGGAAAAATATAAATATGACCAACAACTATAAATGACCCAAACAAGAGTGAAAAGGGATTTGCATATATCGGGGCTTGAGTCGACTAGGGCACCTTGGGTGCCCAGGTAGATAGGCTGGAGCACCCCGATTTTGGGCTAGAATGATGGGGAAGTTGTGAAATGGGTGGATATGTGTTAGAAAATATATGGAAACTATGAAATAAAATACAAAATAAAGATGGCCAAAAGTTGGGATTAATTAGTACTTTATCCACTTGAGAACCTTCTAAATACTAGTATAAGACTGGGTTAAATTGTGTGTAAAGTACATAATTTTGTGTCTAAATTTTGCTCCCACTTAATGTTAGTGAGTGGAAATCTTAGTAAGATAAAGTATATAGAGATGCATACCTAATATCCATGTAGAATGTAGAAGAAGACGTGTCGATGGACTAGACTCAAGCATGGAATGAAAAAAAGAAAAAGGTGGAGGAGCTTGGATTCCAAAGTTGAAAAATGTGCATAAAATGGATGAGAGAGTGAACCTAGTGTAGAACAAGTGTGTAGCTATTATTGTGTGTAGTGTACCTACATGGTTAGTAAAAGAAAAATTCATGTAACGGTGTGTTGTCATTCTTGTTATCGTTATTGTTTTTTTGTTGTTGTTTCCCCCAATTTAACTAATTATTTCTCATACGGTGGACCTAAAAGGAGAAAATGATCAAGTAGTCAAATATTTATGTGTAACAATCCCATTTTAAAACTTTAGAAACAATAAATTTTTATTTATTTTTATACACAATGTTCTCTGTTCCAAATCATAATTTAGAATACACATTCAAATGCCAAACTATCCCATAACAGAAAACCATATGCAGCTATAATGACTTGGTGAAACACCGATCTCTCATTTCATGACTCGGTGCAATCGATCTCTCATGTTATTCAGTAATGTGTATACGAAGTATACTTAGTTTCTT
This sequence comes from Taxus wallichiana var. yunnanensis, assembly GCA_018340775.1. Taxonomy (NCBI): domain Eukaryota; kingdom Viridiplantae; phylum Streptophyta; class Pinopsida; order Cupressales; family Taxaceae; genus Taxus; species Taxus wallichiana. Next base: position 205,039,015 of record CM031243.1, read on the forward strand.
TACCCTATTAGGGGTACTCAAGTGTTTTGTTTAAGAGCCTATCTAAATATTTATTACTGATATTCATCTGAAATCCCGCTTCTTAAACTAAGTGACATAGGAAAATACAACCAGTAACTTGCGATACTTTGGCCAAAGATTTACACATGTTTTATATGTTTGCATTCCTAGATGGCATACTCATCAAACAGAATAATTCCTTCACTACACTTGATATGTTATCTAGATTGGTCTTTACTAATCTTTTTCAGTCCATGCGATTCAAATTATAACCCTAGATAAGGTTAGCAACATGCCCTAGTGTGGGGGATTGCCCGTGGTGACTAAGGGTACATAGACATACTCAATCGACTCACATCGATTAGGTGTGTCTAGTTATCCTAAGTCATCAAGGGTTGAATCCAACACTAGGTCATGTTCTTATCCCTGCATAGGGTAGAATAGTGATCAGGTCAATAACTTATGTTAGTCTAGTTGAACAAACTCAAGGGTATTGACACATGTCAAATGCAATGTAGTAACCTCATAATGACTCTTGTAGTTACAAAATTACTTCACTTGTAGTTAGTGTGTGTCAACATCCAACTGATTATCCTCAACTGGATAAAAATAACTTAAAGTGAAATTGACGTTATATTACATTCTTCATTAAAATTTAATTTTTGCATCATTAATGATTCAATCAAGTTCTTTAACCGATCCGATTACAAGTAATAATTATAAGCTGAGGAGGTAGTTAAGAAAAATATTTTTCCTAACCTATTTATTTTCTTGCATTAGTTTACCATTTATCCGATACCACTTGCAATCGAAAGGGACATTAAGTCTCTTTTAGACATAAATGTGATTGAGCTATCTAATTTCCATTTTTATATTAAGGAAATCTGCATAAGGAAGCACATTTGCACCCATTCACCTTTTGTTTATTTATATCTAAGAAGTTAATAACTTAATCTTATTGTATACCCTCAAGGGATTTTCCCCTTTTTCTATTTCATGGGCTAATGCCCAATGAGGAAAAACAAAATTATTTTGTCCCTAATAAATTCAAATTACATATGTAGAATTATAAACAAGGTTGTAACACATATATCCATGTAAATTAATTGCAAAACCTTTTTGTAATGATAGAGCGTCATGAGATTATTAAATTTAAAAGTTACATCGCATCTAGAGAAACATTTCCAACCAACAACTCAGACCCTATCCTAGCCATTGCATAATATTTAAGTATGTGAACTACCTTCCTAAATCAGAGTAATACTTATCATTTCAGCTCAACTACTGCCAAGAAATTATTTCTATAAGTATTAACATAATTCAAACATCTTTTATTCATCAGATAAGAGTGATACATTTGCTAAGTCCAAACAACATCACATATAGCACATAGTGTCAAATCAGCATCACCTATTCTTTTCTCATTACAACTTTCTTTTCATTAAGTACATCTTAGTAATGAACCCCCACTTTATTTCATCAAAGTAAAGATTAATTATTTAAAATAAAATAAATGTAACTTAAAATAAGTCTTTCTCCTTTCATCTTTTCCGTAGTCCATTTGTAAAATTTCTAGCACATGTTAGTTCATTGAATTGAGCATGATAAGCACTAAATCATTAAAACAATGTGATTTTAGGTAATTGTTTCATAAAAAGAACCCTTCTATTATGAAACACTCTAGAAAAAAAAAAATAGAAAGACTGAACAGAAAATTGTAACACCTCTAGCATGAAAGGTACCTAAGATGACTTCTACTTTAGAAGATACAAACGTTGACATGTGATTTGGTTTTAAGATGGTGTACTCTTCTGACTATGAAAATCATGTTTGAAGTATAAAATAATTTATCCTTTATATAGGTTCATTATGTCGTGTTTTACTTTATTTAATAAGAGAAACCCACCTCCTTATGTTGAATTAGTTCACTACTTGAATTGTTTAATTCAGTTTTAGTTTTTATAAAACTCTTCCTTCAGAACAACTGTACCTCGGATCAATTCCATTGATCCAAGGTATCCTTTTAATTCATGATTTTGTGGTCATAATGATCAAGTCTGTTAGATCAATTGATTGTTGGATTTAGAATTTTTTGGAGAATTGATGAAGTCTTCAGACCATGCAGTATGTTGAATACTCGATGTCATGCTTTCTTTGAAAGGTAACCTATTTTCACTATATTTTTAATCCTAAGTGACAATGTCCTAGAGCTAATTCTAACCTATGTCTCTTTGATATTTTGAAATTAAGATGTTGTGACTTAAACTAGAGACCTACCTATGGACCTATGTTGATTTCCTAAACTAATGTTAACCTAACTTAAAATGTGGCTAACCTAGAGGGGGCCTATGGAACACATGGACATTGGGTGGTCGGTGGCATCAGTTTCAAGGTAATTAAATGAGATTTAATTCATTCTTATCTTTTCCTACCGCCAACTTTGGCATGGGCATTGGAAAATTTGGGGAAAGTTGAGTTGGCATCTCCACCAAATTTAGTTACATGAAAATTTGAATTTAGTCTTTGCCAAAAGTGGAGATGGCGGTGGCATGGAAAATGGAGGGAACTAATAGTCCTTTGAATTTAATTTTTTTGAATTTTGTGAAAACTACCTAGGAAGGTGCATGAGGTTCTTGATTGTTTTTTATCTTTTGGTTCATTTGTAAACTGATCTTTGCATGAGATTGTTCATGTTCTTCAATTCGACACATACATAATCAGTAACTCTTGCATGAATGTAATTTTTGCATGGATTTGAACTTTTATTGGACATTGGGAAAAACTATATAGAGAAAGGGGAAGTGTTGATGGTTTGGTTGACGTTTCGTGGAAAGGAAGAATCTATTGAAGTTTTTCTTGGAGATCTCATACGAATTAGTGAAGGAGAAGTACTATCAGGCATGATAGGCTCTTCCAATTAAGTTGTTTTTATTTTACTTAAATGATTCATTAAAAGAACTCTTCTCTTGGGGATAAATTGGTTTTTGTTTGATTTTATGATCTCTACTTTTGATGCTTGTATCATTTACTATGATTCTTGTTTGACTTCTTTGTTATGATGGAAGATTTGTTCTAGGTTTCATTTCCTTGTTTTGAATTACTTGAGTTATGCTTAACTGTTTGAGCTTGAGATGAAGCTGTAACAGTTTGTACTCTTGTTGAGCTATGTTAAACTTGTAACTTGATTTCTTAAACTCGTGGAACTTATTTGATGAGATCTTGTATCACCTCTATGAGAAATATTTAGAGTATAAACTATTGAGTATCTCGACTAATGTTGAACTTGAATGAATATTTTTGGGATATAAACTTATGTGTCTTTGGGTTTAGCATATTCTTCTAAGTCTGATGGAATGTTCAAATCTTGTGATCATTCCCGACGTTTATTTTATGACTCTATGGTTGTGATTATGGGTTTTGTTCTAACCTTCATGTTTCAGTCATCTGTTCCAGTGGTTATTGAGGAAGATGCATTGTTCGAGTTTTTCTTTGAAATAATCTTTCGTTTGTTAAAGAATTTCTATAGATTTTTGGTCACCGGTGAGAGGATTTCGAAATATTATCCATGTTAGTTCCTTGAAAGGAATTATTACTTGGGAAAGGGTAACTTAAAAGAAGTGTTATTTTGTCTTCTATTATTTTGAGAACTTGGGTAACCTCGAAATTGATGTAATTGATGCTTAGAAGGGGAAATTATCTTGGGTTTAAGCTCACTATGTTATAGTTGTTGTTATCGATTTGTGAGTCTAAATAGTTCTTTGGACATTAATGGTTGTACTGGGTTAGTCTGTTTTCTTGGCCTTGGGCCATCAAACTTGTTTTTGGTTCTTTTACTAACAAAGGAAAAGGTATCTTTGTATAAGGAATTTTTTTGGGGGCTTATCTTATCGTTATTCGATCATATTTCTCTTTTCATCATCCTGGGTGCAGAAGGACTGTGAATACTTAGTCTTCTATTAATTCTCTTCCTTTCTCCACCATGTCCATGGAAAATGATTACTTGTTGTCTTATGGATTTTTTATGTTATTTTTATCCAAAATAAGCCCATGTTTGTTTTGGTTAACTTGCCTTCATTCTTCCTTCCTTTTTCGTAGGAATATTTTTGCAACTTTAAAGCACTCAAAATTTCCTAGAGATGGCTTCATTAGATAGGATTTTTCTTCCCCTTTCCAGAAAGGTAAATAAGTCCTCCTAACTCCTTGTATTTTTTGAGTTATGGCTCGGTGGAGTTTGGAGGGAAAATTTTCCAAGGCGGACCCGCGGGAAAAATTTTGGCACTTAGCCTTTTGGCTAAAGAACTCAAAGGGAAAATTTTGGCCCAAAAGCCTGTAAGGAAATGAAATGATGCCACATTTCATGGAGGAGCGGTGGGCGTCGGTGCGGACAACTTCAAGTTTTTGGCTTTTGGTCAAAATGTGTTAGAGGAAAAATTAGGCCGTGCCTCCCCAACCAATCAGAAGCCGACACATATCCACATCAATAGCGGGAGTCGGGTTGGCAAAAGGATTTTGGAATTTTTTCCAAAGTGATGAGAAAGTAAAAGGAAAAATTTTATTGCACCTCCACACCGAATCGGTGGAGGTCGAGCCGGTGAAGATTTTTGGGAAATTTTCAAGGCGGGAAAATTGGGCAAAATGTGATTTTGAAGACGTGGATAAACTAGAGGGCACCACATGTCATCAGAGGAGAAAGGCGTGGAGATTTTTTGGGAAATTTTTCCCAATTTGAAAAAAGAGGAAAAAGTTCAAATTTCGGCCCGCGAACCCTAATTTTTCCCTAATTTCACCTATTTTTCCCTAAATCTTTAGAGGTTCGTATCTTATGATCCAAAACTCATATTTTCATGTTTTTGGTACCATTGGAAATATGTTGAAATTCTCCATGTGATGGGCTATTAAATTTTGATTTTTGGTGGGGTTTGTGGGAGAAAAATGAAGAAATGTCTCTGGCATGGAAAAAATGCAAAACCGACCCCCAACCACCAAAATTGATGAAGTATGGAACTCGTTTCTTCTCCAACATGGCCGAATGCATCAAAAAATGGATTTTTAAGGGTTCCCTTTCGTTTTAATGGATTTTGTTGGTTGGTGGGTGCAAAAATCAATTTTCCCATGTTTTTCACCTTTTCTTCGTTCTGCTTCATCATTAAAAGCCAGATTTGGCTCATTTGTAAAGGGTTGGACGTTTTTGTTCTTGCAGACTCCCCTCTTCCCCTTGGCATGTGAATTCATGGAGTTTCAGGCCTCCCATTGGAACTGTAATACATTTTTTGCCTCCTTTCCATTGTAATGCATCGTATCAAAAATTGGGAATGATAAAGCATGCTCTGTGGATGAATTTTCAATCATTTCTTATGTTTATTGTTTCATTATAGTCCTTCATTACATTTTTGGTAATTTTTACATGTTCTAGTGTTGCATTCTTATGATTTGTGTCTTTTTGAAAAAATAGGTGTCCATCACTCCTTTGGTGTATCACCATTTTTACTTAGTTTTGTTTCCTTTTGCATCTTTTAACTCTGTCTCCTTGGAATCTAGAGTAGGATTTAGCATTAAAACTCTGCAAAATTCATTCATACACCTAAACAAATAGATAATAACTATATTTCCTTAGAGAGTTTTCTCACCTCATGAGGTTCCACACCTTGGTGAAAACTCAGTGTTTTCAATCACACTAAATGACCCAGTCTCGGACTACGATCCGAAGGTCATTTAGGGGGTGATGTAGATTTGCACTAATAATTTTGGCACACCTGGTGGGACCTTAGAGGTCTTCATCTTCATTACAAATAAGTTGATGTGTAATTTTTTTAAGTTTCTTGCTTAAAAGAGCCCTGATTTGCACATCTGGTGACTCTAAAAGGATAGAATCGGTCGGTTTTAGTAGTCCAAGATTGAAGATTCATGAGAATGATCTAAAAAGGTCAAGGACTAGAGAAGAGGGATTGTTTAACTATCTACAATCATCCCCAGAAATAGGAGAAAGAGGAAGAAGGATTCAAAGGTCTCCATCTCCACCAAATATAACTCTATCAACTCCTCCACCTGGTAGACCTTTCATCCAATCAACAAGGGTTCTCAGGCCAATTAGAATGGCACAACCCAATCCTTATGTCAACTTTACTGGCAGCATATCACTTTCTCTCAATGTGAAAAACCCAGTTCCAATTGCAGCATTGAAGAACATCCCATACTTTACTAGAGAAAATCAGACCAATCCTGGTGATCATGTCAAGGACATTGCTAATGTTTGTGCAATCCATGAGATTTTTGAGATGGAGACTATTGTCAAATTATTGGCATCTTCATTCAAAGGGAAAGCATTGTAATGGTTTAGGATCCTTGAGGCAGGCTCTATCTAAAATTGGAACCAATTGTGCACAACCCTCCATAACCAATTTGGAGAGAAAGGTGACAACTTGTCTCTATTGGAGCAACTGACAACTATCACGAGAGCTCCCAATGAGCAGCTAACATACTTCAATTTTAGATTTTAAAGAACATGGAATAGAATCCCATTGGCAGTGAGGCCAACAACTCAAGGTGCTTTCTTATAATTTCTCAAGACTTTAAATTCTGACATTTCTATGTTGATCCAATCCATGGGAGGTATAACTATACCTGCAGCTTATAACATTACCATTAGGGCTGAGAATTATTTGATCCAAGCTGGTAAACTTGCACCTAGGCCTCCTATGCCCTTATATCCAGAGTTGGGAAGCCCAAGTACTAGTCAAGCACCTACTTTAGCTCCTATTCCCACCCCTAGAAACCAGATTTCAAATGAAACTTCTACTTCATCCTCTAGTGCCTCAAATGAGCTTCAAGAAGTTATGAAACAATTAAAAAATTTAGGCAATGAGTTGGTTACACTCAAAAGGCAACAAGCTCAAAGTTTTAGGCCTTCTTATCAGCCTCAAACTCAGCCTAATAAACATCCATATCAGCCTAATAGGCCACCAAACCCATTTGCAAATTAAAGTCAAGTAAGGCCTCCTGTCAATAGACCATTTCAGCCCTATAAAACCAATGTTCGATCTACCTCTAAATTCTTAGTTCCAGTGCAAAATAGTATAGCTCAAAAGTATGATTGGTATTTCCCATGCAATGAACTTCACAACTAATCTATGTTCTTCAATGGTGCTTTGAACCAAGATTTGATGGTGAAAATAACTAGTGCAGAGAGTGAAGCGAGTCAAGAGAAAAACCAATGACAAGGTACATCTCAACAAGATACAACTCCAAATGAGACTACACTTATGAATTGGTAGGTTGAAATTTTTTTGGTATGAATCAAACACCTTCTAAGAGTGTAGTAGCTAACACACATTCAAAGAAGAGGAATATTGGTGAAGAGTAGTCATTAGATCCAAGTGATTCACAACCTTCCGTCACTCCACAAGGTGTTGACAAGCAAAATTCAGTTCCAAATGTGCAAGGACAGCCCAAGTCACGTTCTAGACCAGCTCAAATGCTAGGCTGTTGCAACCCATGTACAAGAAAAAAATGTGCAGAATACAGGGCAGCAAAGAGATGGTTCATCCCCATTTAACATCATTGAACAAATGAAGAATACCAATGTGAACATATCTATGTGGGAGTCACTATCCATCCCAAGACAAAGGGATCTATTACAAGATGCCATGAAGAATTCGTCAACCTAAAATCAGCTAGCTCATATTCAAGAGAAGGTACTCACAAATTCTACTCATCTAGAGGGGAATCATAGAGGATAACAAGGTAAAATTTTGAATCCCCCTCCATTCTATGTTTCATTGATCACCTGGGATAACCTAGTACATAATTATATGATTAATTATGGGGCAAGTAGTTTCGTGATGCCCAAGTAAATAGCTGATCAGTTGGGCCTTCAATATAAGGTCATATCCAAGGGGGTGGTGAAATTAGATGGGAAAATAGTACCAAAAATTGGGGTAATTAAATATTTGAGCCTTACGTTACATGCATGCCCCAATGTCACTATTTTACAAGATGTGTCAGTGATAGATTTGCCACCACTCTTTGCCATATGTTTGTCAAGGGATTTCACATCTAGAATTGGAGGCTACCTATCTGTTGATTAGTCACACATGTTGTTTAGGACAAGGTATGGAGCCAAGGCCACAATCAGGTCTGAACCTATTACAAACTTTCACATTGATCCTCATACTCCAAGCCCAATCAATGCCAACTATTTAGTGTTTGATCAAGAGGATTATCTAAGCACACATGAAGCTGACACCAAAGTTAGAAGCATTCTAGATTTGACTCTTGATGAATGGGAAAGAAAGGTACATGCTTTTGATCCCTACAAGGAAATAGAGGAATCTGAACTAGGAGTCTATTACATGCATGAAGAAAATCATCCTCTTCCTAGCATCACCAAGCCAGACCATAAAGATGACAATGAGGTATGGTAGTTATTCTTTGATGGATCAAGAAGTAGACAAGGTATAGGAGGAGGAGCTATGCTTGTTTCACCTCAAGGCATTAAGTATTATTCAACTATTAGGTTTCAATTTGAACATTCTAACAACGCTGCTGAATATGAAGCTTTGATACATGGATTGCATTGATCAAGGAAGAGAGGCATAAAAAAATTACAAGTCTTTGGTGATAGTGAGTTGATTGTTAATCAAGTTAAAGGAAAACATGCTTCCAAGAATGACCTACTCAAAAGTTATAAGAATAGGGTGTGGGACCTCATTAAGGATTTTGAGGGCTTTGGCATCAACTCCATCCCTAGGAAAGAGAACCAAGTCTTTGATAGGCTTGCAGTAGTAGGTGAATTTTTTGATGTTGTAGAAAGTATCAAAAGATATAAAATGTAGCCAAACATCCATGTGATTATGAGGCCATCAGTGCCAGATAATAATGTAAGTTGGCAAGTGTTTGAGAGTGACCAACAAATCATTAATTTCTTGCAAGAGGAAGCGAGTTCTCGGCCAAAACTAAAAAAGTTGGAACAATAAGTACGGTGATCAAGTGGTATAGTGAGAACCAACAAACTCGCCAAAAGGAATTGTGACTTTAGAGTCCATCTTCAATCCTAATGATAAATTTAGGAAGGAGAAAGAAAACATCTAAGTCAAGGAGAGGATTCAAAGCCAATTTTAGTTAGAGAAGGCAAGTCACTTCAAATTGGTAAAGTGGCAACTAAGAAAGAAAGGTATGAATTCGTGATGACTTTTCCAAGAGCTCCCGGATGTATTTTCTTGGAGCTATGAAGACTTAAGAGATTTTAATCCCAAGTTGTCTCAACACATAATTGAACTAGATCCAAGTGCTAATCCCATTAGAAAAAAATAGAGACCGATTAATCCACACATTGAGCCTCTCATGAAGAAGAAATTGAATAAGTTAATAGAAGCAAGTATCATATTCCCCATCAAGCATTCAAGTTAGGTTACAAAGTTGGTTTTGGTTAGTAAGAAGAGTGGAGAAATCAGTTGTGTAGACTTTAGAGATTTGAACAGAGCATCCCTCAAGGATCACTACCCACTTCCTTCTATGGAGCAAATTTTGCAAGTTGTTGCTTTGGCTCTCGAGAGGTTTTCATTGCTAGATGGTTATTTAGGGTATAATCAAATCATGGTAAAGGAATATGATTAGTTCAAAACAACCTTCACCAAAAATGGGGAACCTATGCATATATAAAAATGCCATTTGGGTTGTCTAACGCTCGGAGCCACTTTCCAAAGGGAAATGGATATGGAATTTAAGGGATTGATCAAAAAATAGTGTTGATATACCTAGATGATATTCTTGTATTTTCTAAAAGTGTAGCAGACCATCTCTTTCATTTGAGGCAAGTTTTCCAAAGATGTAGAATATTTGGGGTATCCTTGAATCCCAAAAATACATATGCCTAGCTCATGAAGGCAAGTTATTAGGCCACATTGTTTCCAAAGAAGGGTTAGTAATTGATCCAGAGACGGTTGAAGAAATAAGAGCACTACCATTTCCAAGACATAAGAAGGATCTTCAAAGTTTCTTGGGGAGAATTAACTTTGTTTGAAGGTTTGTTCCAAACTTTACAACCCTTGCCAAGCCAATAACTATGATGTTGAAGAAAAGTTTGGAATTTAAATGGAAAACTAAAGCTAAGGCAAGTTTTAAGGCAATCAAAGAAGCTATCTCATAGGCTCCAAATCTCATTAACCTGATTTCTCCAAAGATTTCATCCTTTATGCATTTGGCGATGATGATATAATTTCTGCAATTTTAGTACGAAGAACAAAGAAAATACAGAGCAACCAATTACCTTCTTTAGCCAAAGCTTGGAGGACTATGAAGTAAGGTATTCCTTCATTGAGAAGCATGTTCTTGCAGTGATTAGGAGCTTAAAGAAATTTAAGCATCTAATTTCAAACAACAAGGTTCAACTTATGGTTTCCCATGTGGGAGTTAAATACTTCCTCCTCAACAAAGATCTAAATGAAAAACATGTAGGGTGGATTACTCATGTCATGGAGTATGAAATTGAGATCAAAGTCACCAAGATTGTCTAAGGAAAGGGATTGTGTAAGAAATTGGCCTTGAGTCAACCAATTGAAGAAAACAAAGAGAAGAATGTTGTTTTGGTGCTGCAAGACAGCCAAGAACAAAGAGATGCTCAAGAACAAAATGGTGGTGTGCTCACTCCTTGTTGGACCCAAGACATAATGCACTTCTTACAAATAGCCCTATGACCTCCAGAGAGATGAACAAAGCCAAAAGAAGACATTTTAGATTGTAGGCTATTCCATATGCACTTGTTGATAGTGTCTTGTTCAAAAAAGATATCAATGGAGTGTTCTTTGAGATGCATTGGGACAAATCAGATTGAGAAAAATTAGAAGAGTTCCATGATGGATAAGTTGGGGGTTAATTCACTCCAAGAGTGACATCTCTCGAAGATCATGAAGGCTGGTTATTACTGGCCCAAAGTGTTTAGTGATTGTTATGCATGAATCAAAAGGTGTAATAATTTTGCATTATTCATAGGCAAAGAGAGGTTAGCAACACTTCCATTTCCCCCAATCTTAGTTGACCAGCCATTCATGTAATGGGGTTTGGACTTCATTGGAGTCATTAATACAAACTAAAACCAAAGGCAGAAATGGATTCTAATAAAGCAAGAATACTTCACCAAATGGACCGAGGCGGTGCATTCTAGACTTCTATGATGGGATAACAACCATATTTGATATACTTGCCACTATAATATCAGATAATGCATTGGCATTCATAGGATCAAAGGTACCCGAATGGGCTGTTAGAAATTGGATCTATTTGAGGACTTCATAAAATTATTACCCTTAAGGTAATGGCCAAGATGAGTCCGTAAACAAGAATCTATTAAGGATCATTAAGAGGACTCTTGATGAAAATTAGAGGACTTGGCACACTAAGCTCAAATCGGCTCTATTGGCTAATAGGATAACTCCTAAGAGATCCACAAGTAACTCTCCATTAAGACTTGTTTATGGGAAAGAGAAAATATTTCCTATAGCACTTGAGTTTCCAACATTAGAACTCATGAAGCAATTAGAATTGTTGGATTTTGAGCCCATGGAGGTTAGATATGCAAAATTTATGGAACTCCAAGAAATTAGAGAGCATGCAGCCCAAACAATGGAAAAGTACCAAGCTTTGATCAAGAGAAGCTTTGATAGGAAAGTTAAGGCTAGAACTTTCCAAGTTGGAGATTTAGTGTTGAAATGGGATGCAACCCAAGCAAAGTATGGAAGGCATTCAAAATTTGATGCCATTTTGAGTGGCCCCTACATGGTCACAAAATGCAAGAATAGAAATGCCTTCCAATTGTCTACATTGGATGGTGAGGAATTACAGATTCCAGTTAATGGAATCCATCTAAAGCATTGCTACTAGAAGGGAAACTTCTCACCTTGTACATATTAGCTTAGATCATTCTTTCATTCCTCCAAGTACTTATGCACATTGTTTTGTCATAGCTTATATTTACTTTTCCCTAAGTACTTTGGCACAAGTTTTGTTGCCCCAAGGATGCATCTTTTGCAAATCATGTTCCAGGTCAAAGTAATTTTCTACTCTCACAATCTTCATCTTAGAGATTTTCTAATGAATTGAGAGTAACAAGTAGTTAAGTTCATGACTCCATTGCCAATGGATTGCTTTAGGAAGCTGGTCACTTCATCTAGCAGGTAGATGACCCCTCTGAGTCACCAAAATTGTTATCCAAAATAAGCCCATGCTTGTTTTGGTTAACTTGCCTTCATTCTTCCTTCCTTTTGCTGTAGGAAGATTTTTACAACTTTAAATCACTCAAAATTTCCTAGAGATGGCTTCATCAGATAGGATTTTTCTTCCCCTTTCTAGAAAGGTAAAGAATTCCTCCTAACTCCTTGTATTTTTTGAGTTATGGCTTGGTGGAGTTTGGAGGGAAAATTTGCCAAGGCGGACATGGGAAATTTTTGGCACTTAGCCTTTTGGCTAAAGAACTCAAAGGGAAAATTTTGGCCCAAAATCCCGCAAGGAAATGAAATGATGCCACGTGTCAAGGTGGAGTGGCAGGCATTGGTGGGAGAACTTCAAGTTTTTGGCTTTTGGTCAAAATGTGTCAGAGGAAAAATTAGGCCATACCTCCCAATCAATCGAGAAAGTGACACGTGTCCATGTCGGCGGGAGTCAGGGTGGCGGAAGGATTTTGGAATATTTTCAAAAGTGATGATAAATTCAAAGATAAAATTTGAACCACACCTCGCACCAAATCAGAATGCACCACATGTCCACATGTCAACGGAGGTTAGGCTGACAGAGAATTTTTGGGAAATTTTCCCAGGCGGGCAAATTGGGGAAAAATGTGATTTTGAAGGTGTGGATCAACAAGAGGGAACCACGTGTCATTGAAGGAGTGGGGGCTCAGCTTTTTTGGGAAAATTTTCCCAATTTGAAAAAACAGGGAAAAAGTTCAAAGTTTGACCCATAAACCCTAATTTTGCCCCGATTTCACCTATTTTCCCTAAATCTTCAGAGGTCCATATCTTTTGATCCAAAGCTTAGATTTTCACATTTTTGGTATCATTGGAAATATGTTGAAATTATCCACATGATGGACTATTCAATTTTTATTTTTGGTGGGGTTTGGTGGGAGAAAAATGAAGAAATGTCTTTAGCATGGAAAAATTGCAGAATCGACCCCCAACCACCAAAATTGATGAAGTATGGTGCTTGTTTCTTCTCCAACATGGTTGAATGCCACAAAAAATGAATTTTGAGGGTTCCCTTGCCATTTTAATTGATATTTTTGTTGGTGGGTGCAAAAAATCAATTTTCTGGTGTTTTTCACCTCTTCTTCGTTATGTTTCATCGTTAAAAGTCGAACTTGGCTCATTTGTAAAGGGTTGGACATTTTTCTTCTTGCAGACTCCCCTCTTCCCCTTAGCATGTGAATTCATGGAGTTTCAAGCCTCTCAGTGGAATAGTAATATGTTTTTTTCCTCCTTGCCATTGTAATGCATCATACCAAAAATTGGGAATGATAAAGCATGCTCTGTGAATGAATTTTCAATCCTTTCTTGCATTTATTGTTCCCTTCTGGTCCTTTATTACATTTTGGTAATTTTTACATGTTCTAGTTTGCATTCTTATCATCTATGTCTATTTGCAACAATAGGGGTCCATCACTACTTTGGTGTATCACAATTTTTACTTAGTTTTATTTCCTTTTACATCTTTTAACTATGTCTCTCTAGTTACTAGAGTAGGATTTAGCATTGAACCTCTACATAATTCATGCATACACCTAAATAGAGGGTCGAGTTATATTTCTCTAGATATTTTCTCACCTTGTAAGGTCCCACACCTTGGAGAAAACTCAATGTTGTGCAATCACACTAAATGACCCAATTCTGGACTGAAGATCTAAAGGTCATTTAGGGGGTGCTGTAGATTTACACTAACAATTATCCTTACTGTTCTCTTGAATGATGAAAGGTAATGATTTTTGTGGGTCATTTTTTCTTCCCTTCTTCAGGACTGTAGTTATTCAATTCGATCTCTAGTTATTCTCTGTTTGGGGAATTTCATTAAAGGATAGTAGGGAATGGGATTACCTGTTTATGTTCTTGTTTATTACATGCTCTTTTTTAAAATCATGCTTAGAAATTATAGTATACAATATCTCTCTCCTTTGATTTTCCTTCTGTTTGAATCTAGATGAGGGAGATATCCATTTGTTCTATTTTGTAGTACCTTCACTAACACTAGCTTGAAGAATTATGTCTAGTTGTGTTAGGATAGTTTATTTGAAGCAAAGTTTCTTAGGAGGATTGTTGTGTTGCCTAAAAATATTCTGAGTAAGTCTTTTTATTTGGTGAAAATTATTTGAATGGTTGAAGGAGCTAAATTTGATTGTTAGATTCCTCCATTATATTATTTTTCCTTAGCATAGAAATTTATGTCTCACTGAGGGATTGTGTGCTTGGTTCTAATTGCATGCTAAGTTGATCTCATTCTTTATTGAAAATTGTTTAGTACTAAACTTGAACTTAGATTGGTTTCTAATTCTTAATTTGAGTTATAGTATTCTTAAATTAGAAACTCTTTACTAAATAGGTTGTTTGGTTCATCCTAAAACTATCTCCTACGTTTGATTTGATCTTGAAATCTCATATTCTAGGATGGAATTAGGTGAAATAAATGCTTTGAGATGAAAGTACTATTATTATATCTAATGTTGATCTATTCCTAAGAGATAGTAGGGATAGTTATCTTCCCATGTTAGATAGGATTAACTGAGATGTGAATAATGTATAATGATATATGAAAGGAAAATTGTGATTTTGATGGAATAGTACTTACCTGGATTAATGTTTTAATTATTTTTATGTAAATAATAGTATGAAAGTTGAAGTTGTTTATATCATGATCTATTCTTAATTATGATATGGTTTATTACCTACCTCTCTCTCTCTCATTTGTGACTAGTAATTCCCTTTGGTATGTCTCTTTGTAATGCTTAAACTGTTTCATAACAACAGAGTTCTCTTTATGAAATAGTTAGCTAAAAGCACATATTTTTAATGCTTAGTGCTTATCATGCTCAGTTCAATGAACTGACCCATGCTAGAAATTTTTGTAGATGGACTTCGTAAGTGATGAAAGGAGAAAAGATATTTAGGAACTTATATTTGTTTATCAAAGAGACTGGATCTTTTTATGATGAAATATGGTTCATTACTTAAATGTATTTTATGGAAAAGAAAGTTGTATTTGAAATTGATTCAAGTATTGTTGTTTGGCATTAGTAGTGTCTAAAGTGCTTGGACTTATTAAATGTAGGAATATTTTGATGAATAAAATATATGTGAAATTTTTTGTATTTGATGTATTTCCTTTGGTAATCAATGAGTGGAAATGTTAGGTAATTCTCTACTTTTCAGTCAGTATCTTACTCTTTGGATTGGAATAGGATGGATAGATATTAAGGGTAATAGATGTACTACTCTCTCTAGAGAAAGTACAACTCAATAAGTTAACATTCTTTTATGGATACTCAAATAATTCACTTTAAATAATCATTAACCCTATATATAAAAAAGGGGAAGGAAAATTCCATGAAATGATTAATAGATTGTCTTAAGATCTCTTGAAAATAAATCAGAAAGTTATCTTTGATTAGTTGATGGTGTGTTATCTCATGAAGAGTTCCTTAACTGGATTAGGAATGTAGAGAAAGGAAATTAAATGGGATTATACTTCATTCCATTGAAGTATAATATAAAAGGAATTTTCTTTGAACTTATATAAGCTAGGGCTTGAGTAGGGAAATAAGAAACAACACTATCTTGTTTGTTGAATATGTTATGTGAAACATAAATTAAAATGTTAATGGAATAAAAACATAACTTATGAAATTTTGGAAGCAAGATGTATCTACATACCCACTCTAATTGCAGTTTTAACTTATAACCCTAATGGTAAATGAACCTAGTTATTCAATAGGACTACGGTAACTAACCCTTAATAAGAAAAATTTAGTAAGTCCTCAAATTATTTCTAAGGTATGTTCATCTAGATGATGAGAACTCATATTGATGTTGGCACATGCTAATCGCAGATATAGTACCTTCATGAATACTTGGGTATTTATGAAGATACTGTATTGCGATCAACATGTTGCAACACCCTTCATATATTAATCAACTAGATCTACATAAATTCAGACTTGTACATAGTTCTGCCCTAGGTAGAGTTAGGGGCATGAACTAGTGTCGGGCTCAACTCACGATGACTTAGGATAACTAGACACACGTAATCGACTTAGGTCGATTGAGTATGACTATGTATCCTTAGTCACCATGAGCAGTCCTCCACACTAGACTATGTTGCTAACCTTGGCTAGGGTTAAACCTTGAACAAGAGGATTGACAAGAGTTAGTAAAGACCATTCTAGATAATAGATGAAGTGGGGTGAAGGATGTAGTTTGTTGTGCCAGTATGTTGTCTAGGAATATAAACATGAACAATATGTTTAAAATATTTAGAAAAGTATCGCGGTTGGTTATGTTGTCATATGTCACCTAGTTTAAGAAGTAGGATTTCAAATTAATATCGGTAACATAAATTTAGATAGGCCTCTTAAACATAACACTTAATACCCCAAAGAGGGTAAAGGAAACAAGTATATGTAGTATACAAATTACTAAGTTAACATGAGAGATTGGTATGATATTGAGTCATGAAATGAGAGATAGGTAGCTCTTTGCATCATTTACTGACTATAAATAGTTTCTATTATGAGATTGATTGGCTTTGGAATGTATGTTCTAAATTATGATTATTTATAACAGAGAACATTATGTAAAAATAAAATAATAATTCCCTTGTTTCTAAAGTATTAAGATGGGAATGTTACATCTTGGTATCAGAGCTGAAAGTTATAGCTCTTATACCTATTGTGTCCATAATATGATAAAACTTACATTTCATGTTAACAGAAAATGGTTAGAACAAGAGGAAGTGCTGCAAACAACCCACCACTAGGTAGAGAAGTAGATACTTCCTAAAAATGTGATGAGATCCTTGCTTCCCTATTGGACACAAGAGATCGTCTAGTTGTACTTGAACAACAAGTAATTGGAAATGGGGAGGAGGACTAAGATCTTTGGTAATGACAATCAGCCACCTCCTATGGACAATGCCAATATTGGGAATTTGGGCATTGATAACAATAATGCAGCCAATGCTAATGCAAATGCACCTAATCAACCTGAGAATAAAAAGGAAATATTGGAAGTTGAACTCACTAATGACATAAAAAGATAATTCCACCCAAGTTTGATGGCACTACACTAGGAGATGGAGCTGAGAACTTGCTCAGTGAAATGGAGAAGTAATTTGTAATAAGGAACTTATCTGAGGAAAAAAAAGCAATATGGGGAGCTTATCAACTTTCCCATGAGGCATATTCTTGGTGGGACAACCATAAGGCTGAGTTAAACATTGATGAAACAAACATCACTTGGGATCAATTTAAAATTATTTTAGGAAATGATGGCTGCCACAACTTTATTATGATCAGAAAATGACTAAATTTCAGAACTTAGCTCAAGGAAAGTTAACTATAACAGAAAGTACTGGGAGAGATTTACTAATATCCTTAAGTACATACCTCAGTATCAATCTGACGAGAAGTTTAGGATATGAAAATTCATTATGGGATTAAATCCCATTATAGGTGGTGAAGTAGATGTTCACAACCCAACCACTATGGAAGGGGTTGTTGAAAAATCCATAAGGTAGGAGCAGAAATTGAAGGCAATCTCTACCCATAAGGAAGAAATCAAAAAGAAAGTTCCAAATTATTCTTCGACCCTTGCACCCAAAAAGGGACCATGGAAAAATTTTGGTATGAAAAAAAAATTGTTTTGATAATAACAAGAAAATTGTAGCAAATAAACCTACTACGAATGTATGAAACAAATTTGTCAAGAATAATAATAATGGACAGAACTCCTATGGCGGTCATAATGATAACTTTAAGGATGGAAATAAATTTGAGCCTAGAAAAGGACCTATAGGAGGTTGTTATAACTATGGAAAGGATCATTATGTAAATCAGTGTCCTATAAGGAAGGATGAACACAATCAACAACATAATATACATGCTTGAGAGAGTTTGAAAAACAAGTTGAAAACAAAGTTACGCCTATAGAAGTGTCAGGTAAGTCATTTGGTATACCTGTAACTATACTTTTTGACATTAGAGCTACTAAATGCTTTATTTCTAATAAATTAGCTTCAAAATTAAAAATAAAAGATGGAAAATTGGATAAATCATGGACTGTACATTATGGAAATAATGTTGTCCATAGAGTTAGTATGTGTATTTTGGAGCAGTCCTTAACTTGCATAGTTTTTCCACCTTTGAAGTTGATCTTTATGTTGCTCCTTTAGGGTATTATGATGTAATCGTAGGTGTTAAGCGGCTAGCTGAACATATGGCAAAGGTTGATTGTTTTGAAAAACATATTAGTTGTTTAGATGACTTGCAGAAAACAATAGACATTTAGGGGATAAAATGTGAGATTTTAGTTAGGAAATTGTCAGGTATGCAACTTAAAAAGGCTAAAAAATAGGCTACACTTTGTATGCAATAAAAATTTCTGATATGACCGATGAAAGTAGTGACGTCTTGGATAGGTATTCATTGTTACAAAATTTGAGTGATGTGTTTCCGGAAGAGTTACCCAGTCTTCCGCCTAAAACAGAGTTTGATTTCATGATTGAAATCAATCCCAGAATGGAACCTATTTCCAAGGAAACATATCAATGACTACCATTGAACTGGTATAGCTTAAGGCACAATTACAAGCACTATTTTCTAAAGGTTTAATAATGCCAAGTGTCTCACCTTGGGGAGCACTAGTAATTTTTGTGAAAAAGAAAGATGGAACAATTAGATTGTGCATTAATTATAGGATGTTAAAGAAAGCAAAAATCAAAAATAGATATCCACTTCCTAGAATTGATTATCTATTTGATCATATGCATGATGCATCAATGTTTTACAAGATAGATCTTTGATATGGATAACATCAGTTAAGAATAAAGTATGAAGATATTCATAAAACAACTTTTAGAACAAGGTACGAGCATTATGAATTCATAGTTTTACCATTTGGTTTGATGAATGCACCTGTAACTTTTATGAATTTAATGAATAATATTTTTCAAGAATACTTAGACAAATTTTTTTCTTGTATTCTTGGATGATATTCTCATATATTCTAAAAGCATTGATGAGCATCATGAGCATTTGAAAATAGTTCTAGAAATCTTAAGAAAGAGAAGGTTGTATGGTAAGTTGTCCAAATGTTCCTTCTACGAGACAAAAGTGCACTATCTAGGGCATGTCATAAGTAAGGATGGAATAGCTGTAGATCCATAAAAATCATTACAATAACTGAGTGGCTGCACCTAAGAATGTACATGAAGTTAGAAGCTTCATGGGTCTTGTTGGTTACTATAGGAAGTTTGTTAAAGAATTTTTGAAGGTTACTACACCAATAACTTCGTTACAAAAGAAAGATAAGAAATTTGTGTGGAATGAAAAATGTGAATCTACATTTAAGACTCTAAAGGATCAATTAACATCTGCACCTATTTTGGTTGTACTTGATCCTAATGGAGACTTTACTGTAGTAACGGATGCATCGAGGAAGGTCTCGAAGGTATTTTGTTACAAAATGAGCACGTTATAGCTTATGAGAGTAGAAAAATCAAGTTACATGAACTGAACTATGCTCCACATGACCTAGAGCTTGCTGCCATTATTCATGCACTTCAAGTATGGATGCATTATCTTCTTGGTAGACCTTTTGAACTAAAAATGATCATCTTGGGCTGAAATATATTTTCACTCAGCCAAATCTGAATGCAAGACAATGAAGATGGTTAGAATTTCTATCTCAGTATGATTTTGACATGAGTTATATTAAAGGCAAGGAAAATAAAGTGGCAGATGCACTAAGTCATAGGAAAATATTTATTCTCTTATAACTTTGAGAACTAATTTTAAGGATGAAGTAAAAAGTTTTATAGAATTGGATTCTTATTTTCAGCAAGTAAAAACAACACTTGTTGCAGATCCAAATGATGTGAGATATAAAGGTTTTCACTTTGATGACAAAGGAATCTTGAGGTTTGAAAATAGAGTATATATACCTTTGTTAAATGAATTAAGAAAGAAATTGTTAACTAAATTTCATAATTCACCTTTTTCTAGACATCCCGGCATTATGAAAATGCTTGTTGACATAAAACAACAATATTTCGGAAAGGGATGAAAAAGGACGTGATTGATTTTGTGACACACTGCTTAGAATGTCAGCATGTTAAAGATGAACATATGCATCCAGCTGGTTTACTATACCCTCACAACATACCGCAATATAAATGGAAAGTAATTAGCATGGATTTTGTTCAAGGGTTTCCTATGTCAAGAAATAAACATGATGTTATTTTAGTTATGGTGGATAAAATAACAAAGGTAGCACATTTTATTGTTGGTAATCTTAAGGATGATTCACTTGTTTTAGAAAAAAATTGTGCATGAAATTTTTAGATTACATGGAGTACCTAAATTGATCATATCGGATAGAGATCTAAGAATGAAATCTAGATTTTGGCAAACACTCAATGAAACCTTAGGGACTAAATTTTAGTTCCGCATACCCTCCGAAAATGGATGGGGAGACTAAAGCAGTTAACCAAGTTTTGGAGGATATGTTACAAGTGTATTGCATGGATCAACAAAGTATAAATGGGAAGAGTACATTCCATTTGTTGAATTTTCTTATAATAACACATACCACGCCTCTCTAAAAATGACACCTTTCGAGGCATTATACGAAGGAAATTCATTATTCTAGTTAGCTAGGATAGCATAGAGGATAGATATGTAATTGGACCTTAAATCGAATTCTTGAAATGGAAAAACAAAATAAAATGATTCGTGAATGTTTGAAGGAAGCAAAATGAGATAGGTAAAAGAGTTATGCGAGACTTAAAACAGGGTTGACAAGAAATTGAACTTGGTAAGAAGGTATTTTTGTGGGTTAAATCAAAAAGAGTTCTATAACTTTTAGAAAGGCTTCCAAGTTATCACCTTGTTATGTGGGACCCTTTGAAATTGTTGAAATAATCAACCCTGTAGCTTATTGTTTAGCCTTACCTCCTTCTTTATCACAAATGCATGATGTTTCCATATTTCTTTACTTAAGAAATATGTTTTAGATTTATAACTTGTGTTAAATTAGAATTCCTTTAGGTCTAAGACCCGGGAATAATTATGGTTAAACCCATCCGAGTGTTGAAAAATCACCTATTGCACTTAAGAAATCACCATATAAGTCAATGTAAGGTCTAGTGGGACTAGTTTAATGAAGAAAGTGCAACCTGGGAAAACCTTGAAGATATGAAAATTACTTTTCCATATTTATTTGAACATAACTAATTCTATTGATTGATAAAACTTGAAGATTTAATTCTTAGTATATCAATAAACCTACCAGTTTTGGGAAGATACTAAATTATTTAGTATTAAAACAACTATTTTAATGTTGAATAATTATGAAAAATTGAAATTTTAAAATCTGGTTCTATTATGAACTTATGAATGAAGAAATTATGAATTGGTTATATTCTTTATGGAAATTATTGACTAAGTTAATCATCGGGATGATGATGCTTTTTAGGAGGGAGGTATGTAACGCCTTTAACATGGGGACCTAAGATGACTTCTACTTTAGAAGATACAAACATTGACATATGATTTGTTCTTAAGATAGTGTACTATTATGACTATGGAAATCATGTTTGCAGAGAAAATAATTCATCCTCATACGGAGTTCATTATGTCGTGTGTTTTCTTGTATTTAATCAAATCAACCCACCTCCTTATACTAGAATTAGTTTACCACTTGAATTTTGAAATTCGGTTTCAATGTTTATAAAACTCTTCCTTCAAAACGAAATTACCATGGATAACTTCTATTGATCCAAGGTATGCTTTTAATTTATGATTTTGTGGTCATAATGACCAAGTCTATTAGATCAATTGATTGTTGGATTCAGACTGTGCTAGAGAATTGATGAAGTCTTTAGACCTGCAGTATGTTGAATAATGATGTTGTTGTTGGTTCTTCTTTTAATTGATTGCAATTCTTGATTTGAATGGTAACCTATTTTAACTATATGTTTAATGCTAAGTGACTATGTCCTAGAGCTAATTCTAACCTATGTCTTTTTGATATTTTGAAATTAAGATGTTGTGACTTAAACTAGAGACCTACCTATGGACCTATGTTGATTTCCTAAACTAATGTTAACCTAACTTAAAATGTGGCTAACCTAGAGGGGGCCTATGGAACACATGGACATTGGGTGGTCGGTGGCATCGGTTTCAAGGTAATTAAATGAGATTTAATTCATTCTTATCTTTCCTACCGCCAACTTTGGCATGGGCATTGGAAAAGTTGGGGAAATCTGAGTTGGAATCTCCACCGAATTTGGTTGCATGCAAATTTGAATTTAGTATTTGCCAAAAGTGGAGATGGAGGTGGCATGGACTATGGAGGAACCTGACAAAAATTTTCATTTACTATTTTTGAATTTAGTAAAAACCACCTAGGAAGGTGCATGAGGGTTTTGGTTGTTTTTGATCTTTTGGTTCATTTGTAAACCAAGATCTACATGAGATTGTTCACGCTCTCCAGTTCAACACTTGCATAACTATAACTCTTACATGACTATAATTTTTGCATGGATTTGAAATTTTATTGGACATTGGGAAAAACTATATAAAGAAAGGGGAAGTGTTGATGGTTCGGTTGATGTTTCATGGAAAGGAAGAAGATATTGAATTTTTTCTTGGAGATCTCCTATGAATCAGTAAAGGAGAAGCACTATCAGGCATGATAGGCTCTTCCCATTAAGTTTTTTTTATTTTACTTAAATGATTCATTAAAAGAACTTTTCTCTTGGGGATAAATTGGTTTTTGTTTGATGTTATGATCTCTACTTTTGATGCTTGTATTATTTACTGTGATTATTGTTTGACTTCACTATTATGATGGAAGATCTATTCTAGGTTTCGATTCCCTTGTTTTGAATTACTGAGTTATGCTTAACTTTTGTTTGAGCCTGAGATGAAGTTGTAACTGTTTGTACTCTTGTTGAGTTGTGTTAAACTTGTGAGTAACTTGATTTCTTAAATTTGTGGAACTTGTTTGATGAGATCTTGTATCACCTCTGTGAGAACACTTCAGAGTATAAACTATTAAGTATCTTGACTAATGTTAAGCTTGAATGAATATTTTCAGAGATAAAATTATTCATCTTTGGGTTTAGCATATTCTTTTGAGTTTGATGGAATGTTCAAATCTTGTGATCGTGCCTAACATTTATTTTATGAATATGTGGTTGTGATTCTGGGTTTTGTTCTAACCTTCTTGTTTCAGCCGTCTATTCCAGTGGTTATTGAGAAAGATGCATTGTTTGAGTTTGGATTTGAAAGAATATTTCATCTGTTAAAGACTTGCTATAGATTTTTCATTCACCAATAGAGGATTTGGAAAGATTATCCGTGTTAGCTCCTTGAAAGGAATTATTGCTTAGGAAAGGGTAATTTAAAAGAAGTGTTATTCTATCTTCTATTCTTTTGAGAACTTGGGTAACCTCGAAATTGATGTAATTGATGCTTAGAAGGGAAATTATCTTGGGATTTAGCTCACTGTGTTACAGTTGTTGTTATCAATTTGTGAGTTTGAATAGTTCTTTGGACATTAATGGTTGTACTAGGTTAGTCTATTTTCTTGGCCTTGGGCCATCAAACTTGTGTTTCGGTTCTTTTACTAATGAAGGAAAAGGTATCTCTGTATAAGGAATGTGTGTTTGGGGGCTTATTTTATCATTATTCGATTTTATTTATCTTTTCATCATCTAGGTGTAGAAGGACTGTGAAGACTTACTCTTCTATTAATTCTCTTCCTTTCTCTACCATGTCCGTGGAAAACAGTTACTTTTTGTTTTAAAGGTTTTTGATGTTATCCTTACTATTCTCTTGAATGATGAAAGGTAATGATTGTTGTGGGTCATCGTTTCTTCCCTTCTTTGGGATTGTAGTCATTCAATTTGATCTCTAATTGTTCTCTGTTTGTAGAATTTCAATAAAGGATAGTAGGGAATGGACTTACTTGGTTATGTTCTTTTTATACCGTGCTCTTTTTCTAATAATGTTTATAACATTGAATATACAATCTTTATCTCATTTTATTTTCCTTTTGTTTCAATCTAGATGAGGGAGATTTCCATTTGGTCTATTTCATAGTGCCTTTACTAGGACTATCTTGAAGAATTAAATCCAATTGTGTGAGGATAGTTTAGTTGAAGTAGAGGTTCTTAGGAGGATTTTGTGCTAGTTAAAAATATTCTGACTAAGTCTTTTTATTTGATGAAAATTATTTTAATGGTTGAAGGAGCCGAAGATGATTGTTAGGTTATTCCATTCTACTATTTTCCCTTAGTAGAGAAATTGATGTCTCGCTGAGGGATTGTGTGCTTAGTTCCAATTACATGCTAATTTGATCTCATTCTTTATTGAAAGTTGTTTAGTGCCGAACTTGAACTTAAATTGGTTTCTAATTTTGAACATGAGTTATATTATTCTTAAATTAGAAACTCTTTACTAAATAGGTTGTTTGGTTCATCCTAAACCTATTCGTATGTTTGATTTGATCTTGGCATCTCATATTCTAGGATGGAATTAGGTGAAATAAATGTTGAGATGAAAGTACTATTGTTCTATCTAATGCTGATCTATTCCTAAGAGATAGTAGGGATAGTTATCTTCCCATGTTAGATAGGATTAACTGAGAAGTGAATAATGTATAATGATATATGAAAGGAAAATTGTGATTTTGATGGAATAGTACTTACCTAGATTAATGTTTTAATTATTTTTATGTAAACAATAGTATGAAAGTTGAAGTTATTTATATCATGATCTATTCTTAATTATGATATGGTTTATCACCTTACCTCTCTCTCTCATTTGTGACTAGTAATTCCTTTTGGTATGTCTCTTTTTAGTGCTTAAAATGTTTCATGACAACAAAGATATCTTTATGAAACATTTAGCTAAAAGCATATATTTTTAATGATTAGTGCTTATCATGTTCAATTCAATGAACTGCCCGCGTTAGAAATTTTTGGAGATGGACTTCGTAAGTGATGAAAGGAGAAAAGATATTTAGGAACTTATATTTGTTTATCAAAGAGACTGGATCTTTTTATGATGAAATATGGTTCATTACTGAAATGTACTTTATGGAAAAGAAAGTTGTATTTGAAATTGATTCAAGTATTGTTGTTTGGCATTAGTAGTGTCTTAAGTGCTTGGACTTATTAAATGTATGAATATTTTGATGAATAAAATATATGTGAAATTTTTGTATATTATGTATTTCCTTTGGTAATCAATGAGTGGAAATCTTAGGTAATTCTCTACTTTTCAATTAATAGCTTACTCTTTGGATTGGAATAGGATGGATAGAGATTAAGGTTACTAGATGTACTACTATCTCTAGAGAAAATACAACTTAATAACTTGACATTATTCTATGGATACTCAAATAATTCACTTTAAATAATCGTTAACCCCGTATAAGAAAAAAAGAAAAAACAACTCTCCTTGAAATGTTTAATAGATTGTCTTAAGATCTCTTGAAAATAATTCAAAAATTTATCTTTGATTAGTTTGTGGTGTGCTATCTCATGAGGATTTCCTTAAATAGATTAGGAATTTAGAGAAAGGAAATTAAATGGGATTATAATTCATTCCTTTCAAGTCTAATATAAAAGGAATTTTCTTATAACTTATATAAGCTAAGGCTTGAGTGGGGAAATAAGAAACAACATTATCTTGTTTACCGAATCTTTTATGTGAAACATAAATCAAAATGTTAATGGAATAAAAACATAACTTATGAATTTTTTGGAAGTAGATGTATCTGCATACCCACTCTAATTAAAATTTTAACTTATAACCCTAATGGTAAATGAACCTAGTGGTAAATAAGACTACGTAATTAACCCCTAATAATAAGAAAAAAAAATAATAAGTCATTAAATTATTTCTAAGGTATGTTCATCTAGATGAGGAGAACTTAGTTGGATGTTGGAAAATGCCAATTAGAGTAAAGTACCTTCGTGAAGACTTGGGTCTTGATGAGGATATTGTATTACGATCAACATGATGCAACACCCTTCGGAGTTTAATCAACTAGATCTATATAAATTTGGACTTGTACAGAGTTCAGCCCTAGGTAGAGTTACGGGCATGTTCTAGTGTCGAGGTCAACTCAAGATGACTTAGGATAAATAGACACATGTAATATACTTAGGTCAATTGAGTATGACTATGTACCCTTAGTCACCATAAGCAGTCCTCCACACTAGACTATGTTTCTAACCTTGGCTAGGGTTAAACCTTGAATAAGAGGACTGAAAGAAGTCAATAAAGACCATTATAGATAACAAAGGAAGTGGGGTGAAGGATGTATTCCATCTGATGAGTATGTCATCTAGGAATATAAACATGAACAGTATGTTTAAAAATCTTTATACAAAGTATCGCAAGTTATTGGTTGTGTTGTCCTATGTCACCTAGTTTAAGAAGTGGGATTTCAGATGAATATCGGTAACATATATTCAGATAGGCCTCTTAAATAGAACACTTAATACCCTAAAAGGGTAAAGTAACCAAGTATACTTAGTATACAAATTACTAAGTTAACATGAGAGATAGGTATGATACTGATTCATGAAATGAGAGATCAAGTAGCTCACCGAGTTATTTCTGAGATGCATATGGTTTCAGTTATGATATTGATTGGATTCGGAATGTGTGTTCTATTGGTGCTAAAAATTTTATCACTCCATTTGTGCCCTTGGGAATTTATTGATTTGAGTCTCTGTCATTTTATCCTTCCCCATGATTGTGCTTGGCTAGTCTTTGTTGTTGTTTTTAGTCTGCCCCTGGGTCAAAGATCGTGTATGGGTCCATATTTGTCTCCTAGTTTCTTTGTTCCTCTGGAAAAATTCTATATTTTGGGTTCCCCAGGCTCTGTCCTTTCAAAAATTTATGTTTTCCCATTCCCTCTATTACCACAGTCAGAATTTTTGTTCTTGATGTTTCTACCTTGAAATACTTGAAGAAGGATGAGTTGATGTGTCCCTAAGGATCATGTTTGAGCCTTACAACAATCTAAACTCTCTGTCATTGAAGAAA
Organism: Taxus wallichiana var. yunnanensis; assembly: GCA_018340775.1. Taxonomy (NCBI): domain Eukaryota; kingdom Viridiplantae; phylum Streptophyta; class Pinopsida; order Cupressales; family Taxaceae; genus Taxus; species Taxus wallichiana. The sequence continues at coordinate 205,066,334 of CM031243.1, forward strand.
AATTCATTTTCAGGCTCAAATGCTCGTGTTTCTATATTTTACGATTTGATGGGCATTTTCTCCTAGTAAAACTTGCATCCTTGCATCTACAAGGGATGTGGCACCTTTTGGTTGGATGCGGCTCAGCTAAATACTTCAAAAATTCTATAAAAGGCCTTAACTCAAAAATATGTCCATGTGGGTGAACGACGCTCATTTGAGAATCAAATTTTTGGTCTGACTTTGAAGTAGCGCTGGGAGGACACGTGGAGGCTTCCGCTGCTTGGTCCAGGACTTGGAAAAATTTTTATGTAGTTGGAGTAGTTTGGCAGAATAGGACACGTGGCGAGCTTGTGCTCATTTAGGGTCTCCGCTTTGGGCACCATCTTAAAGAAGTGCTAGGATGACATGTGGAGGCCTCTCGCTTGCTTTGCATTTTACTTAGACTTTTCAATGGCCAAAAGGAGACTGCCTTAGAGTATGACACGTGGTTCCTTCCATTGAGCTTCAAGCATTCAAAAAATTTCGCCAGAATAAGACACATGGCGAGCCCATGCTCTTTCAAGGTATCAAATTTTTTAGACCACCTCTCAAGGAGCACCGTGGTGACACATGGTAGTTTGAAAAGTCAAAGAGGTGGGGAGGCAAACCATCGAGGGAAACTTGGAAATTTTTCCTCTTATATTCAAATGACTCAAAGTATCAAACTAACACGTAAGCTCGAGGGTAAAAATTCAAAATTCATTTGAGAGTTCAATAGCGGAGGCGCAGTGACAGAGGAAAAGTGAAAAAAATTCCCTTTAGGGAAAAGGGAGTTAATGGCATAAAGGGACCCAGCGTTCCCTTTGGGACCCACTTTAGAAAATTGAAGTGGAGGTGTGGGCTGGCGGAGGAAAAGTGAAACATTTTCCTTTTTTCCAGAGAGATGCAAAATTTGTAAAATTGAGCTGTGACTCTTTATCCAGTCATATTACGCCATGTGTCAGGCTCAAATCTCATCGGCGGAGCGGCGAAGGAAATCAAGAAATTATGAAAAAATTCCACACATAGTAAAAAGGTAAAAAGATGTCCCAAGGCCCATTTTTACCTAGATCTACCACGTGAAGGGCTCAAATTTGAAGTTGAGGAATAGATCGATGGTAGTTGTGCATTTCACCAATTTGGCCGCCATTTGAGCTCCAGGAAGTTTGGAGATGTGTTTTTTCCATCAATATTCATCGAATGTTTTACCAATTCATGTCATTTTGGCCTGCAAGGTCCAAATTAATCAATTTGGGGGTTGAATTTGTGAATCCATGGAATTTTTCAAATGAATTTTTACTCTGGTTCGTGAAAAACATGAATTACCATATCCAAAGTTACAGAGTAAAAAATTAGGAAGGGAAAATATGAAATGATGAAGTGAAAGGGATCTACATGTGTGGGAAATGAAAAATGTGCTTCTAGTTTGAAGAATGATGAATTTTTTGTAATGATTCACCTTTTGAAAGAACAACTGGAAACTTTTTATGAGTTTGTTAAATGTCATTTTCCAGAAATATTGCAAAGAAAAGTTTCTTTGAATATTCCTCTTTTGGAAGGAAGATTTGAGGGGCAAAGTGAGTGAGTGAGTAAAATGTATATATTACATGGGTTTTTCATGCAAATGGTCAGGAGTTCATTTTCATGAGAAAATTTTGAGAAAATCTTATCCTCTGAGAAAACTTTCTGAGAAACCAGGTTAACTTCCTTTGTGTTAGATTTACATTCATGTTGAAATGGTTACAATTGTATAGCCATCAACAAGCTCTGAGATTGTTGAAATGAATCTCCCTTTCTGATGAATCTAAGAAATTTTGAGTTAATTTGTGTCAAATCTCTAGAAAATTTTGTGTTTATTTCACTTTCAGAATGTCTACAAGTAGTTTTTCTTATTCCTATTGCAATCTTGTATCAAAATCTCTTTGAATCACATAGATCTCAATCCTTGTGATATTTTAGTGGCATCTGTAATTTCATTTTCGAAGAGCTTTCATCTGGGAATGAAATAAATGATTTAAAATCACTTTTCTTTCATTTGTTGACAGATATTGTTTGTAATCCTCTGGGTGTACCTCAGGCGTGACTGATCTTAGATTTTGATGTTTTATTGGGTCTTCTAACTCAAGCCTTCATGCTAGAATCTCAAAGATTGTGTAAAAGTTACATTTTTGGCCTTCATTGATGCACACCTTCTGGTTGAAGGAATTTTTAACTATTTTGAAGCTTTATGTTATTGAGTTCTCCATTTGTTGTGAATTTTCTAAAGGATCTGGTAAAGTCCAATATATTTTCTTGATCTCTCACCAAAAAATTATTCAAATAACCAATCCCACCTATACTACCCATGTGTTTCATTGTGTGTCAACAAGAGAATATAATCCATTTACAAAAATGCACAAAGCATTCAAGATCATACCATGTCTCTAGTAGCCTCATCCTTGTCTTGAAATCATTTCCATCATTTAGTAGTGAAAGATCTACTGAGTTTGAATAATGGGAAATTGATCATGTTTTCTCAAGGCCAGCTCCATATAATTTGCATAATACAAGGACATCTTCACCCTCTTCACAAAATAGAGGATATAATATAGGTTCTCTTACCTTGGTTAAGAGGCACAACCTAAAATAGTGATGATAAGATCAAATCCTTTCAAGGTGCTACCTGGTTCTTCAAAGCCTAAGTGCTAATAAGTCGGATAAATTTCTTCCATGGAAACAAAATGACATATAAATCATTTATCTACCTCTGAGTGTCTTGTAAAATCCATGATGCTACTCAAGTTGTGAAGTAGATTAAATTTGAGTACCAACATACTAATGGCGTCATTTCTAGGGAATATTTTAGTATTTTAAATCCACGATAATATGTTTTATGTGATTTATGTGCAACTACATTGTTGAGCATCATTTTCTAATCAGATTTATAAGACTGGAATGAAGAGTATAGTTTTGAGTTTAATATTTTCAAGTGTCTCCAATTTTTTGTTTCAAACTCTACACCATAGTTAAAAAATTGAATGAAAGAAGATCAGATCTATTAAAGCTTTGCATAGTGCTGATATTTGTAGTCATTTGATAGATCTTCATAGTGCATTTGCACAAAATAGGGTGAAAGTCCTTAGTGGTGACTCCTTGCTATTATATTTTTGATAAATACTAGTACCTTATCATACATTAAGTGAAGTTTGTCACATAAAATATGCAAACCTGGAAGGAAGAAGATATTTCTTCAAGAGAGACCCAAGTAGAAAATTATTTCAAGAATTGGGAAAGATAGTTTTAGAGGAAAGAAAAGTTTGGAAGTTTGTTGAAGGTCAGACATCAAGCAAAGGAATATACATTGGTGAGAGAGATCAGCCTTTAATAGAGGATTATCACTCTTCTTCCAATGATTATGATTCAAGCAATCTTCTCATAAACCTGTTTACTTCAACTAGTGAAGGTCCTTATGTTGTATCTCGGTGAGTTCCTTCTTCAATCTGCACTGTGTGATTCAATTCTAGTAAAAATTTCTAAAAAAATAAGCACCTATAGAATACCAATCTTATGAATCACATTCTTGAGCCCCAAAGACCTCACACTCCTCATCATCTTATGTCACCGCCAAGATCACCTCCACCAAACAACATGGCTCAGCCTCCATCTATGCCTCCATTTATGGTCAATACCTTTGGCCCAAAAAATTTTAGGGGAATGGTTGGTTATCCCAATGTCATGCCTCAGGATGTTAGAAATAGATTGCCAAAGTTCCAATGGAATAATGTCATAACAGGTGATCAGCATTTGAAACTCTTTATTAATATGATGGAGGATTTTGAAATTGGATTTGAGAATGTGTACATTAAATTGTTTGTCCAAACTTTAGAGGAGGATGTTAGGGATTGGTACAAGGCCTTTCCAAATAATTCTATTAATTCATGGGCTAAAATGCAAAATGCATTCAGGATGCAATATGGTGACAAGACTGATCCCAGGTTACTTTTATTAGAGTTTGAGAATATCAAGAAGAACCCAAATGAATTGGTCCATGACTTCAACACAAGATTCAATAAAACTTTGAGGATATTTTGGGTGAATTTAAGACCATGTGATGAATCTTGTTTGATAAAATATTTTGATGCATTTGATAAAAAGGTTACATATTACTTGAGGGACAAGAACCCTGGAAATTTAAGGCAGGCCTTCACCATGGCACTTCAAATTGAGAACAATATCAAGGCTGTTGGGAAACCTCTTAAGAGAGATGGAGTTAAATTGGTAAACCCTGAGAAGCCTCAAGCAAGCAAGAGTGTAGACTTGGAGGAAGTGGTGAAAACTTTGGTAGGGGCTGTTAAAGAGATTTCCTACAAATTGGAAAGAGTTGAGAAGGGAATTGGACAAACTTCACAAGGTCAGCCTAGGTAGTAAGCACATGAGAGATTGGGAAATCACCATAGGAATGAGTAGAGATTTGACAACAAAGGTAAAGGGGCTATTGGATTTGGAAATAGGAAATCTCGGGCCAAGGAACTAAGGTAGTGCTGATTTGTTAAATGCTAGAGTGGTTGTTGTTGATATGTAAATCAGATTGACTCATGTGACATATGTTTAGTACCACATCCTCCATGTGGAATAGATCAAAAAATTAAAGAGGAATATGATGATTGTAATACGGATGATGATGATTGCATGATGGAATTCCATACAAACTCATGTCAAGGAGTGACATCCACTCAAGTGATAAGTACAAGGACTGTTGCTAGCTTTTAGGATTACATCTAATGGGTACATCCTTTTCCTCCTCATTTTTAGAAATTGATAATGTACAAGCCTTTGAGCTGCCCAATAATTATTTAAAATACTTGGGGGTGTTGATGATCAAGAAGTATGATGGAGGTATACCCTTGGAAGAGGATAGGCAACTTCTTATGAATGTTTTGGTGGCCCAAGAGAAGGAGTATAACATAAGAAGTAAGGCTATCAAGGGAGCTGGGCCTCAGGCCAAAAATAAAATCCCATTTCTTTCTAATATCCCAAAAGAGGTTCTTAAGAAATAAACATCTGCTAAGATCCCTACTATCCCAAGAAAAATTTATGCTTCACCCCATGCTCAAAATGTTAAAAACCTTGTGCCATCTGATGAAATTTCCAACCCTCCTTCCACTATTGTTTTTCCTAAATACATTCCCTATGACATCACTCAAGTTTTGAGCCAAATCAAGGTCATTGTTCCAATTTTTGAGCTTCTTAGAATCCCTGAGCACAAGAAGAGAGCACTTGAGTATTTGGGATTGAAGGAGGAGAAGGATGCTGTGAAAAGGAATGTCAATGTTGTAGAGGATCCAATTACTATTACAGAGGTGGGAAAGAAATTAACATTGGAATAATTTGGTGAACCATTGGAGGTATATTTGGGAACATCCTTGGTTGAATCTCAGCTGAGTTTTGACCCTTTCTTCACAACTTTGATCATCAAGGACAGGTTGCTACATAATTATATGTTTGACTCCAAGGCATCATGCAATGACGTGCCTTTGGAAGTTATGAATGAGTTAGATATCAAAGTAATATCAATGTATGGCAAGTGTACTACCATGGACTCTAGGGAAGTTCCAGTTTTGGGTGTGTCAAAGGTTTGGTGGTGCAACTTGTAGCCTATTCGGGTAAGAATTTGAAACTTGATGTTGTAATTGTTGATTTCCTACCAAATGGGTTATTTTATTGTCAAGAAAGTGGGCTATAAGTTTTAGAGGGAGTGTCCAAATGGATATGTCTTTTTCCACCATTCCCATTGAGGGTAGCCTTGTAAAATTATATGGAGAGAAGAAGATGTTGCATCTAATTGAGGATCCAAACAATGCTTCTTATGAAGTATTATTTGATGATGTTGATGTTGATAATTTTGTTAGGTTTGCTGATGGTAAGGAGCATAAGATGGATCATTCTAAGTGTCTTGAAGATGGACTTTGTTATTTTATGGAGCTTACTCCAAATTTGGTAATGGTGCTGGTGTTGTTTTGATCTCTACAAGCAAAGAGGAATTTATTTTTCTTTCAAAATTAACTTTAAATGCACCAATAACATAGCTGAGTATGAGGCATTATTATTAGGGATGAGTATTTCTTGTAATTATGATGTAAAGGATGTCATTGTAAAGGGATATTATGAGTTGGTTGTCAAACAAATTAGAAAATCGTATGCAACAAAAAAACAGCAAATGAAATAATACAAACACATAGTTTGGGATCTGATTGAGATGTTTGATTCCTTAAACATTGTTCATCATGACAAAATTTTAAATATGATTACGAGATAGGTTAGCGAGTGTTGGGGTCAAGATTTGAAAATTGTACCATTTCTCCATATTGTGAATATGATGTAGAAATACTCATTAGGCTGCTAGTTCCATATAACATCAAACATTGGCGGGTATTTGATGATGATGCTCAAGTTTAGAGGTTTTTGCATAACCAAGGTGAGTTTTTGGATCAACATATTGATTTGGAACCATTTCTCTATAATTTTGATGTAAAATAAACCTTGTTTGGTAGGGATATCATTCAATTGAAAACTAACACCATCCCTAGAGGGCTGGTTGCTCTTGAGTCAAATTTTAACAATGTTGATTGTATAGTCAATAGAAACATGTTTGCATCTAGAGATGTTGAAGAGAATGACTTGGGAAAAAAGGAGAAACCAAGGAATATTTGATTAGGGAGTGGTTTAAACAAGGAAGAAAAATAGTCCTATATCCAATTATTGAAACAATATCAGGACTGTTTGGCTTGGTCTTATTCCAAACCGAAAGCATATAGAGAAGACTTGTTAGAAAATGAAATCCATCTTGAGAAAGATGCAAAACCATTCAAAAAGAAATAAAGGCCAATTAACCCACTCCTTTCTCTCAAATGCAAGAGGAATTGAAAAAATTGATATATGGAGGAATCATTCAACCCACAAGGTATTCTTCTTGGGTTGCAAACTTGGTGCCGATCAGATAAAAAAAAAATGGAGATATCAAAATTTGTGTGGATTTCAGAAATCTAAATAGAGCATCGCTGAAATACAGCTATCCTCTACCAAACATGGAAAACATGTTGCAATTAGTGACTGATTCTGAAATGATTTCTACTTTGGATGTTTTCTCTGGTTATAACCAATTTGTTGTCAAAGAATCAGAGAGGATTAAAATTGCCTTTACTACACCATGTGGAACATATGTTTTTGTCATGATGCTCTTTGGTCTAATGAATGTTGGAGCTACTTTTCAAAGGGCCATGGACATTGCTTTCATTGGCTATATCAATGATTTTATCATTGTTTATCAAGATGATATTACTATTTTTTTCTAGAAAAATAATTGATCACTTACAACATTTGGAAAGAATGCTAATCAGATGTAGAGAATATGGAGTTTCACTTAATCCAAAGAAGTTTCATTTTGGAGTGCAAAGATAAAAACTACTTGGTCACATTGTGTCTAAAGAAGGAGTTATGATTGATCCACAAAGGATAGAAGCTATCAACAAGATCCTAGTTCCAAAAACTAAGAAAGGAATCCAATCCTTCTTTGGTCAAATCAATTTCATTAGAAGGTTTGTGTCTAATTTTGTTGAGTTGACTCTCCCCATTACTTGCATGTTGAAGAAGGACTATAATATCAAGTGGGAAGAGGCTTCCCTTAAAGATTTTGATGGAATCAAGGAAGCATTGAAGCATGCTCTGTTCTAGCAGCCCCAAATTACAAGAAACCTTTCCAAATCTTCTCCTTTTCTTTTGAGCACAACATTCCATATGTTTTGTTGCAAAAGGATGATGATGGAGCTAAAAGACCTATTGCCTTCTATAGTAAGGCATTGCAAGCAGCTGAGTTGAGATACATAATCATGGAGAAGTAGGCATTTTCCTTAGTAAAAGTAGTGAAAGTTTTTAGGCCTTATATTTTGAGTTCAAAATTGTTGCTTATGTTCCTCACACGGTGGTGAAAGACATCTTATCAGAGATGGAGATCTCAAGAAAAAGGTGTATATGGGTCAACAAATTGTAGGAGTATGATATGGAGATCCAAACCACAAATCTAGTAAGATGTTTGGGTCTTGCCAATCTCATGGCTAAAAGAAATTTGTAGAATGCTGAAGTAAATGAGGTAGAAGAAGAAATGACAGATGTTCTTGATAATTTTTTGAGTTCTGAATGGTACAAGGATGTAATATTTTATCTCAGACACTTATTCTGCCCTGGACATTTGAATAAAAATCAGAAAAGAGCCCTCAAGCTAGCTTCTCAAAAATATATCATTACAAGCTTTGGGTTGGCTTGGAAGAACCCTGAAGGAATCCTCTTGAGATGTGTGACTGAAGATGAAGCTCCCAAAATAATTGCTAATTTCCATGGGGAGTTTGTGGAGGAAATTTTGCTGGAAGAGTTACTGCACACAAAATTTTGAGGGCTGGTTATTGGTGGCCAAATATTTTCAAGGATGCAACTCAGTTGATTAGAAGATGTGAGAGTTGTCAGTGTTTCTCTGGAAGATTGAAAGCTTCAGGATCCCTTCCTTTGTAGCCTGTATCAATTGAAGCTCCTTTCAAACAATGGGGGCTAGACTTTATTGGTGAAATATCTTATTCATCAAGTGCTGGACACAAATGGATTTTGGTAGCTACTGATTTTTTCACAAAATGGGTGGAAGTAATCCCCACTAGGAAGGCAATGCACCAAGTTGTAATGGACTTCATATTAAATCATATCATCTATAGATTTGGAGTGTTAGTCAAAATTATTCTGATAATACCATGAGTTTTGAGTTGGACCTTTAGTGGAAATGTGTAAAGAGTATGGGATAAAGTTGACATATGCTTTTAACTACAATCCACAAGGAAATGGACAGAGCTTAGTCTAGCAATAAAAACTTGTTGAAAATCATTAAAAGGATTTTGGAATTAAATAAGAAGAAGTGTGGTGAGAAACTAAATTTTTTTGTTTGGGCTACTAGGATCACTACCAAAAGAGCTACTGGTAAAACCTGTTTGAATTGGTATATGGAACACAAGCTTTGCTGCCCTTACATCTACAATTATCTTCATTTCAGTTTTTTCAACAACTTGAAGACCAAAAAATCAGTCCATATGAAGCAAGGATTAATCAAATTGTTGAGATTGATGAAGCAAGAAGAGCATCCCATCAAAGGCATGTAAAATTAAAAGAGAGGATGAAGAAGTTGTTTGATAATAAGGTAACTCCAAGAGCTTTTAGTATTGGAGATCTTGCGCTATTGTGGGATAGTAGGCATGAAGATAAGGGAAAACATGGTAAATTTGATGCTTTGTGGATGGGCCCATATTCCATTGACATAAGAATTGGTGAGAATGCCTTTTTCCTCAAAGACCTGGTTGGCGAATTGCTTGGGCTGCCTATTAAGGGAAGACATTTGAAGCATTTTTTGGATTGATCCCCAAAACTGAGGTTTGCATATCACTTGTATAGTGTACAAATTTTTTTTTGCTCTATTTTTGTTGTTGTTTTGGTCGATTTGTCAGCTAGTTTTTACGTGTTTTGGCTTGTGACTCCGTTTAGCTGGATATTTTGGCACTTGGTCTACTTTTGTTCTTGTGGCACTTGTTGGGAGTGTCCATCCCCAAGTTAGAGCCTGTGTTGGTGCTCAAAATTGTCTCACCCCATTTGTGCCCTTAGAAATTTATTGATTTACGGTCTCTTTCATTTTATTCTTCCCCATGATTGTGATTGGCTAGTCTTTGTTTCTATTTTTAGTCTTCCCCTGGGTCAAATATCATGTATGGGTCCATATATGTCTCCTAGTTTCTTTGTTCCTCTAGAAAAGGTCTGTATTTTGGATTCCCCGAGCTCTGTCCTTTCAAAAATTCACGTTTTCAGTTCCCTCTATTGCCACAGTTGGAATTTGTGTTCATGAAGTTTCTACCTTGAAATACTTGAAGAAGGATGATTTGATGTGTCCCTAAGGATCATATTTAAACCTTGCAACAATCTAAACTCTGTCATTGAAGAAAAAATCATTTTCGGACTCAAATGCTTGTGTTTCATATTTCATGGGTTGATGAGCATTTTCTCCTAGTAAAACTTGCATCCTTGCATCTACAGAGGATGTGGCACCTTTTGGTTAGATGTGGTTGAGTTAAATACTTCAAAATTTCATAAAAGGCCTCAAATCAGAAATATGTCCATGTGGGTGGATGGTGCTCATTTGAGAATCAAATTTTTGTTCTAACTTTGAAGTAGAATTGGGAGGACACGTGGAGGCTTCCGCTACTTGGCCCGGACTTGGACAATTTTTTTATGCAGTTGGAGTAGTTTGGCGGAATAGGACATGTGGTGAAATCATGCTCATTCAGGGTCTCCACTTTGGGCACCATCTCAAAGAAGTGCTAGGATGACACGTGGAGGCCTCAGGGAGAAATGACAAGTGGTGCCTTCAACTGAGCTACAACTATTCAGACAAATCTCACAAGAATAGGACACATGGCGAGCCCACACTCATTCAAGGTATCAAATTTTTGGGACCACCTCAAGGTGTGCCATGGTGACACATGGCAGTTTGAAAAGTCAAAGAGGTGGGGAGGCGGACCATCGGGGGAAACTTGGAAATTTTTCCTCTTGTATTCAAATGACTCAAAGTATCAAACTAACCCGCAATCCCGAGGGTAAAAATTCAAAATTCATTTGAGAATTCAATAGCAGAAGTGTGGGCTGGCGGAGGAAAAGTGAAAAATTTTCCCTTTGAGGGAAAAGGGAGTTAAAGGCATAAAGGGACCCAAGGTTCGCTGGGACCCACTTTAGAAACTTGAAGTGGAGGTGCGGGCTAGCGGAGGAAAAGTGAAACATTTTCCTTTTTTCCAGAGAGATGTAAAATGCATAAAATTGAGCCGAGACTCTGTATCCATTCATATTACACCACGTGTTAGGCTCAAATCTCATCGGCGGAGTGGCGAGAGGAAATCAAGAAATTGTGCAAATTTTCCAAAAGTAGTAAAAAGGTAAAAAGATGTCCCAAGGCCCATTTTTACCTAGATTTTCCACGTGAAGGGCTCAAATTTGAAGTTGAATAGATAGACGGTAGTTGTGCATTTCACAAATTTGACCACCATTTGAGCTCCAAGAAGTTTGGAGATGCATTTTTGCATCAATCTTCATCAAATTTTTTACCAATTTGTTTCGTCTTGAGGCGCAGGATCCGAATTAATCAATTTGAGGGTTCAATTTTTGAATCCAAGGTATTTTCAAATGAATTTTTACTCGGTTCATGAAAAATGTGAATTACCATATCCTAAGTTGCAAAGTAAAAAATTCAAGGGAAAAGTTGAAATGATGAAATGAAAGGGTTCTACATGTGTTGGAAATGAGAAACATGCTTCAGTTTGAATAATTATGAAAGTTTTGTAATGATTCACCTTTTAAAAGAATAAGCTGGAAACTTTTTGTGAGTTTGTTAAATGTCATTTTCTAGAAATATTGTAAAGAAAAGGTGCTTCGAATATTCCTCTTTTGGAGGGAATATTTGTGGGGCAAAGTCAGTGAGTGATTAAAAGGTATATATTGCATGAATTTGTCATGAAAATGGTCGGGATTTCATTTTCATGATAAATTTTGAGAAAATCTCATCCTCTGAGAAAACCTTATGAGAAACTAGGTTAACTTCCTATGTGTTAGATTTTCATTCATGTTGAGTTGGTTACAAGTGTATAGCCATCAACAAGCTCTGAGATTGTTTAAATAACTCTCCCCTTCGATGAATCTGAGAAATTTTGAGTTAATTTGTGTCAAATCTCTGGAAAATTTTATGTTTATTTCACTTTTAGAATGTCTACAAGTAGTTTTTCTTGTTCCTATTGCAATATTGTATCAAAATATCTTTGTATCACACAGATCTCAATCCTTGTGATAATTTAGTGGCATCTGTAATTTAATTTTTCAGAATATCTTTCATTTGGGAATGAAATAAATGATTTAAAATCACTTTTCTTTCATTTTTGACACAAATTGTTTGTAAGCCTCTGGGTGTACCTCAGGCATGACTGATCTTAGATTTTTATGTGTTTCATTGGGTTTTCTAACTCGACCCTTCATGATATAATCTCAAAGATTACGTGAAAAGTGCATGTCCTGGGCCTCCATTGATGCATGCCTTCCGGTTAAAGGAATTTTTAACTATTTTGAAGTTTTATGTTATTGAGTTCTCCATTTGTTGTGATGTTTCTCAAGGATCGACAAAGTCTAATCTATCTTCTTGATCTCCCACCAAAAATTATTCAAATAACCAATCCCACCTATATTACCCCTTTATTACATTGTGTGTCAACAAGATAATATAATCCATTTACAAAAATGCACAAAGTAGTCAAGATCACACCATGTCTCTTGTAGCCTCAGCCTTGTCTTGAAAGCATTTCCATCATTTACTAGTGATAGCTCTGTTGAGTTTGAATAATGGGAAATTGGTCATGTTTTATCAAGGCCATCTCCATACAATCAACATAATACAAGGACATCTTCACCCCCTTCACAAAATAGAGGCTACAATATAGGTTATCTTACCTTGGTTGAGAGGCACAACCTAAAATAGTGAGGATAAGATCAAATCCTTTCAAGGTGCTACCCACTTCTTCAAATCCTAAGTGCTAATAAGTGAGATAAATTACTTTCCTAGCTACAAAACAACATATAAATCATTTATCTACCTCTGAGTGTCTTGTAAAATCCATGATGCTTCTTAAGTTCTGAAGGAGATTAAATCAGGTACTAACATGTTCTAAATTTTTATTATTTAGAACAAAGAACATTATGTAAAAAAAAATCACTTTTTTCTAAAGTCTTAAAATGGGAATGTTACAAAAACAAGATTACAATTCCTATATAAAAAAGAAAACGAGATATGCTTCAAATCAAAACAAGGTTAGGTCATGAAATAAAACAACTTTATCCTTCCTTCCTATTTTCATTTTATCAAAAGAATTTAAACAAGTAATTTAAGAGAATTAAACATTCATCTAATCCTCACTATTACTTTCTTGTATTTCATTCTAAGTTCATCACTCAATTAAACCTATTAATTTCAAGAAGGTAGCTACTTAAACTATCTTTTAGGCATAACTCAATAATGTAACATTTATAAATATAAATTTCAATCCAAATATTTCATTAACCTACATCAGGGTTCATTTTAAGACCCCCCTCCAAAAAATTAGTTTATAATGGGTGGCGAATCTCCAAAATCGACTTTTGAATTGATGGCGAATTTCTGAAAAATGTTTCATGGTAAAGGCGATTTGGTAGGGCACAATTTTCTTGGATGACGTACAATGATAAGAAACGTTGGCGAAATACATGCATAAGTTAATTTAACATATAAATAGTATGTGATTTCACCCATATAAATGACTTATTGGTGGAAATTTTATACGAATTAGGTGGAGTCATTGCTAAAAATCAGCCATTTCTAATTTACAAAATCCCAAATATTCACGATTTAATGAAAATTCACCACTAAAAGTTTCCCGACCTACATTCATCCTAAAGTTTGAGATGCCATAAATCAAATTTTAATATCACAAGTATTAAGTTAGGATAATCCAAATCATCATAACATTTAATGTGTCCCTTCTTACAATATCCTAATACTCAAGCTCTAGAATTAGGAACCCATTTCAAATTAAAAATCCAATACAAGCTATATCAGACCTCAATCAAAATTAAGGTTCCTTTTAACAAGAAAATGAGTTAATGCTCATATCCTACAAAGATAAACCATTGCTATCATTACTCTAAGTGATTGGTATGGTTATGTTTATAATTAAGACCAACTCAGTAATCCATCCAAATATTTTCAAAATAAAATCGATAATCCATCCAAATATTTTTAACCAAACTAATAATCCATCAAAATATTTTCAAATAAACTCAATAATTCATCCAAATATTATCAAATTTAGCCATAATACCTTAAAATAATTTTGGATTCATCTTATCAAATAGTCAAGAAGTTGCATAAATGTAATGACATCAAAGAAAGTGACAACAACTATACCAATTTTGTATATTGTAAGAAGATTAGAGGAAGGAGAGTGAGAGAGGTTACTAATACACCACTATTTTTATGATAAAAAGATAACATTAAGTAACCAAGAACCTATAATGACAAAGGTCATTTATCTAATGTCTCAAACCAAAATCCCAAAAATAGATTACTCTGGGTTTGACTTAAATGAACACCAAAAACTAGAAGAAAGGAAAAAAACTAAGAGAAATTGTATTTCATTACCTTTTATCACTCAAGGAGATGGTTTTTATAACCTCAAATTCTAAAAGGATAACAAGTAAATCATTTCCCAAAAGACTAAGAGAGAAAATAAAGAGATGAACAGAAGGATAAGTCTAAAACAGACTTCCTAAACTCAGATCCGTAAAGGAAAATAAGTATGCAATACAATATAACCAAAATAGGAGCCAAAATTCCATTTTCACAAAGAAAGCATTTTCTGAGTTCTGAAAGAACTAAAATTGATTTTATTGGCCCAAAGGTCTAAGAAACATGATAATACAAAACATCAAATCAACTTCAACAAAGTTGTCAAGAAGTTCAAGGTAATAGCAAAACTATATTACTATAACCAATACTCAAGAGAGTTTTCCCCTCTTAGCACCAAGTGACACAAATTCATTGGTTACCCAAAGACCCAAATGAGTAGAAACAAAATATCATATCCCCTTACTTGCTTCCAAAATTAGACTTCATAAAAATAACTAATCAATTAAAGAGATTAATACAAGTATTCTTTTGCAGGTCCTAAAATAATAACTGAAAGAACTTATGCAAGTCCATGTAGACGTTAAACCGATTACCAAGAAAAACCCACAATAATTTATCCTTTTGCATCACACATAGGGTCTAAAATTCTGTAATAGGAAGGATACACACATAAAACTAGAATCACAAAATCACAGATAATGATAAGATTCAAGGCATAGTCATCATTTTGAAGTCTTCATTCAATAACCAAAAAGGAAATGTTAAGAAAAACCATCAAATCTATATTCTCGAAGGAGTTATGCAAAATCATAATGACAACCAGACATTCCAACAATTTCTGACCAAATTTTACCAACGAAGAGGAAACAAGGTCGATTATACCCATATTTCTTGAGTTTAAGAAACCCAGAACAACAACAAAGTTTAAACAATTAAACTATAATCACATATATATTTTCAGCTTTATTTTCAAGCCCATGCAGAAATATTTAAAGAAAACCCCATCTATCGAACAAGAAAATTGAAAACCCAGAGAATACTTTCCATCATTTAAATAGAGTCGATAAATTATACCATCAAAATATCACAGAAATCTAGAAGAAAAATAATCAAAACAAATCCAAATTATTCCCTAAGAGCATAGTTGTTTTTATGAACATTTAAGTAAAAGCATAAAACTTAATGGATAGATCCTATCATGCTTGATAGTGCTTCACCTTCACTAATTCATAGAGATATCCAAGAAGAGCTTCAATCCTTCTTTCAAAATGTAAACAACACACAAACTTCCTCTAACTCCTTATAGCTTCTCAGTGCCAACTCCTTCCCTCCACACCATGTAAGGAAGAAAAACTCATGCACAACTAAATTACATGCAAGAATCAAACTGGAGGTTTGAAAAACAACCACATGCAGAGCTCAAGCTCCAAACCAAATGAATCAACAAAACCAAACCCTCTATCTTTTTCCTAGGTGGTTTTTTCAGTTTCAAAAATATTAAATGCAGAGTACGACTGTTAGTCCTTCCTAGCTTCTTGCCACTACCACCTCTAAATCTAGCGAGGAATTATTCAAAGACATAAATGCATCCAAAAATTTGGTGAAGATTCCAACTCACCCTTCTAAAGTTTCCAAATGCCTTTGCCAAATTTGGCTGTAAATAGAGATAAGGACTTAATAAATCACCATTAATTCCTAGGGGTTGTTGCCTCCCACTTACCTCTTCCGATGTCATTCCATAGGTCCCTTTATGTTGGCCATTCCCTTAGTTAGGTTCAAAATTATTTTAGGAACCAACATTGGTCCTGTCGATGGCAAATCGCACCCCTAAATGTCTGAATGGATGGGTTGAGACTCTCAGTGCGATTGCATAACATGGAGCTTTTCCTAAGTGTGGGACCTTGCGAAATCGAAAAAGCTCTCCGGATGAAGGCCGGTTCCTATTCCTCTGTTCAGATGCACATGTAAAAATGCAGAGGGTTTACTCAAAACCTAATCTAACTTGCCAAGGAGACAAGGTAAGAAGATGCATAAAAATAAACCTAAACTAACAAAGGTGATGCACCGAGGAATGAAGAACACATGTCTTGCCAATAAACACAAACCATTAAAATGCAATGCAAGATCATGCATCAGATAACCAAATTTGTAGTGAAAGATCAAGAGGATGCAAATGAATACAGAGAGGGTTGAGAATCATCCACAGGCATGCATTATTTTCTCCAAAGATTGATACAATACACTATAAAATGCCAAGAGGAAAAGTTGCATTATAGTTTTAGATGGGAGGTTTGAACTCCACAAATTCACCTGCCAAAGAGAAGAAGGGAGGGGCAAAACAAGAATGTCCAACCTTTAGAAAGAAGCCCCTCCTTACAATTTATAGGAAGAATGAGAGAGGGAAGAGAGAGGAAATCCAAATCTACCCCAACCACCTCCAGGTTGCATTTAATTCATCTCATTATGGTGGTAGGTGAGGACCCTAGCAAACCCAAAAAGTGGCGAACTATATTTTACATTTTTAAGAACTTGTTCCCACCCAATTAAATATATCCAGTCATAGTTGGATAGAGGACCTTGTAAGCTTTCCGAAAAGTCCAACCTTGCATGAATCTCGAGCTCCCTGTGAAAATTTATGGCCGTCGAATATGCAAGTAGGGTCTGCGCTTCTGTCGATTGCTCGGAATGTTGCACCTCTTGAAGGTGCACCTTGGTGGATCCATCTTTATGTTGACATAGTCTTACGTGTGCCATGGGTGCATCCACCTTCATTTCGACACCTTCTTACCTGCACCATGGACGTGAATTTCTTCGTGTCAACACCCTTTGTTGTGCGCCCTTTACCTACGCCTTGGCGCATCCATTTCGTGTTGACACTCTTTGCTATGCGCCTCTTACCTGTGCCTTGGCGCATCCATTTTTGTGTTGACATCCTTTGTTGTGCACCCTTTACCTGTGCCTTGGTGCATCCATTTTCGTGTTGACACTCTTTGTTGTGTGCCCTTTACCTACGCCTTGGTGCATCCATTTTCGTGTCGACACCCTTTGTTGTGTGCCCTTTACCTGTGCCTTGGTGCATCCATTTTCGTGTTGACACTCTTTTCTATGTGCCCTTTACCTATGCCTTGGGCGCATCCATTTTCGTTTCGACACCTTCTTTCGTGTGCCCTTTACCTACGCCTTGGGCGCATCCATTTTCATGTTGACACTCTTTGTTGTGCACCCTTTACCTACGCCTTGGGCGCATCCATTTCATGTCGACACCTTCTATCGTGCGCCGCCTTTTACTCGTGCCTTGGCATTGTTGGTGACACAATAAATATCGGGCTTTGATTTTCTTTGATTTCCATATTCTTCTGCTTGTCTATATCTACCCGAGGGGAAGATATTTACAACAGGTCCATAGGTTAAGTCTTTAGTCTTAGGTTCATTAATCACCTAAATAACAATAAACTTAGTAACTTAGGTTAGGTTACTTCTTTAGGATAAGGTTCCAAATTTGAGGAACATGGTGAAAATAAGTCACAAGATCCTTTAAAATTTGCAACATACCTTAAATAGAAAAGAGGAACTAGACTGTTAATCCCATTACAATTCAAAGCAGAGATCCAAGGAGAGGATCGTTCACTTCCTTCACATATTCAAGGTCCAAAATTATTCCATCTATCCAAATTAGATGCCATGACAACAAGATTTGAAAATTTATAAACATACCTTGGATCAATGGAATTGATCCAAGGTGTTGTTGTTTTAAATCTTATAAATTATGAAAACTAAAACTCAATTTCCCAATCCCAAGCAATAAATTATTCTACACAAATAGAGATGGGTTACATCATTTTAAATTAAGCAAAACATGCCAGTAATGTATCTATTTCCATAGATAACATATTACCTACTACAAACATGATTTCATAAGTCATAAGAGTACACCATCTTAAGAAAAAATCACATGTCAATGTTTGAACCTTCTTTAATAGAAGTCATCATAGATACCAATCATGTTAGAGGTGTTACATACTTCCCTCCTAAAAAGCATCATCATCCTAATGATTAACTTAGTCCAAAACTTCAAACAAGAAATATAATTCTAATTATAATTCTTTTATTCATAAGTTCACATCAAAACCAGATTGAGAATTCCAATTTTTCCATAATTTATTTAGCATTAATTATATATTTTCATACTAATGAATTTAATATCTACCCAAAATTGGCAGATTTATTGATATAACCAAAACAATATCTTCAAGTATTATAAATCAACAGGATCAGCTTTGTTCATATACATGTAGAAAAGTAATTTTCATGTCCTCGAGGTTTTCCCATGTTGCACTTTCTTCATTAAAATGGTCCTATTGGACCTTGTATTGGCTAATTTCATTCTTTTTTAAGTGCAGAAGATGATTTTATAACACTATAATGGGTTTAACCATGATTATTCCTAGGTCTTGGACCTGTAAGGAATTCTAATTTAACACATGTGATAAATCTGAAATGTATTTATTAAGTAAAGAAATATAGCAAACATCATGCATTTGTGATAAAGCAGGTGGTAAAGCTAAACGATAAGCTACATGGTTGATTATTTCAAGAATCTCAAAGGTTACCACATAAGGAGGTGATAACTTAGAATCCTTTCCAAAAGTTATAAAACTCTTTGTAGGTTTAACCCACAGAAAGACCTCACCAAGTTCAAATTTCTTGTCAACCCTTTTTAAGTCTACATAACTTTTTTTTCCTATTTGCTTCTTTCTTTAAACGTTCACAAATAATTTTAACATGTTGTTCCATTTTAGTAAGGATCTCAATTCCAATTACCTCTCTATCCTCTATACTATCCCAACTTACTGGAGTTCTACATTTCCTTCCATATAATTCTTTGAAAGGTGTCATTTTCAAAGAGGCATGATACATGTTGTTATAAGAAAATTAAACTAATGGGAGGTACTCTTCCCATTTATACTGTTGATCCATGTAATACATTCATAACATATCTTCCAAAACTTGATTAACTCTTTCATTCTACCCATCCATTTCTAGATGGTATGCTAAACTAAAATTTAGTTTAGTTCCCAAAGCTAAGCATTAAGTGTTTTCCAAAATCTAGATGTCATTCTTGGATCTCTATCCGATATGATCAATTCAGGTACTCCATGCAATATGAAAATTTCATGCACAAATCTTTTTGCTAAAACAGGTGAATCATCCTTAATATTACCAGCAATAAAATGTGCCACTTTTGTTAGTTTATCCACAACAACAAGAATAACATCATGCTTATTTCTTGACATAGACAACCCTTGAAAAAAATCATGTTAATTACTTGTCATTTCTACCGAGGTATGCTATAAGGGTATTGTAAACTAGCTAGATGCATATGTTCAGCCTTAACACATTGGAATTCCAAGCAGTGTGTCACAAAATCAATTACGTCTTTTTCATCCCTTTCCAAAAATATTGTTGTTTTATATCAGCAAACATTTTTGTAATGCCAGGTGTCTGAAAAGGGTGAATTGTGAAATTCAGATTAACAATTTCCTTCTTAATTAATTTATGAAGGTACATATACTTGATTATTATATCTCAATCTCTCTTTGTCATCAAAGTGAAAACCTTTATAACTTGAGTCATTTGGATTTGCACCAAGTTTTGTTTTTACTTACTTAAAGTACGAATCAGATTCCATAATTATTTTTAATTCATTCTTAAACTGAGTTCTCAAGGTTATAAGTGCAGAAATATGTTTCCTATGACTTAGTGCATCTACCACTCTATTTTCTTTTCCCTTTATGTAACTTATGTCAAAATCATACTGAGATAGAAACTCTAACCACCTTCACTATCTTGGATTCAGATTTGTCTAAGTGAAAATATAGTTCAACACAAGATGTTCAGTCTTTAATTCAAAAGGTCTCCCTAAAATATTATGCCTCGATACTTGAAGTTCATGAACAATGACATTAAGGTCTAGGTCATGGGGAGCATAATTTAGTTCATGTAACTTGAGTTTTCTACTTTCATATTCTATAACATGCTCATTTTGTAACAAGATACCTCCAAGACCTTCCCGAAAGCATCTATTACTATAGTAAAGTCCCCATTTGGATCAGTACAACGAAAATAGGTGTAGATGTTAATTTATCCTTAAGAGCTTTAAACACAAATTCACATTTTACACTCCACTCAAATTTCTTATCTTTCTTTTGTAATGAAGTTATTGGTGTAGAAACCTTTGAAAAGTCATTAAAAAAATTCTATAATAACCAACAAGACCCATGAAGCTTCGACTTCATGTACATTCTTAGGTTTAGACCAATCAGTTATAGCGACAATCCTTGATGGATCAACAACTATTCCATATTTACTTATAACATGTCCTAGATAGTGTACTTTTGTCTCATAGAAAGAACATTTGGAAAACTTGCCATACAATATTCTTTTTCTTAAGATTTTGAGAACTATCTTCAAATGCTCATGATGCTCATCGATACTTTTAGAATATATGAGAATATCGTCCAAGAATACAAGCACAAATTTGTCCAAGTATTCTTGAAAGATATTATTCATTAAATTCATAAAAGCTGTAGGTGCATTTGTCAAACCAAAAGGTAAAACTATGAATTCATAATTCCCGTACCTTGTCCTAAAGGATATTTTATGAATATCTTCATCTTTGATTCTTAACTAATGATATCTAGATCAAAGATCTATCTTAGAATATACTGATGCACCATGCATTTGATCAAACAAATCATCAATTCTAGGAAGTGCATATCTATTCTTGATTATCACTTTGTTTAACATCCTATAATCAATACACAAACTAAGTGTTCCATCCCTCTTTTTCACAAAAATTATTGGTGCTCCCCAAAGTGAGACACTTGGTCTTATAAAACCTTTAGACAATAGTTCTTGTAACTGTTTCTTAAGCTCTACTAGTTCAATGGTATTAATTCAATATGGTGCCTTGGAAATATATTCAGTTTCCAGCTCGATCTCAATCGTGAAATCAAACTTCCATTTGGGTGGAAGATTGGGTAGTTCTTCTAGAAACACATCACTAAAATTTCATAACAGTGGATATTTTTCAAAGAAATCACTATCTCCTTTAGTTGTTTCATAAATTTTTACTATGTACAAGGTGTAACCTTTGTTTTTGGCCTTTTTAAGCTACATAGATGATAATTTTTTGAATAAAATCTCATGTTTTATCCCTTGGATGTCTTTTGTTTCTGCAGATCATCAAGACAACTAATATGTTTTTCAAAACAATCAACCTTTGATTTATGTTCGGAAATACAATTAACACCTATAATCACATCATAAGACCCTAAAGGAGCAACATAAAGATCAACTTCTGTAGAAAAATTGGGTAAATCTAGGACTACTCCAAAAATACATTGACTAACTGTGTGGACAACATTATTCCCATAATGTACAACCCAAGATTTATCCATTTTTCTAGCTTTTATTTTTAGTTTTGAAGCTAATTTAGTAGAAATAAAGCATTTAGTAGCTCCAGTATAAAAAATTATAGTAACAGGTATACCAAATAACTTACTAACAATTCTATAGTTGTAACTTGCTTTTCAGCTTGTTTATCACCTACTTTTGTAAAATGTATCTTATGCTTTTGATTCTTGTCATACTTCTTTAGAGGGAAATGATTTACATAATGATCCTTGCCACAATTGTATTAGCCTCCTACATGTCCTCATTTAGGTTCAAACTTATTTCCATCCTTAAAGTTGTTGTTTTGTCCCCATAGAATTTTTGTCCATTATTATTGGTCTTAACAAAATTGTTCCAAACACTAGCAACAAGTTTTATTTATTGACTTTTTCTTGTTATTATCCACAAAAAAAAAAATAGTACCAAACTTCTTCCATTCCCCCTTTTTGGGTGTAAGAGATGAAGAAGAATTAGGAATTTTCTTCCTAATTTCCTCCTTATGGGCAGAGATTACTTTTAATTTTTGTTCCTGCCTAATGGATTTTTCTACAACCCCTTCCATGGTGGTTGGGATGTGAACATCTACTTCTCCCCCTATGATAGGATTTAATCCCATAATGAATTTTTGTATCCTAAAATTCTCATCAATTTGATACTGAGGTATGTACTTGAGAAGTTTAGTGAACCTCTCCTAGTACTCTGTTACAGTTAACTTTCCTTGAGTTAAGTTCTAAAATTCAATCATCTTTTGATCATAATAAAGTTGTGGCAGCCATCATTGCCTAAAATAATTTTTAAATTGATCCCATGTGATGCTTGACTCATCAATATTTAATTCAACCTTGCGGTTGTCCCACCAGGAAGATGCCTCATGGGAAAGTTGATAAGCTCCCCATATTGCCTTTGTTTCCTTTGAGAATTTCCTCATTGTAAATTACTTCTCCATTTCACTGAGCCAGTTCTCATCTCCATCTCCCAAGGTGGCACCATCAAACTTAGGTTTACTTTTCGTTTTTATATCATTTTTGATTTCATCTACTAACCTTGTCTTTTTACTTTCAGGCTGATTGGGTACATTAGTGTTAGCCTTTACAACATTGTTATTATCAAATCCTTGATTCCCAATATTGAAATTATCCTTAGGAGGTGGTTGATTTTTATTACCAGTATCTTCTTCCTCGTCATTACCCATTACTTGTTATTCAAGTACAACAAGACGGTCTTTTGTTTTCAACAGGAAACAAGTATCTCGTCAATTTTTGGGTGGTAGCTACCTCTCCACATGGTGGTGGGCTGTTCTAGCATCTCCCCTTGTTCTAACCATTTTCCAGTACAAGAACAAGTAATTTTTATCATATTTATGGACTCAAGTAGGTCCAAAAGCTGCAACCTTTGACTCGATACCAAGATGTAACATTCCAATTTTAAGACTTTAGTAACAAGGATTACACACACGCACACACACACACACACACAATGTTCTTTGTTCTAAATCATAATTTATAACACACATTCAAATGCCAAACTATCCCATAACAGAAAACCATAAGTAGTTGTAATGACTTGATGAAACACTGATCTCTCATTTCATGACTCGGTGTAATCCAATCTCTCATTTTATACAGTTATGTGTATACAAAGTATACTTAGTTTCTTTACCCTATTAGGGGTACTCAAGTGTTATGTTTAATATCCTATATGAATATCTTTTATTGATATTCATCTGAAATCCCACTTCTTAAGATAAATTACATATTACAACGCAATCAATGACTTTTGATACTTTGGCAAAATATTTACACATGTTTTTCATGTTTGCATTCCTAGACAACATACTCGTCAAACAGAATAAGTCCTTCACTACACTTGATCTATTATCTAGATTGGTCTTTACTGATCTTTGTCAGTCCACATGATTCAAAGTATAACCCTAGATAAGGTTAGCAACATGCCCTAGTGTGGGAGACTACCCATGGTGACTAAGGGTACATAGACATACTCAATCGACTCATGTCAATTAGGTGTGTCTAGTTATCCTAAGTCATCAAGGGTTGACTCAACACTAGGTCATGTTCCTATCCCTGCATAGGATATAACAATGATCAGGTCAAGAACTTATGTTAGTCTAGTTGAACAAACTCTGAAGGGTATTGAGACATGTCAACTACAATGTAGTAACCTCGTAATGACTCTTGTAGTTACGAAGGTACTTCACTATAGTTGGTGTGTGTCAACATCCAACTGAGTATCCTCAACTGGATAAACATAACTTAAAGTGAATTTGATGTTATATTACATTCTTCATTAAATTTTAATGTCTGCATCATTAATGATTCAAGCAGGTTCTTTAACCTATCAGGTTACAAGTTATAATTATATTTGAGGTAGGTAAGCTAGATAAAATATTCTTCCCAACCTATTTATTTTCTTGCATTAGTTTACCCTTTATCTGATACCACTTGCAATCGAAAAGGGACATTAAGTATCTTTTAGACATACATGTGATTGAGCTATCTAATTTCCAGTTTTATATTAAGGAAGTCTACATAAAGAAGCACATTTGCACCCATTCACCTTTTTTTTTTATATCTAAGAATTTAATAACTTAATCTTATTGTATAGCCTCAAGGGATTCTCCCCTTTTTCCTATTTATGGGCTAATGCCCAATGAGGAAAAACTTAATTATTTTGTCCCTAATAAATTCAAATTACATATGTAGAATTATAAACAAGGTTGTAACACATACATCCATATAAATTAATTACAAACCCTTTGTAATGATAGAGTGTCATGAGATTATTAACTTTAAACGTTACATCCCGTCTAGATAAAACTTTCCAACCAACAACTCAGACCCATATCCCAACCATTTCATAATATTTAAGTATGTGAACTACCTTCCTAAATCAGATTAATACTTATCATTTCAGCTCAACTGTCACCAAGAAAGTCTTTATACAAGTATTAACTGAATTCAAACATCTTTTATTCATCGAGATAAGAGATACATTTTCAAAGTCCAAACAATTCATACATCAAACATTACCAAACAACATCACCTATTTTTCATGAAGTACATATTAGTAATGAACCAACCCCTTCTTTCATCAAAGTAATAATTCATTCTTTAAAATAAAATAAATGTAACTTAAAATAAGTATTTCTCCTTTCATGTTTTTTATAGTCCATATGCAAAATTTCTAGCATGGATCAGTTCATTGAATTGAGCATGATAAGCACTAAATCATTAAAACAATGTGCTTTTAGCTAACTATTTCATAAAAAGAACCCTACTATTATGAAACAATCCAGAAAGAAAAAATGGAAAGACTCAACCAAAAAGGAGATCACAATTCCAATTAAAAGAGAGAGAAAGAGATATGCTTCAAATCAAAACAAGGTTAGGTCATGAAATAAAACAACTTTATCCTTCCTTCCTATTTTCCTTTTATCAAAAGAATTTAAACAATAAGTTAAGAGAATTAAACATTCATCTGATCCTCACTATTACTTTCTTATATTTCATTCTAAGTTCCTCACTCAGTTAAACTGTTAATCTAAAGAAGGTAACTACCTAAACTATCTTTTAGGCATAACTCAACAATGGAACATTTATAAACATTACTTTCAATCCAAATATTTCATTAACCTACATTCATCCTAAAGTTTGAGATGCCATCAATCGAATTTAAATATCATAAGAATTAAGTTAGGATAATCCAAATCATCATAACATTTAATGTGTCCCTACTTGCAGTATCCTAATACTCAAGCTCATAATTAGGAACCCATTTCAAATTAAAAATCCAATACAAGCTATATCATACCTTAATCAAAATTAAGGTTCCTTTTAACAAGAAAACGAGTTAATGCTCATATCCTAAAAAGATACACCATTTCTATCATTACTCTAAGTGAGTGGTATGGTTAAGTTTATAATTTAGACCAACTCAATAATCCATCCAAATATTTCCAACCAAACACAATAATCCATCCAAATATTTTCAAACCAAACTCAATAATCCATCCAAATATTTTCAACCAAACTCAATAATCCATCCAAATATTTTCAACTAAACTCAATAATCCATCCAAATATTTTCAACTTCAGCCATACTTCCTTAAAAACATTCTGCATTCATCTTATCAAATAGTCAAGAAGTTGCATAAACGTAATAGACCAGCAAAGGGACAACAACTTTACCAAGTTCGTAAGTTGTAAGAATATTAGAGGAAGGAGAGTGAGAGAGGTTACTACTACACCACTATTTGTATGATAAAAAGAGAACATTAAGTAACCAAAAACCTATAATGAAAAAGGTCAGTTATCTAATGTCTCAAATCAAAATCCCAAACAAAGATTAATCGGGTTTAAATTAAATGAACACCAAAAACTAGAAGAAAGGAAAGAAACGAAGAGAAATAGTATTCCATTACCTTTCATCACTCAAAGAGATGGTTTTGATAGCCTCAAATCCCACAAGGATAACAAGTAAATCATTTCCCCAAAATACTCATAGATAAAAGAAAGAGATGAATAGAAGGATAAGTCTAAAATAGACTTTCAAAACTCATATCTAAAGGAAAATAAGTATGTAATATGATATAACCAAAACATGAGCCAACATTCCATTTTCATGAAGAAAGTATTTACCCGAGTAGAGTTCGAAATAAGCGAAATTGAGTTTTTTGGCCCAAAGGTCTAAGAAACATGCTAATACAAAACATCAAATCAAGGTCGACAGAGTTGACAAGAAGTTCCCAAAGATCCAAATGAGTAGAAACAAAATCTAATATCACCTTACTTGGTTCCAAAATCAGACTTCATAAAAACAAGTAATCAATTAAAGAGATTAATACAAGTATTCTTTTGCAGGTCCTAAAAATAATAACTGAAAGAACTTATGGAAGTCCATGTAGATGTTAAACCGATTTCCAAAAAAACCATAATAATTTATCCTTTTGGATCACACACAGGTCTAAAAGTCTCTGTAATAGGAAGGATACACACATAAAACTAGAATCACAAAATCAGAGATAATGATAAGATTCAAGGCATAGTCATTATTTTGAAGTCTTCATTCAATAACCAAAAAGGAAATGTTAAGAACAACCATCAAATCTATATTCTCAAAGGAGTTATGCAAAATCATAATGACAACCAGATGTTCCAACAATTTCCTAACCAAAGTTTACTAACGAAGAGGAAACGAAGTTGATTAGACCCATATTTCCCGAGTTTAGGAAACCCAGAACAACAAAAAATTTTAAACAATTAAACTATAATCACATACAGATTTTCAACTTTGTTTTCAAGCCCATGCAGAAATATTTAAAGAAAAACCCATCTATCATAATAAGAAAACTGAAAACCCAGAGCATACTTTCCATCATGCAAACAAGGTCGATAAATTATACCAACAAAATATCATAGAAATCCATAAGCAAAATAATCAAAACAAATCCATATTATTCCCTAAGAGCATAGTTATTTTTATGAGCATTTAAGTAAAAACATAAAACTTAATGGATAGAGCCTATCATGCCTGATAGCACTTCACCTTCACTAATTTGCAAATATGTTCAAGTAGATCTTCAATCCTTCTTTCAAAAATGCAAACAACACACAAACTTCCTCTAACTCCTCCTTATAAATTCTCAATGCTAACTCCTTCCCTCTACGCCATGAAAGGAAGAAAACATCATACACAATGAATTTCATTCAAGAATCAAACCGGAGGTTCAAAAATAACCACATGCATAGTTTAATCTACAAACTAAATGAATCAACAAAACCAAACCCTATCTTCTTCCTAGGCGGTTTTTCCAGTTTCAAAAATATTAAATGCAGAGTAGGACTGTCAGTCCTTCCTACCTTCCGCCACTGCCACCTCCAAATCTGGCGAGGACTTATTCAAAAAAATACATGCATCCAAAACTTTGGCAAAGATGCCAACTCACCCTCCTAAATTTTCCAAATGCCTTTGCCAAATTTGGTTGCAAAAAGAGATAAGGACTTAATAACTCACCATTAATTCCTAGGGTTCACTGCCTCCCACTTACCTCTTCCCATGTCATTCCATAGGTCCCTTTAGGTTATCCATTCCCTTAGTTAGGTTCAACATTAATTTAGGAACCAACATAGGTCCATAGGTTAAGTCTTTAGTCTTAGGTTCATTAATCACCTAAATAACAATAAACTTAGTAACTTAGGTTAGGTTACTTCTTTAGGATAAGGTTCCAAATTTAAGGAACATGGTGAAAATAAGTCACAAGATCCTTTAAAATTTGCAACATACCTTAAATAGAAAAGAGGAACCAGACTGTTAACCCCATTCCAATTCAAAGCAGAGATCTAAGGAGAGGATCGTTCACTACCTTCGCACATTCAAGGTCCAAAATTCTTCCATCTATCCAAATTGGATGCCAAGATAACAAGATTTGAAAATTTATAAACATACCTTGGATCAATGGAATTGATCCAAGGTGTTTCTTTTTTGAATCTTATAAATTATGAAAACTAAAACTCAATTTTCCAATCCCAAGCAGTAAATTATTCTACACAAACAAAGATGGGTTACATCCTTTTAAATTAAAAACATTCCAAAGAATGTATCTATATCCTTAGATAACATATTACCTACTACAAACATGATTTCATAAGTCATAAGAGTACACTATCTTAAGACAAAATCATCTGTCAACATTTGAACCTTCTTTAAAAGAGTTCATTATAGATACCAGTCATGTTAGAGGTGTTACATACTTGCCTCCTAAAAAGCATCATCTTCCTTATGATTAACTTAATCAAAAAATTTAAACAAGAAATATAATTTTATAATTATTTTATTCATAATTTCACATCGAAGTATATTGAGAATTCCTAATTTTCCATAATTTATTCATCGTTAATTATCTTTGTAGAACCATTAGATGGAGAAGTGTAGAGAGGCACACCCACTGTAACCCCCAAGCCTATAACCACTCCGCAGAATTGTC
Organism: Taxus wallichiana var. yunnanensis; assembly: GCA_018340775.1. Lineage (NCBI taxonomy): Eukaryota > Viridiplantae > Streptophyta > Pinopsida > Cupressales > Taxaceae > Taxus > Taxus wallichiana. Next base: position 205,095,046 of record CM031243.1, read on the forward strand.
GAAGGACACCATGTCCTATTATGGCTGTTGTGTATGGAGTTTATAGATTGGTATGAACTCACTCATTATGTCTGAATTGGTGTAAATACATTGTGTTAGTAGAAAACCCTCAATGATACCCTCTCTTTTGGGGAAAATGCAACATCGCAGTAAAGGAGAATGCAGCCCCAAAAGTGGACCCAACTACATTTTGACTCGTAGAACTCGCCTATGGGGAAGTGAAAAATTTGGTGGATACTAAGGCACACACAAAAATTTATGGCTAGCAAAAAAATTCTAGTATGAAAACACATGCATGCAATAAGACAAGTGTAAACTACATAGGCAAAGGTAGAAATTACCAAGCAAAGTAGTGTAAATACACAAGAAAACAAGAAGACAACACAAAGTAGGTTTCAAACATGGGACATCACTCACGATGTCGCAAGACACTAAAGTCCATAATGGCCTTAAATAGTAGACAAGCATGCACACAAGTAAAGGGTAAATCCCAAATACAAAGGAAAACAAAGTAGACAAGTAGAAAAAAACAAGTTAGTCATGGAAACATGTAATCCGCAAAACAAGTGTTACACATGGAAATCATGTTAGTATGTTAGAGTGATAACAAATATGTCAAAGCATGTATAAGTAACAAGATTCTAAGTATAAAAAATGAAAAAATAACACCTAGATAAGATGATTGTGGATTCCCCTAACGAGTGATATAAGAAGGGTAAAAGGCAATAATTCATGTCATATGTAGAGTCATGTATCTATGATCACACTAAACAAAGACATGAATGGACATGTGTGTATGATAATTACATATAATTTAATGCCTCTATGATGTTGATATTTGCACTTGCTTATCTCGATGGAATTTTGCAAACTTTGATATGTGAGTCTTGTTATGAGTTAGTATACTCTTTGAATTGTTGGTCATATTTGTATAATATATATCTATTTCCTACGTAAGAATCTGATGTTAATCATACTTTGGAAAAATTGTACTAACGTTGAAATATTATTATGTGTTTCACCAATAATTTTTACGATTTCTAGGATGAAACAAATAGAAGGTAAATGGTTAAGGAGGAATACCTATGAAGCGAAGGTGGAAGGTAGAATGCGTGCATTCTCAACGTTATCCAAAATGATCATATAGAACTCCTTTTTTTCTTGGAAGGATTTCCTATAGATGAAAAACAAAACCACAAAAGAGTATTAAATATCATATCATAGTGGACTCGCCTAACATATACTAGATCCGGGAAGAATGGTGCTTCCAGAGAGACCGATAATCCACTATTTGATAACAATTCAATGTGAATAGAAAACTAAAATAAATAGGTCCTACTGCAATGTAATGATTTAGGTTTCTCATACACACAATACACTAGATTTTATGATAGATATCAAAATAACACTAAATCTAACTAAAACCTGGGTTTTTTCAGGTCGACAAGTATTTTAAGGGTCAGTAAGGGTTTGGGGCTGATTGGTTGAGGTTTGGGTTGGTTTTGGGTTAACGGGAAGACTGTTGTTCTAATAATATAAAAAGACACGAATCGATATCGGTCGGTGATCGATGTCGGTAGGGTAAACCGACGTCAATAGGGTAAATCGACGTCGATAGGGTAATCCGATGTCGAGAAGGTAAACTGATGTCAGTAGGGGAAATTACTAATAACTTAATAAAAATAGTTTTTGGGCTTCTTTATGATTACACAGAGAGTGAGGAGAGTATGGTTAGGTTCGTAATATAACTAAGAAGACTCAAGAATATAGAGGGGGAGTTCACAAAGTGTAACATTCCCATTTTAAGACTTTAGAAACAAGGGAACCAATTTTTTTAAATAATGTTCTCTATTCTAAATTAACATAATTTAGAACACACATTCATATCCAATCAATCTCATAACATAATACCATATGCAATTGTAAATGACTCGATGAAACACCGATCTCTCATTTCATGACTCAATATTATACCGATCTCTCGGGTTACTTTATCATGTGTATACCATGTATACTTGGTTCTTTTACCCTTTTAAAGGTATCAAGTGTTCTGTTTAAGAGGCCTATATGAGTATCTATTACCAATATTCATCTGAAATCCCACTTCTTAAACTAGGTGACATAGGAAAATGTAACCAGTAGCTTGCAATAATTTGGCCAAAGATTTTAAACATATTGTTCATCTTTATATAACTAGATGACATACTCATCAAACGAAATACGTCCTTCACCCTACTTGATATGTTATCTAGAATGGTCTTCACTGACTTTTGTTAGTCCACTTGTTCAAGGTTTAACCCTAGCCAAGGTTAGCAACATGGCCTAGTGTGGAGGACTACTTACAATGACTAAGGGTATTTAGACATACTCAATCAACTTGTGTCAATTGGGCGTGTCTATTCATCCTAAGTCAATGTGATTTGACCTCAACACTAGGTCATACCCTTATCTCTACCTAGGGAAGGAATATGATCAAGTCAGAGTTTATGTTAGTCTAGATGAAAAAACTTGAAAGGGTGTTGAAACATGTCAATTACAACACAATATCCTTGTGAAGACCCTAGTCTTCCCAATGGTACTTCCCTATAGTTGGCTTGTGTAAAAATCCGTCTAATATTTCCTCATATGGGAAAACATACCTTTTAGATAAAGTTAATGACTTATTAATTATCTCTTTATATATTAATTTTAGTTACCCTACCAAGAAAATAGGTTCATTGAACATTAGTGTTCCAAGTTAAAAACTATAATAAAAATTAGGTATGCAGATACATCTTCTCCCTAATAATTTTGTAATTATGTTTTTATACCATTAACACTCTAATTTATAATTTACATAACAATTCCAGCACACATTAAAGAGATGTTTCTTACTTACTTACCCATGCCTTAGCTTACTTAAGTTCTGAGTAAGTTCTTTTTATATTAGAATTAAATGGAATGAATTCTAATCCCATTTATTTTCCTTTCCTACATTCCTATTCCAGTTAAGGAACTAATCAAGAGAAATCACACCTTCCACTATCCAAAGTTAACACTCAGATTCATTCCCAAAAGGTCTTAAGATAAGTCTATGATTAATTACATGGTAGTTGTCTTCCCTTTTTCCTTATAGAGGGTTAATGTTCATTTGAAACCTCATAGTTCACTTGTAAATTAACATCAAGTTTTACCTTCATTCAAACATTTGAATTAAACATAGTCATAGTGTTATAGTTGGATAACCATGCAGGAATGACGACTTACTGAGTTGCATTTTCACTAGAGAGGGTAGCACATCTAACACACCAGATCTCTATTTAATCTATTCCAACCCAAGAGGGTATGTTACTAATAGAAAAATTAGAGAAATACTTAACATTTCCATTCACAGAATACCAAAAAAGGATTACATATCAAGTAAAAGAAATTCCATAATTCTTTCATTCATCAAAATGATTCATACAATATAAGTCCAAAAACTTCAGACATTTATAATGTCAAACAACAATAACAAGATCAATTACAAGTACAACTTTATTTTTCCATCAAATACATTTCAATAATGAACCATATTTCATCATAAAAGATCTAGTCTCTTTGGTAAAAAATGTAACTTCCTATAAATATTTTCTCCTTTCATCACTTACAAATTCCATCTACAAAATTGCTAGCATGGGTCAGTTCATTGAACTGAGCATGATAAGCACTAAACATTAAAATGATGTGCTTTTAGCTAATTGTTTCATAAAGAGAACTATGTTGTTATGAAATAGTCCTAAGCAATTCATAAAGACATACCAAAAGGAGTTACCATACATAAATAAGAGAGAGAGAGAGAGAGAGAGAAAATTGATAAACCATAACATAAGTAAGAATAGATCATGATATAAACAACTTCAACCTTCCATACTATTGTCTTTCATAAAAATAATTAAAACAATAATTCAGATAAGTAATTTCATCACAATCCCAATATGATTTTCATACATTACTTTACATGATTCACTTCTCAATTAAACCTATTTAACATAAGAAAATAACTATCATATTTATCTTTTAGGAATAGTTCAGCAGTAGACAGAACAATAGTACTTCCATCTCGACATTCCATTCACCTAAATTCATCTTAAAATATGGGATGCCAATAGTCCAAATTAAAAACACAAGAATAAGCTTACAATGATCCAAAACACATAATTTAAATGTGTTACTAATTTAAGTATCCTAATACTCAAATTAAAATTAGAACCCAATTTAGGTTAAAATCCAAAGAACTAAACAGATCTCACGAAAATGATAAGATTAAATTGACATCTAATTTAGACTACACACAAAATCCCCAAAGAGATAAAAATTACCAATGTTAAGTCAAAAGAGTGGAATGGATGAGTTTAACAATCATATTCAACTCTATCATTCATCTAATTAACCTCTACTTTAGCTATATTTACCTAGCACAACCTGAACTTAATTCTACTATACGTTTTGGGAGATTGCATAATGAAGTAGACAAAGTAGGAAAATACCTTCTCCAAGTTTGAAACAGAAAGAAAATTAAATGAGAGAGGGAGATATTACTTACTCATAGTTCTAAGCATGATTAGAAAGAGAGCATGAGATAACCAAGAACATATACAAACAAGCTCAGTCTCTACTGCCCCACACCAAAATCTCAAATAGAGAATTAATCAGGGATCAAATTGAATGAAAACAATCCTGAAGAAGGGAAGAAATGACAAACTATAACATTCATTACTTTTCATCATTCAATGGCGACAGTAAATATAACACCTAAATCCACAAGATAACAAGTAACCATTTCCCAATAGACACAATGGAGAAAGGAAGAGGATTATCGAAGGGTAAGTCTACATAGTCCTCCTAACTTAGATTCATAAGGGAAAGGAAGTATATAATGCGATTTAACCAAACAAGAGTCACCATTATTTTTCATCAATACATTATTGTCAAAAATCTAAAAGAATTGAAACTGAGTTCAATGGCCCAAGGTCAAGAATCATGCAAACTAAACACATCAAACAATGTCCATAGAACTGTCCAGACATTCAAGTTGACAACAACAACTATAAAACAATATGCCAATACCCAAGATAATTTTTCCTTCTTAGCAATAGTTGCCTCAATTTCAGAGGTTACCCAAATACTCAAAAGAATAGAACAAAATAACACTTCCCTTATGGAGCTTCCAAGAAAATTATACTTCCATAAGCAATAATTCATTTCTAGGTCAAACAATGTTCATAGAACTTTCCATACATTCAAGTTGATAACAACATCTATAAAACAATATGCCAATACCCAAGATAATTTTTCCCTCTCAGCAATAGTTGCCTCAATTTCATAGGTTACCCAAATACTCAAAATAATACAACAAAATAACACTTCCCTTATGGAGCTTCCAAGAAAATTATACTTCCATAAGCAATAATTCATTTCTAGGAGCTAACAAGATTATACTTACTAGACCCTCAATTAAAGAACAAAAAAATTCTAGCAAGCCCAGACAGACAAAAAATCCATTCCATGCAAAAATCCTGAACAATTTATCTTTCCTCAAAAACACAGGACAGATGATTGCAATGGGAAGGGTAAAAAAATGAGCCCAAAATGACAATCACGTGGCGATAAGGAATCAGAAACGATCACAAATTTTTGAGCCTTCTATCAGAACTCAAAAGAATATATAAAAACCAGATTCCCATAAGTTTATTCTTCACACAGATTCATGCAAGGTCAAAAAATAAATCAAGATATTTAAATAGATTAGCACCTAAAGTCTTTCCACAGTGGTGAGATAAGATATTCTACAACAAGTCCCGCAAATTTAAGAAACCGAGCTACTTAAAAGTTTACATAGTTCCAAACTAGATCATCAATAGTTTTGACATCATCTCAAGCTCGTGCAGAAGGATAAAAGCATAACCTAGCAAATCAAATCAAGAGAAAATGAAAACCCCAAACCAAACTTTCCACCATACAAGTGGATTCAAAACAACATTCACAATACATAGCACAAGAATCAAATGCAAAGATCCTATCATCCAAGAAAAAACCAATATATTCCCAAGATCAGAGTTCTTTTAATGAAACATTTAAGTAAAAGAAAAAAATTAACGGGTAGAGCCTATCATGCCCGATAGAGCTTATCCTTTACGTATTTGCATAATATTTCCAAGTAGAAGTTTAACAACTTATTCTTCTCCACGAAGCATCAACCAAATTTAAACACTTCTCCCTTCTTCTTAGATTTTTCACAGAGTCCAATAATATCTCTATGCAATGCAAAAATAATAGTGATGTAATAAATGAATTGTACTTTTGAATAATCGAACAACATCATACGAGATCTCGAGCTCAAAAATGAACTGAAAGATCAAAACAACCAAAACCCCTCATGCATCTTCCTCGAGAATTTTTTTCCAGGTTCAAAAACAATAAATGTGAAGGAATGTAAGGTCCCTCATATTTCCATTACACCATCATCTCCATATTTGGTGAAGACTACATTCAAATTTTTCATGCAACTAAACTCAGTGGAGGTGCCAACTCAGCTTCTACTAATCTGTTCTAATGCCCATGCCGAGTTGGCGGTAGGAAGAGATAAGACTCGCATTAAATCTCATTTAATATCTACAAACTAATTCCACTAACCACCCAATTTCCATTTCGTTCCATAGGCCCCTTTAGGTTAGCCATACTTTAAGTTAGGTTAAATTTAGTTTAGGAAATCAACATAGGTCCAAAGGTAGGTCCATATTATTAGTCTAGGTTAGGTTTAACCCCTAGGGTAGAGTCATTAGTTTCAAAACATAGATATATTATGTCCAAGTTCCTCCAATGACATCTCATCCTAAAAATAATAGAAAAGAAGAATGATAATCCTTATTGTATTAAATACAAAACAGAGATCCATGTAGAGGTTTATTTACAGCCCTCACACACTCCAGATTTAGAACTCTTCCATCTATCCAAATTTTACTTCATGTCAACAAGATATGTAAATTAGAAGCATACCTTAGATCAATGGAATTGATCTAAGGTAATGTTGTTTGATTCCTCTTAAATTATGAAAACTGAAACTCAAATTCATAATCTCATGTAGTGAATTTATCTTGCATAACAGAGATGGATTGCTTCATTTTTAATTAAGCAAAAATATGATAGAATGTACCTGCTCAATAGATGAATTATTTTCTACTGCAAACATGATTTCTAAATTCCTAAGAGTATACGTCATCGTCATCGACAAAATCACTTGTCAATGTTTGTACCTTCAAAAGTAGAAATCATCATAGGTACTAGTCATGTTGGAGGTGTTACATACCTCCCTCCTAAAAATCATCATCATCCCGATGATTAACTTAGTAAAAATAAATTCAATCAAGAATATAACCAAAATATAATTCTTTCATTCATAAGTTCATAATGAACCAGATTTGAGAAATTCAAATTTTCATAATTATTCAACATTAAAATAGTTGTTTCAATACTAAATAATTTAGTATCTACCCAAAACTAGCAGGTTTATTGATATGCTAAGAATAAAATCTTCAAGTTTTATCAATCAACAGAATCAATTCTACTCAAATAAATGTGGAAAAGCAATTTTCATGTCTTCAAGGTTTTCCTGTGTTGTACTTTCTTTGCTAGATGGTCCCAATTTGGACCTTACATTGAATTATTTCAAGATTTCTTGAGTACAAATGGTGAGTTTCTAGCACTTGAATGGGTTTAACCACGATTATTCCTAGGTCTTGGACCTGTAAGGAATTCCAATTTAACACATGTGATAAATCTGAAATGTATTTCTTAAGTAAAGAAATATGGAAAACATCATGCATTCGTAATAAAGGTGGTAAAGATAAACAATAAGCTACAGGGTTGATTATTTCGAAAATCTCAAAGGGTCTAACATAATGAGGAGATAACTTGGTAGCCTTTCCAAAATTTATAGAACTCTTTTCGGTTTAACCCACGAAAGACCTTCTCACCAAGTTCAAATTTCTTGTCAACCCTTGTTAATTCTACATAACCTTTTACATATCATGTTGCTTTCTTTAATTGTTCACGAATAATTTTAACTTGTTCCATTTCAGTAAGGATCTCATGTCCAATTATCTCTTTGTCCTCTATACCATCCCATCTTACCTGAGTACCGCATTTCCTTCTGTATAATGCTTTGGAAGGTGCCATTTTCATAGAGGCATGATACATGTTGTTATAAGAAAATTTAACTAATGGGAGGTACTCTCCCCATTTATACTTTTGATCCATACAATAAATTCGTAACATATCTTCCAAAACTTTCTTAACTCGTTAGTCTACCCATCCATTTTGGATGGTATCTTTCAACTAAAATTTAGTTTAGTTCCTAAAGTTGCATTAAGTTTTTGCTAAAATCTAGATGTCATTCTTGGATCTCTATATGATATGATCAATTTAGGTACACCATGCAATCTGAAAATTTCATGCACAAATCTTTTTTCTAAAATAGGTGAATCATCCTTAAGATTACCAACAATAAAATGTGCCACTTTTGTTAGTTTATCCACAACAACAAGAATAACATCATGCTTATTTCTTGACATAGGAAACCCTTGAACAAAATCCATGCTAATTACTTGCCATTTATACTGAGGTATGCTATGAGGGTACAATAAACTAGCTGGATGCATATGTTCAGCCTTAACATGCTTTCGAAGTAGTGTGTCACAAAATCAATTATGTATTTTTTCATCCCTTTCAAAAAATATTGTTGTTTTATATCAACAAGCATTTTCGTAATGCTGGTGTCTTGAAAAGGTGAATTATAAAATTTAGTTAAAAATTTCCTTCTTAATTCATTTACCGAAGGTATATATACTCTATTTTCAAATTTCAAGATTCCTTCATCCTTAAAGTGGAAAATTATATATCTCACATCATTTGGATCTGCAGCAAATATTGTTTTTACTTGTTGAAAATAAGAATCGATTCCATAACACTTTTTACTTCATCCTTAAAATGAGTTCTCAATGTTATAGATACAAAAATATGTTTCCTATGACTTAGTGCATCTTCTACTCTGTTTTTGTAGTGCCCACTTCCCTTTGACACCTTTTGATGTTTATGTTGATATTGTTGATTACATTATAGACATTACTATGTTTTGATTTAGTATGCTACTAGACATTGGATTATGGATTATTGTGAATTTTGATTTGATTATGATGCATGATGATCACTAGAGACACATCACATGTGGATGATGATATATTATTGGACATGGATATTTTATAGACATTGTTGGACATGTGATTTTGGATGTTATGAATAGATCTAGAAAATGGATATTATATGATGATGATATAGTTGTTGATTAAAAATGCAAATGATGTAGTTGTTACTTCGATGTTGTTGTGATTCATTATATAGTTGATTTAGTGATTTTATTTGTATCATATTGGATGTTTTGATATGGCCATGAGGCCGAAGGAGGTATTTGTATTTTACAGGTTAAAAATATCACAACAAAACATCGGGGGATCAGAGACCAACCAAAATGGAATTCTAGGTGAATTCAACAAGGTCACCATGGCAACTTGTTTTATTGTGTTGTGTGTTATTTTTTTAGAGATTTCCATGGGGGGAATTATCTTCATATGTGACCATGGGTTGTGTATTTTTGTTGATATGGTTAATGTTTATTTATTATTTTATGTATTTTATTTGTAATGTGTTCTCTTCTTTTAATAAATTAATTGTGATAGATTAATGTGAGGAGATCATATGTTTAAAATGTAAATAAATTAAATTGGGATATGGAAAGTAATTATTAGAGTTTTTGGCTGTTTACAATTAATTTGTAAGGGATGTGTAAGATGTATAAGAGCTTGTGTAAGTCATTTTTTGAGTAAGAAATACTCTACCTCCATGGAAATTCGAATTTGACCTTGGGGCTATTTTTGGAGGCTTGTGGGAAAATTAAAACTTGTCCTATGCCTCTAAATTTATGTTACCAACCACATTTCTGGTTGGGGAAGTGATTTGTGACTTTTTATAATGCATTTTATTCATCTTGTGCATATTTTTTAATTACACTTTCTTACATTTTAATTAATTGATGTTCCTTGAGGTGTGGGCTCTTTTGAGTGTGTAAGTAGCTTGTCATTATTCACCCACCTCTTTATTGAGCCTTGGAGTTTGGAGTTTGTATTTTGTGTTTTATTGTGAGAATGTAGATGTGGAATCCTACATGGATCCACATCATCCTCTTCTTTCCCTCTTCTATATATTTCAAACTCTCTTCTTGTTTTGGCTTGTTGAACATTTTAGGATACTTCCTTTTTTATGGGAGCTCTTGTTTTTTTGAAGAAAGTGTTGAAGGTAGCTTTGCATGCTTGGGAGCTTGATGTTTTGGGATGTGTTTGGAATTTGAAGCTTGCTGTTTGGAGACTAAATAATCATGGAGAGGTAGGAACTTAACTCTCTTTTATTTCTGTTATTTTCTTACTGTGTTGTGTGGAAAATGCATGTTTTTTTAATTTGTTGGCTAGTTGGGTAGGCTACCTTAGGGAAGGTGTAGGAGAAGGCTATGGGGAATTTTTGTGGGGGGGCATAAGGAAATGCCATTGGCATCATATTTTTGTGGAGGGAGTTTGGGTTTGGGATCCACCTTGGAAAATAAATAGCTTGCATTTCTTACTTTGTGGGGGGCATAAGGAGGGATTTTGTGGGGGATAAGGAAATGTGTGTGTGATGAATTAATTGGTGGTTTGTTTTGGTGGATGCCCAATTCCTAATTGGGAGGCATAAGTAGCTTCCCCACAGGCCTTGAACCTTTGGCTTGCAAGATCAAGCTTGAGTTCTGCTTTGAAATGTTTTTAAATGTAGTTGTGAACTATTGTTTGTTTTTGTTGCATTGTGTTTTTAAAAAATGTGTATGTGAAAGAATGTTGTGTTGTGGAAGCCAAGTGTTGCCATGGTTATGTAGAGACTAAAATTAGGTGACACTCCCCTTTGGTCCCTCGACAAATAAGCACCCTTCATCACATTAACCTAGTCATGGCCACCTTTACCTCACTAATATTAACTTAATTAAATTAATTCATTATCCTCACAATATTTATTATTTAAATATATTAATTTAAATAATATCCACTCATACTGATTCACCTAGACACCTCATCAAGCTAACTCACCCTAAGACCTATTCTTATTAAGTTTTCATAACTAACTAAGACTTACCCTAACCCTAAAAATCAATGCCTACAATCTCTCTAACCACATTCCCGCATGCTTACAAGAAGATTCCAGTTTAATCGTGGGTTAACAACATGAGATCCAAAACTCAAGAGGATCTCCTAGTTTAGAAAACATAGGAAATCCCACCTTGACCTACACCAGTTACCCCTAACCGTCACCGGTAAAGAAGGAACAACTGCGGCCACTGCGTTTTAACCCCAAAAACAACCTTATTTTCAAGGTTGGCAAAGATTGGAAAAAGTTGGCGAACATTGAGATCTTCTTGAGAGATATCACATCTTCTGAGATCAAATTCCAACAAGAACATGCATGCAAGGAAGGAGATCAAGCATTTTCTCCTACACAGCCACCCCAGCAATGATCTGATCTAACCAAGCAACGATGAACGCACACGCACCCCATGCGAAGCTCTCCTATGATTGGTGATCACCTGTAGCCTTCAACCTCTCACCAACACCTCCATCCCTCACTCATAGGTGTCAGGACCAGAATCCAAGTAAGTAAAACATTCTACTTCTCTGGTTCACTTCATTTTGTCATTATATTATCACCTATTATTTACCTAGCCACCCATTGACCTCGTTCAACATTCCCCCTCAATATACCCATTAAAACCTTGCCAAATGCCTCCCAAATCACCCAATATCTCATCCTGACCAACCATAATCCTTTGTGTAATCACAAAGGAGACCCTAAACCCATTCTATGGAATCCCCAAAACTCCACAATAAATGGCATTGGTTACGCCTAACCATCATTGGTCACCCTTAACCATCATCAGTTACTATATGTGCTCATACAACCCATAACAGGGACCTATCCACCTAATTTTACATCCCCTTAATCACCTGTGACCTACGTGAGACTTTTGTCAGACCTACAGAGACCCAAAACCAACTATTTGACCTTCGGATCCTATTCTAACTAGTACTGTTAGATTAGATCTTTCTTATTGTGTTTTAAGTGAGATACCTAAATCATTTCAAATTACAATAGGATTTACTTTATTTCCGCATTAAATTCTTTAAGAGGTGGATCTGACAAATATATAGGAAGTATCACACTTCCGGATCTAGCACATGCTAGGCAGTTCACTGCATATATTGTTTAACTCTTTCTGGTGGTCTTGTTTTTCATTACAGGTAGTTCCTCCTAGCCAAAAGGAAGCTCTCATGATCAGCTATGGATTTAGAAGTCATACACGTGTACTAACCCATGAACCAACATTTAAACATGTAATCCTCCTATGCCCGTTACCTTATCTCTGCTTGGCCAATACTTCAAAGAAATGTCTACGAATCAAGTGAAACATTTTGGCACACTAGGTGGGACCCATCTAGGTTCTCTTGACCTTGTATTCATTCCTAAGAAAAGTTGTGTGTTTGTTTCCTCTCAAAATCATACACATTAATTTTCTTCCTTGGTAACCCACATTTTCTTTCTATTTTCTCTAAAGGAAAACTTTCTTTTGGTGTTGTTAAAAAGAACCATTTCTTCGTGTTTTCTACATTGTAGTGAAAGAGCATCCCTCTTCCTCTTCATATTTTTTTCATCCAACTTCACACTTCGATTTGGGCTTAAAATAAGTGCATTGCATTCTGATTTATCACATTATCTCACATTAATTGAGGGAAACCTATACACCGGAAGTCCTGACTAGCTAATGGTTGACAAATGAACTGTAAAAAGCACATATCTCTCTCTTAATCTTGCCAAATTGCAAAAATTCAAAACAAATACATATTCTTAAATAACATCTTTCCTGGGAACACTTGTCAATGATCACACCGATTTGAGGATTGGCAGGTACTCCATAACTTGCTGCTCTATCAATTCATATTTCGAGAAAAGCCCGCTCCCACCATAACATACCGAAACCTCACCTTTTAGATCTCCTTCTTTATAGGAAGCCATCCTCACCAAAAGATTCTATTTCATAGTACCTGAGTCGGTCCTTGAATAACATAAGCTAAACAAACATAATAGAAAAGGCACTCCAAGAATCACATTTTTTTTAGTGTTTCATTGCGCTTACGTTTTGAGGTGAGAAATCACGTTCTTCATTTGTCTTGTTCATCCTTACATGATCCTCATCATAGCTGGTATATTCTAGCTTCACCTAAGTGTGGCTGGGCCATATTATCATCATTCTCATAATTTTGGGTCTGATTCCACATCAAATTTTAATTCACAATGACTATTCTTTCATCACTTTTTCAATTTCACAATAGCGTTGTTGGTTACCCCTCGACCATCGTCTGTTATACCCAATCGACATCGATTTGAGGTCCTTTTGTTAACCTACCCAAAAGGACATTTTCATTCATCTTCTTCCACTTTTCACAGTCCTAGTCACTACCTTCATTCCCATTGATGTTGTACAACTCAGCAAATTTGGCATACTTGTCAGATTTGACCTTATACCTAGTTTTTCACTCACTGTCCATTTTCTACGGTGGACCTGGGTAGTGGTTACCCCTTATCGGCATCGGTTTTCCCTAACGAATCAGTTATTCTATTTCACTTTCCAACCAACATTTGGTACATCGAATACACTTTTTGCCACCAGATTCACCTATTCTGTTGTTTTTGTGTCATTTACAGAGAAGCAAATTTCTACTACGATCAAAAGAGTATTGGTTCACATGGTGCTGACCCAAAAATAAACAAGCACACTCGTATTTCACGCTAGTTGTCAACCACTCCCACCTAGTCCTTCACCACCTTCCATTTTATCACCAGCCATGGATCCCATCCAGCCTATCACTATTGCCACCGGAGATGAGGAGTTTGCATGACTCCTTGACCAAAACCCTACCGCTTTGTAGTTTTACCTTTCCCATTCATCCACTTGAGATGCCTCGGGTCAGTTGATATATGGAATTACCGTATCTATCCCCCAACTCCCACCCCCACTCATACATCAGCCCCATCCGGCTTCGTGCTACCCACATCTACCTTACCCCTAGTCGTGTTGCAGCTAGGTCTTATACCCACTATGTGTTTGTGTCTTCCACCTCCACGGCACCCACCACATCCACCATACCCTCGACAACTACCCACGACACAACCTCATTCAACCCTAATGTCTCACACATACCTTTAGTTACATTTCCACCTCCCGTGTCGGTGACCCCTACCCCTTTTCAAAACATGGTCCTTTCCATTCCACAATTGTTACCCCCCATTGCCAATAGGGTTACCATGACCCTTCCACCTCCATATAAATACTATCAGCTGCCTCCCATTTCATCTATTATTCCCTCGATTATGTACCCCCTATTTCACTACCTTCTTCTCAATCAACCTACATGGCAACACCATACAACTGGAGTGTCACCCCCGTTATATTCCCAAAATCAACCTTCTCATGTTACGGAGGCCACCAATCATTGCAACCTACCAACGACCTAATCAAATTAATGATGGACAAGATGCAAACATGGAGGCATCAATTTTTGGCTCCCGCAACACTGTCACCTATGATGAGATTTATAACAAACCCATCCATGCATCCATTCCTATCCAACCATACCCCATGCATTGGGAAATGCCTAAGTTCAATAATTTCAATAAAAGAAGACCCACATCAACATTTGCGATCGTTCAAACATGGGTGTTATCTAATCACTCATGATGACACTTTGTTATTGCTTTGACCTTCCCCATGTCTCGTGATTGGACCTGCATTAGATTGGTATAGTAGGTTACCTAGACACTCTATATTCTCATTCAATCAAGTAGCCTAAGCCTTCTTAGATCATTTCTCTATCAATATCATCAAGAAGGTTACCATGACTGACCTATACTCCACGTGTCAGTATGAGGACGAATCTATCGTAGATTTTTTCGCTCACTGGTGTAGCTTGATCAATCAACTCACCTTCCAACTACCACAAATAGAACTCATTGAGCTCTTCACATGGGCTTGTGCTAGAAATATCTCACCGACCTTGTAGGTCTAAACCTTCTAAACATTCGATGAAGCATTCACTATGGCATGCAAGTTAGAGATTCGGGCCATCGAAGAGAACAAAATCCAACTACGCAATAAGAAATCAGCATTCAAGTCGAGTGATACCTCTTCTTCTTCCAAACCACAAAACAATTATTCAAAAGCTAAGGGCATAGCTAATGCAATGGTACTCAAGGCTGGCCCAACTCATCCACCAAATCGGGATACCCCTCATCTAATCTCTCACCCATCCGAATTTTCAATTCCGATGAGAGCAGCAGTGAAATACATCCTAATTAGGGAACCTTACTCTTCTGTCTTAGAAAAGCTTATCAAAGTAGGAACCATCACCCTTCCACCTATAAAAAAACACATTGGTATTGACCCTGATCGCCCCATACCCACATGGTATAAAGAACATGACTTCTTAAACTATCATCGATTAAAGGGTCATAGTGATGGCAACTACATCATTTCAAAATTATTGTCCAATAAATGCTTGAGAAAGGTGAGTTAACCATGGATAATCCTAATGCACTTGCCAACAAAACCTACACATCTTCAAAAAACCATTTCCTAACCATGCCCCTTCGTCTAATCAAACTGGTGAGACCTCAACTCAAGATACCCATACCGCAAGGCCCACAATATCTTTAATGACATACCTGCCACCTCCCAATTACCTCACATTCCTTCCATAGAGGAAATCCTAGCCCAAAATACTCCTTCCACGTTGGAACCCACCACACCTACTCCTCCACCCACAGAGGATCACCTTTCATCTCCTTCATCACCTACGGAGGAGTCTTCCACTAACATCGAGACCATTTCACCTTTGGCTTCTCCACTTAGAGAACCGATACCCACAAGTACCTCCTCCACCCATAGAGGAGCACCCATCATCTCCTCCACCCATCACAGACCTAGTTGAGATACCTTTGCCTCTTGGTGAGCATTCGCCATTAGCTACCCAAAATCCCGCATACCTACTTTTGGTTCTCTTACCCACGGAAGTTGAAGCTAGCCAATTTCCCGTCTCTAAGACACATTTTACGGGAATTTCCATTCCTTCCTCAT
Organism: Taxus wallichiana var. yunnanensis; assembly: GCA_018340775.1. Lineage (NCBI taxonomy): Eukaryota > Viridiplantae > Streptophyta > Pinopsida > Cupressales > Taxaceae > Taxus > Taxus wallichiana. The sequence goes on from CM031243.1 coordinate 205,111,325, forward strand.
CAACTCCACCTACAGACGTGTCATTCTCACGTTTGGCTGATCACCTAGATTATGTGGATAGAGCCTTATTATGGGGGCATCTTCTACTTCAGTCTCAACACAGATGCAGATGTCACTTACTGATACTTCCACTATCTACCCAAAAGTATTCTAACCAATCAAACCAAATACAACCACCTTTATCACCATTCCTTCCACGGCACCCATCATAACTCAGCATACACCCTTACCCATAACTCAAACTACATCTAAACCCAAACCCACACCTACAACATTTTCCTCGACTAAACCTATTACCACTTTAGGGGTCACCCCAACCGCCAACCTTACTCATCCACCTATGAAACTCGGATTTTAGCTACATCCTCCCAAGTCAACACCACACCTACTCCAACACCCAAGCATAAGCACCAAACCCATAGAGCTCATACCCTAGCTCCCAATCACACCTTCACCTATCCCACCTGTCTCAAGACCTCAGCTTCCTAACATGGTCAAGAAACCTCCACCCATCAATAAACCAAAAACACAACAACCCATTCCTTCATCACAAACCTCTAACCTCCCCAGACGCCCAACACAACTTACACCCACACCCATAACATCTTTACCAACCATACCTCTAATACCCTTAGCAATTCCTTCACTACCTAGTACACTTCAATCTCTTTCCTTACACCTCCTACATAACCCGCATCCTTTACCTTCGTAGAACCTCCGTTATACCCATGGATAACTCATCCTCTTCCCCCATCTAATTTTCCTTCTAGACCTAATACACCCATATCACCTTTACCCAAGAAGGTGCAACCCAAGAAAAAACTCCACTACCCCAAAATAAGGTAGTTAGAACAACCACACACCCTCCTACTCATTCATCCACCATACCCCTATCCAAACATGACATGACCAACACCCAAAACCATGCCAACACCCAAACCAATATCTTGATCTGCTCCTCTTCCAAATATTGTTCCTCAACAATCAACCACACCTATACCCAAACCCGCGTTCACTTCCCATTGTGATCTAGTAGTGGGGTCCTATGCCAAAATTTTAACCAACTGTTATCTAAATTCACCCCCAGGGTTAATTTGATAACATGCATCAGAATTCTCAAGTCCCAGGCAAATGGATTGATTCGGGGAAAAAATCATGTTTCTAAGGTTCCCTCAGATATTTTTCTAACTCCCCTGGCCGAAGAAGGAAGGAGCAAGCTCTGAGAAAATGCGAAAAGTTGCAGAGAACAAGCTTGGGCCAGGAAAAATCATGAAAAATGACTAAGTCCTAGTCCTTGCAACAGTAGGGACGTGTGGGACAGAAAGGCGCGGATCGGCCGAAAAGCCTCCAGGCGGCCCGCTAAGCATTTGGGACAATCAGGCCAGAAGTACGCGGCGGACGCGGAAAGCCGGTTCGGCCAAGGAGAAAAAATGACTAACTGCTGAGCGGGACAGTTCGGGACAAGAGTACGCGAAGGACGCGAACCGGCCGGTTCAGCCAAAATGAGAACAAACAGTCTGGAAGTAAATAGGACATCTGGGCCACGAGGACGCGAACCGGCCGGTTCGGCCGAAACGGAGAACCTTCACACCAGGCAAAAGGGACATCTGGGCAAAAGTACGCGAACCGGCTGAATCGGGTGAACCGGAGGAATTTGTCCCAAGCAGTTCGGGACATGTGGGACAAATGGACGCGAAGTAGCCGAAGGAGCCGAAAGCCAATCAAAAGACTCCATGTGTCATCGGCAGAAAAGGGACAAGGAAGCCCATTTCGGGTGGATCAGAGGTTTTTGTCCCAGACAGCATTGGGAAATCTGGGACAAATGGATGTGGTGGACATGAAAGAGCCGAAAGGGCCGAGAACTAACCAGATCACGACACGTGTCGCAAGGGAGGTAGTCCAAAAGTCAAAGGGCGAGGTTTCGAGCACTGACCCAAACCAATGAAATAGCGCCACGTGTCCAAGTTTAAGGGGCCCACAAGCAAATTTCAAAAGGAAAGCCCGTGAAAGGTAGAGGAGAGAGAATTTCTCATACAATCAGGACGTGCCACATGTCATCTAGGTGGCAGAGCATGGGAAAGATTCAAAACATGTTTTTGCCTCTTTGTGCCCTAAATCTTCAGATCGCCATAACTTTCGATCCAGAGCTTGGATTTGCACATTCTTTATATCAACGGAAAGATGGTGAAATTATCTACATTATTCCAAGGTTAATCTTGCGTTTTGGTGCATTCTGAAAGGAGAAAATTGAGAAATGGCTCGACACGTGTTCATGGCCGTAAATGACATTCCGGTGACCATTTAATGCGTAATGGGTCGCATTCTCCGTAATCTGGTCAAAGTGACAGGTATGGGTTTGTAAGGTCCCCCATGCCATTTTAATGCACCTGCAGTCAAGAAAGAATGGGCTCCCATGCCTTTGTATGTTTTCTGTCTCCTGGGTTCGACCCATGCAATGTAAAAGCCAGATTTGGCTCATTTTTAAAAAAGGAACATTTTTTGACATAGCAACTTCTTCTTTCAGCTCCAGCAAGTGACTGAAGCAAGGATCAGACCTCTCCAAAGATTGTAACAGTTTTCTTTTACCTCTCTGAGGGTGTAATGTGTGTTTTGACACAGGAAATGATAATGCAAGCTCTGTGAATGGTTTTCACTCCTCTGTTTGTATTATTTGCTTCATTTCAGATACTAAATTACACCTTATCAGTCTGTGTATGTTTTATGTTGTGAACTTTGGTCTGTGTTTATTTACATGACAAATATATTTCACCACTCCTTTTGGTGCATCATCATCTTTAGTTAGTTTCAATTTTTGCACTTCTACTCCTGTCTCCTTGTAAGTTAGAGTAGGATTAGGATCTAAACCTCTGTAGTTTTGTAAAATATAGATCTAAATCAGAGGAGTTTGAGGAACCAGCCTCTAATCTAGAGATTCCTCTCTCAGTTTCACAAGTCCCATGCTTGGAGAGAGGTTTCCATGTTGTGCAATCACACTAGATGCCTGAGTGATCAACCTAGAAGCCTGATCTACATCCAGGGGTGCTATGAGTCTGTAACAACACAACCTCCTTAAGACTTTTGTCATCACATTACCACCACTCGGACTCATGACCCCCTCAAACCCAAGTCAAAAGGGTTTGATGATACTAAATTTTGTGCCTTCCATCATGTGCCAGGCACAATGTGGAGAATCAGTAAAGCATTAAAACTTTCATGATCCAACATTGTGTCCTCCGAAAGCCAACTTTGACGATGAGGACCCCGATTGGATCGACACCCATTCCCACACTACCCACTTAAAAACCACAACCTCCACCCTTACAGCTCCTAGAGCCACCCCCAAGATTTATAATTAACATGGTTCACATCATAGAACTTACTACACCACCTCTTAAATGTCATTATTCCCAACTTACCTCACCGGTATTTTCTCTTCCAAAGAGGTTTTTAGCCTTCATGTCATTATACCACTCACCCTACACCTTATCTATTTCCCAACTCCCCTCAGATCAACATGATACACATCACTACATGTGCTTAGAAGGATAAGGGTAAAGAAAAGGAAACCAACCCACCAACCAATCCTATACCCAACATACCATCTACATGCATACCTAGAATCACTATACATAGCCCCACATACCCCATTTCTAATGGAGTCACACATCACACCATGCTAAAAAAATTACACCAATATCCCCTCAAAACGTCCTTATATGACCTCATTTAAACCTTGAAATCCCATTGTCAAGCTCTCATAGAGGTTCTTCAATCTATTGAGGTTTTACCCAATGACCCTACACCGTCACCTCCATCATCACACCCCATCATGTAGCCTCTCTCACCAAATTACCACCTTCATCTTTGCCTCACCCTATTCACCAAGTAGCCTCCCTTAGCTTCTTAGAGGAAGAGATCGTGCCACACCAAAATGATGACATTGACCCAGCCCTCTTCATCATTTTCCACATCAATGAAATATGGGTACACTGTGTAATGATTGATGGGGGTGCTAGCATTAACATCATTTCATCCCATGCATTCACTCAAATGTGCATACCTAATAATTACATGCATAAACATCATGTCATGTTGTGTTCATTCAATGATGTTATCACCTCTACACTAGGCACTATCATCCTCCACATTCACGTGGCCCCCGCATTGTTCCAGAACTATTCTATGTCTTGGAGGGGGAATTCCAATATAACATGTTTCTTGAAAGAACTTGGATTCGTGTCATGGGTTATGTTCCTTCCACTTTGCATCATTGTGTAAAGTTTGAACATGAAGGACACACCTATACCATTCTAGTTGACCCATCACCTTTCAAAACATGCAACATGCATTACCGACCCAATGATGTGCTCATACCCATTAAAGCGTCTACCTCCACGACCACCACCGCTTCGCCTACACCCCCGCTTACTAGTACAAATTGCTACCTCAGCCACATATACCTCCTCCATTCTTACCGCTACCATAACCACCATATCCAACCCATTAGCTTCCCAATCTGTTAACTCTACCTCCGCATCAACCTCTGACACTTCATCCATTCCAACTACCTACATACCAACCACCGATCCCTTGGAAGGTGTTTTTCAACGCACTCACTGGGGAGTACCAACTATATAGTGTCAACACATTCTTTACTCCACAAGAGTATGGAATCCTTCACCAACACCCTCGTTATGATCACCGTATAAGAGAATGTCTCCTGTATGGTCCCCCTCACCTTCATACTAGTCTCACCTATGGGGGACTTAATACTACCACTTATACACCCGAACCACCATCACAAACTCGCCCATTTTCCACTGACTTCCAATCACTTACCAATCACCATTTTACCCACACCTTCCTACACCGATGTGTGTGGAAGGGTTTTGGTTTTGGCTTTTATGAGCAAGGCCACCATACCATTATTCCATGTACTACCCACAAACATAATGACCATAGTGGTATCGGCTTTCTTGAACCACCTACCAAATAGGCCTGCATTGAACTCATTAAGGACATCAACCCTTCTCCACCTTCTTCACCCACTCCACCTTCATCACCACCCTCACCGACGGAGTTGATGGATCCTAAATCTATCCCTTCTAATTTTATTTTTTATAAACACCATTTCCTTGGGGCCTCTAACTTATCAATGTGAGGGTGAGGCCTCTTCCACTCTTCCCTTCCTGTATCCTAAAATGATCGATAACAATACACCTTGAATTAATGTCATTCAATGTCAAGATGATGAATCTATACTCACCTACCTTGGTGCAGAAGAATCATATATTCATCAATCGTTACCTCGATATGCAAACCATTTTGAATGAATCGACTATCAAGATCAACATTCATACTCAGATGGCCCGCACATCCTAAAGATCAGTCAATCTTTAGATGCTGCTCAACATGTAGCCATCACTTCTTTTCTTAGAGATCATAACTATGCTTTCATTTGGTCTTATGTAGACATGCCTGGTATTGACCCCACCATAGTGGTCCACAATATTGTCACCATTCCAAATGTCAAACCTATGAAACAAAAGCCGAGGAAAATGCACCTCGCATTGCCCTTCTTGTCAAAGAAGAACTTTAGCACCTTATTTCTGTTTCCTTCATCTTACCCGTTGATTATCTTTGTTGGATTTATAACATTGTCCCTATCACTAAGGTGATAGGGGACTCTACATTTGCATGACTTCCATGACCTCAACCTAGCATGTCTAAAAGACAACTTTCCCTTACCTCGGTATTGACTAGATGGTTGATCTTATTGCTGGCCATGAGATTCTATCACTCATGGATGGATTCTCAGGTTATAACCAAATCCTACTTGCCCCAAAGGATCAACACAAAACTTCATTCATCACCCCTTGGGGGACCTTCGTTATCGAGTCATGACTTTCGGACTTAAAAATTCTAGTGCCACATATCGAGAGGGTTATGAATTACATATTCCATGACATCATGCATCACATATTGGAAGATTATGTGTATGATCTCTTGGCCAAATATAAGCGCTGCTCCAAACACCTTACTTTCCTCAAAACCATTTTTGACAACCTCACTAAATATTACGTCCACCTTCACCCAAGAAGTGTGTCTTCATGATTCTCTCAGAAAGATCCTGGGATTTATCATTTCCTACGTGGTATAGAAGTTAAACCTACTAAATTCAAGGCCATTCTCGAAATGCCTCCACCCACTAACCTTAAACAACTCCATAGCTTGTAAGGTAAAGTGTAGTCTATTTGCCATATCATTTCACAATTATCTAATCGATGTCAACCATTTCATCATCAGCTCAAGAAGGATGTCTCCTTTAAATGGGATGATGACTTCCATAAAGTGTTTAAAGCCTTAAAATAATACCTTCTCTAACCACCCATACTCATTCCACCTAAAGAAAATCAACCTTGTTACCTCGTACATCTCACCGCCGATCATTCCCTCAAAGCCATGCTCGCTCATTACGATGAACAACATATGGAGCAGGTGGTTTATTACATAATCGATACTCTTTTGGACTATGAAACCTGATACACCCATCCTAAAAAACTTTTCTTATCCTTAGTTTTCATTTCCACCAAACTCTGTCATTACCTACTCAACCACAAAACCTATGTTGTGACCAAAAATGACCCCTTACACTTCATGCACACCTAACCTTATCAAAATCAGCATGCCACATGATGGCTTATGATTTTAGCTGATCTTGACCTCGAATTCATTCATCAAAAGTCCATCAAGGGCCAAACAATCCCTGACTAATTGGCTGATGCACCTTTTTCCAAGGATCAACCCTCTAATTTTGACTTTCTAGATGAGTCGATTGCTACCCTTTCCCTAGACGAACCCCCTTACCAAATGACACTCTTCTTCGACTTTTCCAAGTGTTAGAGTGGGGGTGGGGCTGTTATTATCCTCATTCCTATTGATGGTGAACCCATGAATTTGTCTTTCAAACTAGATTTTGAATGCGCCAACAATATTACCGAATATGAAGTGCTCGTACTAGGTCTCCAAGCCGCCTACGCCCTACATGTCAAATCAATCAACATCTTTGGTGATTCTCAATTGGTCGTAAACTAGATCAATGGTATATACCAATTTCATAACAAGATACTTCAAAAGTATAAACATCATGTAGATATACTTTTGACCACCTTTGACCGTTACACCCTTCAAACCATCCCACGTTCAACCAACAAATTTACAGATACCATGGCTTGCTTAGCTTCCCAAATACCCACTTCACCCGCCGATTCTAAAATATTTGTCACTATACAATGACTCCAATCACCTTCTTATTGACCTCACGATGTTTACTCGATCATAACCACTACCCCTGACCCAAGTGACCTTTGGTATAACAAATACTCCGACTATCTTTATCTCTCCATCTTACCTCTTGATCTCATCTCTAATGGACAACATGCCTTCCTTAAAAATGTCTCTCATTATGTCATCATGGGGGGCCTCCTCTATAAGCACTGATTTGATGGTATTCTCGTAATGATGCCTCACGAGTTGTGAAATTCCTTATACCATTAAGGAAGTTCATGACGACATATGTGGAGGTCACTTCAGTGGCCTTGTTGTTGCTAAGCGTATTCTTTTCCTGGGCTATTACTGGCTGACCCTTAACTATGATTGTTGTGACTACGTCAAACATTGTGTAAAATGCCAACAACATTCCAATCTTCATCATACACCCAGCCATGCCTTACAGGTCACTTGTGACCTTTGGCCCTTCTCTCAATGGGGTTTGGATCTTGTCAGAGAAATCAATCCCCATTCTTCCCAATGCCATCAATGGATCATCACTGCTACCGAATACTATAAAAACTAGTGGAATCCATACCACTCATCTCCATAAAAGCTGAGAAAATATGTGAGTTTATTAACCACCATATCATTTGTTGCTTTGGTGTTCCTCATCGCCTCATCACTGATAATGGAAAACAATTCAAAAACAAAACATCGCAAAAACTTTGTGATGCCTTTGGCATTTAACTTAGTTTCTCATCACCTTATTACCCACAAACTAACCACCAAGCCAAATCCACTAACAAAAACCTCAAAAAAATTCCTATGAAAGTGGTTAATGATACTGGGAAGGATTGAAATACGCACATTCCTTTTGCCCTATGGGCATACCGCACTAGTATTCACACTTCCACTTCTACCACACCTTTTTCTCTGGTCTACGGATACAGGCTATTCTACCTCTCAAAGTCTAGATTCCCTCACTCTGCATTTCTCTCCATGACATGCTCACTGATGATGAATTTTGTTAGGACCGTTTAACACAACTTGAGTTATTAGATGAATGTCATCTTAATGCTCTTGATCACCTTCAAGTTTACCAAAAGTGTATCAAACGTGCCTACGAAAAACATGTTCATGCACAAACCTTTCAAGTCAATGACCTTGTCTTAAAATAAAATCAACATGTAACCAAAGTAGAAAAAAGTAAACGGGCAAATTTTCTCCTAATTGGTTTGGACCATACATCGTAACCCATACTTATGGATCAGGTGCTTATCATTTATCTTCACTCAATGGTAAACCCGAACCTGAGCCCCTTAATGCCTTGCATCCTTAACCATTCTATTGTTGACTTGTTGTCCTACCTCACCTTTTGTCTCTTTCCATGCTCATCCCTTGAGCCTTATTCACTTCATAAACCTCACTAATGATTAAACAAGAATCATGTGAGTACTCGTCACTTGTTATCTTCTCTTGAATATGTGTACCATGGCAGAGCATAACATGATTCTCATGGATACTTTTCATCTACCTTTAGATGAGATCTCATGGTTTTTTCACCTTTCCTTCCCAAAAAGAGTCCTATCCTCCACCTTGGTCTTGTCCATGAATTTAGATCCCACATGGGATATAATTCCTTGAGTCAAACTTCCACTCAAAAGATGACTCCCTCAAAATGACATCCTCCTCTCGATAATTTTTGCTATAAATAGACTGCGCAGCCTTGAAGGAAAGCTATGTAAAGCTCTCTAAAAACATTGAAAAAAGTGAGAGCAACTGAAGCTTCCCACATCAATCAGCTTCACGAAGACCTCAAGGAGTTAAATTTTCTTCATCTTATATAGACATCCCGCATCAATAAGTCTATCTCAACTATAAGTCAAAAAAAAAAACCTTTTTAGTCATGGACTTCGCCATTGTGACCTCGGATCTCTTTCCAAAAGAGCATGCTACCCCACACCATATAACAATTAACTACCATTCACCCTTCTTACCATTTCGACTCCCATTTACTACCTGCCTCAAGGGACTTCTTGGAACTTAGACATTTAGTGATCATGTGACTACTTTTCACCATAGAAAAATCAATCATGCAATTTATTTAGGGTATTACATTCATCACCTCCTCCAAGATATTATCTACTTGGTATGATCCTACACAATAAAGTTGTTTTATTATCCCCTCTTATCTTTTAACAGTCTTTGTTTACATTTTTTATTGCCTTATACAAGACTTGGTCCTTAACGCTTACCTTTGGGGTAATCTTATTCTTTCACCATAATCGATCCCACCTACATCACTTTACCTATAATCCACCCACACCTAACAGACCTAAACCCACACCATGCCTAAAACCTACTAACTCATTTTCATACCTCCTCATATTCTTCCCTAGCTCATGGGAGAACTACATCGGTTGAGGTCCCTTTTCACCGGGACTATGTAGGTAGCACTCGAGGGCATGGGGCCCTTGGAGGTTAGCTCGGCCATTCTCTACCCTAAACAATTCATCTTCCATGTTCCTCACACCTCACTTAGTTTCCCTTTTTTATCCCAAATTGGAAATTAAACCAAACAAACAAGTTTCTTAACATCTTTATCATTATCACAACATGCATTTACTATGACTACCATTTCTCTAACATCATCATACATATAATATACCACATCTCACATATGACCCATATTATCATTCATTGCATAAAATACTGAATCACAACTTCACCTATAACCACATCTCACATATGACCTATAACCTAACTCAACCATGCCTATAACCTAACTCAACCATGCCTAAAACGACTTGACTCAATCCATGCCTAAACCAACCTGACTTGATCCATGCCTAACCAACCTGACTTGATCCATGCCTAAACCAACCTGACTCCATCATGCCTAACTCACCTACTTTCCATCCATATCAAAATAACAAATCAAAATCTCATCAACACATCAACAAATCAAAAAATACCATGTATCTCATCATATAAATAAATCAATGTGTATCTCAAATATACATGGCTATCTCATCATGTCCATCATCTCAAAATCATTAGCACGCAGGCTGATACACAATACAAAATGTCATTGACACGCAGGTCGGTCTCATATATACAACAAAATAATGAAATAATACAAAATCTCTTCGACGTAGGCTAGTATATGCTCAAAATAGACAAAATATCTCATACATCCTCACTTTCATTGGCATGTAGGCCGGTATGTGATAAAAAATATAACTATCTCTTGGCACACAGGCCGGTATAAATCACAAAAAGACTATCATACATAAAAAAATAGGAAACCACATAGCAGGCATCTCAGTGGATTTCTCCATCTTTGTATCGCCTATGTCCTTGGCCTCCTGGGTCTCTGTTGGCACCTCAATAAGAGTGGCTCTCCATGCACTGGTAGCCTCTACCTGAACAGGCCTCGGAGCTCACTGACCCCCTATGCTCTCCACACTGTGAGTGAAGGATCTCTTCCTCTCACTCACTAGACGCCTGTTGTGCCCTGTAATCGGCATAGGATATGAAGTCTATCCCGGCCGCCATCAGCTGGTCCTGGTAGTATCTAGACTCACCTAGGGCATCCCGTAACCTAGATATAGGCATGGTCTATGGTGTTCCCATATGTCTTGTCCCATGTACCTATTTTGTGGGACCCCGCCCCATTCTTACCTGTGAACTGGGACCTAGTCCTAATGCCTCGTGGTGCTTCCCACGCCCCTATTCCCGTATTTGGGCCCGTTAGACCCCAATCTATGCCTAGACTGTGGCCAACTGGCCCTGTAAACCTACCACCTAACCATCACCCTCCTCTCTATTTCCATCTCCTCCACCATCCATCCGGGCTTGCAGACCGCCACCTATACCATAGCTCTTCTACCTCCGCCTCGATCCTCTCTCGGCCTCCGCCATCACCAAATCACTACCCATAACCTCTACCCAATCAAATGCCTCACACTGATCCTATGGACCAACTTATCACCAACCGATCACCCTTCGTTCACACTACCACCTCAATGCTCCTTTCTGTTTGAGAACTTTTCTCTCTTTTCTCTCTCTTTTTTATTTTCTCGATTAGCTAAAAGATAAATGAATAACAAAAAACATGGACTTTTTGTTTTTATAACAAACCTGACCTAACTAACGTTAGTTACCCTTGATCGACATTAGTTGCGTGCCCTACCTAACCATTGTCGGTTGACCTATACCGACGTCGGCTATCCTTGACTCGAAATTGGTCACCCTCACCTACACATTGCCCTAAATTTCACCCATTTACCCTACCCCTACCTTATTTTTTTCTCACCCAACCTTCACCCTTATCATTTATCCCACCTACCCTTTACCCCCGACCATTTACCCCACCCCACCTTTACCCAACAAATTTACCTCACCTTTCCCGACCTCATCATTTACTACCTCTCTTTGTCCTCCTTTGGGGACTCATTATTTTACCATTACCTTGGCCTTACCTTTGCCATGACCTAGATATTTTGACCTTGACCATCACTAGTGGCCTTTGAACTCATGTGCTCATTATACCTTGTGGTAGTTTTACCTTTGTTGTTTGCCTAATGACCTTACCTAGCCTATTACCATGACCGTTTATCTTGACCCTATCTTTAGTGTACCGAAACATACCTAAACATTCTTGCACCTAACCTACATCGTGTTTCTGAAAATATCCTATACCTTGGATACCAAAATCACTTTAACCTTGTTTGGATAAACCTCTCAACCTTAGACAATGTAGATTTTTTTCGCTTCTTCAACCCGGTAGCGTGTTGCGGTTTATATGGGTGCATGTGTTTGACTATTACTACCTTTGACCCCGATCCATTACCTAGCTTACCCAAGTAGATCTTACTCCTTTTTCTGCTATTACCCACCTATACTTTCATCACATTTACCATTTTATCAAACCACTCGCCGATTCTACGCATTCGCCCTCACGGCTCCCTCGGTTTGAGGAAGATAACCTTCACCCATACATGGGGCAACTACATCTTTTTTTGTTAGCGTCACTTACCAATACAAGCTACACAACAAAAAAGGGGAAAAATGTAGACACTAAAATTAGGTCACACTCCCTTTGGTCCCTCAACAAATAAGCACCCTTCATCACATTCACCTAGCCATGGCCCCCTTCACCTCACTAGTATTAATTTAATTAATTTAATTAAATTAATTCATTATCCTCACAATATTTATTATTTAAATATTTTAATTTAAATAATATCCACACATATAGTTCACCTAGACACCTCATCAAGCTAACTCACCCTAAGACCTATTCTTAGTAGGTTGTCATAACTAACTAAGACTTACCCAAACCCTAAAAATCAATGCTTACATTCTCTCTAACCATATTCCCGCATGCTTACAAGAAGCTTCTAGTTTAATCCGCATGGGTTAACGACATGAGATCTCGAGAAAGTCAAGAGGGTTTCCTAGTTTAGAAAACCTAGGAAATCCCACTGACCGACACCGATTACCCCTAACCGTCACAAGTTAAGAAGGAATCGCTGCCGTTGGTTACCATTTTAACCCCCAAAATAACCTTATTTTCAAGGTTGGCAAAGATTGGAAAAAGTTGGTGAACATTGAGATATTCTTGAGAGACATCACATGTTCCGAGATTGAATTTCAATGAGACTATTCATTCAAGGAAGGAGATCAAGAATTTTCTCCCGCATACACCACCCCATTAATGATCTGATCTAATCGAGCAAGGAGGAATGCACATACAACCCATGCAGAAGCTCTCCTATGATTGGTGATCACCTATATCCTTCAACCTCTTACCAACACCTCCATCCCTCACTCATAGGCATCGAGGAATAGAATTCAAGTAAGTAAAACATTCTACTTTTCTGGTTCACTTCATTTTGTCATTATATTATCACCTATTGTTTACCTAGCCACCCATTGACCTCCTTCAACATTCCCCCTCCATATACCCATTAAAACCTCACCAAATCCCTCCCAAATCACCCAATACCTCATCCCAACCAACCAAAATCCTTTGTGCAATCACAAAGGAGACCCCAAACCCATTCTGTGGCATCCCTAGAACTCCACAGTAATCGACACCGGTTACGCCTAACTACTGTTGGTCACCCTTAACCGGCATCAAGCATTATATGTGCTCATATAACCCATAACAGGACCTATCCACCTAATTTTACATCCCCTTAATCACATGTGACCTACCTGAGACTTTTGTCAAACCTATAGAGACCCAAAACCAACTATTTGACCTTTAGATCCTATTCTAACCTAGCCTATTAGATTATATATTTCTTATTGTGTTTTAAGTGAGATACCTAAATCATTTCAAATTACAATAGGATTTACTTTATTCCTACATTAAATTGTTTAAAATAAAGGATCGACAATCATCTACGAAGTATCACACTTCCCAGATCTAGCACATGCTAGGCAGTTCACTGCATATATTGTTTAACTCTTTTGGTGGTCTTGCTTTTCATTACAGGTAGTTCCTCCTAGCCAAAAGGAATCTCTCACGATCAGCTATGGATTCAAAAGTCATACATGCACAATAACCCATCAACCAAAGCATTTAAACAAGTATTTCTCCTATGCCCATTAACCTATCTCTGTTTCATCAATACTTCAAAGAAACATCTAAGAATCGGGTGAAATAGGTGGAATTGCATCTTTATTATATCTTTGTTAGGGCTCTGGGGCCAATGATAAAGGAAGGCTTCTCCTTTCATTGGATGTCTTGGTTGGGTAGAGAGAGTTGCCTTTCCCTATTTTTTTATGGTCCAGTTAGAAGATGAAGAAAACAAGCGTGTTGATGTTTTGGAGCAAAATAATTGTACAATTTGACGGTACCTTCTTATGAGCAAGTTTATTATAGTCATTCCCACTTTCAAGTGGATGATTTGTATAATTATTTTTAATGAGAAGATGCTTGTATTGATGGTGAAATATTTAAATTGAAATGTGAAATGTAAAGAGTTATATTCCATTCTTTGTTTTGAAAAGGAATGTGAAGAATGTTATATGTATTATATATTGTATTTTGAAGTCAAAGAAAGAGATAAATTGTAAAGTTGTTGTTGGAAATCAATAAAGGAATGCTCTACCTTCTCAAACTTGCATGATTGTATTGGAATTGAATTGCTATTGTGAATTAAAATCTCTGTTGGAAAGAAGAATGCGTATGAAGGAAAAGACAAGGTGTTTTGTCCTCTTCGAAACGAGTTGAAATTTGGAAATCAGGTTTTGTATAATTGCTATTAAATGGTTGATTGAATCAATTAAATGTATTAGACTATATTATAAATAAGTTGTTACACTTAAATGATGAAATTGATAAATAGATCCTTTAAAAATTTGATCACTGGCATTGTGACTTTTAAAACTGGTAAATTTTAATAAAAATGTACAATTCAGACTTGCACACTTTTATTAACTTGGATATGTTAAAATTTAGTATGTTGGTTCACAAATGAACCCAAATTGACAAAGGAAACTCAAGAAAACAACTTAACCATATAGCTAATTCGAATACAATCCCTCTAATGATCATTTTTCTCGTCATTTATTTGGAAAATGCAATTTTAAATCAATTGAAAAAATCAACTTCTTTAAAACACTTTAAACACTCCCTAGATCAATTCTCCATGCCTGTTTGGCATGTTGAGTGAAGGAGGAGACCCAATTTAAACAAAAAGAAAAGTTGGAAATTGCCGCTTGCTAATTAAAATTCTCGGATCTTTTTGTAAAATTGACCCTTTAAAATTCATTAAAAAGTAAATTTTAAGTTTCCTAGGCAAAGAGGGCATCGATAGCTTTCTAAAAAGTCCTTTTTTTCCCAAAACCAAGGTTTCTAGCTCAAGTTATGGCCATTTGAAGTTTTACTTCAATTTGGCATTCAAAAATAAAATAAATCTAACTGTTAACTTTAATTTTGACTTTGGAAAAATTTCCACAAAAATTAAGTGGCCCGCACCATCCCGCAAAAGTCCAGACCTACCACGTGGCACCTTGGAGGGGTGGACCAACTTTAAACTTGTCTTTTTGACAATTTTACCTTGGGAAAATTTTCCCACTTTTCCTCGCATCCTCGTTCACCTGCGGCCAATCACGCGCTGACACGTGTCAGGACGGGAGAGCGGGAGGGTTTTTCGACTTAGCACTTTTGTTTCTCCTTCAGAAATTTTTCACTTTTATCTCCACAACGCCATAACCCACCTTTCTTGGAATACTTCCTTTCATGGATGTGCGGGCCCGCACGAGCTTTTTGGACTTTAAAACCGTTCTGGCTTAATGCCTTAGGTTTTCCACCACCCTTTTTCCCTACACCAATCCATGAGTGACACATGGCATCATGGCATTGGCATGGGTGTGGACCAATTCAGTTCCCTTGTGTTTTTTTGGTGAAAGAGACTTAAAGTCTCAACCCGCTTCATCGGCCCGCCATTTCTCCCAACCAACCAGGGGGTGACACGTGTCTCCTCGCCGGCTCGTGGGCGCATGAAGGCAATTTTAATTTTTGTGCCAAAGAAGGGAAAATGTGTTAAGTTTTTCCCTTCCCTATCGACCCGTGCATGGGGAAAATTTTCCTCCCTAGGCCCGCGGACTCCCCCTTGGGAAATTTCCCCCTAAAGTCTGTCAACCCATAACTTGAAAAATATAAGGAGTTAGGAGGACTTATTTATATCACTGAAAGGTGAGAAAATTTCCTATCCAATGGGAATGATTTAGGGAAATTTTGGAAGCATTAAGTATGAGAAAAATATTGTTGAAACTATGATGATGCTAGAGAGTAGGCATGGGGGTAAATTACTCCCTGAACCTAACTAGAACATCTAACCCTAAAATTTGAACCTTGTGAACTTGATATTAGTTAATGAAGGAAACATATGTTTTGGTAAATTGGTGTTGTTCTTGCAACCTGTTGTGGACACTCCTAAACAAAAAAAAGTATCCCATAATTTTCTAGCTAACCCTAGGTTGTTTCTTGGGTCTCAAGTTGTTGTTTAAATAGGCACTACTGGGTTTGGTATCATAAAAGTGGCTTAAAGGATTTGACCATTGGGCACACTAGAAAACTTAAGACATGAAAACTTAAACCTATTACACTTGTAATTCTAGAAAACAACTTAGAAATACTATGTATGTTTTAGTAAACATGGAAGTTGTATAAACTTAGCAAAATGAACTCTCATTTTGGTCTATGTAGATGGCTCAGACGGAGTGAGAGGAACCTTCACAGAGACTCAGACTCACCACCACCACCACCGAATCAGGGTGTGGCAACCATTCTACCTCAGATTCTATAGACCCTTCAAGATGTCAATGACGTGGAGTATTAGGTGGAGGAAAGAAAACTAGTCATGATAGAGTCCCTTCTATTGAGGGTTAGGTATCTCCTCGACTTAGTGAGGAGCATTGACGAGAGAACTCACATACAGAGTCAGCCAGAGTAGAGTCACCACCTAGGAGATAGGGTGACGAGTTCCGTGAGCATCGAGAGAGGTCTTGGAACCCTAGGCTTAAGGATGACCGTATTGAGAGACCTAGAGGCCGACTGACCATAGTAGTGGATCAAATCACGTAGATCCTAAAGCTTAGGCCCTCACATTACTCAAGTGATATAGTTTGATTCCAAAGAGGCGTGGCTAGTGAACTTGAGCGGTTACTTCTGGCTTTGTCCTTGTTCTAGAAACATGAAAGCTCATGTTGCGATCCATCTACTGAGGGATGGAGTAGGAGTATGGGGAGGATAGAGGAGTAGAAGTTCCATGTAGATTCTGAGTTAGTAACTTGGGATGTTTTTGAGGAGAGATTCAGAAGTAGATATTTATCATGGAGGTTCGTATAGTAGAGGATTGATGAGTTCCATGACCTCTCGACAAAGCATTCTCTTTCAAGAAGTAGCATAGTATAAGAGTAGATTTTTTGATCTACTCCAGATGTAGAGTATATCCAGGATGAGCGGTGTGGATTCACAGTTCATCTGGGGCCTAAATTTGGATATTTGAGGTGCGGTGTAAATTCTCTATCCGTAGACATTAGCCGAGGCCGTCTAGAAGGCCTACATTCAGAGAGGAGACTCGGGGTAAGACCCAACAAAGCTAGAGACTAAGTCCGAACCCACATACGGTAGATGTAGGATGGTAGATCAAGGGGTTCCGTACCTCTTCCTCATGGTGGCTAGTGTATAGAATAGTCATCCTTTAGGCCATAGAAGTAGTAGTCCCACCCACCTCATAGACCTCTATAGAAAGTTGATGCATAGAGAGGTCAGAGTATGGGGCCTCCTCCTAGGGGTCCCATTAAGACACAAGGTGGACCTAGAGCTCGGTCGGCTGCCAGGAGGTCACTAGCAGAGGCCATAGCAGACCACAGCCTGGATCATCAAGATCCATACCACAAACTTCTAGGGCACCTACTGGAGGTGCTACTCATTGGGGAGGATTATGAGGATGTTTTGGTTGTGGAGTTACTCAACACTTTTAGAGAGATTTCCCAGAACCCTAACAACAAGGGTAAGGCACAAATGTTAGAGCTGACCGAGTAGGTGATACGGGATGTAACTATAGGATTTATGCAGCGGTTGAGAACTATCAGGAAGAGCATCAATGCACAGTCATTGAGACCATAGGTAGCATTGGTGGTATTCCTACCTCTGTTTTGTTTGATTCTGGTTCTTTTGATTCTTTCATTGCACCATTTTTAGTAGAGCGATGCAGGCTGGTGGCAGTTAGGAAAAGTCTTAGTTGGGATGTTGAGATGGATTTTGGATCCAAGATCTCTATAGACTCCTTAGTTAAGGAGTGTGTAGTGGATTTGGGACCTTTCACCACTACCTTAGATCTCTCGTATCCTTCCTTTGGGCTCGTATGGAGTCATTTTGGGTATGGATTGTTATCTGCACATAGGGCTAGGATAGATTTTTATCACAAGACTATAGCTTGTGTAGATGATTTGGGAGTTGAGTCGGTGATCTTAGGGGTCAGGAGACCCATTTCTATTCGCACCATTTCTACTATGCAGCTTAAGTGGTGTGTGCGACAGGTTGTCAAATGTATGTTATTACAGTTAGTGATAGATCAGAGGATGGGTCTAGTGGACCATCGCTAGATGATCATCCCATTTTGAGAGTGTTTTCTAATGTATTTCTAGGGAGCTATTGGGGGTACCACTCCCACGTGAGATTGATTTTAATATATATCTAGTTCCTGGAGTAGAGCCTATCTCACGAGCACCTTATCGGATGACAACCCCAAAGATATGTGAGCTCAAGTGTAGCTTGAGGGCCTTTTGGAGAAGGGACTTATCTATCCTAGTGTATCCCCTTTGGGTGCACCTGGTGATCTTTGTGAAAAATAAGGATGGATCCTTACGGTTGTGTATTGATTATCGCTTAGTTGAACAAGGTAATGATCAATAATCGTTATCCTCTTCCATGTATTGATGACTTGTTCAATCAGATGAAGATATCCATAGTTTTCTAAGAGTTATCTTAAGTTAGGCTACCATCGGTGAGGATTTCGTAGAGGTCGACATTCATAACACCACCTTCTCAGATGCACGAGATATTGGCACTATGAGTTCACAGTGGTGCCTTTTGGTTTGATGAATGCCCTTGCAGTGTTTATGAGTTTGATGAATGGGGTATTCAGGAACTTCTTAGATTGCTTTGTTCTTATCTTCCTAGATGAAATTTTGATATACTCACATACATGTGAGGAGCATGAGGGGCACCTTCACTAGGTTCTTCAGTGTCTTTGTGAGCAGCAGCTTTACAAGAACTTGGAGAAGTGTGTTTTCCTTCCGACAGAGGTGCAGTATTTGGGCCATATCATTTCTAGGGAAGGTATCAGTCGATCCTTCCAAGATTAGAGCCATTATGGATTGGCCAACACCCACTATAGTGACCGAGGTGTGCAGCTTCATGGGATTAGCAGGATACTACTAGAGATTTTTTCAGGACTTCTCTCAAATTTCGCACCCTATCACTTCCCTTCAAAGGAAAGGGAAGAAGTTTTTTTGGTCAGACAGATGTGATCAGGCCTTCAGGAAACTGAAGGAGTGCCTCACTATAGCACCCATTATTTCTGTGCTGGATCCACAGGGTGAGTTCTTTGTTTGCATTGCATGCTTTGTTAGCAGAGGCTTGGAGGTCGTTGATGCAGGATGGCAGAGTAGTAGTATTTTGAGTCTCGCAAACTCAAAGATCATTAGCTTGTGGCATTTTTTCATGCTTTGGTTAGATGGAGGCATTTTCTTCTTGGATGGAGATTCACACTTAGGACTGATCATTTGAGTCTTCGCCACCTCTTCACACAGCCTCCTAATCTCAACGCTCGTTAGCGGAGTTGGATGGATTTTCTTTGTGAGTATAAAATGAATATAGATCATGTGATAGGAAGGATAATGTGGTAGTAGATACTCTCGCAGGTAGAGACATGTGGCTATGGCTACCTCAGTGAGCACAAATTTTTAGAGTAGGATTCTTCAACAGCTTCCTCTTGACAACTTCTACATCATAGTACAAGTAGAGATCGAGTCACAAAGACCCCTCGAGGGGAAGTTTGATGGTTTTTCCTTAGAGCCGATGGTCTTCTAAGGTACAGAGGCTAGATATATGTTTCGAAGATGGAGGCTTGAGGCATGACATCTTGGTAGAGGCACAATGAGCACACTATTCAGCCCATCCTAGGGTAAATAAGATGCACACCACTTCATGACAGTTGTATCATCTGAGAGGATTTCATATGCAGACATGGCCCATCTTGTGTCATGGTGTTTAGAGTGTTAGAGAGTTCAGGCCAAGCATCAACATCTAATAGGCCTTATTTATCATCATGCAATACTGGAATGGAAGTGCAACACCATTTCCATGGATTTCATTGTTGGGCTATCGATGTCAAGATATCACCATGGCTTATATAGCTAGAGTAGTGGCATGAGTATATTTGGATGAGATTTTCAGTTACATGGGATTATGTAGAAGATGATTTGTGATCATGATCCTTTGTACACTTCACGCTTTTGGACTACCATGCAAAGTATGTCCTCGGGACGAGGATCAACTTCAGCACATCATACCACCCTGAGATAGATGGATAGACTGAGTGAGTGAATCAAATTTTAGAGCATATGCTTAGGATGTATGTGATGGATCAGTAGTCTAAGTGGGTGGAGTACTTGTACTTAGTGTATTTTACCTACAATAACAATTTTCGAGTTCCATAGGCATGGCTACTTTATAGGCTTTGTATGGTAGATAGTGCAGACACCTCTTAACTAGGATAGGTTAGAGGACAAGAGTATCTCTTGGACCAGCTCTTTTACGGGACATGGAGTAGTAGGTAGTTTTGATCGGGCAGAGATTGCAGGAGGCCCCGATAGGTAGAAGAAGTATATAGATCAGCATAGGATCGACCATAGCTTTGATGTAGGCATGAAGGTGTTCCTTCATGTCCTGCCACACAAGAGCCCTATCCATAATGGAAAAGGTTGTAATTTAGCTCCTATATTTCTTGGACCTTTTTATATCTTGGAGCGTATCAGCCCCTTTGGCCTACCGTATAGCATTGCCACCACCTTGTCTCTCGTATATGATGTGTTTCATGTTTAGTCCTCACGATATATATTGTAGATCCTTCTCATGTGCTTTGGATTGGAAATCATTATAAGTGCAGGATCGGGAAAGTGATGGTGGAGCCCATTTGCATCCTAGATCGCAGGACCACGGGCCTTCGAGATAGATAGGTTGATCAAGTTCAAGTACAATGGGATAGATAAGATGAGACTGTAGCTACATGGGAGGATGCTAATTCATTACGAGTGTAATTTCAAATTTATTCCAAAGTGACTTACGGGAGGAAGTCGAGTCTAAGGGGAGGGGATGTAGTGCCCACTTCCCTTTAACACCTTTTGATGCTTATGCTGATACTGTTGATTTTATTATAGACATTACTATGTTTTGATTTAGTATGTTGTTAGACATTTGATTATGGATTATTGTGAATTTTGATTTGATTATGATGCATGATGATCACTAGAGACACCTCACATGTGGATGATGATATATTATTGGACATGGATATTTTATAGACATTGTTAGACATGTGATTTTGGATGTTATGAATAGATCTAGAAAATGGATATTATGATGATGATATAGTTGTTACTTTGATGTTGATGTGATTCATTATATAGTTGATTTAGTGATTTTATTTCTATCATATTGGATGGTCTGATATGGTCATGAGGTTGAAGGAGTTATTTGTATTTTGTAGTTTAAAAATATCACAACAAAACATCGGGGATTAGAGACCAACCAAAATGGAATTCTAGGTGACTTCAACAAGGTCACCATGGCAACTTGTTTTATCGTGTTGTGTGTTGTTTTGTTAGATATTTCCATGGACGGAATCATCTTTATATGTTACCATGGGTTGTGTATTTTGTTTATATGGTTAATGTTTATTTATTGTTGTATGTATTTTATTTGTAATGTGTTCTCTTCTTTTAATAAATTAATTGTGATAGATTAATGTGAGGAGATAATATGTTTAAAATGTAAATAAATTAAATTGGGATATGGAAATTAATTATTAGAGTTGTTGGTTGTTTGTAATTAATTTGTAAGGGATTTGTAAGAGCTTGTAAGTCAGTTTTAGAGTAAGAAATACTCCACCTCCATGGAAATTCGAATTTGACCTTGGGGGCTATTTTTGGAGGCTTGTGGGACAAGTAAAACTTGTCCCATGCCTCTAAATTTATGTTACCAACCATACTTATGGTTGGGGAAGTGATTTGTGACTTTTATAATGCATTTTATTCATCTTGTGCATGTTTTTAATTGCACTTTCTTACATTTTAATTAATTTTTGTTCCTTGAGGTGTGGGCTCTTTTGAGTGTGCAAGTAGCTTGTCATTTTTTTCACCCACCTCTTTATTGAGCCTTGGAGTTTGGAGTTTGTATTTTGTGTTTGATTGTAAGAATGTATGATGTGGCATCTTACATGGATCCACATCATCCTCTTCTTTCCCTCTTCTATATATTTCAAACTCTCTTATTTTTTTGGGTTGTTGAACCTTTTTGGATACTTCCTTGGGGGCGCATTTTCTTGAGGGAGCTCTTGTTTTTGAAGAAAGTGTTAAAGGGATATTTGCATGCTTGGGAGCTTGATGTTTTGGGCTATGTTTGGCATTTGAATCTTGCTTTTTGGAGACCAAATAACCATGAAGAGGTAGGAATTTAACTCTCTTTTATTTTTGTTATTTTCTTGTTGTGTTGTGTAGAAAATGCATGTTTTGTTTAATTTGTTGGCTTTTGGGTGGCCTTAGGAAGGTTTAGGAGAAGGCTATGGGGATTTCTAATGGGGGTGAATAAGGAAATGCCATTGGCATTAGATTTTTGTGGAGGGTGTTTGAATTTGGGATCCACCTTGGAAAATAAATAGCTTACATTTCTTACTTTGTGGGGGCATAAGGAAATGTGTGTGTGATGAATTAATTGGTAGTTTATTTTGGTGGATGCCCAATTCCCAATTAGGAGGCATAAGCAGCTTCCCCCATAGGCCTTACTCCTTTGAATTGCAAGATCAAGCCTGAGTTTTTCTTTGAAATGTTTCTAAATGTAGTTGTGAACTATTATTTGTTTTGTGTTGCATTGTGTTTCAAAAATAAATGTCTATGTGAAAGAATGTTGCGTTATGGAAGCCAGATTGTTTCACGGTTGAATTACATCTTTTATTGTATCTTGGTTAGGGCTCAGGGGCTAATGATAAAGGAAGGATTCTCATTTCATTGGATGTCTTGGTTGGGTGGAGAGCATTGCCTTTCCCCTATTTTTTGTTGTGATCCAGTTAGAAGATGAAGAAAACTAGCGTGTTGCTATTTTGGAGCAAAAGAATTGTACAGTTTGACAGTCCCTTCTTATGAGAAAGTTTATTGTAATCCTTCCCACTTTGAAGTGGATGATTTGTATAATTATTTGTAATGAGAAGATGCTTGTATTGATGATGAAAGATTGAAATTGAAATGTGAAATGTAAAGAGTTGTATTCCATTCTCTGTTTTGAAAAGGAATGTGAAGAATGTTATATGTATTATATATTGTATTTTGAAGTCAAAAAAGAGATAAATTGTAAATTTGTTGTTGGAAATCAATAAAGGAATGCTCTACCTTCTCAAACTTGCATGATTGTATTGGAATTGAATTGTTATTGTGAATTAAAATCTCTTATTGGAAAGAAGAATGCATATGAAGGAAAAGATAGTGTTTTGTCCTCTTCAAAACGAGTTGAAATTTAGAAATCAGGTTTTGTATAATTGTTATTAAATGGTTGATTGAATCAATTAAATGTATTAGACTAGATTAGAAATAATTTGTTACACTTAAATGATGAAATTGATAAATAGATCCTTTAAAAATTTGATCACTGGCATTGTGACTTTTAAAACTAGTAAATTTTAATAAAAATGTATAGTTCAGACCTGCACACTTTTATTAACTTGGAGATGTTAAAATTTAGTATGTTGGTTCATAAATGAACCCAAACTAACAAAGAAAATTCAAGAAAACAACTTAACCATATAGCTAATTCGAATACAATCCCTCAAATAGTCATTTTTCTGTCATTTGTTGGAAAAATGTAATTTTAAATCAATTAAACAAATAAAATTCTCTAAAACACTTTAAAACCTCTCTATATCAATTGTGCATGCCTATTTAGCATGTTGAGTGAAGGAGGAGACCCAATTTAAACAAAAAAAGAAAAGTTTGAAATTAACAGTTTGCTAATTAAAATCCTGTAGATCATTTTTATAAAATTGACCATTTAAAATTCATCAAAAATTAAATTTTATATTTCTTGTTCAAATAGGGCATCGAGAGCTTTCCGAAAAGTCCTATTTCGCCAAAACCAAGCTTTCTAGCTTAAGTTATGGCCATTTGAAATTTTACTTCAATTTGACATTCAAAAATAAAATAAATCTAACTGTTAAGTCTAATTTTGACTTTAGAAAAATTTCCACAAAAATTCCACAGCCCCCGCCATCCTACAACCAATTGGGACTTGCCACGTGGCACCTTAGAGGGTGAAAAAAATTTAAACTTGTCTTTTTGAAAATTTTACCTTGGGAAAATTTTCCTACTTTTCCCCGCATCCCCGCTCACCTGCGGCCAATCACACACTGACACATGTCTAGACGGGAGCGCATGAGGGTTTTTGGACTTAGCAATTTTGTTTTTACTTTGGAAATTTTTCCTTTTTGTCCTCGTGGCCCTGCAACCTGCCTTGCTTGGAATTTTTACTTTCACAGATGTGTGGGCCCGAGTGGGATTTTTGGACTTTGAAACCATTTTGGCTTAATGCCTTAGGTTTTTTTCCATCTATTTTCCCCATGCCAATCCCTGAGTGACATGTGGCATCACGGTGTTGGCATGGGTGTGGACCAATTCGGTTCCCTTGTGTTTTTTTGGTGAAAGAGACTTAAAGTCTCAACCCGCTCCGTCACCTGCCGTTTCTTCCAACCAACCAGGGGGCAACACGTGTCTCCCTGCCGGGCTCGTGGGCGAGTGAAGGTGATTTTAATTTTTGTGCCAAAGAAGGGAAAATGTATTAAGTTTTTCCCTACCTAGCTGACCCGTGCATGGGGAAAATTTTCCTCCCTAGGCCCGCGGACTGCCCCTTGAGAAAATTTCCCCCTTAAAGTCCATCGCCCATAACTTGAAAAATATAAGGAGTTCGGAGACTTTTTTATATCACCGAAAAGGTGAGACAATTTTCTATACACTGGGAATGATTTAGGGAAAATTTGGAAGCATTATGTATAAGAAAAATCCTATTGAAACTTTGAGGCTGTTAGAGAGAAGGCATGGGGGTAAATTACTCCCTGAACCTAACTAGAACATCTAACCCTAAAAGTTAAACCTTGTGAACTTGATATTAGTTAATGAAGGAAACATATGTTTTGGTAAATTGGTGTTGTTTCGAACCTACCAGTGGCAAACTATTGTCTTGCAACCTAGTTGTGGACACTCCTAAACAAAAAAATTATCCCATAATTTTATAGCTAACCCTAGGTTGTTTCTTGGGTCTCAAGTGGTTGTTTAAACGGGAACTATAGTTTTCCTTTCCTTTTATGTAACTTATGTCAAAATCATACAGAGATAGAAATTATAACCACCTTCATTGTCTTGCATTAATATTTGGCTGAGTAAAAATATACTTTAGCCTAATATGGTTAATCTTTAATTCAAAAGGTTTACCAAGAAGATAATGCCTCCATACTTGAAGTGAATGAACAACGGTAGCAAGCTAAAGGTCATGGGGAACATAGTCTAGTAAATATAACTTAAGTTCTCTACTTTCATATGTTATAACATACTCATTTTGCAAAAAAATGCCTCCAAGCCCCCCTTCGAAAGCATTTGTTACTATAGTAAAGTCTCCAATAGGATCAGGTACAGGAAAAATAGGTGCAGATGTAAGTTGATTCTTTAGAGTCTTAAATGCAGATTCACATTTTTCACTCCACACAAATTTCTTATCTTTCTTTTGTAATGAAGTTATTGGTGCAGCGACCTTAAAAAGTATTTAGCAAACTTTCTATAGTAACCAACAAGACCCATGAAGATTCTAACTTCATGTACATTCTTAGGTGTAGGCCACTCAGTTATTACAACAATTTTTGATGGATCTACAACTATTCCATCTTTACTTATGACATGTCCTAGATAGTGCACTTCTGTCTCGTAGAAATAACATTTGGACAACTTACCATATAATCTTATCTTTCTTAAGATTTCCAAAACTATCTTCAAATGCTCATGATTCTCATCAATGATTTTAGAATATATGATAATATCATCCAAGAATACAAGCACAAATTTGTCTAAGTATTCTTGAAAAATATTATTCATTAAATTCATAAAATTTGCAGGTGAATTTTTCAAACCAAAAGGTAAAACTATGAATTCATAATGCCCATACCTTGTCCTAAAATCTATTTTATGAATATCTTCATCCTTGATTCTTAATTGATGGTATCCATATCGAAGATCTATCTTAGAATATATTGATGCTCTATGCATCGGATCAAACAGATAATCAATTATAGGAAGATGATATAGTGTATTTGATTATTACCTTGTTTAACATCCTATAATCAATGCAAAATCTAAGTGTTCCATCATTATTTTTCACAAAAATTACTGGTGCTCCCTAAGGTGAGACACTTGGTCTTATCAAACCTTTAGACAATAGTTCTTACAATTGTGCCTTAAGATCTACCAATTAAATGGTAGTCATTTGATATGGTGCCTTGGAAATAGGTTTGGTTCTCGGCTTGATCTCAATCATGAAATCAAACTCCCATTTAGGTAGAAGACTGGGTAGTTCTTTTGGAAACACATCACTAAAATTTCACAACAAATGTATCTTTCCAAGAATTTAATCTCCTTCAATTGTTTCAAAATTTTTACTACATATAAAATGTAACCTTTGTTTTTAGGATTTTTAAGTTGCATGGCTGATAATTTTCTAACTTAAATCTCATGTTTTACCCCCTGAATGTTTGTTGATTTCTGCAAGTCATCCAGACAACTAATATGTTTTTCAAAACAATCAACCTTTACCTTATGATCATGTATCTAGTTAACACATATGATTACATCATAAGATCCCAAAGGAGAAATGTAAAGATCAACTTTAGCGGAAAAAATAGGCAAGTCAAGGACTGCTCCAAAAATACACATACTAATTGTGTGGAAAACATTGTTTCCATAGTGTACAACCCATGATTTATCCATTTTTATAGCTTTTCTATTTAGTTTTAAAGCTAATTTAGAAGAAATAAAGCATTCAGTAGCTCTAATATCAAAAATTATAGCTACAAGTATACCAAATAACTTATCTAGCACTTCTATAGGAATAACTTGTTTTTAGCTTGTTTATTAGCTATGACAACATGTACCTTATGTTGCTAATTATTCTAATCCTTCCTCAAAGGGAACTGATTTGCATAATGATCCTTGCCACAATTGTAGCAACCTCCTACAGGTCCTTTCTTAGGCTCAAATTTATTTTTAGCCTTAAAGTTATCATTTTGTCCTCCATAGGACTTTTGTCCATTATTATTGTTCTTAACAAAATTGTTTTATACATTAACATGTGAGGTTTATTTACTGTAGTTTTGTTGTTATTATCAACAAAAATTTGTTTTTCATGCCAAACTTCTTCCATGGTCCCTTTTTGAGTGCAAGGGACGAAGAATAATTTGGAAAATTCTTTCTAATTTCTTCCTTATGGGCAGAGATTTCTTTCAATTTTTATCTTGCTTTATGGATTTTTCAACAACCCCTTCCATAGTGGTTTGGTTGTGAACATCCACTTCACCACCTATAATGGGATTTAACCCATAATGAATTTAAGTATCCTGAACTTATCGTCGTTTGATATCGAGGTGGTACTTGAGAAGCTTAGTAAACTTCTCCCAGTACTCTGTTATAGTTAACTTTCCTTGAGATAAGTTATGAAATTTAGTCATTTTCTGATCATAGTAAAGTTATGGCAACCATCGTTGCCTAAAATAATTTTTAAATTGATCCCAAGTGATGTTTGTTTCATCAATGTTTAACTCATCCTTACGGTTGTCCCACTAAGAAGATGCCTCATGGGAAAGTTGGTAAGCTCCCCATATTGCTTTAGTTTCCTCTAAGAAATTCCTTGTAGAAAATACTTCTCCATTTCATTAAGCCACTTCTTAGCTCCATCTCCTAGTGTAGTTCCATCAAACTTGGGTGGACTTATCTTTTCATATCATTAGTGAGTTCGGTGGCAATCTTTCCTTTTTATTCTCAAGTATAATTGGGTGCATTAGCATTAGCATTGGCAACATTATTGTTATCAATGCCTAAACTCCCCATATTGGCATTTTCCATAGGAGGTGGCTGATTGTCATTACCAACATCTTCTTCTTCCTCCTCATTTCCTATTACTTTTAGTTCTAATATATCCATACAATATCTTTTGTCCAACATGTCATTAAGGATCTCATTGAGTTTCTAGGAAGTTGTTGCTTCTCCACTGTTGGTGGTTTTTTTCAACATTTCCCTTGTCCTAACAATTTTTTGTTAACAAGAAAATTTAAGTTTTATTAGATTATGGACACAATAAGTACAAGAGTTGCAACCTTCATCTCGGTACCAAGATGTAATATTCTCATTTTAAGACTTTAGAAATGAGGGAATTTTTATTTTTTTGAATAATGTTATATGTTCTAAATTAATATAATTTATAACACCAATTCATATCAATCAATCTCATAATAGAATACCATATGCAGCTGTAAATGACTCGGTGAAACGCGTCGATCTCTAATTTCATGACTTGGTATTGTACCATTCTCTTAGGTTAACTTTATCATGTGTATACTAGGTATACTTGGTTCTTTTACCATTTAAAAAGGTATCAAGTGTTCTGTTTAAGAGGCCTATCTGAGTATCTGTTACCGATATTTATATGGAATCCTACTTCTTAAACTAGGTGATATAGGAATATGTAACCAACAACTTGTGATAATTTGGCCAAATATTGTAAACATACTATTCATGTTTATATTCCTAGATGGGATACTCATCAAACAGAATACATCCTTCACCCTACTTGATATGTTATCCAGAATGGTCTTCACTGACTTCTGTTAGTCCACTTGTTCAAGGTTTTACCCTATCCAAGGTTAGCAACATATCCTAGTGTGGAGGACTGCTTATAATGACTAAGGGTATTTAGACATACTCAATCGACTTGCATCAATTGGGTGTGTCTATTCATCCTTAGTCAATGTGAGTTGACCTCGACACTAGGTCATACCCTTATCCCTACCTAGGGAATAAATCGATCATGTCGAGTTTATATTAGTCTAGATGAAAAAACTCAAAAGGGTGTTGAAACATGTCAACTATAACATAATATCCTCGTGAAGACCCTAGTCTTCGTGAAAGTCTTGCCTTACGATTAGTGTGTGTCAACATCCATATGAGATTTCCTAATCTAGGCAAACATACCTTTATAGAAATTTAATGACTTATAAATTATATCTTTAAAGATTAATTACAATTACCCTATCAAGCAACTAGGTTCAATGAACACTAGGGTTCTAAGTTAAAAATGCAATTAGAAGTAGGTATGTGGATACATTTTCTCCCTAATGATTTCATAATTATGTTTTTATATTATTAAAATTTTGATTTATAATTTACCTAACAGTTCCAACACTCCTTACAAAGATGTTTCTTACTTACTTACCCAAGCCTTAGCTTACTTAAGTTCTGAGTAAGTTCTTTTTATATTAGACTTCAATGGAATGAAGTCTAATCCCATTTATTTTCCTTTCCTACATTCCTATTCTGGTTAAGGAATTATTCAAGAGGAAGCACACCTTCCACTATCCAAAGATAACATTTGGATTCATTCCCAAAAGGTCTTAAGATAAGTCTATGATTAATTACATGGTAGTTGTCTTCCCTTTTTCCTTATAGAGGGTTAATGTTCATTTAAAACCTCATAGTACATTGTAAATTAACATCAAGTTTTATCTTCATTCAAACATTTGAATTAAACATAGTCATAGTGTTATAGTTGGATAACAATGCAAGAATGAAAACTTATTAAGTTTCATTTTCACTAGAGAGGGTAGCACATCTAGTACACTAGTGTCTATTTAATCTATTCCAACCCAAGAGGGTATGTTACTAATAGAAAAATTAGAGAAATACTTAACATTTCCACTCATAGAATACCCAAAAATGATTACACATCAAGTACAAGAAAGTCCACAAATCTTTCATTCATCAAGAGGATTCATACATTATAAGTCCAAACACTTCAGACATTTCTAATGTCAAACAACAATAACAAGATCAATTACAAGTACAACTTTCTTTTTCCATCAAATACATTTCAATAATGAACCATATTTCATCATAAAAGATCCAGTCTCTTTGGTAAACAAATATAATTTCCTATAAATCTTTTCTCCTTTCATCAATTACAAATTCCATCTGTTAAATTGCTAGCATGGGTCAGTTCATTGAACTAAACATGATAAGCACTAAACATTAAAATGATGTTCTTTTAGCTAACTATTTCATAAAGAGAACTATGTTGTTATGAAACAATCTTGAGTAATCCATAAAGACATACCAAAAGGAGTTACCATACACAAATAAGAGAGAGATAGAGAGAGAAAAAATTTGATAAACCATAACATAAGTAAGAATAGATCATGATATAAACAACTTCAACCTTCCATACTATTATCTTTCATAAAAATAATTAAAATAGTAATTTAGATAAGTAATTTCATCACAATCCCAATATGATTTTCATACATTACTTTACATGATTCACTTCTCAGTTAAACATATTTAACATAAGAAGGTAACTATCCTATATATCTTTTAGGAATAGTTTAGCATTAGATAGAAAAAAGTACTTCCATCTCGACATTCCATTCACCTAAATTCATCCTATAATCTGGGATGTCAATAGTCTAAATTAAAAACACAAGAATACGCTTGGGATGATCCAAACCACATAATTTAAATGTGTTACTAATTTAAGTATCCTAATTCTCAAATTAAGGATTAGAACCCAATTTAAGTTAAAATTCAGCAACTAAATAGATCTCATGAAAGTGATAAGATTAAATTGTAATGCAATTGGGACTACACACACAATCCCTAAAGAGATACAACATTACCAACTTTAAGTCAAAAGAGTGGAATGGAAGGGTTTAACAATTAGCTTCAACTCAATCATCCATCCAATTAACCTCTACTTCAGCTATATTTCCTAGCATAACCTAAACTTAATTCTACTATACAGGTCTGGGAGATTGCATAACGAAGTAGACCAAGTAGGACAACACCTTCTCCAAGTTTGAAACAAAAAGAAAATTAAAGGAGGGAGGGAGAGATTACTTACTCATAGTTCTAATCATGATTAGAAAGAGAGCATGAGATAACCAAGAACATATACTAGACAAGCTCAGTCTCTACTACCCCACACCAAAATCCCAAACAGAGAACTAATCAGGATCAAATTGAATGACAACAAGTCCGAAGAAGGGAAGAAATGATGAACCATAACATCCATTACCTTTCATCATTCAATGGGGACAATAAAGATAACACCTAAATCTGCAAGACAACAAGTAACCATTTCCCAATAGACACAGTGGAGAAAGGAAGAGGATTATCCAAAGGGTAAGTCTACACTTAGCTTTATAAGGGATAGGAAGTATATAATGCGATTTAACCAAACATGAGTCACCATTATTTTTCATCAATACATTATTGTCAAAAATATGAAAGAACTAAAACCGAGTTTAATGGCCCAAGGTCAAGAATCATGAAAACTAAACACATCAAATAATGTCCATAGAATTGTCTAGACATTCAAGTTGACAACAAATGAAAAATAGTATGCCAATACCCTAGATAATTTTTTTCCTCTCAGCAACAATTTCCTCAATTTCAGAGGTTACCCAAATACTCAAAAGAATAGGACAGAATAAAACTTACCATATGGATCTTCCAAGAAAATTATACTTCTATAAGAACTTATTCCTTTATAGGAGCTAACAATATTATACTTACCAAACCATCGATTAAAGAATGAAAAAGTTCTAGCAAGCCCAAATAGACAAAAACTTCATTCCATGCAAAAACCCTCAACAATTTATCTTTCCTCAAAAACACAGGGATAGACAACTACAACAGGAGGGAAAAATTAGAACCCAAAATCACAATGCTAGAAGTGATAAGGAATCAGACACGATCATAAATTTTGAGCCTTCTATCGAATTCAAAAGAATATGATAAAACCAAAAGTCCCAAAAGTTTATCCTTCACACAGATTCATGCAAGGTCAAACAATCAATCAAGATATTTAAACAAATTAGCACCTAAAGTCTTTCCACAGTGGTGAGATAAGATATTCTACAACAAGTCCCACAAATTTAAGCAACCAAGCTACTTAAAAGTTTACACAGTTCCAAACTAGATCACCAATAGTTTTGACATCATCTCAAGCTTGTGCAAAAGGATAATAACATAACTTGAAAATCAAATCAAGAGAAAAGAAAAAACCCAAACCATACTATCCACCATACAAGTAGAGTCGAAAAAATACACAATACATAGCAAAATAATCAAATGCAAAGATTCTATCATCTAAGAAAAAACCAATATATTCGCAAGAGCGAGTTCTTTTAATGAAACATTTAAGTAAAAGTAAAAAAATTAATGGGTAGAGCCTATCATGCCTAATAGAGCTTCTCCTTCATTGATTTGCAGAATATTTCCAAGCATAACTTCAATAACTTCTTCTTCTCCATGAAACATTAACCCACTTTCAACACTTCTCCCTTCTTCTTATAGTTTTCATAGAGTCCAATAATATCTCTATGCAATGCAAAAATAATAGTCATGCAAGAATTGAACTAGAGGTTCGAAGAACTAAACAACATCATGCAGAGCTCAAGCTCGAAAATTAATTGATAGATCAAAACAACCAAAACCCCTCATGCATCTTCCTAGGAAGTTTTTATTAAGTTCAAAAACATTAAATGCAAAGGACTGTCAGTTCCCTCCTATTTCCACACCACCTCCATCTCCATATTTGGCGAAGACTATATTCAAATTTCGCATGTAACCAAACTCATTGAAGGTTTCGACTTAACATCCCCTAACTTTTCCAATGCCCATGAAAATTTTTAGAGGGAAGAGATAAGACTACATTAAATCCCATTTAATATCTAGAAACCGATGCCACCGACCACCCAATTTCCATGTCATTCCATAGGCCCCTTTAGGTTAGCCATACTTTAAGTTAGGTTAACTTTAGTTTAGGAAATCAACATAGGTCCAGAGGTAGGTCCATATTATTAGTCTAGGTTAGGTTTAACCCCTAGGATAGAGTCATTAGTTTTAAAACTTAGATATATTAGGTCCAAGGTCCTCCAATGACATCTCATCCTAAAAATAATAGAAAAGAAGAACCAGAATTGTTACTAGATTAAATACTAAAGCAGAGATCCATAAAGAGGGTCGTTTATAGACCCTCACACACTCCAGATCCAGAACTCTTCCATCTGTCCAAATTGGACATCATGTCAACAAGACATGTAAATTAGAAGCATACATTAGATCAATGAAATTGATCCAAGGTAATGATGTTTGATTCCTCTTAAATTAAAAAAGCGAAACTCAAATTCACAATCTTATACGGTGAATTTATGTTGCATAATAGAGATGGATCACTTCCATTTTAATCAAGCAAAAATACGACAGAATGTACCTTCTCGATAGATGAATTATTTTCTACTGCAAACATGATTTTCAAAGTCCTAAGAGTATACCATCATAAGAAAAAATCACATGTCAATGTTTGTTTCTTCAAAAGTAGAAATCATCGTAGGTACTATGAAATCACTTGAACCAATTGGGTTGGTGGATTGGTGAGAAGATGGAGATATCCAGATAATAGTAGAAACTTAAAATAATGAAGGAGGAAAAAATATCTGCAATAAATGAAGCACAAATGATTAAGACTTACTTTTGTTATGAAGATATCATGGTTGAATGGAGGTTAGCGATTTGTTAGTGAGGTGGTATCTAGTTCAAAGTGTTGTGGAAGTATAATCTGTGTGTTCCGTGAATGCTCTAATAATATAGAAGGGAATCCTTGGCCTATGCTTCTCTCTCAGTTGTGTATAGACATTGTTTGGAGGAAGTAATGGCTCTAATATCTTTTCTTGATTACAATAGCACTCTCCAAACTCAAAATGGCCAACCGGGTAAAAGGTTATAAAATTCTATATAAAGGAAGGCGATGGTTGTTTAGGTGACCGATGTTGACCGAGGATAAACTAGAGTTAGTGAGGGTGAAATAGTCTTATTTCCCAAATATAGGAATATCGTCCTAGATTTGGGGTGCTTTCCTTGTTAGGTCTTCTTAGGGAAGTAGAGTTCACGTGAGAGAAGGCAATAAGACCTTAAAAGAACTCTAGTTACGTTTAATAAGAATTCTTAGTTAGTTAGGTCAAGTAGTGACTCAAAGACTGGGAGTGATGACTCAAGATAGAGAGTGATCACTCGGTCACTATGCATTAAATGCCCCCGATATGGTTCTAGTGTGAGCTTTCATGATGAGGTGGAGGTGTGAGGATGAAATTAACTTAATTAAAATAATTAAATTAATTAATAATTTGAGGATGAATATTAATATAGGGTAAAGGGTTCATGATTAGTTAAATGTGTTATGTTAATTAATTCAAGGGGACCAAGGGA
The DNA here is from genome assembly GCA_018340775.1 of Taxus wallichiana var. yunnanensis. Classification (NCBI taxonomy): domain Eukaryota; kingdom Viridiplantae; phylum Streptophyta; class Pinopsida; order Cupressales; family Taxaceae; genus Taxus; species Taxus wallichiana. The sequence continues at coordinate 205,145,966 of CM031243.1, forward strand.
GTGTGACCCAAATTTGGTGTCTACATTTTCCCTTTTTCACATATCTTGTATTGATAAGAGACAATTAAAAAATATGAAGTCGGTGCTTTAGGTATGAGTGAAGGTTAGGTTGCCCCAAGTGGGGGTGGAGGTGATCCTCCTCAAACCAGGAAATGATGAGGTGTTAAACAAAGTTAGTGATTGGTTTGATAAATGGGAAAATGATCAAAGAAAGAGTAGGTGGGTTGCAGGTAAGGGTAATGTCGGGTTGGGTAATAGGTAATGGAAGTCTAACACATGCACCTGTATAGATTATGAAAGGTACCCGGTTGAAGAGTTTTCAAAATCTACATCGTCAAAGGTCGATAGGTTTTTTCAAATAAGGTTGAAGTTTTTAGGTATCCAAGGTATAGGATATGGTCCTAAAACACAACTAGGCCAGGTGTAGGAACAGGAAATAGGTTTTGTTATAGGGCACCAAAGGTATGGTTGGGATAAACAACAGGACATTTTGGTAAGATAAGGTCCTTATCTTTGAATAACACGAGTATCAAAAAAGGTGAGTGTGAGTTGGGTGATTTAGGTAAGGCCATAGGTAAGGCCATGTGAGGGGAAAAAACATGCCCCAACTAATGGTGAGGTTGGGTGATAGGTAATAAGGTCATGAGGGTGAGGTGTAAGGTTAGGGTCAACTTTGGGTTAGGCAAAGTAAAAACGTTTCATGGAAAGTAGTTATGGGGAAATGTGGTGCAATGGGGTCAAAAAGGATAACTGACATCGCTATGGAAAAATGATTTCGGTCTAAGAAACCAGCCATGGTACAATATGGCACATGTTTGATGTCGATCAAGATAAAGCGACTTTGGTCATGTCGGGGTGGAGTAAAAGTAAAAATCCGTATGTTACGGATTCATTTTAACCTTTCCACTTTATAGAAAATGACAGAGTGAAGTATTTTTAGTGTTTCTCATGAAGAAAAGGATGAGGTGTTATACCAAAGTTGAGTTAGAGGTATTTGAGTGGTTGGAGGAGGTAGGTGGATAGGGCCACGAGATCATTTAGAGTGATTGGATTAGTCAAAGGACCAAGAGTTCAATTGGAGATAAGGTCAGAAGTGGTGGAGGTGGTGGAGGTCCACTAGTTACGAGACCGCAGGTGCCAAAGCAAGGAGGAGCAGTGTGTTGAGGTAGGAATCAATCCATATCATGTTATTTGTAATTGAAATTTGAGCTAAAATGAAAAAATGGGGTGGGAAATTAAAATTTTGAAATGTGGGTAAAAATTAATGAAACTGGGTATTGGGAGGGTGCAATATAGATTAACTAGGTGGGAAAATGAATTGGGGTTGGGTTTAGGTGGGATTGGGGTAGAATTTAGGTTTTTTTTCCAAAAAAATGAAATGTGGGCGTGGGGTTTGGCCCTAGGGCCAAACCAGATATCGACGCTAGTTTGGCGTCGACCGACATCGGTTAGGTAGACTGGCATCGGTGGCTAGAAAGGAGATTGGTACCAATTATTGGTGGTGATATCGATTGAATGTAATGATGTCGGTTAATTTGAAAAGTGACCTAGGGTAGAAAAGGGTAAATATATGGGGAAAACTAGATTTAAAAAAATAGGTAGTTGAATATAGAGATATGAGAGGTAGATTAGAATAGAAGTAGGTGGGTTGAAGGTAGATATAGCTAGGAATAGGTGGGTATGGGTTAGGTCAAATATCGAAGGAGAGAAAATGATGAAATGAAACATGGGGACTTATTTAGGTGAGATAAAATGGATGGTAGGTTATCAAAATAGTTAGGAAATAGATAGGTAGGTAGAGAAATGTGGGTGTGGGGTGGGGGTAGGTAGGGGTGAATAAATGAGTAAAGTAGGTGAGTACTTGACATTGTTGAGTTTCTTGGATGCATGCATGACATCAATTGATGATGTAGGACATGATCCCACCATTATTAGTGGAGATATGACCCAACGTCATGGAGGATGAGTGGATGCACATGTGAGAGGTCAGATTGGTTAGGATTAGGTGATACCAACGGATTCAATGGGATCACAATCTCATGGTCTCTCTCATCGATAGATGGGATGCAACAACCAATACCTTTCACCTACCCACTGATGATATGATGATCACGCTGGAGGATGTTTATAGGATGTCCTTTTGGGAGGGAGCCATCTATTGACAAGAATTTTAACTCAAGGAGTTTGAATTTGAAACATCCTGTATATTAGTTTTGAATTTTTTTTGGACTTTTAGGTTATGGCTAAGACTATAGAGAAGTATATGCTTCTTTTATGAATACAAAACCATAGCACACAATGGTTAGTTATAAAAGAGAGGTTTTAAGTGATGAACGACCTTGTGATTCCATCCGAAAAGGATGAAAAGTATCCATGAGAATCATGCCATGAGTAGAGCTGAGGTACTCATATGTAAGATGAGGTTGAAAGGTGGCGGGTAATCACATGATTCTTTTTAGTTGTTGATCCTTAAAATATGTAAGTGGAAAGTGAATGTTTCTCAAGGGACAAGTGTTTAATAGATAAAAGGTGATATAAGACTTGATTCAACAATAGAATGGTTGAAGATGTAAGGCATTGAGGGGCTCAGGTTTGGGTTTACCTTCAAGTGAAGATAAATGATAAACACTTGATCCATAGGCATGAGTAACGATATAGGGTCCAAACTAATTAGGAGAAAACTTCCCGTTTACTTTTGTCTACTTTTGTTACATGTTGATTTTCCTTCAGGACGAGGTCACCAACCTTAAAGGTTAATTCTTGGACACATTTATTATAGGCACGTTTGATACATTTTGGTAGATTTGAAGGTGATTGAGAGAATTTAGATGACGTTCGTCTAATAACTCAAGTGTGCCAAATGGTCCTAGTAAAAATCATCATCATTGAGCATATCTTTGAGTGATATCGAAGAGATGGAATTTTTACTTCGGGAGGCAAGACAACCTCTGATCACAGTAGACAAAAGACAAAGGTGTGGAAGTGGTTGAGGTGTGAATACTAGTGTGATAATCCCATAAGAAAAAATGAATGTGTGTGTGTTAATCCTTACCAAGTATCATCAACCACTTTCATAAGAATTTTATGTAAGGTTTTGTTAGTCGATTCGGTTTGGCCATTTTTATGAGGATAGTAAGGTGAAGAAAAACTGAGTTGAATGTCGAATGTATCACATAGTTTCTATAGGGTTTTGTTTTTGAATAATTTTCCATTATTAGTGATGAGGAAGTGAGGAACACCAAAGCAACAAATGATTTGATGGTTAATGAATTCACATATTTTCTCATATTTTGTAGAAATGAGATTGATGTCCTCCAACCATTTAGTGTAATATTCAAGTACTAGTAATAATCCATTGATAATGTTGGGAATAATGAGGGCTAATCTCTCGATAAGATCCAAACCCCCATTGAGAGAAAGGCCAAAGGTCCCATTTGACATGTAAGGTATGACTAGGGGTGTGATGAAAATTAGCATATTCCGACACTTCACACAATGTTTGACATAGTCACAACAATCATGGATTAGAGTTGGACAAAGTAATAGCTAAGGTGAAGGATGTGCTTAGCGATAGCTAAGCCACTTAAGTGACCCCTACAAATCCCATCATGAACTTCCTTGATGGTATATGGAATTTAAGAACTTGTAAGGCATCGTAAGAGGATACCATCAAAGCCACATTTATAGAGAATATTGGGCATGATGACATAGTGAGACACACTTTTAAGGAAGGATCATTGTCCATTGTGAGTAATATCTAGAGGTAGAATTGAAAGGGAAAGGTAGTCAACAAACTACTTATACCAAAGGTCATGTGGGTCAGTTTTAAATGTTTCTACAAAGTTAACATCTTGGAATAGATAAGAAGGTGATTGCAACCTTTACACTATGACAAATATTTTTGAGTTGAAGGGTGAAGTGGGGATTTGAGAAATAAGACAAGCTATGGTATCTACACGTTTATTAGTTTGACGCGGGGTGGTTTGAAGTTCATAATGGTCAAAGGTAGTTAAAAGCATGTCAACATGATGTTTATACTTTTGAAGTATCTTGTTATGACACTCGTTTATACCATTAACTTGGTTCACAAGCAGTTGAGATTTTCCAAAGATATTAATTGATTTAACATCTAAGGTTATGGAAGTTTGAATACCTAACATGAGTGCTTCATATTCAGCGATATTGTTAGTACAATCAAAATCTAGTTTGAAAGATAATGGCATAGGCTCACCATCAAGAGGAATGAGGATAACTATGACACCACCGCCACACCAACATTTGGAACCATTGAAGAATAAGGTCATATGGTAAATGGTATCGTCCAGGGAGAGGGTAACGATGGATTCATCAGGGAAGTCAAAGTTAGAAGATTGGTTTCTGGAGAGAGATGCATCTGTGAGTTACTCATCAACAGTTTTTCCTTTGACAAACTTGTTGGACCTCAAATATTAGATAAGTATCCAAGGGTACATACATGTGCGGGACCTCTAGAAGAAGGGCACATGGGGATAAGCATGTAAGGTGGAGGTTTGAAAATGGTTTTGGAGAAACCAAGGTGCACGCAGAAGGTAGAACATTAGAAATATTGAGGCACTTGAGGAAAAATGTGACCTAACTAGGCATACCGAGTGGATAAGGTACCAACCTAAATACTTGGTGGTCAAGGAAATAATATTCCACACATGTAATATTCCTAGGAAGACATCATTACAGAAAGTGGAGAGCTTGGAGCAGAATAAACATGCACCATTGGAGGACCACATTGACACTTGGCATCCAATCTTCTCCTAAAGGAAGGCATGGTGGTGGATGATAAACCTATAAATATATATTCTCAAAATAAAATAATACACACTTTGATATAGATACAAGAAGAGAGATACACACCTAAATAGAGAAAGAGTTGTGAGATAGTAGGTGCGGGATCATGAGGGAATGTATCTAGAGTATGATGTTGTAGTAATACTAGGATTTATAACACTATTTCTAAGGGATATAAGGGTATAATAGGCCTTTGAATGATGTTAGGGTATTTAATAAGGGATTAATTGGGAGGGCATAGCTAGGATATTATAACAAGTGAGATCTGTAAGAAATTGGTCCTAGTCTTCGATATGTATGGTTTGTGATGACCTATTTTGATTGTAATATGACTACGAATATTTTAATGAATATATATCTAAATAATTGTTCGAATATAATGTTTAAGATAGTAAACCCTCTTTTTTATGTGTCTTTCATAATTCAGATCTGATTTATCATGTTATTTACAATGATGCTTAGTTTCTTTAATACATTAATGTGTGGGATCGTAAGCTGATTTTCCACTTTCCTTGAACTAAGTGAGTATATTCCCATTCTTAAAATCATCCTCTAACAATAGAAATAGCTTCTCATAATGCTCACATAAAGGAGGGCGACACCTACACGTGCCTTGGGTGAGCACCCGATTCTCATTGGGTGATAGGCTAAGCACACATGGGATTAGAAGGTTATACTAAGGGTACATGAAAAATTACTACATGTTGGTTCTATTGTTGGGACCTATTTTCAAAGTTTTTGTGAGAATGATACGTGATGATAGATTTTTTGAACTTGGAAAATATCGAAGCATGGTTTAAGAGAATGAAGGATGATATTGTTCATAGATTTAGTACTATACCCGAGTTTGATGCACACAAATGCATAGAAGAACATCCGTATCATGAGCTATATGAGACATTTTTTTGTTGTTTTCCAAAGTATAGTTGTATGAATGGCTTTCACCATATGTATCTAGATCAAGCTAGTACTATAGATCTCGTGTATGGACACAAGATGAGTATCGAGGCTGCAGGATGCTAATATGACTTGGACACATGTTATTAATCATTTTTGAAGAGGAGTTCTAACAGATTATACCTGGAATATTCTATTTTCATAAATTATTTTCCGAGGTTATTGAGTTTTAGTTCTTAAGGAGCCAATAACATAAATTTTGTGTGTTATCCCTTTATCTATCAAGATCTTAGGCATTACCACGAGTTTGGAAGCATTCCCTATGGTGGATAAAGCTTCTATGAGTGTTGGGAAAGGAAGCTAGGGTGGAGGAGGATGGAAAAATTGTGGTTGAAAAGGAGAGAGGAGAGACGACTTAAGTATAGTTAAGCACGTGAAAGAGAGTTGTCTAGAAAACATGAGGTTAAGAGTGATGGATATATGTAGGAAGATGTTTTGGGAAGGAATTGAGGATCTTGTGGAGGACGTAAAACCTAAGCATTCTATGCTACCCCATCTCAAAAATTACGGGAGAGATACCCCTTTAGCTTCTAATGAGATTTCATCACTTACGAAATAAGAGCCATCAACACGCATCTATACCCACCTAGTGACTAACCCTTGACTCTTGGTATTCCAAATCAAGAGATAATTATTACTAACCTAGTTGGTATACGTGGGAGTGATGAGATGTGCACCTAAGAGTTATGATTTCTGATTCGGTACATCTATGGCTGCACAATCATTCCTTTTGTTTAGAGGAATATTATGCGGAATGACATTTGGTAAAAGTAATGGTACACAAAGTTTTTCTACCGCATCCGGAAGTGATGTAGGACACACATCTTGTAGTGGTGAAAAATCACAATAGTTGGTACGTAGTTTAGTGGGACATTGGGAATGCTAGGTGTGACCACTTCAGGCCCATTACTAGCTACATGAGGTTGATCGGAGGATCTAGAGCTTTAAGAGGAATGAGACCTAGTAGATCTATTAGATCTAGTGGTGGAGGTAATACCGCAGAGGAATAAAGGTTACGGATCAAGTGGACAAGGGCCTTAACCACCTCAACAAGTATTCTTTGACATGTCGTTACACCTACCGAGAATAAAAAGGTGTTAAGGATGCTATAAATCATGTACAAAAGTGCAAATTGATATGGCATGCGAAGGGGATCACTAACAAAAGTGGAAGGCAAGTCAGTTTACAACAATGTTGCAAGAATGCATGCATAGTTGGTACCATAAATGTGACCCCATAAGACAATGGAAGATTACTCTACACTATGGAATGCCTTCTTAATGGAATTTCATATCCCGAGTTTGAACAAAAGAGCGTCAAAGACTCGAACGAGATTTGGTGGGGAATGTCGAGAGTGTGCGAGAAATATGACACGTATTTTAAGACTCTCTTATCAAAATTGTCGTATGAAACTCATCCTTCTTAGCATGATCAGTTATTTTTGGAGGATTTATAACACCTTTTAGGAGGTCACTCTTGTGCAAGAATTTCAAATACCCACGCGAGGCCTTCGAGGCTACTCTACGAGTTGAGGTTGTTGGAAGCATAGATACCAGTGTTAGCCCTTTTCTTAAGGCTCGATTAATGTAATGGCCAAGAAACTATAGAAGATATTTGTATGAGGTTCGCAGTGGTATATGATGCACATATTGTGAGGTAGGGGAATACAAAGGATAGTTTCACTCACATATTGGTACGCATAATGATGGCAGACTGTGAAATTTTCCATGGAGATCATGATGCAAGTATGTGCCCATTACTGTAGCACACAATACATAAAAATGTGTCTTGCTACTATAATATCTACACCTATACTACTCATGACACCAAGTATTGTGGATTGATTAACCAGATACATGATGTCATTGATATTGGTGTGCACAAGACCAGCCTTCCAAACAATTCCAAGGATGATGGTCATCACTATGAAGGACCTTGAGATGGATAGGCATGTGGAAGAACCTTCTAAGGAGGATTTCATGGTCATGGCAACCACGGAGGAGGAAGATGTGAGTTCCCATGTGGAATCTGTTATAATTTTCAATCTATAAAGCACTATAAACTTGAATTCCCTATTATGCTATAATGCTCTTGGTTTGGGAAAAACATAAGGATGAAAAGTGCTCAGATATATCGACCATATGAGTCGGGAACATTGGAAAGATAAAGTGTCGAGATGGTGAGCATAAAGAAGTCCAATTCATAATAGATGCCAAAGGTTTCGTGTGAATTAGAACTAGATCCCGTAATGGTTACGACATGAGTGGAGGCTATGCACATAATGGATGTACCAAGGCATAGATAACTAATTATTAGAGTAGAAGTGATACAATGAAAGTATCCGAGACCCACTCATAAGAAAGAGGTATATCAAGAAACCATTGATGTGAGTTGAAGTCTACATGGAGAGATCCAATTGCCTAAAGGAATAGTCAAATAAGTTAGAGAAAAGGAAGAATACCGAGGCTACATAGAAGGACCTGGATGAGGTTAGGGAAGTATGCAAAATTTTTAGGTAAGATAATATCATTCCCTTGCTAGGAGAATGGTTATGGGAGAAGGTACCATGTGCTGGAGGAGAGCACAAGAGGTAGGTTCTACATGTTAAGTTTCCTCCCCACAACCTTGATTATGACAAGGAAATTACCTTGAATGCTTTATTGTATATGGGTGGTTTCTAAGAAATATATTGATTAACATGGGTGCGAAGTCAATGTTCTCACCTTTGTAGATGTTTGGCATCAAATTGGAAGGGCCCCATTACAACCATCTTCTAATGTTCTATATATGTCTAACAAGATAAAGGAAATGCCCATTTGTCGTGAAGGATGTTGCTATCACTATCCAAGGGGAAAATTTTGCTAGATATTTTGAAGTCTTGGCACTAGCCAAGGTAGACAACTTTCCAAAGATTGCTTGGGCGCCCCTCGTGTTATAAGAACAATGTTGACCTACAGTTCAACAAGGGGTACATAATTTTTGAAAATGAAGAAGAGTGGGTTATCATCCCTTGACCAATGAGAATTCAGCACCCTATACTAATTCCTTGGGAAAAGAATTTCTTGATAGGGTCTCAGTATCCACTCTATCGGGGGCCCGAGGTGATTGATCCTCTGAGAGGGAGTTATTCACTTTAAAGATGCTCATTCTATGAATGATAAAACTAGTGTAGCATGTGACAATTGGGCTCACGAGACTTATGAGTTAATTGGGTGACGATTAAGAGGATCCATGATAAGATTAAAAAGGGCACACTCGGTTAAGTTCCTAGAGGAAAGAAATCACCAAGTCATTACAGGGAGTGGCTAAACCTGAAATTGTCTTGTGATAAATGGAGACCAGTGGAATAATGAGATTGAAAGAAGAGGGATGATCAACTATAAATTTCTTGGGACCGTAATGCATTGGTGGGAAACATATCCCGATAGCATTATAGATTGGCGTGAAGTGAGGATCACATTCTCTATTAGGTTTATCCGAATCAATGTACCCACTACAATACAAGACTACCATGGAAAGGAACCCACCTCATCTCATGTCCAAGCATGTGAGAAGGCTTGGATATGAGGTGCAGAGGCATTTCCACCTCCTCTATGGGTACACAATTTGTATTCCACCTTATAAGGCTATGCACACATATGCTACATTTACTTAGAGATTCATCATAAGATAGGAAGTTGGAAGGAATTTATAGCTACCTCCAATCTTTCAAATATCGGAGTACCAAGCCATTGGTACATAAGACGTTACAAGTTATTCAACATCTTACTATGGGAGATAGTGTCATGGTGGAGGATAGGATACTGGAGTTATTAGGTGAACCTAGTCTGGAGATGCGCTTTGATGAAGAGGAATCGAAGGAGACATGTGTTCGGCGTGCATGAATCGAGAAAGAAAAAGGGAAATTGGTCTATGTGATAGATGGTGAAGAGGTAGAAAGTTTGAATGTTAACCATATCCTGAAGGTATGTGTAAAGTTAGGGATAACACTAATAAGCAAGTGCGCACATACCATGAACCCCTGAAAATAAAGAAGGTTAACATTGGTTTGGATGTTGAACCTAAGGAGGCCACTATTGGAGACTATTGGTCAGAGAAGGAGTTTTCAAATATCATTGACCTATTGCGCAAATTTTAGGATTTATTCCCGCATGGGTACCATGAGCATAAAGGATTTCTACCGATTAAATTTATGCTACCATCATTTTGTATTGTGCATGCGGGGGGTTAAATGATGAACAAGAATTTGAGGAAATGCTAAACAAGTTAATGTAGTTAGATGAAAGGTGATCACTTGCTAGATGGATTCGAGAGAAGAGTGAAAAGGCTCGAAAAAATCATGACATGATTGTCATATAAAAAAATCAACTCAATGTTGGGCGAGATGGTGTTGTTATATGATTCCAATTTTATATGCCATCCTAGGAAACTCAAAGTCCATTGGATGGGCCCATATATTATATCCTATATACTGGATTCAGGAACTTCTCGATTACATAAGTACTTTATGTAACACGGTTACCAGGCCATTTCAATGGGAGTAGGGTGAATCCCTAATATAAATAAGTCTTCCTTGTGTTTATAAATAAGGTAGTATTGCCGGTTAGCCAAGGTTTTTCTTTCATGATTTTTCCTTTCTTTGTGTTTCACCTTCTCGTTGCTTGTTCCTTTCTTTTTATGTTGTTGTTTTATGTGCCTTGTGTGCCAGTAGCCACATATTATTTTAAATAGGTTGTGTATACATAGAGGACTGCACATTCATTTTAGTGTGGGGTGGAGTAGTGTGTGAGCATTGGAAACTATGATTTAATGGCCTATATTAAAGGATACAAAGTGCGTTGTGTGGTAGAGCACATGTAGTAATGGTGGACATAACGATTTCGGTGTCATGATAGATTTACAAATACCATGTACAAAGGATGAGAAGCACATGAACAACATGAGGTAGGTGAGGAAAAAATCAGGGTAAGGACGAGAATAATTTTTGTTAGCGTTTTATCCACACCCCGAGGATCTTCGATCGATTAAGGATTTTTACACACCGAAGATTGTAAGGGTTTTTTGCGCAGGATTGGGTGCAAGGGTAAGAGTGCTTAAGGTTGGATTTAGTGGAAAAAAACATCTTTATTGCAAAGGTATGCTAGTAGGTGGCATTGAATTTATTGTGGGAGAGAAGTAAAAGCTATAAGCGAGAATTTGAGGAAATGTATTATTTACCTTGTAGTTGTTATATCAAGAGCTCTTGTGAACTAGGGAATCCTTGAGAAGTTGCACGAAAGGAGATTGTGAGAATCGAGTGTGATGCCCGATTCTGATAACCCACTTGAGACCCAAGAAATAACCTAGGGATTAGTTAGAAAATTATGGAATAAATTTTTTTATTAGAAGTATCCACAACTAGGTAGTAAGAAAACAATTGACACTAATAAGCTCTAGAAAAATTCAATTTCACTAGAACATACTTTTCCTTTAAAATAATTATCAGACTCACAAGGTCCTAAACTTAGGGCTAGAAGTTCTAGTTAGGTTCAGGGAGTAATTTATCCCCATACCCACTCTCTAACATGCTCATAGTTTCAACTTGATTTTTCTCACACTTAAATCTTCCAAAATTTCCTTAAATCATTCCCATTAGATAGTAAAATTTCTCACCTTTTCGGTGATATAAAGAAGTCCTCCTAACTCCTTTAGAAACTCAAGATATGGGAAGGTGGAGGGTCAAATTTTAGGGGACATTTTGGGTGGGGTGAAAAGTAAATTTCAGGTGGTGGGTTGCGGGGTGGCATTTAAAAATTTCCTTGCATGGGGAGAAAAGTCAAATTGCTTTAGTGCCTCTGTGGGTCCTCCAGGGACATGTGGCGGCCTTGAGTCATCACTGAAAACAAAAGGGAAAGGTGGGGTGGGAGTCTTGTGGAAAATTCACCAAAGGGGGAGGAAAATCCAATAAAGCACCCACGCACCCACGGGTCCATCAGGGACACGTGGTGCCCAACTAAACAATGTGGGGAAGAAGGAGAGGGAAAGGTGCGGTGGTGGGAGCGATTGGGAAAATTTGCCAAAGGGGAGGGTGAAAGGGGTAAAAGCACGTGCGGGTCCGCGTGTCTGTGGAGAAGATTTTCCCAAGGCAGGGTGGGAGTGCGGGGCCATGGGAATTTTTATAAAATTTTTCCAAAGACAAAATTTTTAAAAAGTGATGAAGTTCTCCCTCCTCTGTTGTCACCCCAAGGTGCCACGTGGCACCCTGGTTGGAGCACAGTCCGGCGGGAAAAGTCAAAAATTTTCCCCAAAAAGTTTTAAAAGGCCCAAAGGCATAAATGATGCCGCGCCTCTGCCATTGCCTCGTGAGGACACGTGGAGCATGTGATAGGCCGTGGAATGGTAGAGGAAAATTCAAAATTTTCCCAAGTAATTTTTTTTTTTCAAAATTTTCAAGGATTTGACGGAAATTTTCAGTGCCACAGGCCCAACAGGGAAAAATTTCCCAAATTTTCCAGCCAAAGTAGGAAAATTTCAAAATGCCATAACTTTTGCTATAAATCTCAGTTTTGGGAAAATGAGGACTTTCTACGGAAATCTCTCGATGCCTCTTTTTACATAAAATGATAAATTTTATATTTTGATAAGTTTAAGGGTTCAATTTTACAAAAATAATCTACAAGATTTTAAACAAGCCAATTGGTAAATTTTAACTTATCAATTTTATTCAATTTCATCACCTCCTTTGCTCAACATGCCAAAAGACATGGAGGTTTATCTAAGAAGGATTTAAAGTTCTTTAGGAAGTAAATTCAATTGTTTGATTTTCATTATACATTTGTCCATAAATGATAGAAAATAGATGAGGAAGGGATTATGTTGATTTTGTAATGTTTAAATTGTTTTCTTAAGTTTTCTTTGTCAATTTGAGTTCATTAATGTATTAGCATGCTGAATTATAATGTTTCCAAGTTGATTATTGTGTGCAGGTTTGAACTGTACATTTTGATTAACTTTATTTCTAGTTTTATATTTACAACAGAGATCTACCTTTTTTTTAAAACTGTATGTCAATTATATCATTCATGTGTGGCATTTCATTTCTAAACTAATCCAATACATTTAGTTGCTGATAACAAACCATTCTGAATCAAAAGCAAATACTAAATTTCATTTTTACACATTCCCAAAGATATAAAATGCAACATCATTTCCACGTACATATCTTCTTTTTTCAACAGAGATCTAACTATCTCTTTTTCCATACAATGAAACATTGAATTTAATTCAACAATGCATATGAGAGAAGATCTTTCAATTCTTTATTAATTTCAACAGAAATACATCTTTCAAAGTTTGACTGTAACAAATAGAATTCTATTTCTTTCTTTTCAATGTACAGAGCAAAATGTAAATGTCTTTCACACTTTGAATATACACTTTCAATCCAATTACAACATCTTTTCTTCACAATACAAATGTTACAATTTCATCCACTTCAAGTGGGAAAGGATCACAAAAGAATTTTTTCACAAGGGGCTGGCATATCTATCTTCTTCTGCTCTAGAACAACAACATGAAAGTTTCTCCCATTTTCAATTTGATCACAAAATTTGGGGAAAGGCAACGCTCTCCACCCAACCAAGACATCCAATGAAAGGAGAATCCTTCCTTCATCATTGGCCCCCAAGCCCCAACAAAAATAAAATAAGAGGTGTAATTCAACCCATGGAAACAACTAGCTTCCACAACACACATCATTCTTTCAACATGCATAATTCATTTAAAAATACAATCCACACAAAAATAAAAGTTTACAATTACATTTGAAAATAATCAAAACAAAACTCAGGCTTGATCATGCAAGCCAAAGGAGAAAGGTCTATGGGGGAAGCTGCTTATGCCTCCCAAATGGGAGTTGGGCATCCACCTATAACAAACCACCAAAATAATTCATCACACACATCTCCTTATGCCCCCCACAAAGTAAGAAATGCAAGCTATTTCTTTTCCAAGGTGGATCCCAAACCCAAACTCCCTCCACAAAATCTGATGCCAATGGCATTCCCTTATGCCCCCACATGGATTCCCCATAGCCTTCTCCTACACCATTCCTAAGTAGTCTACCCAACCAGCCAACAAATAAATAAAAACATGCACCATTCATATAACACAACAAGAAAATAACAACATAAAAAGAGAGTTAAATTCCTACCTCTCCATGGTAGCTTTTGTTTCCAAACAACAATATTTTAATGCCAAAAACACAGTCCCAAAACAACAATCTCCAAGCAAGTAAAGTTTCTCCAAATTCCTTCCAAAATCAAGAGCTCCAAACACAAGAAAAATGCACCCCAAGGAAGTTGCAAAATGATTCAACAACCCAAAACAAGGAAAGAGTTTGAATTTTATAGAAGAGGGAAGAAGAGAGGATGATGTGGATCCATGTAGGATGCCACATCACACATCCTCAAATTCAAACACAAAAGACAAAATTCCATTCTCCCAAGCACAATAAAGAGGTGGGTGAAAATATGACAAAGTTACTTGCACACTCAAAATCCCACACCCCAAAGGAATGCAAAATAAATAAAATGTAAGAGAGTGCAATCAAAAAACCAAACATGATTAATAAGATGCATTATAAAAGTCTAAAATCACTTCTCCAACCATAAGTATGGTTGGTAAATTAAATTGAGAGGTATGGGACAAGTTTTACTTGTCCCACAAGCCTCCAAAAACAACCCCAAGGACAAATTTGAATTTCTAAGGAGGTGGAGTGTTTCTTACTCCAAAATATGACTTATACAACTCTTACACAACTTACACATCACTTACATATTTAATACAAAAGCCAACAACTCTTATAATTACTTTCCCATATCCCAATTTAATTTATTTAAATTTTAATCATATGATTTTTCACATTAATTCTCCACAACATAATTAAATAAAGAAAGGAACACATCACTAATAAAATACATACAACAATAAATAAAATGAAACACATTAATAAAATACACAAACCCATGGTCACATATAAGGGTGATCCCCATGGGAATCCCTAACAAAACAACACACATACACAAAACAAGTTACCATGGTGACCTTGTTGAATTCACCTAGAATTCCATTGTGGTTGGTCTCCAATCCCCGATGTTTGTTGTGATATTTTAATCCTACAAAACACAAATACCTCCTTCGGCCTCATGGCCATATCAGAACATCCAACGTGATATAAATGAAATCACAAAACTAACTATATAAATGAATCACAACAACATCAAAGTAACAACTACATCATTTGCATTTTTAATCAACCACTATATCATCATCGTATAATATCCATTTTCTAGATCTACTCATAATATCCAAAATCATATGTCCGAACAACATCCATAAAACATCCATGTCAAATAATATATCATCATCCACATATAAGGTGTCTCTAATAATCATCATGCATCATAATCAAATCAAGATCAACAATAATCCATGATCAAATGTCTAACAACATAGTAAATCAAAACATAATAATGTCCATAATGAAATCAAAGTATCAAAATAGGTTTCAGTATGTGTCAAAGGGAAGTGGGCACTACATCCCCCTCCCCTTTGACTCGACTTCCTCCTGGAAGTCACTGGAACAAATGTGGAAACTGAACTCGTAATAAGGTAACATCCTCCCATGTAGCTGTAGTCTCATCATATCTATCCCATTGCACTCAGACCTGATCACCCTCTCTACCTCGAAGGCCTAGGGTCCTATGATCTAGGATGAATGGGCTCCACCATCACCTGCCCCTGATCCTGCACCTGCAATGATGTCCAATCTAACACATGAGAAGGGTTATAATATATCTCTTGAGAACTGAAACATGAAAAACATCATGTATGCAAGACAAGCTGGGTGGCGAAATGCTAGATGGTAGGCCAAAGGGCCGATACACTCCAAGATCTCAAAAGGACCAATGAATCTAGGAGCTAACTTAGAACCTTTTCCATAATGGATAGGGCTCTTATGTTTCCTGACATGAAGGAACACCTTCATGCCCACATCGAAACTACGGTCGATCCTATGTTAATCCACATACTTCTTCTTCCTATCCTGTGCCTCATGTAATCTCGATCAACACTACCTGCTGCTCCATTTCCTGTAGAAGAGCTGGTCCAAGAGATATTCTATCCTCTAACATATCTTAGCTAAGAGGTGTCCTGCACTCTCTACCATATAAAGCTTGAAAAGGAGCCATGCCTATAGAACTCGAAAACTATTATTGTAGGCAAACTCCACTAAGTATAGGTACTCCTCCCATTTAGTCTACTGATCCATCACATACATCTTGAGCATGTCCTCTAAAATCTGATTCACCCTCTCATTCTATCCATCTATCTCAGGGTGATATGATGTGCTAAAGTTGATCCTCGTCTCGAGGACATACTGCATGGTAGTCCAGAAATGTGAAGTGTACAAGGGATTGTGGTCACAAACGATCTTCCAAGGAATCCCGTGTAATCTGAAAATCTCATCCAAGTATACCCAAGCCACTATCCTAGCTATATACATGGTTTTCACTAGAGAAAAGTGAGCCACTTTTGTCAATTTATCAATCATGACCATAATGGCATCATGGCGATATCTCGACATCGGTAGCCCAACAATGAAATCCATGGAAATGGTGTCCCACTTCCATTTCAGTATAACATGAGGATAAAGAAGGCTGTTGGATGCTGATGCTTAGTCCTTAACTCTCTGGCACTCTAAACATCATGACACAAACTGAGCCACATCTCAATGAAGTCCTCTCCAATGGTACAACTGTCGTAAGGTGGTGTGCATCTTCTTCACCCCGAATGGGCTGAATAGGGTGCACGATGTGCCTCTACCAAGATGTCCTATCTCAAGCCTCCATCTCTAGGAACATATATCTAGCCTCTATGCTTGAGAAGGCCATCTACCTCTAAGGAAAAACCAAAAGTTCCCCTCAAGGGGTCTTTGTGACTCAATCTCTGCTCGAACTACAATGTAGAAGTTGTCAAGAGGAAGTTGCTAAAGAATCCTGCTCCGTAAATCTATGCTCACTGAGGTGGCCATAGCCACATGTCTCCATCTACTAAGAGTGTCTGCTACCACATTCTCTTTCCCCTTCACATGCTCTGATCTCCATGTCATACTCACATATAGAACTCCATCTAACGCCTGTTGACAAGCATTTAAATTAGATTTGGTGTGAAGAGGTGGCAAAGACTCAAATGATCTGTCTTGAGTGTGAATCTCCTGCCAAGAAGAAAGTGCCTCCATCTAACCAAAGCATGCACAATTGTTGCAAGCTCAAGATCATGGGTCAGATAATTAAGCTCATGATCTTTGAGTTTGTGAGACTCAAAATCCACTACATTTCCTCTCCCGTATCAACACACCTCCAAGCCCAAGTAAAAAAGCATATGTGTAAACAAAGAACTCACCTTGTGGATCCGACATCTGCGAATATAGGTGATGTAGGAGGCATTCCTTCATTGTCTGAAGGCCTACTCACATCTGTCTAACCAAACAAACTTCTTCCTTTCCCTGAAGGGAAGTGATAGGGTGCACAATCTGAGAGAAGTCCTAAATGAATCTCTGAAAGTAACCTACTAATCCCATGAAGCTGCACACCTCGATCACTATAGTGGGTGTTGGCCAATCCATAATGGCTCTAATCTTGAATCGATTGACTACGATACCTTCCCCAGAAATAATATGACCCAAATAATGTACCTCAATCTGAAAGAAAGCACACTTCTCCAAGTTCCCGTAAAGTTGCGATCCTAAAGACACTGAAGAACCTGGCGAAGGTGCCCCTCGTGCTCCTCACGCATACGTGAGTATATCAAAATGTCATCTAGGAAGATGAGCACGAAGTGATCTAAGAAGGTCTTGAATACCCCATTCATCAAACTCATGAATATTTAGGGGCATTAGTCAAACCAAAAGGCACCACTGTGAACTCATAGTGCCCATATCTCATGTGGAAGGCAGTCTTATGAATGTCTACCTCAAAATCTCAAAGCTGATGGTACCCGACTTAAGATCAATCTTAGAGAAAACTGTGGCTCCCTTCATCTGATCAAACAAGTCATCAATACGAGGAAGAGGATAACGATTCTTGATCATTACCTTGTTTGGCGGTAATCAATACACAACCACAAGGATCCATCCTTCTTCTTCACAAAGATCACAGTGCACCCCAAGGGGATACACTAGGATGGATAAGGCCTTTCTCCAAAAGGCCCTCAAGCTATAACTTGAGCTCACAGAGCTCTGGGGTGGTCATCGATAAGGTGCTCGTGAGATAGGCTCTGCTCCAGGAACTAGATCTATATGAAAATCAATCTCACATGGGGGTGGTAACCCTAGTAGCTCCCCTAGAAAGACATATGCAAACTCTCTCAAAATGGGATGATCATCTAGTGATGGTCCACTAGACCCATCCTCTGATTTGTCACTAATTGTAACAACATACATCTGACAACCCCGTCGCACACACCGCTTAAGCTACATAGTGGAGATGGTGTGAATAGAAATGAGTCTCCTGACCCTTGAAATCACCGACTCAACTCCCAAATCATCTACACAAGATATAGTCTTGTGATAAAAATCCATCCTAGCCCTATGTGTGCAGATAACCAATCCATACCTAAAATGACTCCATACGAGCCCAAAGGAAGGATATAGAGATATGAGGTAGTGGTGAAAGGTCCCAAATCCACTACACACTCCTTGACTAAGGAGTCTATAGAGATCTTAGCTCTAGAAGCCATCTTGACATCCCAACTAAGACCTACCTAACTACCACCAGCCTGCATCGCTCTACTAAAGATGGTGCAATGAAAGAATCATAAGAACCAGAATCAAACAATACAGAGGTAGGGATACCACCAATGTTACATGTGGTCTTAATGACTATGCTCTGATGCTCTACCTAGGTTTTCAACCGCTCCATAAATTTTATGGCTACGCATCACATGTCACTAACATTCAAGTGATTTGAAATTTGATTCTTACCCTTGTTGTTAGGGTTCTATGGGCAATCTCTCCAAAAGTGTCCAGTAACTCCACAACCAAAACATCCTCCTGATCCTCCCCAATGAGTAGCACCTCTAGTAGGTGCCCTAGAAGTTTATGGTGTGGACCCTAATTATCCGGCCTGTGGTCTACCGAGGTCTCTGCGGTGATGAGCTCTTGCTAACTGAGCTCTAGGTCCACCTTGTGTCCTGATGGGACCCTAGGAGAGGCCCCATACTCTGACCTCTCTATGCATCAACTCTCTGTGGATGTCATGAGGTAGGAGGGGTGAGATTTTTCTACTGCTACTACGTGGCCTAAAGGATGACTGCTAAACCCTGGCCACCACGAGGAAGGGGTACTGACCCCCTTAATCTACCATCATGCATCTGTTATATGCAGCTCCAGAATCGGTCTCTAGCCTCGTTGGGTCTTCCCCGAGTCTCTCTGTAATATAGGCCTTCTCAATATCTCGGCTAAAGTCTGGGTGGGTAGTGGATCTGCATTGCACCTCCAATATCTAAATTCAGGCCCCGGATGAACCTATAAATCTGCACTGCTCCTCTTGCATGTACTTACATACTAGAGTAGATCTAAAAATCTACTCTCATACTCTACTACTAAAAGAGAATCGTGTTACCGGAGGTCATGGAACTCATCGATCCTATGTTATATGAACCTCCATGATAAATACATGCTCCTGAATCTCTCCTCAAAAATATCCCAGGTCACTATCTCAGAATCTACATGGAGCTTTTTCTCCTCTATCCTCCACCATACTCATGCTCCATCCCTTAGTAGATGGATCACAACACAAGCTTTTGTGTTGCTAGAACAAGGAAAAATCTTGAAGCAACCACTCAAGCTCACTAGCCAAGCCTCTGGTTGGAATCCACCCATGTCACCTGAGTAATGTGCGATGGACGAAGCTTTAGGATCTCCGTGATGTATGGATCTATAGTTGTGGTCGACGGCCTCTAGGTCTCTCTTACGTGTGCTCATCCCTAAGCGTAGGGCTTTGAGACCTCTATCTATGCTTTGGAACTCTGTCACCATGTCTCCTATGTGGTGACTCTTCTCTGCTAACTCAACATGGGAGTTCTCTCCTCTATGCTCTTCGCCTGGTCAAGGAGATACTTAACCCTAATGGAAGGGGCTCTATCATGACTAGCTACATGTCCCCTCCTAATCCTCCGCGTAGAGTGGCATTAACATCTGAAGGGTCTACAAGATCTAGGGTAGGATAGCTATTACACCTTGATCTCGGTGGTGGTGGTGGTGGTGGTTGTGAGTCGAGTCTCTGTGATAGTTTCTCTCACTCCTTTGGCCTCTTGCATAGACTAAAGTGAGAGTTAGTTCATCATTTTTTTAAGTTTTATTCAATTCTCCATGTTCACTACAATATACAATTTCTAACTATGTTATTTTGTTTTTTATTTAGAAAATTGTGTTAGGTTTAATTTTTCATGTCTCAAGTTTTCTAGTGTGCCCAATAGTCCAATCTTCGAACCACTAATTTGATACCAAGTGTGATTCCCGTTACAACAACCCATTTGAGACCAATAAACTACCTAGGGATTAGTTAGAAAATTATGGAATAATTTTTTTTATTAGAAGTATCCACAATCAGGTAATAAGAAAACAATTGACAGTAATAGGCTTTGAAACAATTCAATTTCACTAGAACATAATTTCCTTTAAAACAATTATTAGACTCACAAAGTCCTAAACTTAGGGCTAGAAGTTCTAGTTAGGTTCAGGGAATAATTTACCCCCATACCCACTCTCTAAAAGGCTCAGAGTTTCAAATTAATTTTTCTCACACTTAAAGCTTCCAAAATTTCCCTAAATCATTCCCATTGGATAGGAAATTTTCTCACCTTTCTGGTGATATAAAGAAGTCCTCCTAACTCCTTCATAAACTCAAGATATGGGCAAGCGGACTTTAGGGGTCAAATTTTCCCCCAAGGGGACACATGTCAAGTAGGCACAAAAAGTAAATTTCAGGGGGCGGGTCGTGGGGTGGCGTTTAAAAATTTCCTTATGGGGAGAAAATTCAAAATTTCTTCCGTGCCTCCGTGGGTCCTCTAGGAAGACACGTGGCATCCTTGAGTCATCGCCGGAAAAAAAAAAAGGAAAGGCGGGGCTTTGGGAGTCTTGTGGAAAATTCGTCAAAGGAGAGGAAAATCAATAAAGTGCCCACGTGCCCATGGGTCCATCAGGGAAATGTGGCACCCAAACAAAAAATGTGGGGAAGAAGGAGAGGGAAAGGCATGGTGGTGGGAGTGATTGGGAAAATTCACCAAAGGGGAGGGTGAAAGGGGTAAAAGCGCGCGTGGGTCCACGCATCCACGGAGGAGATTTTCCCAAGGCAAGGTGGGAGTGTGGGGCCGCGGGGATTTTTATAAAATTTTTCCAAATATAAATTTTTTAAAAGCAATGAAGTTCCTCCTCCTCTGCTGTGACCCCAAGGTGCCATGTGGCACCCTCTGGTTGGTTGCGGGCCGGTGGGGTAAAAGTCAAAAAATTTTTCCCCAAATTTTTTTAAAAGGCCCAAGGCATAAATGATGGCATGCCTCTATCATTGCCCCATGAGGACATGTGGTAGCCTGTGATAAGCCATAGAATGGTGGAGGAAAATTCAAAATTTTTCCCAAGAAAAATTTTCTTTTGAAAATTTGACTAAGTTTTCCGACCGCTTGGCCCTGCCAGTGGAAAATTTTCCCAAATTTTCCCGCCAAAGCATGAAAATTTCAAAGTGTAATAACTTTTTCTAGAAAGATCAGTTTTGGGAAAATGAGGACTTTCTAGAAATCTCTCGATTCCCTCTTTGCACAAGAAATCATAAATTTTACATTTTGATAAGTTTTAAGGGTTCAATTTTACAAAAACGATATACGTAGGATTTTAAAAACAACCAAATTTTAACTTATCAATTTTATTCAATTTGATCACCTCCTTCACTCAACATGCCAAACAAACATGGAGGTTTACTCTAGGAAGGATTTAAAGTGCTTTAGGGAGGTAAATTCACTTGTTTGATTTTCAATATACATTTTTCCATCAAATGATAAAATGGCTGTGGAAGGGATTGGGTTCGATTTTGTAATGTTTAAATTGTTTTCTTAAGTTTTCTTTGTCAATTTGAGTTCATTGATGTCTTAGCATGCTAAATTATAATGTTTCCAAGTTGATTATTGTGTGTAGGTCCGAACTGTACATTTTGATTAACTTTATTGCTAGTTTTATATTTACAACAAAGATCTACATTTTTTCTGTATGTCATTATATCATTCAAGTGTGGCATTTCATTTCTAAACTAATCCAATACATTTAGTTTCGATAACAAACCATTCTGAATCAAAAGCAAATACTAAATTTCATTTTTACACATTCCCAAAGATACAAAATGCAACATCATTTCCACGTACATATCTTCTTTTTTCAACAAAGATCTAACTATCTCTTTTGCCATACAATGAAACATTGAATTTAATTCAACAATGCATATGAGAGAAGATCTTTCAATTCTTTATTAATTTCAATAGAAATACATCTTTCAAAGTTTGACTGTAACAAAAAGAATTCTATTTCTTTCTTTTCAATGTATAGAGTAGAATGTAAATGTCTTTCACACTTTGAATATACACTTTCAATCCAATTACAACATCTTTTCTTCACAATACAAATGTACAATTTCATCCACTTCAAGTGGGAAAGGATTACAAAAGAATTTGTTTCACAAGGGGCTGGCATATCTGTCTTCTTCTGCTCTAGAACAACAACATGCAAGTTTCCTCCATTTTCAATTTGATCACAACAGATGTGGGGGAAAGGCAATGCTCTCCACCCAACCAAGACATCCAATGAAAGGAGAAGCCTTCCTTCATCATTGGCTCATGAGCCCCAAGTAAAATATAATAAGAGGTGTAATTGAACCCATGGCAACAACTAGATTCCATTACACACAACATTCTTTCAACATGCATAATACATATAAAACATAGTCCAAATAACATAACAGTTTACAACTATAATTGAAAACAATCAAAACAAAACTCAAGCTTGATCATGCAAGCCAAAGGAGCAAGGTCTATGGGGGAAGCTGATTATGCATCCCAAATGGGAATTGGGCATCCACTTGTAAAAACTATCACACAATATCCTCATCACACACAAATCCACCTTATTCCCCCCAAATTTCCTTATGCCCCCAAAGTAATAAATGCAAGCTATTTCTTTTCCAAGGTGGATCCCAAACCAAAAATCCCTCCACAAAATTTGATTCCAATGGCATTCCCTTATGCCCCCCCACATGGATTTCCCATAGCCTTCTCCTACACCATTCCTAAGGAATTCTACCCAACCAGCCAACAAATAAATCAAAACATGCACCATTCATACAACACAACAAGAAAATAACAACATAAAAAGAGAGTTAAATTCCTACCTCTCCGTGGTATATTTTGTTTCCAAACAACAAGCTTTTAATGCCAAAAACACAGTCCCAAAACAAAAATCTCCAAACAAGTAAGTTTCTCTGAATTCCTTCCAAAAGCAAGAGCTCCAAACACAAGAAAAATTTGCCCCCAAGGAAGTTGCAAAAATGATTCAATAACCCAAAATAAGGCAAGAGTTTGAATTTTATAGAAGAGGAAGAAGAGAGGATGATGTGGATCCATGTAGGATGCCACATCAAAATCCTCAAATTCAAACACAAAAGATGAAATTCCATTCTTTCCCAAGCACAATAAAGAGGTGGGTGAAAATATGACAAGTTCTTGCACACTCCATAAGCCCACACCCCAAAGGATTGCAAAATAAATAAAATGTAAGAGAGTGCAATCAAAACAAGGAAACATGATTAATAAGATGCATTATAAAAGTCTAAAATGACTTCTCCAACCATAAGTATGGTTGGTAAATTTAATTGATGGGTATGGGACAAGTTTTACTTGTCCCACAAGCCTCCAAAAATAGCCCTTAAGGACAAATTCGAGTTTCCAAGAAGGTGGAGTGTTTCTTACTCCAAAATCTGACTTATACAACTCTTACACAACTTACACATCACTTACATATTTAATACAAAATACAACAACTCTTATAATTACTTTCCCATATCCCAATTTAATTTATTAACTTTTAATCATAATATTTCTCAGATTAATTCTCCACAACATAATTAAATAAATAAAATGAAACACATCACTAATAAAATACATACACCAATAAATAAAATGAAACACATTAATAAAATACACAAACCCATGGTCACATATAAGAGTGATCACCCCCATGGGAATCCATAAAAAAATAACACACATACACAAAACAAGTTGCCATGGTGAACTTGTCAAATTCACCTATAATTTCATTTTGGTTGGTCTCCAATCCCTCGATGTTTTTGTTATATTTTAATCCTGCAAAATGTAAATACCTCCTTCGGCCTTGTATAATATCCATTTGCATTTTTAATCAACCACTATATCGGATCTACTCATAATATCCAAAATCATATGTCTGAACAACATCCATGAAACATCCATGTCAAATAATATATCATCATCCACATATAAGGTGTCTCTAATAATCATCATGCATCATAATCAAATCAAGATCAACAATAATCCATGATCAAATGTCTAACAACATACTAAATCAAAACATAATAATGTCCATAATGAAATCAACCGTATCAAAATAGGTATCAGCAGGTGTCAAAGGGAAGTGGGCACTACTGCTGAGTGTGTGAGTAGTGTGATTTGTGAACCAAAGTGGAAAAAAAGTATAAGAGTGTAAAGGAGAGGGTTGTTGGAATTTTTTTAACCCGTAAGTAAGTACATCATCTTGTCAAAGGAAGGATTTTTCTAGGGTTAGGATTCTATAGCTAGGGCACGTGAGTAAGGGTATTTTCATGACGTTAAGCCACCAATTTGAGCGAGTATAGAAGAGGAACAAGGAATATTTTTTTGTTAGTAACCTAATAAGAAGATGTCACAAAAGAAGGGCAAGGGAAAAAGGGAAATGGGTTGTTTCCACTAGTTTCAACAAGGAGTGGTATGCAGAGATGCAATAACTAGATGGCGTGTTTCTTAGAAAGGAATGGGTATCCCATGTAAGGAAGATGGAAATAAGTGATTACAACCATCACATAAGCACCACAAAGAATGAGATGGCATTGGAACTGGTTCACTTGACTGAAAAAGGAAACTAGAAGGAATGCCAATCTACAGTGATGAGTGAAGGTAAAATTGGAGAAGGTGAGTTATTGAAACTTTATGAGTTTCCCTACTTTGGAAAACCCAAGATTTTACCAATGGTTGATACCGTGTGTGCATGAGGACCATTTCTAATTTACGAGGCTAAGGGATGTACATAACCCCTCAACTAATCTCTATGTTTAACTTGCCTTTTCTATGAAGGGGATCCACTAGATGATGACTGGAGGATAAGGAGGCCATTAAGGAGACCATAAAAACTTATGACTATAAGAAGGGGTCTCGCTACTTTGACATCCCTGATATCTCCAACCCAGTGATGAGGATTGCCACATTCTTGGTATCCAAGCTTAATGGGCAAGAGAGGTGGACACAGATAAACAAGGCCTAGTTGAATGTGTGCTAAAATTTTTTAGAAGGAACCATCTATAACTTGTCTGCCTTCATTGCAAAAGAAATCATCAGTGTCGTGCATAAAGGAGAGAAGATCATGTTTGGAAATTTCCTCCTCACCATCATCTTCTCAAAGATTGGAGTACTGACAGGGAGAGAAATTTTATGGGAATATCCGGAAGAAGAATTCTCCCCGTGAAGAGATTCAAAAAAATATACTTGTGATACCATGAAAGCTGCCCACAAGGCATGCCACGGAAAAATGGTACAAGTGGATGTGTAACACATTCGGGGCTTATTGGAGAATACCCAAATAATTTCCAATGCTAGTGCACAAAGAGCTTGAGTTTTCTATTTACCAACATTTCTACATTCGTAAATTCACCTTGAAAGATGGGACCAAGAGCGGATGGTGTAAATTACCCCTCTCCTTCTCTGCACACTACTTTCAAATTGGGTTCAATTGCTTAAAGGAGGCCAAAAGACTAAGGTTCAACCTCGGCCGAGGTAGACCGGGACCACCACTAGCTACCCAGAAACAAAGCTAGTATACCCCAAGAAGTGTGCTTATGTGGAGAAGTATGTCTCCTATAAGGTGCACATGATAAAACTAGTGACAATCCCTATTATTGGAAGAACCACAAAAAAGGGTATACTTACGCATTAGTCCTAAGTATGAGAAGGGAGCCTACTTGGAGAATGATTTCTCCATCCCGAATACCCCATCGGGAGGAAGAAGGCCATGCCAAGGAAGAGGGAAAGAAAGGAAGTTATGGATAAGAAGGAACCAAGTGTGCGAGATGGCACAATCTTTGGGCGCTTAATAGTTTAGTGGAAGCCAAGCACATATACACGAGGAAGGATTCCCTCTTTAAGGAAAATGATAATACACTTGAAGAGGAGGCACCATAGTAAGAAGTGCCTCCTACACAAGAAGATTCACCAAGGATGGAGTCACATGCCGAGGAGGAAGAGAAGGAATAATCTCCTATCTTTGGAATCACTAGTTAGGAAGAAGTAGAAGGTAGCGGAGAAGGAAGAATAAGAGGAACGGAGATCTTGGAGGCATACGAGAGGCAAGAGAGGTGATGATGAGTATGAAGAGGCTGGAACCATCTTTGTTAGAATGTGCAAGAATCTAAAGTTGAGGAAAATGAAGAGAAGGATGGGAAGAGGAAGGTGCTCAAGGTAAAGGGGAGAGTGAGGAAGTGAACACGAATGATCAAGGGACCCCAAGCCTTGTCGAGGAGAAGATACATAATGTTGCGGAAAGAGAATTAGCGAGCATAATAAAGGATTTTTGGAGTAAGAGGTGGAGCACAACACTGATGAATTTCTTAAGGAGAAAGAGGAGGAAAGCGTGGGAAAAGAATATGGAATCATGGGTGGAGATCCCAGCTTAGCGGTAAGCTTTCCAAAAGTAGCATGTATGGGAGAAAAATTTGTGGTAGCAGCACATGAGTAGGGGATGAGTTACATCAATGATCTAAATATGGTATAATGTGTACACTTCCAAAGTACCATTCCTACGAGACCAAATCCTTGCATGCTCTTCATTTGAGGAAGAGGGCGCTACTCTTGTATAAGAAAACTTATGTCTTGGGATTTAGAGTCCCATGTTGATGAGCCCAATTTTGAGGTCAACCAAGGAGAGTTGATGAAGATACAGAGACCAATAGAGTGAACCCCCTTATAAACACTCATAATTTGTCGATGATTGATTCTGTAACACCCTCGATAAGGTATCAATTGAGGTAGAGGCAAGACTCTTGAAGGAATGACGAGGGTAAGGTTCTTAGAGGAAGAGCTGGAGAAGGAGAAGGAAGAACTTGGTAAGAAGAGAAAGGATCTAAAACAAGAAGAAATGATCGAGTGCATAACTAAGGTGCACATTAAGGTTGGAGAAGGTGATCATACACGAGGTGTATAAGAAGATAGAGATGATCATAAACACCATCATCTTGAAATACCTGGACCTAGCACCGTCTGAGCAAAAATATGAGTCAACCTTGCAATGCTTGGAAGACTTAACATGCATCCTTACCATGGAAAGGAAACCACTCACATTAGAGTCGAGTAGAAGAGATATTGGTGTGCTAAAAGGAGGAAGAAAAGCTTAAGATTGGGGAAACAGTCACCCAATATTATGAGATCCTTGCCATTATGCAGATTACCGCATGCACTGAGATGAGGACATGTATGATAATTGTCTTGATAGGGACAAAGTAAAAATTATACTAGTTTGCTACATATGAGGTGGATCTGAAGGAGTTCCAAGAGAAGAATAAGGGGAAGAGGGAAGAATGGAATAAATCCTAGCCAAAGTTGAGAAGAAAATGGAATCCATAAAAAATTTGCAAGGTTTTGTTAAAAACTAAGCTTAAGGAGTTGTATCCCCACATCACTGTAGAATGGACACCTTTGGATGACCTTAGCAAGTAGTTCAAAGTAATTGTAGACACACTGATTGCTAAGGGTGATGAATTGATCTTCCGGAGGTGAGCACCTTAGTAGTTGACCTACTTCAACAAGTGCACGGTGAAGTGCATGCTTGGGAGAAGATTGAGGCGACAATAAGAAAGGAGTTTCCACTCCTCTTGTAGTAGGCAAGTTCCTCAATTCTTTCACTCTTCCATTCTTCACTCTTCCAATATTCATTATTCTATTCTTCCATTTTTTTAATTCTATTCTTTCATTCTTTATTGATCCAGATCCCATCATTATTTATTCTTTGAAGGATCAATATGTTTCGAGCATGGATAACAAGCTTAGTGTGGGCTGATGTTGGGCCTTGAATATTGGCTAAGTATCTAAGGGCACGTATGCACGTGGGGATAAGTGCACAGGTGGAGGTTATTCTTTGTATGGTTTAGTATTTCCTCTTTTTGATTGAGGATCATGTTTGGATGTGCATTATTTGGAAGTTTCTTGCATGGGAACCCATTGTGTTTTAAGTTTTGAAGTTGGAGGGATCACCTATTGTAAATTGCTTCTGGGTCTTATCTTTTTATTTTTGTTTTCTCTCCCATTTCCCGCTTGATACATGGCATCTCCCAATTGATTGCGGTATGATGGGTCAAATTTACAAACTTGTAATTTTCTATCACATTCACAGTGCAAAATCAGCTACATTTTGATAAATATTCTTGAATATTCACAATCATAAAGTAGCGCAAGAAATTTCTCAATTGGTATCCATGAGTGTACATGTGTCACAATTTGAGTGGATGTGGGGAAGCAACACATATTTTTAGCTTTACACATTTAAGAGGAAAAGAGTAAAGGTGTAAAAAGGTTCCTAAAACCCAAAAGAGACACGTGGATACTTTTATGCAAAAGGCGGGGATGCGGGTTGTCGGGGCACTCAAACATTTTTGTTTGAATTGGAAACGGGATAAAAATGTAGAAAAGGGTGTAACCCCACTATCACCCAAATGTGACCACGTGTTGAGCATATGTTGAAAGCATAAAAGTGGATGGGCGGGTCAATTTTTTACGAAAGTGTGTAGGTTCTCAAATGCTTTGCAAAATTACAAAAAGTTCCCAGAGCCCATGTACATGTGTGCTGCAAAATTATATAGATCATTTTTTAGAGAAAATGAATATATGGTTTCCACATGGGCAGCTCATTTTCAAATTTCATAACAAGATGGATTGAATGGTCATGATGTAATGCATTTATTTCTTCTACCATTAATGTTGCTACGAAAATCAAGGATGTTTTAAGTCCTATGAATGTTTTCATCCTTTATTACCAATTTTTAGATTTTCATTGCTACCTTTGTGATTTTTGTGGAGAATTATCACATTTTTAACTAAGAAGCTCGAATTATGTCACTTTGAGGACTAAAAATGTTGTTGATTTGTATTTAAGTTGCTCAAGCACTCGCAGGATTGAATGGTAAGAGCTTATAAACTCTTGTGTTTCTCCTTAAGTGGCAAGTTGGTTTAAAGTAAAGCTAGGGTTTTTGAAGATGAAGACCATGCCATATTCATTCTCATTTGTGTTAGGGGTCACGAGTGATTTAGAAAAGATTACGAGACACAAACTTGACGTATTCTAATTTAAATGGTATTATTCATAGACTTAATAGCCCCCATAAGAGTGAATCCCTAAAGGCAATTCAAGATAGTCGTATTGCTTTAGCAGGTGTTATCCCACAAGTGGTTCATTACCCGAGTTGGTGTGGCATTGTGCTATGAATTATGATCCTAAAAAGAGGGAAGTATTAGATGGGAGTGGGGATGTAGTTTTGACATTGATGCCTGCAGCCATTAGAATAATGTTAAAATTCTGTAATCACCAACCCGATCACCATTGCTATCAAATTATCCTTACGGGATTATGAATAAAAGAAAAAGGATTATGCCAAGATGATAAATACAAAATGGCTCATTACGAAAAGTACAACACTTAGAATCCCTAAAAATCTAGCTAGGACACAATTTGTTAAGGAGGAAATTTGAAGATGTCATTGTGTTATTAAGTTGAATGATGGGGTTAAAAACTATAAATGAATTTAAGGAATGGATGGTTACTTATATATGGATCATTTTTTAGATAAAAGGGAGCATTTTTAGGAAAATTTCATTTTAGAAGCACTCCATGGCCACATGGTCACCTTAGCAGCAAAAATTGAGATGGGTGACAATTTAGAGCTAGAATTTTATATGATGACTTACTTAATCTACAATGTTGTTGGGCATAGACATTTCCCAGGTTTGTCACCATGTGTAGATTTCAAGAAGTGCCAAATGCATGAGATATTCCCCCAACTGCAACTAATCAATTGGAGTGGAAATGTGAGGTTAGTTAATGATGCTTTCTTTACCCCAATCATTTGTCTTTTCAAGCCAGAGTGGGGACAATATAGAATGTCTGAACAAGCTAGACAAGTGATTTTGGAATACGGATGCTACTTCATTCAATATAAAAATTTCACATACATAAGGGTTAGTGGTTTTGAGGGCAAGCCTTATAAGTTGCCTAGGTATGTAGATGATAAATTGGTTTTATGTGAACTAGCAAGGAAACTAACACCTGTGCATAAATTGATTGTTGGGAGGCATAAGACAAATATCAAATTCCCTATTCAAATTGGAAGGTATTCATGCCCTTCCATCATAAAGGTTAGGTTGATTAAAGATGAAATGCATAAATTTGACATGGAAAAGTTTGTGGCAAGGGCCACTTATGACATCAAATGGGTATTCAACAAAATTGCAAACACTTTTGGTCATGAGCCTTAGTTTGAAAATTATTGGATGAACTGTAGGGATGAAGAAGAGGTAAGATTAAGGGATTTCTCTAGAATGAGCCTTTCACATATAATTGATTTCAAAATTGTAGTTATTTCATAAAGAACACCTGAAATAATTATTAACATAGGGTGAGAATAACAAGATGGTCATATAAATAAATAATTAAAATAGATAGAATCACTAGTTTAGGATGAAAAAGGGGTTTTCAAATAGTTGATGGTTGTTCTGCGAGAACCCCAACCAAAATCATAAGAGGAAAAGGTGGAACAAATTTGGCAAAAGGGTCAATCAATGAACTAATTTCAAATGAGGAAAAAGAGGTCCTTCCTATGCAATCTATTGACCTTACTACTCTGTCTTTTAAACAAACAGTAAGATCCTCAAAAAGAGCTAGAAATATCACTAAAACCCACACCGACTCATCAGGAGCTAAAAATTTGGAAGTAGTAATCCCCTTTGAAGGAAATACTAGGGATGACATAACAACTAATGATTATAATGTCAAGATTATTCCCTTGGGAAATCCTTCAAAGGACCAACTAAAGCAAGGGGTATCTAAAGTTGTCAATGACCTTTTACAAAAGTGGAAGAAGATAGAATTTAAAATAAGTAGTTAAAAGAGCAATTTAAAGCCCTAAGCTCGAGTTTTTCATCCATTGATTGGGAAACCTAGTCACGCTTAGAAAAATTCCTCCATAGACACCCTTGAGGGAATGGATAAAATAAACAAGCCTGTCAAGAAGGTCTAGGAAGTGGACACATGGATTGAAAAATTAACCAAGAGGGGAAAGGAAGCAATTGCTAGAGGCCAGGTCAAAGTATGAAGATCTCAAAAATAGACTCAGTGAAATTGATAAGATAGTTAAACAGCGTGAAAATGAGATTTTCTATTTTGTAGGTATTCTTCCCAAGCTGGACCGCATTACCCAACTTAGTGATGAGTTAGTTGAGCGGAGGAAATTTTACCTAGTAGATCAAAGGAAGCCAACATGATATTGAAGAGTTGTCAAAGATCATAGTAGAAACCTTGAATGGGATCAAGGAAAAGCTTAAAATCAAAAGAAACTGGGTTGATGATACTCTCGATGCTATTGACTTAAAGTTAGAGGATATGGTTGTTGATAAGTTCAAAAAGAGTTATTGGGATATGAAGATTGACTTCTTACTTAATTCCTTTGAAAGTAATATTCTGAATAATTATTTTTCCTATGAATTCATTAAGACCATGAGAAAGATTGAAAATAGAATTGTAAATTTTCAATATTTTGTAAGTTGTTTAGTATGCCCAAAGTATATACGAGAATTTTTCACCACAATCCTTCCTTCCAAAATCATAGATATTTTTCAATGTATATTCCAATATCTTTACAAATACCTCAGTAGTTCAATTGACCTAGGGATTATAGGGTGTTGTTTTATGGTGTGCCTCCCTAAATTCTCCCAATAGTATCTTGATAGTCTCATTAAGAAAATGAGTTCCCCTATCACTTCTCAGACTTAGTGGACATGAATACCTACTGATTATGTTCTCCCATAGTAAAATTGTTGTTATAACTTCCATGCAATCCTTTTTAGGTGTTGTTTCTAACCAACTTCTAAGATAATTTGTACAAGTTATAATGTAGCATGATCAAGTCTTGCGCGTGGGTGGGGAAAAGGACCCAAAAGTCAATTTCACACTTTTCAAAAGGATTTTCACTAGAAATAGGCATTAAATGCATTTCATCTCTATGCCAAGGCTTTAAGATGCTAACAATGGTCACAAATCCTTTGACAATACTCTATACAATCCTTGTAAATTGTTTCCCACCAAAGGCATGTTAATAGAACTTACACACGAGTAGCATATCCTTCATAGTTTCCACATACAATCCCACCATAAGATTCCTCCATAATGGAAATTTTCTCATGCTTGAGTACACACTAGTTAAAACCTTATCCCTACCTAGCTTGTAAAAATATTCACGAATTACCATGTAAGGCGCAACACGCATAAGAACTGTTTCTTCCCCAAATTCTTAATTCATTCAAGCGTCACACTGTACACAAGAATATAGAAATATATTCCAAGCCGGAGGGTATCTGACTCAATTTGAAAATTTTGGGAATCCAACATTGTATCCTTTATGCTCTGTGCATCCTCACTTGAGTTATTCCTTGATAGATGATCTGGACCTAAGTTACTCTTAGCTTGCTTTACTACTACTGTAATGTCAAATTATTGGAACAAGAGGATACACCTGTACATGTGCCCTTACAAAATGGGCTTATTGACCAGATACTTAAGTGTTATGTGATTTTTATAAAATATGAACGGAGTTGCAAAAAAAGAATTTCCTAAAATTTCGCAACACATGAATCATGGACAAAGCTTCATGTTTGGTATTTAAAATTTTTTATTCAGTCGGGGTCAATTTTATGCTTGCAAAGAAAATAGGATGATCAACAATACCCTCTTCAGGCTAGGGTAATATGGAACCAATGGCCATACCAAAGGAATCCACATGCACATGGAATGGTTTAATCTATGAATGAAAGTGTAGAATAGGTGCATAAGTAAGCCTTTCCTTTAATATCTCAAACACGCGCTATTATGCCTCAACCCAATGGAACTTTCCCTTACTCTTAAAAAATTACTCTAAGGTCATGAATATCCTATCATAACCCTTAATAAACTTCTTATAATAACATGTGTGCCCTAAGAATCCATGCACCTTTCTCTTGTTAGTAGGTTCCTCTAAGCCCAAAATGGTAGCAACCCTAGCGGGATCTATAAAAAGACTTCTTTACATATGATATGTCCCAATAGATTTCCAAAAGGTCTAGTAAATATGTACTTCTTGATGTTTAGGATATTCTCAACTATTATCATATCTCAAACATAAGTCTGAAATTATCACAATGATATTTTAATAGCCCATACATAGTCCAATCAGCTAAGTAAACCTATAAAAACTTATGAATGAAGTCTTGAAATGCTTACACAAAAATATGTAGAAAAACTACAAGTGCATTCTTCTATCCAAAAGGCATAACGTTGTATGAAAAACTTCCCCACTTAGCTATGAAAGTTGTATTCTCTTGAACTTCATTAACAATCCTTTGAGGATATCTAGAAAATCCATCAAGATAAAGGAGTAGACATCACACCCTACAATGCCTTCTAGAATCTCCTCTGTAAATGGTGTGGGAAAGGGATCTATAACACAAGCAACATTGAACTCCCTATAATCCAAACATATCACCATCCTTCCATATTTATTTATGCTTATCACCATAGGGCTAACCCACTCTAACTCCTCAATGGGCTCAATGATTCTAGACTTCAACATCTTATCAATATCTTCCTTTGCCTTGATGTGTAAATTAGGATTTTTATAAGGCGTCTTCCTAACCGGGCATACATATTCCTTTAACTTGATCCTTATCTCACCTAAAGAGTGATGTACCCATTTCAACTCATCATAGCCTCTAGGAAATAAATCTTAGAAGTCACAGAATAGCTAAATTATTTTTACAACCTCTAAGTCAGACCAATAATCACCAATAATGGCCTCCTTAGGTTCTGTATATGTTCCAATGTTGACCTTCTTTGTTTTCATAGGCTCATGATATGTGCGTACCTACTCATCTACATTATCTAATACATCGTGCATACCCACAATATGATCAACATCCATATTCTTCACTTCCTCATTTTTAATCATGTAAACCATCTTACCTTTCTCTTTTTCTAGCCAAGCATGCCCAAACTATTCTTCATCTATCTCTTCTTCTTAAAAGTGCACCTCTAGATCTGACTCACCTAGTAATTATTGAATAAGCTCCTCAGCCTTTTCACTATCTCCCATAGTCAAGCACTTCATAATATGTAATGCCTCATTCACCAATGGTTTAGTAGAAAAAAATTCAAACGTTTGAATCATACATGCAGTCAATTATTTCCAATTCCTTATTTCTCTATTAACCTCTGCATAAACATACCATGCACACGCACAATCACACAAAGTGAATTAGAGATTATGTACCCAAAGTGAAGGTGGTAATGCCCCTACCCCTCTATCTAGAGTCTCTCACACTCACAAATATGATTAAGGCATCATCCCCCCATGACATTCACATATCTTGGTATTCATGTTGCTCCTAAGAAACCCTAGTAGAGAAATTGAGTCTCACCTCGCGCCACTCTAGAAGACTATCTCTATGTGTAATCCACCATTTAGTTGTTGTCTCACACAAGGTATATAAAATCATATTACACCCAGTTTTCATAAAAACATTGGTTGTATCACTCATAGACTATGCATCATCCCATTGAAAAACTTCCTTTAATGGCCCAAGTGCTTCTATATATCTAATAGTGCACACATAAATTCTATTAAGATCATCCTTGATTAATGGATCCACATAAGGTGTAACTTCCCCATCTTTCAATGGAATAATCATGCACTCTTACTTGTCCTAAAAATTTATATATCCTTTATTAAAGGGTAAATCAACATTATTCAAGTAACACCAAGGGCATCCAAGTAATTATTGTAAAATATATACTTCAACAAGCGCTAAGACCTCAAAGTCCCCAATAAACTTGTCCCCTTGAGTAGTAATAGTGGAATCCTTCAATACTCCAATGTTTGTGGCTTTAATCATGTTTGCCATATACAAAATGTTTCAATATGGTTGTAATGGTGGCCTCCTAATCTGATTCCATGCATCCAAGGTGAGTACAATTACTTCTCGCACTGTATCAATCAAAATGTTACTCAAAAATCATCCATTAACAATTGCATTCAATGTGATCTCTTTGTCATAATCAATACTATGAGGAGGTAATTTTTATGCAATATATGTCTCTCATGCTCAACTCCAACATGAATAATCTTCCCCTTAACCATTCCCCTAATAAAGGAATGATTTTTTCTAGGTACAACATCTTAAAAACCTCCTTTAAGTCATCAATGTCTTTATGAAGAAGCTCAAATAATTTTTCCAGATCCAACTTCTGTGACTACTCCTTCAAGCATTATATCTCACCCTGCAAGTTTCTAATAACCTCCATATTTTCTTGATAAACTTCCTTCTGATGGGAAATATCTCTATACTTTACATGAAATACCTCTTGTTTTGTAATAATAGGTTTCTTCTTTAGAGTCTCATACACCTATGAAATCGAGTGTGTGTATTCACCAACACCAGGATTATCCGAGGTCGGTGTTATCTTTGACATTCACTAGTGTTCCACAATGCATTGTACTCTAACCATTCTCGCGCCCTTATTTTTCTTGTGCTAATTTTTCATTTGATCAAAAAAATATGGGCATTCCTCAAACTTGTGATTCTTTACACACTAATACAAAATAATGTTCTAAGGGAATTCATGCCTATACTGATCAGGGGATTCACATGTATAATAGGTTCCTCATGGTAATTCACCTCTTCCACCACCGTGACCTTGGCCTCTAAATCCTCCACAGTAACCTCTAGCTTTACCACCTTCATCTGAATGCCCTTCATTATGATTATGATTATGATTTTCACCTTTTCCCTTAGAATTGTTTTTAACACTAGTCTAACATACACAAGTTTTAATGACATCATGAATCTGATCAATAAATCTGTAAATCTCTATATCGTGAGTGGTATATTTAAAAATCTTACGATAACAAGACACATTCTTCTCTACGACACACTAGAATAGGGGGAACCTACTTGAATGATGATCCAAATGAAAAATATCACAATTCAACAACATGGCATGCACTAATTTATGATGGAAAATATCCTTAGTATGTCCTTCAACCTTGTAATTTGCAAACCAAATAACACTGTGTGTCTCATGGGATCAAACAACCGACATTTTTTCCAACTATTTATCCATAGATGTAATCTAAGCTTCCAAAAATAGGATAACTCCAATCTATATGCTTCCAACTTCCTTGGTGTGTAGAGCTTCCTCTAAATCCTTGCCCAGATTATAAACATCTTATAAGAAATATCCCTTCTAAAAGGTGTGATAAAACCTCCAACAAAACAACGCATGCAAGCTAGGGTGAATATCATAAGATAAATTTGATAAAAAATTCTTAAAGCATGTATCACACTCACTTATGCTCTCATCTATGCCCTTCTTAATTTCCATCGATTGTAGTGATTATTTTCTATTCAAACTTGGGTATATGGAACTTAGCTAAGAAATCATCACACAACGCATTATAGTCTACACAAGTTTGGTTTTAATCATACTTCCTATACCATTTATGCATGTGCTCTTGCAAATTAGTAACAAAATGACTTGCCTTGCACTCCAGAGCTATGATTCCCTTAGGATGTCATAATATCTCACACATATGCACATGCTTAGCCACATATTCAATACCTCTGTATTTTAGTAGGTAAAGAGACATCTCATAATAGACTTGTTGGGGCTGGTGCAGACTGTGCCCACAAGATCCAAAACCTGTAATACCTTTAGTATTCACTCCACCTCAAGAACAAGCGAGATCCACTAGACCTTGAACTACCCGATCCTCATGATCCCCTTGTATCGAGCACCGAATAGAGGATGTGCTTACCTTATGTTCCAATAGTTATGCTAAATTGAAACCCCACTATCTACTAAGTGGTAGTGCTTCCGGTTGTGGCACCAAGTTTCTACATGCCTAATTTTTTCCGAGATGATGTGCAAGAAACTATACCTCCAACTAGACCACCAAATAATAAATATGATGTTTATGCCACCATAGATGAATGTATTATCTGATAAACTCCTAAATTTAATGGAAAATGAAATATACCTGTCACTACTGAAGCACCTACACTAGCTTGATTCTCAATAAATGTCTTAGGAACTCGAACATGGACTACAAGGGAAAGGTTATACGGTGGGATCAAATGTGTGCCTACAAAGTGCTTAGTCATTCTTCCTCGACACTCTCTCATATAAAGCCTAAGAGGGTTCTCTACCATGCTTACCCAAATGGGGGTGTACCAAATGCTCCAACTCCACATCTTCCATGTGAGCTCTAAATCCTTCACAATCTATCTCTCTTTGCAACACCATTCGTCCCTCAACACCATGATACATTGCTAATTCCCTCACGTACGCTTCATTAAAATTAATACACCTTTCTTCTCTCTTCCTTTCTGTCGCTAGGTCTTCCATCTTTCACCATACCTTCCCCTTCCCCGCACATGGTGGAATTTTGCTAACCATAGGGTTTTCTTCTAAATCTAGAGTTACAATCAAGATTTTAATCACTAAAGGGATAGTACACAAGTAGGATCCTCTCGGGTTCACATAAGAACTAGAACTTAGTAACCTATGGATGGAATATGTAGAAACCACATACTCTAATGTATAACTATTCAATATACCACCGCCAATGACCTATAGTGCATTTTCGAGCCATTTCAAAATCTGTAGAGTTTGGTAATCTTCCCGAGTCCATATAATTTTTCTATACCTCCAATTTTTCTTTGATGCATAAATTACTAGCAGTCATATAACTCTATAGGGAAATTGAAAAAAATGTCACATAGAGTTCATTATATTGATTTTCTTCAACCCACATGTGAACATAAAAATCAGGTCCAGTGTTAAATCTCTAAGCAAACTCTTCCTCTAAATTTTCTACCCAACTCTCACTACTAGCCAAAGTCAACCGATACATCTTCATCATGCAACATCCTTATAATGAGTTAAAAAGAGGTCCCAAAAATGAAACTAAAATGTGGTATTTTATTTTACCAAATATAGTCCAAGGCATGCTAATACATCACTTAGATAGAATTGAGCACTCACACGAAGCACATAGGGGTACTAGGTACCTATTTTAAGGAATATTTTTCAAGGAGTTAGCATGAAAAGACATAATCCAAATCCATAATGACAAGAAAATATAAACCACAACTAGATCTAGATCATGACCATATGCAAGAATAAGATATATAATAATCAAGATCAGGTTTACTATGCAAGATCCAATTACAGATAAGTCAACAACCAATATCCATCCACAAAGATCCATTGTATTAATCACTATAAAATATAGAAATTGAATATATACATTAAAGTATCACCATCAGTACTAGTAACATAATTCTATTAAAAATCAAAACTACTAAAATTATGCAAATAAACACATATATATAGGGGTGGGGACTTTCCCTTCACCGCCTATGCATCCTCAAAATAGGTTGCATGCTAAGAATATCCATGCATCGTTCACAAAGATAACAAGGAGTACATAAGTTATTCTAATAATAGTTCTCTTATAGATAACTTCAGTTCCAATCCTATTTTTATCCCAAAATCTTTATATCACTCAACCTTCCACTCGTTCCAAAGTAGCCTTGTGTAGCCTCCAAGTCTTTATGTTCCAATTCGAACTACTAGTTCCTTGCTCCAAAATATACTCTTCTTGCATGGAATATTTGGTTACGTGTTCTCCACTCCACATCTATATTTAGCATCTTACCCAAAATTATCTAAGTCCTTGTTCCTTCTAGAAGCAATCCTTTAGCTCCCTTTTCTATCATCCACACACAAACACTTACATACATGCACATGATCACCATATTCTTTCCTACACGTATATCCTATGTAGGTCTTACATGTGTGCATCCTTCAATACATATCTATTTTTCAAGGACCAATACTATGGTAGCCTTAGGAGGGGATGGAGGTAGCACACATCTAAGTGTTGAAAAAGAGGTACTAAAAGGAAGTCACAGCATTGGAAGAAATAAAAAGGAGGAGACCTTATAGACACATCGAGATGAATTTTATCGATGATCATACAAATGTGTTGCAAGAAATATTCAAGATCATAGTGTATAACAAGGACCTTTATGATTTGGAAGCAATTGACATAGGAGGAGTGAGAATGTGCACAAAGAATATACTTTCTGGAATATGCAAACTCATATGGAGGATCCTGATTTTGAAAAGTTTGAAATTAATAACAAAGCATATGATAAATGCAAGATGGAGAAGGTACAAGGAAAAATCATAAAAACTATTAAGACCATGGATTTGACCAATGAGTAGGCATGTAATGCTCTTAATAAAATGGTATAGGAATCAATGCACAGAAATTAAGAAAAGGGTGCCACTATTAGGGTATTGTAAGAAAATAAGAAATATAAAGAACAAGAAATCCAACAACTCATGGAGGATTTGGGAAATGTAGAGAAGTAAGAAAAATATTCCTTCATCAAATCCATTCACATTATGAATGAAATTACAACAAAATTCCTTGACCTAGTGGAGAATCCTAAGGTTAATTATCCATCGAATTTCACTACTTGAAGGACTTGGTAAGAATGTTGTTACATAAAAATAATTATGTGTAAGGATCATTGGAAAAAAATTTGGTTACATATCTAAAAAAGAACAATGATGAAGTGGCATGTAAAATAGTTGAATATGAGGTGTTGAGCACCATGGTCAAGGATGCAATGAAGAAGGAAGGATGCACATTTGAGAAATGTCAAGACCTTAATCCCATCCTCAAATCACACACCACTCTATAGGATACCAAACTTAAAATATAGGCCTCCAATAAATACATTAAGGTTGGGCAAGAAGAGATCATGGATGAGATTGCATGGAAGTGAGATTTTCTTAAGGCCATGAGAGACACACTTGAGGTAAGACTCAAGGAACTCGAGATCACCGGTTTCGTGTAATATGGATTCATTGGAGGGAATGGCATTAGCCCTTGTTGCAATTATAAGGAGTTGAAGCAAAAGGTGAAGAAATGACCCCGAGGAAGTGTCGGATATTATTGGGATGGTGTCAAATGTAATTACAAAGGAAATTGCAACGTGGGAAGAGATAGGGAATACCATTAATACATATTTTCTATAACTACTTCAACCACCCAATGAATGATTTGAATACACGTAGGAGTAAATTTATATTATTTGATTCATTTTTATATGCACCACCATTATTTGGATCTCCATTTATTAT
This sequence comes from Taxus wallichiana var. yunnanensis, assembly GCA_018340775.1. NCBI lineage: Eukaryota > Viridiplantae > Streptophyta > Pinopsida > Cupressales > Taxaceae > Taxus > Taxus wallichiana. The sequence goes on from CM031243.1 coordinate 205,186,614, forward strand.
TCTTTAATTCATTAAAGACATTCCTTGTTGAGGTAGTGGCAAGGATGAACAATAATCCTAGTGTGGGGTAATGTTGGTCAAGTAAAAGTAACTAAGTACCAGCAAAGCACATAGTCTCATGCACAAGGGTGCACATGTGAGAGAACATAGTAGCATGTAAGAGGCACACATAGTAGTGAAACAAGTTAGCACACAAGATTCACGTATGCATGCATAAGGTCAAGGAATTGGCCAATTTTACAGAGACAAGGATAAAATAGAAAAGTAGAGCTAGAGTGACTTAGCGACAAAGCAAGGGTATATAATTAGAAAAATAACATGCATGTAAGAGATAAATATCATGAATGGAAGATATTTTATAATAATATTAAAGCAAGTTGTATAATTATCTTAATCTATTATTAGCATAGATTGTAAAAAGCATATAGGCTATTGTAATCATGCCTGTTATTAGAAATGTGTAAGAAAGCATTGAGAGAGATTCCCCACTGAGTATATATATGGGTAGGGCATTTTTTTGTTCATATTTAGAGCTTATCAACCTAGGGTTTTGGATCTGTACGAGGGCACACATGGATTTATTAGGTGATGTTATAATCACTCTATCTATTATGCAAATTATCATTGTTTTTCATGTATAATTTTGTGTAGGTTACTAGAGCAACTATATCGAGTATGGTATAATGTGAATCTAAATCTTGTTGATTATTATTTATGTTGAACGAAATTCCTTATTATATGTGTTATTGATTGTCATGATTTATGATGGTTTAATCTACAAGATTGGTTGTCTTGGATATGAATATGATAAACATGCATGGTAAAATATTGATAAGCATAACAAAGGAGGGACCTAGTGGCTTCACACACTTTTGGTGAGCTTCCAAACCTCTCTGGATGAAGTACTGCATGCATATCTATTGGTGATAGTAAAAATACTATAAGGGTTAAAGAGAATGTCCCATTACTAGGTAGAAATAGATACCCATAGGTTACACGAAGTATTTGTGAGATAAGCGTATTTGATTACTTTAGTATTGTCTTATAGTGTGTAGGAATCATTGAGTGTTAATGAATGTGATAGATCATGTGACCTCTCATGATGTTATTGGTTAAAAAACTATAAATTATGTTACCAAATTATTGGAAATATTTCTTTAGAAATATTTTGAAACACGTAACATTTTATTGAATTTCCCTCTTTGTATACATATGTAATATTTGAGTTTCCTAATGATGGTAAAATTACTCGTATGTGAGGAATCACACTCTCTAGAGATGGAAATCTGTAAGTGTAGAGAAAGTTTCATTTTGATTACAATTGCTCTAAAATGATGCTACTACATGACCAAAGTAACCACATAAATGTAGTTAGAACAAGGGTAAATAAAATAAAATTATGGAATTATTTCTATGAAAAACATATGACATTGAGTGATGTGAAACATCTAGAATGCCTAATTTGATCATAAAATGAGTGTAATAAAGGAGATCATCATGGGTTATAAAACAATTTATTAAAATAAGAAAACCAACTCTAAGGCATGATCAGATACTTTATGTTTTTTTAAAAATGATGCTAAATGAAATAATGAACATGTAACTTTGAGAATGGACTACCTTATTGTTTGACAAAGGTCTTGTGATTTAGGGATGTTGTACTCTAGTTTGATTTATTGTAGGGAGTAGAACCCTTGGGTGTAGATGAAAATAAATCAAACCTAGGACCAACTAAGGAGTTTAATTGTGGTCAAAACTTGTATTTTATAACTCTTAGCTATCAATATTGCATTTCTTAAGATGATAAATTAGAAGAAAATGGAAATGTGAGACTCATTTCCTAAACTCAATGCAAACTAGGAAATGGAAACGAGGTAGTGGTTGTAATAATTTGATGTGATTAGAGTATATCCATAGTGTTTAAGCATATTGTGAGAAAGGAACATAAAATCTACCCTCCCTCACATCTAATAAACCCCATTTCCTCTTTAGGAAAAATTCCTTTTTGGTAATGAAATTATAATAATAAACTAAGTAAATATGTCCCTTAGAATTGAATCCTTAAGACTAGTATTAGTAGATGCATGTGTGTATAAAATTTCTTAATAACAATCATGCAATATTGAGTTATTTCCATAAGAGAAATTAGAAAAATCAAATGGAAAATCTATATGTAAAATGGTAACGAAATAAAGAAAAAAATGTAGCCTATTTTAAAAAGGAATGAAGCGATACATGTTAAGTTTTCTTCAAATAATTAAGATCATATAATTTAAATAGGATTGTAACAAATATGTAACCATGAAAACATTGTGTCATGGAAAGTTCATATCCATAATGCGCATATTGTAGTTGGATCATTGTTTATACTTTATCATTTGGTAAAAAAATTCTTGATGTGCATCATGTGTTTTCATGTTATATATGTGGGATCATGTTTGTGAAAACAGCTCATGTGATGTGTGTTATCCTAAGTTATCCCATGTGGTGTCATGTATCAAGTAATGTAACTCAAAAAAATAGTCTGGTATTTTTTTTTTGTATATGTTTGTGTAACTTTTTGGGTGTGACATTTGGTATCAGAGTGAGGTTCAAGCTCTCAAACCTCTCGAATAGTTAGTGTAAAGATGATTATACATGATGGTGAAGGGGATGGAATATTAATTTCATACTATGTTGTGATGTGATAAGCATTGTTCTTGTGATTATATGAATGTACATGTTGTGCATCCCACTTAGTGTGGACTCATTATGATGTTGATGTGTTGTTGGAACCTAGTCATTTTCATTAATGTCAAGTGGCATTGATGGAAAAAATCCGAATGGTAAAGTGAACAGATCAAGTTTGCATGAATAAGTAAGGTTGATTGATAGGTGCATTCTTCTTGGTGATAGTTGCATCTCATATAGAGTTCCAATGTGTGTCCATGCAAAGTGACAAGTCATGTCAAAATGTCAAACAAGATCTCAGTGATAGATTCATGGTCAAGCCAATATAGTGTGTGTGTGAGTCCTCTTAAAGTGATGTGTAAACTTAACATAGTTGGATAAGATCAATTAAATGTGAAACATGTGTTTTAGTGTGAAATGGGTGTCTCCAAGGTTTTGATGAGTTTCACTAATATACAATGGTCTCTTGAAATCTTATTAAGCCTTTAAAGTTGTTTGAGAATGATTTAGGATGACTCAAGAAGAATTCAAGGTGATACAAGATCATTACAAGCATAGTAGGTGAGATAGAGGTTCTCTAGGAACGTATTTAAAATGATATTATAATATACTTAGTTTATTTACAATCCTAAAACTCAATTGTATATGTTTTAAGTGTACCCAGAGTGTATAAAGAAAAAAATTATGGGGACTTAGAACAATTTGTAAAAATTGAGTATGTTTTCATACGGTGTAGTGCGGGTATACTCATTGCAATTGGATCTCACTATTAACAAAATAGAGTTCCCCGCACATATATAAGGGACGCAATATAAAGGAATCCATTGTTTTTTGGTTGTATGGATGGTTTGAGCACAACTATCACCGTTGGAACTAGTTCCAAGTGACACTAGGTTCCCAAATTTTATTTTGAGACTACAGGTTTAAGATCAAAGTATATTATGGGTTGGGTAATACTATCAGGAACTACTTACTCTATTAGGACTAGTTCTTACTAGACCAATGTTCCTCACATGTAATATTGACGCATAAGTAAAATAAATTTATGTATTTTCGAGTGGACAAGGTGTTAGGGCACTAAGAAACCCCATGGCGTAGTTCTACATTGGACTTGGTTCTATGAAATCCCATTCGACCCACATAACAAATAATTTGATGAGGGTGAGATTTTTGTGGAGGAGGTGAGGTTTTGGGAACTAGAAGCCCCAATAGAATAAGTTCTATTATTCCTATGAAGCCTCGAAAATCTGAAATAATTGAAATATAAATGAAATGAAGGAATAGAGTTAATTGAGGAGATTTAAGGCATTGGATTAACTTATTACCACATGAACCTTTGTACCTCACATGAGAAAATTCCCGAAACATTAAATGGCTTAAAATTACAAGAAAAGGGGGAAATAAAGAGATATAGTGTGGTGTAGATAAAATAAGGTGCGGGATAGCATGACCCATCTAACACTAGTTCTTATAGTTCCTAAACAACCCTCTTTATCTGATTCAAATAAAAAATTTAAGGATTATAAATTTTAATGTGATGCATAATGGTAGTGAGTTTCATGAACCTGTTCTCCATGACATCCCTGACACTGCATTCAAATATATTGATATCCAGAGGTCAATTTTTCATGTTCTTGGACTCATTAGAAAGGGATCTCAATTCTTTAGGAATTAGATCAACAAAAATAAAGATTTGGGTTAAAATATAAAACTAATAACTCAATAATAGGTTGCACACTTTTAGAGGGAAAATTTGGTAACAATTATTCAGATATTCCAATGCACGCAATGAAGGTGAAGTGCAAGAAATTACAAGAGAGAGATGGGGATATTTTATTGTCTATAAAATCCAAATTTTAGACATAATTTGTGTTGATGGAGAAATAGAGAAAAGACAGAGAGGCAAGGCAAGTAGAGGTTTTTGCGGGAAAAGGATACACTTTGTAGCATAATGCATATTTTCTAGAAGATATCGAGATATTTTTGAAGGGGTAGATTCATCCACTATGAGTCCAAATCCAATTAATTCATGAAGGGTTTATGAGAAGAACAAGGTGCATTGGTGTCTAGGGTTTTTGTAGAGATATAAGAATAGAGTCATGAACATTCAATGAATATATATTGAAGAGAAAAGGAAAGGGAATACAAGATAAGAGTTACTGGACATATAAAAGAGACCAAGATATCAATGAATATCTGATATGATGAAGGTGAGATGAACTAGGATTATCAATGAAAATTTTCAATCAAATTAGAGCTATAAAAATTATTGCAAAGAAAGGAGAAAGTGACAATCAATGAATATATTTTGTGAAATATATTTGTTGAAGAATTTCTATAGAGTTAGAAAGGAGAAAGATATTTTAGATGAAATACATGCTGCAAAGACTAAGAAATCAATGTGAGAGATGTGTGTGCTAAAGTGGAAGAGCCATTATTAAAAATATCAACAGTGATTGTTTAGGGGATAGATCACGAGACCAAGAAGAGGTAAGAAAATCTTGAATTTCTAGTTTCTAGAGTGAATGAAGGAATAAAAGAAAGGTGATCATAATATTTTGAGTGTGTAACGTAGAATCTAGATGATCAACTTATAAGTATGTCACATTCTAAGTTGTTTCTTAGATCTCAGGGGGTTACATCCTCCTTGTAGGTAGTGGCCTACAAAATTTAAATAATGGTTTATTGATTCTAGTGCTTTGTAGCCTCCTTTTAGTGGGTGATGTATAAAAATAGGATTTGAGGCTTCCATGAAAATTGTAGCTTATCAAATACTGGGTGGTAGCCTTGTTGAATTATTGTAGTTTTAGCTATAGATTGAGTTATAGCTCAATCACGAAATCATTGTAAGTGCACATGAAAATTTTCCAAGATATTGAATTGGTTTCCATGGTTTTTGTACCGAAAGGGTTTCCAACATTAGATATGGTCTCATTATGTATATGATTGTGTGTATTCCTCTCATTCTATATCTCATGGTTATTGTTGTATGTGCTTATGTCAATCAATTAAGTTTAATAGTAAAATTTTAAAAGTGGTAATTAATTGATAATTTTTAGTCGCATTAATGCACCTCCCCTCTTAGTGCCTAAAATTCCTAAAAATTGGTGTTAGAGTAGTGGTTCCCTTATGTTAAGCTTAACAACTTGGAGGTGATCCTGAAGAAATAAGCATGGCTAGATAAACTTATAGGAAATATTAGGAAGAATCTCACAAAGATAGATTACTAATGGAAATGGAAAGTTGTATCAGCTCTAGACATGACTTAGATGACGAATAAGTAGAGATAAATCTAGAAGCTGATTTGGAATGTGCTCTAGAATAATTAGATAAATAAAGGAAGAAAAACGAGGAATTAAAATATTAGATTAATACCTATGAGAAGCACATAACCCTTCTTGAGAATAAATTGAGCAAGAAAGATCAAGAGGATTCTCAAGAATGCAAAGAAAAGGATTCTCAATCAAAAATATTCTATAATCTTTCAAACTCAAGGAAGACAAGATTACCAAGTTAAAAACATTGGTGATGGATTAAGAAGGCTATATTGGAAATCATAAACAAGTGATAATCTGAATGGATAAATAACATGAAAAAGGTAGAGGATCTTGAAGAACAAGTCAATATGATCTCTAAGACTCTCAAGGACAAGATTGAAGTTTTTTTATAAACCAAACTTATCCATGAAGAAACTTCAAGATGACATGAATCAAGAAAACATGAAGAACAATAAAGATAAAGAATATGCCTTCCAGAATCATGAAGAAGTTTTAAGGACTCTCAAGATTGAATTGGAACATGTTACAAACCAGCTCAATGACTTGTAAAGTCAACAAGGACACTCTGGTGTAATAGAGTATGAGGTATGTCAAACAATAATTCATGCCAAGAGTGAAGAATGTGAAAGAATCGATGCTGATATGAATACTATCATAGAGGAAATGCAACAAGAAAGAAAAAGAAATTTGAAGGTTGAATGAAGCCATGAATGTTTTCAAAGATGTTAAGAGATAAATGAGGATGATAAGGCTGGTCCAAGCATGCAACAAGACAACAAAAACCACGGAGCTGTGCAAGAAGGCTTAAGTCGTTAGCTATCCAAATGCAAGGAAATTGACAAGTAAATTTCATGGAACATTTTTTTCATGCAACATCTTTGGACATAGAGCTAGAGATTGCAGGTCTAAATATGGGAAGAAATTTTTTGGCTTCAATTGCCAAGAGAGAGGTCATGTTGTTCATAATTATCTCTTTGAGTCATTGAATCATAATTGCGAGGCATGAAGGATCTAGAGGAAATAATTATATTGTATGTTTCAATTGTCATAGGCAAGGGAACTTTTCCATACATTGATATGAGAATCTTATATATAGAAAAAAGCAATATACACCTAGAAGGTAAGGCAATAAGGTGTTCAAGGTGAAATAAAACTTCAAGGATGACACCAAATCAGCTATTTGAGAAGAATTAAATAAGGTGGATATTTAAGCTCAAGGAAAAAAATTCAGAAGATGAGGAAGAAAAGAAGAGAAAGAAATTTTCATGGGTAGATGATGTTGAAAATCATAAATCAATGACAAACAAGACAACAATGTATGATGATAAAGGTAAGAAGAAGGAAGACAAGTTGAATGCAAAAAATGAATAATTTCTTCCTCAAGAAGTGTTAGAACATATAAAACATGTGCTTCTTTTAGACATACATTTAGAAAATGAAGATTTAGGAGATTGAAGTGCCTCATCAAATAATGTATCCAATAAAAGTGAAAAGGAATCAAGAGCAACAAAAGAAAGGACTGAGTCATTATGTTGTTTTGATGAATTTATTTTATTCTGAAGTAACATGACATGATAATATGCCTTCTCTAGGATTCTAGAAGGTATACCCAATCTAAAGGAAGCATAGTATACTCTTCTTCTATCCATCGACCAAGAGTTCTTCATGATGAAGTTTGAAAATATGGTCAAGGATGTTGTTAAATGAAGGTGGTTGTTTTTGCTAATATTAAATTTTCAAGGTTTGATACTTCAAATTATTTTTCTTGATTCATAATGTAATTCTTGCAATATTGTTAAAGTCCTTGAGTGTATTCTTTAGAAAATATAGAGAGATAATGTTGTTATTTGTTTAGGGGCTTGCATTAGTCTTCTTAACATTATCAATGTTGTTCATAAAGCATGAATTGTTTCTAAGAGAGTATTTTGAGATATTGTACAAGATGATTGTATTTTGAAAATATGTCATCAATTTCAAAGTTATGTCATAAGTTTTATGGTAAAAATATTGAGTCTTGAAAGAAGAGACTATTCTCTTTCAAAATATGATCTTAGCTTATATTGACCAAGTGTGAATCTCGATGACTGAAAGGTCCAGTCATATGTTTCAATATATGTTGACATGATATTTTAATGAAACACAAGTATGAACCATGTGGCTATTAGGAATCAAATGAGTGATCTACATTCAATGTGTATTGTATATAAAATGTGTAAATTATGTCCATGGTATGAGCCTATGTTTAAAGAATTGCTACGGTCAAGGAGTGTTCAAGTTCGAGACTCAAAAAGAGAGAAATATAAGAAAAATTATTTTGCACATGATGGTTAGGAGGTGGAGAAGATTCTCAAATTGGTTAAAAAAATTCATACTTTCTAGATAACGATATCAATTGAATAATTTGTTCATGACAGTTTACAAAAATCTTTGAAAAACTCAAGTAAGTTCTTGTGTGATTCCAACATGTATGAATAAACGAAAAATATGTGAAGGATGGTGATCATGTGTGTGTTTCTCTACTTCAAGCTTAAAATAAGTATGTAGGATTTCTGGTAAGGTTTGTTGAAATGTTCTCCTCGAATAAAAGTATAGATTTTTGGATGAAGAAAGAACACATAATGACTAGCTACATGTGTGTGGCGAGTATTGAATGTTGATAGCTATAGATGCAAAATATGATTTGTGAAGTGTCTTCAAGTGTAGAGTTTTTACTAAGATCAGTTATCTTTCCCCTTTAATGTTTCATATGGCATGCATCTCTCTAGGTTTCTCGGGGCTATATGAGTGTATCCAATAATAGGTGTAGTAGCAAAGAAAGTAATCAGTGTTCCTAAGATGATGAAAGTTGATATTCTACGGGACTTAGAAAATTAGTACAAGCTGTAAGTTGGAATAGGACACTAAATAGTGGATAAAATTTAGGAATCCTAAGACCAAGGAATTATAAATGGAACCAATATCTAATGAAGTGAATCTATTGGCTGATATAAAATTTTAAAACAAACTGCTTCAAAGTTAGTGATGTTGATCTTCGGGGAGCTAGTTTCTTGGTTCATTTTAATGATCCTAGCTTGGTATTTTTTTGAAGTAAAATTTCTTCACAAGATTAAAGATCATCAAGGCATGCAATATCAGCTACTACAAAGTGTTGCACGAGTTACAAGTGTTAATGACATGAGAACAGAAAGTGTTGATAATATCTTGGAAAAGATAAGTGTTGATACTATCTTTAAAAACAAAGGAGATATGACATAGAAAAGATGGAATTCAGTCCTAGGGGAACTTGTGGACAAGGAAAAACAATTTCTAGTTCAAGACAAGTTGCTAGAATCACATCATGTGGTAGAGAGAATTTTAACAAGTAAAAACACAACATCCTCTAAAGGGGAGCTACTAGTGATCAAGTGGGTCAGTTTTGCTTCTAATGGGAGTTAGAAAGATGGAACACAATTATACAAGGAGCTTCTCAAGGTTAGAATCTATTTATTAGAATATATTTATCAATCTTAATTCTAATTTTTCATGGTCTTATAAGGTTGACCCTTTGTCATATATGTCAAAGGGGAAGAGATACACTGAGTTTATCGAAACCAAGATTACATGTGTTTTAAGTGTTTTTTCATCAAATTTTGTAGGTTTCTAAGGTGTTTCCATCAATGAAAAGGGAGAGTTTATTATAACTTGTTCATTATCATTGATTTCAAGTGGCATTGATGGAAAAAGAGTGAGTGGTGAAGTGATCGGATCAAGTGTGCATGAATAAGAAAGGTTGATTGATATGTACATTCTTCTTAGTGATATTTGCACCTCATATAGAGGTTTGAGGTGTGTCCATGCATTGCCAAGTCATGTCAAAATTTCAAACAAGATCTTAGTGATAGATGCATGGTCAAGAAAATATAGTGTGTGTGACGAGTCTTCTCAAAGTGATGTGCAAACTTCACATACTTAGATAAGATCAATTAAATGTAAAATAGGTGTTCATTGTGAAATATGTGTCTCCAAGGTGTCTTATGGGTTTCAATGATATAAAATATTCTCTACAAAGCTTATTGAGCCTTTAAAGTTGTTTCAGAATGATTCAAGATGACTCGGGAAGAATTCGGGGTGATACAAGATCATTGCAAGCATAGTAGGTGAGATAGAGATTCTCCGGGAAGGTATTTAAGAGGATAATATAATTTACTCACTTGATTTAAAAGCCTAAAACTCAATTATATATGTTACAAGTGTTCCTAGTGTGTGTATAAAGAAAAGAAAATCTATGGGGACTTAGAAAAATTTGAGTTTTTTTCATTTTGGTGTAGTGCGGGTATACAGAGTGTGGATGGAACTAGTTCTTGAGGAACTAGAGTTCCCCACATAGATGTAGGGGCCATAAGACAAAGGAATCATTTTTGTGGGTTAGATGGATTTTTTTGGCACAAATTTCACACTCGTAACTAGTTCTAAGTGATATTGTGTTCCATGATTTGATGTTGAGACCGCACGTTGAAGATAAAATTATATCATGGGTCGGGTAATATTATTTGAAAATAGTTACTCTATTGGCACTAGTTATTATTATACCCATATTCCCCACATATAAGATTTACTCACATGGCAAAGGAATGTGTGTATTGCAGAGTGGGCAAGGTATTCAGGCACTAAGAAACCCTAGGACATAGTTCCAAGTTGGAATTAGTTCTCTGAAAGCTTAGTCAACCCACATAAAAAAATAATTGGATGAGGGTGAGAGTTTTTGGATGAGGAGAGGTTTTCGGTCACTAGAAGCCCTCATGAAACAAGTTCTATTATTCCTTTAAAGCCTCGAAAAGCCAACATAACTGAAATATAAAGGAAGTGAAGGAATAGAGCTAAGTGTAGAGATTTAAGGGTTTGGATGATTTTAGTGCCACAGGAACCTTTGTACCTCGCATGAAAAAGTTCCTTCAAACATTAAATGGCTCAAAATACAAAGAAAATGGGGAAACAAAGAAACAAAGTGTGGAGTGGATAAACTAAGGTGCAAGAAAACATGACACATGTAACACTAGTTTCTTTAGTTCCCAAATAACCCACTTTATCTGATTCAAATGAAAAATGTAAGGATTATAAAGTGTAATGTGTTGCGGGCTAGTAGTGAGTTTCAGGAACCTATTTTCCATGACAACCCCAGACCCGCATTCAAATATCTTGAGCTTTAAATGTTAGTTTTTCATGTTCTTAGACTCGTTGGAAATGGAATTAAATTCTCTAGGAATTAAAACAAGAAAAATCAATATTTGCGGTCAATTATAGAAGGAATAACTCAATAATAGGTGGCACACTTTTAGAGGGAAAATTTAGAAACAACCGTTTAAGTTTTCCAATGCATATAAAGAAGATAAAGCAAAAATCATGCCAAGAGAGAGATGGGGAGATTTTATTTTCTATGAAAGCTAAATTTTAGGCTGAATTTGAGTTGATGGATAAATATAGAGAATAAAGAAAGAGAGGCAAGCCAAGTAGATGGTTTTACATGCAATGGATATGCTATTGAATAATGAATATTTTCTAGAAGAGAGCTAAGATATTTGTTGAAGGGATAGAGAAATCTAACAAGAGTCCAAATCTAATGAATACATGAAGGGTTAATGAAAAGAGCAAGGTACATTAGTGTCTAGGTTTTTACAGAGACATAAGAAGAGAGTAATGAACATTCAATTAATATGTGCTAGAGAGAAGATGAAAGGGCATAAAAGAAAAGATTTGTATGGATATACAAGATACAAGATATCAATGAATATATAATACTAATGAAGGTGAGATGAACCGGGATTATCAATGAACATGTATCAATAAAATCAGAGTTATAAAAATTGTTGCATAGAAAGGAGAAAGTGTCATTCAATGAATATGTTTTGAGGCAAGATATTTTTGAAGAATTTACTATAGAGTAGAAAGGAGAAACAGTTTCTTGATGAACTACATGCTGTAAAGATTGAGAAATCAATGGGAAAGATGTGAATGCTAAACTAAAAAAGCCATTTTTCCTAATACAAATCAATGATTGTTTGAGAGGACAGATCGGAGACCAAGAAGAGGTAAGAAAATCCTAAGTATATAGTTTGTAGAGTGAATGAAGGAAGAAAAATAAAGGTGATCATAATCTATTGAGTGTGCAACGTAGAATCTAGCTGATCAATTTCTAAGTATATCATAGTCTAAGTTGTTTATTAGATCTCAACGGGTTGTAGCCTCATTGTAGGTAGTGGCATATAGAATATCGAGAGAGGTTGATTGCATTCCAGGGGTTGAAGGCTCATTTTCGGTGGGTGTTGTAAACAATTGGGAGTTATGGCTTCTGAAAATTTCTTGCTTATCAAAGATTGGGAGTTCTCTGGTTGAATTATTTGACTTTTAGCTTTAGATTGGGTTGTAGCTCAACTAGGAAATCATTATAGAATCGTTGTTGTAGACTCACAGCACCCCTGGATGCAGATCAGGCTTCTAGGTTGATCACTCTAGCATCTAGTGTGATTGCACAACATGGAAACCTCTCTCCAAGTGTGGGGACTTGTGAAACTGAGAGAGGAATCTCCAGATTAGAGGTTGGTTCCTCAAACTCCTCTGATTTAGATCTATATTTTGCAAAACTACAGAGGTTCAGATCCTAATCCTACTCTAAACTGCAAGGAGACAGGGATAGAAATGCAAAAATATGAAACTAACTAAAGGTGGTGATGCACCAAAAGGAGTGGTGAAACATTTCTGTCAAGCAAATAGACACGAACAAAGTTTACAACATAAAAATACATAGGTGATAAGATATAATTTAGGATTTGAAATGAAGCAAATAATACAAACAAAGGAGTGAAAACCATTCACAAAGCTTGCATTATCATTTCCAGTGTCAAAATCACTGCATTACACCCTCAGAGAGGTAAAAACTATTACAACCTTTAGAGAGGTCTGATTCTTCAAAACAATCACTTATTGGAGGTGAAAGAAGAAGCTGCTATACTCAAAAATGTTCCCCCTTTAGAAATGAGCCAAATCTGGCTTTTACATTGCATGGGTCGAGTCCAGGGGACAGAAAACGTACAAAAACATGAGAGCCCATCCCTTCTTGACTATAGGTGCATTAAAACAGCATGGGGGACCTTACAAACCCATACCCTATCATTTTTACTAGAATACAGGAGAATGCGACCCATTCTGCATTAAATCTAGTCGTTGAAATGTCGCTTCTGGCCATGAACACGTGTCAGATCCGTTTCTCAATTTTATCTCTCTAGACTACACCAAAACTCAAGATTAACCCTACAATCATGTGGAGAATTTCACAAGCTTTCCGTTGATATAAAGAACATGCAAATCTGAGCTCTGGATCGAAAGATATGTCGATCTGAAGATTTAGGGCACAAAACAGTGAAAATACGGTTTTGAAATTTTTCCCGCGCTCTGCCACCTAGATGACACGTGGCACGTGCTGATTGGATATGTAATTCTCTCTCCTCTCTGTCCCATGGGTTTTCCTACTTCATTGGACACATGTCCTCTTTTGATTGGCTCAGTCAGTGCTTGAAACCTCGCCCTTTGACTTTTGGACTTTCTCCCTTGTGACACGTGTCGCGATTTGATTGGTCCGCGGGTCTGCTGGCTTTTCGCGCCCTTCGCGTCATTTTGTCCCGGATGTCCCAGTGCTGTTTGGGACAGAATCCTCTCGATCCACCTGAAATGGGCTTCCTTGTCCCTTATCTGCCGATGACACGTGGCACAATCTGATTGGCTCTCGGCTTTTCGGCTATCCACGTCCCACGCGTCCCTTTGTCCCAACTGTCCCAATACAAAATTTCTGTTTCGGGAGAGCTAGCCGGTTCACGTCCTCCACGCACTCACGACCTATATGTCCCAATGGGAAAGTTCCCCGTTCCGGCCAGTTCACGTCCTTCACGTACCTTTGTCCCACTTGTTCCCGGACTGTCTGGGACAAATTCTTGCGATTCACCGGTTCACCGGTTGGTTCACGTCCGCCGCATACTCTTGTCCCGCTTGCCCCAGTTAAAGACTTAGATGAATTTTCTTTCTTTCGGCTGATTCGGGCATTTCGCATCCCACACGTACCTATGGCCTAGATGTCCCAATTGCTGTGTGGACTACCTGGTGGCTTTTCGGCCGGTTCGTGTCCCAACGTCCCAAATGTCCCGATTGTTGTGAGGACTAGGACTTAGCCAATTTCCATAATTTTTTCTGGCCCAAGCTTATTTTTGACTTTTTTGCATCTTCTCGAGCTTGCTCTTTTCTTCTTCGGCCAGGGGAGTTAGAAAAATCTGAGGGGACCCTAGAAACATGATTTTTGCCCTGAATCAATCCATTTTCCTGGGACTTGAGAATTCTGATGCATGTTATCAAATTAACCCTGGGGGGTGAATTTGGATAACAATTGGTGACTCAGCGGGGTTACCTGCCTGCTAGGTAGAAGATACCAGTTGCCTTAAGTAGTCCATTGGGCATGGAGTCATCAAATATTCTGTTTAGAACCTCAACTGACTCAGAATGTGCAAGGAGGAAGATGGAATGTCACCTGATGAAAGCAAGGACTGCTAAACATCTCCATGGACAGCAAGCTATGCCAAAGCACTTAGGGAAAACAAAACTAACCTACAGCAAAACAATGTGCACAAGCACTTGGAGGAAAGAAAATCTAATCTAATATTTACAGAGGTAGTGAACTTCCCTCTAGAAGCAACGCTTGAGATAGATTCCATTGACTGGAATCTGTAGTTCTTCACCATCCAATGAGGCCAATTGGAAAGCATTGTTGTTCTTGCACTTTGTGACCATGTATGGGCCACTCCAAATGGCATCAAATTTTGAATGCCTTCCCAGTTTTCTCTATCCACATCCCATTTCAACACTAGATCTCCAACTTGAAAAGATCTATCTTTGGCCTTCCTATCAAAGGTCTTCTTGATCAAAGCTTGATCCTTTTCCATTGCTTGGGATGCCTAATTTCTGATCTCTTGTAGCTCGTCAACTCTGCATACCTCACCTCCATGGGCTCAAACTCTAGCAACTCCAGTTGTTTCATGAGTTCCAATGTTGGCAACTCAAGTGACATGGGCAAGATTGCCTCTCTTCCATAGACAAGCTGAATGGAGAGTTACTCGTGGATCTTTGGGAGTTATCCTATCAGCCCATAAGGCTGATTTCAGCTTGGTATGCCAAGACCTCTGATTCTCATCAAGATTCCTCCTAATGATCCTCAAAAATTTCTTGTTTGTAGACTCGGCCTAGCCATTACCTTGAGGGTAATAGTTTGATGAAGTGCTTAGGTAAATACCGTTCTTGACAGCCCACTCAGTCACCTTAGATCCAATGAATGCCAATGCATTATCAGAGATTATTATAGTAGGTACACCAAATCTGGTTGTTATCCCCTCATAAAAGTCTAAGATACTAGACTCATTCACCTCTTTGAGTGCTACTACTTCTGTCCATTTGGTGAAGTAGTCTGTGGCTATCAAAATCCATTTGTGCCCTTGGCTTGAATTGGGATTAATGACTCCAATGAAGTCCAAACCCCATTGCATGAATGGCTGGTCAACTGAGATTGGATGTAATGGAAGGGCAGCAAGTCTCTCTTTTCCTGTGAATAATGCACAATTCTTACACCTCTTGATCCATGCATAGCAATCACTGAAGATTTTAGGCCAATAATAACCAGCCTTCATGATTTTTAGAGTTATCACTCTTGGTGCAAAATGGCCACCAGCTGGTCCATCATGGAACTCTTCTAATACCCTTTGAATCTGACCTGTGCTAATGCATCTCAGTAGCACTCCATTTACATCTTTCTTGAACAAAACTCCATCAACAATGGCATATGGGACAGCCTGTAATCTGAAGTGTCTCCTTTGGGTCTTGTTCATCTCTAGGGGCACAGGCCTGTGCCTAGGAAGTGCATAATACCTTGGGTCCAGCAAGGAGTCGGGGCAGCATTGTCTTCTTCTTGCTTGCCATTTGGCTCATGGCTGTCTGGACTGTCAAAACAGCCTCTTCTTCGTTGCATACTTCCTTTTGCTTCCCCAAAACCAGCTGCTCACATAGTCCTTTCCCTCTTACCAGCTTGGTGATCTTGATCTCAATGTCATACTCCATGACACGGGTGATCCAACCTACCCTTTTCTCATTCAAATCCTTGTTGAGGAGGAAATCCTTAACCCTAGCATGTGAGACCAGCAGTTGAATCTTATTGTTTGAGACCAAATGTCTGAACTTCTTCAAGCTCCTGATGATAGCAAGGACATGCTTTTCGATGAAAGAATACTTTATTTCATAATCTTCCAAGGTTTGGCTGAAGAATGCTATGGGCTGTTCTGAACCTTCTCTATTCAGCTGTGTTAAGATAGCTGAGATTGTGTCTGATCCTCCAAATGCATACAACATGAAGTCCTTTGAAAAGTTTGGGTTGATAAGAGTTGGAGCTTGTGATATTGCATGCTTGATGCTTTCAAAACTCTCTTTGCCTTCTACTATCCATTTGAATGCCAGACTCTTCTTCAACATCATTGTTAGAGGCTTCACAAGAGTGGCAAAATTAGGCACAAATCTGCGGACAAAGTTTATCCTTCCTAAGAAGCTTTGAAGAGATTTCTTGTGGTGTGGCAATGGGAGAATTCGGATGGCTTCAACCTTTTCAGGATCAATTGTTATCCCTTCCCTAGAGACAATGTGTCCCAACAATTTGCCCTCGTGTGCCAAGAATATACACTTCTTTGGATTCAATGACACTCTGAACCTTCTACACCTCTGAAACACTTGTTTGAGGTGAAAGAGATGGTCTGTTGCATTCTTTGAGAAGACAGTGATATCATCTAGGTATACCAGCACTATATTGTTGATTAAGCCTTTGAATGCCATATCCATAGCTCGCTGAAATGTTGCTCCGGCATTTGATAGGCCAAATGGCATCTTCTTGTAGGCATAGGTGCCCCATTTGGTGGTGAAAGCCATCTTGAATTGATCTTCTTCCTTCACCATTATCTGATTATAGCCTGAGTATCCATCAAGTAGTGAGAACCTTTCTGAACCAGCTACAACTTGCAATATTTGCTCCATGGAAGGGAGTGGGTAATGGTCCTTGAGGGAGGCTCTGTTCAAGTCTCTGAAGTCAACACACAGTCTAATTTCTCCATTTCTTTTCCTCACTGGCACCAAGTTTGCAACCCAACTTGAGTGTTTGATGGGGAAGATGATATTGGCCTCAATAAGCTTGCTTAACTCTTTTCTCATGAGAGGTTCAATATGGGATTCTTGGCCTTTACTTTTGCCTAATGGGCTTGGATTCTAGATCCACTCAATAGTATGTTGAGCCGACTTTGGGTTGAAACCTCTTAGATCTTTGTAAGTCCAAGCAAAGATATCTGGGAACTCTTGACAAAGGTGAACCAAGTCAAATTTCTCTTGTGAGGTACTTACTTTGCCAATCTGCAATGTTTTACCTTCTTCCACTAAAATAGGCTCTGAATCTTCACCCTTCACTTGAATGTTTGCTTTCTCCTTCCGTAATCAGATCATTCTAGTTGAAGATTGACTCCAAGGTTATGAGGCCTTTTGGTAATTTTTAGTTCTCGGTGTACTACCGATCACCATATTCTTGCTCCAAAGCTTGTCTTGATTCCTAGCTGAGAATTCAGCCTCTTCTTGTAAAAAATTGACGATCTGTTGATCGTTCTCAAACACCTGCCAGCTTATATTATTATCTGGAACTGCTGGCCTCACAATCACATGGATATGTGGCTGTGTTTTTTCCCTTTTGATGTTGTCAACCACATCAAACATTGCTCCAACTGCTGCGAGCCTATCCGCAGCTTCATTTTTCTTCCTGGGTATGGACACGATGTTGAAAGCTTCGAAATCCTCAATGAGGTCCCATACCCTATTCTTGTAGTTCTTCAGCAGGTCATTCTTTGTAGCATGTTGTCCCCTGACTTGATTGACGATCAGCTCACTATCCCCAAACACCTGCAAGTTATTTATGCCCTTTTTCCTAGCCCAATGAAGTCCATGAATCAAGGCCTCATATTCAGCTGTGTTGTTTGAACAAGAAAACTGGAAACAAAAAGCTGAATAATATTTGATGCCTTGAGGTGAAACAAGCATAGTTCCTCCTCCTACACCCTGTCTACTCCTTGACCCATCAAAGAACATTTGCCATACTTCATTCTTGTCCTTATGATCTGGCTTGGTGATGCTGGGGAGAGGTTGATCCTCTTCATGTAAACAATAAACCCCTAGCTCAGATTCTTCTATTTCTTGATAAGGATCAAAGGCATGCACTTTGCTTGCCCATTCATCAAGAGTCAAATCTAGGATACTTCCAACCTTAGTGTCAGCTTCATTAGTGCTTGGATAATCTTCTTGATCAAATCTGAATAGTTGGTATTGATTTGGTTGGTAGTGTAAGGCTCAATGTGAAAGTTCACAATAGGTTCAGACCTGATTGTGGCCTTAGTTCCATACCTTGTTCTGAACAACATGTGTGACCAATCTGCCAAAAGATAGCCTCCAATTTTAGCAGTGAAGTCTCTTGACAAGCACAATGCAAAGAGTGGTGGCAGGTCTATGACTGACACATCTTGTAACACTATTACGTTGGGACATGCGTGTAGTGTGAGGCTCAAACCTTTGATTACTCCAACCGTTGTCACTATTTTCCTATCTAATTGCACTACACCCTTGGAGATGACTTCATATTGAAGCCCTAGCTAATCAGCTATTTGCTTGGGCATCACTAAGCTACTTGCCCCGGAATCAATCATGCAATTGTGTACTATTTTATCCCCAATGATTAATGAAACATAGAATGGAGGGGGCTTCAAAACTTTACCTTGTTGTCCTCCATGATTCCCTTCAGGATGAGCAGCATTTGTGAGGACATTCTCTTGCATAGGGACCTGTTGATTTGAAGTTGACCAGTCCTCCATGGCAGCTTGTAGCAAATCTCTCGGCCTGGGATGGATAGTGATTCCCACATTGATATGTTTACATTTGTCTTCTTCATCTGATCAATGATGTTGAATGGGGATGAAGCATCCCTCTGCTGTCCCCTAGCTTGCACATTCGTTCCTTGCACATGGGCAGCAACAACTGGCATCTGAGTTGGTTTAGGAGCTGGTTTGGGTGCTCCTTGCATGTTTGGAACTGCATTTTGTTTGCCAACACCTTGTGGAGTGACAGAAGGTCGTGAACTACTTGGGGCCAATGGCTGTTCTTCACCCAAATTTCTCCTCTTTGACCTTGTGTTGGCTGCAACACTTTGAGAGGGTATTTGATTCATACCACAGAAATCTTCAGCCTGCCAATTGACAAGAGTAGTTTCATTCGGAGATGTTCCTTGCTGAGGTGCTTCCTGCTACTGATCTCCTTCGTGGCTGGACTCTTGCGACCCACCGATGGTTTGCACCATCAGAGCTTGATTTAATGCACCGTTAAAGCACATTGATTGGTTGTGTGGCTGACTACATGGGAAACACCAATCATATTCTTGGGCCATGTTATTTTGGACTGGCACTAATGCTTTAGAAGCAGATACAACATTGGGGTTATAGGGCTGAAATGGCCTATTAGCGGGAGGCCTTACTTGGCTTTGATTTTGATTTGTAGCCTGATTTGGTGACCTATTTTGTTGGTATGGGGGCCTAGCCTGGTACTGTGCTTGAGGCTGATACGGTCTAGCACTTTGAGCTTGCTGTCTTTTGATAGTAACCAGCTCATTTCCCAAATTTTGCAACTGTTTCATGACCTCTTGGAGTTCATTTCAAGCACTAGAGGATGAAGTAGAAGTTTCACTTGAACTTTGATTTCTAGGGGTGGGAATAGGAGCCAAAGTGGGTGCTTGACTAGTGCTTGGATTTTCTAAGTTTGGATACAAGGGCATGGGAGGCCTAGGAGCCAGTTTACCAGCTTGAATAAGATAGTTTTTGGCTCTAATGGCAATGCTATAAGCAGCAGGTAAGGTTGTGCCTCCCATAGATTGAATTAACATAGAAATATCAAAATTCAAAGCTTTAAGGTAATATAGAAAAGAACCTTCTGTTGTTGGCCTGACTGCCACTGGAATCCTATCCCAAGACCTTTGAAATCTGAAGTTGAAGTCAGTCAGCTGCTCATTGGGGGCTCTCTTGATAGTTGTCAGCTGCTCCAAAAGAGACAAGTTGTCTCCCTTCTCTCCAAATTACTCGTGAAGTGCAATACACAGCTGATTCCAGTTTGTGATAGAACCAGCTCCAAGGCTCCTAAACCATTGCAATGCTTTACCCTTGAATGAAGATGCCAGTAACTTGACAGCCACTTGCATTTCATTGATTTCATGGATTGCACAAAGGTTAGCAATATCTTTAACATGATCACCTGGAGTAGTCTAATTTTCTCCGGTGAAGTAGGGAATGTTCTTCAAGGCTGCAATAGGAACTGGATGTTGTGCATTGAGAGCAAGTGGGCTGCTACCTGTGAAGTTGACGTAGGGGTTGTTCTGAGCCATTCTAATCGGTCTTAAAACCCTTGTATACTGAATGAAAGGCCTGTCAGGTGGAGGAGTTGAGAGAGTTCTGTTTGGTGGAGATGGAGACCTTTGAATCCTTCTTCCTCTTTTCCTCCTTCTTGGAGATAATTGTAGGTATTCAAACAACACTTCTTCTTCTCCAACTCTTGACCTTGTGGTGATTCTTCTCATGAGTTTTTAGGCCTGAGCTTGGAACCAGTTGATTCTTCCCCTTGGAGTCACCAGATATGCAAATAATAGCTCTTTTTAAGAAAGAAAATGCAGCAGATGCACATCAACCCTGCTGCAATAAAAATGAGACCTCTAGTCCCACCGGGCGTGCCAAAACTGTTGTTGCAGACTCACAGCACCCCTGGATGTAGATCAAGCTTCTAGGTTGATCACTCTAGCATCCAGTGTGATTGCACAACATGGAAACCTCTCTCCAAGTGTGGGGACTTGTGAAACTGAGAGAGGAATCTCTAGATTAGAGGCTGGTTCCTCAAACTCCTCTAATTTAGATCTATATTTTGCAAAACTACAGAGGTTCAGATCCTAATCCTACTCTAAACTGCAAGGAGACAGGGATAGAAATGTAAAAAATATGAAACTAACTAAAGGTGGTGATGCACCAAAAGGAGTGGTGAAACATTTCTGTCAAGCAAATAGACACAGACCAAAGTTTACAACATAAAACATACACAGACTGATAAGATATAATTTAGGATTTGAAATGAAGCAAATAATACAAACAGAGGACTGAAAACCATTCACAGAGCTTGCATTATCATTTCCAGTGTCAAAATCACTGCATTACAACCTCAGAGAGGTAAAAATTGTTACAATCCTTTGGAGAGGTTTGATTCTTCAAAACAATCACTTGCTGGAGGTGAAAGAAGAAGCTGCTATACTCAAAAATGTTTCCCCCTTTAGAAATGAGCCAAATTTGGCTTTTACATTACATGGGTCGAGTCCAGGGGACAGAAAACGTACAAAAACATGAGAGCCCATCCCTTCTTGACTGCAGGTGCATTAAAATAACTTGGGGGATGTTACAAACCCATACCCTGTCATTTTGACCAGAATATAGGAGAATGCAACCCATTCTGCATTAAATCTGGTCGCTAAAATGTCGCTTCTGGCCATGAACACGCGTGAGAACCATTTCTCAATTTTATCTCTCTAGACTGCACCAAAACTCAAGATTAACCCTACAATCATGTGGATAATTTCACAAGCTTTCCGTTGATATAAAGAATGTGCAAATCTGAGCTCTGGATCGAAAGATATGTCGATCTGAAGATTTAGGGCACAAAACAGGTGAAAATGTGTTTTTGAAATTTTTCCCACTCGCCACCTAGATGACATGTGGCACGTGCTGATTGGATATGTAATTCTCTCTCCTCTCTATCCCATGGGTTTTCCTGCTTCATTGGACACGTGTCCTCTTTTGATTGGCTCGGGTCAGTGCTTGAAACCTCGCCCTTTGACTTTTGGACTTTCTCCCTTGTGACACGTGTCGCGATTTGATTGGTCCGCGGGTCTGCGGCTTTTCGCGCCCTTCGCGTCATTTTGTCCCAGATGTCCCAGTGTTGTTTGGGACAGAATCCTCCAATCCACCTAAAATGGGCTTCCTTGTCCCTTATCTACCGATGACATGTGGCGCAATCTGATTGGCTCTCAGCTTTTTTGGCTATCCGCGTCCCACGCGTCCCTTTGTCCCAACTTGTCCAAGACGAAATTTCTCTGCTTTGAGTGAACCAGCCATTCGCATCCTCCGCGCACCCACGGCCCAGATGTCCCAATGGGAAAGTTCCCCATTCCAGCCGAACCGGCCAGTTCACGTCCTTCACGTACCTTTGTCCCACTTGCTCCGGGTATCTGGGACTAATTATTTCAATTCACCCGGTTTCAGCCGGTTCGCGTCCACTGCGTACTCTTGTCCCGCTTGCTCCCGGTTAAAGACTTAGATGAATTTTCTTTCTTTCGGCCAATTCGGGCATTTCACGTCCCACGTGTACCTATGGCCTAGATGTCCCAATTACCACGCGGACTGCCTGGCGGCTTTTCGGCCGGTTCACGTCCCAACGTCCCAAATGTCCCGACTGTTGCGAGGACTAGGACTTAGCCAATTTTCACAATTCTTTCTGGCCCAAGCTTGTTTTTGCAGCTTTTTGCATCTTCTCGAGCTTTTCTTTTCTTCTTCAGCCAAGGGAGTTAGAAAAATCTGAGGGGACCCTAGAAACATGATTTTTTCCCTGAATCAATCCATTTTCCTGGGACTTGAGAATTCTGATGCATGTTATCAAATTAACCCTGGGGGTGAATTTGGATAACAATAACTACACAGAAAATTATACAAAATAGTGAATTGGTTTCTTTGGGTTTTTGTCATGAAAGTGTTTCCACATTATATTTTATCTCATTCTTCACATTATATTTTATGACACTTTAAATCAATTAATTTTAACAATAAAATTTTAAAAGTGGTAATTGATTGATAAATTTTAGTCTACACCGATTCACCCACCTCTTAGTGCTTTAAATTCCTAACATTTTTTTGTGATGAGAGTATTCAATCTCTCTTTTTGAATTCAATGAGAATTTCATGTGTGATGTATTACCTTGTTATGTGAAAGAAGCATTAATATGAACTATGAAATTGTTTTAGTGCTTCATTATTCTTTGATATTATATGTGTGCTAATGTGTTGTATGAAAAATTGCTTTATAGTGAATTATACCATGTTGTGATGTATCATGTTGTGTCACCATGTTGTATTGTAATTTTTGTATGTTGTGATGTTAGTCACTATGTTCATCATACATATGTTTCATGTGTTATGTGATGGATTCATGTCATGAATTAGGGGCATATGGTGATCATATGACACTTAATGTAATTTACTATAACATCCTTATTTTAAGACTTCAATACAAGGGAAGTTTTTATATATATCATAATTTTTCACTATTCTAAATTCACATAATTTAGAACCAACATTATCTTAGTCAATCCATCCTACAACAGTAAACCATATGTAGTTGTTATGAGTCGATTTAAACCGATCCCTCATATCTAATTTATTCAAATGTGTACACAAAGTATACTTGTGGTTCCCTTAATAATCAAGGT
This sequence comes from Taxus wallichiana var. yunnanensis, assembly GCA_018340775.1. NCBI lineage: Eukaryota > Viridiplantae > Streptophyta > Pinopsida > Cupressales > Taxaceae > Taxus > Taxus wallichiana. The sequence goes on from CM031243.1 coordinate 205,210,206, forward strand.
CATTCAAGTGTTAATATCTAAAGTACATATCTAGGTATTTGTTACGAATAACCCATCGATCTCTTACATCTTTGGTCTAGGTGAAACCGGGATAACGCAATAATCGGTAGCTTTCATTACTTTGACCAAAGTTTTAGGTTATGTATACCATGCCCAATTATATGAATAGATAATGGTCATATGGAAAATTTATTTCATCATACACTTGAAAATTGTTATCTAGATTAGGACTAATTTGATCTTACATCAATCACTTCCAAGGTTCATGTAAAGTGCTAATTCGAAACAACATGCATGGAAAAGTGTCAATAAATAAACTTAGGATGAAAAATGGGAATCAAGAATATATGAATTGACTTATGTAACTTTGGGTCAATTTCCTTTCATGTAGTCATCATAAGATGACATTGGTACTTAGTCATACTTATACCTTGAATTCATACTTTTCACTTATGTGAATCCAAAGTTTTACAACAGCTTACATTTACGGGATCTTCGTGGATTATTACACCATAATAGTTGTTTCATATTAACCAATTAATGAGTTATGCCATTAACTGGGTATTGTGTAGGAGTGATTATGCTATGAAAGACCATCAAGCTCCTCAAACTGGAACATTGTATCTTAATAAGTTTCATTAGTTCAATTAAATTTTGTCTTGTTAATCTCACTCAAGTTTCTCTCGATGATAGGTTTCATACCTAAATATCTATGAGGGTTCATAATGAATTTTATTTAATTTAGGATAGTATACATTATCTAATTAAGTGCAGGTTGCAAAGTAAAATCTACTTAATGCTTAATCGTGAGAACATACCTTATTTAGTAATTAGGTATAAATGGGTAGGTGCCATGTTATTCCTTTTAGTTGTGTTAATGTAGGACAACAGTCATACATTATTATTTATACACACATGTGCCCTTAGGAAAAGTCGTGATTCCACACATCTATCATTCTTTTGTTTGTTTTCATACTTAAGAAGTAAACATATTAATCTTAAGCATTCTACAAATATCTTAATTCCAAGCCATAATATTAATGTATTTACAAACATCAATCAAATGTCCTTTTTATATACAAGAATTCATATATGTATAATTCATCCCTTTATGTACATAGCTTCATAATGTTCCTTTGGATTAATAATTGTTGTTCCTAATAAAACAGTCATCTAGACCATGAAGTCAACCTTATAATGTATTCCTTATATTTTACTAAGTATAACTTATATTCACTTAAGTTATTTACAACATAATATGTATAACTCAACTCCAGTCATAATGTACTTAAATAATAAACCACACTTCCTTTAGGTTATAAATGATATTCAATCATATAGGAACATCTTTATCTTTCATTAGTTTAGGTTCTACATCCCATGTAATTGCAGAAACTAATGTAATTTGTCTTTTTACTTTAAAATGACATACTGAAAAAGTATGGAAACATCTCAATCATTTACTTCAAGGAGTACATAAGACAATGTTAATTAAAAGGGACAATTTTTATTCAATTCCATAACTAAATATCAAAAATTTCTTAAGATAACTTGAATCAACAACTTCTCTGCATTTGAAGAATAGATACAATAAACATGCCATTAGCCTTTCCTATTTCCAAAACATAAGTACATCAAGTAATGAATAATACAATCAGTTATACAATTCATCTTTCTTCAATCAATATAACAAATTAAATCTTCTAAGTTTAATCCATCTTTCATCTTTCACAAATTTCATCTACAATATTGTTAGCATCTGTCAGTTCATACAAACTGGCATGATAAGATCTAAATCTTTAGAACAACATGCTCTATCTAATAATTTCATAAAAGGAATGCTACTTTTAAATGAAATTACTTTAAGGTTTAGAAAGGAACACACATATTTCCGAACATCTAGAAAAAACATTGAATCATTACAAACACCAACATAATGAATACATAGTAACCTAAGTACTTCATACAAGTAGGATCCATACAAACATTAAATTATATTGAATATAAGATAATCAATATCAACTTGATCAAACAATCATTTCCCAGCTATGCATATAATGGTTCATATCACAGTCAAGTAACCCTATATATATGTAACTCCGATAATACACTCAAATTAAATCTATATGAACTTAACTTGATTATACAACCATGTATATTTCATATGAAAAATACCTTAATAATGGCTTAATCACCATTCAATATAAGTTATACATCCAATAGCTTATCCAACATTTAACAAAAGTTATAAACTCTATAACTTGTTTAATCATATCAGTAGGGTCTATATGACTGATTAGGGTGTTCATTATCTAGTTCATATAGACTTCACTAAATTGAGGTGTTATTACTTAACTATGATACTACAGGTTAGTACTTCCTAATATTTAAGGATAAGAATCCATAAATCTGATCATTATCATTAAGTACAATAGCATATATAATTCAGACGGTGATCATTTCACAGTCAATAGTTCAGGCTCTAAGAGATATCTTAAACAACCTAACCCAAATGTAATTATATACCAACAACCAAATGATTCTACAGGAGTTATAGAGGGTAGAGATCTTGTATGACAAAGTGGTAGCACTTAGTGCCAAATATTCACATGTAAAACTCCATGTGGAATCATAATTATCAATCAAGATGAATACCCCAATAAATTTTTGAAAGAATAAGTACTTGTTATACATCTAAATAAAATACCCATGAAGGGTATCTATCCAATGATGGTAAAGTCAATAATACTATGTAACATCAATAATAGTATGCAATCGATATAAATCAAAATGATTTGATATCATTTTTGAGGCAGGAAGGTTCATCAAAAGGATAAAAAAGAAGTACCCATAACCTTCTTAGGGATTGAAGACATTAATATCAGAAATAGGGAACCAATACTCATACCCATTATCACTTATCAAAAAAACTTCTAGGTACACCCACATTTAAGCAAGCACAACAACCAACAAAACTTAAACATTATGCTTCCATAAGCATCATAAGCTATTATAGGTTCTCCACTTTGGTGTGAATGTAAAATAATATCAAGGATTCAATCAATAAAGATAACCCATAACCATATATTATTATGCCATCATTTTATAGTCATAAAATGTAGTCCACATCATAGAAAAAAAGAAAAAAATATAGAAGATAACCCAAATTTGAATCATTTAAACAAGACCCAAAACCTTAAAATCATTCCCATTTGAAAGAAGAGTTCCTTTCATGAAAGAATTATTTAGAGAAAAATATTTTAAAGAGTTAGAGCCTATCATGTCTAGTAGAGCTCCTCTTTTCTCCTTCAAGCTTTCCAAGTTTCCTTCCTACAAGCTCAAATGCAAAAATCTTCGCAGAAGTCTGAAACCAATCAACAAAACCGAAACTCTTCCATTCATCCCATCACTTCCTTTAATAACCCAAGCCATTAATAGTTCCACAAATTTATCCTCCATGCAACAAAATATTGAATGGAAATTCAAAATATACCATGCACAAAAATAAACCATCAACATACAAAGCTCCAAGAGCTTGATATGAAACAAAACTCTTCTCTTTTCTCCCAAAACCACCGTTGTCTTCTCCAAGGAATTTTTTCAGTTGATTAATGACATTCAATGTTGGATAAGTAATTTAGTTCTCCCCTATATTCCTTCCAACCAAATTCACCACCTTTTAATTTTAAAGACAAACATTAAGTTTACAATACCTTAACTATCACCTTTAGCTATGGATTTGAATGAGACCAACACTTGACTTGATTTTCTGCCAAATGATGGTGGTCACCATATAAGTAAAAGATAATTAAAACTCCAAGTACGAGTTGGTGGGAATATAACTTTTCTTACCATGTAACATAACCCTCTTCCAAATGCCAACCCTAGTAGTGTTTAGGTTAGGTGTTAGGGTTTTGAATGAGACATATGTATTGTATAGTTTAGGTTTAAATAAATTAACCTTCAACCATAAATATTTAGGTTATAGTTTAGGATATCTAAACATAAATGAATATAATCATGCCCTTAACATTTATCAAAAATGAACAATGATTAGTGTAATAAATCATAACCTTCATAGTAAACAAGTGAAACCCTAAACATACCTATCCAAAATAGTATGACAATTTAGGATAATAGCCTAGATCACTGAAATTGATCCAGGTGTTATTTTGAATCCCGTATCGATAATATAGTTTTATAGAAGCAATAAAAATAAATAATTGTATAACTTAACCTTCAATGTTATTAATTCACTGTTCAAGAACCTAGATAACACTATCTAAGAGTTGAAGTCACTAAGTTCATGTCAACAATATAAAGGTATGTAATTCATAATTCTATCAGTAACATGAGTATAAATTTTTTCAATAAATGATTATAATTCTTCCATATTAACAAGTAAATAATGTTATTTTAGTAAATATGCATATACAATCTAACATTGATCATCAAACAAGTATAATCTCATAGAAAATGTATGCCAACCAATCACGTAATCAAGGTAGAACTATAAAATAAGTAGGGGTATTACATACCTCCCCCCTTAAAAGAATCATCATCCCGATGATTATTTTTAATCATAACAATATTTAAGAATATATATATATATATATATATATATATATATATATATATATATATATCTTACTCAATCATCAATTTCTCAAACAGTAAGTATAACTTGTAAAAATTCAAGTTTCTAAAAGTTTATAACAACATCAAAATGGTTGTAACAACACTTATTAAAGTGTTTTACTTGAAAACAACAAAATTTAAAGATATTTTTAAAATCAAATATCTCAAGTATCATAGAAAACTGAAATTTTTCTGCTAAAATAGATGCGGAAAAGCAATTTTTCATGTCTTCAAGACTCTCCCAAAGTTGCACTTTCTTCATTAAACTAGTCCCACTGGACCTTACACCGACTTATTTCTCGGTTACACAAGTGCAAATTGTGAATTTATAACACCATTATGAATTCAGCTTTATTCCCGGGTCTTGGTCCCGCAAAGAATTCCATTTTAACACATGCAAAAAATATAAAACATACTTCTTAAGCAAGGAAATATGAAAAACATCATACATACATGCCAATGTGGGAGGCAATGCTAAAAGATAGGCAATAGAACTGATCACTTCGACAATTTCAAAAGGTCCTACATATCAAGGTGATAGCTTGACTAATTTACCAAAGGAAATGGAACTCTTTTTAGTATTTACCCTTAAAAAAAAAAATCACCAAGTTTAAATTTCCTATCAACTCTTTTTAGGTCCACATAACTTTTCTTCCTATCAGCAGCTTCCTTTAATCATTCATGGATTAATTTTACTTGTTGTTCCATTTCAGTAAGCATTTTAGGTCCTATTACCTCTCTATCTTCTATGTTATCCCAACTAACTAGTGTTATGTACTTTCATCCATATAAAGCTTTGACATTTTCCATGTTTAGAGAGGAATGATACATATTATTATATGCAAAATCAAGTAAAGGAAGGTATTCTTCCCATTTGTATTGTTTTTTCTATACAATACATTCTAAGAATGTCTTCTATTATTTGATTTACTCTTTCAGTCTTCCCATCAGTTTCCGGATGGTATGCAGAGCCAAAGTTAAGTTTTGTTCCGAAATATACATTTGGAGTTTTCCAAAATCATGAATTCATTCTTGGGTCTCTGTTACAAATGATTACCTCAGGAACACCATGCAGTATAAAAATTTCATGCACAAATCTCTTTGCAATAACAAGTGAATAATCTTTCATATTCCTGGAATAAAATGAACTACTTTTGTTAATTTGTTAAGTACAAAAAAAATAATATCATGTTTATTTTTATACATAGGAAGACCTTGAAAAAATCCATTCTTATCACTTGCCACTTATACTATGGAATGCTATGAGGGTACAATAATCTAGCTAGGTGCATATGTTCATCCTTAACACACTGACATTCTAAGCAATGTGACACATAGTCAAGTATATCCTTCTTCATCCCTTTCCAAAAATATTTTTGTTTTACATCAGTAAACATTTTTATCACTTTGGGATGTCCAGAGTAAGGTGCATTGTGAAATTCAGTCATCACTTTCTTCCTTAACTCATTTTCCAAGGGTATATACACCTATTTTCATACCTTAGGATTCCTTCGTCATTGAATATGAATCCTTTGTATCTCTTATCATTGGAATCTACAAGTATTGGTTTTACTTATTTATAATAGTGATCTACTATCATTTCTTTCTTTACCTCATCTTTAAATTGATTTATCAAGGTTACAAGGGCGGAAATGTGCTTCCTACGATTTAGAACATCTCTGCCACTATCTTTTATTTTCCTTTAATATAGCTGATTTGAAAATCATAATAAAACAAATATTATAACCAAATTCACTGCCTTGCATAAAGATTTGGCTGTGTGAAGATGTATTTCAGCCCAAGGTGTTATTTTTTCAACTCAAAGGGTATTCCCTGGAAGATAATGTCTCTAAACTTGCACCGCATATACAATGGAAACAAGCTCCAAGTAATGGGGAACATAGTTCAACTTGTGTAACTTGAGCTTTCTACTTTCATATTTCATTAATAATCCCCTAATCCATATTTAGAAGTGTCTGTCATAATCGTGATGCTTCCATTTGGATCCAAAGCTTGATTAAAAAGGTGTTATTGTTAACTTTTCCTTTAATGTTTTAAATGAAATCTCACATTTATCATTCCAAACAAAATTTTTATCTTTCTTTTGCAGCGAAGTAATTGGAGCAGCAATCTTAGAGAAGTCTTTACAAACTTCCTATAGTATCCAACAAGCCCCATGAAACTTATAACTTCATGTACATTTTTGGTGTTGGCTAATCAATTATGGTTGTAATCTTTGATGGATCAACTGAGATTCCATATTTGTTTATCACATGGCCTAAGTATTGTACCTTAGCCTCATAAAATGAACATTTTGATAACTTTCCACCAAGTTTCTTTTCCTTAAGACCTCAAGTACAATTCTTAGATGTTTATTATGTTCCTCTATGATTTTTGAATAGATAAAAATATTGTCAAAGAATACGAGAAAAAATTTGTAAAAGTATTCTTGAAAGATATTGTTCATTAAATTCATAAAAGTGGTAGGTGCATTCGTTAAACCAAAAAGTAAAATAGTTAACTCATAGTGCCCATATATCGTCCTAAAGGATGTTTTGTGTATGTCTTCTTATTTTATTCATAAGCGATGGTACCCAGATCATAGATAAATCTTGGAATAAATTGATGCACCACGCATCTGATCAAACAGATCATCAATTTTGGGAAGAGGGTACCTAATCTTAATTTTTTCTTTGTTCAAAATTATGTAGTCAATACATAGTCTAAGTGTTCCATATTTATTTTTGACAAATATAAATTGTGCTCCCCAAGGTGATACACTCGGTCTTATCAATCACTTTGATAGGAGTTCATGCAACTGTACCTTAAGCTCAACTAATTCTATTGTATCCATGAGATAAGGTACCTTAGAGATGGGTTATGTTCCGGGAATAATATCCATAGTGAAGTCAAATTATTTTTTTGGTATAAGGTTGAGTATTTCTTCTAGAAACACATCATTGTACTCTTGTAATTGTAGATAATTTTTCATAAATTTACTACCCTCTTCAAATAATTTAGAAATTTTTACAGGAAAGAGCATACATCCTTAGTTTTTAGCCTTTTCAAGCTACATGGATGATATTTCTCTAACTATAATCTCTCTTTTTACACCTTGAATGTCTTCTAGTTTCTATAGATTGTCTAAACATTTTATGTGTTTTCCATAACAATATACATTTTCCTTATGTTCATCTAGCCAATTTACACTTGTTATGATGTCATAAGACCATAAAGGTGCAACATAAAGGTCTACTTCCGTATTAAAACTTGGCAATTCTAAGGCTGAGCTAAATAAGCATTGATCAAATGTGTGAAAAAAAAATTTCCGTAGTGGACATTCCATGTATTTTTCATATAACCATATTTTATTTTCAATTTAGATGCTAATTTACTAGAAATAAAACATTCAGTGACACCAATATCGAACAAAATAGTCACAAGTAATCCAAACAACTTACCTAACACTTCTATAGGTGTAGCTTGATTTTTAGCTTGCTTATCAACTACTGCAACATGTATATTATGTTGTTGATTGTTGTAATTTTTATTTTGAGGACAATAACTTACGTAATCATCTTTACCAAAAATATAACAACCCTTAATAGGTCCCTTCCTAGGCTCAAACATTTTTTCCGGTTTATATATAATGTTTTTATGACTGTTGTTTTTTTGTCCTTTATTTTTAAATTCATAGTAGGTTTATTTGTTGCATATTTATTATCATTACCAGTCCCAACTCTATTTTTACTTCCAAAATTTTCCATGCCACCTTTTTAGGTGCAAGGGGTGAAGGAGAGTTAGAAAATTTCTTATGTTTTTCCTCTTTGTGAGCTAAAATTACTTTCAAATTCTATTCTTGTCTTATGGCCTTTTCAACAAATCCTTCCATAGTTTATGGACTATGTACATCCACCTCTCCACCTATAACAGATTCAGTCCCATTATAAATTTATGTATACAGACCTTTTCATATGTTTGGTACTATGGTACATACTTAAGAATTTTTGTAAACTGCTCCCAATATTGATAATGATCGTAAACTTCCCTTATGCTAATGTCTGAAATTCAAATAAACCATGGAAACAAACCCTGCCTAAATCATCCCTTAAATTAATCCCATGTGATGCTAGCTTCATCAATATTAACCTCAAAATTTTGACTATATTGTTATCCAAATAACTCTCCTAGTTCTTTGGACAACTTGTATACATGTTCTAGTTATGAGCTATTCATTGCAAGGTTACGTGTGCTCAAGTTCCTTTCGTACATTATCTTCTTTTCCTCATGCACCCTTGCACACTTCCCCTTCTTCCCTTCCTTCCCCTTTCCTCTTTGCTCCATATTCCCCTTGTGCACATCTTCTACGCATTCACCTTCTTCCTAATCAATTATTCACACATTACGCGCACCTTGAACTTACTTCAATAAGCTAAGTCCCTAGCCCTCTTGTATGCCCACACATTACCTTGTAATATTTGCACCTTGACCATGCATTCTCCCTTGCATATTGCCTTCTTTTCCCCGCATGCATCGCATGCACCTTCCTTCTACCTTCTTCCATACACATACCTTTGTGCCCTCCTTTGCACCTTTCTGTACCAGATCATTCTCTCACATACTTGAGTGTACCACATGCAACCAATCCAAAAATGCCAATAGGGTGCCAAATCCTTGCAACAAATCAATGAGTGACAAGTGGTAGAAATGATAAAACATTTTGAAATTTTCCATCCTTTAACCAAATCTGTGCACCACGTGTGTTGTGTGTGCAAATGACTCTAAAAAATTCTTACAGAAATATATTTTTCTACAGAGATCCGATCGGCATACGCCTAGTCTCAATTGATAGTTGCTAACGTAGGCTATAATGATAGACATTCAAATTCAAATTCTTGGTGGATCTGGTAGGTGAGAAATGAGAAAACATATTTATGAGAATTGATTAGTAGATTTAATTGCCTCAACCACCTAATTTGATTTGATTCACCCTCTTTCCTTCTTCAACATGCCAAATAGACATGGGGAAGTGCATTTCGTAGATTTACATGTGGATTTACGGTCATTGAGTGCTTCTTATTGATGGTTGCATTTCAAATTCATATTTTCCCTCCTTCTCTTCTTCATCCATGAATTCATCTATAGCTATAAGAGTTGGGCTCTTTTTTTATGTTGGACACTTTGAATCCTTACGAATTTTTCTAAGGACTTCATAATTTCTATATTTTGAGTTGCAGACCTCTGGATCTGGTTCTTACATGTGGATATTGGCCTCTTCCACCATTTTAACATCTCTATGCATTTATAGAAGTAATAAAAGCATCATTTTGTGACTATTCTTTGTCCTAGAATGTTTGCATTCCTTCTTGCCTTTTCTATTGCATTGTGTGCTCATTGTTCCATTCTATGTCCCTTACAGTTCCTTATTTAGTTGTGTTCCATGAAACTGGTCTAGTAAATATGTTTTAAGTTGTGTTACACATTTATAGCATTCTTTCATACATTTCCTTTCATTTTCACTCGTAATGTATAGTGTTCATCCCTCTTTTCTAGTGTTATCACCTTTTAGTGTAGTTTCCTTTCATGTTATCCTTCTATCCCTGGTCCCTTGGCATTATTAGATTAGTTTTCCCTTTCAACACTAGGAGTAGCAGTAGCAGTAGAAATAGATAGAGGAACCAGCCTTCTCTAGAGATCCATCCCAAGCTCGTAAGGTCCCACAACTTGGGGATGGTTCCATTTTTGTCTCAAACAACTCAGCCTTTCTAGATAGGAGATGTGGGTGCACATTATAATAACAACAGCTTTTCAGGCATGCCCACTAGAAGTGGCATTGAAATCTTAAATTTCATATTGCTAAGTTTTGTTGTGTGGACTTAGTTTTACAGCCTTTGGAGGCTCGTTTCAACACATTTGGTGACTCCCAACATTTGCAGATCTTTTTTTAGCATCCCTAACAACCTTTCATGAGAAGAGTGCATACAAGGAAAAGTGCAGTAACTGAAGATTCTTTTGATTACCTCTAGTTATACTTGAGAAGAGTTCATTCCATAAATATAGGGCATGTATCTCCATCTCTAGTGCGTTGCACCCATTAAACTCTTCCTCATAACAAACAACCAGTTCACTCGGAAATGGTGCATCACCTACCTCCTCCACTGAGGAACTTTTCCAACTTAACCAGAAGGAGTCCCCTAGTTCTTGCTATGTAACATGATATGCCAAATGACATGCTTAAAAGTATTCCATACTTTACTAGTGAGAATCAATTCACCCCTTAGCAGCATATCCAGGATGTAGAAAATGTGTGTTCACTCTATTTGATCACACATGAAAATTTAGTAGTCATACTACATGCGTATTATTTCAAGGGTAAAGCACATCAATGGTACTGAGGCTTAAGACTTGGATCTATTTCCACCTAGGATGAGCTGGAACAACTCTTTGTAATTATTTTGAAGATAATTCAGATCACTTGTCTTTGGTGGAGAAACTGACAACAACAAGGAGGGATCCCAAAAATTAGATGATTGATTTCAACATCAAGTTTCAAAAGAATTGGGATAGAATCCCTCTTTTTGTAAGACCTACTACCTAGCATGATTTTCTGTATTATCTAAAGGCTTTGAACAATGATATCTCAGTCATAATTAAATCCATGATAGGTATGACTTTATCAGTTGCTTATAATATTGCAGTAAGGGTAGAAAATAGTCTTATTCAGCGGGAAAGATAGCTCCTAGACCACCCCTGTGCCCTTTTTCCTGAAAATTCCACAAGTGCCCCAACCTTCTGTGTCCCTTTTTCCCATTTCTGATCAAATCACACAACTAGCTGCGTCAACATCCTATTCTCCAACGCAACATAAAGAAGATGAAGAATTGAAGACCCTGATTATAAATTTTTCAAACAAGGTCATATCATTAGAGAAACAACATGTGTAATCCTATAGAGGTAGTTCTAATCAGGTGCATAGCCAAATCAATTAGCCTTGGTGGAATCAATATGGAAACCAAAGATATGTTCCCAACTAGTAGAATGATAGATGGCATGCTAACGCACATATGCCCTTGCAAGTTATTCCTCCCGCGCCCTCTCTTCCAGACACAAAGTCTGCAAGTCAGTGTTTATTCCAGTTTAGAACAATTTGGTGATAGAGTCATAATGGTGTTTTCCTTACAACATGCATCATAGTCAATATCACTATGCTAATGATGTACGCACCCAAGCCTACATGTTCTAGAATGCTTCAACCTGTGATCCTTCAACAAGTTCCCTTGAAGTAGAAAATCAAGGAATGCTAGAAGCTTCTCCAGAGGTAAAGTTAATATTATTTGAACCGAGTACTTTAATGTAATCAAACAAGCAACAAATTATACAAGAAGACCATACACCCAAGTTACAAAAACAAAAGATACATGAAAAGAGTACTATACTATGACATGCATGTCATAATTATAGAAACATAAGATGAACCTAAAAATAAGAAAGATGATACCAAGGCATCTAGTAGTAAAAGCACTTAGCTCCCTACACATGAAGCCCCGTGTAAACCTCCTCCTAAAGTACTGTGCACCCCTCTTTTGGTAGGGAAACCCTCAGCTTTGGCTAAATCCCATGATTCCACACTTGAATAGTCAAGAAAGGATGTTGTTCCTAAAATTCATAAGCCAGTGGGTCTTCCATTCAACATTTTGGATGAGATGAATAAGATAAATATAAATGTCATAATGTGGGATGCTCTAACAATTCCATCTCAATGAGACCTCACCGCATGAGGCCCCTGTCCGGACTTTCACACGCTGATTCAACTATTCATAGATGACACACTACTATCAACATCTATAAAGAATAGGAGAATAAATTAAGTAAAATTTTAAAAACCCCACCCTTCTTATATGTCCTTGATCATAGGAAAACACCTACCACATAATTACTTAATAGAATCAGGTGCTAGTACCATTGCTATGGCCAAAAAAATAGTTGATGTCCTAGGTCTTAGGTATAGCCCCTTGTCTAAAGGAGTCTTGCAACTTAATGGTTTAACTGTCACTATCTTAGGAATTATCAAGGATCTTGAGTTGACCCTTCATGTATGTCCATGCCTCACCATAACTCAAGATGTGTCGATCATTGACCTACCTCCTTTGTTTTCCCTATGTCTATCAAGATATTTCACTACGAAAGTGGGTAATTACTTATCTTCTAAATGGTCTCATATGTTACTCAAGACAAGGTATGGTACCTGGTTTACCATACAAGATCAACCTATATTTTCCTATCATGTAGATTCATATGTACCATCCCCTCTCCAAGCCAATTGTCTAATCTAAGAATAAGTTTCATTTCTTGAAGAGTAGCCTCTTCCACCCTCTATTCCTAACCTATTACTTGATGAATGGGTAGAAATTCACCATAAATTTGACCCATATGATGAATATTTGGAAGATTAGGAAATCAAGCTTGGCACTTTGCATTCTTGAAGAAGAAGTTGTCCGCCATGCACGATCAAGAAAGACCAAGTTGAACCTAGTCTATGGAATTTATATTTTGATGGTTCTAGAAGAAAGAAGGGTGTGGGAGTAGGAGTGGTTCTCACTTCCCCTAAGGATGAGAAATTATTATTCATGCATAGGTTGCAGTTCATGTGCTCTAATAATGTGGCGGAGTATGAGGTGCTAGTGCATGGTTTGATTACTGTTGAAAAGAAGAAGATTAAGGTGCTACAAATATTTTTGGAAATTGAATTGGTTATCCATTAGGTTACCAACAAATTCAAGACAAATAATAAGCTTCTCAAAGATTATAAGCATAGATTTTGGAACCTCCTTGAGGAATTTTATGCTCTAAATTTGTAGGTGGTACAATGTAAAATGAACAAGGAAGCTGATAAAATGGCCACACTTGGTTTACGTTCTTTCTGCTAAGGATTTTATCAAAGGAAACACTCATCACATTAATATGGCGATCAAACCATCCATTACAAAACAATAACACCAGCTAGAAAGTGTTTAGCGGTGACGTGTAGATCGTCAACTTCATCTAGAATGAATTTGAGTTCTCATCAAGTATGCAAGCTAACTTGGATGATAGTCATGATGAAAAAGTAATAAAATTGAAGAAAATAAGTTTCCTAAAGGGTTGGTCACCTTAGAGAAAATTATTATCCCTGATGATGAGTTCAAGGGTGAAGAAAATTACATGCATGCCATGCAATAAGACTTTCCCAAGATGCTATTATGCATAGAAAAGAGTTGCTACTCAAGAAATCTTGTGCACATGATGAAAAATAGACCTTCATCTCTCTCTGCCAAAAATACAATGATATATTCTCATGGGAGTATGAAGACCTCAAAGGTTTTGATCCAAGTATTTCTCAACACTCCATTGACCTTGATCCTGGTATCAAG